>JAZKLR010000082.1:0-2493941 GCA_037103525.1 Ganaspis brasiliensis
TTTCCAACGTTAATTTTTTTTTAATTTTCATCAAATTGCAATTTTTAACGGCTCATTTTGTTAAAAATACAAGTGTCCACAATTTCACTAAAAAAATTACATTAACTTATGTGTCTTCTATATCAAAAATCTAAATTATTCAATTGGACTAATTTTTTGTTCAGATTGTTTGTCCCATTCCTCCTTAAATATTGATGTGAAAATTCGCCATTTAGACTCACGACAGGGTAAATTGCCTGTGCACAAAAATATGGAAAAATATTAATAAAGGTAGAAAAAATATTTTTTATATGTTTTGTATAAGCCATCATTTTGTTAATATTAAAAAATATCGGGCAAGTACGAGTTACACTCGTACCAAGTCGAAGGGTTCCGTACCGCTCTAATTTTTTTCAATTATATGAGTCAGAGATTATTTGAATAATAATTTAAATAATGATAAATTAAAATAATTGTTTTTATTTTTAAAGAAATTTAAGTATAAACTTAATGATTTTTATAAGATTAAAAATTTCCAATTACATAGACTAAGCTTTTTTATATAATTTAAAATTTTAAAGCAAAAAAAATTTTTTTTTAATTCTTTTTATTTTTTAACTTTTAAAGTAATTTAAACATAAACATAAACATTTTGTACAAAAAAATAATCTGAAACTATAAAATATTGTAGCTGTTTAGAAGAAAAAAATTTTTTTTTTGGTAAAATTTCAGTTTTTTGGAAAAAATGTTATGATAATAAATTTAAACCACAATTTTTATGGTTTTATAAAAAATTCTGCATAAAATTACACATTTTTAACCAATTCCCAACCTTTCAGGATAAATACGCTGAGCTCTAGCATAGGGGTTTTTTGTCATTTTTCAACTTTTCATTAATAACTTTTGAAAATTAAGTCCAGCAACGTTCGCTATATTTTTCCTGTAATCTACACGCAAAAATACCTAGATATACCAAATTTCAAACCTCTAGGTCAAATGGTTTGGAAGATAAGGGGGGGGGGGGACACGTTTTTTTTTGAAAAAAAAAGTTTTTCCTTGACAACGCTATGACCATCACCTCCAATCATGTTCTCTATATTTTTCCTGAACTCTACTCGCGAAAATACATATGTGTACCAAATTTCAATACTCTAGGTCAAATAGTTTAGGAGATAAGGGGGGGGGGGGGTAAATAGGCATTTTAATGCATTTTTTGAAAAAAATCTTGTTATTTCCTTGACAACGCTATGAACATCACGTTCAATCATGTTCGCTATATTTTTCCTGTAATCTACACGTGAAAATACATAAGTGTACCAAATTTCAACTCTCTATCTCAAATAGTTTGGCCGCTAGGGGGGGGGGGGTAATGGTTTTGGGCGACGGACAAACGAGTGAAAACTTAAGGGTTCCGTTTGGACACTTTGTGTACGGAACCCTAAAAACGAACAAACTTTGAATACAAAAATATAATCTTTTTATCATAAAACTAAAATTTCATCTTTTTAAAATGTTCTCAAATTTTAAATTTATAGCAATTTTAATTCCTTCAAATTTAAGTTAACGTGAACTTGCATTGATTAAAAGTTTCATCAATCCATGTTTTAAACCTAGGGGAGACCGGGGCTAGTTGGGTCAGGGGTAGAGTGGGTCATTGCAGTTTATTCAAAGGTTATTAGTCGAATAAATTCCTCTCTAGACAAAAATTATGTTACATAGTGAGATGCAAGTTTGTGCCAAGCTTCATTATTATATCATCATTTATGTGGAGTAAATACCAAAAAAACTAATTTTGATACTCCAAAGTAAATTTTTACCCACTTGGTTTTTTTGTTATATCTTCCTGAGTAATAGTTTTAGAAAAAGTTTAATTATCAAATTTTGATCTTTGAATAGTATCTTTTAAAGGGCAATGAAGAGATTTTAATTTATATTTGCAGAATCGATAGAAAAAAATCAAATAATTGAAAAACTTAGGCGGGGTCAGTGGGGTCGTTTTGACCGGGGTTAGTTGGGTCACCCAAATGCATGAGGAATCTACTATATACTTATACAACATTAATAAACTACATTAATTTAATTAAATTTCACTATCAGTAATTTATTTTAGTTAATTAACACTAATGGTAATACTTTTTAACAATTGGGAATTAAAAAATACGTTTTTTCAACATGAGCAATTTTTCTATTTTATGGTCTTATACTTTCGCTGTTTTAAATTAAATATATTTATTTTTTAATTTCTTTTATTAAAAAACAACTGTAAAAACTAAGTTTATTATATAAAGTAATGTTTTAACATTTAAACTGTAACATTTTAATCATGACCGAATATGCCCCGGGCCGGGGCGGGTTGGGTCACTTTAGATTTCTCCAAAATCAATGTTCCCTAAAAAAACTAAAAGTAATAACGGGACTTTTTCTGTTTTAAATAAAAGCTGAAATATTAGGGCAGGTTTTCTGTACAATAAGGTTTCCGTAAATTAGATATTAACAAAGTTAAAGAACGAAGAGTGCAAAATGACCCAACCAGCCCTGGTCTCCCCTACTAAAGTTGAAGTTATTTAACAATTTCTTCAATTTTTAATAATTCTTTTCTATTCTGATTTCAATTACTTCAAATACGATTTTGAACTATTTTTATCATTTTTCAACTATTTTCTACAATTTTTAATTATTTTAATTGTTTTTAAACTGTTTCCCTAAATCTTAAATTTACCTTCATCAAATTTCAATTAATTTGTTTAGTTTTCTCAATCACTTTTCCAATTTTAATTATTTTTGCCTTGTCATTAACTCAATTTAATTATTTATTTATAAATTTTATATTATTCATCGAAAATTTAAATTATTATTTTTAATTTACCATTATTTTTGTCATTTTGCAATTATTACTTTCAATTTTTAGTCATTTTCATAATTTCTGAATTTATTTACTGGACTTTCGAATATATATGTCTCCAAATCTGAATTAGTTAAAAATAACTAATTTGATAGCAAAAGCTCAAGTCACTAATTTAAATAGTTATATTTCTACTAATGATTTAGTAAAAAAAACTAATTATTAGTCAAATTCATTTTTAGGTTATGTCAAAATTACTAAATTTTAGTAAAATTCTGTTTACTAATTCAATCAATCAAAATTTAACTATTTTTTAGTTATGTTTTTACTAACAATTAGTGATTTTTTTACTAATAATTAGTTATTATTAACTAAATTCCCAAAATAAAAACTCTGGCACGATTTGACTAATTCTTAGTAATTTTAAACCAATTCAAATTTAGAGAG
This sequence comes from Ganaspis brasiliensis, assembly GCA_037103525.1. NCBI lineage: Eukaryota > Metazoa > Arthropoda > Insecta > Hymenoptera > Figitidae > Ganaspis > Ganaspis brasiliensis. The sequence continues at coordinate 3,269 of JAZKLR010000082.1, forward strand.
TACCTCAGTTTTCAATTATTTCATTTAATTTTCATTTCTTTTTATTATTTTGCAATTGTTTTCTCCTTCTTTAAAAATTTTCATTATTTTACAATTAAGTTTCTAAATTTTCAGTTATTATCTCAAATTTAGTATATTGTCTTCAATTTTCAAAATTTTAAACGTTTTTTCAATTATTTTCTTTCGCTTAAAATCAAATTTTGTAATTGTATATTTCTTAATCCGATTTTTAATTCATTTGGCATAATTTTCAAAAAATTCAATTATGTCTTTGAAATTTCAATAATTCTTTTCATCAATTATTCGATTATTCTGACATTTTTTAATTATTTTCATTCTTTTGGCATAATTTTAAAAGATTTTAATTATTTATCTGAAATTTCAATAATTCTTTTATCAATTTTTTATTTTTTTTTATTTCTGCCATTGTTTAATTATTCTCTTTAATTAAAATTTTTTAGTAATTTTGTAATTATTTTATTTTTTTAAACATATATTCTTTGGTTTTTTCAATTATTTCTCTGAAGTTTTATTTACAGTTTTCAATCTTTCGTATTTAAATTCTTTTCATCATATTTCAATTATATTCTTTAATCATAAATTATATTCAGCATATTTTAATTATTTTTTTCAATTTTAAAACAATTTTATCATTTTTCAATTATTTTTCTCGACTGTTAAATATTATTCTAATTTTCTAAAATTTTTAAGTATTTTTCTAAAATTTAAATTATTTTCTTCAATTTTTAATTATTTTTATTTGTTTTCATAATTTCCAAATTCTTTTATTAATTATATTAAATTTAATTTATTTTCAGCTTTTCTCAATTCTTTTTTCCAATTTTTAGTTATTCTTATTTTTTTGAATTCATTTCTAAGATCTTTATTTATTTTTCTTAAATTTCAATTATTTTTTTTTATTTAAACGAAATTCTTTCTTTTTTTCAATTATTTCACTCAAAGGTAATTTATTTTTTACAAACTATCATTGTTTGTATCATATTTCCATTATTTTTTGCAAGTTTCAAATTGTAAAATCATTTGTGAATTATTTTCCTAAATTTATATCCTTCAATTTTCAATTTTTTTCCTTTTTTTTTATAATTTCCAAATTTTATCTATTTATTTTAACTATTTATCTAAGATTTCAATTATTTCATTCAATGTTTAATCATTTTCATAATATCTGAATAAATTTATTGAACTTTCAAATATATATCTCAATTTTTAATTATTTTGTTCAATTTTTATTAAATTTTATTATTTTGCAATTATTTTTCTATCTTTTAATATTTTCAATATTTTTCAATTAATTTCATAAATTTTCAGTTATTATCTCGAATTTAGATTATTGTCTTCAATTTTTAATTTTTTAAACGATTTTTCTATTATTTTCTTTGATTTAAAGTCAAATTCTGTAATTTTATATTATTTTCCCTGGTTTTGAATTATTTTCATTCTTTTGGCATAATTTTCAAAAATTTTAATTAGGTTTCTGAAATTTCAAAAATTCTTTTTATTAATTTTCGATTGTTTCTGCGATTTTTTTAATTATTTTCATTAATTAAAATTTTTAGGTAATTTTGGATTATTTTCTTTTTTTAAACATATTTTATGATTTTTTCAATTCTTTCTCTCAAATTTTATTTACTGTTTTCGATCTTTCATATTTGAATCATGTTCATCAAATTTCAATTATTTTTTTCGTTTTTTACTTAATTTAACCATTTTTCAATTATTTTCCTCGATTGTTAAGTATTATTCTCATTTTCTAAACTTTTAATTAATTTCTTTAATTTTTAATTATTTTCATTTGTTTTTATAATTTCCAAATTTATTTTATTAATTATCGTAAATTTAATTTATTTGTCGCTTTCCTCAATTGTTTTCTCTAATTTTTTTTTATTTTCTTTTTTTAAATTTATTACTAAGATCATCATGTACTTATTTTCTCAAATTTCTATTATTTTTTAATGTAAAAAAGAAAATTCTGTAATTTTCGCAATTATTTTACTCAAATCTGATTTATTTTTTACAATTAACTATTTTTTTTTTAATAGTTTTATTTATCGTCGCTTAAGACCAATGTAGTTGTTTGTATCATATTTCAATTATTTTCTTCAAGTTTCAAATTGTAAAATCATTTTTCAATTATTTACCAAAATTTATATCCTTCAATTTTCAATTTTTTTTCATTTCTTTTATATTTTCAAAATTTTAAACTATTTATCTTGTTTCATTTATTTACTCTAATTTTTAATTATTTTCTTCTTTTTTTTCAATGAACTTCTGAAAATTTCAAGTGTTTTTCTTACATTTTCTTTAACTTTTCTTTGTTTAAAATACATTATGTAATTTTTTCAATTATTTTCTCAAAGTTTAATTATTTTTTTCAATTTTATTTTATTTATCTCAATTATTTTCTATAATTTTTTTCAATTTTCAATTATTCTCCCTAATTTTTCAATATTCCATTTTTTTGCAATTTATTGTTGAGATTTTCAAGTAATTTTTTCAAATTTAATTAATTAATTAGTTAATTAAGAATAATTCTTAAAAGAAGAATGTCGCTTTTTCCGTGTTTACACTTACAATAAGTGAAAATTTCACTTATACTCTTTCACTTATTTGTAAGTATATATTTATTGAAAAAGTAGAAGACTTTTGACATCTAAATAATCTAAATACGTGAATATTCACTCATTCAAATTTAGAGTCTATTTTAACTCTTCAGTCGATTACGTAAGAATTGTTATTCTAAGAAATGTTATTTTCAACTCACCTGTCTTTCAATGGTGACTACTCTTGACGCTAAACTAGTTTTCGAGGCGTAGACATCCTTCGCTTTGGATCCCTGTTTACCCAAAATTTGATCTAACCTATTGTGGAAAGAAATCGCAAGTAAATCATAGTTGCAAATTTTTCGAAAAAAAAAAATAGTAAAATTTATTGCAATGGTAAAAGCTAAGTTCAAAGAACACACAACGCGCACGTGAATCGCATGCAAAAGAACACAAAGTGCAAAACTACTGAAAAGAAAAAGTGCCAACATGAAAGAAAAATTGGACTCAAGACACGAACAGATCACATCGTAAACAGAAAATGCGACAATCGAGGTTCCTACGAGAAGTGTCAGAAAAACTTTTCTCACGCACTTCTTCATCTCCTCCGCTCCAATTAAATTTTTTTTACAATATTTACTTCTTCTTTCTTGGCTAATTTCTAAAGCAGAAGCGTCGTTTTTTAATTAAAATAAATATCAGAGGAGTGACGGATATAAGAATGCTTTGCATAATACAGGGTTTCGTCTTTTATAACTTTAATTTTCGTAATTGTGCACTTTATTGAAACATTATTCTTCTTTTTTTTTTTTATTTTACTTTATTCTCGAGAAAATTGCGACTGGTTCATTGAGAACTTTGTCGTTAAATTTCGTGCTTTGTTAAATTGAAGAGTTGTTGTTCAACATGGAAAATAAAAAGCTCTTTAAGACAAGAAAAAAAAGTATACTAACTCATCCCTGTATTATCCTGAAAAGGATCGATGCAAACTCTCGAGTACCTCTTGCGAAATCTCGCTTCTTCTCAAAGAAGAAGTAGAATGGGAGCATCGACGCGACGATGGTGATAGAAAAGATAACGCGGGTTGGCAAACAAGAAGAAGCAAAATTTAGCGTCAAACAGGCTCTTGCTTCAAAAGAAAATGATTGGGTTAGGCATCTCATTAGAAGTCAATTTCCAAGATATTTGAGAAACAGGATTTATTTTTTTCTTTTTTTTATTACTCAAAATGCACATCACTTTTTTTTAAAACTTTTGTGTTTTATTTTTATATTATTATATCATTGACATTAACTGTACAGATGGAAATTATTATTAATAAATAGATATAGAAAACAAAATTTTGCTGAAACAACGAAACGAAATTTTCTTTATAAAACATGACGCCCCCCGTTGATAACATGTTTATTAAAAAGCCAATGAAATAAAATGTTAATTTAAAAAAAAGTGGAAAATCATTTTTTTTAATAATTTTGTAACATATGATTTGTATTCAATTGTTTGTTTAATTAAATCTCTGTTGAAGTTTAGTGCCATAGAATGTTAATTAGGCCGAACGTACACTATAATGTTTATTTAATCAAATATATGCAATAACATTCTATTTCAATCTTCAATACTATATTATAAAGTTAATACAAGGCTATATACGTAAAAGAGGTATTCTTTTTTAATCTTGTACCTAAAAAGTACAATTCAGCTCAATTTTTTTATATTGTTTTAATTAATAATATTTTTTTAGTTAGAAATATTAATACCTGAATTATTAATTCAATAAAATTTGAAATGATTAATTAAAAATATTAAAATTAAAATGTTGAACCTATCTACTGAAATTGTTTTTTAAACTTTGTTATTTCCTTAAAATTTAATATTATTTTTTAAAAGTTAAACATATTCTTTTTTGAGAAATTTATTATTTTTTCCATTAAAAAATTTTATTCGAAGTGAATTTTATCTAAATTGTAATATATTTTAATAAATTTGAAATACAAAATTATTATGTGTCGTATAACAATAACAATAATAATAATGATAATAATAAGAATATAATAAAAATGTAATTTAATATGTTTTGCTTACCTGTATATTTTAAAGTTCATGAGTTAAATATTAAGAATTATCATAATAGCTACTAATTGTACAATTTATAATATTTCTAAAATTATATTCTAAATAAGAAGTTTAGAGTTCTATTTGATAATTTTATTTGGGTTTGAAAAAGAATCTAACACTGATTGTATAAAAAAAAATTTATGTGTTTTTTGCGTTTTTAAATAAATAATATATTTTTTACAGTTTATACAGTTTGGAATCTTTTAAATTTTCATATCTTTGTTTCAATAATAATAATGTAAGTTAATATTATTTGCTTAGCTATATAGTTTAAAGTTCGTGAGTTAAATATTTTAATGGAAAAAATAATAACTTTCTCAAAAAAGAATATGTTTAACTTTTGAAAAATAATATTAAACTTTAAGGAAATAACAAAGTTTAAAAAAAAATTTCAGTAGATAAGTTCAACATTTTAATTTTACTAATTAAAACAATATAAAACATTTGAGCGGAATTGTACTTTTTAGGTACAAGATTAAAAAAAGAATACCTCTTTTACGTATATAGCCTTGTATTAACTTTATAATATAGTATTGAAGATTGAAATAGAATGTTATTGCATATATTTGATTAAATAAACATTATAGTGTACGTTCGGCTTAATTAACATTCTATGGCACTCAACTTTAACAGAGATTTAATTAAACAAACAATTGAATACAAATCATATCTTACAAAATTATTAATAAAAATGATTTTTCACTGTTTTGTAAATTAACATTTTATTTCATTGGCTTTTTAATAAACATGTTATCAACGGGGGGCGTCGAACTGTTTCGTTGAATAGGAAATTGAAAAATGAATAAAAATGCTAAACAAACGTTCACTACAGGATTACAATTATATATATAAATGTATATAAAATGGAAAAAAAGTGAGTAAATTTGAAAAAAGCTTTTTGAGATTCGACGAAGGTACTCGAAGGGTGTACCTGAACTGAAGGTTTCGTACGCGATTCAGAAGGTCCGCATGTCCCGAGCTGTATTGTTCGATCACATCCTTTACGTCATAGGGCTTTAGAGCTTCCCTGAATTTCTTCCGGGCCACAAAGTATCTTAGCTACGCACATATTTTTTTTATTTAATCTACGATTGCTTCCAAAGGATCAGTGTATTTTTACAATTTTTAAAATATTTTTTAGTTAGGTTTAAATATTCGTAAATTTTGATATTTTATAGCATGTTGGTAATTTTTGTAGTTTTGTAATATATTGCATTTTTCCAAATTCAATATTCTGTATACCTATTTATATGGGTTTTTCTATCTGAAATTTACACCCTCACTGGCATTTTATGGTAATTTTCTTTAGGCTCAAATTATGATAAATTTGTTTCAGTGGCGTAACTAGGAGAGTAAGGGCCCTGGGGCAACAAGGAAAATTGAGCGTCAATTATAAACAATAATTTACAATTTTAATTCATTCATTCATTTATTCTGCATTGAAGGAACGGTATTCTTACTTTAAGAACTATTCTTGGAGCGTACTTAAGAACAAAAAAATCTTATATTAAGGATATGTAATATTTTCAAAATAAGAAGAATATTCTTAATATAAAAAGCACATTCTCAAGTTAAGAAGCATACTCTTAAAGCAGGAATGTTTTCTTATGTTTTTAAGAATATTCTTTTTAACTTAAGAATGTGCTTCTTATTTTAAGAATCTTCTTCTTATTTTAAGAATATTATATTCTTCATAAAAGAATATTTTATTCTTAAATAGTGGCCAAGAATAATTCGTAAAGTAAGAATACCGGTTTTTCAGAGCGTCCACATCTGAAACTTGTCAAGATGTTTTTTTCTGTTAAAATTTTAAATCAAATTTAACCTTTTTCAAATGTTCTCAAATTTTAAATTTATAACAATTTTAACTTCCTCAAATTTCACTTAATATGAACTTGCATTGACTAAAAGTTAATCCACGTTTCAAAAATACTAAATTTGAAGTGATCTATAAATTTCTTAATTTTTAATAATTTTTTTCTATTATTATATATCAATTACTTAAAATACAATTTTATACTATTTTCATCGTTTTTCAACTATTTTCGACAATTCTTAATTATTTTAATTGTTGTTAAATTGTTCCCCTAAATTTTACATTTACCTTTCTTAAATTTTAATTATTTTGGTGAGTTTTCTCAATCACTTTTTCAATTTTAATTAATTTTTCTCTTGGCATTAAATCAATTTAATTATTTATTCCTTTTATATTATTCATCGAAAATTTAAATTATTATTTTTAATTTACCATTATTTTTGACATTTTGCAATTATTATTTTCAATTTTTAATCATTTTCATAATTACTGGAATTAGTTTCTTGAACTTTTAAATATACATACCAGTTTTTTATTATTTTGTTCAATTTTCATTTCTTTTTATTATTTTGTATTATTTTGTATTATTTTTATTTTAATAATTAAGCAATTATTCGATTAAATCTGTGATTTTTTAATTTTTCTCTTCAATTAAAAAATGTTAAGTAATATTGTAACTAATTATTTTCTTTTCTTAAACATATATTTTACGATTTTTTCAATTATTTCTCTCGAATTTTATTTATTGTCATCAATTTTTCATATTTCAATTATTTCCATCATATTTCAATTTTTCTTTTAATCTTAAATTATTCTGAGCATACTTCAATTAATTAATAAGTATTATTTAATTGTTTTTAAATTATTTCCCAAAATCTTAAATATACCATTCTCAAATTTCAATTATTTTGTTTAGTTTCATGAATCACTTTTTCAATTTTAATTATTTATGTCATTTTGCAATTATTACTTACAATTTTTAATCATTTTCATAATTTTAGAATTAATTTACTGAAATTTCAAATATATATCTCATTTTTCAATTATTTTGTTAAATTTTTATTTCATTTTATTATTTTGCAAAAAATTTTTCCATCTTTTAATATTTTCATTATTTTTCAATTATTTTCCTAAATTTTCAGTTATTATCTCTAAATTATATTATTGTTTTCAATTTTTCATATTTTAATTATTTTCATCATATTTCAATTTTTTTTTATCCTGAATCTTAAATTATTTTAAGCATATTTTAATTTTTTTTTAATTTTGAATTAATTTTACAATTTTTTAATTATTTTCCTCGATTGTTAATTATTATTCTTATTTTCTAAAATTATTTCCTAAGATTTTTAAGTATGTTTCTAAAATTTCAATTATTTTCTGCAATTTTCAATTATTTTAATTTGTTTTCATAATTCTGAATTAATTTACGAAACTTTCAAATATATATCTCAATTTTCAATATTCTTGTTTAATCTTCATTTAATTTAATAGTTTTTGCAATTATTTTCTCCATCTTTTGATATTTTCACTATTTTTCAATTAATTTCCTAAATTTTCAGTTATTATCTCAAATTTAAATTCTTGTCTTCAATTTTCAATTATTTTGTTTAATCTTCATTTAATTTAATATTTTTTGCAATTATTTTCTCCATCTTTTAATATTTTCATTATTTTTTAATTAATTTTCTAAATTTTCAGTTATTATCTCAAATTTATATTATTCTCTTCAATTTTTCATATTTAAATTATTTTCATTATATTTCCATTTTTTTTCTTCTGAATCTTAAATTATTTTCAGCATATTTCAATTATTTTTTTCAATTTTGAATTATCTCTATAATTTTTTAATTATTTTTCTCAATTGTTAATTTTTATTTTCATTTTATAAAATTCTTACTTTAAGATTTTTAAGTATTTTTCAAAAATTTCAATTTTTTTCTTCAATTTTCAATTATTTTAATTTGTTTTCATAATTTTAGAGTTAATTTACTGAACTTTCAAATATATATCTCATTTTTCAATTATTTTGTTCTATTTTTATTTCATCTTATTATTTTACAATTGTTTTTTCCATCTTTTAATATTTTCATTATTTTTCAATTAATTTCCTAAATTTTCAGTTATTTTCTAAAATTTAGATTATTGTCTTCAATTTTCAAGATTTTAAACGTTTTTTCCATTATTTTCTTTCGCTTAAAATCAGATTTTGTAATTTTATAATTTTTTAATCCGATTTTTAATTATTTTAATTCAATTGGCATAATTTTCAAAAACTTCAATTATGTATCTGAAATTTCAATAATTCTTTTCATCAATTTTCGACTTTTTATGCGATTTTTTAATTATTTTCTTTAATTAAAATTTTTAACTAATTTTGCAATTATTTTATTTTTTTAAACATATTCTATGATTTTTTAAATTATTTCTCTCAACTTTTATTTACTGTTTTTTATATTTAAATCTTTTATATTTAAATTATTTTTATCATATTTCAATTATTTTTCTCAGTCTTAAATTATTTTCAGCATATTTCATTTATTTTTTTCAATTTAAAATGATTTTATTATGTTTCAATATTATTTTCTTCGAATGTTAATTTTTATTCTCATTTTCTAAAATTTTAAAGTATTTTTCTAAAATTTCAATTATTTTCTTCAATCCTTATTTATTTTCATTTTATTTTCATAATTTCCAATTTTTTTTTAGTAATTATCGTAAATTTGATTTATTTTTAGCTTTCCTCAATTTTTTTCTCTAATTTTTAGTTATTCTCATTTTTTTCAATTGATTTCTAAGATCGTCATGGATTTTTCTCAAATTTCAATTTTTTTTTATATAAAACAAATTTCTGCAATTTTTTCAATTATTTCACTCAAATGTGGTTTTTTTCAACTTATCATAGTTCGTATCATATTTCAATTATTTTCTTTATGTTTCAAATTGTAAAATCATTTTTCAATTATTTTCTAAAATTTATATCCTTCAACTTCCAATGTTTTTCAATTCTTTTATAATTTCAAAAATTTTAAACTATTTATCTGGGATTTCAATTATTTCATTCAATTTTCAACAACTTTTGTTCTATTTCGTTATTTTCAAAAAGTTTTTATTTATTTCTGTTAAATAAAAATTTATTCTCTTTAATTTTGAATTATGTTTATCTTGTTTCATTTATTTTCTCTAATTTTAGATTCTTTTCTTTTTTTTCATTGAACTTCTGAAAGTTTTAAGTATTTTTCTGAAATTTTCTTTAACTGTTCTTTATTTAAAATATATTATGTAATTTTTTATAATTATTTTCTCAAATTTTAATTATGTTTTTCAATTTTATATTATTTATCTTAATTTTCAATCATTTTTTTTAATTTTGAATTATTTTCCCTAATTTTTCATTATTTAATTTTTTTCAAAATTTTTAAGATTTTCAAGTAATTTTCTTAAATTTAATTTATTTTCTTTATTTTGAAAACATTCCTATGATTTTTTAAATTACTTTCTCCAATTTTTAATTAATTTAATTTTTTTTCTAATTCTAAAATTTTATAATTTTTGTCTAAAAAAAAGCTTTATTAGGGTTGACTGAGGGCCACTGGGCACTGCCCCACTTTGCTCTTTAATAGTTACGCCACTAATTCATTTTTTAATCTCTAAAATTTGAATATTTAACATGTCCGACCAAAAATGATGTCGGTTTGAAATTCTTTTCGGAATTTTTCTCGAAATACGAAATTAAAAAAACTGCACTTTCATGAAAACTTGAAATTTTTGAGTCGCTGAATACGAAAATAATAAATAACAAAAAACTTTAAAGAATTGGGTCTTGAAATCATATGAAATTTGTTCACGTCACTTTAAACAGATTTATTTCTAATTTACGTATCTTCGTAAACGATGACTCGAATGTTCTGAATTTTATGTAGGACTCTACTTCTATTAATATCACTTTGGCTTAATTGTTATTTTAATTTATATTATATTACGCAATTTAATTTAATCTAATTTATCATTATAAGTAAATATTGTACGAAAGGGCTTTTTTTCTTGTTTTTTGCGCTTCTATGTATGAATAATTAAATAAATTGAAAACGAAACAAAATTGGTTTCAAAAATTGAAAATGGAGAATTTAGAATATAAAATTTAAAAAATAAAATCTGTAACCGAAATTATAAAAATTTTCTTCATTTTTATAAAATTTGGAATATAAAATTTTATCGGGTCGCTAATAATGAATTTTGATAAGGTTTTAAAAAATTTAAAAATTTTAAAAATTCAAAATTGTGAATCTAATACGAAAAAAAGAAGTTTTTGACTATCATCGAATGTTTTTTAATTTTCATCCTCCAATTTCGATTTTTCACTTTTAACTTTATAAAATAAAGATGTTTAATATTGGTTTCGCCAATTTGGATTTTTGATAATTGGCTTCTAATTCATATTCAACGACTCTAGAAACCTTATTCTACAAAATTGCAAGAATTTATAATTCTTTATAAATTCCTTATAAAAAGAATTTATAATTAATAACAATATTACTTATTTTAACTTCGTATTACAGGAAATATTAAATTTATTTTGCCCTAGTTATGCTTAACCAACATTTTTGGTCGGCCATCTTGAATTTTAAAATCTTATCGATAAAAAAATAAAAAAAATGTACTATAATTGAGCGCAGAGAGAACATTTTTTCTTAATAAAACAAAAAATACGAGTAGAGAGTAAATTTAAAAAAAGTACCAAAAAGTTTATGATTTAAAAATTTTTCTTTAATATTAAAATAAAATTTCTTCTTATTGTTTACTGCTGTTTAGGAAAATTGTTTCTTAATGGAAATTATGTTCTCTACGAAAATTATTCTTGATTTATTTTCAAAAATTAAAACACAAGAATCGAAACTTTTTTTATAAAGGTACAACAGCTTTTGAAATTCCTTTGGAATAAGCAATCGTAGATGCGTTTACGACACTTTGACAAGAGTGAGTGGATGCTGTAGAAACATGAAGATTCAGATTTACATAGATGTTAGAATAGAAAAAGACATGCACACTTTCTTCGTCGAAATGGCATCACAATACGACAAATAGGCATTGTATTATATGTATATTCCTGTAAAAAGGCTTGAATATATTAGAATTACATCAATTTATTTTTAGATATTCTTACTTCTGAAAATTTTCTTTTCTTTAAATTTTTCCTTTTGTGACACTTTTTACTTTTATGTATTTTATTTTATCCACTCTTTAATTTTGAATAAGTGATTATTTATAATTTATAATTATGAACTAGAGAAAATCACTAATTCAGATTTAGAGAGCACTTTAAGAGATATTATCAATTTTTATTTCTAATTTTCTGTGTTATTTTAACCCTGAAAATTCCGGTGTTTTTGGATTTTGGTTCAGGATTTCCAACCTTTTTACTTAAATTCAAATTAATAAATAGTTAGAAGTTTCTTTTTAGAGATGATATTCTTTCGATTACTTTTAGTTTTATATTAAAAAAGCTTTCTAATTTTGTATCTTAGGTTAAATTTAAAAAAATTTTATTTGTCAATTGTGTGAATTTCAGTTTTTAATTTAAAAGGATATTCGAAATTTTAGTCTTCTTTTTTCAATGTTTCAAGTTTTCGAAATTGGTTTAGAAATGATTTTTATTTTGATATCTCTTTACAAATTTCTTGTATTTGTTTACAAATGCCAAAATTATAGAATTTTCTGTTCTTTAAACATTTTCATTATTTGTTTTGCACTTTTTTGCTTTGTTTTACCACTTTTTATTTCAATTTCAATTTTCTCAAAAGTTTTGTTTGAGAGTCAAACTTTTTTTATTCGGATCTATTAAAAATTTAAATCTATTGCTTCTATTAAAAATTATTTATTTTAAGTTGTTTTATTTCAATTTTTTTATTTGGCATAAAGATTTTTAGATTTTGGATTTTTATATTCAATTTAAGAATTTTTTGTTACATTCTGATATTTATTATTTTCTTTGGATTTTAGTATTTTCTTATGCGAATTTTTAAAATTAAATTTATTTTTCTAAAAACTTTTTTCTTGCTTCCTCATAGAGGAAGTATTATTTTATTTTTAGTTTTAAAACTTTGGATTTTATTTCTTTTACGTAACTGAATCTTGCCGATACTTTAATAATTAATTAATAACAAAATATTTATATCCATTTGTATACATGTTTCATTTTTCATTAATTATTTTTTATTTAAAATTAAAAATTGTGTTAAAATTTTTTTGGTTTCTGTAAAACTAAAAATTTTTCAACTTTTCATTTTCGAAATTTTGAGTTTTTAATTTCCGACAAATGTTAAAATTTTGATTTCCAATTAAACGTTTTGTACAATGAAAAATAACGTATTTTGTATTCTTATATCCGTTTTTAAAATATTTTATTTCAGTGCTTCAGTTATTTTCGATTTTATTTGATTCTATTCTATTCTATTCTTTCGGGTCTTAAAGCTTTTAATTTAGATTTCAATCTTCTCGACATTTTGGTTTTAGAGATTTTTCCCTCGAGAAAATTTCGATTATTTAAATTGTATATTACATTTTTGAATATTTTATATAATTTATAGTAATTTTTCGACAAAGATTTATTTTCAGAAAATATAAATTCAAGAAAAGGAGTATTTTGAATTAAAAATGTTTACAGAAAGGGAAGGATTGAAATTGTCTATTTAAGCCTTTTTTTATTGCGTTCTATTAAAAATTTTAATCTATATTGTTTCTATAAAAATTTATTTTTCTTAAGTGGATTTAATACAACTGTTTTTATTTGTCATAAAGATTTTTAGATTTTGGGTTTTCAGATTCAATTTAAGAATTTTTTAGTTTTTTAAAAATTCTGATATTTATCACTTTCTTTGGATTTTAGTATTTTCTTATTCGAATTTTTAAAAATAAATTTATTTTTCTGATAAACTTTTTTATTTTTTCAGTTTTAAAATTTTTGAATTGTATTTCTTTTATGACACTGAAGCTGTTCGTTATTTTATTAGTTAATTAATAAAAAAATATTTATGTTACTTTCTTTTCTGTAAGGTTCATTTTGCGTTAATTATTTTTTATTTAAAATTAAAAATTGTGCTAAAAATTTTTTTATTTCTGTAAAATTCTAAATTTCTCTATTTCTGAATATTTTCATATTCAGTATTTTGAGATTTCAGTTTTCGACAAAAATTAGAATTTCGATTTCCATATAATGTTATTTCATGAAAAATAAGATACTTTGTATTCTTAGATTCGGTTTAAAAATATTTTATTTCAGTGCTTTAGTTATTTTCGATTCTATAAAAATGTAAAAATTTCGGATTTTTAAGTTTTTAATTTAGGTTTCAATCTTCTCGACATTTTGGTTTTAGATTTTTACCTCGAGAAAACTTTGAATATTTAAATTTTATTTTCGTTTTCTGAATATTTTACATAACTTTTAGTAATTTAGCGACAAAAATTTATTTTTAAAGAAGGTGAATTTAAACAAAAATAGTATTTTCAAGTAAAAATTCCTACGGAAAGGGAAGGATTCAAATTGTCTATTGAGGCCTTTTTTTATTCCGTTCTATTAAAAATCTATTGTTTTTATTAAAATTTAATTCTTTTAAGATATGGTTCATTACTATTTTTTATTTGTCATTAAGATTTTTAGATTTTGGGTTTTCAGATTCAATTTAAGAATTTTTTTCTTTTTTAAAAATTCTGATATTTATCATTTTTTTGGATTTTAGTATATTTTTATTCAAATTTTCAAATTTTTATTTATTTTTCAGTAAACTTTTTATATTTTCAGTTATAAATTTTTTTTCTTTTATTAAACTGAAGCTGTTCGTTACCTGATCAATTAATTAATAAACTTTTTTGTTTTCTGTAAAATTCAAATTTCCAAACTTTTCATTTTCGGTATTTTGAGTTTTCAATTTACGACAAATTTTAGAATTTCGATTTACATATAAATATTTTGGTTAATGAAAAATAACATAATTTGTATTCTTAGATTCGGGTTTAAAAGATTTTATTTTAGTGCTTTAGTTATTTTCGATTCTATACAAATTTCAGATTTTCAAATTTTTAATTTAGGTTTCAATCCTTTCGACATTTTGGTTTTAGATTTTTTCCTCGAGGAAATTTCGATTACTCAAATTTTATATTCAATTTCTAAATATTTTACATAATTTTTAGTAATTTTTAAAGAAAGATTTATTTTCAAAGAAGGTACATTTAAGAAAATAAGTATTTTCGCGTAAAAATGTCTGCAGAAAGAGAAGGATTGAAATTGTCTATTTAAGCCTTTTTTTATTCCGTTCTATTAAAAATTTAAATCTATTTTTTCTGAAGAAATTAATTTGTTTTAAGTTGGTTTAGTACGATTTTTTTATTTGTCACAAAGATTTTCAAATTCAATTTAAGATTTTTTTTTTCTTTTTACAAATTCTGATATTTATCATTTTTTTAGATTTAGTACTTTTTTAATTGGAATTTTCAAATTTCAATTTATTTTTCAGCCACCTATTAGTAGAAAATTACTAATTTGAATTATATCTACTAATTGAAACAGTGAAATTTACTTTTCCAGTAAGTGGATATTTCACTTTTAATTTAGTAATTTTCTACTAATAAGTACTTTTCGCCTAAAAATTAGTGTAACTTTTTACTATTTAATAGTAACCAATTTTTCTCTAATTCATTGGTAGAAAATCACTAATTCAGATTTAGAGAGTTCAGTTTCAGATTTTCCCCTGGATAGAAAATTTTGATTACTTAAATTTTATACTCAATTTCTGAATATTTTACATAACTTTTAGTAATGTTTAAAGAAAGATTTATTTTCAAAAAAGGTAAATTTAAGGAAAGTAGTATTTTCGCTTAAAAATGTCTGCAGAAAGAGAAGGATTGAAATTGTCTATTTAAGCCTTTTTACGGAGTAGCCAAGTGAATGGAAGGATTGATACGGAATAAAAGGAAAGAAAATAAAGTGGGTACACTGTATCCAGGCTCTTTCCAGGGATCTGCATTCAGTCCTGATACAGTCCTGATGAGCTTGAGATTTTATAAGCAGTGATACTGAAAAGGGATGGGAAATGAGGATGACTGAGTGGGACTGAGTTTTCCAGCAGATCGCAAGATTTTTTCATGTAGAACTTTCTGTGAATTCACTGGTATGAAAATGAGCGTCAGAGAATTTGTCAGTGTTTTTAGTTCATCAACTAGTATCATCCTAAAAAAAAAAAAAATACCTCAACACTATTTGCAATCTGCATACACTTGAAAACATTCCTTTCTAAAGAAACTCTCTAAATATCATAAATTTATCATATATATTAAACTCAATTCATTATTTTACCTTGATAGCTTCAGAGAATGATATATTTTTTTTTCAATATAATATTATATATATATTCATGAAAGAATTTTATATAGTTAACAAACTTTTTACAATTTTAACAATTCAAATATGCAATTTGTTCTCGAACATGCATAAATGTTCAGTTTAAATTGTAAGGTTCATTTTAGAAACTGCATTCACAAACTCTCATTCTCTAACTCAAAAAGAAATGGATTAAATAGAGAACGAAGGAAATGGGAAAATACTGAGGATGCTGTTTCTTATCAATATTATACTTTGATCCAATTCAACTGATTAAATTCAATTTCAATTTAAAATGACACTTCCACTTGACTCCCAAGTTTATTAATGGAATTTTCAATTTAAAGAAGGTAAATAAAATAAGAGAAAACAGTAACAGGAAATAAATAGAAAGAAATAAGATTATTCAAATTTATTCCTTTCTTACTGAGAGGTAAAATACGGTTTAGTTTAAAGTTTCTTGAAGAAGAGAGACAAGTTTGGATAGATGGCATTTTTTTTTTCGGGAGACGTGCGAAAGCATTAAATCCTCAGATTTTTCCAAATGAGAGGAAATATTTCGGGGTCAAAACACTGGTGACAGTGAAGGATTAAGCAGGATACCTAGTTTGGATATTTTTCACGCGACCGAGAAGATCGACGTGTCCGGCGCTGTATTGCTCGATCACATCCTTTACGTCATAAGGTTTCAATGCTTCTTTGAATTTTCGTCTGGACACGAAGTACTTCATCTGGCACGATAATAATCATACAATCATAATTTTTAACCGATTAGGGTTTCTGACGATCGATCCTGCATTCTATTTTTAAATTTTGGTTTTGATGTGTTTGAAAATTGATCTAAAGTTCAATTTATCGAAAGGTTCATTTAATCAAATTTTAATTGATGCAAATCTCAATTAATTCCATATTTCAATCGATGACAAATTTCAATTCATCTCAAATTTAAACCTATCTCAAATTTAAATTCAGCCCAAATTTAAATCTATCCCAAATACAATTTATGAAAAATTCAAGTTTAATCTCCTTTTTGCTATACCCAATTTCAATCCATTTGAAACTTCGATTTATTTAAATCCAGGGTGTCCTTCAATTTTCCTTGAACTTTTTTTTTCCACCTTGCATTTTAAGAAGGAATCGGACACACTCGAGAAGAGGTTATGTTTGACGTAGGGGATCATTCGTTTTTTAAAAAATATTTTGCAATCCTTTTCTTCTAAAAAAACCATTTCTATTATGAAGTTCGTTTTTTAAAATAAAATTTTCTAAAAATTATTAATTTCTAAAATAAGATTTTCAAAATATTAATTATTTCTAGAAACTTTTAACTTCTAAAACGTACATAATATTTAGATTTTGCAGAATTAAAATTATTATAAAATTATAAACTATATTATGAACTTTATACAATTAATAAAATTACAAATTTTAAAAATATTTTAAAAAAATGTAAAATGAAGTATTAAACAAAATTAATAAATGCGGATGTAAAAAAAATTATATTAAAAAATTTATATTGTTTATGTCAAGGTTTCCTGATCTACTTGAAATTCGTTCTACGATCATTTTTATAAATTCTTCCTTTTGATTTTGTAAAAAAGTACTTGAAATTTTGAAATTAATTGACAAAATAGTACTCTCTAAATCTGAATTAGTTAAAAATAACTAATTTGAAAGCTAAAGCTCAGTCACTAATTAAAATAGTTTTATTTCTACGAATCATTTAGTAAAAAATAAGTTACTATTAGTCAAATTCATTTTTAGGTTATGTCATAATAACTAATATTTTACTAAAATTCTGTTTACTTATTCAATTAGTCGAATTTTAACTATTTTTAGTTATGCTTTTACTAACAATTAGTCATTTTTTTTACTAATAATTAGTTATTTTTAACTAATTGCTGGAATAAAAACTCCGGCACGATTTTACTAATTATTAGTTATTTTTAACTAATTCAGATTTAAAAGGTACAAAAATCAGTTCTATGAAGTTCGTTGTAAATAAACAAATTCGAAGCTTCTTCTTTAAAAAATTAATTGAAATAAAAATATTCAAAAATGAGTAGAAAGGAATTATAAAATGACTTTTATTAGAAAAAAACAATAATTAGAAGTTGAACCTCATTAGAAAAACAAAAATTAGAAAATAAGTACTTTGTCTGGAGACTACTTTTCTTGGTGTTTTTTTGATATTATTTCCCAGACGCGAAACAAACCTTTTTTAGAAAATAAACTTTATTGGAAAAACAATAACAGGAAATTGAATTTCATTAGAAAAAAATTAGATTAAAGAAAGTTAGAAAATATTTTTTAGAAAAACTGTAATCCACTACATTCTTCTATAAAATGGAAAAACTACTCTCTAAATCTGAATTAGTTAAAAACTACTATTTAAGAGTTAAAATGGTGAAAAAAACGTAAAAAGTAAAAGTTTTCTCTGTTTCAATTAGTTAAAAATAACTAATTATTACTAGAAAACTACTAATTCAGTAGTTAAATTTAACTAATTAAATAGTAAAAATAACTAATTTAATTAGTAAATAGAAATCTTCTAATTCTTTTAGTAGTTTAACATAACCTAAAATTACTTTGGCTAATTAAATTAGTAGTTTTTTACTAAATTATTAGTAAAAAATTACTATTTGACATGGTAAACGAGTTTTGACGCTTAAAATAGTAGTTTTTAACTAATTCAGAATTAAAGAGTATCTTTTAGTATAATTTTTTTATATGAAAAGTTGGAAATTTAATTTAAAACACCTAATGAACCATTCACACTAAGAATTGGATAAAAATTTCTAATTTTTAGAATTCAAAAATAATTCTTTTTTTTTTCTAAAACGTATCCAAATCTATTTTTTAATAATTATGGGTGTAAATTGTTTATTTTGTTTTAAGTTAAATACATTGACGCATTTTGTTTTAATAAAATAACATTACAATTTATATTTTTTAATAATTTTTTTTTTTTACATTTTTGTTGACTTTTTACAAAATAAATATATTTAAATTTATAAAAATGCTGATTTTAATAAACTTTATTCAATTCGTATTTGTATTGATTAAAAATTAAATTAGTCCAAGCTTCAATAGTACGAAATTTGAATTGAATTCACATCAATATTGTCAATTGCTTCGATCATATTTTTTTAATTATGTTCTTGAATTTTAAATAACTTTCAATAATTTGTAGTTGCTTTACTAAATATTAAATTACTTTTACGATAATTTTAATTATATTTCTTAATTTTAAAAATTAGGTACTTATTCTTTTTTAATTATTTTCTTTAATATTAAATCTCTTTTTTTTATCTATCAATTATTGTCTTTCATTTTCAATTTCTTTCTTCATTTTTCAATTAATTTCTTCAGTATTAAATAATTTTTATTATGTGTTATTTTTCAATTTTTTCAATGTCATAATTCGATTTTAAATTATTTCTTCAATCTGTGAATACCTAAAAAAATCTATCAAATCTTGTCAGTTTTTTATTTTATTTCGTATCTTAAATTATTTTCATACTTGCATTTTAAAATATTTTCAAGATACAATTATATTTTTCAATTTTTCAATATTAACATCTTCATTGATCTCTAAATCTGAATTAGTTAAAAATAACTAATTTGAAAGCAAAAGCTCAGTCACTAATTAAAATAGTTGTATTTCTACGAATCGTTTAGTAAAAAATAAGTAATTATTAGTCAAATTCATTTTTAGGTTATGTCAAAATAACTAATATTTTAGTCAATTTCGGCATACTAATTCAATTAGTCAAATTTTAACTATTTTTTAGTTATGTTTTTACAAAAAATTAGTCATTTTTTTTACTAATAATTAGTTATTTTTAACTAATTGCTGAAACAAAAACTCAGGCACGATTTTACTAATTGTTAGTTATTTTTAACGAATTCAGATTTAGAGAGTGTATAATTAGTTTTATGCTTTTTCAATTAGTTATCTCTAAATCTGAATTAGTGAAAAATCGGTTACTGTTAAACAGTAAAAACTTTTACTACTTATTAGTAGAAAAGTACTAATTATTAGTAGAAAGTTGGTAATTTAAAGGGAAATATTTACTAATTAAAAAAGTAAACTTTCTTTATTTTTTAACTAATTCAGATTTAGAGAGTAATTTTTTTTTAGAGTCGACATTTTCCAAAAAAAATTATCATACAATTAATTAATTTCCCCAATTTATAATTAGTATTGTAAATGCCAATTATCAATTTAAATCCAATTAATATGCATTGATTTTTTTCTAATTTCCAAAATGTATTGTTTTTTTTTTGTTTAATTTATTTAACGAACTTTTACTTATTTTCTTCGGATATCAATTTTGTTTTTAATTTTTAAATAATGTTACATCCATTTTTCAACCATTTTCTTTATTTTTTCATTATTTTCTTCGCTATCATAGAATATTTTTAAATATTTCGAATTATTTTCCTTTAATTATTAGTCTTCAATTTTAAATTTATTTCTCAAGTTACAATTATATTCTTTAATTTTTTCAATTTTTTTCCATTCTAAATTGTCTTTAATTAAATTCTTCTCTCTTTCAATCTTAAATCTTTTTCTTTATTTAACAATTATTGTCTTGGTATTTAAAATGTTTTTCGTTATCGCAATCTCAAAATATTTGTCCAAACTTTAAAAAAAATTTCCTTTAATTTCTAATTTAGATTTTTTCTGCATGAGTCCAACAATAATAGGGAATTATTTTTCTATCACAATTAATAAAAATTCACGTACAAAAGACCAATTTTGACGCTAAAGATCAATTTTGTAATTTCTCGGTTGTTTGAACTTTTTGAGCTTGAAAGATGCGATAGTAAAGTCAAAACAAGTTTATCGCGATAAAGTTTCGAAAGTACCTCTTTGAGTGTTCTTTATAATTAGTTGAGAAATTTCTGCTTTAAGGTGCATAATTCCGTGTTTTGCACCCAGGCCTTCATTTCCACTATCAGTTCTTGTTGAGTGCACTCATAAGACTGTGTCATTCAAGCCTTTCAAACGAACCTAATTTTCTATTGTGCTTTCTTATGGTCTAAATCAAAATTTATATTGTATATCGAATTTTACACCGAAATTTTCAAAATTTCAATTAAAAACTTTAAATTTACACAATTTAAGTTGAATTTGAAACAATTTTTCCTATTAAACATAAAATATTTTACTAATTCAAAAATCGCAAAATAGTTTTGATTTTTGTGCTGGATCGATCGTCAGCCGATAAATTTCCAAACAGATGCTATGCTTCTTGTAAGAAAAAAAAAAGTGGTCATGTTAGGATAATTTTCAAAATTTTCAAAACTCACCTTTCTAATAGCCCTAATAGCACCTTTGTGTTGATTTGTCAACTGAACACACCGTCGAGGTTCGTCGTCCTCATCTGTACAAAAATTTTACAAAAAATGATGTAATGACTTGAACAAGTCGAGAGGAAACTACTTTTCAAAATTTCGTGCACTTTCATCCACTAATTAGCATTTTCCTTTCTTGGCTTTCGTTTCAGGAATTAAATATAACTATATATCAATAAACTAATTTTGAAGATGATTTTTCGAGCCTTTTGAACAAAATTTATTGGCTACAAACGCTAGAGTTGCAAAATTCTTGGTAATTTAAAATCCGGTTACATTCTCGATAATATATAACTGAGAATATTTTCCTTCTTGGAGAATTTATGAGAATATTCTATGTTTAAATGAGATTCGCTATTTTAAATTACAAACAATTTATTGAAATAAAAGGGGTTAAATAACCTAATAATTATCATTAAAAATTAACTGTAAGTCAATGAAGTGTTAAAATTATTATTAAATATAACAATTATGTACCTACAGTGTTTTATATAAATTATAAAAATGGTAATTTTTTGTACTTAACTAGATTAAACAACGCGCGCTGAAGTACGATTAGTTTCTGCACTTTATTTTATCAACAATTTTAAATATAATATTTAAAAAAATAATGGCAAATTTTGCAAATTCATGAAAAAAAATCATGAAAACGATTAAAACTGTCGAAAGTAATTTACAAAATCATTGAAATATTTAAAATTAAAGAAAATAGTTATTAAATTTGAAAAAGTAATTCTTAATCTTAGAAAGAAATTGAAAAAAATAATGAAAAATTGGAGAGAATAATTGAAAATTGAAAAAAATGATTGAAATTGAGATAGATAAATAATTAAAAATGTAGAAAATTAATTCAGAAATAATGAAAACCATTACAAATTTAAGAACATAATGGAAAAATAATATAAATAATATAAAAATAAGAAAAGAATTTGAATTTGAGAAAATAATTGAAAACATTACATATAATATATTTTAAATAAAGGAAAATTAAAGAAAATTTCAGAAAAAATACTTAAAACTTTTACAATTTCATTGAAAAAGAAAAGAAAAGAATTAAAAATTAGAGAAAATAAATGAACAAAGATACACATAATTTAAAATTGAAAAAAACATTTTTTAATTAAAGAGAAATAGGGGCAAAAAATTTAGAATATAGGTATATAAAATTCAAGAAAATCGTTGAAAATTAAATAAAAAAATGAAAATTCCAGATGAATAATTAAAAACTTTTTGGAAATTATGAAAAAGAACGTAAGTAATTGAAAATTGAAGAAAATAATAAACAAATAATATAAATAATTGGATGTTGAATTAAATAATTGGAATATTAGACAAATAGTTTAAAATTTGGAAATTATGAAAAGAATTGAAAATGATTAAGAATTAAATGAAATAATGGCAAATTTTAGAAAAATATTTAATAATTTTTGACATAATATTAAAAAATAAGAATAATAAAAAATTGGGGAAAATAATTGAAATGTGATAAAAACAATGATAAGTTAAATAAAATTTAATGAAATTGGAAATAAATAATTGAAAAAATTGCAGAATTAAAAAAAAAAAAATAATAATAATAATAATAGTTTAATAAAATTTTTTATCGAGATGAATGGCGACTTGATATTTTTGTTGGGTTTTCAATCTGACTTTTTGAAAGATTTATATAAATATGTAAAGAGTTTAAGAGAAGCTTCGACATATATATATGATATTATTATTATTATTATTATTATTATTATTGTTGTATAAATACAAATTATGGTTCCCATAATGGTCAATTTTTGACTTTGGGATGTATTATGAAATAAATAAAAATAAATAAAATAAAATAAAATTGAAATTGAAATTTGAGAGAAATACTTAAAAATCTGAGAAATTAATTTTAAAAAATGAGAATAATTAAAAACCGGAGAAAAGAATTGAAGAAGGCTAAAATTAATCGAAACTTGAGATAATTAATAAAATTTTTTTGAAATTATGAAAACAAATGAGAATAATTGAAATTTGAGGAAAATACGTAAAAATCATAAAAAATAATTTTACAAAATGAGAATAATAATTAAGAATTTAGGGGAATAATTAAAAAATGATAAAAATAATTTAAAATTGGTAAAGTAATTGAAATATGATGGAAGTAATTAAATCTTTTAAAAAATAATTGAAATATGATGAAAATAATTAAAATTTCAAAAGAAAAGGAAATTTTTGAAAATCATGCAAAAAGAATGAAAATATTTAGAAATTAGAGAAAATAATACAAAAATTACAGAATTTATTTTTAAGCAAAAGAAAATAATTGAAAAAACGTTAAGATAATTGAGAATTAAGGACAATCTAAATTTGAGATAATAACTGAAAATTTAAGAAGATAATTTAAAATTAATTGAAATAATTGAAATATGGAGAAAATAATTGCAAAATGATAACAAGAAATGAATATTGAACAAAATAATTGAAAACTGAGATACACATTTGGAAAATTCAGGTTATTACTTCAGAAATAATGGAAATGATTAAAAATCGAATAGAAATTGAATTCATTGCAAAATGAAAATAATAATGGTGAATTCAAAAAATTAATTTGATAATTAATATGAAATTTAGCAATAAATGATTAAATTAGTTTATTGTCGAAAAGAAAATAATTTAAATCGAAAAAGTGATTGAAAAAATTTTAAAGAATAATTGAATATTACGGAAGGTAGATTTAGGGTTTAGGGAAAAAAGTGCGAAACAATGAAAATAATTAAAAAAATTTTAAAATAATTGAAGTATGATAAAAAAATTTAAATCTCAGAAAAAGAAAGAAAATTTTTGAAAATCCTGCAAAAAGAATGAAAATAATTAGAAATTGGAGAAAATTTTGTTTGAAATAAAAATTACAGAACTTATTTTTAAGCTAAAGAAAATAATTGAAAAATTGTTTAAAAAGTTGAAAATTCAATACAATAATCTAAATTTGAAATAATAACTTAAAATGTAGGAAGCTAATTGAAAGTTAATCAAAATAATTGAAATATAGAGAAAATAATTCAAAATGATAAAAATAAATAAACATTGATCAAAATAATTAAAAATTGAGATATATATTTGACGGTTCAGAATATTAATTCAGAAATAATGAAAATGATTAAAAATTGAAGATAATAATTGCAAAATGAAAATAATAATGATGAATTAAAAAAATTAATTTCATTTTGCCATAATTAATATGAAATTTAGCAATAAATAATAAAATTATTTTATTGTCGAAAGGAAAATAATTTAAATCAAGAAATTGATTGAAAATATTTTAAAAAATAATTGAAATTTTGCGGAAGGTAGATTTAAGATTTAGTGAAAAAAGTGAGAAACAATGAAAATAATTAAAAATTGCAGGAAGTAATTGAAAAATGATAAAAATAGTTAAAAATTGTAGTTTAGGTAATTGAAATCACAAGATTAAAGAGTTATTAAATATTCCAGAAATTTTTAAATGAATTTAAATTTAGTACTCTGAAGAAACGGTATTCTATATTTGAGAACTATTCTTTGCGCCTATTTAAGAATAAAATATTCTTTTATTAAGGATATTATATTTTTAAAATAAGAAGAAATTTTTTAACTTAAGAAGCATATTCTCAAGCAATGAGAAAATATTCTAAATTTAAGAATATGCTTCTTATTATAAGAATATTACATTCTTAATGGAAGAATATTTTATTCTTAAATAAGCGCCAAAAATAATTCTTAAATTAAGAATATCGTTTTTTTCAGTGTATATTTGAACCCGGGATTGATTTAACTTTTAATCAATGCAAGTTCAAATTAACAGAAATTTGAAGACATTAAAATTGCTATAAATTTAAAACTTGAGAACATTTTAAAAAGGTGAAATATAATGTAAAAATTGAAAAATAAAAAAATCATCTAGTGATCAATAATTAAATAGTAATTAAATAATTATTAATTAGAATGACACTAGAGATTCTATTTTCATATATTGACTGAGAAAATTCGACGTAATTTGATAAATAAATAAAAAACTTAAATTCTCATAAATTCTCGATTAGAAGTCTGGGTCGGTTATATTTCCTGTAATATTCTCGTTCTCATTACCGTTCTCCAGGTAATATTTCTTCTTCGCAACTCCACGTACATGTTTTCTGTTTTATTATAATAGTATTTTCTCCTTGGAAATAGACAAGTGATGTAAACAGATTTTGGTCAGACAATACGTACAAATTGCCTTTACTTTATTAACAATATACAGTTTCTATATAGGATACATAAAAATATACTTTTATATATTATTATTCGTAAATATTAATAATCATAAAATTGTAACATATATACAGAAAAATGAATAATACATTATACAAAATAATAATAAACACGAAAACTAAAACTAAACTCGTATTGTGATTTAAAGCTACTTTCTACGTTTAAAAATGGTGCAGAGTTGAATTTTCCGCGACCATTTTTAAAATTAAAGGCGAAAGCTTATTATAGTGAAAATTAGCTGCCGAGATTAAAATTGTTTAATATTTTCTTCCGTTGGTTATTACTGAGATTTAATGTACCAAAATTTTCACTCTGACAATTTAATCTCTTCGTCGAGTTATTCGTAAAAGCAATTTGGTAAGAATTGAGTTTGTGCACTTTAAGGAGGCGCAGTTAACATCCCTTGAAATATTGACGTTCACAAAGAGAAGAATTTTATAAAAATTATCGCAAATTATTTAATAATCATGTGAATTTTTCCGCAAATAACAAGTGTATTCGTCAGTCCTTAATATTGATTTATTATTTTCTTTACGAGAAAATATTAAATTCACTATCCCCAGAGATCGTAAAAATGGGTCATAAGGAACTTAATTAATGTTAAAGCTTCAGGTAATAAAATCACCTACTATAGCTTTGAATTATAATTTAACATGTAAATTACTTAAATCTATTCAGTGTGAAAGATTCTGTTGTATGTGAGAAATTTAAACACCGAAAAGAAAATTTATTTGATAATAGTAAAATAATCGAATCAAAGAAATTTTTTTCTCAATGCAATATTGAATGTTATAATAGAGAGATAGTATAATAAACAAATATAATTCAAAATATTTTGTATTTTGTTTGTTGTGATTTATTGTATAAAGAAAATTGTGTCTGTTATTTAACTCGAGTATTATTTAATATTTCATTACAAATGACAAGTTACAAAAAATTGAGGTTTTTCACGAATTTTAAATCATTATTTTTCCAAAAGTTCAATTTAAAGAGAAACAATTTTGTAATCAAGTGTCTCTTTAAAAATAACAACAAAGTGGGTAAAAAATAATTTAGATCAGATCAAAAATTCAATTTCCGATCATCAAGATTTTAAGGGATGAACAGGCCTTTCAGTGTTATTTATTTACAAAACATTGATAGAGTTTTCTATTTTCTAACTTGCCATGAATAACAAGCATGTTACTACCAGCAGAAAAAAAGCTTCTTGATTTTTTTTTAATTTCATGTTTTTGACGAGTGTTTGTATAACGATCGTAAGCAAAAGTTATAACTCTAGAAGCTTCAATCCAACAAGTTTCGAAACTTTGATTATAAAACAGTTGAGCAGTAAATTAAAAAAGAAAATGTATCCTTTAAAGACGTATTTTTAAAATTTGAACTAAATAAAATAGTATTTACCAATTATCTAGTATATTTGTATGTACAAACTTGAGTTGAATTTATAAACAAAATAAAAAAGGTAAAAAGTGAGAAACACTACGTTTTTTTGTAAAAATACGTTTCTTACTATTTTGCTAATTTTTGACATGAAAAATTAACTTAAAAAAAAACAGGAAATTAAAGATGCCAACGACGAAAGCATTAAGCAACTTAATGAGCGCACATGCTAGAAAAAGCAGAGCAACTTAATGACAAAAAATAATGATTACTTTGCTCGATTATAAAATGTAAAGACTACTGTTGTGGAGTTTTTTAAGTGGACCAGTCAAGTAATAAAAATTAATGTTGTATTTTAATCTGGAGATGCATTTATGTAATTGCAGTGTTGTAATAAGTGGGAGTTTAGAATTCCTATAAAGTCTGAGGTATAATACTCCAGAGGGAATCCAATGTGCGTGACTTGTGTGTAGATTTGATAAACGACTCACCTACATATACGCACATTGGTATATATACAGCTTGGAGTGCTAATAAATCTTCAGTTTACAGTTAATGGTTTACAAGCAATTTAGCTCTATATAGATCTATATACATCTCCCCCGAGATTTTCACTTCTAATTGAAGCTAAAAACTACACGAGAACTTATCTAAAAAGTGTGTACGTTTTATGTCTATAAAAAATTGTAAAACATGCAAATTATATATAGAGATACAATTTATTATACAAAATAATGATAATTTATTACAAAATAAAAATTGGGAAATGAAAGGAAAAATAAATAAAATATGAGAAAATGTGAATTTAGTATTGATAAAAAGAGAATTAGGAATTAGTTTACAAAAATTTAATTTCTCGTTTTTCTTAGCATATTTTTGAATGTTAACATTAAATGATTTTAATGTTTATTATGATTATGGAATCTTGAGTAGAATAACCAATTTTTAGTCAGGCACATAAAAGAGAAACATTGTTGAAAAGATTATTTAAGATCTTAATTTTATTAATTTTAATGTATTAGTTTTTATAAATATTTTTATCATTTTTTTTAATTCGTTAACGCCGTTTAAAAAAAAACGTAGTCAGTGACTTTGTTTTATATGTTGTAAATTCTCGAAAAATTCAATCACTATCATATTTGATGAAAAATTTTATGCTCTTTCAAGATCTGATATTGGAAATTGCGAAAAAGGTTCAAGCAAATTAAATTTAGTTGAATTAATAAATTCTGAAACAAAATTGTGGACACAGATTCTAGATATTTAAGAACTGAAGATAATAACATTGTAATTTATAAAGTAAAAGAAAAATTTCAAAAAATTGCAATTTTTAAATTAAGTTTAAATCACTTTTTGAGTAATTGAATTAAAATTCTAATTTATATTATATTTCTCACAGATCTTACATAAACAGATTTGATTAATCAATAACTACTAAACCAAACAATTATAACTTTGATTTTTTAAAAATTATTTTTGTAACTGAATTTTTTAGATTTAATGAAAAACGATATTCTGGTTTGTAGAATATTGTATTTTTAACAGAATCAGCTAAGTTCAAATATTCTCGACTATAGAAAATGTACTCATAAAGAGTTCTAAACAATTTCAAATCAGTTCTAAATTTTTTAATTAGTTACAAGCAGTTTTAATTCGTTCCAAAAAAGTTTTAAACTATAGTTTTAAATATTTCTGAACTATTGCTAAGAAGTTTTTCCTGAATATTTAAAGCTTTAAGGAAGTGTTTAATAATTTTAAACTAGTTCTGAAATATATTTTAAAGAATTATACTAAAAATAGTTATAGTTAAGATTTGACTAATTGCATTAGTTATCAGAATTTTACTAAAATATTAGTTTTTTTGACATAACCTAAAAACGAATTTAACTAATAAAGAATTATTGTTTGCTAAATGATTAATAAAAATATAACTATTAACTATATCAGCTAAATTTTTGCTTTCAAATTAGTTATTTTTTAATACTTCAGGTTTAGAGAGAAGCTATTTTCCAATTATAAACAATTTTAAAGAAGTTGTAAACACTTTTAAATAGTTTAAAAATTTTTAATAGTTTAAAACTATAGTTTTTAACAATTTTGAACTATTTACGAAAAATTTAAAATGCATTCTTTTAAATGGTTTCGAAGGGTTTACAAAATTTTTTTAATGCATTCTAAATGGTTCCAAAAGGTTAAAAAGTTACTTGCAAACTGTTTTTTCTAGTTATAATTTGTCAATATTGAATGAAAATTATAATTGTTCACAGATTTCAAAGTAGAAATTACAAAATTTTGAGTAATAAATAATAACAAATTTTACCTCAACTTAATTTTTTTTTGAAATTTTTGATTTTTTTCCAACTGGGTCCTTTAAAAATTGGGTGAAATTAATTTTATTAATGTTTTTATTTTATTTGAAAAACCATTTTCATTTAATGAATTTTTAAAATACGTTTATCAAATTTAATTTAATTTCAGAATTGTTATCAAAATTTCAATGGGATTTTTTTTACAAAAAGTTATGGACACTTATTTGGAAGAAAAAGTGAATTTTTGACAATTTTGTTCAAAAAATGATTTCGTTTCATAATTTCAGTAACCAGAAAAATATTTCATTTTGAAATCAATTGAAGCCAGATTTAAAAAATTCAAAATATGAGTTCAAACATGGCGGACGATATTTTTAAAAATTGATCAGATTTATTTTGAAAGTTGATACGACGAAAAAATATTAATTTTCTTTAAAATCGTTTAAATTTCATTAAATTTGATAAACGTATTTTAAAAATCCATTAAATAATAGGATTTAAGAAATTTCGACCCATTGACATAACTTCAAACTAGAGAATGGTTTTTTACATAAAATAAATACATTATTAAAATCGATTTCACCTAATTTTGAAGGAATCAGTTGTACATTTTTGAAAAAAATTAAGTTAAGGCAAAATTTGTTACCAAATAATTGCTCTTTTCCTTTAAAGTTTGTGAACACTTGTAATTTTAATTCAATTTTGACAAATAATAGCTTATTTTGATCTTTGAAACATTCTCTACAAATTTGTTTGTTGGATTTTGTTAATAATATTTTATGAATAAATTTTTATTAAACATAGTTCGAAGTTCTCA
Source organism: Ganaspis brasiliensis (assembly GCA_037103525.1). Classification (NCBI taxonomy): domain Eukaryota; kingdom Metazoa; phylum Arthropoda; class Insecta; order Hymenoptera; family Figitidae; genus Ganaspis; species Ganaspis brasiliensis. Next base: position 33,270 of record JAZKLR010000082.1, read on the forward strand.
AAATCTGTTAAGATCTCCAGAAGTTTAAAAGTGTTTCTAAAAGTATTAGTAATACTTTTTGACAATTTAGTTGTGATGGTCTATACTCTAGAATATCGAAATAAAATACTTCATATAGAAAAAACGATAAAAATTTTTTATTACACGACTTTAAAAATAAACAAAATTTGATGCACAAAATAGCCCCATCAGTGGGGCTATTTTTTGTATAATTTTGAGTTTCTATAACTCAGACAAACATTTTTTTCTCGTCGGCTAACTCATAGGACACTTTTAGAAGTATGTTTACAACATAACTGAATAGGTAAATTTTTTTTCAAATTCTGAATTTTAATAAAACATAGAGTGAAAAAAGAGCGGTTTTATGCACAAAATAATATCAAATTTTGTATGAACCTTATTTTTTTTAATGTACAACTGTGTCTTTAAAAATTGAGTGAAATCAAATTTAATAATATTTTTATTTTATGTGAAAAACCATTTACTAATTTGAGGTTAGGTCGATGGGTTAAATATCATTAATGCCAAACACCAAACATATTTGTTGATTTTTGTTGTTGATTTTAGAACTTGTTCAAAATTGTTTGCAAATTATTGAAAACAATTTAAAACTAAAACTGTACAGTATTTGTTTAAATATATAATTAGTTTGAAACTGCTGAAACTTATTTAAAACTGTTCAAAATTGTTAAAACTGTTTAAAAACTATCAAGAACTATTTTAAAATTGATTATAAATCGTTTAAAATTGATTAAAATTATCAAAAATTGTTCATAACTAGAAAAAATAGTTTGAAAGTATTTTTTTAACTTGTCGGAACCATTAAGAATAAATTTTTTGTAAATAGTTTAAATTTGTTTAGAACTATACTTAAGATTGTTTAGAACTATAGTTTTAAACTATTAAAAATTTTAAAACTATTTAAATGTGTTTACAACATGCTTCTTACCAACATTTTTTTTTCTTTGAAAAATTCTATTACAGTCCAACTTTTAATTTATGTTTCATAAAATTTTCAAAAAGAAAGCTAGACCAGATATGTTATGCTAAAAATTAACTAAAATCATATTATGTAAACTATTATAGTTTTTTAAATCAGTAATTACATTTAAACTATTCTCTTTTTCTTTTTTAATAAAAAACATTTCACCTACTAATCTTTTATATTCATTATTTTCTTTATGTAAAGTTTTAATATTATTAAAATTAAAGTCGTAAGTAAAACAACCATTAATTTTATGCTCGAATTTGTGTTGTGAGATAATATAATGGTTTATATAATGTGATTTTAGATCATTTTTAGCATAACATCTGTTCTTCTTCTCATTTGAAAATTTTATGAAACATAAATTAGAAGTTGGACTGTAATACAATTTAAAAAAAATTGATTTGACAGTGTTCTATGTTACCTGACGAAATGAAGTTACTAATTTTTAAACTCAAAATTTTAAACACTCAGATAAATTGTTGTTTTTGTCTGTATTTATTATGTGACGTATTTTTTGTAACTTCTGTTGTTTACTTTTATTTGATTAACAATGGATTTATGATTATGTTTATTGACTAGTATGTAAGTTTTATAATTTATTGTAAATGATACTTAATCTTTTATGTTTGTGCATATAACCTCAAAATTGTATATAACGTTTTTAATTTTTTTGTTTGAAAATTACGTATTTATTCATGGATTATATTGTTCCCAGACGTTAAACCAAATTTTATATTACAACTATACTCTCTAAATCTGAATTAGTAGTTTTCTACTAATGAATTAGCGAAAAGTGAGCTACTATTAAAATAGTAAGAATTTTACTAATTCTTAGTAGAAAACTACTAAGAATTAGTAGAAAACTACTAATTAAATTAGTAAAAAAATCTATTTTTTTTAAAGTAAAGTTTCACTATTTCAATTAGTAGTTTTCTACTAAGAATTAGTAGTTTTCTACTATATGAATTAGAGAAAAACGAGCCATCAATTTGACTAATTTATAGTAGAAAACTACTAATTCAGATTTAGAGAGTATACTATATAAATATTTAAACAAATGGGTCAATCCACTGACTTTCGTCTGAGGGCTGTTGCGACCATATTTTTAAAAAACCTAATTTTAAAATATGTGAAACTCCAATATTTTCTGCCTTCATTAATTAATCATTAGGCATATTATTATGGCAGAAATTTTATTTCTTTCCATTTTATTACTAATCAAAAATAGAAGATTTACGACTTCACTTCGTAACCTTAAATCTGACACTTTTTTTTTAAAGATATTATAAATATAAACCTATTTAATATAATATGTATCAAAACTTATTAGAAATATTAATCATTTTATTATATCTGTAAAAAGTTTCACTATTTTTCGGAGCTTCCACCTTTTTTGTGGAACCTCCTAAAAGTTTGAGGTTTTGAATATAATTTAATATTATTAATATAATGTACTTGCCTTTAAAGTTTGACGAACGTGTTTTGCTTCATTTAGAAAATATTAAAATTTTAAATTTCTTACTTAAAAATGTTAATTTTGAAATTTAAAGTAAACACAGCAATTTTACATCACTCCATTTAAATTAAATTTGTATTACAATAATGACACGATTAAAAACGGTATGCTATTTAAATTTCAAAATTAACATTTTTAAGTAAGAAATTTAAAATTTTAATATTTTCTAAATGAAGCAAAACACGTTCGTCAAACTTTAAAGGCAAGTACATTATATTAATAATATTAAATTATATTCAAAACCTCAAACTTTTAGGAGGTTCCACAAAAAAGTTGGAAGCTCCGAAAAATAGTGAAACTTTTTACAGATATAAAACTTTCAAATTAGAGTATTATCTTAAAATAATGAAGTTTTATAATAAATCTATCTTTTTTACGTTTAGAATAAAATGATTAATATTTCTAATAAGTTTTGATACATATTATATTAAATAGAGGTTTAGATTTATACTATTTTTAAAAAAAGTGTCCGATTTAAGGTTACGAAGTGAAGTCCTAAACCTTCTACTTTTGATTAGTAATAAAATGGAAGGAAATATAATTTCTGCCATAATAATATGCCTAATGAATGCAGAAAATATTGGTAGCAACAGCGCTCAGATGAAAGTCAGTGGATTGACCCAAATTCTAACCATTTTTAGTTTAAAATTGTTTTCAATAATTTCCATTTCGACCAGTTTTAACAAGTTTTAACAAGTTCACCTCATTATTTTTTATTATAATAAACTTGTCCCTCAAAAGTTTTACAAATTTCAAAAATTTGTCGAATTTCTTTGAAAACATCACAGTTTAGACGTTTATTTGTACTATTTTTCAATTTATTTAAAATCTTCGTTTATTAAATAATTGCATTTTATGAAATAATAATAAATTAAAAATAAATTAAATTGTAATAATTAAGGAGTGATAGTTTAAGAGGTGACAGTGATTGTAGTGAAGTTGTTAAGGTTATAGTGTTTTGAGTGAAATAATGCTTTGTTTACAATTGGCATTCGTTTCTGACAGATGAGTAATGATAATAATAATAATAATCTTTTATTTATTTTTATTTTATTTGTAACTTATTTATCTGTTTTTGAGTTCTATTATTTAAATATTAGTTTTTTTCTTAAAGTATCATAATTATTTATGTCATTTAAGGTTTTGATATTTCTTTTGATTGGAATGCACATGGTGATGATTGTCATCGGATTTCTTTTCGGCCAAGTGGAAATGGTGAAACTGGTAAATAATAATAATAATTTTTAGTTCTTTATTTTGTTTTATTGTATATTTATAATTCATTAACCTTTTAAGTTTCTGTATAAATAAAAATATTATACTTTCATGTTTAAGGTTATGTTCTTGTTATTATTCTCCGGTTAGGTAGAACAGTAGGATAAAATGACAAAATTTGGTTCAAATTGATTTTTAGACCGCTTGTTTTAAACCAAATTAAAAAATTCTTCTTTCCTCTAACGCACAACTAAATTCTAAAGAGATCTGTGCGAGTCGGTTTTTTAATTGTTGTTTTATAAATTTTTAATGTTAATGCAAAAAGTATGAAAAAATGATTTTTTACAATTTTTTTTTTCTTTTGCACAAAAATTTTTCTGCATACTTAATAATGTATGCATTTGATGTTTGGGAGTGTGTTAATAGTAAAAAAGAAATTTTTGCGCTTAAAAATTGTTATAAACTATTTATATAAATAATGAAACTTTATGAATTTTCTTAAACAGTTTACATTATAAACATTCATTAAGAAGAAAATAATGAGCGCGCTGCGGCGCGCGGGTCGATCTCGTGATGTAAATAATAATGAAAAAAATGTAATTGAATGAAGTAAATGTAGAAAAATAAAAAGTGATGGATTGTTGTTTAGTGAGAGAAATACCTGAACTCTAGAGGTGTCGTAAGCAATCAAGGATGGAAGGTCCTGAAAAGAAGCTAATGGAAGAAGAAAAATCAGAGTTGCGTACTCTTTTCGGAAGTTGGAGATGCATTCGGGGAGGTCGGCGACCCTAGAAGTTCCGGCAGAGGGGGAAGCGGGGACACTAGACCAGCAAGTGCTAGTGGCAGGGTCGAAGTTTCCCCTAGACGACCGATCAGTCCGTCGATGCGCAGCTCACGAAGTTCAAGGGTCGATGACGATCTCCCAATCCGGCACTTTACTGCTCCACGAAACATCCCCAAGAAAGTCTTGGTCAGTCGAATCAAATTCAGGATGTCCTTCGACTCTAGATTGCTTCCGGTTTAAGGACGCGTTTGGCTTTTTTTTTTTTTTTATATCTACCAACTCGATTCGGGTCCCAGAATCCGATTTAAAGTACAAGAAATCAAGCGTGCGGAATGAATACAAAGGCTCGACAAACAAGCTCACCATTCTCTGAGAAAATTCTCCTCGCGATTATCTTTCCTCGATATGTATGTTAGATTGAGTTACTCTCAATTACGAAAAGCTGTTTATTTGTTTATTTTTTTGACTGACTTTTTTATTAGTGTTTTTTTTAATTAAGGGGTTTTGTAACTTTTTTAGGTCTAAAACTGAAGGTTTTTTTAAAAGATTCTTGCTCATAAATTGTAAAATGTAATTAATCAAATGTTTCTACATGTTCACTGCAAAAACATAATGCAAACAAATGTCTCAAATATGGGGACACAAGACACATATTGTGTCTCATTCTGAGACATATATGCGTCTTAAAGTGTCTCATTTTGAGACATATTGTCCCAGCAATTTTTACAGTGTTATTACCCTTACGATAAATTTTTATAGGAAACAAATGATAAGCTTAAAATATTTTTTCTATAATATGTTTTGTATAATATTTTTGCGACTGTAGGAAAGTTATTATAAGAAAAACTATAAGGTTGTCATTATAAGAGCATAATTATAAGCAGTTATTGTAAAAATAAAATTATACACTGTAAAAACTGCTGTCTTCTAAGTGTCTTATTTTAAGACACAAGACATTAAGAGAGCGTCTTACTGTTATTTCAAGCTATTTCATTGGTTAATAATTTTGAAAGATGCTTTATCATTGGTTTAAAATTAAGACACTCTAAAACGTCTTAAAAGTGAGGACAAAAATGTCTTATAATAAGACACTTGTTTTTACAGTGTAAGAATATTTTCATGATAACAATATTACAAAACATTTATTACAATAAAATAATTATAAGATTCGTGTTATTACTAGTCAAAAATAGAAACGTTCACGACTTCACTTTGTAACCTTAAATCTAATACTTTTTTTAAACATGTTCTAATTCTAAACCGATTTAATACAATATGTATCAAAACTTATTAGAAATATAAATCATTTTATTCTAAACGTAGAAAATATGGATTTATTATAAAATTTCATTATTTTAAGATAATACTTTAATTTGAAAAATTTATATTTGTAAAAAATTTCACTACTTTTTGGAGCTTTTATCTTTTTTGGATGGAACCTCCTAATATCTTGAGGTTTTGAATATTATTTAATATGAATATAATCTACTTGCCTTTAAAGTTTGAAAAACGTGTTTTGCTTCGTTTAGGAAATATTAGATTTTAAAATTTTCTACTCAAAAAGGTTAATTTTGAAAATTAAAGTAAACACAGCAATTTCACATGGCTCCATTTAAATTATATTTGTATTAAAATAATGACACTATTAAACATGGTATGCTAACTTCAAGTTTCAAAGTTATAACCTTTTTGAGTAAGAAATTTTAAAACGCAATATTCTCTAAACGAAGCTTTAAAGTTAGTTAAACTTTAAAGGCAAGTAGATTTTATTAATATTACATTATATTCCATACCTCAATATTATAGGAGGTTCACAAAAAAAGTTAAAAGCTCCTAAAAACAATGAAACTTTTTACAAATATAAATTTTTTAAATTAGAGTATTATCTTAAAATAATGAAATTTTATAATAAATCCGTCTTTGCTAGGTTTAGAATAAAATGATTTATATTTCTAATAAGTTTTGATATTCTCGATAATTATATTCGTAAAATTAATATATTAAATAAAAAACAAGTTTTAGGTCATTAATTCCACATTTAATTAATATTAATTAATTAATTTATTATTTATTAATTAATTTAATTAATATATTAAATACGTAATTGTATGCTTATAATTAGTTTATTGTAATAAATATTTTGTAATGATGTTATCATAAAAATATACTTATAATTTTATTTTTACAGTGACTGCTTATAATTATGCTCTTATAATGTCATCCTTATAGTTCTTATAATAACTTTCCTATAGTCGCGAAAATATTATACAAAACCTAATGTAGAAAAAACATTTCAAGTTTATCATTTGTTTCCTATAAAAATCTTTCGTAATGTATGTCAAGAACTATTAAAAAATAAATTTGCAATCTTAAAAACTTTGAGTGTCTTCCTTCTATAGAGCGCGCTGTAAAAATTACTTTCATTTATGGTTACAACTGTAGCTCATCACAGACTCATCTAAAATAAATAAATCAAATAGTATTTTAAAATAGACGATATAACACAGTTTCTAAACCTCGAATTACTCAAAAAAATAAAAAGTGCAAAAAATGGGAAGCTTTTAAATCCAAAAATCTGAAAAAACACCATCATTTTTACCTTAAATCATTCACAAAATATTTAAAATGAAATGTTATAAGTATATTAAAAGTTTAGGACCTGAAAAAACTTCCAAAAAATCGAATGCAACAAGAAAATTTAAAATTGGTTAAGTGGTTTTTGAGTTCTGGTGGTAACCATTTTAAAAAATATTGTTTTAAGAAAAACGCGTTTAAAATTTTGATTTTGTTATATGACTTAAGTTTTTGAACAAATAACGATCTAATAATTTAACTACATATGCTTGACATACCTGCCTATGAAGAAATAAGAAGAAAATTTTTTTTGATATTTTTGATCCAAAAAATTTACAAAACCCCTTAACTGAAATTTATTGCTTTATAACAGGCTTCACATTTTAACTATATTTTATCCGTTACGAAAGATTTTTATAGGAAACAAATGATAAACTTGAAATGTTTTTTCTACATTAGGTTTTGTATAATATTTTCGCGACTATAGAAAAGTTATTATAAGAACTATAAGGATGACATTATAAGAGCATAATTATAAGCAGTCATTGTAAAAATAAAATTATAAGTATATTTTTATGATAACATCATTACAAAATATTTATTATAATAAACTAATTATAAGCATACAATTACGTATTTATTATATTAATTTTACGAATATAATTATCGAGAATATCAAAACTTATTAGAAATATAAATCATTTTTTTCTAAACCTAGCAAAGACGGATTTATTATAAAATTTCATTGTTTTAAGATAATACTCTAATTTAAAAAATTTATATTTGTAAAAAGTTTCATTGTTTTTAGGAGCTTTTACCTTTTTTTGGGAACCTCCTATAATATTGAGGTTTGGAATATAATGTAATATTAATAAAATCTACTTGCCTTTAAAGTTTAACTAACTTTAAAGCTTCGTTTAGAGAATATTGCGTTTTAAAATTTCTTACTCAAAAAGGTTATAACTTTGAAACTTGAAGTTAGCATACCATGTTTAATAGTGTCATTATTTTAATACAAATATAATTTAAATGGAGCCATGTGAAATTGCTGTGTTTACTTTAATTTTCAAAATTAACCTTTTTGAGTAGAACATTTTAAAATCTAATATTTCCTAAACGAAGCAAAACACGTTTTTCAAACTTTAAAGGCAAGTAGATTATATTCATATTAAATAATATTCAAAACCTCAAGATATTAGGAGGTTCCATCCAAAAAAGATAAAAGCTCCAAAAAGTAGTGAAATTTTTTACAAATATAAATTTTTCAAATTAGAGTATTATCTTAAAATAATGAAATTTTATAATAAATCCATCTTTTCTACGTTTAGAATAAAATGATTTATATTTCTAATAAGTTTTGATACATATTGTATTAAATCGGTTTAGAATTAGAACATGTTTAAAAAAAGTATTAGATTTAAGGTTACGAAGTAAAGTCGTGAACGTTTCTATTTTTGACTAGTAATAACACGAGTCTTATAATTATTTTATTGTAATAAATGTTTTGCAATGTTGTTATCATGAAAATATTCTTATAATTTTATTTTTACAATGACTGCTTATAATTATGCTCTTATAATGACAACCTTATAGTTTTTCTTATAATAACTTTCCTACAGTCGCGAAAATATTATACCAAGCCTATTATAGAAAAAATATTTTAAGCTTATCATTTGTTTCCTATAAAAATCTATCGTAAGGGATATTTCCCTATTTGTCCTAAAAGTCAACTATTTTGAAATTTTTTCCTTAATTCCCCTATTTTTCACAAAAACTGGAAATTTGTGAAAAAAATTTTAAAAAACTTTAAAATCCAAAATTTAACGAGTTAAAATTATAAAATTAATTATTTGTGATTTATTTTAAAAGGCATTTCTCCGGCGGCAAGTCACTCTAAAATGAGAAACAGAAAAGCTTCTTTCAACAAAACGGTTAAGCTAGTTATTCTAAAATTTTTACACATAAATCTAATTGAATCTGAGAATAATATATTAGTTTTTTGAAAAATTTGTAAGAAAAGTTCCAAAGATATTAAATAAAATGTGAGCTGCGCAAAGTTTTGGTGTATGTTTCCCATGTTAAATAGACAATTTTAATTATTATAGGGCTCAAATAAATCGAATAAATTTACGTAAATCCCGTAAAAGTCCGTAAATATGATTGTAGTCCGTAAAAGTCCGTTTTTCTAAAAAAAAGTCCGTAATTTGTTTAGAAAAATACGAAAAGTCCGGAAATTCTACGTCTATAAAAATGTAGATTTTCAATAATCTATAATTATTTGGTGAATTTATGTATTTAGATTTATATTTATTGTGGTGTTTATTACTCAGAAATAACACTGAGTATGTAAAATTAAACTTCAATTATTAATTGAATATTTGGACAATTAGATTTTCAAATTAAGCTATCAATAATAGTATTCTAAACTTAATGACTCAATGATCATTAATTTTTAAAAATATTAATTTAAGGAGGTTTATCCAAAAATCGATTTTCTACAGATTCTTCTAAAATTTTAATAACATATTAAATGCATTATTTTGCATGTATGGTTACAATTTTACTGTAATTTACCTTTCTGTTTTTAAAATATAAATTTATAAAGTTGGAATTTTTACATGGAAACAGTAACAAAACGCGCAAAATGACTATATTTTAATTAATTAAAAAAAAAATGGCTTTACAAATTTAAAGAAAAATTAATATATTTTAAACTATAATATAATTCAACTTTTACAATACATAATATTAAATTAATTTACCGTACGGTTGTTAAGAAAATGTTATTATTATTTATTTATTCATGTTATTTACTTTCTTTTTTAACGTCAGATGAAATAAAATAAAAATTAATGTTCAGTTTTCGCAAAATTAATTTAAAAAAAACTGTTTTTTTTATTTGATTTTTATATCCATAATACTAATAAGGTGTTCTCTATTTTTCAAGGAAATAAATTAGTTTTAATATAAAAATACAATTTCTTTTTACTTTTCTACTGTATTTTTATTGAATCCGACTGAAAATAGTGTTTCAGAATATAACATTTTTATCCGTATAATTGGTCCGTAATGGTCGTATTTTTTTTGTCCGTTAAGTCCGTATTTTTAAGTACTTTTCCTGGTTCGAGCCCTGTATTAATAATAAATTTTCTAATTTAATAATCATGTTCCTACTTCTTTGAAATTACAATTTTTTTCTTATAATTCCTTATTCTTGAAAAAATGATAGTATTTTATTATTATTTCTTTTGTATTTTTATACAATTGCTTATTTCTAATCACTTTCTAAGGATTTTGCTTTTATTTGCTTCTAATATTTTTATTTATCTGATTATATTTAAATTAAGTCACTTTATATGTAAATTAAGTTCATTTTTTTTTACATTTTATCTATTTTTTCGCACATTTCTTTAACCTTTAATAAAACTTTTAGATTGTAAGCTTTTCTAAACAAATTTTTTTTGTTAACATTTTTAAATTTTTTTTTATTTACATATCTTTTTCTAAATTTTCTTTAATTTATGTGAATGATTTTCTAAATATTTTCATTTTTAAAGAAATTTGTCATTCAGTTTATACAATTTTTACATTTTCTTACTTTATTCTTATTCTTTTTATATTGTAGATCATTTTTCGACATTTGTATATTTTTTTCTAATTTTTTCATAGTTTGTTAAACTTTATTTTAAAGATTTTTCTTTTACTTGCTTCTAATATTTTTCATTTATCTGATTATTTTTAGATTAACTCGCTTTTTATGTAAATTTATTTTTTCATTTTTAAACAAATTTGTCATTTAGTTTATACAATTTTTACATTTTCTTACTTTATTCTTATTATTTTTTACATTGTAGATCAATTTTCTTCACATTTTATCTATTTTTTCGCACATTTATTTACCCTTTGATAAAATTTTTAGTTTCTAAGCATTACAAATAAATTTTTGTTGGTAAAATTGTTTAAAAATTTGTTTGTTTTTATTTTGTAAATTTATTTACATATTCCTTTTTAAATTTTTTTCAATTTGTGAATCATTTTCTTAATTTTTTCTTTTTCAAACAAATTTGTCATTTTGCTTATACAATTTTTACATTTTCTTATTTTATTCTTACTATTTTTTATATTGTAATTCATTTTTCGCTATTTGTATATTTCTTTTTTAAATTTTTCATAGTTTGTTAAACTTTTTTCAGAAGATTTCTTCCCATTTCTCAATTTATTGCTTTGTTTCTTTTTCCCTTTTTTTATTTTATTTCTTTAAATATTATTTGATCGAAAGTTATTCTAATAATTCCGTCGTAAATTTATTTACGTCGTTTAAATTTTAGTCAATTCAAATTCTCATTCTTTAAAGAATTGTTTAGCTTTTAAGAAATAAAAAAACATTGTTTTTCATACTTCTTACGTTTAAAGATTTTTTTAATCATTTCATAAAAAGTAGTCTTAAAATTTTGACTACATATGTAATCTTATTGTTTCATGTACGTATTATGAATAAAATATTTTTTATCATAAAAGTCATTAATTTCATAATATTAGAACAAATATCGTAACTGTTTTAAAATTTGCACAAGAAAATGTTTTTGTCTTGTAAGTTGATTAGAATATATAATTTATTTATCTTTATTTATTAACTTTTTAAAGTACCCTAAAAGGCCCTATTTTTATATATTTAGTCCCCTATTTCCCCTAAAATATTCTTCATTGATATTATGAAGCCTGTTATAATTTTTTGCAACATTTGAAATGAAAATAATAACCTTGGACATTTTTATTTTAGAATTTAAAAAATTGATTGATTTACAGAATAACTAATTTATAATTATCAGCTGCATTTTATTATACTCACATTTAAAAAGCCTTTTATTAGAACGGAAGAATATATCCGACAAAATAATTTTCATATTTCGCTCATTTAAGAATAAACTTTCAAATAATTAACGAGACACAATTTTGGGTCAAATTCTCGAGAGCGCCAGACAAATTCTTGATAACTAATTCACCAACAATTAATGGCGTGGACTTTTCTCAAATGAAGGTAAATAATAATTCACGAGCAATCAGATTTAGTAAATTTACTAAACGAATTTATTGCATCTTTTTATATATTTTTTAAAAATAAATTTAAATAATACACATTTTGACAATCTATCAAGTATCACAAATTCACAATTATTGAAATTTAATTTAATTTAATTCGAATTTAGCATTAATAAATATAATTTAATAATTCCCAGAGAACGACAAATCGATGAAATTGCAGAGCTGCTAATTTTGAATATCGGAAAAGTTGTGCATTGTGTGCAACACACATAGAGTGTATTTATAATTAAAAAATTACCTGATTACGATGTTTGAGAATTTAGAGTCTTTTTGAAATGACAATAAATCGATTTTCTCACAAAAAACGATATGATTTGTTTAACAAACACAGGCTTCGCGAACTTAAGTCCCAAATAAGCACAACGAGAATTTTTAAAAGTAAATTCTTTACGTGAAGATACAAGATAATAAAGATCAATGAAAAAAAAAACATATACTAATTACGAGAATTGATTCTACTACGAAATCTATACATTTTTCTGGCAATTAAGCAAATTACGATCGAAAAAGAAAAAAAGCGTTCGAGTCGTGGCTGCAAATATAGACAAGTTTGATACGAGTGCTTATGTGTTTTTGCAGACAGTTTGTTATAAAAAAAAAAGAGCATTTGCATTATTTAATGAGTCGGAAATCAAAGACAGAAAGCAATTTACTTACTAACTAGATGGACAATAAGCTCTGATTTTTTAATTTCAATATTAAGGACTGTCACGTGTCTAGAATTTTTTAATTGAGCTCCAAAATTTTAATTAATAAAAGGATAGTCGCTGACTTAAATTACAAAAGAAGTCATACTTTATCCGAAATTCAATCGATTTAAATTATTTGATTTCAATCAGAATCAATTATAAATTGAGTTTATCTGAATTTCAACTTGTTCATTTGACTTTAAAATAATTTAATTCATTATAAATTTAATCTTTTCCAAATTTTAATCATTTTTAATTTAATTCTAAAAAGCTTCTCAGGGTATTTTTCAAATTGTTCTAGTTTCAATTTTAATCAGCTTCAAATTCAATCGTTTCTAATGCTTCGAGAAGAAAATTTGTGAACTCGGAAATTTCAATCTATTTCAATAAAATTCATTGAATCAGCTCTAAAATCCAGTCGATTGATACTCCATTTTATCCAATTTTTAAAATATCGTAATTTCAGTTAATGCAAAAAATTACAACTTTAACTTAGTTTTCAGTGAAATTTCTACTTTAAATTAAATTATCAGTACTTGTTTATTCATTTTAAGATTTAACAATTTTTTATGAAAATTACTATAAATTCCAAATGTAATTTAAATTACCGACTAACTTTTTATTAATTTTAATTTAGAGTGTGCAAGGATTTGATTAATAAATATGTAAATGCATTTCTTGTCTGTTTTTGTTCTACGTTTAATTAATTATTGTCTGTTTTTCATTTCTTAAAAAATTTTTAGTTACAAAGATGCAACTTACCGTCAGAAGTTTTTTTCAGCAATGCTGTCTCTGTAACTGAATCTTCAGAGTAGCTTGCATTTATTCCAGTCCCTGTTTCGTTATTATTATGACCATTATTGTTATTAATATTAGTTGGACCACCTGTACAGAGAAATTAAGATATTTTAATCTTTAAGTAATATAATTTATAATTATTGTCTTCTCATTCTCATTTATTTTATTAATTTAGTTATCTATCTTTATTTCTAGTTATTTATTCACTTATTATTGATTTGTCTTTATTTCTTATTAATTCAATTAAATTTCTAGTTTTAAAAATGTTCTCCACTTTCAAATTACCAGCTTTCTAGTAATTTTCTTCTCATTTTAGTTATTAGCATTTTATAGTTATTTTTAACTTACTAGTAATTTTTTAAAATATTTATATCTCTTACATTTTTAACATACTTTTTCACTTTTCAGTAATTTTTCAGTAGTTTTTAGTTCTGTCTTTCATTTATTTGCTATATTTTTTAATTATGTTTTACTTTATGGTGTTTTTTTTTCTATTTCTGAATTTTTTTGCACATTATAATACTGCTTGTTATAGGTATTTTTAATCTATAAATTCAACCGATTATATTAAAAAAATCGTGTTTCTTGCTTTAAAAAAAGAACAATTTACCTTTATAAAGTTTATAGTTTGTTTAAATTTTAAAGAATAAATCCCAATTTTCAAATTTTAAAAGAATTGCAATTTTTAATTATTTAAAAATTAACTGAGAAAGCAAAATGTTTATGAAATGAACATAATTCTCGGCTGGTTTATATTCTAGTGATAGTTTCTTACTTTCTAGGAACTTTTTTTATTTGAAAATCTTAAATAGTAACTAAAACGAAATCTATAGTATGAATGGGGATGATATTAAAAAATTGCACTTTATATTTGAAATTTTTTCGACTAATTAAAAAATCGGAAAAATGTATAACTCACCTAAATTTTCAGCTGACGATATGAAATCGGTGAATCCTCTCGTTGCACTTCCTCTGTTTGTGTAACTCGGATGAACTGATTTGTACAAATTAGGGCTGTGCAACGATGTACTCTTGTGCCTTCGAATTGTCGGCAGGCGACTGACGAATGATGCGTTTTGCTTAAAACTAGAAGAAACTCGACTTCTACAATCAATGACAAAAAAGTTTTTCGAATATTTATTATTTTTAATTAAAACATACCCAGAAAAACAAATTTCTTCCTTTTCGTGTTTAGATTAATATTGTTATTATAAATAGCAGTTTTTGTTTAAAATACAAAAATGCGAGGAAAACGAATTTTTTAAAGAAAATTATTTTTTACGCGGTTAAAATTCTACACATTTAAAGCCTATAAAATGATAATTTAATGATAATAAGCCTACATGTTAAATTCTACAAATTTCAATTTAAAAATCTACACATTTAAACTCTACATTAGGATTTTTTTAAAACATTAATATTAAATCCTTCCTAGTCAAATTCTACAATTTAAAATTCTCTAAATTTAAACTTTATATAAATTCTATACTTTGTTAAATTCTACACAATAAAACTCTACAATAGGTTTTTTTTTAGAAAACATTAATGTTAAATCCTACCTAGTTAAATTTTGTACATTAAAACTCTACAATAAGATTTTTTATAAAACATTAATATTAAATCTAACATAGTAAAATTCTACAATTTAATATTTTACAAACTTATATTCTGCAATCATAAATTCTACACGTCAAATTATACTCCGTTAAAATCTACACGTAATTTATATATTATAAAATGTAATATTATATGAATTATAACAATATTTATATTTTAAAATTATCTTTATTAAACAATGTACAGTTAAATTGCACAATGTTCATAACTTTTTGAAGATAAAATATTTTATCTGTACACTTGCAAAATTTGAAAGCTGGTTGTTTAAAGTTTATATAGGCAAAGTTTCAACAGCGTGCTCCAAATAAAAAATAACTAATTCCTTTTTGGTAAAAAGTTAAAGGTTTTAGAGATCTGCCCATTTAAAGTTTTATAAAAAAATCCTATTGTAGAGTTTAAATTTGTAGAATTTAACTATGTAGGATTTAATAATAATACTTTATAAAAAATCGTATTGTAGAGTTTTATTGTGTGTCTACATGATATTCCGTTTTTAATTTTTTAAAAATTCTTTATTTAAAGCAAGGAATACGATTTTTTTAATATATTAAATTGAATCTAAAGGTTATTAAATTATTAAAAATAATAGTAAAATAGTTAAAATTATGAGATAAAATTAATGGATAATAATGATTATTATTATTGAAATGTATTATTGAAATGTATATATTAATTATTATCTTATTAATAGAAAAAGTAATGTTATAGGATTTTTACTTAAAATTCAAAATTTATCTTTAAAATAAGCACTTTCATGTACATAAATTATAAACATTTTTAAAAAATAGTTTACCACTTTCGTAATAATTAAAGTTTCAATGTTAATAAATGTCTCAAAAAATCAATTTCTTCATTTCTTAAAAATCATTTAATTATACATATTAAGTTTAATAAAATAAAATAAATAAATTATTTAACAATAAATTATTAATAAATAATTATTCAAATAAATAAAAAGATTTAGATTACTTATAAATTATTTAAAAAAATTTAATTCCTGGTATATTAAATTTTTAATAGTTTATAGAAAATATCATTATTAAACACTATTTAAAGAAATGAATAATAATCTTATTAAAATAAAGAATATAACAAAAGTTATAGTTATTGTTCAAAATTATTTATGATTTTACTACAATGTTTTTGCAAAAAAAGTTTGTTACAAAAAAAACCTAATTAAATTATTGAACTATAAATCGTATGATACTAATTTTCATTTTTTATTGCATCAAAATTATTTGATTAAATAAATATCAATTTTATGCAATTAAATTTCGGTAAATAAAAAAATCGATTAATTTTCAATTTCCATTCAAACAAAATTTAAAATAAAAATTTAAACTATTTGACTTATTTAGAAAATTTATGTTTCGAATGTAATTTGGAAGTATTTTTCTCTTATTTACCGAAAGTTAGTTGCGTAAAATTGATATTTATTTAATTAAATTATTTGAAACAATAAAAATTAAATTATTATCATATAAATTATAATATAATTAGTAAATTTGGTTTACTTTCTTTGGAACATAATTTTTATTGCAGAAGAAATAATAATATTATAGATAACCAATAATTAATTCTATTTATTTAAATTTAAATAAATAAATTTAACATTTATTAAATTATTTTTAAATACTTAATAAAGTAAATTTGTAAAACACTACTGAATTGTATTATAAAATTTAATTTAATAAGTATTTATTTTTAATTATATCACAATAAAATAAAACGTTGATATATAATTTTAGATAATAACTTTTATTACTTTCTAATTTAATATAAAAGTTAATTTCTTTCTCTTTAGCAAGAAATTTAATTAATTTTAAATATAATGATAAGAAACAATTTTTAGAGTTTAACAATCCCTTTCTAATACATTATGATAATTTTATTAAATAATTATACATGTATTTATTTGATGATATTTTCAAACTCTTGAAATTGTTTTTAGCATTGTAAAAATACATAAAAATTGAAAAATAGTAAAAATAAATCATGAAAGAAAGAAAATAAAGAAAAACTCTCTCCAGCAAGTCAAAATTTAATGATGTAACTACAAAGTTAAAATTGTCATATTGTTTAAACAATTTTCATCAACTTTTATTCAATCTAAGGTCATTTAAAGCCAAATTGACTACATTTTTGATGTATGTTGAGAAAAAATATAATTTAAATTTGATAAGGGATATAAATTTGTCTCAAAGTTGAAAAATCAATGAAAAAAATCATTTTTGGATGGTTTTTGGTCCATATCTAAATGAATTTTAATGATGATGAAGAAAATCTTATACAGTTTCAAAGGGCTGATAATAAGGTTTAAATAAAAAAAAAACTTTTCAATTTGGATAAAAAATGTCGATGTTTCGAGGTATGAATTACGTGAATCTACCTAAAAACGGGTTTTTGGCTGTAAAACGTGAAAGTAACCAATCATTCATCTTCAAAAATAATTTAAAAATCTCTTAAGAATAGTCACATATTAAAGGATAATTTATATTTATAAGTATAATTTACTTAAAAAGAACCAAAACAGCAAAAATCTTACGAAAATTAATAGTTTTGTATTGTTTTGTTTACATTATATTATATTTATCATAAAAGTATTTATAATATATATTATGCGTATCTGTTTTAATTCTAACTTTAAAATTAAATGAAATTAATTTTCTTTAATAAAATTTTTATTTCACATTCGTTACAAATATTAGAAGTCATATACATTAGATAATGATAAAATTAAGAATATTTTTATATTGTTAGAAAAATTGTTCAATTTCCATTTTTAAATATTTTGAAAGTTCTGTCAATTAAGAAACATTGTATAAAAGAAACAAATCTAAAAATGTACATTTTTAAAAATTATGTTGTATCTCCCATTACAAATTTAAATTCAATTATATACAATTTTTACGACTTAATTATGCTTCAAAGTAATTCGTTACAATTATAATTTTTTTCTATTTTTTTTATCCCGATAACAATTTTATGTTTTATCTCAGTTATAGAATAATAGTTTTGCAAAATTCTGTTAAAATTTAACGAAATCACATATAATACTCAATTGTAGACATTTTAAAATCAGTCCATCAAAAAATGTATAATTAGAAAAACTTTTGATTTTTTTAATTTTCAGAAAAAATAGTATATCCCCCGTTGTTATTAATATTTTTCATTTTTGTAAATTTATAAACACAACTTGAGTCAAGACCTAACGCTTTGTCCAATGTAGCTTCAAACAAAAAAAAAAAAAAATTTTTAAAATTAGAATTTTTGATTTTTTGAATTTTGTAGAAATTTGGAATTCAAATTTGTAATTTATTTTTCCATTTTATTTTTAATGTTAAAATATATAAATTAATTTAATTATTTTTATCAAAATAAAAAAGCTAAACGTACAAAGAGTGATAGTGTGATCCGTCAAAACATGATAAATATCATAATTCTTTATTTTTTTGAAAAAATGACATAATTTCCGTTTAAAAAAATATTTTTTAATGGGGTTTGGCTAGAATTTATTATTTAATTATTAATCCCTTATCAATTTTTGTCTAAATAAAAAGCTATAAGTACAGAGAGTTTAAGAGTGTTACGTAAAAAAATGAAAAATATTAAATTTTTTGGTTTTTTGATTTTTTTGAAAAAATGTTATAACTTCCGCACTGAGAAAATAAGTTAACTAAATACAACCAATTTTTGATTAAATTTAGCAGAGAGAGGTGGTCGAGTCCATACCAAGTGATCACACCAATTTTAGTCATATTGAGTAATATTTACGAAATTGATATTTTGGGTTCCTTTAGGAGTAAAAAAAATAAATTTTAATTATTTTTAAAAAATTCAAAATATTTTCGAAAATATTCAAATTCAAAATTTTGAGTACTATTTTTTTTGTTTTATCATAACTTCTGTAATTTTAAAGCAATTGAGATCATTTTTTTTAAATTACTCGTATTTAAATACTCTTTCAAGAAAAATTATAATAATTAAGAAATTGTTTATAATTAAATTTTTATTAAAAAAATTAAATTATTTATTTAAACAAAATCTAAAGTATATCATCGTTCTTTTTCAAAAAATTCATAAACATAGCCTATAATGTGCTTAAAATTTTAAGCCAAAGAAAAAGATGGTATGTATTATAGTTTTTGAGAAAAAAATTATTAAGTTATGCTAGCGCGGCGCGGACCGGTGTCACCGCTACTCAACGCGTAGTTCCGTAGTAACCGAAATGTATGTATATTATTACATAATATAAATACAGTTAATCGTCATGTTTATTTTTTATTTTACAAATTGTGCTGTGCACAGAATTTGAAAAAATTTTTGTTTCAATTTTATTCTCAAGGGGTACGAAGGAATGAAATTTTTGTGTACCTTTAATGGTCAAAAAATTAGAAAAAAGTGAGACTAGTACTAATAATGACCCAAATTCAATCACTTCAACTACAAACGCAAAACGATAAAAAATCAAAGGATACAAACCTGTATATAAGTGAATTTTTAATTAAAGCTTGCTTGCTTATATAGAAAATACTCAACGATCTCTCTTTCGAGAAATACACGCACCTAGCGGCAAGTTAAGAACTACAAATGTTAGCGGCAAATTCGAAATCTTTAAAATATTAAATATTGAATTTAATTATAGATATCAACACAAATTCATATAATTTTTTCTATTATGTGAACTTATAAGATTGATTTGAACACTGAGAAAATAAGCCTCTAGCCAAGCAGCTTTATTTCTAGGTTAGGGTTCCTCGGGACAAAACAAACAAAACACCGGCGATGACAATCAAACTTCTAGGATACCGGAGCATATGAACTGCTAAAATCAATCAATTGCTTTGCAGGTGCTATATCAACAACCTCTCTCTGCTAAATTTAATCAAAAATTGGTTGTATTTAGTCAACTTATTTTCTCAGTGAAATTTTTTTTTACAAACATTGATTAAAAATAGTTATTTATAATAATCTTCAAATTTCATTCATTAATTCAATCTATCAACACCTGCGAAGTTTGTCAGTACTTCGCAGTACTGACAAATTTTATGTTTCATACTTTATGTTTCAAATTTTTAATCATTTTTCTCCTTATAAAATTTTGTCATCTTTTTAATTTATTATAGTTTTCATTTCTTTCAACTATTTTCAAACTATTTTTATCATTCTTTAAGGGGAGAGATAGGTGAAATTTTAACTCAACAAAATTTTTGATGCTCAGAGGTGTCATTTTTTTTTCTTACATCAATTAAGATGTAGAATTATGGTATTACATAAAAATTAAAAAACAATATTTTTTTGGTCATTTTCGAAATTTTATTTTTCAAAATCCATACGATGGATTGTAGAAAATCATTTAAAAATCCCACAAAAAAATTGTCGATGGAAAAAATGAAAATTGTGAAAGAGGTTTAATTTTTAAAATTTAAGTTTTTCTTAGAATAAATTTCTCAAACTCCGCAAATTATTTGTTTCTCTATTTTTGACATTACCCCATAATTTTAGGTCTAAAATTGCATAAGAAAAAAAATTAACACCCCTGAACATCGCTAATTTTGATAATTTTACCAGTCCATTATTTTTCTTTCTTCAGTTTTAAATTATTTTAATTATTCACTTATTTTCACTTATTTTTACCAGTTTTTAATTATATTAATTATTTTTCAATTGATTTAACAAATTTTCAATTATTATTCTTAAATTTTAATAATTTTCCCAATTTTTAGTTATTTTTATTATTTTTCTATAAATTACCAATTTTTTAATTACTTTTTTTTACTTTAATTATTTTCTCCGATTTTTTTAATTCTAAAGTTTGATGTCCATGTACTATGAAAAGATCAGTGTGACTTTCTGAAGCTTATAATTTAAATATAATACACTAACTATATTTACATTATGTAAAAATATACATACATTTCGGTTACTACGGAACTACGCGTTGAGTAGCGGTGACACCGGTACGCGCCGCGCTAGCATAACTTAATAATTTTTTTCTCAAAAACTATAATACATACCATCTTTTTCTTTGGCTTAAATTTTTAAGCACATTATAGGCTATGTTTATGAATTTTTTGAAAAAGAACGATGATATACTTTAGATTTTGTTTAAATAAATAATTTAATTTTTTTAATAAAAATTTAATTATAAACAATTTCTTAATTATTATAATTTTTCTTGAAAGAGTATTTAAATACGAGTAATTTAAAAAAAAAATGATCTCAATTGCTTCAAAATTACAGAAGTTATGATAACACAAAAAAAATAGTACATAAAATTTCGAATTTGAATATTTTCGAAAATATTTTGAATTTTTTAAAAATAATTAAAATTTATTTTTTTTACTCCTAAAGGAACCCAAAATATCAATTTCGTAAATATTACTCAATATGACTGAAATTGGTGTGATCACTTGGTATGGACTCGACCAGGTTGTTGATATAGCACCTGCAAAGCACTTAACTGATTTTAGCAGAGCATATGCTCCGGTATCCTAGAAGTTTGATTGTCATCGCCGGTGTTTTGTTTGTTTTGTCCCGAGGAACCCTAACCTAGAAATAAAGCTGCTTGGCTAGAGGCTTATTTTCTCAGTGCGTTAAAATTAATATTTTTTAATGGGGTTTGGCTATAAATTTAAGTTACGCGAATATCTAACAGACTGCATGATTTAACTTTATTCCGTTGAGCCGTTTTTGAGTGATGCCCGGACAAAATATCGCGGACATACATACATACATACATACATACACACACACATACATACATACATACATACATAGTTTTTTTAAACCGTATTTTTGAAATTATTACTACTTGAATCGAAAAAATAAACACAAATTTCCAAGTTCTATGCAATGTACAGACAAAACTCTGATTTTATTAATCTAGACTGTTTTATTTTTTTGTTGTTTAGTTATTTCCCAATAAAATAACTTGGCGCGAGATATTTATTTTTATATTGCTTATTTGTTTTCATTAAATACTAACATTTAACTAATTAAAAATTAAACATTTAAACATAATGTGAAAGAATGCATTATAGTACTAACGTAGGACTTAATATTTACGTTTTTTAAAAAATTATATTGTAGTGTTTAACGTGTAGATTTTATAATTGTAGAGTATAAATTTGTTGATTTTTAAATTGCAGAATTTAACTGTGTAGGTACTTAGGTGCGATTTATTATTAATGTTTTACAAAAAGTCATATTCACAGAAAAAACTATCTGCGATTTTTGCTGCATGTGATTTTCAGGTGAATAAAATTCTTAAGATTAACTCTAGATCATTGTTAAATGTCTCTTTATTTTGATGTTAAATTTACACACATGGTTGACTTTCTGCTGCAATGAAATTTTCACCCAAATCATGTATTAAATTAACAAAATTTTTTTTCAGTATTGTACAATTTTATTATGTAGAATATTTATCATTGTACAGTTGAAATGTGTAGAATTGTAGCCGCTATTTTTTTGTCAAGTACATGAAAATTGGTACCAACTTTTTTTTTTTCTTTTAAAGGAACGTAAACATCGATCTGAACATAAAGACATAAATAAATCTAAATCGTTTTGATGAAAAGTATAAAATGATTGTTACCCGGGTGGACTGGGAAGTGGAATTTGATGAATTTTCCAAGTTGCAACACTGGCACTTTGCTCATCTGCAGCATAACATCTCCAAAGTGCTTGAATGAGACTGGCTGCTGGTTGCCTTCTGCGAATCATGTGCTTTTGCCTCTGCTGCTGCTGGACCTTTAGAGCAAAGCCGGATCCCAAGATGCCCTGTGAAATACAACCTCGTTATCTCTCTAGTTTTCCTTCTTTTAGGTCTTGCTTTTGACCACTGTGCCTCTTGATCTCTTTGTCCTATTCTCAAAAGACGCCCAACTTAGGGAGAAACGAGGGTTAGGGTTGGTTTTCTCCGAGAAAATATATCTGAAATTCTCACTACAATAAAACTGAATAAGGCTGGAGAGTTTTCTCTACATGTGTTCGTGTGCATTACGAGCAAGCGACAACGGAGCTAAATTTAAGGGGGAAAAAAAGCAGAAAGAAAAGAATAAACGAGAAAAAAACTATTTAAGTAGTTTTACTTGTAGGTGACTCTTGCACAGTTAGCTTAATTGAAATTGAGAAGGTTTTTATTTCTTGGAAATATTTTTAGGGATAGTATGTTAATATTTCGATTGTTGAGAAAAAATTGATTAAATATATATGATACTTGAACAGAAAATAACCGTTTATAAATTTTTACAGGATTCAAAATGGAGTGTCAATTAAAAGAGAATATTTTTTGGGGTTAATTGGTACAGAATGACATCTTTCTATAAATGACTTTGTAAATGTCATCTTTTTCCACTTTGGCCATTTTAATTTGATTTCAATAATCTAAACGAGAAATAGCTTTCATTACTTCATTTTGGCATATTTCCAGAAAGAACTTTGTATTTTTAATATACGTTTTGTTTCAGAGATGAATTTGTCCCAGAACCGGAGTATTTACAATTTTATGGAATATACTTATTTAGATTTAGTAAAATCTACTCATACATGTTTATTATTTATTAGGATGTCCGAAAAATATACAATTTTCGATTGTTGTTTCCAGACAACAATTTTAGGTTTTTAGGTTTCGTCAAAATAACTAATATTTTAGTAAAAGTGTGTTTATTAATTCAATTAGTCAAATTTTAACTATTTGTTAGTTATTTTTTACTAGTAATTAGTTATTTTTAACTAATTTATATTTAGAGAGTGAAAATACACTTAATCAATGAAATCCTACTGAATAAAAAACAAGGACAATAATTAATCCAAGAAAATAATTGAAATTTCAAAAAGGTGATTTACAATTCAATTATTCAAATTTAAAATTTAAAAATTTAAATAATATAAGAAATAAACAAAAATTGGAATTAAAAAAGAAGATACAAATTCTCTTTTAATCAGAATTAGAGAAAAATCAATCACTAAACTAATAAAAATTTCTACTAATTTTTAGGTGCCCTTCACTAACTCTTTAATAACAATTTTCACTAATTCAAATTTATAGAACGTAATTAAAATATAAATAAGTCAAAATCGAAAATTTATCAGTAAAACAATATACAACGAAGCAGTACCAATAAAAAATAATCTATAATAATAATCCACAAGATCAGTTCCAATAATTTTGATTTCATTAATAAAAAATCTATAATTTTTTTTATAATTTTTAACAATTTTCAATATACAATTATTCTCTTTAAATTTTATAATTATTCTTTAATTTTTTTAAATTAATTTGTTCTATTGTCGATTATTAAGTTTTTCTTGCAATTGTCAACTTTTTTTTTTAAATTTCAATTTACAAATTTAATATTCAATGTAATTCTTTAAACTTCAATTTTTAATTATTTTCTTCAATTTTCAATTACATTATTTGTTTTTCAATTATTTTATTTAAAATTCAACAAATCTCACATGTTCTCAATTATATCAATTATTTTCTTGAAATCCCAATACAATTCTTCAATTTCCAATTGATTCCTTCAGTTCTAATTTATTTACTTCAATTTTCAATTGCATTCTTCTTTTTTCAATTATTTTATTCAAAATAATTTTTTTTTTAATAATTCTCGCATTTTCCCAATTATCAATTATTTTCTTTCAATCCAATTCGTTAATTTCCAATTGATTTCTTTAATTTTCATTTATTTTCTACAATTTTTTTTCATATTTTTCATCAGTTTTCAATTGTAAATTTATTATTCTCTTTCAATTTTAGGAATATTCATTAATTAAAATTTTTTTTTTTTGCTGAAATGCCAATTATTCTGACCATTCTTTGACTTTTTCTTTCAATTGTTAATTATTTTTTCAAATAGTAAATTATTTTCGTCAAGATTTAATTATTTTTGCCATATTGTTATTTTTCTTTTAATTATCTATTATTTTTTTTAAAATAAATTTCTAATTTATTTCTTCAATTTTTAATTGTTTTCTTCAACTCTCAAATATTTTCTTTAATTATTATTTATTTTTCTACAATTTTTCCATATTTTTTGAATTTTTTTAACAGTTAGGTAATTATTTTCGTCAATATTTAATTATTTTACTCATATTTTAATTTTTCTTTTAATTATCAATTATTTTTTTAAAATTTCTATTTCATTCTTAAATTTCTAATTTATTTCTTCAATTTGTAGGTATTTTCTTCAATTCTCAAATATTTTCTTTAATTTTCAATTTTTTTTTATCGATTTTCAATTAACTCTTTATCATTCTTTAATACTCGCATTTTCTTAATTATCAATTTTCTTTTTTAATACAATTCTTCAATTTACGATTGATTTATTTAATTTTCATTTATTTTCTACAATTCTTTTCCATATGTTTCATCGTTTTCCATTGTCAATTTATTTTCTCATTCAATTTTGTGTATATTCAATAATTTAAGAACAATTTTTGTTCAGATGCCGATTAATCTCACCATTTTTTAATTCTTTTTTTCCATTGTTAATTATTTTTTTTAATAGTTAATTATTTTTATCATATTGTAATTTTTCTTTTAATTATCAATTATTTTTTTGAAATTTCAATTTAATTCTTAAATTTCTAATTTATTTCTTCAATTTTTTAATTTTTTTCTTTAATTCTCAAATATTTTCTTTAATTGTCAATTTTTTTTATCGATTTTCAATTAACTCTTTATCATTCTTTAATACTCGCATTTTCTTAATTATCAATTATTTTTTTTCAATACAACTCTTCAATTTCCAATTGATTTATTTAATTTTCATTTATTTTCTATAATTTTTTTTCCATATGTTTTATCATTTTCCATTGTTAATTTATTTTCTCCTTCAATTTTATGAATATTCAATAATTTAAAAACAATTTTTGTTCAGATGCCGATTAATCTCACCATTTTTTAATTCTTTTTTTCCATTGTTAATTATTTTTTTTAATAGTTAATTATTTTTATCATATTGTAATTTTTCTTTTAATTATCAATTATTTTTTTGAAATTTCAATTTGATTCTTAAATTTCTAATTTATTTCTTCAATTTTTTAATTTTTTTCTTTAATTTTCAAATATTTTCTTTAATTTTCAATTTTTTTTATCGATTTTCAATTAACTCTTTATCATTCTTTAATACTCGCATTTTCTTAATTATCAATTATTTTTTTTTCAATACAACTCTTCAATTTCCAATTGATTTATTTAATTTTCATTTATTTTCTATAATTTTTTTTCCATATGTTTTATCATTTTCCATTGTTAATTTATTTTCTCCTTCAATTTTATGAATATTCAATAATTTAAAAACAATTTTTGTTCAGATGCCGATTAATCTCACCATTTTTTAATTATTTTTTTTAATAGTTAATTATTTTCATCATATTCTAATTTTTCTTTTAATTATCAATTAATTTCATTTCCAATTTATTTCTTCAATTTTTAATTATTTTCTTTAATTTTCAATTATTTTTATCGATATTCAATTTATTCCTCAATATTCAATAATTCTCGTATTTCTCAATTACCTATTTATTTCACAAATAAAAATTGTTTTAAAATTCCAATTCAATTATTTAACTCTAGAATTGTTCTCTTTAATTCTAAGTTCTTTTTTTCATACTTAAATTCCACTTTTCAATTTTTAATTATTTTCTTTAATATTAAAAACTATCGTCTTTTTTCTATTACCTGTTTTAGTTATTTTTTTTCTATATTAATTAATTAATTCTCGCCTTTTTTCTATTACTTTCTTCAATTTTTAAGTATATTCCATAAATTTCAATTCAATTCTTCAACCTTTTATTGGTTTCTTCAATTTAAATTATTTTTTTCTATTTTTAATCCAGTTGTTGAACGTGAAATTATTTCCAACAATTAGTCCTATAATTTTCTTAATTTTTTGTTTAAACAATATTAATTTTAATTTGCAATTCTTTTCATGAAATTAAATATTTCTTGTTCAATGTTTTCAATTTTTTTTTCAGTTGTCTATTAATCTAGTCATTTTTCAAATTTTGTTCTCAATTGACAATTATTTTCGTAATTTTTTTACATATTTTCTTCAATTTTTCAACAATTTCCTTATTATTAATTATTTTCCTCAAGTTTTAATTATTTTGTACAATTTTTTCAATTTTCTATTATAAATTCTTTGGTTTTTTAAATTATTTTGTTCGGTTGTGTATTAATCTAGCCATTTTTTGAATTTTGTTTTCAATTGTCAATTATTTTCGACATTTGCTGATTTTTTTCAACTATCAATTATTTTTTCAAATTTAAATTTAATTCTTGAATTTTAAATTCATTTCTTCAACTTTTTTTACTTCAATTGTAATTTTTTTATTTTTTTTTATTTTCAATCCAGTTGTTCAATTTGCAATTATTTCCAACAGTTATTCCTATATAATTTTTCAACTATTTTGTTTAAATTTAATATTTATTGTTTAATTTTTAAAACTATTCTTTTCAATTGTGTAATTTTGTATCTATTTTTCAAATTTTCAACTGTCAATTACTTTCGTCATTTTTCAAATATATTCTTCAATTTCGTAATTTTTATTATTTTAATTGACAAAAATTCATAGTTTTAAATGACCAACAACAATGCAAAGTTTAATGTTGCTAGTAATAATAATAATAAAAATACACTTTATTTTTAATTAATTTCCCTATATTTTTCTTTCGAATTGCCTTCAGTATTACTTTAGTTAATTAAAAAAAAAAACATACTCACAGCTGGCAAGGCAAAGAAAGAAATTCCTAAAAGGGCACAAAAGGACGCGATGATCTTTCCCTGCCAAGTTTTTGGAACTGCATCGCCGTATCCTACAGTGCATAGCGTGATCTAAAACAAAATTGCAGTTTAATTTATTTTCTAAAAGAAATATAATATTAAAATTGAATGCACGTAGACTGTGGTATTACACAATTTTTTTTTTTTGATGTAGATAATCAAGTTTTTTTTTCATGACGTCAGACCCCAACGACCCTAGAAGTTGCTGCCTAAGGCTATCTTCCCCTTGCTTATTGTCTGAGACAAGCTCTTCATACAGTTTTGTTCCTTTCACTGTTATTTGCTAAATTTAGACTGTGCTCTTCGTAAATTAAGTTTCTTTTTCTTTAAAGTTCCTTTTCCCGCATTCATTCGTCAGTCATTTCATTCCTGTCATTTTTATTCAAATAAAAATGTCGTGTGTGTCGGGTAAAGGAAAAAGGGAAAAATGATAATACCTGTATATTGTTTGAATAAAATCTCGGCTACATATTCTGAATGAAAATTTATGTTTTATGAATAAAAACAGAGAATGTGTCTTCTTAGAAAGAAATTGAAATGAATGCTTTGAAAATGAAGAAATGAATATAAATATTGTCATAAGATATTAGTCATTATAAAATGAAGATAGTATAATAAGGATATAAATCAATCTTTTAGAGTCGTGTATTTTCACGACTTTATATTTTTATAAATATAGTATAATAAGGATATAAAACAATCTTTTAGAGTCACGTATTTTCACGATTTTATATTTTTATTTATTTTTCTCATGCTCTTTCAGGGTTGCTACGGTCCTGGAAAACTTTGGAAACCTGGAATTGTCAAGGAATTTTATAATATATTATTTTAAAAAATTAATTTAATTAATTTCTCTTTTTATGATTTCAATGAGTGAATTGTCATTTTAGCTAATTGTAAGTTGAAAATTGCTGAATTGTCAGTGACTTTTACTGGGTTGACTAATAGAAAATAACTGAAGTTTTCAATGTTGTTACTGAAATTCAGTTTTCAATTGACAATTTATTATTATCCTTCAAAATTTTAATTATTCTTTAATTTTTAAACTTATTTTGTTTTAATGGCGATTATTCTTGCCATTTTTCGAATTCTTTTTTCAATGTCAATTATTTTCCTTAAAATTTAGTTATTTTCGTCATAATAATAATTTTCAATTTATTTCTTCGATTTTTAATTATTTTCTTCAATTTTCAATTATATGTGACGCTCCGCGAGAGAAGTGACCTATCGCTGAGAAAGTAAATTTTAAAAAACGGACGGAGAAAGAAAAATCTAGAAGCTTAACTTGCCTATGTTTGAAACTTCATAACAGGAAAACTAAATGCAGGAATTAAATTTCGATTTTTGAAACTCAAGAAGCAACTCAAAAACTATCAATTACCATAAAAAAATGAAATCAATAAAAGCCATTTTCATAGGACGAAGTGTTCAAAGAAAATCCAAAAAATGCGACACACTTAGCACGCCTAGGTTTGAAGCATTATAACAAAAAGTGAAATTAATAAAATTTTTTGTTTGAAAAGTGGAAATAAAAGAACAACTTAAAAATTAACTTTTACCATAAGAAAATGAAAATTGATTTTTTCCGCGATAGGTCCCTTCTCTCGCGGAGTGTCATATATTTACCGATTTCCGATTAATTCTTCAATATTCAATAATTCGCGGAATTTTACAGTTATTTTGTTAAATTGTAAAAAAAAGTTTTAAAAATTCAATTCTATACTTCTACAACTATTTTTTTCAATTCTCAATTATCTTCTTCAAAATTCAATTCAATTTTTCAATTATTTTTCCTCGATATTAAAAAATTCTCGACATTTTTCAATTATTTTTCCAATTATTAATACGTTTCTTTAATTCTAAATTCAATTGTTCAGATGTTTTCTTCAACTCTCAATTTTTTTCAAAATTTAATTCCATTCTTCAGTTTCAATTATTTTCTTTTGTGTTTAATAATTTTCGTCTTTTTTTAATTACTTTTTCCAATTTTTAATTACATTCTTTAAATTTCAAGTCCATTCTTGAAATCGGAATTATTTTTTTCAATTTTGAATTGTCTTCTTCAATTTGAAATACTTTTTTTTTGATTTTCAATTTAGTTGTTCAATTTGCAATTTTTTCCAACAATTATTCCTATAATTTTCTTCATTTACCAATTTTCAATGATTTAGTTTAAATTTAATATTTATTGTTTAATTCTTAAAATTATTTTTTCTAATTGTGTATTAATCTAGCCATTTTACGAACTTTGTTTTCAATTAGCAATTATTTTCGTCATTTTTCAGATATTATCTTCAATATCACAATTATTCTCGTTATTTTTCAATTATTTCTTTTAATGATTAATCACTTTCTTCATTTTTCCTTTATTTACAACAATTTTAGAGCCAGTATCATTTTGACACATGACTTAATTTTAGATTGTTATATTGTACAGAATGGAAATGTTATTTTGTACAATTCTTTAAAAAAGCTAAAATATTGTACTTCCAATGTTTTATTGCTTTTTTAAAAAATTGTAAAAAATAACAAATTCATTTTTCAAAACTGTACAAAATAACATTTATCAGTTGTACAAAATAACATTTCCATTCTGTACAATAAAACAATCTAAAATTAAGTCATGTGTCAAAATGATACTGGCTCCAATTTTATTCAATTTTCATTTCTTCTCTAAAAATTTTATATTTATTCTTTAACTTTTTTAATTATTTTTTTCTGTTGTCGATTATTCTCGATAGTTTAGGAATTTTTTTTTCAATTGTTAATTATTTTTTTCACTTTTTAATTATTTTCTTTAATATTGAATTATTTTCGTCCTTTTGTATTTTTCTTAATTATCAATTATTTTCTTTAAACTTACATTTAATACTTTAATTTTCAATTTCTTTCTTCATTTTTTAGTTATTTTCCCAAATTTTCAATTATTTTTTTTATTTTCAATTGATTTTTCAATATTCAATAATTCTCGACTTTTTTCAATTATAAAAATTCTTAAAAAATTTTAATTCAATTGTTCAATTCTATAACTATTTTCTTCAAATTTCAATTACATTTTTGAATTGTCAATTATTTTCTTTAAAGTTAAAAAATTATCGCCTTTTTTGAATTTCTTTTTTCGATTATCAATAAGTTTCTTTAATTTAAAATTCAATTGTTTGATTATTTTCTTAAATTCTCATTTTTTTTAAAAAGTAAATTTCTGTTTTCAGTTTTCAAATGTTTTTTTTTTATATTGAATAATTCTTGGGTTTTTAAAATTTATATTTTAAATTTACAATTATTTTCTTGAATTGTAATGATTTTTTTTTTATTTTCAATCCAATTATTTAATTTGCAATTATTTCCAACAATTATTCCTATAATTTTATTAATTTATTTAATAAAATATTATATTTATTTTTATTACTTTGTGATTTTTCCTCCATTTATCAATTATTATCTTAAAACTTTAATTAAATACTTTAATTTTCAATTTATTTCTTCGATTTTTAATTATTTTCTTCAAATTTCAATTATATTTATCGATTTCCGATTAATTCTTCAATATTCAATAATTCTCGGAATTTTGCAGTTATTTTGTTGAATTGTATAAAAGTTTTAAAAATTCAATTCTACAATTTTACAACTATTTTCTGCCATTCTCAATTATCTTCTTCAAAATTCAATTCAATTTTTAAATTTTCAATTATTTTTCCTCAATATTAAAAGATTCTCGACATTTTTCCATTATTTCTTCAATTATCAATACGTTTCTGTAATTCTAAATTCAATTGTTCAGACGTTTATTTAACTCTCAATTTTTTTCAAAATTTAATTCCATTCTTCAGTTTCAATTATTTTCTTTTGTATTTAATAATTCTTGGCTTTTTTCAATTATTTGACTTTTGTCAATTATTTTCTTTAATATTAAAAAATTATCGTCTTTTTTGAATTATTTTTTTGAATTATCAATAAGTTTCTTTAATTTAAAATTCAATTGTTCAATTATTTAATTCAATTCTCATTTCTTTTTAAATTTCAATTTCTTTTTTCAGTTTTCAAATATTTTCTTTTATATTGAATAACTCTTGGCTTTATAAAATTTATATTTTAAATTTTCAATTACTTTCTTAAAGTTTAATAATTTTTTTGATTTTCAATCCAATTATTTAATTTGCAATTATTTCCAACAATTATTCCTATAATTTTCTTAATTTTTCAATTTGCAATTATTTTCATTAAATTTAATATTTATTCTTTAATTTTTCCAACTATACTTTTTAGTTGTCTATTAATTTAGTCATTCTCCGAATTTAATTTGTAATTGTTAATTATTTTTGTCACTTTGCAGATATATTCTTTAATTTTTCAATTATTCTCGTCATTTTTCAATTATTTCTTTCAATTAATAATTATTTTTATCAATTTTCAATAATTTCCTACAATTTTTTCAATTTTTACATATTTATTTAAAATTTTATAATCATTCTCTACTTTTTTCAATTATTTTGTCGTTTATGTAGCAATTTAGCTATTTCGTCGTTTTGTTGTCAATTGTCAATTAATTTCGTCATTTTGTAATTTTTTTTCAGTTCTCGATTATTTTTTCAAATTTGTATTTTAATTCTTAAATATTCAATTTATTTTTTCTATTTTGTTTATTGTTTTCATTTTTCAATTAGTTTCTTCAATTTTAATTATTTTTAGCAATTTTTAATCCAGTTGTTAAATGCGTAATTATTTCCAACAATTATTCCTATAATTTTCTTAATTTTTCAATTTGCAATTATTTTCATTAAATTTAATATTTCTTCTTTAATTTTTCCAATTATACTTTTTAGTTGTCTATTAATTTAGTCATTAATCGAATTTAGTTTTTGATTGTCAATTATTTTTGTCATTTTGCAGATATGTTCTTTAATTTTTTAATTATTCTCGTCATTTTTTAATTATTTATTTCATTTAACAATTATTTTCCCCAATTTTCAATAATTTGCTACAATTTTTTTCAATTTTCAAATATTCATTTAAAATTTTATGATTATTGTTTAATTTTTTCAATTATTTTGTCGCTTATGTATTAATTTAGCTATTTTCGTAATTTTTTTTTCAATTGTCAATTATTTTTAAATTTTAATTTAATTCTTAAATTTTCAATTTATTTCTTCTATTTTTTATTATTTTCTTCTATTTTGATTATTTTCTTCAATTTTCAATTGTTTTCTTGAATTTTAATGAATTTTTTCGATTTTCAATCCAATTATTTAATTTGCAAATATTTCCAACAGTTAATTCTATAATTTTATTAATTTCTCAATTTTTTTGTTTAATATTTATGTATTTAATTTTTTCAATTATTCTTTCCAATTATTGTGTAATTATCTAACCATTTCCAAATTATGTTTTCACTTGTCAATTATTTTCGTCATTGTGTAATTTTTTTTAATTATGGATTATTTTTTCAAATTTCAATATAATTTTTAAATTTTCAATTTATTTATTTTACTTTTTATTATTTTCTTTAATTTCAATTTTTTTTTATTTTGAATTTAGATATTTATTTTTCAATTATTTCCAACAGTTATTCTTGTAATTTTTCGAATGTTTTGTTTAAATTCGATATTTATTGTTTAATTATTTTTTTCAATTGTGTAATTATCTTGCCATTTTTCAAATTTTTTTTTTCAATTGTCAATTAATTTTGTCATTTTTCAGATTTAATTTAATTTTGTAATTATTCACGTAATTTTCATGTTAGTTTAAAATAAAGCTAATAACTAATTGGTCCAAATTATATACAGATTAATTTTGTTAAGTAATAACAATATTAACGTTTTATTATTAACTGAATTCAATTATTTTATATTCTTTTACTGCAATAAGCGAAAAAATTTTTTAAAACAATTTTATATATTTGGTCATGGAATTTTAAGAAAAATGATCTGAAAAACCTGGAAAAGTAATGGAATTTTGAAATTTTTGAAAGTGTAGCAACCCTGTCTTTGTCTTGATATATTATTTCATTATTTGTGAATTTTTACAATATTATTTATTCTATTTTTACTTACCACTCCCCACCAAAGCGCCTTAGCAAAATTATCAAAATGAACGTCGTCCTTTTCGGCAAGAAAAACCAAAAAGCTCGCAAATATGAGACCCAAAAAGCCAATGTATAAGGTTGTGATGAGTTCCTGAAACATATTGTAAACAACCCTTAACAACCCTCGACAACCCTTGTTCCGGTTTCTTTTCCATTATGTATGTCATTTCGTTTTATTCATACAAAAAGAGATATTTTTTTTTTGTCCAGTCCGGATGCAATTCATGTCGATTATAAAACGCAATTTCCGTTATAGCAATTTTTGATGTGAATACTACTCAATGAAGACCCCTTCTTTGAAAAAAAAAGTCACGTGACTCTCTATAGCTATTTGTGAACGCAATTCTATGCTTATTCTCGAACTTGACGTCTACACTCGAACCTATTTTGGGATAATACTTTTCCGTTCATTGCTTCAAGTCTTGACTCTATAACGTTATATGAGTCAAGGGAAATTCGCAGCCGATATGAAAGTGAATTTTTGAAAATCAATACAATTTCAAAATGCTTAAAAAGATTTTAAACTTTTTTTTTCACGCATTGAGAAATTCGACAGTTTGAAAGTTTGGAAAAAAAAGTTTCTAAATCAAAAGTAAGACAACGATTTTGGAGATTTTTAGGGGATTGAAGAATCGGCAAATTTTTGTTTCAAGATTCGAAATTTATGGAATTTAACGAAAAATTGTTAGGAATAAAAAAAAAAGTATAATTACCTGTCGATGAGCATAAACGACACTTCCGAGAAGTTTCCATGTTCCACCACGACGATCCATACGAACCATTCTCAAAATTTGAAAAAAACGAAGTCCTCGTAATGCGCTTGCTGCAAAAACACCGCTGCTTCTCATCGCGAGGACAACAATACTTGCGAGAATTGTTATTACATCTGAAAAAGGTCCAGATAACGAAAGATTAAAAAAAAAGTGAAATAAAAAATTAATAAAGAAATTTAATATATAAAAAAATGTATAAAAATATAAAAAAATTATTCTACATATCATAATCTACGTGAGAATTTAAATTAAATTAAAATTTCCATTCTATAGAATTTTATTAGATAGACTTTCTTTATCGTCAGATGATTTTGCATTTTTCAACTGCATTTTTAACCAAATCTAAATGAACAATAATTTTTATTTTTACTGAATTGAATTTGTAGATAACCGAATTTTTATTTAACAAAATTTTTATTTAACAGAATTTTCAATTTACAGAATTATGCTTTAAACGACTTTTTGTTTAAAAGAATTCTATTTGAGTCGAATTTTAATTTAGCGGAATTCCTTTCACAGAATTTCACGTAGGGCGAATTTTAAAAAGACAGAATTTCTATTTGCCTGGATTTTTTATATGCACCAACTGGAATTTGTTAGAATTTTTAATAAACCAAATTTTGAATTGATATTAATTTCAAATATCAGAAAAAAATTCAATTTCTTTACAGTTAGCCATTTATCAAATATCCGAATTTTTATTTAACAGAATTTTTATTTTGCAAAATTTTAAAAAAATTATATTGAAAATTATAGACTTTCTTTATAGTTAGCCAAATTTGAATTTTTCAAATGTATTTTCAATCGAATTTAAATAAATCTTAATTTTTACAGAATTTTCAATTTACAGAATTATACCTTAAACAAATTTTTATTTAAAACCATTCTATTCGAGCCGAATTTTAATTTAGCCGAATTCCTTTTACAGAATTTCACGTAGGGCGAATTTTAAAAAGTCAGAATTTCTATTTGCTAGAATTTTTATTTGTACGAACTGATATTTGTTATAAATTTTAAAACACAGAATTTTCAATTGGCCGTAATTTCAAATATCAGAACAAGAAGCCGAAGATAGATTTAACGCGAATTTTAAATCTATCCATACGAAAATTTGATGTTTTAGAAATTCTGTCAAATGGAAATTCGTGTAAATAAAAATTGAAGCAAATAAAGATTCGAGCAAAAAGAAATTCTGTGATTTGAAAGTTGATTTTAATTAAATTTATGTTAAAAGAGAGTTTTGCTAAATTAAAAGTCGGGTTAATTAAAATTCTTTAAAATAAAAATTATGTTAAATAAAAAAATCTAAATTTGCATTTTTTTCACATGGGAAATTAATGAGAACTTTTCAGAATTTTTAGCTACCTCTATACATATTTTCTGGTTTTAAAAATACGGGTTTTTCAATTTACGAACTTTTTGGGGATTTGAAAAAATGTTTATCTATAAAAGTCTTATACTTAAAATACAAGTTGTTAAATTCGAATAGAAATTCGAATTCGAATAATATCAACGATTGTTTTTTGAATTGATTAAAAGTTTTATAATTTTTAGATTTTGCCAGATTAAATCAATTGTTCAAGTAAAATTGAAATCAATTAAAATTATTATTATTATTTACACTTTAGATAAATTAAATTTATAATCGAAACGTTAATGAATAAATGTTAGGAGTAATACATCTGTTTGAAATTTGCGACGTTTGAAATTTGAGTCGAATAATATTTAGACCGAATTGAAACTAGAATCGCTTTAAGGTTGATTCGAGTAAAACTTGGATCAATTGAAAAATAAATAATCTTTTTTTTTATTTGTACATTATAATTTAACTATAATTGAATTTCTGTAAATTAAATTTAGGAGATGAAATTGTTTTTATAACCCGAAATTAAAATAATTTGAAACGATTATTATTTAGATAGATTGAGATTTTGATAAAATCTTAATTTTCGATGTGATTAAAATAGAGTTTTATTAAAATTAAAATTACTCAAAATTTGGATAATTTAAAATTACGATAAATTTAATTTAGAACCAATAAAAAAGTTGTTTATAAAAACACTTGCTTCATTTTTTGAGCTAGTAAATATAAATAAAATAAGAATTAGGTAAATTAAAAAATGTTTCTAAACATAAGAAATTATTTATCACATTTAATAAAAGTACATAATTTTAAGGAAAGTATATTTAGGAATGACAAAATATTTGACAATAAAACGCGGCTACAAATATGCCACATTCTGTGACCTATAAATATAATGCACTTGAAGAGGGAACTTCCTGTCTAATTAGCACTTCAACAGTCGCTGCTAGAATCGCAATTAAATTCTTTTATTTATTTACTTTTTCAATTTTCAATGCGCATTACCTTAAATCCAAAAATGTCAACTGTGAAAAGAGCATCATATTTTGGAAAATTAAAAAAGAAAGAAAAAATAATTAAAAGTATCAAAAAAAAAAGAAACTAATATTGAAAATAGAAAATACTGAGTTAAATGAAATTATAGATTTTCTTTTTCAGCAACGTTTTATTCCGTGAACTAGATTCGTAAAAAGGATTTTTATGTTACTTATTAATAAATTAGCGTGTGGGAAGAATAATCATAAAGATTTTCTCCATTCAGTAATTAAAGGTTTATTTTAAGGTGCTTCAAATAAGACGTCCTTTTAAGACAATAATGAATAGCTGGGAATTAAAGTAAATAAAAAGTAAAAAATTGAAAAATATTTAATAGTAAGTTGAAGTTAAAAATGAGGGCAAGGCCGTGTTTAATTATTTATTGCAAAAGAGAATACTTTGATTGCTTTAAATATTTATTTAGTTGAACATTTTATTATTCTAGAATTAAATGCTAATTGAATATTTAGTCAGGTTATTAAATATTTATTAAGTGATAACAATCAAATTATTATCATTCTCTTTAGAAAGTTAAATCATCTTCAGAAAATAAAGTTTTTTTCTTTAAAAATTTCGACTTACCGATAATACAAAAAGGTCTTCGGAGGAATTTTAATCGGCCAATGGCCGTTTGGTACCTCGAACGGCATCCTGAGGACCATAATCTGAAAATCAAAAAAATTACTACAAGCATTGTGAAAAAAAAATGTTTTTTCATAGATTTTGTTTATGTTGAAAATTAATTATAGATTAGTCTTGATAACACGTTAACAATATTCATTTGAGTAATAACATTTTCCAGAATTTCGAATAATAGAAATCTGAATCGAAAGAATTAATTTTCTTACCTAAAAATGAATTCAACGGCAAACCAGACGACTACAACCATTTCCATATAAAAAAGTAAAACGCCAGCGTCTTCTTGATATTCGTCTATGGTGCTGAACACGGAAAGGACCAGACAAGTAAAGACAATACAAAATCTGAAAAGAAAATTTTTTACATGATAATAAATTTAATAACATACATTTTACTAAAAACTGCTTTTGCTGCAAACAGAAAAAAAGTTATAACTTTCTTTCCGCGTTGAAACTTCTTTCTATATATTCTATAATAACTCCTCTCCGAATATTAATTTTGCGCTTCATGATTTTCGTCATATAACTTTTAACATAATTATCTCACATGGATTTTCGCCCTAGATTTTGACTTCTCGGAGTTTTAACGATATTTCTAATTTTTAAATTAATTATTCTTAATTCTAAAATAATTATTCTGCAAATTTTTAATTTCTTAAAAAATGTCTATATATCCAGTGACTAGATATAATATTGTCAAATAACAGTCCTATAATTTTTGACTCCCTACAATGAAGATTTTATTTTATTTCGTCAAATCTACAGAAAGATCTGTACAATCAAATATCTGCTAAAGATATATTGAGATTTTACATGAAATGCCAGATGAAGACAGTAGGGTAGATTTTCATAGATAACGTGACCCGTGGTATACAATAATTAATTGAAACTATTCATTCAAAACTATAAAATTCTAGACTCGACGAAAAACATTTCCTTAAAGAACGATGACCTACTTCTTGATTACAATTCCATTTGTAAAATTTGAAAACTGTATTTTAAAAAGTCCATTATGCCCCAGTCGTCAAAATACGTAAAAATTTTAAGAAATGAAGATTAAGGCGGTTCTTATAAATGAAATTTTCGAATTTTAAAATTCGTAACCCCTCATTTTGTTGCACGTCAAAAAAGAAGAGACATGTAATTTTTTATATTATTTTAATTCAATATTTAATGGTGCCTTATCGATCATGAAATTTTTAATGTATTTTGTATGGGCAAAACAATTTTTCGTAGATTTGTAATTAAATCATGAAATATCGACATTTTTTTATCCGACTACTCTGTTTCTATTGGAAAATGGTCAAAAAGTGACTTCCAATAATTTATATGAATTTTTTAAAAATAACTATTTTTTAAAGCGTCCAAAAAACACCATAAAATGAAAAAAAAAAATCACAATTCTCTAGATATCTAATACTGCATGTAAAAAAATCGCAAAATTTAAAAAAAAAAAACCAAAAATTCGTGCATAAATCTTGAAAATTTTATTTTAAATATTTTATTCTTTATAAAATTTAAAAAATTGTGCTAATACTGCTAATCAAAATACCTATCTTCAAATTTTTAAAATGAAGATAACAAAAAATACAATTACATTTTTTATATTTTAAGACTTTATAATTTAAATAAATTCCAAATTTCAATTCACACATATTCCAATTTATTGAAGATTCTAAATTTCAAATAATTTTAATACATATAAATTAATGAATAATAATGGAATAATATTAATTATTTTCCATATTCACAATAATTCTTTTTTTAATCCTAACAAGATTTCTAAGAGATGTCACTTTTTCGAAACTGTTTAATTTTTATCTTACAATTTCTTATTTTTACAAAAAATTAAGATTTTTTCTTCTTTTTCTTTTCATACTTTTTTGTTCTATTTATTTGTCTTTTTATTTTAGGATTTTATTACATTTTCTTCTTTTTATGCAAATTATTTAATATTATTTTACTCAGTTTTGTTATTATTACATTCACTTAACTTTTAATTCAATTGATTTTCTTAATTATTATTTCCATATTTTTAAAAATAAATACGCTCATTTTTTTGTAAATCTAATTTAATATTTAATTTAATTTTTAATATCTTCAATATTATGCTTTTAATTTCAACTATTTAAAATTAAAAAAAATAAAAATGATTTTATTATAATTTTAAATTAAATTGGAAGTTTAATTTATAATTTTATTTCTTACTTTATTTTTAATTTGGAACAGATTAAAATTAAATCTAAAATTTTAGTCGACATTAAATATTAATGTATTAAATTTATTCAAAGATAAGTTTTCAAAAATGATTTTTAAATTATAATTTAAATGTTATCAAAATTTTAAAAAATTGAATAATTATTCAATTTGTTTTAACTTCTTGTCTATTTCTTGCAGACTTACTTATCCTTTGATAAAGTTTTTAGATTTTCTTTATTTTTGTTTTATTTTGATTAATTATAATTTTTTGTTTGATTTCTACCAAAGTTTTCTACTTTATTACTTTTTACATATTTTTTTACAGTTTATTACATTAAAAAGAAAAACATTTTTCAATTTTCTTCCTATTAATTTTTTTGATATTTCACAATTTTCTTAGTCTTTCCTATCATTTTAATTAATTCTTTAATTTTTGTCATAATTTTTCTATTTTTTAGAAATATTTTTCCTTCTTTTAAATTGTTTAGTTTTTATCTTGTAATTACGAATTTTTGAAAAATTTATTCTATGTTTTTATCTATAATTTTTAAATTTCTCATTTTTCTACTTTTTTAAAGTCTTTTATTCTTTTATTTTCTAATATGTAAATTTAATCTTGTACTAAATATTCTCATTTTAAAATCGTTCTTCTATTTTATAGAATTCTTTATTATTTTTCTTCTTTTGAAATTTTTTGAAATTTTTGAATTTTTTTTAATTCATTGTAAAATAATTCTCTTATTTTTTTATTAAAATTTTTGTTTAATTATCTTCTTATTTTTTTTTAATTTAAAAAAATGTCCGTAAATAGTTTAATTTTTTGAAAACAGTTTTTACTCTTTTACATATTTTTTTCTTAAATCTGCAATTATATGAATTTGAAGATATTTTTTTTTAAATTTTCTCATTTATTCGACATAATTTGTTTTTTGATTCAACGTTTTATTCTTTATTATTTGTTATTAAATGTTCTCAGTTTGAAAATAAAGCACTTCCAAATAAATACTTGATAATTTTATATACTGATTTTATATATTTAAAAAAATTAATTTTTGATTTAATTTTGTAACTCTGTAGCTCAAAAGATGAATAAAAATAAAATTAAATAAAAAATATAAAAAATAAATAAAAATAATAAAATAGTCTTATTTAAAGAATATAATATTCGTAGATTAAGAATATAATTTTAGATCAATAATGCTTTTTAAAAATTTTAAGAATATATTCTTAAATCAAAAGTATTTTCTTAAAAAGTTTAAAAGTATTTTATTCTTAAATGGGCAAGAATAATTGTTGAAAGAAGAATACCGTTTTTTCTTGTATCATTCAGCTTGAAAAGTTCCAAAAATAATTGTTAAGTCTGTATTTATATAATTTATTGAAAATCGTTCAAAAAATTGGCACAAAAATAGTAATAATTAATTTTTAACGATTTTCCCCTGATTTTACATTTTATCGTGTTTTTGTCGAGGCTCTTTAAAAAATACTTATTTTCAAAAAATTCATAAAGAAATTATTGAAGGTCACTTTTTAAACATTTCTCAAGAGAAGTAGACTATAGTCCGTTTAAAAAATGTTGATTTTTCATGATTTTATTGCTAATCTACAAAAAATTGTTTTTGTCCCTTGTTTCTTGATGTGCAACATAATGAAGACTTACAAACTTTAAAAATTCGAAAATTTTATTTTTAACGATCACTCTAATAAGAACACATTTTTTCTCAAGCTATTTGCTCACAATCTGGAAATTTTTAATTTATCTTATTGCCAAAATTAATCTCTAGAAATTCCGGAAACATTCTTTTTTGACTTAATGATAACCGGACTGTAGTAATTTCGATTCTATATTTGATGATACCTTGCTCGCGAACAGCAACATTTGATCTCAATTTATCTTTTGTACGATGCGTTAGGTCG
Source organism: Ganaspis brasiliensis (assembly GCA_037103525.1). NCBI lineage: Eukaryota > Metazoa > Arthropoda > Insecta > Hymenoptera > Figitidae > Ganaspis > Ganaspis brasiliensis. The sequence continues at coordinate 75,361 of JAZKLR010000082.1, forward strand.
TATTGGATTTTGGATTTTGATGTAAAAGCTACCGTTGCTATTTATAGTGATCGATAACGGACATTTGTACACAAGGTTATTCTATCACACATCCAGAGAGTGAACAAAACGAAAGGGTCGTGCCAAATGGAAACAAGTGGCCCGTGATGCAGACGATAGGAGATAAAAGAACAGCACAACGGAAAAATTGAGAAAATTTCGCTAAACTGGTCAAAAAAGACAGAAAGAAAAAAAAAAAAAGGAAAGTTATAACAACTTTTTATCTAAGAAAGTTTCGAGAATGTTATCCCAGAATCTGGAAAAAAATGGGACGATCCTTATAACAAGATAAATCCTTGATTTATGATACTACGCTCTTTATGTTTCATTTCACTTTATATACCTATTTTAGTTTCAATTTGATATTTTTAAAGTCACTTTCAGTTTCTCTTATACAAGTGACATAATTAAAACAACTGGAAAAAAATGCTCGAGTTTGACGAAACCGATTTTAGAAGATAAATACAATTTTTCCTTATCATAAAGCAACTCTGACTGGACTTTAAAATTATTGCGTGATATGGAGACCGTTTGGTAATGAAAAGAGAACGAAATACTAAAGTAGATTATATCTTTATTACCATAAATGAACAAAAAGAACCGAATAACAGTAAAAGTTTCTTTTCAAATGCCCAAGAAAAATACGTTATTTCGTACAGAAATATTAGTGTAATTAATTATCAAGGTTTTTTTTTTTCTCTTAGACTGTGCTGGTTTTCGAAGAAAAAAATATTATTTATTATTTCGACACTTGTCTTTTATATGAAAAATGAGTTTGATTTTGTATAGAATAAAATGCGTTGATTCTCTATTGTCTCGAAATAAAATTAATATTTCAATTATTAGTGAAATTGAATTCAAACTTTGTCTGACCGAATACTGTATTTTCTACTGATATTAATATTTTACCTTCAACTATAAGGTGATTCTTCAGAAACAGGGTATTTTCGAATCTTTAATCAATAACTTGAAAAATAGTAATTATTGTTAAAATGTGACGCTCCGCGAGAGAAGGGACCTATCGCCGAAAAAATCAATTTTCATTTTTTTATTCTAAAAGATAATTTTTGAGTTGTTCTTTCAGTTCCATGTTTCAAAAATTCTTTTTTGTAATTACACTTTTTGTTATAATGCTTCAAACCTAGACATACTAAGTATATCGCATTTTTTAATTTTTCTTTGATCGTCCGTCCCGTGAAATTAACAATTAAATATTTTGATTTTTTCATGGTAATTGATAGTTTTTGAGTTGATTTTTGAGTTCAAAAAATTAAAATTTGATTCCCGCATCTAGTTTTCTTGTTATAAAGCTTTAAACATGGACATGTTAAGCGTCTCGACTTTCTTCCTCCTCTTTGCCCGTCCATTCTTTAAAATTTACTTTCTCAGCGATAGGTCCCTTCTCTCGCGGAGCGTCACAAATATTAAAGAACTTATTCATCTCAATTATATTTAATTTATTCCTTATTAATATGACGTTTTTTACTTTAAAAAATTTATTCGAACCTCTGAAATGCGTTAAAAATGTACTTTTTACAGTTCTATGCATGAAAGTTGCTATATCTATTAACAAGGATTTTAACAACAATATTAAATAATTATAATTTTTCATTACAACCGTTTTAAAGTATGGCTCAAAAACTACTATCCCTTAAAAGGATTTTTAATTTTTCGCCCCTTTGAATAAAAAAATTTCTTATTATTTATTATTATTTCTTATTTATTCGTTATTTATTGATGTCTTATTGTTCAGATTTTGTTGTTTTATTAAAAAAGAGGAATATAAAATAATTTACGAATGTTCAAGAACTTGTTAGATTAAACATCTTTTGAAAACGAATAACCACTTTGAAAAAAAAAAAAAAAATTATGAAAAATAGGTTTTTATAATTTTTTTTACTGATTATTAATGTTTATTCAACTGTTTTCATTGAGCTGAAGAAATTTGTGATACACATAATGTTAATAATAAAAATTACATTAAAAAAAAAACGTTATTAAGCTCAAATAATTTTTGAGTCTGTTTTCCTAGTTATAATGAACTGAAAACCATCTATTTCCAACCAAATTTTTAAAAAAAATTTCCTTTTTTAAAAGTTACCATAATATGAATAAATTACCCATATAATGAAAATTAAGGAGCACAACTATTTTAACATTATGAAAAAATCGATTTAAAAATATATTTTGATAGTTTATATCTTTAAAAATAAAAAATAATAATAATAAAAACGATAAATAAATTTACACTATTATATATTATAAGTTATGAGTTTTTTTTAATTCATTCATTAATTAATATTAATTAATTAATAATAATAATATTAATTAATTAAATTAATTAAATAATAATATTGATTAATAATTAATTATTATTAATATTAATTCATTAATTCATTCATCATTATCTAAAAATTTCTCTAATTTTTAACAATTCTTCTCTATCATGATTTCAATTATTTGCTACAATTGTTAACTACTTTTATTATTTTTCAACAATTTTCTTCTATTTCTAATTATTTTCATTGTTTTTCAATTTTCCTCCTAAATTTTAAATTCCATTTTCACAAGTTTCAATTATTTTCTATAATTTTTTGAAATAATACTTTTTTAGTTCTAATTATTTTCTTCAATATCAAATTAGTTTACTTATTTATTAATTAGGATTAAATTTCTCTTGACATTTTTCAATTATTTTTATAAAATATGATTTTTGTTTTTCAAATAGTAATTTTTTTCTTCAAATTACAATTGATTTCTTCAATATCGAATTATTAATTTATTAATATCAATTTTCAATGCGAATTGAATAATGAAAGGACAACTTATTAAATTTGTTAATTTAATTATCAGTTTCAAAATTATCATCGTTTTCCATAATCATTTTCCAAATATTTGTCAATATTAAAAAACCTGTTTTATGTTTCATCAATTTTTATTAAATTTTTATTAAATTTTTATTTATTGTCTTTCAATTTTATTTGAAGTTTTCAGGTATATAAATGATGTTCTTCGATTTTCAATCACTTTCTTTTATATCAAATAATTTATTTAATTTTCCCAATTATTTTTTCTAAAATTTCCATAATTATCTTCAATTTCCAATTATTTTTATAATCATTCATAATAGTAGTTTTCTTTATCTTAAATATATTCTGTAATTTATTCAATTAATTTTTGCAAATTTTTATTATTTTCAATTTTTAATTATTTTTATGATTTTTTAATTACTTTTTGTCATTTTCAATTATATTTTAATTATTTTTCTAATTTTTTAAAATTATTTATCTCAAATTCTATTAATTTTTTAATTTACAATTATTTATAACTTTTGTCATTATTTTCTTTTATTACAAAATATATGTTGTAAATTTTCCAATTATTTTTCACAAATTAAAACTATTTTCTTCAATTTTTAATTATTTTTACTACTTTGCAAATATTTTCACGAATTTTTTTTTATTTTCATTATTCTTTAATAAATTTTCTAGATTTTAAAACCTTTTTCCCAAATTTTAATAATTTTCTGCAATTTTTAATTATTATTGTTATCAATTATTATTATTTGTTATTGCAATTAATTTCTACAATTTTGAATTATTTTACTATTAATTTTCAAAATTTTTATTTATTATCTTCAATTTTCAATTATTATTGTTATCCTTTTGCAATCAATTTCTTCAATTTTTAATTATTTTTACTATTCCTTAATTAAATTCCTAAATTTTCTCATTTATCAACTTTTTTTTCAATTTTTATTTTCTTTTATCTTTCAGCAATTAATTTCTCTACCTTTTAATTAAATGTATTAATTATTTTTCAATTAATATCCAAAATTTTCATTTATTATCTCAAATCTAAATTATTGTATCCATTTTTCAATTTTCTAATAATTGTTTAATTATTTTTTTAAATTTTTAAAAGTTCGTAAATTTTTAATTATTTTTCTTATTTTGCAATGATTTTCACAAATTTTATATTATTATGATTATTTGTTGGTTAATTTTTAATATTTAAATTATTCAATTTCCATTTTTCAATTTATTGTTACAATTTTTTATTATTTTCAATTTTCAATTATTTTTATTATTTTTCTATTACTTTTTGTCATTTTCTATTATTTTTTAATTAATTTAAAATTTTTTTTATTATTTATTTCAAATACCAGTTACTTTTCAATATACAATCATTTTTATCATTCTGCAAGTATTTTCTTTTATTGCATTCTCTTTAATTAAAACTTTTAAGTAATTTTGTAATTAATAATTATTTCCTTTTTTTAAAAATATTCTATGATTTTTTAAATTATTTCTCTCAAATTTTATTTACTGTTTTCAATCTCTTATATTTAAATTATTTTTATCATATTTCAATTATTTTTCTCAATCTTAAATTAGTTTCAGCATATTTCAATTATTTTTTTCAATTTTTAATTGATTTAATCATTTTTCAATTATTTTCCTCGATTGTTGATTATTATTCTCATTTTCTTAAATTTTTAAATATTTTTCTAAAATTTCAATTCCTTGCTTCAATTTTTATATATTTTCATTTTGTTTTCATAATTTCCAAATTTTTTTTATTAATTATCGTAAATTTTATTTATTTACAGCTTTTCTCAATTCTTTTCTCTATTTTTTAGTTAATCTCATTTTTTTTTATTTTTAAGATACTTCATTAATTTTTTTTCAAAAGTTCAATTACTTTTTTCTTATTTAAAACAAAATTCTGTAATTTTGTCAATTATTTTCTCAAATTTTAATTTTATTTTTTAATTTTATATTATTTATCTAAATTTTCAATTATTTTTTTTTTCAATTTTCAATTATTTTCCCTAATTTTTTATTATTTAATTTTTTTCAATTTATTTTTAAGATTTTCAAGTAAGCTTCGCAAATTTAAATTATTTTATTTATTTTTAAAACATTTCTATTATTTTTTAAATATTACTTTCCTTAATTTTTAATTGCTTCAACTTTTTTTAAGTAATTTAAAAAATTTGCAAATATTGTGTTTAATTTCAATTATTTTTTACAATTTCTTTTAATTCTAAAATTTTGTAAATTTTGTCCTTTAATTTTGAGAAATTAATTGGTTAACTGAGGGACCCCTGAGCTCAAGAGCCCTGGGGCACTGCCCCACTTTGCCCCTTAAAAGTTACGCCACTGTTCATATTTTTGTATTTTTTTCAACTATTTTTCTAAAATTACAATATTTATCTTTAAGATTCTATTATTTTTATCAGTTTTCAATTATTTCACCCAATTTTAGTTAATCTTATTTTTATCCAATCTATTTTTTAAAACAGCCTTTAAACGCGTTTTTTCGAAACTACATTTTTCAAAATTGCTGCAGTTGTAACTCGAATACAAATCATCCGACTTTTTTGATTTTTTTAGTATATGTTTCTCGATACAATTACCCAGTTTTTCGATAATATGGAAAATATAATTTTAGCTGGCCAAAAATTATCAAATTTTCAGGGCAAAATCCGACATTTTTTTTCTAAATTATTCAATTTTTTGTTAACAATCGAGAGTCATTGTATAGACAATATAGTATAATAATCTTTGTTTGTTTGTTTTTTTTTCAGTCACAGTAAAGTCACTTTTTTTTACTTACAAGATATTGTACAACTCGATAAAAAATGAATTTTTTTCTTTGTAAATTTCAGTAAATTTTTATTAATTATGTATAAAAGTACCCTTCAATTTTTAAGGAGGAATCGGACAAAAAATAGAAACAAAAGTTAGTCTAAATGAATAATTTTGATTTTTGATATAGAAGCCACATAAGTTTATGTAATTTTTTTAGTGGAAGTGTGGACACTTGTATTTTTTTTGTGAAAAATACAAGTGTCACTTTTTTAAAAAAATTTCCAAAAATCAGCTTTTTTTGGTCAATTTTGGTTGTACCCCTGAATTTCTAAATTTTGTATAAATTTTAAACTTACACTATCATGTGGTAAGTTACAGCATACACGCCTCGGGGTCGTTCCAAAAAATTATAAACACGGGCCTGAAGTCGACGATAGCGGGCATCGCGACGAGTCGCCCGATAATTGACCGGGCGTCCCAAAAGTGACATCCGCGGAGCTGCCAGACGTCCACCTACGCCGCCGCTCCTGTAAAATAAGAAAAAAAGAAAGATACTCTTTAATTCAAAAGATGAATAGCCAAAGTTGCAAATGTCTAGCAGTTCATCTTTTCAAAAGCCACAAATGGTCTCGGAGAAATGACAAAGTGGAAAGCACTTTGTAGAATTAAATCCCCTCTTATGTATGTTTAAAACATATCAGATGGCCGGCATAATTAACACCTTTTATTCACCATCTGTCATTTAAGAAAAGATTCAATTTCTTTTATTCTGCACCACTTAGTATTCTTTCATCAACTTGAGTGCCTCTTATTTACATACATGAATTAGCAATTTTTATCTTTCTGGAATTTTTTTTTTTTTGGAGTCAAACGGGGCTGCAATTGATTTAAATAATTGGGGAATTTGCATTAAAATCATCATTTAAATAAAAAAATTCACAATTCTTCGGATGTCTAATACAGAGTTGAAAAATTCTCAGTAATTTAAAATCCGGTTACATTCTCGAGAATATAACCGAGAATATTCTCCTTTCGGAGAATTTATGAGAATTTTCTATGTTTGAAAGAGCTCCAACTATTTTGAAACACAGACAATTTATTGAATATAAAAATAGATAAATAACAAAATAATTATCATGACAAACTAACAATAAGTCAATGAGGTGTAAAAATTATTATTAAATATATATTAATTTTAATTTTAAAATGAAAGAAAAAAAGTTCAAAATATTAGAAATAAATTAAAAAAAATTAGAGTAATGAAAAATTGGAAAAAATTGGGATAAATAATTAAAAATTTAAAAAATTAATTCAGAAAATAATGAAAATGATTAAAAATTTAAGAAAATTATGAAAAAATAATATAAATAATTTGAAATTGAAGAAAATAATTGAAAAAATTGAATAAGATATTTTAAATAAAGGAAATTTAAATAAAATTTCAGAAAAATACTTGAAACTTTTATAACTTCATAGCAAAAAAAAATGAAAATAATTAATAATTAGAGAAAATAAATGAAAGAAGATAAACGTAATTTAAAATTAAGAAGAATAATTTTTAATTTAAGAGAAATAATGGCAATAAATACAGTATAATAAAATTCAAGAAAATCGTAGATATAACTGAAAATTGAATAGAAAAATGAAAATTTCAGATAAATAATTAAAAACTTTTTGGAAATTATGAAAAAGATAATTAATTAAAAATCAAATTAAATAATTGAGAAATGATTTAAAAAATTGAAAATTGAAGTAAATAATTAAATATTGAATCAAATAACTGAAAATCGAATTAAATCATTGAAAATATTTAAAAATTGCAAAAAATAATGGAAAACTTATTTATTTTTATTTATTTATTTATTTATTTAGTACATATAATATGAAAAAATAATTTAAAATTTTAGAAAATAATTTTAAAATGATTTTAAACTTTGAAACTTTAAGAAAATAATTGGAATATGAAGAACACAATGATAAGTTGAAAAAAATTGTAGAATTTTTTCAAAATTTTTAAAAGATACGTTTGTTTGTTTCAACATTTGTATGGCCCTCATAATGGTTTATTTTTGACTGCGGGAAATATTATGAAATAAATGGAAATAACTAAATAAAATAGAAAACAATTGAAATTTGAGAAAAATACTTGAAAAATTGAGAAATTAATTGAAAAAAATGAGAATAATTAAAAATTGAAGAAAATAATTGAAAATGTCTAAAAAATAATTGGAACTTAGATATAATTAATAAAAATGTTTGGAAAATATTAAAATTAATGAAAAAAAATTGTAGAAAATAATTGAATTTTGAGAAAAATACCTCAAAATCTTAAAAAATAATTTTACAAAAGAAGAATAATAATTAAGAATTTAGGGAAATCAACGAAAAATGATAAAAATTATTTAAAATGAAAAAAATAATAGAAATATGATAAAAATAATTAGAAATTAAAAAAAATAATTAAAATATGATGAAAATAATTAAAATTTCATATAAATAAATAAAATTATTAAAAATTATGAAAAAAGATTGAAAAATTAGAAATTGGAGAAAATAATAGAAAACTTGCAGGGTTTATTTTTAAGCAAAAGAAAATAATTGAAAAATCGGTTAAAAAGTTGAAAATAGAAGACAATAATCTAAATTTAAGATAATAACTGGTGATTTAGAAAATTAATTGAAAAATAATTAAAATAATTAAAAGATGGGGATAACAATGGAAAATTGATTTTTAAATTTGAAACTTAAGAAAATAATTGAAATATAAGATAAAATAATGATAAGTTGACAGAAATCAATTAAATTTGAAATAAATAATTAAGAAAATTGCAGAATTTTTTTTAAATAATCAATAATAATTAAAATTTGAGAAAAATACTTGGAAATCTGAGAAATTACTTGAAAAAAATGAGAATAATGAAAGAAATGAATAAAAGAATTGAAGGAAGCTAAAAATAATTGAATTTAAAGATAATTAATAAAAATGTTTGAAAATTAATTCAGAAATAATGAAAATGTTTAAAAGTTGAAAAAAATAATGAATAAATAATATAACTATTAAAATTGAAAAAGATAATTAAAATTTGAGAAAATAATTGACAAAATTGCATAAAATATTTTTAATATACGAAAATTAAAGAAAATTTCAGAAAAATACTTGGAACTTTTAGAAGTTCATTGTAAAAAAAAGAAGAAAATCATTCTCTCATATTTTATTTACATTATTTTCATTATATTTCAATTTTTTTCTCAATCTTAAATTATTTTCAGCCTATTTCAATTATTTTTTTTAATTTTGAATAATTTTTATCATTATTCAATTATTTTTTACGAGTGTTAATTATTATTCTCATTTTTTAAAATTAATTTTAAGATTTTTAAGTATTTTTCTAAAACTTCAATTATTTAAAAAATTTTTAATTAATTTAATTTGTTTTCATATTTTCCAAATTTCTTTATTAATTATCGTAAATTTCAATTAATTTTAGCTTTTTACAATTTTTTTCTCCAATTTTAAGTTATTCTAATTTTTTTCAATTAATTTCTGAGATCTTCATATAGTTTTCTCAAATTTCAATTATTTTCTTTTATTTAAAAAATAATTCTGTAAGTTTTTCAATTATTTTACTAACATCGCATTATTTTTTACAACTTATCATTGTTTGTATCATATTTTAAATATTTTCTTAAAGTTTCAAAGTATACAATTATTTTTCAATTAGTTTCCAAAATTTATTTCTTTCAATTTTCAATTTTCAATTTTTTTCATTGGTTTTAGAATTTTCAAAATTTTGAACTATTTATCCGACATTTCAATTATTTCATTCAATTTTCAATTATATATGTTATTTTCTTCTATTTTCAATTATTGTTGTGATTTCTTTTTAATTAAAAATTATTCTCTTCAATTTTAAAATATGTTTGTCTTTTTCTACATATTTTATCTAATTTTTAATAACTTTCTCTTTTTTTCAATGAACTTCTAAAAGTTTTAAGTATTTTCTTAATTTTTTTTAACTTTTCTTTTTTTAAAATATATTATGCAATATTTTCTATTATTTATCTCAATTTTCAATGATTCTTTTTTCAATTTTTCATTATTCAATTTTTTTCTTTTTTCAGATTTTCAAGTATTTTTCTCAAATTTAAATTATTTACTTTATTTTTAAAACATTTCTATGATTCTTTAAATTACTGTTTCCAATTTGTAATTGATTTGATTTTTTTTTGCAATTTTTTTTAATTCTAAAATTTTATAAATTTTTTTCCTGAATTATTATTTATTTTATTTCTTTATATAAATTTATTTTTAAATACTACTAAGAAAATACTAATAAGAATGACCCTAGAGATTCTATTTTCGTACATTGATTGAGAAAATTTGACTTAAGTTGGTAAATAAATAAAAAATTTAAATTCTTATAAATTCTCGATTAGAATTTTGGTCGGTTATATTCCCGGTTATATTCTCGTTCTAATTACTGTTCTCCAAGTAATATTATTTCCTCGCAAGTCTAGTCTAATACTGTTTATAAAAAATCGCAAACCATAAAAAGAAACCTGGGGATTTTTTTTGTTTTTAAAAATAGTTAATAGAATTATTAACTATTTTTAAAACCCGGAAATTTTTATATAAACAATATCAAATTTATGAAATAAATCAAGTAATATTAGTTTTAATCCTGTAAATTTGATTAGCTGGTTAGAATTTTGCCTGTCTAGATAAATTATTGAAAAGAGGAAAATTGGATCTTTTTAAAGTTCAAGATTAAATTGAAAAATTCTATTAGTTCGTTTAAATTTCAAAAAGGAGACGGAAAACTGATTAAATTTGAAAAAAAGAAATCTAGAAATTCACGAGTTATATTATCACGAATTATTACGAATTACTCTTCACAACTTTTAATTGTACAGTAGGCTTAAAAATAAAAAAAAAGAGGAATATTTAAAACTTTAAGCACGTACGCTGCTAAAAGATCAGTCAACTTAATCCTCTTAAAAAGCGAATTTTCCACTCTGATGGAAATATTCCATATTAGAGGAGTCATTTTTCTTATAAAGTACTTTAATTCTCGATCATTCTTTACAACATTCTGTGGCTAATCTTTTCTCTTAAATCGTGAGATTTTCTCCTTTGACAATATAAAAAGTCTTTAAATTATTTTTCCATTACATACTGATATATTAATACCTAAATGTTAATTGGTAGTTTGTGGCTAAAAAATAGTTTTTTTTTTTAACTTCATTCTCTTTTCTCAATAAATATTTAATACAATTTTTCAAGTCTCCCAATATCAAAAGAAAAGAAAAATTAAGAAATTTTCATCCTTGTCTTTAAAGTCTAGAAACTGCCAATTTAAACCGAACAGAGAAAGATTCCACTTTTATCTGATTCGAATTATTTATCAAGGTAAATTTTTAATAACTCCACAAGTCTGAACAAAAATAAGTATTTCCACTGAAATTCAGAGAACGAGTTTCTGCTTCCACGATCATTAAAAAATTGACGAATCCCCTCAATTCATACAGTCCTTCTTATTATTTTACATTTGTTGAAAAAACATGTTTCCCGTATATTATTATTTTCTGTCAAAAACATTAAATATATAATGTTTATAATTACAAACACCAGCAACAAAAAATATTATCCCTCCAGATTTATTACACGTCATTTAATAAATCCATCGAAATAACGTTTTTTTAATTTTTTAACCAAAATGCAAATCAATGCAGATGAGAGTTGTCAGAATCAGAATCCATCGGTATCATGTAACGAGGAAAAAAAAAAAAACATATAAAGTATCAGCAATTTTTTTTTCCCCAAGTTCAGCTCGGTTTCTCGTTCTTATGTGACCCTTTTTTTTTTTACACAGCAGATAGGAAGGCACCCCAGTTTCCCTCGAATATTCAAAGGGTCGTGAGAGAATGTGAAGGTGATTGGCGAGATCCAGGGAAATAGTTGGAGGCAAGTGTATGGAATGTGTGTATATGTATTTATAGAAAAACCGCAATGAGCCGAAACGAGCCAAGGTACATGACTATATAGATTTGAAAATGCTCTTTGGAAAGTGAAAGAAATAAAATGTAATGAGAAAAAAGAGTGAAGGGCGTCCCAACTGTCCCGTGGCCCAGTGCCAGGCAATTGTCAAGAATCTCGGAAACTGCAATCTTTGAATTTCATTTCAACGTCCTCGGCTTTCCCGAATCACTAAATTTCCATATAGTCGAACAAATCTTTGAATAGAATCGAGCTAAAGTTTCCAGCCGATGACATCTGATCGACGTAATTCTAATTCGACGCGATAGGGTCGAGATTTATATCCTCGCCTTTCCAAACTTGCTCTTCACTCTATAAAATTCATGTCAAGAGAATTTCACTTTTGGATTGAAGTGATTCTCCACAGAGTACACATATATACGAGTGATTAAATTCATTCCAATCCATCTTAAAACAACATTATTGACATTACAATAAAAAGTCTTATTAATTTTGGGGCTATTTAAAGGTACACGGGGAAAAAATTAATTATTATGATTACAATAGTCTACAGTACAGCTCGGATATGTGACCACTTTTTGCGATTAATACAAAAAATGTGTTATGCACACTGAAAAAAATTTAGTCGAGAGATTTAACTACCATGGGATAGTTGAGTGCGAAACAGTTAAAGTAGTGACTTTTTTTGTTAATCTAAATCTAACTGTGTTCGGGTTTTTAATTTTACTACTTTTCTTGTAGTTAAACATTAGTAGTTCAACTTACTACTTTAAGTAGTTAAATTTCAAAGACAACTACAAAATCTCATTATACCAACTACTTTCTAAGTAGACACAACTACTTTCGTAGTTATTTTAACTACTTTTTCAGTACGTTCAATGCAGTATTCAAGAAGAAATTGACTTTTTGGAATCATTACATTAAATGTAATGATTTTTATACACTACTAGACAAAATTGTGGGACCACTTACAAAAATAGGACAGGATTGCCACGATCCTGGAAAACCTGAAATTGTCATAGAATTCTTTTGTATAGTCAGGAAAAAACCTGGAAAAGTCAGGGAATTATATAAAATATCATTTTAAAAAAATAATTCAATTAATTTCTCTTTTTATGATTTCAATGAGTGAGCAGTGGCGTAACTATTAAGGGGCAAAGTGGGTCAGTGCCCCGGGGCCCTTGAGATCAGGGGGCCCTCAGTCAACCCTAAGAACCTTTTTTCAGGACAAAATTTATAAAATTTGAGTATTAAAAAAAATTGCAAGAAATAATTAAAATTAAACAAAATAATTGCTGATTTTTCAAATTAATTTAAAAAAATGAAATCAATGAAAAATTGGGGAAAGTAATTTAAAAACTCATAGAAATGTTTTAAAAACAAATACAATAATTCAAAATTAAGAAAATTACTTGAAAATCGTAAAAATAAATTGATAAATTAAATAATGAAAAGTTAGGGAAAATAATTGAAAATTGAAAAAAAAATTGAAAATTAAAATAAATAATATAAAATTAAAAAAATTAATTAAAATTTGAGAAAATAATTCACAAAATTACATAATATATTTTAAATGAGGGAAAGTTAAAGAAAATTTCAGTAGAATTCTTAAAAGTTTCAGAAGTACATTGAAAAAAAGAAAATAATTAAAAATTAGAAAAAATAAATGAAACAAGATAAACTTTATTTAAAATTGAAGAGAATAATTTTTAATTAAACAGAAATAATCAACAACTTTTTGGAAATTACGAAAAAAAACGAAAGTAACTGAAAATTGAAGAAAATAATACAAAGATTCATATAAATAATTGAAAATTGAATGAAATAATTGAAATCTGAGATGAATAGTTTAAAATTTTTGAAATTATAAAAGAAATTTTACAATTTGAAACTTGACGAAAATAATTGAAATATGAAACAAACATTGATAATGATAAGTTATAAAAAATAAATCATATTTGAGTGTAATATAAAAAAAAATTACAGATTTTTTTTTAAATACACAAAATTAATTAAAATTTGAGAAAAATACATGAAGTTCTTAAAAATCAATTGAAAAAAAATGAGAATAATTAAAAATTGGAGAAAAGAATTGAAGAAAGGTAAGAATAAATTAAATTTACGAAAATTAATAAAAATATTTGAAAATTAAGAAAACAAATAAAAATAATTTAAAATTGCAGAAAATAATTGTAATTTTAGAAGAATATTTAAAAATTATAGAAAATAATTTTAGAAAATGAGAATAATCATTAACAATTAAGGAAAATAATTAACAAATGATAAAATTAATTCAAAATTAAAAAAAATAATTTAAGATTGAGAAAAATAATTGAAATATGATGAAAATAATTCAAATATGAAAGATTGAAAACATTAAATAAAATCTGAGAGAAATAATTAAAAAAATCGTAGAATATATGTTTAAAAAATGAAAATAATTACAAAATTACTTAAAATTTTTAATTAAAGAGAATAATTAACAAATCGCAGAAATAATCGAAAATTGATAAAAATAATAAATGGAATTTCAGATAAAGAATTGAACTTTTTGAAAATTAAGCGAAAAGAATGAAAATAATTAAAAAGCGAAGAAAATAATATAAAATTACAGAATTTGTTTTTAAGTAAAAGAAAATAATTGAAAAACCGTTTAAGAATCTAAAAATTAATGACAATAATCTAAATTTGAGATAACAACTAAAAATTTGAGAAATTAATTGTAATATAATGAAAATATTAAAAGATTGAGAAAATAATTGAAAATTGATTTTTAAATTTGAAACTTAAGAAAATCATTGAAATATGATAAAAACAATGATAAGTTTTAAAAAATAAATCACATTTAAGTAAAATAATTGAAAAAATTACAGAATTTTTTAAAATAAAAAGGTAAGAATTTAAATTTGAGAAAAATATATGTAGATCTTAGAAATGAATTAAAAAAATGAAAAAATGAGAATAACTTAAAATTGGAGAAAAGAATTGAAGAAAGTTTAAAATAAAGGAAATTTACGATAATTAATAAAGGAAATTGGAAATTATGAAAACCATTGAAAATAAATAAAAATTGAAGAAAATAATTGATGTTTGAGAAAAATACTTAAAGTTCCTAGAAAATAATTTTAGACAATGAGAATAATAATAATCAACGAGGAAAATAATTGAAAAATAATAAAATTAATCCAAAACTCAAAAAATAATTCAAATATGGTGAAAATAATCGAAGATTGAAAAAAATTATTGAAATTTATAAAGAAAATAATTTAAATATAAAAAATTAAAAACATTAAATAAAATTAAAGAGACAGAATTGAAAAAATCGTAGAATATATGTTTAAGAAATAAAAATAATTACAAAATTACTTAAAATTTTTAATTAAAGAGAATAATTAAGAAATCGCAGTAATAATCGAAAATTGATGTAAATAATAGTTGAAAGTTCAGATAAATAATTGACATTTTAAAATTGTGCCAAAAGAATGAAAATAATTAAAAATCGGAGAAAATAATATAAAATTACAGAATTTATTCTTAAGCAAAGGGAAATAATTGAAAAATCTTTTAAAAAATTGAAAATTAAAGACAATCATTTCAATTTGAGATAATAACTAAAAATTTATGAAATTAATGGACAAATAATGAAAATATTAAAAGATGGAGAAAATAATTGCAAAATTATAAAAAGAAATGAAAATTAAACAAAAGAATTGAAAATTAAGATATATATTTGAAAGCTTAGTAAATTATTTAAGAAATTATGAAAATGATTAATTGAACTTTTAATCAATTTAAATCATTAACTGAACCACTTATCAAATATAATCTTAAAACTTCAATTTATTTCTTCAATTTTTAATTATTTTCTTCAATTTTCAATTATATTTATCAATTTTCAATTAATTCTTCAATATTCAATAATTCTCGGAATATTGAATTTTTGTTTAAATTGAAAAAAATACTTTTAAAATTTCAATTCAATTCTACAATTCTACAACTATTATCTTCAATTCTCAATTATTTTTTTCAAAATTCAATTAAATTGTTCAATTTTCAATTATTTTCCTCAATATTAAAAAATTCTTGACATTTTTCAAATATTTTTTTAATTATCAATAAGTTTCTGTTACTCTAAATTTATTTGTTTAAATGTTTTCTTCAACTCTCAATTTTTTTTCAAGATTTAATTCCATTCTTCAGTTTCAATTATTTTCTATAATTCTCATTTTTTTTAAATTTCAATTCCTTTTTTCAGTTTTCAAATATTTTCTTTTACATTCAATAATGCTTGGTTTTTTAAAATTACTATTTTAAATTTTCAATTATATTCTTTAAATTTTAATTCTATTCTTTAATTTTTGAATTATTTGCTTCAATTTTCAATTATTTTCTTCATTTTTCAATAATTTTCTTCAATTTTATTATTTTTAGCAATTTTTAATCCAGTTTTTTAATGTGTAATTATTTCCAAAACTTATTCCTATAATTTTCTTAATTTTTTAATTTGCAATTATTTTCTTTAAATTTAATATTTCTTCTTTAATTTTTCCAATTAAACTTTTTATTTGTCTATTAATCTAGTCATTCTTCGAATTTAGTTTTCAATTGTCAATTGTTTTTTGTTATTTTGCAGATATGTTCTTTAATTTTCAATAATTTCCTACAATTTTTTCAATTTTCAAATATTCTTTTAATATTTTATAATTATTCTCTACTTCTTCAATTATTTTGTCGGTTATGTAGCAATCTAGCTATTTTCGTCATTTTGTTTTCAGTTGTCAATTAATTTCGTCATTTTGTAATTTTTTTTTAAGTTCTTGATTTTTTTTTCTTAAATTTTCAATTTATTTCTTATATTTTTTATTATTTTCTTCTTGTTTTATCATTTTCTTGAATTTTAATGATTTTTTCGATTTTCAATCCAATTATTTAATTTGCAATTGTTTCCGACAGTTTTTCCTATAATTTTCATAATTTCTCAATTTTTTTGTTTAATATTTATTATTTAGTAGGTATTTAATCTTTTAAAACTATTTTTTCAACTATTGTGTAATTATCTAACCATTTTACGAATTCTGTTTTTAATTGTCAATTATTTTCGTCATTTTGTAATTTTTTGTAATTATTGATTATTTTTTTAAATTTCAATTTAATTTTAAAATTTTTAATTTATTTCTTCTATTTTTTATTAATTTTTTTCAATTTCAATAATTTTTTTCGATTTTTAATCCAGTTATTAAATTTTCTATTATTTCCAACATATATTCCTGTAATTTTTTAATGTTTCGAACTTTTTATTTAAATTTAATAACATTTTTGTAAATGGTCCCACAATTTTGGTCGGTAGTGTAAATGTATATAGATATAAATTTCATAAATTCTGACAAAAATTTTGCATTTTCGTAGCCTTATAGGATCCGCTATTTTGAATTTTGAATAAATATGAATTTATTCAGAATCAGCGACTAAGTTTCATAAATTGTAATATAAAACTTAAATACTGGTTCAACAGATATTAGTTTGTACTTTTTTTAACAACATCCGACATTTTTACGCCGCCATCTTAAATTTTATATTTTTAATAATGCATATCTTTAATCGTCCAACAGTTTGTGCTATTTTCTGACACTTTATTTGCGATTTTTCGGTACTATTTTGCAAAAAAGAAAATCATATTGGTTGTGTATATGGATAAAAATAAAATCTGTGCCCGGAATCGTGTACAACCCTTTAATAGGTTAACTAAAATATTAGAAATATGAAAAATTGTGACACTGCTGATTCAGACATAACCAAGCTTGAAAAAACGAGTATTTTGAAACGAAAAAAAAAAACAAGAATAACTTGCCTTTTTTATTTTGTCGATGTAAACAGACTAACTGAGATTTTAGTCGTTAAACGAGTTTTTTTTCTGTGTTCTTAATACTCAAGAATCGACATCCTCTGAGCAGCAGAGGAGTCTACAAAAGTAATAATCGTATAAAGTTTATTTTTATCATTTTGCGTCAATTACGTTTCATTTTCTCTTTCGTAAAAGCGGATAATCAATTTAACCGTAAACGGAACTTCCATTAGTTTCTTATCCGAAAAACAGAGGAACATATAGGACTCCATTTGCCACTCCCTGAGTCTAATCTCAAATAGATAGGGATTGATTGGAATACTATGATCCTTTCTCCTCAGAAAAAAATTCGTGGCACATCCAAATTTCACAAAGAAACATTACCAACGTTACACTTTCATTCGATCGGACTACTTTTTTAAAAATTAAAATACACGTTGTATTATTTAAATTCAACCTAATCTACTTTTGCACCAAGTTAAATTTAAACCCCAAATCGAGGTAAAATTCAAGTATAATAATCATTTTAATTTCCATGTATGAAATACCAGAACTTATCTGAATATTTATAACTTCTTCAACTTGTCTTCAAGCTTTATCCAAATCGAGAGAATAAATTTCAAAACTTTTGAAACAAATCTATATATATATATAGAACTGCTTGAGATATCAATTAAGTTTCGTATCAGCGAATCAATTTCCCAAAGGACAAAAAAATTCATCAATCATCATTGAATGATATGGAGATGCTTATTTTCGAGTGGATGCGCCAAATCAATAAAGAACTTTGTACATAAATAAATATAAATATCTCTGCTTCTCGATGGTCTTTTATGATATATGTATTGCCTTTCCTTTCACGTGAATATCATTTATTTTGAGACTTGTTGGCATGGTGAATCATCCTCATTCAGATTTCTTGGTTGTATCTAAGTTTGTGAAAGTAACTTAGCGCAAGTTCAACTTTCTTAAGAAATGCGAGAGTTTATGAGGAAAGAAGAAAAAAAAAATCCGGGAATAGTACAAAGCATAGGGCAGGAGTTTCGAACAAGTTCACTCGTTGAAAAACACTCTTTTGCCAATACCCGCTACTAACATTACCAGCTACATAAGATCGTTTCCTTTTCTTTGATTCTTTTGCATTATTCTCGCAAAAGCAGAATAAGAAAAAAGGCAAAAAAACTCCGACTCCGAACCTTCCAAGGGTTCTTGAAAGGTTTCTTATTCAGCAAGCTTACAATATTACACTGACTAACACAATCATATTTTCATATAATTTTTTCTCATCAATGGGCACGTCTTTGTAATTTTAAAAAAGTATAGGTAAACCTGTTCAAAGAGAACCTTTTTATTTTATTATTTTTAGTAACCTCTATAAAAGTTTGATAGCCTCTTTTGTGACCTTTAAGTGTTTCGTTAATTTAATTTTTTTTTTAACTCTTTGCTGACGATTGTTTCATTTATAATGTCCTATTTCACACGACTGCTGTTTGTGGTTAAAACTGAGAAGAAGTGAAAAAAGTTAATTGTGTAGGTAAAAGGTTTAATTGGGGTCAATTAAAAAAATAAGATGGAATATATATCTGTTAATTAATGTTGTTTTAAAATTAATGATAGTAAAATTTAATCAAATTAGACTCAAGGATGTTTAACCTATTGTTACAATCTTGAAATAAAAAATAGTTTTTTGTATAAAATAAAAATATTGTTAAAATTGATTTCACTTAATTTTGAAGCAGACAGTTGTGCAGATAAAAAGAAGAATAGGTTAATATAAAATTTGTCTTGAAATAATAATTATTTAACATTTTGTGTTGTTTGGTAAAAGTTTGTGAACAATTGTAATTTTTAGCTAATTTTGCAAAATAATAGCTCGTTTTAATTTTTGAAATATTTTCTACATTTTTGTTCCTTGTACGGAAACAAAATTAATTATAAATTTTAGAAAAGTGTTTTACAATTTAGGAAAAAAGAATCCAAAAGAGAAAATTTCAGATAGATAATTTCAAACTTTAAAAAAATTATATTAAATTTGCTATAGATTCTATTAAAGTTTAAAATTCCTTATTCTCTAAATCTGAATTAGTTATTTTTAACTAATTTAAATTTAGAGAGTAGTAATGATTGAAATGACTTTTCAAAAGCTTAAAATTCCATATACGAAAATTTGGCTTTCGGGTACTTTTTCTCTAAATTATAAAACATTTTAATAAAATTTATAATTAATTTTCTTTCCGTGTGAATTTTGTTAAAGTTTTTTTTTTATTTAAAAAATATATATAATAAATAAGTTTTATTTGTCTAATATTTTTTTAACAAAATATTATTAACAAAATCGCACGAATACGCTTGTAAAAAATGTTTCAATGATTAAAATGAGTTATTATTAGTTGAATTTGGATAAAAATTACAATTGTTTCCAAACTTTAAAGAAAAAATATAAAATGTTGAATATTTATTATTTCATAGCAAATTTTGTATAAACCTAATTTTTTTAAAAAAGTGATTTCCAAGTGTTTTGACGTTTGTATCGAATTTTATAAAAGTTTTATATAAATTGTATTATTGAGCAAATTATTTTCATTGCTCTTTGGTATTAGTTTTCTAACTTAATTTTTCTAATTATAAAGTTTATTATTAGTTTTATTATTTCAATTATTATTATTCTTATTTAATTCTACCAAGTTATTATTTAATTTATTTAGCCATTTTTCTTTGATTTTCTACATTTCTAAAAACTATTCTTTATTTTTCAATTATTTTTTTCGATTTTTAATCACTTTTTCCATTCTCAATTTTTGTATTAATTTTTTAAGGTTTCTTTTCATTTTTCAGTAATTATATTCATCGTCAAGAATATTCTTCAATTTTTAAATTATTTCAATAAAGAAATATCGACAATTTTTTACTGGCTTTTTTACAATTTTGAACAAAATTACGTATGGATTAAAGAACGTTTAATTAAAAAAATAAATTCTAGAATGAGCCCAATTTTCTATTTTAATTTTATCATTGTAGAATAATTTTAAATCCAAAATGTTGTTAGAAAAAAATTTGGCACCTCTGAAAAACGCTATTTATGAAATGTTGAAATTTTATTATAGACTCCCCTTAAATTATATTCTTAAATTTTTTAAAGATTTTTATCATTTTTCATTTGTTTGTAATTTTTTTGAAGATTTTCTTAATTTTTCAACACGTTTTTTGTTTTTCTAATCGTTGTTTTATTTTTTAATTATTTTCTTGATTGTTCTTCAATTTCCTTCAAAGTTAAATACATAACTCTTAAACTTTTTTTTTCTGTGATTACACATGTATTCTTTAGTTTATTCAAATACGGTCTTTATTTTTTGAAATTTTTGGTACAAAATTAAATTATTTTCCTGAATTTTTAAAAACAGTCCTATATTTTTCCGATTAGATTATTAAATTTTAATCTATTTATTAGAATTTTTAAATTGTACAATTTAATTTTTTAACGCATTCATCGATTTTTTTTATTTTGACCATTTTTAATTTATTTTCTTCATTTTTCTTTTACTTTAATATTTTTCAACAACTTTTCCACTTTTAATAATTTTCTTCAGATTTGAATATTTTTCTTCAGTTATCAATTACTTTCTTCATTTAATTAATTACTGTTCTGAATTTTCAATTTTTTCTGCAAACTGCAATTATCTTTGTCAAATTTTAATTAATATTATTACTTTTCAATTATATTCTAAATTTTGAAAAGATTTTTTTCAAACTGAAATTTTTTTTCTTTATTTTCAATTCTCTTCAATTCTTCAATTAACTTCTTAAGTTTCGAATTAAATATTCAATTGTTCGATTAATTTCTTCAATTGTTTCCATTTCAATCATTCTTCAATGATTTTATTAATTTTTACTTGACTTTCTTCAATTTTACATTATACTTTTTATATCTTAAATTTTGCAATTTTCTTCCAATTTTTACGATTCTCTATATTGTTCAATTAAATTCTTGACTTTTAAATAATTATCAAAATTAATATTCCTGAACGTTTTTCTGTTCCAGATTTTAAAAAATGAAGTTTTCAAAAACATGTCCGCCTGAGTCTATTTTTCTTCACCTCATGTTTTAAGGTAAGATTTTCTATCTACGAATCTTCTTGTCAACTTCTCCAAATGAACTTTGAGATAAAACTTTCTTTTTATATTAGATTATATTACATTAACATATTTTACTTCACTTTATATATATTAAATTATCTAATTATAAACTAGTAATAAAAAAATTTTCTTTTATCTAAAACAGCTTATAAATTAAATGACTAAGCGAGCTTTAGCTTTAGAGCTTCTACTAGAATCGGAAACGACTTAAACAGACTTTGCTGGCACAATAGGGTCGTTATTTGGAGAGCAGGGGAGTTAATAAATCAGGGTCATCACACTCGAAACTAATCGTCGTGTTCTAAAATGGTTCTTATTCGTTTCAAGTTATATCTCTGTTTATTTTCGCAACGCTGATCAGTAAACTTGTGTATTTTGCAACTCTATCGAGATTCGCAAAAAGCAGAGTTAATTGAGTTTTTGAGCCTGTATCATTTTGACACAAAATTTTTCGTAGCACATGTTATATATTGTTCAATTTAAGAAAATGTTACTTTATACTCCTATTAAAATGCAAAATTTTAAGTTTTAATTGTTGAATAATTGAATATACTGCATTAATTAAGACTTTTAACATTAATTTAATGTATTAAAATCAATTATTATTTAATAAATAAAAAAGTCTTTTATTTTAGAAGGATTAAAAAATAACATTTATCTTCGAAGTAAATGATAAATCTTTTCTCACTTTTACTCTTTTTCTTTAAAATCGCTCACTATTACTCACTTTTCTTTTTTTTTTAAAAAAAATTCACTTTTCTAACTTTTTTAGTAAATGTCTATTCCATCTGCAGGGGGGGGGGGGGACTTTCAATATTGGGTGCCTGATTAATATTTATCTTATAAATCAATTAGTTTGTTGATGTTTCAATTACATCGTCAATTTTTTAATTAATCAACGAATATTTAATTTCTTAACCTCTTTTCAATTATTTTTGTCAATTTTCAAGTATTTTTGTGATTTTTAATGTAATTTTTTCAAATATCAAATACTTTCTTCGGTGTTTAAAATATTGTCATGGATATTTAAATTTATTACACAAGTTTTCATCTATTTTTTGTCATTTTTCAATTATATTCCGATTTCAATTATCTTCTTAAATCTTTAAATTATTGCCAGGAATATTTAAATTTTCTGCACAAGCTTCAATTTACTTTTTGTCATTTTTAATTATTTTCTTCATATTTCTATTATTTTTTCCATTTTAGAATTGTTTTCTACAAATCGCAATTATTTTATTCAAATTTTTTTTTATATTTATGAATTTTTAAATTTTTTATACCAGTCTTCAATTATTTTTTTTAAATTTCAATCGTTTTCTTCATTCTTGTTATTATTGTCGTGAATTTATTAATTTTTTACACCTTATTCAATTCTTTTATATAAATTTCAATTATTTTCTTCAACCTTTAATTACTCTCTTCATATTTAAATATTTTTTTGCCATTATTCTCTTAAACTTTCAATAATGTCCCTCAAACTTCTAATATTGTTTTAAATTTTTTTTCAATTATGTCTATAATTTTTTAATTTTTACTCTAGCTTTCAATTATTTATGTCATTATTCAATTAATTTTTTTTAACATTTCAATAGTTTCGTTTATTTTTCAAGTATTGTCTTCAAATTTTTAATTTTTTACACCAGTTATCAATTATTTTTGTCATTATTCAAATATTTGTAATATTATGGAATTATTATCTTTCAATGTCATTTTCTTTAATCTTTTTATTAATGTCATGAATTTATTAACTTTTACACCAGTTTTTAATTATTTTCTTTAAATTTCAATCATTTTCTTCATTCTTTCTATTATTATCATGATTTAAATAATTTTTTACACATTTGTCAATTATTTTCTAAAAATTACAATTATTTTCTTCAAACTTTAATTAATTTCTTTATATTAATTTTTTGTTGTTGACATTTTTAAATCATTCTCTTCAAATTTAAATTATTTTCTTTAAGCTTCAATAAGTTTCTTTAACTTTTAACTATTTTCCTCAATCTACTAATAAATTTTTCAATTTATCAATTATCTCTATTAATTTTTAATTTTTAGAATAGCTGGCAATTATTTATGATATAAATCAATTTTTTATTACACTATCTATCAGTTATTTTCGTCATTATTCAAAATTTTTTTAATATTTTGGAATTATTTTCTCTGAATGTCATTTTCTTCAATATTTTTATTATTTTCTACAAATTTCAATTATTTTCTTCAAACTTTAATGATTCTCTTTATATTTAAATTTTTTTTAATATTCTTGAATTATTCTCTTCAAACTTTAATTAACTTCCCCTTCTTTCAATTATTTTCCTCAAACTTTTATAATTATCTTAATTTTTTTTTCAATTATTGTCTATAAACTTTTAATTTTTTCACCAGCTTTCAATTATTTATGTCGTTATTTTTTATTCATTTAGATTTTAACATTTCAATTGTATCGTCAATTTTTCAAGTATTATCTTCAAACTTATAATTTTTTACACCAGTTATCAATTATTTCTCTCATTTCTTAATTTTTTTTGTCATCATAGAATTTGTTTCTTCACATTTCAATTATATTGATAATTTTTCAATTATTTTATACAATTCTTCAATTAATGTATTACATTTTTTTTGTTACTCCATTTTTAAATTATATTTCTATTGTTTAATTAACTTTTTTTTTAAATTTAAAAATTTTTTGTCATTTTTCAACTGTTTTTTACAAATTAAATTTTTTAAATTATTTTCGTCAAGTTTCAATTATTTTCTTTAAACTTCTATATTATTATTATTTTTTTCAACTATTATCTAAAAAGTTTCAGTTTTACTCCTGCTTTCAATTAATTTGTTTTATCCTTCAATTAGTTTCTTCACATTTTTATTATTTCGTCCATATCTCAATATATTTATACTTAATTATACTTATATAATAAATAAATAAATAAATAAACATTGTTCTCAAAATTAAAATTTTTTCAACCAGACCCAATTTTTTTCAAATTTTAATTATTTTTGAAGCTTTTCAATTATTTTCTTCAAATTTGAATAATTTCATTTCAATTTTTCAATTTTTGTCTTTATTTTTTGATTTTTAACTAATATCTCAATTAGTTTTGTCATTTTACAATTTTTTTTCTAATATTTGAATTATTTTTGTCATTCTCTGCTGGCAGGCTCAAAATTAATATCAGTAATATCAAACTTATTATTGTTTTCTCATGTTTTTTAAACTTAATATCTCACTATTTACTTACGTTTTTAAATTAAAAAGTCTCTTTTTTTACTATTTTCAATCTGCAAGTCCGCTGGCAGCTCTGTTTTAACGGAAACATTAATGGATCTTTTTTAACTTTTTTTTTTATTTTTCTTTTAAAATTTGGGTCAGTGCGTGAGATTCACGTTATTTCTCAGGACACTGCATTTCATCGACTTTCCTTAAAAGCCCGCCTTTGATGCAGAGCAATATTATTAAATTTCGACTCAGCCCCAATTTGACAAAGCATGTCAGTACTTTTAATTCTCTATTTTCCTGACTTGAAATATCTAATAAAAGTTGCCAGCGAATGAAATTAGAGTGCAACCTACGACCTTTTAGGAACACGCAATATCACGAGTTTAAAATAAACGATAGTTCTTTACGTATCACGTGATCTAATAAAACTCCCTCTCTGTAATAAAGTAATTTTTTTCCGTGAAAAAGAGATATTCAGATAATCTAGGCACGTCAATTGGATTTGATAGAACATTGTTTTGAAATAAAGACTATTATTATTATTATTTTTTTTTCTTTTAATAAAAACTATTTTTTAAAATTGAAATCTATTTTCTAAAATTAAAAACTATTTTCTTTTAAATAAAGATTAAAAATCATGGTTCTTAAACAATAAGGTTTTTTTTTTAAATGCTGTTAAAAAAATATTTGGTTGTCAAGTTGAGAAAATATGATCGAAAAGATAAAAAGTATTTGTCGAACAGATGTTGTCTGACTATAAACTACCGCTTCTACTGAAAATAGAACCAATTTTTTACTTTAAAGATTTTTAGCTGATAAGGTGGTGTTTTTATGGAAAATATTTTTTTATCCAAAAAGCTAATTAATTGAACAATATTAATTTAATTTCCTTGTTAAAATTTAATAGAAAAAATAAATTGAATTTATTTAAAAAATAAAAAAACTTGTGACTCGAAATTAAGTAATGAATTTTTAATAATCGATTTTAAACGTACATTTAATTAACAGCCTTGACCAAAAATCCGATAACTAATCTAAAAAAAAAAAAATTTAATAAACCATTGAAAGTAAATTGAAATTAACTCAGAATAAAATAGAAAAAAATTTATTTTGTAATTAAAATAGAAATTAATGAAATGTGCATGTAAATTATTTTATTTAAAGAAAAAACACTTTCGTGTTAAGAAATGTGTAAAAGGAAGATTTTTAAAAATAAGGAGTGGAAAATTTTCAAATTACTTTTAAGATTAAAGTTTTATTTATTTTTTTTTCAATATTTCCTGTCGAGAGTAAATTGCTCTTTGATGAAAATTGTATGAGCTTTCATGCTTTTAAATGAACTTCTTGAAAATCGTAAAACAAATTGTAAGTAAATAAAAAATGTTAGCGAGTTGATAATTTTGGTTCATGCTTGAAAAATATCCGGGTTCTGAAGGAGAAGCAAATTCTTAAGAAACTGTATAAAATGAGAATTTCTTGTCATAAAAACCAGTTATATGCTATTCATACCAGAAGCATCTTTTACAATGTATGGATTGAATTGACACAAGTAAATATATATTCGCGTTTTAAGAGTTTCTAAAGCTTTACAGAAATAAGCAAAATTTATTTGAAATCTTACTTTTTATTTCAGTTCCTAAAAAGCAAATTAATCTTCAACTTTATTCAAATTTAGTTTGCAAATAATTTAAGTCTTTTGAAATTAAATTTACTATTTGATAAAATTTTGAGTTTCAAATATGAATATTTTAAAAATAGCAAATTATCAACAAAAAACTAAGAAAAATAAAAATTCATTAATATCTTTTCGTCTGTTTCAAAAATTTTTAATAATATTTGAATAGCTTTATTTAAATCACAAGACTGAATATTTCAGTTGATTAAATTGACAAACTTTATTGGTTATTTCACTTTTGTTTTAGACAATCAAAAGAAATTCGAGTTATATGAACATTGAAATAATAAGCAAGTAATTATCATAACTTTTAATTATAAATTTTAATTGTTTTGTTTGTCGAAAAGCGATGCGAGTACTTTTTATTACCAACCAAACAATAAAATGTTTCTATAAATACAAACAAGAAAATTATGTCATTTTGGCTTTTGTTTAGCTGAAATTTTTTATGCATTAATTACTTTTATTTTAAAAAGGAAAGTATAAAAATGAAAAAAAAATGAAAAAACCAAAAGAAACAGAAAAACTAAAAGAAAACTTATAAGAGAAAAGGACCTAGACAGAGAAAAGAGAAAGGGTGTGTGAAAAAAGAAATAATTTATTTCAAAAGATTTTCTCTTTAATAAAATATAAAACAAAATTAAAATTGTATGAAACAAATTTTAGAAGATCTTATACAATTTTTAAATAAGATTATTTTGGGTTGGAATATTTTGTCGTTCAAAATTTCGTGTTTTTTTCAATTCTAATGAAAAATTAATATTATTTATTAATTAAAGAAGTTTACAATCGTTTATAAAATATAAAAAGCTGCACAATTTATTTATGTTATTTATTCAAAGTCAAGGAAAAAGACTCCAAGAAATGTAGTAGAAAAGAATTTTTTAACGATCTTTCCATAATTTTGCATATTTTATGAGGTATTTTTGCAGTCTTGTAAAAAATAGTTAATAATAAAAAAATTATAAATAAATTATTGAAAGTTGTTCTTTGAACATTTTTGAAGAGAAAAAGAGTTCTCCGATTGAAAAATATTAATATTAAAACTAATTAAAAAATAATAGACAAGTTTGGTAAATTAGTTGAAAAATAATTAAATTATTAAAAAATTGGAGAAAATAATTTGAAAATTTTAAGAGTAATTGAAAGTCTAAGAAATAATTAAAATTTCAGAAAAATGTATTAATAAAATTACAAAATATATTTAAAATATAAGAAAATAATTTAAAAATAATATGAAAAATTAAACACTAATAATAAATTATTGAAATATGAGATAAATAATAATTGTAAATTAAGGTAACTGACTAAAAAATATTGAAAATTTTCACTAATCAGAGGAAAGAATTGCAAATTGATGAAAGTAATTTAAAGTAAAAAAATATAATTGGAATTTGTGATAAATAATTGAAAATTCAAGAAAATAATAGAAAAATGATTTTAAAAATTCAGCATTGATGAAAATTATTGAAATTTTGAAAAAATAATTTAAAAAATTTAGGAAATTAAAAAAAAATTGTGAACATAATTTTAAATTTAAGAAAACAATTGCATAATAATGAAAATATTTAAAAATTGAAAAAAATAATTAAAATCTGAGGTAAATAATTAAAAAAATTAAAAAAAAAATAATTGAAATTTAAAACAAATAAGTGATAATACTTTCTATATCTGAAAGCAAAAACAAAAAAATTAATCAAAATTAAAGAAAATATTTGAAAAATGGTCAAAAATAATTAAGCATTTAAGAAAGTAATTAATATTTAAAGAATTAATTAAAATTTAAGATATAGAATTGGAAATTTGAAAATCCACTAAAAAATAATTAAAAATTTTAGAAAACAATTGAAATATTTGAAGAAAGTGATAAAATTACAAAATTAATTTGAAGTTGAAGAAAGTAATTGATATGTGAGAAATAATTAAAATTTTATTACCAACCGAACAATAAAATGTTTCTATAAATACAAACAACAAAATTGTGTCATTTTGGCTTTTGTTTAGCTGTAATTTTTTATGCATTAATTACTTTTCTTTTAAAAAGGAAAGTAAAAAATTAAAAAAAAACCAAAAGAAACAGAAAAACTAAAAGAAAACTAATAAGAGAAAAGGGCCTAGACAAAGAAAAGAGAATGGGTGTGTGAAAAAAGAAATAATTTATTTCAAAAGATTTTCTCTTTAATAAAATATAAAACAAAATTAAAATTGTATGAAACAAATTTTAAAAGATTAACTTATACAATTTTTGAATAAAAATAAAAAATAATAATTTTAAACCTTTACTTTACTTTTTTTATGTTATTTATTCAAAGTCTAGGAAAAAAACTTCAAGAAATATAGTAGAAAATTCCAAAAATTTCTATAATGTTGCATATTTTATGAGGTATTTTTGCAGTTTTGTAAAAAATAGTTAAGAATAAAAAACTATAAATCAATTATTAAATAACTAGCAAAATAAAACGCGCGCAAGCGCGCGATTAGTTTTCCATACATTTTAGAAATTAGAAAATACAATAATAAATATAACAAATCGGTAAGTAATATTTATCTAAAAAAAAGAAATAAATATTTTAAATATAATGTTTAAAAATCAATTAATATAAATAAAATAAATATTTATTTAGGACAAAATTTATAATATTTTAGAATTAAAAAGAATTGCAACAAATAATTGAAATTAAACAAAATATATAATTGCAAATTTGGCAAATTAATTAAAAAAAAATGAAATCAATTAAAAATTGGGGAAAGTAATTTAAACAATCATAGAAATGTTTTAAATATGACGAAAATAAATCATTAAATTCAATTCATTAAATCAATAAAGAAAATAATTTTAATTTGAGAAAAATACTTAAGAATCTTAAAAGTAAATTAAAACAAAATTGAATAATGAAAAATTAGAGAAAATAATTGAAAATTTGAAAAACATGATTAAAAATTGAGATAAATAAATTAAAATTAAAAAAAAATAATTAAAATTTGAGAAAATAATTAAACAAATTATATAAAAGATTTTAAATAAAGAAAAGTTAAACAAAATTAAGGAAAAAGACTTAAAACTTTCAGAAGTTCATTGAAATAAGAGAAAATAATGAAAAATTAGAGAAAATAAATGAAATAAATTGAACACAACAAATTGTAATTAAAGAGAAATAAGTAAAAACTTTTTGATAATTATGAAAAAGAACAAGAAATAGAACGAAAGTAATTGAAAATTAAAGATAATAATCTAAATAATGAAATAATTGAAAAATCAGATAAATAGTTAAAATTATTTGAAATTATGAAACAAATATAAAGAATTGTAAATTGAGGGAAATAAATTTTGGAAAATAATTGAAAAATGTTTTTAAATTTTAAAACTTGACGAAAATAATTCAAATATGATACAAACAAAGATAAATTGTAAAAAATAAATGACATTTAAGTGTGATAATTGAAAAAATTACAGAATTTTTTTAAATAAAGAAAAAATAATTGAAATGTGTAAAAAAAGAAAATAACTTAAAATTGGAGAAAAGAATTAAAGAAATAAGAAAAAATAATTGAAATTTGAAAAAAATACATGAAGATCTTAGAAATCAATTAAAAAAAAGAAAATAACTAAAAATCGGAAAAAAGAATTGAAGAAATAAGCTAAATGTAATTGAAATTTACGATAATTAATAAAAAAATTTGGAATTATGAAAACAAATGAAAATAATTAAAAATTGAAGAAAACAATTGAAATTTTAGAAAAATTCTTAAAAATCTTAGAAATTAATTTTAGAAAATGAGAATAACTAAAAATTTGAGAAAAGACTGAAAGAATGTTAAAAATAATTGAAATTTACGATAATTAATAAAATTTTTTGGAAATTATGAAAGCAAATAAAAATAATTAAAAATTGAAGAAAATAATAGAAATTTGAGAAAAATACTTTAAAGTTTTAGAAATTAATTTTTTAAAATGAGAAAACCTAAAAATTAGAGAAAAATCTGGAAAAAAGCTAAAAATAATTGAAATTTACGATAATTAATAAAAAAAAATTTGAAATTCTGATAACAAATGAAAATAATTAAAAATTGAAGCAAATATTTGAATTTCCAGAAAATTACTGAAAAATCTTTAAAAAAAAATAATTTTAGAAAATAAGAATAATAATTAACAATCGAGGAAAATAATTGAAAAATAATAAAATTATTTCAAAATGGAAAAAAATAATTGAAATATGCGGAAAATAATTTAAGATTAAGAAAGAAAATTTAATTATGATGAAAATAATTTAAATATTAAAAATTGAAAACATTCAATAAAATTTAAGAAAAATAACTGAAAAAATCATAGAATATATGTTTAAAAAAAAAGTAATTACAAAATTACTTAAAAAATTTTAATTACAGAGAATAATTAAAAAAGCGCAGAAATAACGAAAATTGATTAAAATAATTGCACTATCGGATAAATAATTGAAATTTTTTAAGGTAATGCCAAAATAATGAATTGAATTATAAATTAATGACAATCAAGAAGAAATGCAGAATTTATTTTTAAGCAAAAGAAAATAATTAAAAAATCGTTATATAATGGAAAATTGATGACAATAATCTAAATTTGAGATAATAACTGAAAATTTAGGAAATTAATTGCAAGTGTATATATTTTAAACTTCTTCAAAAACCATACTAAATTTTTAAAGCATTTTTCGAAACTTTATTTTTTACACAAATGACAATTAAAATCCAGCACAAAAGAAAATAACAGGGACTAACTTCACTTCAGTTTTTAAAACATGGACAGAAAAGATGAATAAATATTAATACTAACTAACTTCACTTCAGACTTTAAAACGTTGACAGAAAAAATGAATAATTATAAATCGTAACTAACTTCAGGAGTTTACGGAGATTATTATTATTATTTAATAATAATCTCCGTAAACTCCTGAAGTTAGTTACTTATTATTACTTATTTATCCGATATTGCAATTATTTTCATCAATTTTCGATTATTTCTGCGATTTTTTAATTACTCTCTTTAATTAAAAATTTTTAAGTAAGTTTTACAATAATTATTTTTTTTTTAAACATATATTCTATTTTTCAGTTATTTCTCTCAAATATTATTGAATGTTTTCAAGTTTTTATATTATTTAAATTATTTTCATCACAATTTTCTTTCTCAATCTTAAATTATTTTCAGCATATTTCAATTATTTTTGTCAATTTTTAATTAATTTTATCATTTTTTAATTATTTTTTTCTATTTTTAATTATTATACTCATTTTCTAAGATTTTTAAGTATTTTTCTGAAAATTCAAACATTTTCTTCAATTTCTAATTATTTTCATTTGTTATCAGAATTTCAAATTTGTTTTATTAATTATCATAAATTTCAATTATTTTTAGCTTTCTTCCAGTCTTTTCTCCAATTTTTAGTTTTCCTCATTTTATAAAATAAATTTCTAAGATTTTTAAGTATTTTTCTCAAATTTCTATTATTTTCTTGAATTTTTAATTATTTTTCTTTGTTTTCATAATTTCTAACAAAATTTACTAATTATCGTAAATTTCAATTCTTTTTAGCATTCTTCCAGTCTTTTTTCCAATTTTTAGTTATTCTCATTTTCTAAAATTATTTTCTAAGATTTTTAAGAAATTTTCTAAAATTTCAATTATTTTCTTTAATTTTTAATTATTTTTCTTTGTTTTCATAATTTCCAAAAATTTTTATTAATTATCGTAAATTTCAATTATTTTTAGCATTCTTCTAGTCTTTTCTCCAATTTTTAGTTATTCTCATTTTCTAAGATTTTTAAGAATTTTTCTAAAATTTAAATTGTTTTCTTTAATTTTTAATTATTTTTCTTTGTTTTCATAATTTCAAAATTTGTTTATTAATTATCGTAAATTTCAATTATTTTTAGCATTCTTCCAGTCTGTTCTACAATTTTTAGTTATTCTCATTTTCTAAGATTTTTAAGAATTTTTCTAAAATTTCAATTGTTTTCTTTAATTTTTAATTATTTTTCTTTGTTTTCATAATTTCAAAATTTGTTTATTAATTATCGTAAATTCCAATTACTTTTAGATTAGTTCTTCAATTCTTTTCTCCAATTTTTAGTTATTTTTTTTTTTTTCCATTGAATTCTAAGATCTTCATGTATTTTTTTTCAAATTTCAATTATTTTTTTTTATTTATTTAAATAATTTAAATGAATCATATTTTAATTATTTTCGGCAAGTTATAAAATTTAAAAAAAATTTTCTATTATTTTCCAAAATTTATTTCCTTCAAATTTCAATTCTTTACATTTGTTTCATAATTAAAAATATTTTTAACTATTTATCTGACTTTTCAATTATTTCATTATTTTTAATTTTTTCTTCAATTTTCAATTACTTTCGTTCTTTTTCTCGTTCTTTTTCATAATTGACAAAAAGTTTTTACTTATTTCTCTTTAATTAAAATTTGTTCTATTCAATTTTAAATTATGTTTATCTTTTTTCAATTATTTTCTCTAATTTTTAATTATATTCTTTTATTTCAATGAACTTCTGAAAGTTTTAAGTATTTTTCTCAAATTTTGCTTAACTTTCCTTTATTTAAAATATTTTATGTAATTTGTTTAATTATTTTTCTAAATTTTAATTATTTCTTTTAGTTTTAATTTATTTATCTCAATTTTTAACCATGTTTTTTCAATTTTCAATTATTTTCTCTAATTTTTCATTATTCAATTTTTTTTTAATTCACTTTTAAGATACTCAAGTCTTTTTCTCAAATTTAAATTATTTTCTTTATGTTTAAAACATTGTTATGATTGTTTAAATTACTTTCCCCAATTTTTTTTAATTCTAAAATATTATAAATTTTGGCCTAAATAAATATTTATTTTATTTATATTAATTGATTTTTAAATATTATATTTAAAATATTTATTTCTTCGTATTAGATAAATATTATTTACCGATTTGTTATATTTTCTTAAATCTTCGTTATATTAATTGTCATTTTTCGATCTTGAATAATTAATTCTAGTTAATTGCCTAGAGTTCTACTAGGTTTAGTTTTAGTTAGATACTTTATGTATTAAAGGGCATTGCCCGTTATTCTGAAATAAATAAGTAAATAAATAAATAAATATTTTTTATTGTATTTTATAATTTCTAAAAGGTATGGAAAAACTAATCGCGCGCTGGCGCGCGTTTTATTTTGCTAGTTGAAAGTTGTTCTTTGAACATTTCAGAAAAGAAACAGAGTTCTCCGATTAAAAAATATTAATATTCCAAGATTTTATATCACTCTCTAAATCAGAATCAGTGATTTTCTACTAATGAATTAGCGAGAAATGGGTTACTATTAAATAGTGAAAAATTAAACTATTTTTTAGTATAGAAAACTACTAACTTGACAGTTGAATAACTACTAATTAAGAAAGTAAACTTTAGGGTTATTCAAAAAAAGTTTATTTATTTTATTTTTTTAATAAGTGGGATGTTGAATCACAATTTTTAATAGTATTCCATCCTCTCTCTTTGACTTTGAACTAACCGCGCGTAATAAAAAATTCCAAGTCAGGTAACGAGCTCTCATTAACCAATCTATACAGATCCCGATCAAATATGCAGCACGAATGTTTTATTTATTTCGAAAGATGAGGCTAATGGACCGATAATTCATGGTACGACTAGCTTGGGATTATAGCCATCTCACGATGTTTTATAGTGAGACACGAGGAAATTTTCCGTCCGCTGCATTTTGTTCGCGGTTAACGTGGATACAGGAAAAAAAAAAAGAATTTAAAAAAAAAAAAAAAATTGGAAAAGGGATCAGAGCCAAACCGCGATCGATCACTTTCAATAGTTGGAGCGTTGCATCAGAATCTGGCGGGAAATCAATCACGTGATATATATATATATCCGAGTAGGTACTAATTAAGCAAACACGAAGGAAAACTAGAAAATTAAGCGTAACTTGCAGCGACTGACTTTTCGTTTATTGTTAGACTACCTTCAGTTCTTTCTTTCTTGGACCGATTGAAATCAGAGGAAAACTGTCCAAGCGATGCTCTATCGACTTTGAAACGAGTCGAGATAGATTTCAAAAAGTCTTTGGAAAAAAACTTTTGACATCCCAGTAATCGAAACTTTAAATGAAGTGTTCAACTTTAAGAAGAGCGCGACACATTGACGAGTCACTTTTTTTCCACTCTTTTCACTTCACAACATTTCAAAGCACGAAAATTGTCCTTTTAAATTATGTACTGTCATGTGCGACTCACGATATTATTTTATCCATATTTTACAATCTATTTCAGAACTATTACTATATATCTGTTTCAGATATTGCATTTGCTGGTAATATATATCTCTTGATTTAACGAAATATTAAAGAAACGGGAAATAAATTTCTTGAAATGTTTCTGTTTGTTTTGGAAACATGAATATTTTTACTGACAGATTAAGGATAAACAAATTTAATTGACATTTTAAAAAATTATCTTGAAAAATCGTTTTCAATTTGGAATAATATTAAAATATCTTCGGTTCATATATCATGGGGACAATTTTTAATCACTTTTTTATCCCCACTCTAAACATCAACGTGGACTTTTTTTCAAAAAATAATATCATTTTCTATGTTATGAGAAATTATTGTGAATAAATTAATATTTAATACTTATTAGAAATATTTTATTGAAATTCTTTAAAGCTTTCTCGAAATAACCTGGTGTCAAAAAAAAAAACCATCATCTTCTGAACATTGGCGTAAGAATGAAAATTTTTGCATTTCAGACGAAAATGAGTTAATTTAGGTTATTTTTGGAAGATAGAAAATTTTAACGATCACAAAGATTCCTCTAGGAGGAAGCAAAATCTATAAAATTAGTTGAAAAATAAAAATTGGAGAAAATGATTAAAAATAATAATAATGCGAAATTAAAGAAAATAATTACACTTTGAGAAAAATAAGTGTTGAAAGTATATAAATATATTTGAAATTAGAAAACATAATAGAAAAATGATAAAGGCAATAGAAAATTGAAGTAAATAAGTAAAAATTTAGATAATTATTTAGAAAATTTAGAAAATTAATTAAAAAGAATTAGAATCTCTAAAATTTGGTTTAAATGATTGTAAAATAGTTGAAATAATTATAAATTAACTTTATGATAAATAATTTTAAATTTACAAAAATAATTACAATTTTAAAAATAAGTGATAATACCTTCCATATGAGAAAGCAAAATCAAAAAGTTTAATCGAAGTTAAAGTAAATTGGAAAATGGTAAAAACAATGAAAATATAAATTAGAAAGTAATTGGTATTTAAATAATTAATTGAAATTAATGATTAACAATTGGAAATTTAGAAAATTAATAAAAAAAATAATTAAAAATTGGAAAAAACAATTGCAATTTTAAAAAAAAGTAATAAAATTACAAAATGAATTTGAAATTGAAGAAAGTAATTGAAATTTGAGAGAAATAATTGAAATTTTTAGAAATTAATAAAAAATTGAAAAAATATAATAGAAATTGTAAGAGAAATAGTTGAAAAATTATAAAAGCAATTAAAAATTGTAGAAAATATTTTCAATTTAAAGAATTATTTAAAAGTGGTGAAAAATAGTAGGTAGAATAATAATAATAATAATAATAATAGTTAAAAATAGAAGAAAATAATTACAATGTGTGGAAATAATAATTGAAAAATTTCTTAAAATAATTGAAAAATAATAGACAAGTTTGGTAAATTAGTTAAAAAATAATTTAATTATTACAAAATTGGAAAAAATAATTTTAAAATGTTAAGAGTAATTAAAAGTTTAAGAAATAATTAAAATTTCAGAAAAATGTATTTTTAAAATTACAAAATATATTTAAACTATAAGAAAATTTATTTATTTTTATTTATTTATTTATTAACATAAAATAATTAAAAAATAATATGAAAAACTAAGCAATAATAAAAATAATTGAAATATGAGATAAATAATTGTAAATTAAGGTGATTAATTAAAAAATATTTAAAATTCTCATTAATCGGAGAAAAGAATTGCAAATTGATAAAAATAATTTAAAGTAAAAAAATATATTTGAAATTTGTGATAATTAATTAAAAATTTAAAAAAATAAGTTTAAAAATTCAGCCTAGATAAAAATTATTAAAATTTGAGATAAATAATTTAAAAAATTTAGGAAATTAAAAATAAATAATGAATATAATTTAAAAATTGAGAAAAAAATTGCAAAATAGTTAAAATATTTAAAAATTGGAAAAATAAGTAAAATTTGATGTAAATAATTGAAAATTAAAGAAAATAACTGAAATTTTGAAAAAAAGTAATAAAATTACAAAATGAATTTGAAATTAAAGAAAGTAACTGAAATGTAAGAAATAATTGAAATTTTTGGAAATTAATAAAAAATTGAAAAAGAACAATAGAAATTGTAAGGAAAATTGTTGAAAAAACATAAAAGCAATTGAAAATTGTAGAAAATATTTGAAATTTAAAGAATTAATTAAAAATGGGGGAAAAATAGTAGGAATAATAATAATAATTATAGTTGAAAATAGAAGGAAATAATTGAAATTTGTAAATATAATAATTAAAAATTTCTTATAATTTTTGAAAAATAATAGACAAGTTTAGTAAATTAGTTGAAAAATAATTAAATTATTAAAAAATTGGAGAAATTAATTTTAAAATGTTAAGAGTAGTTGAAAGTCTAAGAAAATATTTTAATATTTTAAAATAAAAAAATATAATTGAAATTTATGATAAACAATTGAAAATTCAAGAAAATAATAGAAAACTTATTTTAAAAATTCAGCATTGATGAAAATGATTGAAATTTGGGAAAAAAATTTAAAAAATTTAGGAAATTAAAAAAAAAATTATGAAAATAATTTTAAATTTAAGAAAACAATTGTATAATAATGAAAATATTTAAAAATTAAAAAAAATAATTAAAATCTGAGGTAAATAATTAAAAAAATTAAAAAAAAATAATTGAAATTTAAAACAAATAAGTGATAATACTTTCTATATGTGAAAGCAAAAACAAAAAAATTAATCAAAATTAAAGAAAATATTTGAAAAATGGTAAAAAATAATTAATATTTAAAGAATTAATTGAAATTTGAGATATAGAATTGGAAATTTGAAAAATTCACTAAAATTAATTTAAAATTTGAGAATATAATTTAAATATTGAGAGAAAGTGATAAAATTACAAAATTAATTTGAAATTGAAGAAAGTAATTTATATGTGAGAAATAATTCAAATTTGTGTAAATTAATAAAAAATTGAGAAAGTATAATAGAAATTGTAAGAAAAATTGTTGAAAAATTATAAAATCAATTAAAAATTGTAGAAAATAGTTGCCATTTAAAGAATTAATGAAAAATGGGGGAAATAGTAGATAGAATAATAATAATAGTTGAAAATAGAAGAAAATAATTGAAAAATAATTTGAAAAAGTAAACATTAATAAAAAATTATTGAAATATGAGATAAATAATAAATAAAATAATAAATAATAATAAATAAAATAATAAATAATATAAATAATTGTAGTGAAAATATTTAATAATTGAAAAAAATAATTAAAATTTGAGGTAAATAATTGAAAGTTGAAGAAAATAATTGAAATATTGAAAAAAAAGTGATAAAATTACTTCCCCCCCCCTCCCCAAACTGCCCACGTGGTATGTGAACGACCCCTTATGGTTTTTCGAAATTTAAGTAAATTTTTGAATTTTTGCTTATTAGGATTTAATCAACACGCCACACAAATTAAAACTTATAATTTTGGTTAATTTCTTAAGATTAATATTCCGGACAAATGAAACTGATAAATTGTACATTTTTAATAAAAGAAAAGTTTGGGATAAATGTAATTTGAGGACTTTTGATAAATAAAATTTGATAAATTTTGATGAGCTAAATGGTAATAGGTCTGACTAAAACGGTATTTTCCACTTAGAATGTTATCTTTTTCACATAGTTGCAAAAATTCTATACAATACTTATTCAGGAAATAAATTTCTACTTTTCAATGTTTGTAATTTAAGAGCATGGCTGACTAATAACTGCCTTTTCTACTTAATAATTATAGAAACTGAATGTTTCTAACGAAAATAAACTTTTCTTTATTGATTAATCAAGGAAAAAAACAATTAGGAAATTTGGACCAAATAATTATGGGAAAGTATAGAAAATTGCATCGCAAATTTAATAAGAGAAAAAAAATGAGAAAAGTAAAATCAAATTGTTGGCGAAATTTAAACTAGACAAATCTCTAAACTAAGATTAAATAAACTGGAAATAAATTCTTAATTCTAAAAATAAGTATTTTATACCTTTTACACGAAAAGAAATTGCAAAACAATTACATAAATTAAGGAAGATGAAAAACAAAACACAATTGTTTTTTACGTTACGTGATAAATTCTTATTTTATTAACTAAGGTAATTTTTTAGAAGAGTAAAATAAACGAGTTTTTTAAGTAAAAATAAATAATTCACTAATCTGTAAATAAACTTATAAGTTTGAAAAAAAATCCACAAAACTAAATATTAACAGTTAACGAGACCAAAAGCTAACTATTTAAAAAACGCAATAAACAATTCAAAGAAATTGAAAAATATTTGCAAATAAATTAACAAAATATACTAATAATAATTTTAATGGCGTAAAAAATTATCATATCTAAAAATTAGATATAAAAGTGAAAATTATTTATTGCTTTTAAATATTTAAATATTTTTAATGTAAAAATAAAAATTTTATAAAGTAGGTAAACTTTTTTAAAAAAATTCAGTTAAAAACAGATGCTGGAGATGTAAAGAAAAAAAAGTAGTAAAAGTATAAAATAAAGTATAAGAAAAAATAAGTTAAAATTAGATACAAAACTGAAAATTATTTATTGTTTTTAAATATTTAAATATTTTCAATATAAAAATAAAAATTTTATAAAGATACTAAAATAAACTTTTTTTACAAAAATTCAGTTAAAAACAGATGCTGGAGATGTAAAGAAAAAAAGTAGTAAAAGTATAAGATAAAATAAGGTAATAAAGAAGTTCTAAAATAGCGACTTTTGTAAAAAATAAACAATAAAAAAAAATTGGATACTAAAGTGCAATAAAATACAATTAAAGAATTTTTTTCCACTGAAAATAAATTGAAAGTTGTCTTTGAACTTTTCTGCAGAGAAAAGAAATAGTACACGTATTCTGATTAGGCATTTCATATGCAAAGCACGTTACATGAATATTCATTGATGACTTCATTTATAAGTTACACATGTTGGCGGCATACCAAAGCACGATAATTGATTTAAATTTATTTAAACATTCGACTCATGTAACAATAAACACCAAACTATTAAATTCTTATGAAAACATTATATGCACTCTCAAATAATAAACTAGTCACAGTCCTCTTTATTTCAAAATTTTTTGCTCACAAAACTGTATTGAAAATTTACCACAAAAATAAAACTTGTCTAATTATTGCAAATTTCTACAAATTCTACCATTTTTCACCAATTTAGATTTAAAAACATGATTAATTACACAATTTTGCCACAAGTTTCATTAATTACATCTCTTCTTTTTTTGCTATTTCTATCTTAATCCCAAGAAAGATACTTGAATCTTGATTAATACATAAATTACCAAAAAAAAAAAATTTATAAATTCACATCATATTTCTATTGATCTAAAAATATTTATGCTTCAGAAACTTTCGTAACCGGATCTTTCGCTTTCTGCCCTTCGTCAAATATTTATCTCGAGTGTACACTCTCCTTTGTTCTTGGTTAGAAATGAGCTTAAATCTAAATTTTCCAAGACTTGTTACGTTCCGGAACGGAGATAGGGGCAAGTTTAGCTGACAGTTGTTGCAAGTCTCTAGTTTCAAGTTGTACGTACCAGGTCTCAAAACTTCATCTGCGTTTCTTTTGTATTCGT
The DNA here is from genome assembly GCA_037103525.1 of Ganaspis brasiliensis. Taxonomy (NCBI): domain Eukaryota; kingdom Metazoa; phylum Arthropoda; class Insecta; order Hymenoptera; family Figitidae; genus Ganaspis; species Ganaspis brasiliensis. Next base: position 115,843 of record JAZKLR010000082.1, read on the forward strand.
TTAACACACACACACACACTTGGCCATCCTTGAAACGCGTCAACCGCTCACCCTCATTTTCTTGAATTTTATCTTTGAATTTTTAAAACGACAACACAGCAGATTATTATTCGACACAAGAAATCCCTGGATTTCCATGATTCACTCATTCTTTTTTTTTTCTCGATTGAAACGTTTTTTTTTTTTTTGTTTTAACACGAAATTTTAGTTTACAAAAAAAGAAAAAAACAAGAGAACTGTGGTTATGAGAATTTTTAGGATTTCCGGCGAATTGAAAGAAGTGAAAAATGAACGCGACGAGACATGACGAAACCTCGTGTCCCTGCGACGGATGCCGGGAACACACGCTGCCTGGCACGCTTTGTCGCGTCACCTTTTCGCTTTTTGATCACGCGCATTCACCACCGCACCGACAGTAGTGGGAATGTGCCTAAAATGACACACTTTAGAAAAATGAAAGACGTATCCTTTCTTAAAGTCGGTAAGTTACTCCGGGACTTTAACCCATTTCAGAGGAAAACAAATTTCGACAATTTTTATCCATTTTCAAGATGCTGAGAGAAGTAGGCCAGGACAAGGGCGGATGAAAAAAAGTTTAAATTTTCTTTCGATTATGGCAAAAATACTGTGAAATTTTAACCCTCCGTCTGACACCTGGGTCCAGCCAGACCTTTTTCGTTTTTAATAGTTAATTAAACATATTTCTAATTCAGTTAGGGACTTGTGCTTTCAGATAGCTTCCTAAAATTTAATTGGCTTTCGATTTATGAAAAATAAAAAGGAGAAAAAAATACTTACACAGGATTATTTCAAGGATTTTAAAAATACACCTTCGGACCGACACCCGGGTCTGGCTGGACCCCTCTGCACTATATGCTTGAAAACGTTCAGAATTTGATACAATTTAATCATTCAAACGGACTTTTTTACTTTTTCGATGTTTCAAATTGAGTCATTATGATTTTGACTTAACAGTTTTTTGAAAATTCTCATATAAACACAGGTAAATGTTATTTTGTACAATAATAAAATTAAAATATTTTATTGTTCTAAATATTAAATATTTGATTTTTATGAATTATGTAAAGTGTTTATTATTTATTGCATTTATTATTTCAATTGATTTATGTTAAAATCTTTAATTTTAGCTGTTGTTCGAAATAACATTTACTTCTGTTTATACAATATGACAATCTTTATGGTCAGTTTTGTGGGTTTTGTGTCACCAAACAGGTTATGTTTACTAGGGTGGCCCAAAAAAAAAAATTTTGATTTTCATAAACCTTACACCCCAATTTTGTTCTTTGGCGAAAAATATGAGATACGTATTTTTTAATTTTTTTATTTTTTTATTATTAACCCGTGCCGCAAAGCCCTTGAAAATTACCATTGAATTCCCATAGGAAAAATGCACTTTTTCGTAAATTTGACATAAAATCGTGAAAAATTGACCTTTTTCTTTCTGTAAACGATATTTTTGTTCATGAATGTCCAAATAATAAAAATCTGTCGTATATTTATTAAATGAATTATTTCAACTATTTTTTATATGACTGTAAACAAACCCCATAAACGTAAAAAAACCTGGAATTTATTAAAAAAATATTAATTATTATTTTAAATGCTTTTTCTTCATTCATTGATGATCTTATCAAAATATATATTATTGTTTATGTTTTACCATGTTACATAATTTGTTTAAACAATTTAATGTTGTTATTTCCTTACAAAATGACAAATAAATCGAGCGTTTTTGCAATTTTCTTAAACTTTCTAACTTTAGACGCCTAATAAAAATATAAATTTATATTGATTTATGTTATATAAATATTTATTATCAAATTAAGACGCTAACAATTGTTTAAACAAATGATTGTTGTTATTAATCGACTTTTTCAGAATTGCTTAAAAAGAGTTGTAGTTTTTTCTGAATTTTGCAACTTGCTTTTCTTGAATTAACCACATTTTAATAAAAGAAAAAAAAATTATTATTATAACAATTATTTAAACAAATTATTGTTGTTATTTATTAACTTTATTAAAAATGCTTATAAAGAGTTGTATTTTTTTTTAATTTTGCAAATTAATTTTCTTTAACCAACCACATGTTAATAAATTAAATAAAATTATTATAAAAACAATTATTTAAACAAATTATTGTTGTTATTTTTCAACTTTTTCAGAAATGCTTAAAAAAAGTTGCAGATTTTTCTTAATTTTGCAAATTGCTTTTCTTGAATCAACCACATTTTAATAAAATAAATAAAAATTATTATTATAACAATTATTTAAACAAATTATTGTTGTTATTTTTTAACTTTTTTAAAAATGCTCATAAAGACTTGTAGTTTTTTCTCAATTTTGCAAATTGAATTTATTAAACTAACCACAGGTTAATAAAATTATTAAAATTATTATTCTAACAAATATTTAAACAAATTATTGTTGTTGTTTATAAAATTTTTAATAAATGCTAAATAAAGAGTTAAACAGTTTGTTTAAAAATTTGTTGTGTTAAAAATTTATCAATTTTTTTAAATTGTGGTTGACTTAAGAAAAGTAATTTAAGGAATTAAGAATAAATTACAACTCTTTTAATGCATTTTTAAAAAAGTTAATAAATAACAACAAGAAGTTGTTTAATTGTTATAATAATAATTTTAATAATTTTATTAACATCTCGTTGGTTTAATAAAATCAATTTGCAAAATTGAGAAAAAACTAGAACTCATTATAAATATTTTTGAAAAATGTAAAAAATAACAACAATAATTTGTTTAAATAATTGTTATAATAATAATTTTTATTTATTTTATTAAAATGTGGTTGATTCAAGAAAAGCAATTTGCAAAATTAAGAAAAATCTGCAACTTTTTTTAAGCATTTCTGAAAAAGTTGAAAAATAACAACAATAATTTGTTTAAATAATTGTTTTTATAATAATTTTATTTAATTTATTAACATGTGGTTGGTTAAAGAAAATTAATTTGCAAAATTAAAAAAAAATATAACTCTTTATAAGCATTTTTGATAAAGTTAATAAATAACAACAATAATTTGTTTAAATAATTGTTATAATAATAATTTTTTTTTCTTTTATTAAAATGTGGTTAATTCAAGAAAAGCAAGTTGCAAAATTAAGAAAAAACTACAACTCTTATTAAGCAATTCTGAAAAAGTTAATTAATAACAACAATAATTTATTTAAACAATTGTTAGCGTCTTAATTTGATAATAAATATTTATATAACATAAATCAATATAAATTTATGTTTTTATTAGGCGTCTAAAGTTAGAAAGTTTAAGAAAATTGCAAAAACGCTCGATTTATTTGACATTTTGTAAGGAAATAACAACAATAAATTGTTTAAACAAATTATGTAACATGGTAAAACATGAAAAATAATATATATTTTGGTAATAACATCAAGGAATGAAGAAAAAGCATTTAAAATAATAATTAATATTTTTTTTAATAAATTCCAGGTTTTTTTACGTTTATGGGGTTTGTTTACAGTCATATAAAAAATATTTGAAATAATTTATTTAATAAATATACGACAGATTTTTATTATTTGGACATTCATGAACAAAAATATCGTTTACAGAAAGAAAAAGGTCAATTTTCCACGATTTTATGTCAAATTTACGAAAAAGTGCATTTTTCCTATGGGAATTCAATGGTAATTTTCAACGGCCTTGCGGCACGGGTTAATATTAAAAAATAAAAAAAATAAAAAAATACGTATCTCATATTTTTCGACAAAGAAAAAAATTGGGGGGTAAGGTTTATGAAAATCGAATTTTTTTTTTCTTTGGGCCACCCTAATGTTTACCTGTCAATATAGTTGAGTTTATGTCAAAACCGCTGAGAAAGATATGAAATTAAAAATACATACTTGCTTGCTAAAAATATGAGTTTGAATATCTTCATCACTTTCTAAATCTGAATAAATTGGAATTTGATTAATTTTTTGCTTATACATTCAGTGAATCAATAACTAAAACATCACTTAAAATCGTAGTTTTTCTGTTAAATTTGATTAATTAAACAAGCAAGAAGTCAGTTAGTGAATAAAAATAGTAAAATTTTAAGTAGTTTAAATTTAATGAAAATATTTTTGCATACAAATGAACATAAATGTACAGGGGTCCAGACAGACCCAGGTGTCGGTCCGAAGGGTACAGAACAGGTGTCAGACGGAGGGTTAATAAACTACAGTGGCGTAACTATTAAGGGGCAAAGTGGGGCAGTGCCCCGGGGCCCTGGAGTTCAGGGGGCCCTCAGTCAAGGCTAATAAATCTTTTTCTTCAGGACAAAATTGATAAAAATTAAGAATTAAAAAAAAACTTCAATAAATAATTGAATTAAAACGAAATAATTGCAAATTTTTCAAATTAAATGAAAAAAAAAATGTAATCAATTACAAATTCGGGAAAGTAATTTGAAAAATCAAAGAAATGTTTTTAATATAAAGAAAATAATTTAAATTTAAGAAAATTACTTGAAAATCTTAAAAATAAATTCAAAAAAAATTAAATAATGAAAAATTAGGGAAAGTAATTGAAAATTGAAAAAAATATTAAGAAAAATACTTAAAACTTTCAGAAGTTCATTGAAAAAAAAAAGAAATAAATTAAAAATTGGAGAAAATAAATGAAACAAGATGAAGATAGTTTAAAATTAAAGAGAATAATTTTTGATTAAATAGAAATAATTTAAAAATTTTGGAAATTACGAAAAAAAACGAAAGTAATTAAAAATTGAAGAAAGTAATATAAAAAAATCATATAAATAATTGAAAATTGAATGAAATGATTTAAATCACAGATAAATGGTTTAAAATTTTTGCAATTATAAAAGAAATGAAAAAAATTGAAAATTAAAGGATATAAACTCTGAAAAATAATTAAAATAATTAGAACTAAGTTTTTTAATTTTCCGAAAATCAGATAATTTTTTAAAAAGTTAGCTATAAAGAAAAATTTAGACAAACTTGGGTCTGAGAGACCTTCTTAATGGTATTTTAAGTAATTCTACAAAGTTTGGTGTCAAAATATCTATTATTTTAAGAGAAAGTTTACGGACAAATTTTGCCTACATCCGTGACGTCATTCTCCATCACATGCCTTTAAACAAATTAATATTGTTTATTTGCAACTTTGCATCTAATAGAGCTAGAAAGTTGGAACTTTTCTTGGCTTTGCAACTTTTCCAGCCTAGAAAAGACCATTACTAATAGTAAAGTCAAATCAACAATTATAAAAATTGTTTAAACAAATAAATTTTGTTTATTTGCAACTTATCATCTAATAAAGCTAGAGAGTTGTAACTTTTTCTTGGCTTTGCAACTTGTCAAGCCTACAAAAGCTCAATACTAATAATTAATGAAAATCAATTATGACAATTGTTTAAACAAATTATTATTTTTCAATTTTAATTTTCCAGTTAATAGAGCTAGAGACTTGTAACTTTTTTCAAATTTTTGAAACTATTCAAACCTAGTAAAGCCCAATATTATTAATGAAAAGGAAATATGCGATTATAAAAATTGTTTAAACGAATTAATATAGTTTATTTACAGTTTAATGGGAACAGTTGTTTATTTATAACTTTCCATCTAATAGAGCTACAGAGTTTTAAGTTTTTTTTTGTCATTGCAACTCTTTAAACCTAGAAAAGCCCATTACTAATAGTAAAGTAAACTCAACAATGATAAAAATTGTTTAACAAATTAATATTGTTTATTTGCAATTTTTCATCTAATAAAGCTGGAGAGTTGTAACTTTATTTAATTTTGCAACTTTTTAAGACTTTGAAAGACCAGTACTAATAATGAACGAAAATCAACAATTATGAAAATTGTTTAAACAAAGTAATATTGTTTATTTGAAATTTTTTCTCTAATGAAGCTGGAGAGTTGTAACTTTGTTTAATTTTCAACTTTTTCAGCCTGTAAAAGCTCAATTCTAATAATAAATAAAAATCCACAGTTATGAAAATTGTTTAAACAAATTAAAATACTTTATTGTTAAATTTTCAGCAAATATAGCTGGAGACTTGTAACTTTCTTCTAATTTTGAAACTATTCAAACCTAGTAAAGCCCAATATTAGTAAAAAACGAAAATATACAATTATAAAAATTCTTTAAACAAATTAATATTGTTTATTCTTTATTTACAACTTTTCATCTACTAGAGATAGAGAGTTGGAACTTTTTCTTAGCATTGCAACTTCTGAAGACTAGTAAAGCCCATTTCAGATAGTAAAATAAAATTAACAATTATAAAATTTGTTTAAACAAATAAATATTGTTTATTAGCAACATTTCATCTAATAAAGATAGAGAATTGAAACTTTGTTTTATTTTGCAACTGTTCAAGTCTATGAAAGCTCAACACTAGTAATAAATGAAAATCAATTGTTATAATTGTTTAAACAAATTATTATTCTTTACTTTTAACTTTTTAGCTAATAGAGCCAGAGACTTGTAACTTCTTCCAAATTTTTTAGACTATTCAAACCTAGTAAATCCCAATATGATTAAAAAACGAAAACTTACAATTATAAAAATTGTTTAAACAAATTAATATTGTTTATTTACAACTTTTCATGTAATAGAGCAAAAGAGTTGGAACTTTTTCTTAACTTTTGCAACGTTTTAAACCTAGCAAAGCCCATTAGTATTAGTAAAGTAAAATCAACAATTATAAAAAATGTTTAAACAAATTAATATTGTTTATTTGCAAATTTTCATCTAATAAAGCTAGAAAGTTATAACTTTGATTATTTTTGCAACTTTCCAAGTCTATACTAATAATGAATAAAAATCCACAATTATAAAAATTGTTTAAACAAATTAATATTGTTTATTTTTCATCTTTCTTTTAATCGAGCTAGAGAGATGTAACTTCTTCTCAATTTTGCAATTTTTTTACTACTGGTCAAGTAAAGTCAACAATTATAAGAATTGTTTAAACCAATTAATATTGTTATTTGCAACTTTTCATCTAATAAAGCTAAAAAGTTGAAAGTTTGTTTAATTTTGCAACATTTCAAAACTATGATAGCCCAATAAAGGAAAATCGAGAATTATGAAAATTATGTAAACAAATTAATATTGTTTATTTAAATTTTTCATCTTTTAACTTCGTAAGCCTATAGTAAAGCCCATTACTATAATAGTAAAGTAAAATCAACAATTACAAAAATTGTTTAAACAAATTAATTTAGTTTATTTGCAGCTTTTCATCTAATAAAAAAAATTGTAACTTTGTTTAATTTTGCAATTTTTTAAGCCTATAAAAGTTCAGTACTAATAATAAATAAAAGTCCTTAATTTTAAAAATTGTTTGAACAAATTAGTATTCTTTATTTTTAACTTTTTAGCTAATAGAGCTGGAGAGTTGGAACTTTTTCTTAACTTCGTAACTTTTTAAGCCTACTACTATTACAACACCATTACAAATAGTAAAGTAAAATCAACAATTATAAAATTTGTTTAAAGAAATTAATATTGTTTATAAAAATATATACATATATAAATTGTTTCTTTATTTTGCAAATTAACGTTTTTTTTTTTTAAAAAAAAACGTATTTATCAATAAATTTTTCTTGTTTTTATTAAAAATTTACATAGTCAATTGCACTGTTTGGTAATTTAGAAGCTAAAAGTTTTTGCATTTTCCAGTAATTTTTACTAGAACATACAAAGTGTTTTTTTCTATGAAATTTAAATTTGGAATAAATTGACCTTTTTTATAAACAATGTATATAATCAAAAAAACTAAAATATTGTTTTTGTGACAAAAAAGTCGTGTTTTTTTATATATTATTATTTTGCAAACAAATGCTTATTATTAGGGAAAATTTGTTTCGTAATATCCATTTTTTATAAACAATTTATATAAACAAATGCTGTATATGGACATTTATAAGCTAAAACTTTTTGCATTTTATGGTAATTTAAACTAGAACATACAAATTTTACATTCTTTCTGTAAAATTTGATTTTACCATAAATTAACATTTTTCTATAAACAATCTATGTAAACAAATAAACTAAAATTACATTTTGGTGGCAGAAAATATCGCGTTTTTTTATATTATACTTAGATTTGTTAAACTAAAGTTTATTATTAAAAAACATTTGATTTGCAATAAATATCCCTTTTTTATAAACAGTCTATCTAATGTAAACAAATGGTCTATTTGGATATTTATAAACTTAAAATTTGGTATTTTCTGGCAATTTTTACTTGAATACACGAAGTAGTAATAAAATATTCAAATTTTTTCAGTAAGAATTTCGTTTGCAATTAATTTATGTTTTTTATAAACAATTTTTATAAACAAATAAAGTAAAATAACAGTTTTTGGTAAAGAATTTAATGTCGTATCGTACATTATATTTTGTAATACTGATCTCTTTTATGAAGAAAAATTTATTCTGAAATTATGTTGTCTTTTTTTATGAAACAATTACTACAAACAAATGTAGTATACTTTAGAAAGTATCTAGAAAAATTTATCTATTAAAATGTCATTTTACTTTATTTGTTTATAAAAATTGTTTTTATAAGAACCTCAATCAATTGCAAACGAAATTCTTACTAAAAAAATTTGTATGTTCTACTTTTAAAAATTTACAAACAGGTTCATCTTTTAAGATATATTTTGAGCAGAGTTTATACTTTACATTGTTTAAACAATTGTCATTTATTGTTGTCGATAATTTAAAATAGATATTGATATTATAAAAAGTAATACTTTGCCAATTGAAAAAATGCAATATTTCTGGGATTATTTGAAAAATTGTTTTAAATAACAATAATAAATTGTTTGACCAACTGAAAGTTACATATGCAAGAATTATTTATACATTTTTCCCTTAATTTTTAAAACAATTTCGTTCATTTTTTTTGTCTTGTTCACTTTAGTAAAATTGATTTTATTATTTATTTTCTTAATTTAAAAAAACATGTCCGTACATATTTTAATTTCGTTCATCCATTGTTACAACGTTTTATGATTGTTTATTAAATGTTCCTAATTTTTGTTTTCATTTCTTCAGATCTTTTGGCTTTTTCCTTAATTTATTGAATTTGTCTTTTTTTCCATGCAAATTCTGATGTTTTAAATAATTTGAAAAGGTTTATTTAGGTATCAGAAAATTATACTTCCTGTTTAAGGAAAAGTAGATATTCAATAAGAGAGAAAGAAAACATAAAATTACGTATGATTTTATTTTACCGTTTCTTGATAATTATTTCGATTATTTTTGTTTCACTATGGTTTATTTGAGATGCTATTTTTGTCTATATTGACACTCGCATTTCTTTGGAAATGATTCATGAGCAATAGAAAAGTCGAAGGCACGAAAATCTAAAGCCCGAGCTCAAATAAAATCTTTTCTCAGGAGACACCAGGTGATACGAGAGAACTGAAGTCGGATCTTCATACACGACCTCACCTTCTCCTCTTCTCTTATTTCACACATTTTTCACTTAGATTTAACACTTGACTTTACTGCTCCGTTTATCTTTGTATTTAACGTCAAATACGATTTTCTCCCTCTTTTTCTTCAATTTTCAATAATTCTTCTTTACAAACAAAATATAAATTGCTTTTGTCACTCAGAAACCTGTTTCTCTTCGATTCACGTTTTATAGCATTCAACAAAGACAGAATTGTCGGTATTTTAAAAAAATACTAAAATTATGTAAAGTTATGGAATGTAAATTGTAAAAATAGTAATAAATAAAATAAGGAAAATAGAAAAATAAATAATATCTAAACACAGGTAGAAACTATTTATATATTAATTCCAGGATATGGGAATATAAATTATCTACAGATGAAATCTAAAATATTTAAAATAGAAGAAAAATGTAAAATTTATAGAGATTTTAAAAAATCTAAGGATATGGTTAAAAATCCAATCTGGTTCTTCTACTAAAATCAGTGTGAATCGTTCTTTAATTTATCATACGATCCACTTGTGACATTTAATAATTATCTATTTTATTAGATCTTGTAAAGTTGAATTTCTAACACATTGATAGATTATTTAAATACCTGATATTTTGATCTCTAGTTGAATTTTTCAAATTTTGACAAATACAACATTGAAATTTTCAAGATTTATCTACGAATTGTCGGTAATTCTTGAAACTGGAAATTTCCAGACCTTTTTACCAATGTAAAAAGGTTCCAGTTATTTCCTTAAATTAAATTAATAATTTAATTGATAATATTTAATTAATAATTTAATTAATAATATTAAATTAAGCACAAGAATCAAATTTTCAAGATAAATCTAACATTAAATTTTTCAACATGAAATACATTTTTTAATCTAACTCCAAAGTCCACCGTAAAATAAAGCTTTCAATAAAATCACCTTTTTTACATTTAATTAAGTTTTTCATCTAAAAGCAGTGCAATAATTAAATCTATAAAATGATGGCTTAAACTGCAGTTTAGGAACGTAAGTCTTGAAGTTGGCTTAAAGTAGATCAGCTGTTTCCAGGATTGCAACCTAACAAGCGCGCGAAATTCAAAATATGTTTTTGTATTGCTTTCTGAAAAATATAAATTAGACGAAATAAAGGGGGATAATCATAGTTTTTTTACCCCCCTTTATTTCGTCCAACTTACATTAATACTTTCAATTTAGTTTGAATTTCCAACCAATTGTCGTATTTCTTTTAACAAGGTTGGCATTTTTCTCTAAATAATTCAAAGACAATTTCAAGGCTTACGTTCCTAAACTGCAATTTAACCAAATGATATTATTCTTATATATGAAATTATACTTATTTACAAATATTTTAAAATTTTCAAAGTTTTCTAAAGTTTTCCAAGTTTTTTTCATTTTTCTAAATTTCTAAATCTAAAATGGCTTTTTCTAATTGAACTATCAGCTGAAATTGTTAATTGAAACTTCTTTGTACCAATTTAGAAATGTACAGAAATTTCAAGGAAAGGGGTATGAAAAAATGTGAAATATTAAAAAACAAGAAAAGCGCCTTAAGAAAATTGTAAAATTTTGGGAAACGTACATACTGCTTACCGGAGTGTTTTCGGGTCCATGTCAAGACTATGAAATCTCACGCTAGGGGGTGATAAACGCTTGAGATTTTTTTCCGTGGACCCTTTTCCGTGTTTTAACCGTCTGTCGGAAGACGTTGTCAATAAAGGCCGATGTAGCAAGGCCGGACTATCAGCTGCTGATGACGTCTCTGACGTCATTATCAAGGCCGTCGAATGACGAAAGCTTTAATTAACAAAAAGCACATTCACTCGATCCATATTTATGAATCAAATTTTAATGTCAATTTTAAGAAATATCTATTATCTTAAAAATCAATTTTTTTGTCTTAAAAAAGCAAAAAAGTAAAACAGGAAAATAAAAAGTTGTTTTATTTTTTGCTATTAAATATACTTTTTATTAAAATTAAATATTATATTTTTTTAAACTCAAACTTTATGCTACAAGAGAATCGAAATTCAGGGTGGCCACTTGACAAAAAGCTTTGTTACTAAACTAGGAATTTCTTCGTGAATCTAAAAGTACTGAGAAATTTGATCGAAAATCAATTTTTAAAAAAATAAAAATCTATAATAATAAAAATATCACATATGTATTTTTTGTTTTAAATCAGATACTTTTTAAAAAATGCTTTTAAATTGATTAAAATTTAAATTTATAAATATCAGTTCAAATAATTTTAATTAATTAAATAATAATAATATCCGTAAACTCCTGAAGTTAGTTCGTATTTATTTTTATTCATCTTTTTCTGTCCAAGTTTTAAAGTCTGAAGTGAAGTTAGTTAGTATTAATATTTATTAATCTTTTTCTGTCCACGTTTTAAAAACTAAAGTGAAGTTAGTCACTGTTATTTTATTGATTTTTACTCTCTTTATCAGGCAATATTTTGAAATGTGAAATTGAAAGAATAAGGTAACCTTTTTCGTTAGTGTCGTGTTGTGCTGGTATTTAATTGTATTTAGATTATTGTCATCAAATTTTCATTATATAACAATTCTTTAATTATTGTCTTTTGCTTAAAAATAAATTCTGCAATTTTTCTTGATTTTCATCAATTTGTAATTATATTCATTATTTTTGCATTACTTTTAAAATTTCAATTTAATTCATGAATTTTCGTTATTTCTGCAATTTTTTAATTATTCTCTTTAATTACAATTTTTTAAGTAATCTTGTAATTATTATTTTTTTCTAAACATATACTCTATGATTTTTTCAGTTATTTCTCTCAAATTTTATTGACTGTTTTCAGTTTTTCATATTTAAATTATTTTCATCATAATTCAATTTTCTTTCTCAATCTTAAATTATTTTCAGCATATTTCAATTATTGTTTTCAATTTTGAGTATAATTTATTATTTTTCAATTATTTTCCTGGATTATTGATTATTATTCTCATTTTCTAAAATTATTTTCTAAAATTTTTAAGTATTTTTCTGAAAATTCAAATATTTTCTTCAATTTCTAATTATTTTCATTTGTTATCAGAATTTAAAATTTTTTTTATTAATTATCGTAAAAATTTAAATTATTTTTAGCTTTTTTTCTACACTTTTCTCCAATTATTAGTTTTTCTCATTTTATAAAATTTATGTTTAAAATTTTAAAGTATTTTTCTCAAATTTCTATTACTTTCTTCAATTTTTAATTATTTTTTTCATAATTTCCAAATAATTTTATGAACTATCGTAAATTTCAATTATTTTTAGCATTCTTCCAGTCTTTTCTCCAATTTTGAGTTATTCTCATTTTCTAAAATTATTTTCTAAGATTTTTAAGAATTTTTCTAAAATTTCAATTGTTTTCCTCAATTTTTAATTATTTTCATTTGTTTTCATAATTTCAAATTTTTTTTTAATAACTATCGTAAATTTCAATTACTTTTAGCTTATTTCTTCAATTTTTTTCTCCAATTTTTAGTTATTTTCTTTTGTTTCAATTTTTTTGATTTTCGTCAAGTTTTAAAATTTAAAAACATTTTTCAATTATTTTACAAAATTTATTTCCTTCAATTTTCAATTCTTTACATTTGTTTCATAATTTCAAAGATTTTTAAATATTTATCTGACTTTTTAATTCTTTCATTATTTATATTATTTTATATATTATTTTCTTGAATTTTCAATTACTTTCGTTCTTTTTCTCGTTCTTTTTCATAATTGTCAAAAAGTTTTTACTTATTTTTCTTTAATTAAAACTTGTTCTGTTCAATTTTGAATTATGTTTATCTTTTGTCATTTATTTTCTCTAATTTTTAATTATTTTCTTTTATTTCAATTAACTTCTGAAAGATTGAAGTATTTTTCTCAAACTTTGTTTAACTTTCCTTTATTTAAAATAAATTATGTAATTTGTTTAATTATTTTCTCAAATTTTAATTATTTTTTTAATATGATTTTTATTTATCTCAATTTTGAATCATGTTTTTTAAATTTTCAATTTAATTCTTTAATCTTTAATTTAATTTTTAAAACTTTAATTTATTTCTTTAATTTTTTTCAAATTTCAATTGCATTCTAAGTTTTCCAATTATTTTATTCGAAATCCAATAATTCTCGCATTTTCTCAATTGTCAAATATTTACTTAAAATTTCAATACATTTCTTCAATTTCCAATTTTTTTCTTTAATTTTTATTTATTTTCTACAACTCTTTCCATAACTTTCATCAGTTTTCCAAAAATTGGCAATTTATTATTCTCCTTCAATTTTATGATTATTCCTTAATTTTAAATATTTTTTTGTTCTAATGCAGATTATTTTCACCATTTTTGAATTTTTTTTCAATTGTAAATTATTTTCGTCATATTATAATTTTTCTTTTATTTCTCCATTATTTTTTTGAATTTTCCATTTAATTCTTTGATTTCCAATTTATTTCTTCAATTTTTAATTATTTTCTTCAACTGTCAAATATTCTCTTTAATTTTCAATTATTTTTATCGATTTTCAATTAACTCCTCTATATTCAATAATTTTCGGATTTTTTCAATTACTTCTTTCACACATAAAAATTGTTTTAAAATTTCAAATCAATTATTCAATTTTAGAACTTTTCTCTTCAGATCTAAGCTATTTTCTTCATATTTAAATTCGAATTTTCAATTTTCAATTGTTTTCTGTAATAGTAATAATAGTATTTTCTCATAGAGGAAGTATTTTCTTTAATTTTTAATTCCATTCGTCAATTTTCATTTCCGTTCTTTAGTTTTCAATTGTTTTCTTCTAGATACGTTAATTTTCTTTTAATTACTTTTTTTCAGTTTTAATTATTTTTTTCGATTTTTAATCCAGTTGTTAAAAGTGATATTATTTAATGTTTTTACTATTTCCTTCAATTAATAATTATTTTCCGCAATTTTCTATTATAAATTCTTTAATTTTTCAAATTATTTTTTCAGTTGTCTATTAATCTTGGCATTTTTTGAATTTTGTTTTCAATTGACAATTATTTTAGTAGTTTTTCACATATTTTCTTAAATTTTTTATTTACTCTCGTCATTTTTTTTAACTATTTCTTTCAATTATTATTTGTTTTCCGCAAATGTTTAATTATTTGCTACAATTTATTCAATTTTTAATTATAATCTTAAAATTTTATAATTATTCTTTAACTTTTTATGTTATTTTATTCGGTTGTGTATTAATATAGCCATTTTTTTAATATTGTTTTCAATTGTTACTAATTATTTCTAACAATTAGTCCTATAATCAATTATTATCTTAAAGTTTTTATTTATTTATTTATATTAATATTATATATATATTATATTTATAATTATATTAAGTTTTATAATTATTCTCTGTTTTTTAAAATTATATTGTTCAGCAGTGTATTAATCTAGCCATTTTTTTATTTTGTTTTCAAGTGTGAATTATTTTCGCAATTTCGTCATTTCGTAATTTTTTTTCACTTATCAATTATTTTTTTAAATACGTAATTTTCATTTTTTTGAATTTGAAAAAATTTATAGTTTTAAATGACCAACAACAATGCAAAGTTGAATGATATAATACGAAGTTTTTTTTTAATTGTTTAAGATACATTATTGTCCGAAAATGTAGATTTTATTATTTTGTGATAATAGAACTTTTTAAGCTTTAATTACAATTAATAAAATTATAAAAATGTGTAAATTTTAAATTTAAGTTCAAAGTTAAATTTTAAATATAAAGGCGATTTTTGCAAAATTAAAAATACTGTTTTAATTGTTCGAAATTTTGTTACCAGGAAATTAAAAAAATTGACCGGGAATTTAATTTCTTAAAAAATTGGCCACCCTCAAATTGTTGAGAAAAACTAGAATTCTTTTTGGAAATATCTAAAAAACTTACATCTTGTTTGTCAGCTGGCCAATTTGGTCCAATTCCGATTGGGCATGTCGCAGGTGAGATCAGGACAGTCTTACAAAATTGCACAGCATCTGGAAAAGAAATTTTTTTTTCAGAAAAAGATTGCAAATGTTTCATATAAAAAAATGTCAAATTAGTCCTGTATTTATGAATTTTATTTATTTGAAAATATTTTTGAAATGATTATAATTACAAAACGTTTTCCAGTTTCTTCACCAAAATAATTCAAATTTTTTTACTAAAATCATTCGCAGCTTTTTTACTATGGCTCTAAACTTGAGAAAAATTATAAATTAAACCCTTAATAATTAAGACTACTTTGGACAAAAAATCATAATTAATTTCCAGTTCATAGGTGTTTATGTGTTAAGATTCTATTCCTTGATTAGTTAACGTCACAACCTAATTATCTCTAATTGTTCGGTACCTGAGTGATTTGCATAATTAACATTCGATTCTAATTAAAATTAACTCTGTATTATTTGTCATAGAATCATCATCTTTCGATTTGTTTTATTACATTTTACTTTCTTAATCTGAATTCTTAAGAAATCTAAAAGTAGTGAAAATTTCTATACTAATTTTTAGTTATTTTTTACTAAGACAAAAATTAAAAATTTACTAATTCAAATAGTGAAAAGTCACTTAAAATTAGTAGAGATTTCCACTGATTGGAATTAATGACTATTTTTCAATTAGATTAGCCTATTCGATTGATTACTAAAGCATGTGAAATTCTTTATCAGAGATTAATCAGACCTAACTATATCGTTGTGCTACTTCTTTTTTCTTTTTAATCAAAGAATCCATAAATATGAAGGCACTGAAATAGTAATAATGCGTGTAGCACGGTTCGTTAACCAGCGATAACTAGCAACAAGTTCACTGGCAGAAATTCAACCTAGTTGACAATCTGCCAAAAATTTCGTTGGCACAAAATGAACGAAAGATCAACGAGCATCATTCCTTCGCGTCAACTCCGATTTATAAGACGATAGATTATTAAACAGAAATATTTTCAAATGTCGGAAAATTAAATTTTCCTTTTTTTGGAAACACGATTTTTTTTCAAATTTCACATTTTCCGAATTTGAATCGATTAGTAAATAATTTAATTTTTTAATTAAAAATATTTTCAAGATCTTAAATTCATAAAATTCATAAAAATAAGTCTTAAGATTATTAAAATTAAGTTAAAATCTTAAAAAAAACTTTTGAAACTAAATTATTAAAAAAAATTTTATTATTTTTAAACTTATTTTATTATTTAATTCCTGGAAATATATTATTTTTTCCTTAATTTGTTTTTAATGAAAGTTAAATTAACCCGATTTTTACTGAAGAATTTTTTTTTATCACCGAATGTTTATTTAACAGAATTTTTATTTTAAAGAATTTTAATTAATCAAACCGAATTTAAATTTAGCGAAATTCTCTTTTAATTGAATTTTAAGTGTGAAGAATATTTTAGTGACAGAATTTTTATTTGCCTAAATTTTTTCTCCACGAAATTGATCTAACTTTCTTCAATTCGTGCATATACATTTCGAGCTGAGAAAGATTCGTAAAAATAGATATAAATTTTGTCATTTAAAACATTTTGTTACATAAAAATACGATGATCTAAAAACTCTATTGAATTGATTATTATTATTATTATTATTAAATAGGAATTAGATGTTTAATTTCCGAATAAAAATCGTTTTAAATAAGCATTAAAAGCGCTATTTTTTCTTCACATTTACTTAGCTTTAATTACAATTTACGGATACAAAATAAAAAATTTATCTCAAGCGACTTCAAAAGTTGAATTTTTGAACATCAATAATACATATAATGCAGTGGCGTAACTGGGAGAGCAAGGGCCCTGGGGCAGAAAGGAAAACGGGGCCCCAATTATAAACAATAATTTAAAATTTTAATTCATTCATTCATTCTGTCCACACCTGAAATTTGTCACTAGATTTTTTTTTCTGTTAAAATTTTAAATCATATTTCTCCTTTTTCAAATGTTCTCAAATTTTCAATTTATAGCATTTTTAATTTCGAAATTGTATTGACTAAAAGTTCAATTAATCCACGTTTTAAAAATATCAAATTAAAAGTGATTTAAAAATTTCTTAATTTTTAATTATTCTTTTCTATTCTTATTTCAATTACATAAAATACAATTTTGTACTATTTTTATCATTTTTTAACTATTTTTGCCAATTCTTAATTATTTTTTACCTTCCTCAAATTTCAATTATTTTGTTCAGTTTTTTTAATCACTTTTTAAATTTTAATTATTTGTGCCTTGTCATAAAATCAATTTAATTATTTATTCATAAATTTAAATTATTCATCGCAAATTTAAATTAACTTTAATTTACCATTATTTTTGTCATATTACAATTATTATTTTCAATTCTTAATTATTTTCATAATTTCTAAATTAATTTTCTGAACTATCGTATATCTCATATTTCAATTTTTTTTGCTTAATTTTCTATTCTTTTTATTATTTTGCAATTATTTTCCAAATATTTGATTACTTTTATTATTTTTCAATTAATTTCCTAAATTTTCAGTTATTATCTCAAATTTAGATTATAGTCATCAAATATCCATATTTTAAACGATTTTTAAATTATTTTCATTATTTAGTCATGATTTTCAAAATTTCGATTATTTTTCTGAAATTTCAATTATTTCCAATAATTTCTAGAATTTTATTCAGGTTTTAACTTTTTCATATTTAAATTATTTTTATTCTTTTAGCATAATTTTTAAAAATTTCAATTGTTTATCTGAAAATTAAATAATTCTTTTCATCAATTTTCGATTATTTCTGCGATTTTTTAATTATCCATACTTTAATTAAAATTTGTAAGTAATTTTGTAATTCTTTTTTTTTAAAACAAATTCTATGATTTTATTACTTTTCTCAAATTTTATTCACTGTTTTCAATTGTTCATATTTAAATTATTTTCATTATATTTCAATTATTTTTCTCAATCTTAAATTATTTTCAGAATATTTAAATGATTTTTTTCAATGTTGAATTAATTTTATCATTTTTTAATTATTTTTCTCGATTATTATTTGTTAATTAAAATCTCATTTTCTAAAATTATTTTCCAAGATTTTTAAATATTTTTCTTAAATTTCAATTATTTTCTTCAATTTTGAATTATTTTTATTTGTTTTCATAGTTTCTTAATTAATTTACTGAACTATCAAATATGTAGTTATCTCAATTTTCAATTATTTTGTTCAATTTTCCTTTATTTTTATTGTTTTTCAATTATTTTCTTCATCTTTAATAATATTTTCATTATTTTGCAATTTTCACTAAATTTCCTAAATTTTCAGTTATTATCTCAAATTTAGATTATTGGCTTAAATTAAAATTTTTTAAACGATTTTTTAATTATTTTTTTCCTCAAAAATCAAATTCTGTAATTTAATATTATTAATATTATCTCCGATTTTTAATTATTTTCATTCTTTTGGCATAATTTTCAAAAATTTCAATTATTTATCTGAAATTTTAATAATTCTTTTCATCAATTTTCGATTATTTTTACGAGTTCTTAATTATTCACTTTAATTAAAATTTGTTACTAACTTTGTAATTATTTTCTTTTTTTAAACATATATTCTAAGATGTTTTAAATTATTTCTCTCGAATTTTATTTACTGTTTTCAATCTATCATATTTACATTATTTTCATCATATTTAAATTATTTTTCTCAATCTTAAATGATTTTTAGCATATTTTAATTATTTTTTCAATTTTGAATTAATTATATCATTCTTCAATTATTTTCCTCGATTGTTAATGTTTATTATCAATTTCTAATATTTTTAAGTATTTTTCTAAAATTTTAATTATTTTTTTCAATTTTTAATTATTTTTATTTGTTTTCGTAATTTCCAAATTATTTTATTATTATTATCGTAAACTTCATTTATTTTTAGCTTTCCTCAATTCTTTCCTTCAATTTTTAGTTATTCTCATTTTCTTCAATTGATTTCTAAGATCTTCATGTATTTTTCTCAAATCCAATTCTTTTTTTTTTATTTAAAACAAATTTCTGAAATTTTTTCAATTATTTCACTTAAATGTGATTTATTTTTTACAACTTATCATCATTTGTATCATATTTCAATTATTTTCTTCAAGTTTCAAATTGTAAAATCACTTTTTAATTATTTTACAGTGTTTATATCCTTTAATTTTCAATTTTTTTCATTTCTTTTATAATTGCAAAAAATTTTAAACCATTTATCTGTGATTTAAATCATTTCATTCAATTTTCAATTATTTTTATGATTTTTTTATATTACTTTCTTCAATTTTTAATTACTTTCGTTTTTTTTCGTAATTTCCAAAATTTTTAAATTATTTCTATTTAATCAAAAATTATTCTCTTTAATTTTAAACTATCTTCATCTTGTTTCATTTATTTTCTCCAATTTTTAATTTATTTCTTTTTTTTTTCAATGAACTTCTGAAAGTTTTAAGTATTTTTCTTACTTTTTTTTCAATTTTCAATTATTTTCCCTAATTTTTCATTATTTAATTTTTTTCAATTTATTTTTAAGATTTTCAAGTAATTTTCTTAAATTTAAATTATTTTCTTTATATTAAAAACATTTCTATGATTTTTCAAATTACTTTCCCGAATTTGTAATTGATTACATTTTTTTTTTCATTTAATTTGAAAAATTTGCAATTATTTCGTTTTAATTCAATTATTTATTGAAGTTTTTTTTTAATTCTTAATTTTTATCAATTTTGTCCTGAAGAAAAAGATTTATTAGCCTTGACTGAGGGCCCCCTGAACTCAAGGGCCCCGGGGCACTGCCCCACTTTGCCCCTTAATAGTTACGCCACTGATATAATGTGGATTTTAATATTTATAAAAAAAAATATGTCAGCGACTATCTTTTGACGAAAGTCAGTGGTTTAACCCTAAAATAGTTCTTTTTAGGTTAAGACTGATTTAAAGCACAATATTTTAATTTTAGAAAGTGAATGGCGCAATGTTGCAATTTTTCTACTTGATCCTAATACTGCGGGAACTTTTAGATGAAACGAATGATACTGAGAAAAGTCAGGCATCTGTCTTGCTAAGGTGAAAGAATTTTTAGACTGTGTGAAAATGATGAGGCGTTCCGCAAAATGCAAGAACGGAGATCATTGTGGTCTGGTGTCGTTCGTCTTCCTGTCTTTCTCGAGACCACAAAAACCATAACCTCATGTATTTCAGCGAAAGGGACGAAAGGTTGAAACATTGCTTTTGGTCACTGGATTCATTTTCGAACCATTCTCAAAAATGTTTCTTTGTCCTTTAATGATTCGTGGGACCACTAAATTTATTTTACTCCATTACTTTAAAGTTTTAAACTGAAAAAAAAAAACATTAAATTCCTTACTTTTTTTTTTTAAATAACGTAATTTAAATACCACTTTTTTTTGTTTTTTGTTTTAAAAAAATATCCCTTTCAATTTTCTTTCTTTTATACATTGGAAATTAAATTAGGCGGTGACAAGGTGTTTGGCTTGGTAATAAAATGACTCTTTTTTTGGTGAAAGACTGGAATTGAGAGTTCCAGTAGAAAAGTTCGTTTTAGTCAGACATATGAGTCCAAACTCGTGTTTTAATTCAATAACTTATTTTCTTGGTTAGAATCTTAGAATGGAACAATAGATATTTTCATATAGCAAAATGAATGTAAAATTTTAAAAGACGGAACAAAGATATTACTTTTTTGATTTTTTATCAACAAGTTTCTTTTATGAAAAAAAAAAAAACTGCAATTTGTATGAAAATATGAATTTTTTCTTAGAAAGAAAGTTACGATGAGAATTTTATTTTAGTATGATTTAGGAGAAAAACGTCTTTTTGAAAAAAATAATTAACTAAAGAATTAAAACTCGAAAGCATTTTTAAATTCATTTACAATAAAACTCAAAAGTATTCCTATGTATTTTTAATTTTTTTCTAGTTTCTATTATTTTAAACATTAAATTGAAAAACATAGATTATATTTAAATTTCCGTGTTTAATTTAATTTTTATTTAATTATTACTCTTTTACATGATTGTGTTTAATTACAATTTATATTAATTAAAAACTAAATTAAAAAATGCTCGCAGGGCCGCGATTAGTTTCTATACCTTGTGTTGTCAACAATTATAAATAAATTAATAATAATATTTAAAAAAACAAGTTTTATTTACATACGACAAAATTTATAAAATTTTAGAAAATAAAAAATTACAAAAAATACTTAAACTTAAAAAAGAAAATAATTGCAAATTCTGCAAATTAATTGAAAAAAAAAATTAAAACAATTAAAAATTAGCAAAAGTAATTAAAAAAATCATGGAAATGTTTAAAATGAAAAAAAAAATAACTTACATTTAAGAAAAATACTTGAAAATCTAAGAAATAAATTGAAGAAAATTAAAATAATGAAAAATTGGAGAAAATAACTAAAAATTGAAAAAAATAATTGAAATTAAAATAAATAATTAAAAATTAAAAAAATTAATTTAGAAATAATGAATATAAATAAAAATTCGAGAAAAAAACAAAAAAATAATATAAATACTTTATATGCTGAAGAAAATAATTAAAGTTTTAAAAGAAATTGAAAAAGTTATATGATATATACAATATTTTTTAAATAAAGGAAAATTAAAAAAAAATTCAGAAAATTATTTGAAACTTTTAGAAGCGCATTAACAAAAAAGAGAAAATAATTAAAAGATAGAGAAAATAAATGAAAAAAGATAAACATAATTCAACATTGAAGAGAAACAATTTTTAGTTTAAAAGAAATAAAGAATAATTGCAAAAAATACAGAATAGATAAACGAACTGTTACAATATACATAAAATACAAGAAAATCAAAAATATAATTAAAAATTAAATAAAATAATGGAAATTCCAGGAAACTATTTAAAAACTTTTTAGAAATTATGAAAAAGAACGTAAGTAATTCAAAATTGAAGAAAATAATAAACAAAAAATATAAAAATTAAAAATTAAATTAAATAATTGAAATATCAGATAAATAATTTAAAATTTTGGAAATTGTGAAAAAAATTGAAAATAATTAAAAATTAATAAAAAATGGAAAAAAAACGAAAAAAATATTTAAAAAAATAAGAATAATTGAAAATTTGGGGAAATAATTGAGAAATGATTTTAAAATTTGAACAAAATATTTAAAATATATTAAAAATAATGATAAGTTTAAAAAAATTTTAAAAAAAATTGAAATTCGAGGAAAATTCTCGAAAATCTAAGAAATTTATTGAAAAAAAATGAGAATAATTAAAAATTGATGAAAAGAGTTAAAGAAAGCTAAAGAACATTTTTTGTAAATTATGAAAACAAATGAATATAATCAGAAATTGAAGAAAATAATTATAATTTAAGACATTAAAAAACATTTTTTGGAAATTATGAAAACAAATGAAAATAATCAGAAATTAAAGAAAATAATTGAAATTTGTGAAAAATACTTAAAAAGTTAAAAAATAATTTTACTAAATGAGGATAATAATTAAAAATTCAGGCAAATAATTGAAAAATGATAAAATTATTTAAAATAGAAAAAAATTAAATATAATGAAAAATATAATGAAAATAATTTAAAAAATTTTAAAATAATTAAAATATGCTAAAAATAAGGAAAATTTCAGGTAAATAATTTAATTTTTTTAAAATTATGCCAAAATAATGAAAATAATAAGAAATTGGGGAAAATAACAGAAAAATTACAGAATGTATTTTTAAGGGTTAAGCATAGAAAATAATTGGAAGATCGTTTAAAAAATTGAAAATTGAAGACAATAATCTAAATTTGAGGTAATACTAGATAATTTTGGAAATTAATTGAAAAATCGGTAAAATCATTAAAAGACAGAAAAAATAATTGCAAAGTGATAAAAAGGAATGGATATTGAATTAAATAATTAAAAATTGAGATAGAGAATTGAAAGTTTAGGAAATAATTAATTTTTTAATAATGAAAATAATTAAAAATTGAAGATAATAATTGCAAAAGGAAAATAATAATGGTAAATGAAGAAAATTAATTTAAATTTGCGATAAATAATAATACAAAAAATAATGGAATTGTTTTATTGGCGAAGAGAAAATAATTGAAATTGATAAAGTGATTAAAACGAAATTGAAGAAAATAATTGAATTTTGCGGAAGCTAGATTTAAGATTTTAGGAAAAAAGTGTGAAATAATGAAAATAATTTAAAATTGCAGAAAATAATTGAAAAATGATAAAAATTGTTGAAAATTGTAGTTTAAGTAATTCAAATCATAAGAGAAAAGAATTATTAAAAATTTCAGAAATTTTTAAATAGCTTTAAATTTATCATATATTCATAAATAGGTATATATTTGAACCGTGGATTAATAGAACTTTTAATCAATGCAAGTTTAAATTATCAGAAATTTGGAATCAAAATGGCTATAAATTAAATATTTGAGAATATTTGAAGAAGTAAAATATGATGTAACAATTTAAAAAAACATTTGGAGACAAAGTTTATGGAAAAACAGAATGAAATAATGAATTGGAATAAATAAATGAATAAAACTGAAATTAAAAATCTGAATTAGTTAAAAACCACTATTTTAAGGGTGAAAACTCATTTACCATGTCAAATAGTAATTTTTTACAAATAATTTAGTAAAAAAACTACTAATTTAATTAGCCAAAGTAATTTTAGGTTATGTTAAACTACTAAATAAATTAGTAGATTTCTATTTGCTAATTGCATTAGTTATTTTTGACTATTTAATTATTTAAATGTAACTACTGATTTAGCAGTTTTCTACTAATTTATTTTATAATTGTATAACTAATTTAGGGCCCGTATCATTTTGACACAAATTTTTTCGTGCAACTTGTTATATTGTACTCCCGAAGATGAATGTTATATTTTACTCCTACTAAAATCAAAGATTTTTAAGTTTTAATTATTCAACAATTGAACTTACTGGATTAATTAAGTCTTTTAATATTAATTTAATGTATTAAAATCAATTATTTAATAAATAAGACTTAAAAATCTTTGATTTCAAAAGGAGTAAAATATAACATTCATCTTCGGGAGAACAATATAACAAGTTGCCCGAAAAAATTTGTGTCAAAATGATACGGGCCCCTAATTTATATAATAATTAGTTATTTTTTACTAATTGAAAAAGAGGAAACTCGTTCATGATTTTAACCGCTAAATAGTAGTTTTTAACTAATTCAGATTTAGAGAGAAGAAATTTAAAAATTATTATATATAATTCTTAAACGATTCTAGTATGTTTTTTAATTGCAATATTTGTTTTTTTTTCTGTAAGAAACAAAAGTTGATTTAAAAATGTGCTTTTGTAACAAAATACAACAATTTATCAGTCGAAAGAGAATCTTTCGTAAAATGCGAATTACACAAAGTTAGAGTCCTGTTCTATCGACCTAGTCTGTCAGGTTTGATTTCTCATCATCCATGGAGTTTTCATCCTTCCACTATCCCTATTTTGTTCACTTCCTTGAGGTCATAACCTTCGGTCGATAAAGAAGCTTGACGTCCTTCATCTAAAAAATCCTAATATACCAACAACTACTTTCAAAAATAATAATTTATCTTCAATATTAATTTTTATTTTCTTTCTTTGAAAAATCGTTCTTTCTAACATTCATTTTTTTAATATTGCACAGAAATGTGTTTTTTTCACTCAATTCTAATAAAAGATCGAAATATCCCTCGATTGTACGTTTAGTGAAATTATTTAATAATCTTTTTCTAATAATAATCAGGAATTTGATTCTGTCGGAAATTCAAATCCTATCCTTCCATTTTCTCTATTTTTAAAAAGGATTTCAAATATGTAATCTTAATCCGAAATTTCGTTTACTTAATTTTGTTTTTTGTTCTTCTTCATGTATTAAAAAAAAACACAAGCATGTAAAAATAACTTTTTCTTATTTTTCTTCGTTTTGGGATGGTTAAAATTTTCGATTTTCCGAAAATAGTCTAAATCGACTTATTTTTATCTAAAAAACCTAATTTTTAATTTTTAAGAAAAAGTCCGGGTGTGTGTGTGTGTGTGTGTGTGTTCACTTTTTTGTTGCTATGATATATCGAGAACTGCTTAACAGATTTTAATAAAATTTAAATGTCGAATTAAACTCATAATTAACTAAATTTGGACTCGGGGAATTTTGAAAATACTCAACCTAATTTTTTTAAGCACCATTTTTCACAAAAAAACATCGCTTATGCCAAAAAAAATTTTCACCCCAAAATACAACCTAACAAATAAATAATCATATTCCTTGTATTAAATCGAAACGATTGATCTATATAAAGTCTATAATTAACCAAAAATTAGCATAATATTTCATGATTTTTCACTTTTTTTAAATTTCAAATTTATTTTCTTTTTAAAACTTCTACAATTTTTATTTTGTAATCAAAAGTTCTAGATTTAATAAATTTAAATTCAATTCCTTTTTTTATTTCATAACTTCTTTTACGCAGATCCTATATGATCTTTTTTTGTATTTTACGCGAAAAATACATCTTAATGAACAAAAAATCTATATTCCCTGTCTCAAAACAAATCAATTGACTATACAATAGAATGAAAAATTGCATAATCATTAATGAGTTTTCATCTTTTTGACATTAAAAAAAAACTTTTTTTCTTTAATTTCTCCCATTGTTTTTATTTTATAATTATAGGTCATTTTAAGCCAATTTTATAGATTTAAAAACGAAATTATCTATATCAATTAAAAATTACTTAGCTTCCTCAATGAGAAAGTATCATATTTTGTTCGATACTTGTGTCTAGGACGGAAAAAGTGTCTTTAAAAAAAAACATTTTTTAGCGTCTTAGACACAAAAATAGGACAAAATAAGACACTTTATTTTTAGAGTGTTATTCTTCTTAATTTCTTTTTCTTTATTTTTGTATTTATTTATCTTTTTTTATCTATTCGAATTTATATATTTTTTTCTATCCACTCCCATTTATTTATTTATATTTATTTGTTTCTATTTATCTGTTTTCCTTTATTTATTCTGATTTATTTATCCTTACTTATCAATCTCTATAAATTTATACCTTTTCATTTGTATCTAGGTATCTATTCATACTTCTATTGATTTATCTCCATTTATCTAAATTTAACACATTTTAAAGAAATCCTTAATTCTTCACAATTCAAGCTTATAAAAAGAGAGTATAATAGACAATTGCGCGTGTTTAAATTAATGAGCTTTGGAAACTGGTATCCAAAATAGCAGTTGATCCAATAGTATATTTGGTATATTCGACAAAGATACGATCAATGAATTCCGAGTACTTTACGATTTGTCCAAAATGAGTTTTAGTAAAGGTACAAAGTGTGATAATGTCCCAATTATCAGGCTAAAATTATTCAAACGTCCTTTGTCCAACGATTTATGACTGAGATCATAATTAAAAGTTCTCACAATCTCATGGAGTGTAATATTTTCTGATGACAGAGCAGCGGAAGAGGTTTTTAACGATTAGTCTGCAAGCTCTCTCGTGATGGACCAAAAACTCTTAAAATTTAACAACCTCACCCGTTAATCCTCTACCCCCTATATCTCTTCGTCCTTTCCGATACGGTTTAGACTTCATTTTTTTTTTTTTTATTTACTTCACTTTTATCCTTCGAATCTTTTTGCAAAATTCGTTTATTTTTTGTCGTAAAGCGAAAAATCTGATCGTTGATGCGATACGTATATTGGAACAAAGGTTTTCTTAAAAAACTAATTCGGTTCATTTCTTTACATTGTCGATTAAATTTACAACAAAACAAAAAGCTTCAATTTTCACGTGTTTTAAATTAATTAGAGAACGTTATCTAATTTTATTACAGACTTTTGCTGTAATTTAGATAATATGGAGAAAAGTATTTTTCATCTTGTATTGGAAAAAAATTCACCTGGATCTAAAATCGCTATCCTTTTTAAAATATTTAATGCCGTTCGATTTGTTCATTTTTATAACTTAGGTATGAAACGAACATTTTTTAAAATGTTCTCAAATTTTAAATTTATAGCAATGTTGATTTTTTCAAGTTTCAGTCAATTCACGTTTAAAAACTACTAAATTTGAGGTGATTTAAACATTTCTACACTTTTTAATAATAATTATTTTCTATTATGATTTCAGTTACTTAAAATACAGTTTTGTACTAAATTTGACCATTTTACAACTATTTTAAACAATTTATAACTATTTTAATTGTTTTTAAATTGTTCCCCTAAATCTAACATTTACCTTCCTTAAATTTCAATTATTCTGTTTAGTTTTTTCAATCACATTTTCAATTTTAATTATTTTTGCCTTGTCATTTAATCAAATTTAATCATTTATTCCTAAATTCTATATTATTCATCGCAAATTTAAATTAATTTTTTTATTTTACCATTATTTTTGTCAGTTTGCAATTAATTTCAATTTTTAATCATTTTCATAATTTCTGAATTAATTAACTGAAATATATATCTCAATATTCAATTATTTTGTTCAATTTTCATTTCTTTTTATTATTTTGCATCTTTTAATATTTTCATTATTTTTAAATTAATTTCCTAAATTTTCAGTTATTATCTGAAATTTTAATTATTGTCTTCAAATTTCAATTTTTTAACCGATTTTTCAATTATTTCCTTTCGCTTAAAAAAAAAGTTTTTTTTTTAATTATTTATCTAATTTCTAAGTTTATATAAATATTATAAAATAATATTAAAAAATATTTATTTAATATAAATATTTATAAATTTCAATAATTCTGTTCATCAATTTTCGATTATTTCCGCGATTTTTTAATTATTCACTTTAATAAAATCTTTTATGTAATTTAATAATTATTTTCTTCTCTTAAATATATATTCTATGATTTTTTCAATTATTTCTCTCAATTTTATTTATTGGCTTCAATTTTTTCATATTTAAATTATTTTCATCATATTTCAATTTTTTTCTCAATCTTAAATTATTTTTTCCATTTTGAATTTTATCATTTTTTTAATTAATTGCCTGGATTGTTAATTATACTTTTCAATTCCTTCATTATTTTCTAATATTGTTAAGTATTTTTCTTCAATTTTCAATTATTTTCATTTTGTTTTAATAATTCCTGAATTAAGTTCCTGAACTATCAAGTATACTTCTTAGTTTTTAATTATTTTGATCATTTTTCTTTTTTTAATTTATTTTGCAATTATTTTCTCAATTATTTAATATTTTCATTATTTTTCAATTAATTTAATAAATTTTTAGTTATTATCTCAAATTTAGATTATTGTCTTCAATTTTTAAAATATTTTTTAATTATTTTCTTTCGCTTAAAACAAATTCTGTTCTTTTATATTTTTTTCTCCGATTTTTAATTATCTTCATTTTTTGGCTTAATTTTCAAAAATTTTAATTATATTTATCTAAAATTGCAATAATTCTTCTCATCAATTTTCGATTATCTGCGATTTTTTAGTTATTCACATTAATCTTTAATTAAATCTTTTAAGTAATTTTGTAATTATTTTCTTCTCTTTAATATATATTCTATGATTTTTTCAATTATTTCTCTCAAATTTTATTTACTGTCTTCAATCTTTCATATTTAAATTATTTTCGTCAGCTTTCAATTATTTTTCTCAATCTTAAATTATTTTCCTCGATTATTAATTATTATTCCCATTTTCTAAAATTTTTAAATAAATCTCTAAAATTTCAATAATTTTCTTCAATTTTTAATTATTTTCACTTACTTATATAATTACCAAATTTTTTTAATTAATAATTGATTTCTAAGATCTTCATGTGTTTTTCTCAAATTTAGATTATTTTTTTCTTTATTTAAAAAAAAATTTTGTAATTTTTTCAATTGATTTCCAAGATCTTCATGTGTTTTTCTCAAATTTAGATTATTTTTTCTTTATTTAAAAAAAAAAATTCTGTAATTTTTCCAATTATTTCACTCAAATGTGATTTATTTTTTACAACTTTTGTTTTTTCATTGCTTGTATCATATATCAAGTATTTTTTTCAATTTTAAATTGTAAAATCATTATTTATTTATTTTTTAAAATTTATATCCTTCAATTTTCAATTCTTTTCAGTTCTTTTATAATTTCCAAAATTTTAAACTATCTATCTGAGATTTCAATTTTTTCATTCAATTTTCAATTATTTATATGACTTTTATATTATTTTCTTCAATTTTCAATTACTTTTGTTCTTTTTCGTAATTTCCAAAAAGCTTTTAATTATTCCCTTTTTTAATTAAATATTATTCTCTTCAATTTTAAATCATGTATATTTTATTTCATTTATTTTCTCTAATTTTTAATTATTTTTTTTTTAATTTTGTATTATTCATCTCGGTTATTTTCAATTTTCAATTACTTTCTCTAATTTTTCATGATTGCATTTTTTAAATTTATCTTTAAGATTTTCAAGTAATTTTCTTAAATTTAAATTATTTTCTTTATTTTTAAATTATTTCTATGATGTTTTATATCACTTTTCACATTTTTTAATTAATTTAATTTTTTTTAAATTAATTTGAAAAATTTTGAAAATTTTTTGTTTATTTAAAATATATTTTGCAATTTTTTTTAATTTATTCTTCGGAATAAATACTGTAAAAGCTATAAAAGTCATAATAACACCTATTACAATTATTTCTAGGTTATATAATAACTGAATATTTATTTTTAATTTAAAAATTAATTTATATTCAATGTAAATGAAATTATTCTTGAATATTACATTATTAAAAATTATTGTGTAAGTATTTGTCGCAAAATAAGCACAAAAATAAATAGTATTAAGTTTTAAAATATTTTGAGGTTAGGTTACAGACTTTTGTTTGATTCCACTTTAATTATGTTATTTTAAGAAAAAGTTTAATAACTCTTAAACAATTATAGTTTTACAATAAAAACTGAATTAATTGACATTCATATAGTATATATTTCTCCATAATAAAGAATGAACATAATTTTGACCTAGTTTGTTAATTTTTATCACGTTTTGTAGTTTTTTTCAGCTTTCATTCTTTTTTATTTTTACAAAAACTAATTTTTCCACTTAAACTACAATTTCACAAATCTCTTTTGCAAGAAAGATTAAAGTAACAAAAGATTATAAAATTTTCAATAAATGGCTATTTTACGACAGAGACATTTTATTTAATTGAAGGAAAATTAAATTTCTCCGGGTTGTTGAATCAAAAAGTGCACTTTTATCGTCGTGAGAATTTTCTATGAAATTTAAATTGCCTTATCTCTTTGTGCCTTCCAACTGTTTTTTTTAATCTCTTGCTATATTTCAAATCTTCTAGCCAAAATGAATCTTGCACTTAGGAATGCAGTTCGTTGGAAGGGGGGGGGGGGGAGAGTTCCCTCTGAAATATAGAAAGTGACACCACTGTCTTTAAAATTACAAGGCAGTAAAATATTTTACATAAGTGAGGTTAAAGTAGCTTAAAGGGGTAAAATATTCAACCCACTGTTTTACGGCAATTTAATTCAACTCTTTGAAATTAAATTCTCAAATTAAAATTGTCCATTTTAATTTTTTTAATTTATTCTCCACATTAAGTTCGGGACAAGACATGTCATGACATTTGAAATGTGGAGATTATTCATATGTGTCTGAAAAAAATTATTCTCATTAAATTTACAATTAAAAATTTTCTAAGGGATCGTTCACATACCACATGGACAGTTTTGAGGGGAGGGGGGGGGTTTGTCAAAAGTCACCGATTGTCCACTAGGGGGAAGGGGGGTCAAAACAAATGTAAAAATTTAATATTTATCCCTTAAAATGTTGTTTAATTATTTTACTATTATTTTCTTTAATTTTTCAATTATTTAACACAAATTTCAATTATATTTTTTTATTTTAAATTATTTTCAACAATTTGCTATTCTTTTTTCAGATTAGTGAGAATTTCAATTTTTTTTAGTCAATTAACTTAATTTCTAATTATTTATCTCATATTTCAATAATTTTTATTAATGTTTAATTTTTCATATTATTTTTAATTATTTTCTTATATTTTAAATATATTTTGTAACTTTAAAAATACATTTTTCTAAAATTTTAATTATTTCTTTAACTTTTAATTACTCTTAACATTATAACATTATTTTCTTTGTTTTTTTAATAATTTAGTTATTTTTTAACTAATTTACCAAACTTTTCTTTTATTTTGCAATTAATTGAAAAACTTTTCAATTATTTTTTTTGCAAGTTTTAATTATTTTCTTCTATTTTCAAATATTATTATTATTATTATTTTTATTCTAAGTAGTTTTTTCCTCATTCTAATTAATTCTTTAAATTGTAAATATTTTCTACAATTTTTAATTGCTTTTAGAATTTTACAACTATTTGTCTTACAATTTTTATCATATTTATTCAATTTTTTATTAATTTCAAAAAATTTTAATTATTTCTCTGATTTTCTCACTTTTAATTAGTTTCTTCAATTTCGAATTTAATTTGCAATTTTATCACTTTTTTCAAAATTTCAATTATTTTTTTTTAATTTTGAATTATTTACCTCAAATTTAAATTATTTTTATCAATTTTTAAATATTTTCACTATTTTGCAATTGTTTTCTCAAATTTTATTTAATTTAAAAAATTTTCCATTATTTATCTCAAATTTCAATAATTTTAATTAATGTTTCATTTTTCATATTACTTTTTAATTATTTTCTTATATATTAAATATATTTTTGTAATTTTAAAAATATATTTTTCTGAAATTTTAATTATTTCTTAGACTTTCAAACTTTACCAAATTTTTCTAATTATTTTTGAATTAATTTAAGAAATGTTCAATTATTTCTTTTACAAATTTTAATTATTTTCTTCTATTTTCAAATATTATTATTATTTTACCTACAATTCTTCCATATTTTTAATTAATTCTTTAAATTTTAAATATTTTCTACAATTATTCAAGAAAATAATAGAAAAATAATTTTAAAAATAGAGCATTGATAAAATTTATTAAAATTTGAGAATAATAATTAAAAAATTTAGGAAATTAAATAAAAATATTGAATATAATTTAAAATTTCAAAAAACAATTGCAAAATAGTGAAAACATTTAAAAATTGATAAAAATAATTTAAGTTTGAGGTAATTAATTGAAAATTGGAGAAAATAATTAAAATTTTGAAAGAAGTGATAAAATTTCAAATTGAATTTGAAATTGAAGAAAATAATTAAAATTGATAAAATCAGAAAAATAATTAAAATTTTTGGAAAATAATTGCTTTTGTAATTAATTCAATTATTTTCTCCAATTTTCAATTATTTACCTCAAATTTAAATTATTTTTATCAACTTTTAAATGTTTTCACTATTTTGCAATTGTTTTCTCGAATTTTAAATTATATTCAATATTTTTATTTAATTTTCTAAATTTTTCAATTATTATTCTCAAATTTCCATAATTTTTATCAATTCTCTATTTTTAAAATTATTTTTCTATTATTTTCTTGAATTTTTCAATTATTTATCACAAATTTCAATCATATTTTTTTATTTTACATTATTTTCATTAATTTGCAATTCTTTTCTCAGATTAGTGAGTATTTTCAATTTTTTTTAGTCAATTACCTTAATTAACAATTATTATTTCTGTCATATTTCACTAATTTTTAGTAATGTTTACTTTTTCATATTATTTTTGAATTATTTTCTTATATTTTAAATATATTTTGTAATTTTAAAAATACATTTTTTTAAAATTTTAATTATTTCTTACACTTTTAATTACTCTTAACATTTTAAAATTATTTTCTTCATTTTTTTAATAATTTAGTTATTTTTTAACTAAATTACCAAACTTTTCTATTATTTTTCAAATAGTTTAAGAAAATTTCAATTATTATTTTTACATATTTGAATTTTTTTCTTCTATTTTAAACTATTATTCTTAGTCTAGTTACTATTTTACACCACTTTTAATTAATTCTTTAAATTGCAAATATTTTCTACAATTTATAATTGCTTTTATAATTTTTCAACTATTTTTCTTACAATTTCTATTATATTTTTTCAATTTTTTATTAGATTCCAAAAATTTTAATTATTTCTCTCACATTTCAATTACTTTCTTCAATTTCAAATTCATTTTGTAATTTTATCACTTTTTTCAAAATTTCAATTATTTTTTTTCAATTTTCAATTATTTACCTCAGATTTTAATTATTTCTTACAATTTTTAAAAAATTTCATTATTTTGCAATTGTTTTCTCAAATTTTAAATTATTTTTTAGTGAATTTTCCAAATTTCCAATTCTTTATCTCAAATTTTAATTAATTCTTTAAATATTATTTACTTTCTTCCATGCTTAATTGTTTTTACCATTTTTCAATTATTTGCTTTAATTTTTATTAAATTTTTTGACTTTTCTTTCTGACATAGAAAGTATTATCACTTATTTTACTTAAATTTCAATTATTTTCTTCAAACTTCAATTATTTACCTAATATTTCAATTATTTTATTCGATTTTTAAATATTTTTATTATTTTGCCACTGTTTTCTCCAATTTTTAATTATTTCTTTATTAATTTTCTAAATTTCCAATTGCTAATCACTAATTTCAATTAATTCTATAAATATCAATTACTTTCTTTATATTTTCATTGTTTTTACCATTTTCCAATTATTTTCTTTAATTTCTATTAAACTTTTGGATTTTGCTTTCTCATATAGGAAGTATTATCACTTCCTTTTTTCAAAATTGTAATTATTTTCGTCAACTTTAAAATATTTATCTTAAAAATTTATAATTATTTTAATTTTTTTAGAATTATTTTCTCCAAATTTTACAGATTCTAATTGTTTTTCAATTAATTTTCTAAATATTTATCTAAAATTTTACTTATTGACATCCATTTTTTAATGCCTTTATCATTTTTCAATTATGTTTTTAATTTTAAATATATCTTATACTTTCATCACTTATTTTTCTTTAAGTGTATATTCTTTAGTTTTGCTTTATTATTTTTAATCATTTTCACCCATTTTTATTTTCCCATTAATTTTATAGATTTTGCTTCCTCCTAGAGGAAGCTTTGTAATCGTTGAAATTTTCTATTCTCCAAAAATAACCTAAATTGACTAATTTTCATCTGAAATGCAAAAATTTTCGTTCTTGCCAATGTTCAGAAAATGACGGTTTTCTTTGTCGCCAGGTTATTTCGAGAAAGCTTCAACGAATGTCAATAAAATATTTCTAATAAGTACCTATTAAATATTAATTTATTTACAATTTTAAGATAAAAATCCTTCTTTATAGTTAAAATTTCTCATAACATAGGAAATATTATTTTTTAAAAAAAAGTCCACGTGGACATCTAGAGGG
This sequence comes from Ganaspis brasiliensis, assembly GCA_037103525.1. Lineage (NCBI taxonomy): Eukaryota > Metazoa > Arthropoda > Insecta > Hymenoptera > Figitidae > Ganaspis > Ganaspis brasiliensis. Next base: position 150,719 of record JAZKLR010000082.1, read on the forward strand.
GGGCAGGGGGGTTAAAAAAGTGATTAAAAATTGTCCACGTGGTATATGAGCGACCCTTAATGATATTGAAAGTTTAATGAAATTAAACATTTAAATCAGAAAAATGTTTTTAATGCTCTTTTTACATTTTTTAAGCGGGAATTATTTTTTATGTTTTCAAGATGGCATTTTAAAATATTATTTTTGAAGGTTTTCTTTTTTTGTTTAACTTTTGTTTGTAAAGTACATTATCGGTTTTTGGAGTGCATGAAACTTATGTAGTTGTATGTATAACATACATGCAATAATACTCAAGTACTGCACTCGAATAACACGTAAAAGTTGGATAACTGTTCACGGTACACATTGAATATACAGGAGGGACTATGATCTCCAGGGAACGCTTATTGTAGATTTTTGTTGTTTCGGGCAAAAAGAGGTAAATTATTATTGTCATAACCCTCATTTTAATTTTTTAGTCAATTTTTAAACACACAAATATACGCAAATTTTATTTTACGTATATTTTATAAAATTAAGTTGTCGACACCAAATGGCTAAATATTAAAATTTTTAAATTATTTTGTTTCGACAATTTATCATTTTTTAAAACAAATATTAAATCATAAAAATCTCAGTATAATTCAGAAAATATATGAGATTAAATCTCTAAATCATTACTTCTTTATAGTATCAAACTAGCCGAAAATTAAATTTTTGAAATTATAAAATACAATAATAAATATAATAAAACGATAAATAATATTTATCTAATAAGAAGAAATAAATATTGAAAAAAAAAAAATACTTAAAATTTGAGAAAATAATTTAAAAAAATTACATAAAATATTTTAAATAAAGGAAAGTTAAATAAAAATTGAGAAAAATACTTAAAACTTTCAGAAGTTCAGTGAAATAAAATAAAATAATTAAAAATTAGAGAAAATAAATGAAAAAAGTATAAACATTATTTAAAATTGAACAGAACAAGTTTTAATTAAAGAGAAATAAGTCAGAACTTTTTGACAATTATGATAAAGAACGAGAAAAAATTGAAAATTGAATGAAACAATTCAAAAGTCAGATAAATAGTTGAAATTTTTTGAAGTTATAAAACAAATGTACAGAATTGAAAATTGAAGGGAATAAATAATATATAATTGAAGTTTGAGAAAAATACATGAAGATCTTGGAAATCAATTAAAAAGAAAAGAAAATAACTAGAAATTGGAAAAAGAATTGAAAAAAGCTAAAAGTAATTGAAATTTACGATAATCAATAGAAAAATGTTAAAATTCTGAAAACAAATGAAAATAATTAAAAATTAAAAAAAAATAATAGAAATTTTAGAAAAATACTTAAAAGTTTTAGAAATTAATTTTATAAAATGAGAAAAACTAAAAATTGGAGAAAAGTCTGGAAGAAAGCTGAAAATAATTGAAATTTACGATAATTCATAAAAAAAATTTTAATTCTGATAAAATATGAAAATAATAAAAATTTTAAGAAAATACTTGAATTTTCATAAAAATGCTTAAAAATCTTAGAAAATAATTTTAGAAAATGAGAATAATAATTAACAATCGAGGAAAATAATTGAAAAATGATCAAATTAATTTAAAATTGAAAAAAATAATTGAAATATGCTGAAAATAATTTAAATATGAAAAATTGAAAATAGTAAATAAAATTTACTATTATTTACTATTTACTATTTACTATTTACTATTTACTACTATGAATGTTTATTCATAGAATAGGTATATGTTTAAAAGAAAATAATAATTACAAAATTACTTTGAAATTTTAAATTAAAGAGAATAATTAAAAAATCGCAGAAATAACGAAAATTGATGAAATTAATTGCATGTGTGTATATTTTAGACTTCTTCAAAAACCATAATAAATTTTTAAAGCATTTTTCGAAACTGTTTTTTAAAAATCAGCATAATACGACACTAACATAAAAGGTTACTTTATTCTTTCAATTCAAAATTCAAAATTCAATAATAAAAATCTGCGTGAACTCCTGAAGTTAGTTAGTATGTATTTATATTTATTCATCTTTTTCTGTCCACGTTTTAAAGTCTGAAGTGAAGATAGTTAGTATTAATATTTATTCATCTTTTTCTGTCTATACGTTATAAAATCCAGAGTCAAGTTAGTTCTTGTTATTTTATTTTGTTGTGCAGGTTTTTCATTGTCATTTGTGTAAAAAAAAAGTTTCGAAAAATGCTTTAAAAATTTATTATGGTTTTTGAAGAAGTTTAAAATATATACACATGCAATTAATTTCCTAAATTTTCAGTTATTATCTCAAATTTAGATTATTGTAATTAATTTTCCATTATATAACGATTTTTTAATTATTTTCTTTTGCTTAAAAATAAATTCTGCAATTTTTCTTCATTTTCATCAGTTTATAATTATATTCATTATTTTGTCATTACTTTAAAAAATTTCAATTATTTATTTTTATTATTTCCCTCAAATTTTAATGAATGTTTTCAATTTTTCATATTTGAATTATTTTCATCATAATTCAATTTTCTTTCTTAATCATAAATTATTTTCAGCATATTTCAATTATTTTTTTCAATTTTTAATTAATTTTATCAATTTTTAATTATTTTTCTAGATTGTAAATTATTATTCTCATTTTCTAAAATTATTTTCTAAGATTGTTAAGTATTTTTCTGAAAATTCAAATATTTCCTTCAATTTCTAATTATTTTTATTTGTTATCAGAATTTTAAATTTTTTTTATTAATTATCGTAAATTTCAATTATTTTTAACTTTCTTTCAGACTTTTCTCCAATTTTTAGTTATTCTCATTTTATAAAATTAATTTCTAAAATTTTAAAGTTTTTTTCTCAAATTGCTATTAGTTTCGTCAATTTTTAATTATTTTTCTTTATTTTCATAATTTCCAAAAGATTTTATTAATTATCGTTAATTTCAATTATTTTTAGCATTCTTCCAGTCTTTCCTCCAATTTTTAATTATTCTCATTTTCTAAAATTATTTTCTAAGATTTTTATGAATTTTTCTAAAACTTCAATTGTTTTCTTCAATTTTTTAATTATTTTTATTTATTTTCATAATTTCAAAATTTGTTTATTAATTATTGTAAATTTCAATTACTTTTAGCTTATTTCTTCAATTCTTTTTTCCAATTTTTAGTTATATTCTTTTTTTTAATAGATTTCTAAGATCTTCATGTATTTTTTCAGATTTAAATTATTTTTTCTTTATTTAAAAAAAATTCTGTAGGTTTTTCAATTATCTTACTTAAATGTCATTTATTTTTTATTTTACAAATAATCATTGTTTGTATCATATTTTAATTATTTTCGTCAAGTTTTAAAATTTAAACATTTTTGAATTATTTTCCAGAATTTATTTTCTTCAATTTTCAATTCTTTACATTTGTTTCATAATCTCAAAAATTTTTATCTATTTATCTGACTTTTCAATTATTTCATTATTTATAATATTTTTTATATTATTTTCTTGAATTTTCAATTACTTTCGTTCTTTTTCTCGTTCTTTTTCATAATTGCCAAAAAGTTTTTACTTATTTATCTTTAATGAAAACTTGTTCTGTTCAATTTTAAATTATGTTTATCTTTTTTCATTTTTTTTCTCTAATTTTTAATTATTTGCTTTGATTTCAAGGCTTTTATTTTTTCAATTATTTTCTCTAATTTTTCATTATTCAATTTTGTTTTAATGTAGTTTTGAGATTCTCAAGTATTTCTCTGAAATTTAAATTATTTTCTTTATGTTTAAAACATTTTTATGATTCTTTAAATTACTTTCTCCAATTTTTAATTTATTTCATTTTTTTTTCAATTAATTCGAAAAATTTGCAATTTTTTTGTTTAATTTCAGTTATTTTTTGCATTTCTTTTTAATTCTAAAATATTATAAATTTTGTTCTAAATAAATATTTATTTTATTTATATTAATTGATGTTTAAATATTATATTTTAAATATTTATTTCTTCTTATTAGATAAATATTATTTACCGATTTGTTATATTTATTACTGTATTTTATAATTTCTAAAATGTAATAAAAACTAATCGAGCGCTAGCGCGCGTTTTATTTTGCTAGTATTTCAGATGTTTCCCGATAAAAAGAGTCAAAATCAATAAAATAGCAGGAACTAACTTCACTTCAGATTTTAAAACGTGGACAGAAAAAGATGAATAAATACAAATACAAACTTCAGGAGTTTACGGAGATTATTATTATTTAATTAATTTTCTTTGCGTGAATGTTTTGAGTTAATTATTAGGGTGGCCCAAAGAAAAAAAATTCGATTTTCATAAACCTTACCCCCCAATTTTTTTCTTTGGCGAAAAATATGAGATACGTATTTTTTTATTTTTTTTATTTTTTAATATTAACCCGTGCCGCAAAGCCCTTGAAAATTACCATTGAATTCCCATAGGAAAAATGCACTTTTTCGTAAATTTGACATAAAATCGTGAAAAATTGACCTCTTTCTTTCTGTAAACGATATTTTTGTTCATGAATGTCCAAATAATAAAAATCTGTCGTATATTTATTAAATAAATTATTTCAACTATTTTTTATATGACTGTAAACAAACCCTATAAACGTAAAAAAACCTGGAATTTATTAAAAAAAATATTAATTATTTTTTTAAATGCTTTTTCTTCATTCATTGATGTTATTACCAAAATATATATTATTGTTTATGTTTTACCATGTTACATAATTTGTTTAAACAATTTATTGTTGTTATTTCCTTACAAAATGACAAATAAATCGAGCGTTTTTGCAATTTTCTTAAACTTTCTAACTTTAGACGCCTAATAAAAACATAAACTTATATTGATTTATGTTATATAAATATTTATTATCAAATTAAGACGCTAACAATTGTTTAAACAAATTATTGTTGTTATTAATTAACTTTTTCAGAATTGCTTAAAAAGAGTTGTAGTTTTTTCTTAATTTTGCAACTTGCTTTTCTTGAATTAACCACATTTTAATAAAAGAAAAAAAAATTATTATTATAGCAATTATTTAAACAAATTATTGTTGTTATTTATTAACTTTTTCAACAATGCTTATAAAGAGTTGTATTTTTTTTTAGTTTTGCAAATTAATTTTCTTTAACCAACCACATGTTAATAAATTAAATAAAATTATTATAAAAACAATTACTTAAACAAATTATTGTTGTTATTTTTTAACTTTTTCAAAAATGCTTAAAAAAAGTTGCAGATTTTTCTTAATTTTGCAAATTGCTTTTTTTGAATCAACCACATTTTAATAAAATAAATAAAAATTATTATTATAACAATTATTTAAACAAATTATTGTTGTTATTCTTAAAATTTTTCAAAAATATTTATAATGAGTTCTAGTTTTTTCTCAATTTTGCAAATTGATTTTATTAAACCAACGACATGTTAATAAAATTATTAAAATTATTATTATAACAATTAAACAACTTATTGTTGTTATTTATTAACTTTTTTAAAAGTGCATTAAAAGAGTTGTAATTTATTCTTAATTCCTTAAATTACTTTTCTTAAGTCAACCACAATTTAAAAAACGCTCAAAAATCTTGTTAATTCCTTGACAACACTATGACCAATCCTTCCAATCACGTTCGCTATAATTTTCCTGTAATCTACACGTGAAAATACATATGTGTGCCAAATTTGAGCTTTCTAAATCAAATAGTTTGGCGTCTAGGGGGGGGGGGGGATACGATTTTTGTCTACGGACGCTCGAGTATCGTCATAAGGGTTCCGTTTGTACACTTTGTGTACGGAACCCTAAAAATTGATAAATTTTTAACAAAACAAATTTTTAAACAAACTGTTTAACTCTTTATTTAGCATTTATTAAAAATTTTATAAATAACAACAATAATTTGTTTAAATATTTGTTAGAATAATAATTTTAATAATTTTATTAACCTGTGGTTAGTTTAATAAAATCAATTTGCAAAATTGAGAAAAAACTACAACTCTTTATGAGCATTTTTAAAAAAGTTAAAAAATAACAACAATAATTTGTTTAAATAATTGTTATAATAATAATTTTTATTTATTTTATTAAAATGTGGTTGATTCAAGAAAAGCAATTTGCAAAATTAAGAAAAATCTGCAACTTTTTTTAAGCATTTCTGAAAAAGTTAATAAATAACAACAATAATTTGTTTAAATAATTGTTTTTATAATAATTTTTTTTAATTTATTAACATGTGGTTCGTTAAAGAAAATTAATTTGCAAAAATAAAAAAAAATGCAACTCTTTATAAGCATTTTTGATAAAGTTAATAAATAACAACAATAATTTGTTTAAACAATTTTTAGCGTCTTATTTGATAATAAATATTTATATAACATAAATCAATATAAATTTATGTTTTTATTAGGCGTCTAAAGTTAGAAAGTTTAAGAAAATTGCAAAAACGCTCGATTTATTTGTCATTTTGTAAGGAAAAAACAACAATAAATTGTTTAAACAAATTATGTAACATGGTAAAACATAAACAATAATATACATTTTGGTAATAACATCAATGAATGAAGAAAAAGCATTTAAAATAATAATTAATATTTTTTTTAATAAATTCCAGGTTTTTTTACGTTTATAGGGTTTGTTTACAGTCATATAAAAAATAGTTGAAATAATTTATTTAATAAATATACGACAGATTTTTATTATTTGGACATTCATGAACAAAAATATCGTTTACAGAAAGAAAAAGGTCAATTTTTCACGATTTTATGTCAAATTTACGAAAAAGTGCATTTTTCCTATGGGAATTCAATGGTAATTTTCAAGGGCTTTGCGGCACGGGTTAATATTAAAAAAAAAAAAAATACGTATCTCATATTTTTCGCCAAAGAACAAAATTGGGGGGTAAGGTTTATGAAAATCAAATTTTTTTTTTTGGGCCACCCTAGTGATAATGGAGCTAATACACGGGGATTAGGAAACAATCCCTTTACAGCGCATCTCGCCATTGACAATCCTTAAAATAAGTCCAACAATAAATTTAGAAAAAGAAAGAAAATCTAAAAAACTTTATGGTAGAACAAGTAAGTTTGCAAAAAATCTCGTGAAAAATAGAAAACATGTGAAAAAACTTGAATAAACTTACAAAAAAAAAATGAGAGTATTTATTTTTAAAACTATGAAAATAATTATGAAAATTAACGAAATAAAAAGTTTAATGAATGTTATAATAACGAAATTGTCTATAATTATATCAAATAATCTGCATAAAATGAGGAAAATTAAAGAAAACCCTAAAATAAAAAGACAAATAAAAAAACAAAAATATCAAAAGTAAAAGTAGAAAAAGACTTAAAATTTTATAAAAATAAGAAATTATGAGATAAAAAATAAACATTTTTTAAAAATTGAAATATCTTAGAATAATCTTGTAAGAATATTAAAAAAAAATTATTGTGAATATATAATACCAAAAATTTATAAATCGTAGGTATTTTGATTATCTGTATTAGCACAATTTTTTCAAATTTTATAAAGATGGAAATATTAAAATTGAATTTTTTTAGATTTATCCTCAAATTTGTGGGGTTTGTTTATGGTTTGTGATGTTTTACATGCAGTATTAGACATCCGGAGAATTGTAAAGTTATTTTGATTTAAATCATGATTTTAATGCAAATTTTCCAATGATTTAAATCAAAGTGATTTAAATCAATAACAGCTCTTCTATTCACTCACTTTTTTTCACTTAAGGGCATGTGATGATAATGCTAAATTTGTCCGTAAACTTTCTCTTAAAGTACTCAATGTTTTGACACCAAACTTTGTAGAATTACTCAAAACACCATTTGAATGGTCTCTCTGACCCAATTTTGTTTCATTTTTGTCTTTAAACTAAATATTTTTCAAATTTACTTTTTTTTCAAAATTTTCCAAAAATTGTAAAATTGAAAAAAAAATTAGTTTAAAGATAAAAATGAAATAAATTTGGGTCAGAGAGACCATTCTAATGGTATTTTGAATAATTCTACAAAGTTTGGTGTCAAAACATTGAGTACTTTAAGAGAAAGTTTACGGACAAATTTAGCATTATCATCACATGCCCTTAAAAACTCATTATTTACTCACATTTTTAAATTAAAATGTCTTTTTTTTACTATTTTCAATCTTCAAGTCCATTGCAGCTCTCCTTATTGGATAATTATTATTCATCGATGTATTTTATTTATTTGTATAGTTTAATTTCTAAAATGAATGGAAAACTAATCGCGCGCTTGCGCGCGTTATATTTTGCTAGTTTAATAATTAATTTTCTTTGCCTGAATGTTTTGAGTTAATTATATCACGTTGGATAATAACAAAGCGTGACTTTGGAGAAATGACGTGAACGCGACAGAATGGGACAGAATTTATTGAAATGGATTAGACGTTTAATCCAGCGAGCTCGAATTGATCAGACAAGCAGAACGTTGCGTATCAGTTTAGCTTGTCGGCGTCGAGTAATTGGTAGCGTTAGTGTTTTCCAATTAAAGTGATGGGCTGCCCCAAGGGTTGCGTGATTACTCGCTTCGTTATCCACCCAAAAAGACAAGACGTCTGCGCAATTATCTTCACAAGGTTTGGTAGCGCAGAGCAAGAAAATGGAGGAAATGTCAAGGGTTCTGATGATTCTACTATAACGTTGGTAATGGTAGTTCAACTTTGCGGGATCCACGTGACCCGAAAGGTCAAACAACCTCCGTCCAAAGACGCCTGCATCATGAAAAGTTCACCTAAATAGGTCGTGTTTGTTTATTCCAAGTTACGAAAAAGGAAAAATCTCCGAAAGGATTATTGAGGCGCTGAGAAAAAAAAAACTTTTAGCTGCACTTTAAAATAATCGAGTGCTGATGGATTTAGTTTATTTTTGATTCACTGGATTTATGTAAGTTCTTTTTGTGACTACAGAATTTTATGAATTAGAATTAGAAACATGTTTTTTTTTAACTTGATAACTTTTTTCTAAATTTTGTCTATTGCTATCGGGTTTAAAAATCTATTTTTTTCTGCAATGTTCTACAAAATTAATTATATCTGGAAAGTTGAAATTAAAATTTGTAATTCAATTGGCGATGTATTCTTAATAGACAGTCTTTAATTGAACATTCTTTAAAGTTGGATAAAGATTTTCCCCTTGTTTTGTTAGTTTGCGGGTGTTGAAGATACTTTTTCGATTTATAGGAAGAATGAAGATGAAATTATAACAAGTTCCAAACACTCATAAAATTCATCTTTTTCTTTTGTGTTTTATTAACTTTTTTTTTTAATCGAACTGCATAAAGTGGCGTGATTAACTGAAAATTACAATTACGTATAATTTACTAATTTTACTATGACATAAGCCATTTATCAATTTATGCTTTTTAGACATTGAAAAGAAATTAGTTTAAGATCAAATAATAGACGTTATTTAGATATTATCAAATGATTATATTGATTTGATAAAAATAAATTTTTGTTGGTTGGAAATAAAAAACCGATTATCCCTATAGATTTGGTAAATGAAGCCTCGGCTGGTCCAAAAAAAGTTTTTTTAATTTTTTTGCTCTTATCTCTTAGGATTATTCTCTATCGCAAAAGATAAAAGAAAATGAAAATTTAAAAAAATAATTGATAGGAAATTAATTGAGGAATAGTAAAAATAAAAATAATTACAAATTGAATAAATTGATTGCAAAATGATACCAATATAATACTTAAAAATTGAAGAAAATTATTAAAATTTGAGAAAGATATTTTAAAATCTAGGAAATTAATTAAAAAAGAATAAAAATAGTAAAAAAAATTCGAGAAAATATTTGCAACGTAATAAAAATTATTTAAAAATTAAAGAAAATAATTTTAATTTGTGACAAATAGTTGAAAAAATTACAACATATATTTGTAACAAAAGAAAATAATTGCACAATGATAAAAATAATTGTATATTGAAAAAATATCTGGAATTTGAGATAAGTATTAACAAAATTAGAATATTAATTAAAAAACATTTGAAAATGACAAAAAATAATTGAAAAATGATAAAAATAATTGAAAATTAAAAAAAATAATAAAAAATTGTAATAAATTACTGAAAAAATTACAGAATATATTTGAGATGAATAAGACTACTTTAAAAAGTTATAAAATTAATTGGAAATTAATGATAATTATCGAAATTCAAGAAAAAAAAATTGAGAAAATTACAGAATTTATTTGATATAATAGAAAGTGACTAAAAATCGAAGATCGTTGAAATAATTTAGTTTTTTTAATAAATAGTGAAATTGATGATTAAATTAACAAATTTGATAAGTTACATCCTTCCATTATTTAATTGACATTACAAATTGATATTAATAATTGGCTATTAAAAAAATAAATTGTAATTTGAAGATAAAAGTTACAATTTGAAAAGCAAAAATCATATTTTGTAAAAATAATTGAAAAATGGTGAAAGAAATTGAAAATTAATTAATAAATCATGGAAATGATTTGATATTGAAGGAAATAATTGAAACTAAAATATTTTATTTGAAAAAATTAAGAAAATAATTGAAACTTATGCGGAAATGAAATTTAAAATTTAGAGAAAAAATGGAAAAATAATGAAAACAATTATAAATTGAAGAAAATCTTTGAAAAATGATAAAAATAGTTTAAAATTGTAGCAAATAATTGAAATCGGACCTAGACTAAGTTGTTTATAATAAAAAACTAAAAAAAAAGTATGTATTACATCCCCCCCCCCGCTACTCTAATATTTTATTTTAGAACTAAAAAACAATTTTTTCTGCAGTTTTTGTACAAAGTATACTGTTACTTCGTTATTTTTGGTCTGATTTCAAATTTTTTTTTTTATTTTAAAGCTAAGAAACGAAGCTTTATATAACTAATAGTTAATGTGAACTTGCATTGATTAAAAGTTCAATTAATCCACGTTTGAAAATTACTAAATTTGGAGTGATTTGCAAATATATTCAATTTTTTACAATTCTTTTCTATTATGATTTCAATTACTTAAAATACAATTTTGTACTAAAATTCTTAATTATTTTAATTGTTTTTAAATTGTTTCCCTAAATCTTAAACTTACCTTCCTCAAATTTCAATTATTTTGTTTAGTCATCCCAATCACTTTTTCAATTTTAATTATTTTTGCCTTGTCATTAAATCAATTTAATTATTTAAACCTAAATTTTATATTGTTTGTCGCAAATTTTAATTAATTTTTTTAATTCACCATTATTTTTGTTATTTTCAAACTATTATTTCAATTTTTAATCATTTTGCATAATTCCTGAATTAATTTACTGAACTATCAAATATACATCTCAATTTTCAATTATTTTGTTCAATTTTTATTTCTTTTTATTATTTTGCCATTATTTTTTCCCTCTTTTAATATTTTAATTATTTTTCAATTAATTTCCTAAATTTTCAGTTATTATTTTAAATTTAGATTATTGTCTTCAATTTTCATTTTTTTAAACAATTTTTCAATTATATTCTTTCGTTTAAAATGAAATTGTGTAGTTTTATATCATTTTCTCCGATTTTAAATTATTTTCATTCTTTCGGCATAATTTTCAAAAATTTCAATTATTTATCTGGAATTTCAATAATCCTTTCATCAATTTTCGATTATTTCTGCGATTTTTTAAATTATTCTCTTAAATTTAATATTATTAATTGATATATGATATTCTATTATATTCTATGACTTTTTCAATTATTCCTTTCAAATTTTATTTACTGTTTTTAATCTTTCATATTTAAATCACTTTCATCATATTTCAATTATTTTTCTCAATCTTAAGTTATTTTCAGCATACTTCAATTATTTTTTCAATTTTGAATTAATTATATAATTTTTCAATTATTTTCCTCGATTGTTAATTATTATTTACAATTTATAATAAATTTTTAAGTATTTTTCTAAAATTTCATTTATTTTTATTCGTTTTCATAAGTTCCAAACTTTTTTTTCTTAATTATCGTAAATTTCATTTTTTAGCTTTCCTCAATTGTTACCTCCAGTTTTTAGTTATTCTTTTTTTTTTTTAATTGATTTCTAAGATTTTCGTGAACTTTTCTCAAATTTCCATTATTATTTTTATTTTAAAAAAAAAACATCTCTAATTTTTTCAATTATTTGACTCAAATGTGATTTATTTTTTACAACTTCTCATTGTTTGTATCATATTTTAATTATTTTCTTCAAGTTTCAAATTGTAAAATAATTTTTCAATTATTTTCCAAAATCTATAACATTCAATTTTCAATTTTTTGTATTTCTGCTGTATTTTTAAAAAATTTTAATTATTTATCTGGGATTTCAATTATTTTATTCAATTTTCAATTATTTATGTGATTTTTTATATTATATTCTTCAATTTTCAATTACTTTCGTTCTTTTTCGTAATTTCTAAAAAGTTTTTAACAATTTCTGTTTAATTAAAATTTATTCTCTTCAATTTGCAATTATGTTTAATTTATTTTCTCTAATTTTTAATTATTTTCTTTTTTCTTCAACGAACTTCTGAAAGTTTTAAGTATTTTTTTAAATTTTCTTTATCTTTTCTTTATTTAAAATACATTATGTAATTTTTTCAATTATTTCCTCAATTTTTAATTATTTTTTCAATGTAATATTATTTATCTCAACTTTTAATCATTTTTTTTTAATTTTCAATTATTTTCCCTAATTTTTTATTGTTCAATTTTTTTTTAATGCATTTTTAAGATTTTCAAGTAATTTTCTCAAATTATTCTCTTTATTTTTAAAACATTTCTATGATTTTTTAAATTACTTTCCCCAATTTTTAATTGATTTCATTTTTTTTTTATTAAAAAATCATTCGTTTTCGTAATTTCTAAATTTTTTGTATTAATTATCATAAATTTCATTTATTTTAAGCTTTTCTCAATCCTTTTCTTCAATTTTTAGTCATTCTAATTTTTTTCAACTGATTTCTAAGATTTTTATGTAGTTTACTCAAATTCAATTATTATTATTTTTTTTTTTTTAAACAAACTTCTGTAATTTTTTCAATTATTTCACTCAAATCTGATTTATTTTTTACAACTTATCATTGTTTGTATCGTACTTCAATTATTTCTTCAAGAAAATCATTATTTCTTTAAATTTTCATTTATTTTCCCTAATTTTTCATTATTCAACTTTTTTTTTTTTTTTTTTTAAGATTTTCAAGCAATTTTCTCAAATTTAAATTATTTTCTTTATTTTTAAAACATTTGTATGATTTTTTAAATTACTTTCCCCAATTTTTTTTAATTAATTTGAAAAATTTGTTATTTATTTTTGTAATTTTTTTTTAATTCTAAAATTTTATAAATTTTGACCTAAAAAAACAATTATTAGGTTTGACTGAGGGCCCCCTGAGCTCAAGGGCCCTGGGGCACTGTCCCACTTTGCCCCTTAATAGTTACGCCACTGGTAACAGTTTATTTTATACAAAAATTGCAGAAAAATTATTTTTAGCTCTAAAATGAAATTTTGCGGCCCGGGGGCGGGGGGGGGGGGGGAGGGAATTTAATACAAATTTTTTTTTTCATGACGAACAACTTAGGCTAAGTCCGATTAAAAGTAATTTTCTGTTTTCATTTTTTGTAACACAGTGTAATAGAAAAAAATGGTTAAAAATTGAAGAAATTTTTAAATAATTTGGAATTTACTATTCTCAAAGTGTGGATTAATTAAAACTTTAATTAATGGAATTTCAAATTAATTAAAATTAATTTTTATATAAGTTAGCTCTTTTTTAATTTCGATAATATTTTTTTTTTCTAAAACGACGCTCTTTGTCTGACTAAAAACTACCCGCACTACTGAAAATAGTAATAAACAGATAATAAAGCTTGCATTAAAAATGAAAATCGTTTGTAAGCCATTTTTTTTCTGCTTGTTCTTTTTTTGTGCGATCTTTAGTGGCCGATTTTGGCGAAGGTAGTGCAATTATCGCTACTTTAAACTCTCAAGTGCATTATCTTGAATACTAAAGAGAATGAGAGTATAATAGTATTAACCGGACCACTGACACTGGCGTAGGTTTTTGTAAGTACTTCTTTGAAAGACTAAAGTTTTCAATTTACCTCAGCTCTATCCGACACAGGGTGCTCACTTCAAAGGATATGAATTGCATTAGTCTCGTAATGTTTCTGCATAAAATACACTTTATCATTTTTTGACCCTCCAACAAAAGAAATAAATAAATCTCTGTCTCTGGCAGAGATTTTCGCGTATTACAACAAGCTTTTACGCTTTTCATTATAACTGTTTATTTTATTTTATTTACCCTTCTTTTTCATTTTATATCAAAAGTATCTCTTACAATTTTTCATTTAGGAAGGATATTTTATTAAAAGTCCAACTCTCATTAAATTCATGTTTGTATTTGTCTCGGTTTTCGTATATTTTCCGCATGCACGTTTTTCATCAAAATATTATACTTGTATTAATATTGTTTTTATTGATCTTTTTTTATTTATTTTTTTTTAATATTTTTAATTTACTATTATTTGATGTTATTATTATTATTATTATTATTATTATCATCATTATTATTACAGTAGCGTCATTAGGAGAGAAAGGATCCTGGTTAAAAAAAAACCGGGCCCCAATAATAAACAATAATTTACAATTTTAATTCATTCATTCATGTTGTCCACACCTGAAATTTGACACTAGATGTTTTTTTCTGTTAAGATTTTAAATTATTAATCATATTTCACCTTTTCCAAATGTTCTCAAAGTTTAAATTTATAGCAATTTTTTAATTTCTTAAAATTTCACTCAATGGGCATTTCCACGTAAAAAAATTTGAAATTTCAATTCTTTTAATTCATTTTCGGTTACGTTTGCAATTTCTTAATTATTCTCTTTAATTAAAATTTTTTAAGTAATATCGTAAGTACCTATTCTCTTCTTTTAAACATATATTCTATGCTTTTTTCAATTATTTCTCTCAAATTTAATTTACTGTCTTCAATTTTTTCATATTTAAATTATTTTCATCATATTTCAATTTTTGTTCTCAATTTTAAATTATTTTCAGCATATTTCAATTATTTTTTTCAAGGTTGAATTGATTTTATCTTTTTTTAAAATTATTTTCCTCAATGTTAATTAAAATCTTAATTTTTAAAATTATTTTCTAAGTTTTTCAAGTACTTTTCTAAAATTTCAATTATTATTTTCAATTTGAATTATTTTTATTTGTTTTCATAATTTTTTAATTATCTTACTGAACTATAAAATATACAGGTATCTCAATTTTCAATTATTTTGTTCAATTTTCATTTCTTTTTATTATTTTGCAATTTTTTTCTCCATCTTTTAATATTTTTATTATTTTTCACTAAATTTCCTACCTTTTCAGTTATTATCTGAAATTTAGATTATTGTCTTCAATTTTCAATTCTTTAAACGATTTTTTAATTATTTTTCCCCTTTAAAATCAAATTCTGTAAATTTATATTATTATCACCGATTTTAAATTATTTTCATTCTTTTAGCTTAATTTATAAATAGTTCAATTATTATTATTTATCTGAAATTTCAATAACTCTTTATCAATTTTCTATTAGTTTTTATTTTTGCGATTTTTTAATTATTCACTTTAATTAAAATTTTTAAGTAACTTTGAAATTATTTTCTTTTTTAAACATATATTCTATGATTTTATAAATTATTTTTCTCAAATTTTATTTACTGTTTTTAATCTTTCATATTTAAATTATTTTCATTATATTTTAGTTATTTTTCTTAACCTGAAATTATTTCGAGCATATTTAAGTTATTTTTTCAAATTTGAATTAATTATATCATTCATTAATAATTTTCCTCGACTGTTAATTTTTATTATCAATTTCTAAAATTTTCAAGTACTTTTCTAAAATTTCAATTATTATTTTCAATTTGAATTATTTTTATTTGTTTTCATAATTTTTGAATTATCTTACTGAACTATAAAATATACAGGTATCTCAATTTTCAATTATTTTGTTCAATTTTCATTTCTTTTTATTATTTTGCAATTTTTTTCTCCATCTTTTAATATTTTTATTATTTTTCACTAAATTTCCTACCTTTTCAGTTACTATCTGAAATTAAGATTATTGTCTTCAATTTTCAATTCTTTAAACGATTTTTTAATTATTTTTCCCCTTTAAAATCAAATTCTGTAAATTTATATTATTATCACCGATTTTAAATTATTTTCATTCTTTTAGCATAATTTTTAAATAGTTCAATTATTATTATTTATCTGAAATTTCAATAACTCTTTTCATCAATTTTCTATTAGTTTTTATTTTTGCGATTTTTTAATTATTCACTTTAATTAAAATTTTTAAGTAACTTTGAAATTATTTTCTTTTTTAAACATATATTCTATGATTTTATAAATTATTTTTCTCAAATTTTATTTACTGTTTTTAATCTTTCAGATTTAAATTATTTTCATTATATTTTAGTTATTTTTCTTAACCTGAAATTATTTCGAGCATATTTAAGTTATTTTTTCAAATTTAAATTAATTATATCATTCTTTAATAATTTTCCTCGACTGTTAATTTTTATTATCAATTTCTAAAATTTTTAAGTATTTTTCTAAAATTTCAATTGTTTTTTTTAATTTTTAATTATTTTCATTTGATTTCGTAATTTCTGAATTAATTTACTGACCTATTAAATATATAGTTATCTCAAATTTCAATTATTTTGTTCAATTTTTTTTATTTCTTTTTATTATTTTGAAGTTATTGTCTCCATCTTTAAATATTCTGACTATTTTTCAAAAAATGTCCTAAATTTTCAGTTATTACCTCAAATTCAGATTATTGGCATCAAATTTCCATGTTTTAAACGATTTTTCAATTTTTTTCATTATTTTGTCATGATTTCAAAAACTTCGATTATTTTCCTGAAATTTTAATTATTTTCATTCATTTTCGGATACGTTTGCAATTTCTTAATTCTTTTCTTTAATTAAAAAATTTTAAGTAATATCGTAAGTATTTTCTTTTTTTAAACATATATTCTATGATTTTGTCAATTATTTCTCTCAAATTTTATTTACTGTCTTTAATTTTTTCATATTTAAATTATTTGCATCATATTTTGATTTTTTTCTTAATCTTAAATTCTTTTTAGCATATTTCAATTTTCTTCTCCATCTTAAATTATTTTCAGCATATTTCAATTATTTTTTTCAATGTTGAATTATATTCATCCTTTTTTAATTATTTTCCTCGATTGTTAATTAAAGTCCCATTTTATATAATTATTTTCTAAGATCTTTAAGTATTTTTCTAAAACTTCAATTATTTTCTTCAATTTTGAATTATTTTCATTTGTTTTCACAATATCTGAATTAATTTACTGAACTATTAATTATATATAGGTATCTCGATTTTTAATTATTTTGTTCAATTTCCATTTCTTTTTACTATTTTGCAATTATTTTCTCCATTTGGAAATAATAAAAAAAAATAATAATTAAATCTTTTAATTATTATCTCAAATTTAGATTATTGTCGTCAATTTTCATTTTTTAAACGATTTTTTAATTTTTTTTTTCTTTTAAAATCAAGTTCTGTAATTTTATATTTTTATCTCCGATTTTTAATTATTTTTATTTTTTTGGCATAATTTTAAAAAGTTTCAGTTATCTATCTGAAATTTCAATAATTCTTTTAATCAATTTTTGATTATTCCTGCGACTTTTTAATTATTCACTTTAATTAAAATTTTTAAGTTACTTTGTTAGTCATTTTAATCTTTTAAACATATATTCTATGATTTTCTCAATTTTTTCTCTGAAGCTTAATTAACTGTCTTCTAATTTTTTTCCTATTTAAATTATTTTCATCATATTTCAATTATTATTTCAATGTTGAATTAGTTTTATCTTTTTTAAATTATTTATCTCGATTGTTAATTAAAATCTCATTTTTTAAAATTATTTTCTAAAATTTTTAAGTATTTTTCTAAACTTTCAATTATTTTCTGCAATTTTGAATTATTTTTATTTGATTTCATAATTTCTTACTTAATTTACGGAACTATTAAATTTATTCTCAATTTTCAATTATTTTGTACGGTTTTCATTTCTTTTTATTATTTTGCAATTATTTTCTTTATCTTTTAATATTTTGATTATTTTTCAATAAATTTCCTAAATTTTCAGTTACTATCTTCAATTTAGATTATTGTCTTCAGTTTTCAATATTTTAAACGATTTTTAAATTATTTTTTTCTTTTAAAATCAAATTCGGTAATTTTATATTTTTATCTCCGATTTTTAATTATTTTTATTCTTTTGGCATAATTTTAAAAAGTTTCAGTTATCTATCTGAAATTTCAATAATTCTTTTAATCAATTTTTTATTATTTCTGCGACTTTTTAATTATTCACTGTTATTAAAATTTTTAAGTTCCTTTGTAGTCATTTTCTTCTTTTAAACATATATTTTATTGATTTTTCTAATTATTTCTCTCAAATTTTATTTACTGTTTTCAATCTTCCATATTTAATTTATTTTCATCATATTTCAATTATTTTTCTCAATCTTAAATTCTTTTTAGTATATTTTAATTATTTCTTCAATTTTGTATTATCATTCTTTAATTATTTTTCTCAATTGTTAATTTTTTCTCAATTGTTAATTTTTTTCTCAATTTCTAAATTTTTTAAATATTTTTCTAAAATTTCTATTATTTTCTTTAATCTTTAATTATTTTCATTCGTTTTCGTAATTACCAAAATTTTTTTTAATTTATTATCGTAAATTTCATTTTTTTAGCTTTTCTCGATTCTTTTCTTTAATTTTTTTGTTATTCTCATTTTTTTCAACTAATTTCTAAGATTTTCATGTAGTAGTCTCAAATTCAATAATTTTTTTATTTAAAACAAACTTCTGTAATTTTTTCAATTATTTTACTAAAATCTGATTTATTTTTTACAACTTATCATTATTTGTATCGTACTTCAATTATTTCTTAAAGAAAATCATTCTTTCTTTAAATTTTCAATTATTTTCCCTAATTTTTTATTATTCAATTTTTTTCAATCTATTTTTAAGATTTTCAAGTAATTTTCTCAAATTTAAATTATTTTCTTTATTTTTAAAACATTTCCATAATGTTTTACATTATTTTCTTCAATTTTCAATTACTTTCGTTCTTTTTCGTAATTTCAAATTTTTAAAAATTATTTCTGTTGAATTAAAAATTATTCTCTTCAATTTTAAACTATTTTCATCTTGTTTCATTTATTTTCTCTAATTTTTAATTTTTTTTCTATTCCAATAAACTTCTTGAAAGTTGAAGTATTTTTCTGATATTTTCTTTAGCTTTTCTTTACTTAAAACATATTATGTTATTTTTTCAATTATTTATTCAAATTTTAATTATATTTTTTCAATTTTATATTATTTATCCGAATTTTCAATCATTGTTTTTTCAAAATTTCAATTATTTTCCCTGATTTTTCATTATTTAATTTTTTAAAATTTATTTTCAAGATTTTTCAGTAATTGTCTCAAATTTAAATTATTTTCTTTATTTTAAAAACATTTCTATGATTTTTTAAATTACTTTTCCGAATTTTTGATTTAATTCATTTTTTTTTCATTTAATTTGAAAAATTTGCAATTATTTCGTTTAATTTCAAATTTTTATTGAAGTTTTTTTTTAATTCTTAATTTTTAGAAATTTTGTCCTGAAAAAAAGTTTTATTAGGCTTGACTGAGGGCCCCGGAGCACTGGCCCACTTTTCCCCTTAATAGTTACGCCACTGTATTATTATTATTATTATTATTATTATTACTGTACTCTTGTGTTATTTTATCACCAAGTTTTATCAAACTTTAAAAACTCGTGTTTGCCGTTTTATTTTCGTGTTTAAAATATTCTATCCGCTTTTTTGCCCAGTCTCCTGACAAACAGAATTTTCGTCATGTTAAAGACAGACAATCTACAAAATGCACAAGAGGGAATTATTATAAATATTTTCTGCATGACTTCGCATTTCATAAGGACAATACACATGATGCGAGTACCGGATGGACCGTATTGAGCTTCCGTATGTGACATCGAAATAACTCTGTCTAGAAAATCAATACTATACAAAGTACTTCCGAAAAATGGAGTCACATTTGATTGTCACTCGTATTCTACAAATATTTGCTGTTGCATTCAACATATTATAATTTATATTTGAATTAAATTACAATTTCATATTTACATTAAATTGCATTCTTGAAACGATTTTAAAACAAATTTACCATTTTGGAAATTTAAATTCCAATTTCTTTTCAACATTTTTATATATAATATTCTGAATGTTTGACAAAAGAAAATTTTTTATATAAATTTAATTTTAAGACACGATTTTATTTATAAATCCAGAAAAGTTTGTTTCTCGAGTGCATTTCCTTTTTTGCCGGAAACACCCTGTATATCGACTCTACTTCCTGCTCGATGCACAGAAGCATCCGAAGAATTTTATTAGAGAAAATATCTGTAATACGCAATATAGTCCGAAGAATCAAAATAACTGACGTTCTGACTGTTTCGTTAAGGCGAAAATATATGAAATTATTAGATTAAAATTCCCACACACACACACTTTTAATATGTACATTTTTTTGTACAATTTAATTTCAAACTATGCTTTCGATTAAAGATTAGATTAGATTTTTATACTTGCGTCGTGTGTGAAACATAAAGTTCAATATCACATACCTCTATAAATTTTCTCTTCGTTAAAACTTTTTGAGTGATTTATATCTTTCCACGCGCTCTCAGCTCAAATTGAACAAGTACAGAGTATACGGAATTGGCTGAGCTTGAGCCAAGTTTAGCACCAGCGAGAACGAAAAATTATTATGTGTTAGGTTTAATTCCGTGCATTTTAGTTTTATATATAAAACAATGTACACGTGATATCAGACTTTTATTATTTTTTCAGATAATATAAAGTGCGATAAAATGAGAAATAAATTGAGTAAATGATAGACATTTTTATGTAGCAGGTAATAATAATTATATATATATATATAATAATTTACAATTCATTCATTCATTCTGTTCTCTCATCTGTGTTCTTTTGTTTTAAAATTTTACATGATATTTTACCTTCTCAAAATGTTCTCAAATTTTAAATTTATAGCATATTTAATTTCTTTAAATTTCTGTTAATTTATACTTCCATTGATTCAATTAATTCACTGATCAAATATACTAAATTTGAAGTGATTTAAAAATTAATAAAATTTTTAATAATTCTTTTCTCTTATGATTTTAATTACTTGAACTACAACTTTCAAAAACTTTTATCATTTTACAATTATTATCTTCAAATTTTAATCATTTTCATTATTTATGAATTAATATCCTGAACTTTTAAATCTATACATATATCTAAATTTTTAATTATTTTGTTCAATATTCATTACTTTTTATTACTTTGCAATTATATTTCTATCTTTAATTTATTTTACCAATTTTAATTAATTTCCAAAAATTTCAGGTATTATCTCAAATTTAGATTATTGGCTTCAAATTTCAATTTTATAAACGATTTTTCAATTATTTTCTTTTGCTTAAAATCTTAAAAATAAATTCTGTAATTTTTCTATTGTTTTCTCCAATTTCTAATAAACTTTCATTCTCTTGGCATAATTTTCAAAACTGTCAATTATTTGTCTGTAATTTTAATTATTTTCATCATATTTCAATTCTTTTTTTAAATTTCAGATTATTTATACCATTTTTCAATATTTTTATTTTAGGTTAAGTTTATATGTTTTAGATTAAGAATATGATGTATTGAGTCTCGACCTCTGCTTATGCAGAGAGAATAAATAAACATTATTATTATTACATTTTTCTTCAATTTTAAATTATTTTGACCATTTTTCAATTATTTCACACAATTTTTAATTAATATTCTCATTTTGTAAAAGTATTTTTTAAGATTATTAAGTAATTTTTTTTATATCTCAATTCTTTTAAAAATTCAAAATTATTTTCATCATATTTCAATTATTTTTTCAATTCCAAATTATGTTTATCATTATTCAATTATTTCCCTCAACTTTTAATTCTTATTCTCATTTTTAAAATGATTTTTAAAGATTTTTAAGTATTTTTCTTAAATTTCAATTATTTTCTTCAAGTTTTAATTATTTTCATCAGATCTCAATTATTTAAAATTTTTTTAAATTATTTTTACCATTTTTCAATTATTTCCAAAACAATTTTTAATTATTATTCTAATTTCGTAAAAGTTTAAAGATTTTTAAGTATTTTCCTCAAATCACTATTATTTTTTTAAAAAATATAGTTATATTCATCATATTTTAATTATTTTTTTCAATTTTTAATTAATTTTATAATTTTTTAATTATTTTCCACAGTCTTTAATTCTTATTCCCATTTTTTAAAATTATTTTTTAAGATTTTTAAGTAATTTTTTAAAATCTCAATTATTTAAAAAAAATTTAATTATTTTCATTACATAACAATTATTTTTTTAATTTTAAATTATTTTTATCATTTTTGAATTAGTTTCCACAGTTTTCAATTATTATTCGCATTTTTTTAAATTATTTTTTAAGATTTTTAAGTAATTTTCTCAAATTTCCAATTATTTTCTTCAATTTTTATTATTTTCATCAAATTTCAATTATTTTTTTAAACTTTTAAATATTCTAATTATATTGCAATTAGTTTTTTTTATTTTAATTTTTTTATTATTTTCCAATTATTTCCACAATTTTTAATTATTATTCTCCGTTTGTAAAATTATTTTTTAAGATTTTTAAGTATTTTTCTCAAATCTCAATTATTTTTAAAAATGTATAATTATTGTCATCATATTTCAATTATTTTTTTAAAATTTTTAATTATTTTTATCATATAACAATTATTTATTCAATTTAAAATTATGTTTATTATTTTTTAATTATTTCCCTCAACTTTTAATTACAAGTTGTTTAAAATTATTTTTTTCAATTTTTAATTATTTATCTTTTTTTGTAAAATTATTTTTTAAGCATTTTAAGTATTTTTTTCAAATCTCAATTATTTTTAAAAATGTTTAATTATTTTTATGGTTTTTCAATTATTTCTCTCAATTTTTAATTATTATTTTTATTTTTTAAGATTTTTAAGTATTTTTCTCAAATTTCAACTATTTTCTTCAATTTTTAATTATTTACATTGGTTTTGAAGTATTTTTAAATTTTTTATTAATTATCTTAAATATATATTTTTTTAGCTTTGTCAAATTCTTTTCTTCAATTTTTAATTATTCTCATTTTTTTCCATTAATTTCTGAAATTTTGAAGTATTTTTTCAAATATCAATTTTTTTTTAATTCCTACAATTTTTTCAATGATTTATTTTAAATTTCATTTATTTCTTTTAACTTATCATTGTTTTTAGCAAATTTCAATTATTTTTTACCACTTTAAATTATTTTCATCGTATTTCAACTATTTTTTCGATTTATTTATTTATTTATTTATCCATTTATTTATCTATAAACGGGAACAAAGAGGGTGACCTATCGTACATTAGAATTTCTAACTAGCATATAAAAAACATTATCAATGAAATAACATAAAAAAATTTTTAATTTTTAATTATTATTCTTATTTTTTAAGATTTTTAAGTATTTTTCTTAGATTTTAACTATTTTCTTCAATTTTTAATAATTTTCATTGGTTTTAAAATATTTAAAAAATTTTTTATTAATTATTTTAAATTCGAATTATTTTTAGATTTGTGAATTTTTAATTATTCTCATTTTTTCAATTAATTTCTTAAATTTTCAACTATATATTTTTCTCAAATTTCAATTATTTCTTTTTTTAAAATCCTACAATTTTTGCAATGATTTAGTGCAAATTCCATTTATTTCTTTCAACTTATCATTGCTTTTAGTATATTTCAATTATTTCCTTCAAGCTTCAAATTTCAAAATAATTTTTCAATTATTTTTCATTTTTTCTTAATTTCCAAAAATTTAATCTATTTATCTGATATTTCAATTATTTTATTCAATCATAAATTATTTATATTATTTTTGTGATATTTTCTTCAATTTCCAAATATATCTACGAATTTATGGAATTTTATGTATATTCTGTATTTATTGCAATTATTCTTTTAAATTAAAAATTGTTTTCGTTAATTTTAAATTATATTTATCTTTTTTGATTTACATATTCTTTAATTTTTAATTATTTTCCTTTTTTAAAATGATCTTCTAAGACTTTCAAGTATTTTTCTAAAATTTTCTTTAACTTTCCTTTATTTAAAATATATTATGCAATTTTTTCAAATATTTCCTCAGTTTTAATTATTTTCTTCAATTTTAAATTATTTATGCTATTTTTTTCGTGTTTTTCATTATTTTCTGCATTTTTAAATCTTTTTCACGATTTCTAAATTAATTTCCTAAATTTTTAATTATTTTTCTCAATTTCAACCATTTTTTTCCATTTTCAATTATTTTCCCCAACTTTCATTATTCTAATTTTTTTCAATTTATTTCTAAGATTTTCAAGTTTCGGTTTTATTACATCATCGTTCTCATAATATTACACAAGCAAGAATTAATCTGTACGGGATTGAGAGAAATTTAATCACACTGAATCCCGCAGAGAAAAAGTGCGTAAATGATGAGCAGTAAAATTGGCAAAAACGGGATTTTGCTGAACCAAGCGGTGATAAATTTTAACAGATTTTGCTGCCTTTTCTACTAAATCAATTTAACCTTATTAAATTGTGAAATTAAAATTTTTATCACCAGTTTATTCCAATTTCTTAATAGTTTTTAAGCAAATAACAAACATTTGTTAGTTAAAAATGCTTCAGTTTGTGGGTAAAAACTATATTTGTAAAACAGTTATTAAACTTATTTATATAAAATCAAAATCAAATAAAAGAACCTAACTTCTACAAATCTATCTGTCACTGTGATCACTGTTGATTATAAGAAAAACATTTTATTAACAAAGAATTTTCAATTTAAAAATATCTGGACTTAACCTATACGATTTATAAATTTAAGTTTGTTTACTAAAAGAAATTACCAAAACCTTTAAAGCCCCTAATTATAATAGACTTTAAATAAAAAAAAAAATTCTTAAATCCATCAAATACATTCTTTTATAAATAATTTATTACAATTTTTCTATCTCAGATAACCACTATAAAGTTAATTTTATATCTAACCAACAGAATGTTTGTTAAGCTTAAAAAAGTTTTGTTGTTACTACTAAATTTTTTTCTGAAGTTACAAAAAAGAATTTTGTTGCTCGTATATCAACAAAAAATTTTTGTTAATCCAACAAAACTTTTGTACTGCATTCGAAACCTTTTTTTTCAGTGCAACTTTTCAGGAAAAGAATTCATCTTGGTTCAATTAAAACTTTCAGTTTTTAATTTAATTACGGGGAATTTTGATTTTTTGCTTGTTTTAATTCAGGCTCGATGTAAAAAATGGCTTGAGGCGTCTAAACTGGAGCAAAAATACTGTGTCCCTCCCTCCAAGCTGATTTAGTGTTTTTGAAATGAACTACCTTTTCGTCGCTTTTTCAACTCCTAACTTTCCACATTCTGTCTCTTGCCCTGTTTTGTTCTATCTCTCTCTCCCTTAACAAAGCAGAAATATAGTTACAGTCGGTTAAATTCCAGGAGAGCATTTAGGGCAAAGATATTTTGTTTCACGGGACAGAAATGCTGCTCCTTAGTGCAAATGATGTACCCTAAAGTAATTCATAAATAAACTAACCTCTATTTACTCAACGCGAGTAATTAACAGACAATAAAGTACAACTGCAATTCAATGTCTGTTAACTTTAGATTTCAACTGCAGATGCAGAAATTCTGATCTCAACATAAATCCAAACTGTTTCATAGTTTCGAGATGAAGAATAATAAAATGTCATGTAAATTATATATTGGTATATAATTATGATATAATTACAATAATATAGTAATGATACAATGATAACAATATTCTGTCTAGTAATTCGTGAAATTGACGGATATTTAAAAAAAAAAAAAAAAATACATCAGTTTTTAAAATGATTTAAGGATTTTGCAAAAAGTATCAGGAATTCGTAGGTAAATTTTGAAATTTTCAATTATAATGTTGTACACTTTAAAATTTGTAAAATTGAACCAGAGATGATCAGAATACAATCTAAAAATTTTAGGTAGAAAGAAAGTCGAAAATAATATTCAATTTTCTAATATCCAAGTTATTATCCTATTCCTATATTAGAAATCAGCCAGCTCTAGGCCTGTTACGCTTTTAGCTGTTACGATGTTCGTCCGTTACGGTATAGAGAGACAAAGATTGTAAATTGGTTATTGAAATATTTGGAAAATTGTTAATTGAATTTGTCAATTTAGTTAAAGAAGGAACAAGGAAGCAAGATAATTTGCTTCCTCATAGAGGAAGCATTAAATTTATTTTTAATATAAAAAATAATAATTTAATTTTAAATTAATTATTATTGAAAAAAATTAAAAATCATGAATTATTACGTGGGTTTTTTTTCAATTATATACTTTATATAGGTCAATCGATTCGTTTTGAGACAAGGAATATGATTTTGTTATTCGTTTGGTTGAATTTTTAGCATGAAAAAAATTTTCCAAAAACGAGATTTTTTGATGAAAAAAACTGAAAAATCATTAATTATTACGTGAGTTTTTGGTCAATTATATACTTTATATAGGTCAATCGATTCGTTTTAAAATAAGGAATATGATTTTTTCATTCATTTGTCTGAATTTTTAGCATGAAAAAATTTTTTGCCAAAAAACGATATTTTCGATGAAAAAAGGTGCTCAAAAAAATTTGATTGGGTATTTTCAAAAATCCCTGTGTCCAAATTTACATATTTGTGAGCTTCATATGTCATCCAAATTTTATTAAAATCCGTTGAAGCGTTCTCGAGATATCCTGGCGACAAAAAATTTACCACTTACACACACACATACACACACACACACATACACACACACACACACACACACATCCGGACATTTTCTCAGGAATGAAAATTTTAACTTTTCAGATGAAACTGAGTCGATTTACACTATTTTTGGAAAATCGAAAATCTTAAAGATCACAACGCTTCCTCTATGAGGAAGCAAAATTGATAAATTGGTTATTATAAAATTTGTTAATTGGTTATTTAAACTTGCAAAGGTCTAAACAGAAGGAAAAAATTTGGAAAATTATCAATTGTTGGAGAATTGCAGAAAGTGATTTTGTCCAATTTTTGTCTTATAATTTTTTATTTTTCAAAAAATGTATTCAGTACTTTTGCTTCCTCATAGAGGAAGCGTTGTGATCGTTAAGATTTTCGATTTTTCAAAAATAGTGTAAATCGACTCAGTTTCATCTGAAAAGTTCAAATTTTCATTCCTGAGAAAATGTCCGGATGTGTGTGTGTGTGTGTGTGTGTGAATGTGTGTGTGTATGTGGTAATTTTTTGTCGTCAGGATATCTCGAGAACGCTTCAACGAATTTTAATAAAATTTGGATGACATATGAAGCTCACAAATATCTAAATTTGGACACAGGGATTTTTGAAAATACCCAATCAAATTTTTTTGAGCACCTTTTTTCATCGAAAATATCGTTTTTTGGCAAAAAATATTTTCATGCTAAAAATTCAGGCAAATGAATGAAAAAATCATATTCCTTGTTTTAAAACGAATCGATTGACCTATATAAAGTATATAATTGACCAAAAACTCACGTACTAATTCATGATATTTCAGTTTTTTTCATCAAAAAATCTCGTTTTTGGAAATTTAAAAAAAAAAATTTTTTTCATGCTAAAAATTCAACCAAACGAATTACAAAATCATATTCCTTGTCTCAAAACAAATCAAGTGACCTATATAACTTTTATATTTGACTAAAAACTCACGTATTAATTCATAATTTTTAATTTTTTTTTATTGAAAAATCTCGTGTTTGGCCAAAAAAAATTTCTTGCTAAAAATTCAAACAAATGAATTAAAAGAATCATATTCCTTGTCTCAAAACGAATTGACTAAAAATAATTGACTAATAATTGACTTTATTTATTTATAATAAATAAATAAATAAAGTTTTGGAAGATAGAAAAAAAAAATATTTTGATTTATTATTATTTTATTATTATTACTTATTTGCATAAAAATAAATAATAATTAATTTAAAATGAAATAATTATTTTTTATATTATAAATAAAATTCGTTTATAAATTTTCTTGCTTTAATTTTTCTTCATTCAATTAGTTTGTAAATGCTTTCGTATTTTTAATTAGTCGCTATTTTTTCTTCTCCCATATATATAATTTATTGTTATCATTTTTCTATTTCTTAGAAAAATTTTGCCTTCTTTGAAATTGTTCAATTTATATCCTATTATTTCTTATTTTTAAAACAACATTTATTCTTTCCTCTATTTCTTCATAATTTTTCTATTTTTCCAATTTATTAAAAAATTACCTTCTACTATTTTATTTTCTCTTTAATAAAATTTCAACTTTTTTTATATTGATTTTCGTATTTATTTCCTTAACTCAAAAAAGTTATTATATATTTTTATTCTTTGAAAAGATTTTTAAGTCTGTTTAAAGAATTTTCTATTTCTTTTACAGTCTCTTTACTTACGTTTTTGCATTTTTGCATTTTTATATTTTGTATTTACATTTTCTTATTCTTTAGTAGTTTTTTCCTTTTTTTTCCTTATTTTGATTCTAAAGGATTTTAATTTTTTTTTCTAATTTTGTCATTTATTAATAATTTATTTCATTTTAATCGATTTTTAAAATTACCTCTTTCTTTCAAATCTCAATTATTTAAAAAAAATTAATTATTTTCATCACATAACAATTATTTTTTCAATTTTAAATTATGTTTATCATTTTTCAATTATTTCCCTCAACTTTTAATTCTTATTCTCATTTTTGAAATGATTTTTAAAGATTTTAAAGTGTTTTTCTTTAATTTCAGTTATTTTCTTCAATTTTTAATTATTTTCATCAGATCTCAATTATTTCAAAATGTTTTTTTAAATTATTTTCATTATATTGCAATTATTCTTTTCTACTTTAAATTATTTTTACCATTTTTCAATTTTTTCCCAGAATTTTTAATTCTTATTCTAATTAAGTAAAAGTATTTTTAAAGATTTTTAAGTATTTTTTCAAATCACAATTATTTTATAAAAAATATAATTATTTTTATCATATTTTAATTAATTTTTTTAATTTTTAATTGTGTTTATCATTTTTTAATTATTTCCCCCAACTTTTAATTCTTATTCTTATTTTTAAAATGATTTTTAAAGATTTTAAAGTGTTTTTATTTAATTTCAGTTATTTTCTTCAATTTTTAATTATTTTCATCAGATATTAATTATTTAAAAATTTTTTAATTATTTTCATTATATTGCAATTCTTTTTTTCTACTTTAAATTATTTTTACCATTTTTCAATTTTTTCCCACAATTTTTAATTATTATTCTAATTAAGTAAAAGTATTTTTAAAGATTTTTAATTATTGTTTTCAAATCACAATTATTTTTTAAAAAATATAATTATTTTTATCATATTTAATTAATTTTTTTAATGTTTAATGTTCAATTATTTAAAAAAAAATTAACTATTTTCATCGCATAACAATTATTTTTTCAATTTTAAATTATTTTTATCATTTTTCAATTATTTCCCACAGTTTTCAATTATTATTCGCATTTTTTAAAATTATTTTTTAAGATTTTTAAGTATTTTTCTCAAATTTCCAATTATTTTCTTCATTTTTTTATTATATTCATCAAATTTCAATTATTTTTTAATTAATATTCTAATCATATTGCAGTTATTTGTTTAAATTTTTAATTAATTTTATCATCTTTCAATTATTTCCCACAATTTTTAATTATTATTCTCATTTTGTAAAATTATTTCTTAAGATATTTAAGTAAGCCCGTGTACTGAAATAAATAAATAAATAAATAAAAATAAATTTTTCTCAAATCTCAATTATTTTTTAAAAAAAATATAATTTTCATCATATTGTAATTAATTATTTAAAATTTTAATTAATTTTATCATTTTTCAATTATTTCCCACAGTTTTTAATTATTATGCTCACTTTTTAAAATTATTTCTTAAGATTTTTTAAGAAATTTTTTCAAATCTCATTTATTTTAAAAAAAATTTTAATTATTATCATAATAAATTATGTAACAATTATTTTTACAATTTAAAATTATTTTTATCAAATTTCAATCATTTTTTAAAATGTTTATATATTTTCATCATATTTCAATTATTTTTTCCAATTTAAAATTTTTTTATCATCTTTCAATTATTTACCACAATTTTTAATTATTTTTCTCATTTTGTAAAATTATTTTTTAAGCATTTTTAGTATTTTTTTCAAATCTCAATTATTTTTAAAAATGTTTAATTATTGTCATCATATTGCAATTATTTTTAAAAATTTTCTAATTATTTTTATTATATAACAATTATTTATTTAATTTAAAATTATGTTTATTATCTTTCAATTATTTCCCTCAAGTTTTAATTACAAGTCTTATTGTTTAAAATCATTTTTAAGATTTTTTGTAGTTTTCTAAAATTTCAATTATTTTCTTCAATTTTTAATTATTTTTATCAAACTTCAATGATTTTAAATATTCTTTAAAAATTTTTATCTTTTTTGAATTATTTTTTCCAATTTAAAATTATTTTTATCATTTTTCAGTTATTTCCCACATTTTATTTAATTTTTCAAATGACAATTAATCCAAATTTTATTTGACAAAGCTTATTTTACATATTAACAGAAATCTTTTTTCCATTTCTTATACTAATTTCTAAGAAGTTTTAATTTTCGTAAACTGTCCAATTTTTGTCTTATAATTTTTAATTTTTCAAGATCTATATTCTATTGCTTTTAATATTCTTATTAAAAATATCTTTTTATTCATTTATAAATTTTCTTGCTTTAATTTTTCTTTATTCAATCATTTTGTAAATGCTTTCGTATTATTAATTATTCGATATTTTTTCTTATCTCATATAACAAATTTTTTGTAAATTAAAAACATGGTTTTCTTCAATTTTTAATGAATTTTTATTGTTATCATTTTTCTATTTCTTAGAAAAGTTTTGCCTTTTTTGAAATTGTTTAATTTATATCCTATTATTTTTTATTTTTAAAACAATATTTATTCTTTCCTCTATTTCTTCATAATTTTTCTATTTTTCCGATTTATTAAAAAATTATCTCCTACTATTTTATTTTCTCTTAAATAAAATTTCAACTTTTTTATATTGATTTTCGTATTTACTTCCTTAACTCAAAAAAGTTATTATATATTTTTATTTTTTGAAAAAATTTTTAAGTCTGTTATATATATATTGCTTGGCACTTATTTTCATTCTTTTAGTTTTTTTTAAATTTCCTCTTTTTTAAAAATCATATATAATTTTAAAGAATTTTCTATTTCTTTTACAGTCTCTTTTCTTATGTTTTTGCATTTTTATATTTTGTATTTACATTTTCTTATTCTTAAGTAGTTTTTTCCTTTTTCTCCTTATTTTGATTCTATAGGATTTTAGATTTTTTTTCTAATTTTCTCATTTATTAATAATTTATTTTATTTTAATCGATTTTTAAACTTACCTCTTTCTTGAGATTTCAACAATTTTTTTATAGTCTGATGTAACTGTTTTTTTTTACTCGTAATTATTTTTAAAACTATGATTGTTTTGTTTTCTAAATACAATTTTAAAACTTATTAATATTCAGATATTCAGTTTTTAATAAATCAGAGAATATTATAATTTGCGACATGAAAAATCCGAGAATTTGACAGAAATTTGAAAATTTGATAAAATATATTAAAAATGTATTCTAAATTTTCAGTAGTTCAAGTAGCTTTTAGTCAGACAGTTTCTTTATCGAACTGAAAAGCGACACTTTTAATCCGATATTTGTGATATTTGTTTATGTAACACAAATATTGTTTTTAAAATAAAACACATATTTGTTTAAACTAAACATTTTCTTAAGACAACTATTGTTTTACCAAAAAATGATACCAGTATTACTTTTTAATTTCCATAGAAAAGTTTTTATCTTCTTATAATTAATGGAAACTAATGCAATTTCCGTGTGGTTGTTCTCAAAAGTGAATTAAAAAATGTAAAATGTGTCATTGCAAAAAGCCCAAGTTCTTTGACAATTTTTCAATTTCCTTCCTCATATTTTCTCCAATAATTTATTCGCCAAGAAAATTCACTTCGAGTACGTCACAGGACCGAGGAAAAATGATTGACTTTATAAAAGGTAAAACTGCATAAAACTTGAACCTGTGACAAAGTTTTCTGTTAATGCAATAGAAAATATTTTCTTGGACTTCTGTTTCTTGGAATTTAATAAAGAATACCTTATTTAATTCAAAAGAAACAAAAGTCAAAGAGAAAATGTTTTCTATTTTATGTCTAAAAGAAGTTTTCTTTATTCTATTAACTAAATAAAAATATACAGTTTGTTGATCTCGAAACAGTTAGTTTTGTGTTGTTTCAAGAGAAGCGTAAATTGAAAAAAAACTCTCTTGTAAAATTCTGTCAACATTTAGTCGAAAACAGATAGACCTATATGTGAGTAAAGTAGAACATGAAATAAAGTTGAAACGTAAAATTCGAATTTTTCCTGACCTTCCATAGAAGAGAATATAGTGTGGCACAGTTTTGTACATCCAACTCGCTAAAAATTTGACAACTCGGATTACTTATTTAAGGCGGAAGTATTTTATTTCCCGAGAAAGATAGATGGTTTAAAATAAAAGAAATTTTCCTGCTCAGTTCAAGGTTTTTTTTAATATCATGTAATATCTGACTATGGTATGGTCTATACTCTACAGAATAAGTATATCTGCAACCATGTTTTTATAACAATGCAATGAAAATGAAATTTTCTCCACGCAATTGAATTGTTCTCGAATAAAATGCAATCGCTGTTGCCTACTCCAAACTGAACAAATCGATTTGTTTATTTATTCGCTTTGAATGCAGGCTGAGCTATAAATTTATTATGTCACTGAATCCATTCTTTTAGCTGTTGCTTATATGAATTACTGCAAATTTTATGCTTCGATTTTACCTCCTGTTTATCTCATTAATTGTTCGCAATAACTTTCCTTTCATGAAAAATAATGATATACAAATTCTCGTTTTACATTGTACGATTTATGTTTTATCATTATTATGTAATATGATATTTTATCGAAATGTCAATTTTTCATATTGAAAAAAAAACAAACTTTCTTTTTAGAAATGATAAGATTTTTCTGAAATTTATACGCATAAATAAAAAATTTGTGAATTATATTTTATCGTTAAATTAAACACTTGACAGCTTTTATTCCATTGACATTATTTAATATAGAAATGGTATACCAGTATTGATTCAAGTAAGTCATTTTGTGTGTTTGCTATCTTCTAGATCATTCACACTCTCCAGAGACCAGAAAATTGGATACTATTTATTCATGTCACGGCTTATCTGCTGGTGTACATGTTTGCAATATCGTCGTACAATAGTTTATTTATAGAAGTATCTAAAATTCACGTTTCAAGCACAGTTTGTCAATTAATGATAATATTACACGGCATATATAAAGGAAAATAATGCAAAATGCGTCATTTTAAATTCAAAGAAAGTATAAAGAATTTCATCTTGGTTGAATGCACATGTGATTTAAATGTTTACTCTATGACCGAGGTCAAGGTCAACATTTTTCAACCATCATTCTTTAGAGAAAATTATATCTACATAAACCGGGAAACTTCAATTAGATTTTTAGTATTTTATAGTACATGCAAAATATCAATACATATTAGGGTGACCGAAAGAAAAAAAAATTTTGATTTTCATAAACCTTACCCCCCAATTTTGTTCTTTGGCGAAAAATATGAGATACGTATTTTTTAATTTTTTAATTTTTTTATTATTAACCCGTGCCGCAAAGCCCTTGAAAATTACCATTGAATTCCCATAGGAAAAATGCACTTTTTCGTAAATTTGACATAAAATCGTGAAAAATTGACCTTTTTCTTTCTGTAAACGATATTTTTGTTCATGAATGTCCAAATAATAAAAATCTGTCGTATATTTATTAAATAAATTATTTCAACTTTTTTTTATATGACTGTAAACAAATTCCATAAACGTAAAAAAACCTAGAATTTATTAAAAAAAATATTAATTATTATTTTAAATGCTTTTTCTTCATTCATTGATGTTCTTATCAAAATATATATTATTGTTTATGTTTTACCATGTTACATAATTTGTTTAAGCAATTTATTGTTGTTATTTCCTTACAAAATGACAAATAAATCGAGCGTTTTTGCAATTTTCTTAAACTTTCTAACTTTAGACGCCTAATAAAAATATAAATTTATATTGATTTATGTTATATAAATATTTATTATCAAATTAAGACGCTAACAATTGTTTAAACAAATTATTGTTGTTATTTATCAACTTTTTCAGAATTGCTTAAAAAGAGTTGTAGTTTTTTCTGAATTTTGCAACTTGCTTTTCTTGAATTAACCACATTTTAATAAAAGAAAAAAAAAATTATTATAACAATTATTTAAACAAATTATTGTTGTTATTTATTAACTTTTTCAAAAATGCTTATAAAGAGTTGTATTTTTTTTTAGTTTTGCAAATTAATTTTCTTTAACCAACCACATGTTAATAAATTAAATAAAATTATTATAAGAACAATTATTTAAACAAATTTTTGTTGTTATTTTTTAACTTTTTCAAAAATGCTTAAAAAAAGTTGGAGATTTTTCTTAATTTTGCAAATTGCTTTTTTTGAATCAACCACATTTTAATAAAATAAATAAAAATTATTATTATAACAATTATTTAAACAAATTATTGTTGTTATTTTTTAAATTTTTCAAAAATATTTATAATGAGTTCTAGTTTTTTCTCAATTTTGCAAAGTGATTTTATTAAACCATGTTAATAAAATTATTAAAATTATTATTATAACAATTAAACAACTTATTGTTGTTATTTATTAACTTTTTTAAAAATGCATTAAAAGAGTTGTAATTTATTCTTAATTCCTTAAATTACTTTTCTTATGTCGACCACAATTTAAAAAAATTGATAAATTTTTAACATAACAAATTTTTAAACAAACTGTTTAACTCTTTATTTAGCATTTATTAAAAAATTTATAAATAACAACAATAATTTGTTTAAATATTTGTTAGAATAATAATTTTAATAATTTTATTAACCTGTGGTTAGTTTAATAAAATCAATTTGCAAAATTGAGAAAAAACTACAACTCTTTATGAGCATTTTAAAAAAAGTTAAAAAATAACAACAATAATTTGTTTAAATAATTGTTATATTAATAATTTTTATTTATTTTATTAAAATGTGGTTGATTCAAGAAAAGCAACTTGCAAAATTAAGAAAAATCTGCAACTTTTTTAAAGCATTTCTGAAAAAGTTAAAAAATAACAACAATAATTTGTTTAAATAATTGTTTTTATAATAATTTTATTTAA
The DNA here is from genome assembly GCA_037103525.1 of Ganaspis brasiliensis. NCBI lineage: Eukaryota > Metazoa > Arthropoda > Insecta > Hymenoptera > Figitidae > Ganaspis > Ganaspis brasiliensis. Next base: position 186,406 of record JAZKLR010000082.1, read on the forward strand.
TTTATTAACATGTGGTTGGTTAAAGAAAATTAATTTGCAAAACTAAAAAAAAATATATCTCTTTATTAGCATTTTTGAAAAAGTTAATAAATAACAACAATAATTTGTTTAAATAATTGTTATAATAGAAATTTTTTTTTATTTTATTAAAATGTGGTTAATTCAAGAAAAGCAAGTTGCAAAATTAAGAAAAAACTACAACTCTTTTTAAGCAATTCTGAAAAAGTTGATTAATAACAACAATCATTTGTTTAAACAATTGTTAGCGTCTTACTTTGATAATAAATATTTATATAACATAAATCAATATAAATTTACATTTTTATTAGGCGTCTAAAGTTAGAAAGTTTAAGAAAATTGCAAAAACGCTCGATTTATTTGTCATTTTGTAAGGAAATAACAACAATAAATTGTTTAAACAAATTATGTAACATGGTAAAACATAAACAATAATATATTTTTCGATAAGAACATCAATGAATGAAGAAAAAGCATTTAAAATAATAATTAATATTTTTTTTAATAAATTCCAGGTTTTTTTACGTTTATGGGGTTTGTTTACAGTCATATAAAAAATAGTTGAAATAATTTATTTAATAAATATACGACAGATTTTTATTATATGGACATTCATGAATAAAAATATCGTTTACAGAAAGAAAAAGGTCAATTTTTCACGATTTTATGTCAAATTTACGAAAAAGTGCATTTTTTCTATGGGAATTCAATGGTAATTTTCAAGGGCTTTGCGGCACGGGTTAATATTAAAAAACAAAAAAAATAAAAAAATACGTATCTCATATTTTTCGCCAAAGAACAAAATTGGGGGGTAAGGTTTATGAAAATCAAAATTTTTTTTTTGGGCCACCCTAATACATATGAATAACATAAATATAAATTAAATATAAATTTTACTTTATTTTATTTTATTTACTTTGTTTACATTATTTTCAGCATATTTTAATTATTTTTTTTAATTTTAAATTAATTTTATCATTTTTCAATTATTTTCCTCGACTGTTAATTATTATTCTCATTTTCTAAAATTATTTTTTAAGATTTTTAAGTATTTTTCTGAAAATTCAAATATTTTTTTTCAATTTTTAATTATTTTTATTTGTTATCAGAATTTCAATTTTTTTTTTATTAATAAATTATCGTAAATTTCAATTATTTTTATTTTTCTTCCAGACTTTTTTCCAGTTTTTGGTTTTTCTCATTTTAGAAAATTAATTTCTAAACTTTCAACGTATTTTTCTCAAATTATTATTATTTTCTTCAAGTTTTAATTATTTTTATTTGTTTTCATAATTTCCAAAAAATTTTATTAATTATCGTAAATTTTCATTATTTTTAGCATTATCCCAGTTCTGTTGTAATTGTTAATTATATACTTTATTTACTCTCCCTTTAACAGGTTCAAGGGCACTCTAATTTTTAATTATTTTCTTTTATTTCAATGAACTTCTGAAAGCTTTAAATATTTTTTCTCAAATTTTGTTTAACTTTCCAGTATTTAAAATATTTTATGTAATTTATTTAATTATTTTCTCAAATTATAATTATTTTTTTTAAATTTAATTTATTCATCTCAATTTTTAATCAATCTTTTTTCAATTATTTTCTCTAATTTTTTATTATCCAATTTTGTTTTAATTTACATTTATGAATCTCAAGTATTTTTTTTAAATTTAAATTATTTTCTTCATGTTTCATTTTTATGATTGTTTAAATTGTATTTCGCGCCTCTTCCTCATGATCAATATGTAGTACCTCCACTTTACGCCAAGATGTCACAATTTTTAAAGCAATAATTAATAAAAAACTACATGGTTTGTCTCATCTCTGTCACCCTTCAGACTAGTCATTCCTGCCGCTTGTCATTTTAATCATTCTTTCATTTTGTGCCAATCAAGTCACATCGTTTACAAATTTTTCCATAGAAAAATTGTTAAAAAACCTTTGAAATGGGAAAAAGAAAACGATATTACAGCACTTCGAGTAGCTCATCAACTCAAAATCTCACTGTTTTTTCAATAAGAGTAATGCATAGTATTGCTGAAAAAGAAATTATTTTCTTTATTTAAAGAAGGAATTAACAGAATTAACAGGCTCTAACCTGAAATTACAAAGAGGCTCTAACCTCCGAATAAAATTATTTTTTGCTAGAAGGCTCTAACCTGAAAGCATATACAGGCTTTAACCTGAAATACTAAGAGGCTCTAACCTCGATGTTATGCGAAATTACTTTATTTTTTAATGGTCTGACAAACCTTATGACAAACGACAGATCTTAACCATAAATAAGTTATTGTTGGTACTATTATTATCGTAATTTTTTATTTTCAGCCATTCGCAGCAATTCTTGTGAATCGGAAAATTCGGACGCAACCCAAGAAGTTAATTCTGACCCTAAGGTTACACCAAAAATATCAGATGAAAAAGATTAACCATTTAGATGAAGAAGCTCTTAAATTAATTGGTGTTCGAGTTGGTGAGGAAAGAAAATTATCTTCTTATACTTTCAAATATTTCGTATAATATTCTAAAGGACACCCTACAAGCAACTGCGGTAGATGAATTTTTATTTTGCGGAAATCTTCAGGAAAATTTAAACTCTGCAAAATTGATGCAAACATCTTGTAAGGATTTGAGGACTGGTACCTGGAATCAAGTTACAAATCATTCAAAAAACTCGAAATTCCCGCCCCGTCAACGAGCTGGGACGTCGGGCGGGCACAATCAATTCCAGAAGCCGTCGAGGAACCCGCCAAAGAACAACTTCAGATACCCGAACAACGCTCACCAGAGTCAGCCTCAGAAGAAAGGGCCAGAATTCCAACGGAACCGTCGATAATCCAAAATGTGAGTAAAACTGCAGGCAGATTACGACACTATAAAGATGAGTGGAGAAAAATTACCACTGATCCTAGAATACTATCTTGGATTGAGGAGTATAAAATTCCATTTTTAACTCCGCCTATTCAAATAACTTTGCCAAATAAAATTTCTCACTCAAAAGAAGAGAAGTTTCAAATTTCTCAATTATTGTTAAAATTATTAAACAAGGGAGCTATTGAAAAATGTAACTCAATTAAAGGGGAATTTATTTCCAATATTTTTCTTAGATCAAAACCAGATGGATCTTTTCGATTAATTGTTAATTTAAAACAACTAAATAAATTTGTATCAACAAATCACTTTAAATTGGAAGATGGTAGAACAGTAACAAAACTTTTAAGTCCTGATTATTTTATGTCATCTTTAGATTTGGTCGAGTCCATACCAAGTGATCACACTAATTTCAGTCATATTGAGTAATATTTACGAAATTGATATTTTGGGTTCCTTTAGGAGTACAAAAAATAAATTTTAATTATTTTTAAAAAATTCAAAATATTTTCGAAAATATTCAAATTCAAAATTTTGAGTACTATTTTTTTTGTTTTATCATAACTTCTGTAATTTTAAAGCAATTGAGATCATTTTTTTTTTAAATTACTCGTATTTAAATACTCTTTCAAGAAAAATTATAATAATTAAGAAATTGTTTATAATTAAATTTTTATTAAAAAAATTAAATTATTTATTTAAACAAAATCTAAAGTATATCATCGTTCTTTTTCAAAAAATTCATAAACATAGCCTATAATGTGCTTAAAAATTTAAGCCAAAGAAAAAGATGGTATGTATTATAGTTTTTGAGAAAAAAATTATTAAGTTATGCTAGCGCGGCGCGGACCGGTGTCACCGCTACTCAACGCGTAGTTCCGTAGTAACCGAAATGTATGTATATTTTTACATAATGTAAATATAGTTAGTGTATTATATTTAAATTATAAGCTTCAGAAAGTCACACTGATCTTTTCATAGTACATGGACATCAAACTTTAGAATTAAAAAAATCGGAGAAAATAATTAAAGTAAAAAAAAGTCATTAAAAAATTGGTAATTTATAGAAAAATAATAAAAATAACTAAAAATTGGGAAAATTATTAAAATTTAAGAATAATAATTGAAAATTTGTTAAATCAATTGAAAAATAATTAATATAATTAAAAACTGGTAAAAATAAGTGAAAATAAGTGAATAATTAAAATAATTTAAAACTGAAGAAAGAAAAATAATGGACTGGTAAAATTATCAAAATTCGCGATGTTCAGGGGTGTTAATTTTTTTTCTTATGCAATTTTAGACCTAAAATTTGAACTTTGAAATTTTTTTTACAAACATTGATTAAAAATAGTTATTTATAATAATCTTCAAATTTCATTCATTAATTCAATCTGTCAACACCTGCGAAGTTTGTCAGTACTTCGCAGTACTGACAAATTTTATGTTTCATACTTTATGTTTCAAATTTTTAATCATTTTTCTCCTTATAAAATTTTGTCATCTTTTAAATTTATTATAGTTTTCATTTCTTTCAACTATTTTCAAACTATTTTTATCATTCTTTAAGGGGAGAGATAGGTGAAATTTTAACTCAACAAAATTTTTGATGCTCAGAGGTGTCATTTTTTTTTCTTACATCAATTAAGATGTAGAATTATGGTATTACATAAAAATTAAAAAACAATATTTTTTTGGTCATTTTCGAAATTTTATTTTTCAAAATCCATACGATGGATTGTAGAAAATCATTTAAAAATCCCACAAAAAAATTGTCGATGGAAAAAATGAAAATTGTGAAAGAGGTTTAATTTTTAAAATTTAAGTTTTTCTTAGAATAAATTTCTCAAACTCCGCAAATTATTTGTTTCTCTATTTTTGACATTACCCCATAATTTTAGGTCTAAAATTGCATAAGAAAAAAAATTAACACCCCTGAACATCGCGAATTTTGATAATTTTACCAGTCCATTATTTTTCTTTCTTCAGTTTTAAATTATTTTAATTATTCACTTATTTTCACTTATTTTTACCAGTTTTTAATTATATTAATTATTTTTCAATTGATTTAACAAATTTTCAATTATTATTCTTAAATTTTAATAATTTTCCCAATTTTTAGTTATTTTTATTATTTTTCTATAAATTACCAATTTTTTAATTACTTTTTTTTACTTTAATTATTTTCTCCGATTTTTTAATTCTAAAGTTTGATGTCCATGTACTATGAAAAGATCAGTGTGACTTTCTGAAGCTTATAATTTAAATATAATACACCATCTATATTTACATTATGTAAAAATATACATACATTTCGGTTACTACGGAACTACGCGTTGAGTAGCGGTGACACCGGTCTGCGCCGCGCTAGCATAACTTAATAATTTTTTTCTCAAAAACTATAATACATACCATCTTTTTCTTTGGCTTAAATTTTTAAGCACATTATAGGCTATGTTTATGAATTTTTTGAAAAAGATCGATCATATACTTTAGATTTTGTTTAAATAAATAATTTAATTTTTTTAATAAAAATTTAATCATAAACAATTTCTTAATTATTATAATTTTTCTTGAAAGAGTATTTAAATACGAGTAATTTAAAAAAAAATGATCTCAATTGCTTCAAAATTACAGAAGTTATGATAAAACAAAAAAAATAGTACTCAAAATTTTGAATTTGAATATTTTCGAAAATATTTTGAATTTTTTAAAAATAATTAAAATTTATTTTTTTTACTCCTAAAGGAACCCAAAATATCAATTTCGTAAATATTACTCAATATGACTGAAATTGGTGTGATCACTTGGTATGGACTCGACCATTTAGAAGATGCTTACTATTTAGTTCCGGTACATAAATCACATAGAAAATACTTACGTATTCAATTTAAAGGGCAAACTTATGAGTTTACTTGCCTACCATTCAGATTATCAACAGCGCCTTATGTTTTTACTAAAATACTTAAACCTGTAGTTTCATATCTTCGACAAACAGGATTGATTTTAGTTATTTACTTAGACGATATACTTTTAATCGGAAAATCTTATTCAGATTGCTCAAAAAGTTTGTCTAAAACAATTAGCATATTGCAAGAATTAGGATTTATAATTAAAATAAACAAAAGTCAATTCATACCAAATCAAATATGTAAATATTTAGGATTTATTTATAACTCTAAAGAAATGATTGTAAAATTGCCGGATTTAAAAATAAGTTCAATTAAAATGACAATAGAAAAGATTCAAGTGGGCGAAAAAATAAAAATTCGAGAATTCGCAAGACTAATAGGTACTCTTGTGTCCTGCTGCCCTGCGGTTAATTATGGGTGGGCTTACACTAAGTCCTGTGAAAGATTAAAATTTACAGAATTAGTAAAAAATAATGGAAATTATAATTCAAAATTAACAATTACGGAATCGGTTATACATGAGTTGCGCTGGTGGACTCAAGTCGGCATTTTATCTCACAACCCAATAAGAGGTTTTGAATTTAAACTAGAAATTTTCTCTGATGCTTACCGGTCAGGTTGGGGAGCATTTTGTAATGGACAAAGGGCATACGGACACTGGAAAGATATAGAAAAGCAAAAACATATCAACGAATTAGAATTAATAGTATCTTTCTTTGGTTTTAAGTGTTTTGCGGATAAATATAAAAATTGTCAAATATTGCTTCACATTGATAATACTACAGCCATATCTTATATAAATAGAATGGGTGGAGTTAAATTTGAAAATTTAAATAAAATTGCCAAAACAATTTGGAAATGGTGTGAAGTAAGAAAACTTTGGGTATTTGCAACATATATATCTTCAACCAATAATGAACTAGCTGATACTGAATCTCGTCGGTTAAAAGATAATACTGAAATAGAATTAGCTAATATTGCTTTCAATGAAATAGTCGAGACATTTGGACAACCTGAAATAGACCTTTTTGCATCTAGAGAAAATGTAAAGTGCGAAAATTATGTCTCCTGGAAAAAAGATCCTTGTTCATTAGCAATAGATGCATTCACTATTTCATGGAAAAGGCTTTATTTTTGTGCATTTCCTCCATGTGCACTGATTTTAAAAGTTCTTCAAAAAATTAAGAACGAAAATGCTAAAGGCATCGTAGTGGTACCAAAATGGCCGGAACAACCATGGTACCCAGTGTTTAAAGAACTAATTGTTTCCAAAATATTATTAATAGATGCTGGACCTAATATTTTTGTTCTTGACAGGAATCAGGATCCATTTTGGAGGAATGTTACCCTGGAGGTCGCAATCTTATCAGGAAAGCATTTGAAATAAGAGGAATTCCTTCGGAATCAATGTAAATCACTCTCTCCTCTTTAAGCCAATCCTCATACAAGCAGTATGAAACTTATTTCAAAAAGTGGTGGAATTATTGCGTCAGGAGTAAAATAAATCCACTGCAAAGTTCAGTTCCTCAAGTTTTATCTTTTTTGACCAAAATACGATGCCACATGGGATCCAAAAATCGTACTTGATTATTTTTCGTCTTTACCTGCTAATGACAAAATTTCATTGGAAAAACTTTCTAAAAAACTGATTTGCTTATTGGCTCTCATTACGGGACACAGAATGCAGACTTTCGCATTAATTAAAATGTAAAATTTAATAATAAATTTTCAAATATTTTTATTGGAATCTTTAAAAAATATGAAATTAAAGTTGCGATTTCAGAGTATTAAATTTTTTCGGGATTTAACTTAATTTTTAACCAATTGTTATCAATATTGATTATTAAATATTGATAAAAATTTCCTTATTAAATCAAACTTTCGAATAGTAAAAAGATCCTTGATTTAGAAATCAAGAATTCTAACCTCAATTCTGTCAATCATTTAATTCGATTATTTAGATTTTAGATATATTTATTTCAAAATTGTTGATCTTTATATTTGTGTCTATTAATTATTCAAAATTGTAAATCTTCCTATTTATTGTTTTTTCCTATTTATAAATCGACATAACTTGTTTGAAATTTATCGACAATGAATTGTGATCATTAATTTGGTTTATTATTAAGATACCAAATTTTTCAACCTAAAAAATCTGATTTGTCTTCTAGAACTTCTAATCTAATTAATTTTCCATGTTATAATGATCGATTAATAAATGTTATTGTTTAATTGTTGAGTCTTATTTTGCGAGTAAATTTATCTTTTCAAAATTTAGTTTATCTTCTCGATATTTAATTTGATTTAAATTAATTTAAAATTGAACCACCCCCTCTACCTTTATCTGGATTTGGGACTAGCTGGCTGAGGTAATTATAGAAGATTCTAAATTTTTTTTTATAGCATGATCCAAGAAAGATCTAGGCCCACCCTTTTGAATAAAATCGAAAATCTTCTTTTATTTGTAATCTATATATATATAATTATGTTGGTTACAAATTACCTATAAAAAAATCACTACCATTTGATCAATGAACAGTATTTAAAGCCGGAATTTCGAGCTTTTTTGGGAACTTAAGTTTAAAGAGTTTAGAAATAAATGAAAATCAGAGAGCTAACGAGAGAAAACCGATAAAATACAAACTATAAATCTCACGGTTAGATCGGCAGGTAATCCCTCTTTCTCGCCTCGTTCTATCTCTGGACTTTTCGCAACTTTTTTTTTTTTTTTTTCTTTTTTTGGGAACTGAGGAAAGTGGTTCACCTTTCGGGAAACATCTATGCTCGATTCTGTACGCGGCCATCTCTATATATAGTTAAACAGTAAAAGTCACCTCCCAGGAGTATTCTAACAATCCACTGGCAGAAAACCATTCATTTCCAAGTTCTCAGTCTGGTTACTGATGCCCTCGAGTTATGTTCGAAAGTCATGATCACTATAGGCAAATTGGAAGCTCATCCTGCATAAGCAATGAACCTCATGGACTTTCGTTTGTAATCTCCATTCAATTTTCAGGATCTTGTCAGAATCCTCGACTTTACATTCCTCCAAATCTTCAAAATACACGACACGGGTTATCTCCTTTTTTACCGGATCAATTTTATGTATTTCACGAAAGCTGGAAAGAAAAAGCGATGAAATGATTTTCTAAAAAGGTTATTTGATATTAAATTGGAATTTACAATTGTTATATTATTTTTGCTTCCACATGCAGGATATTAACTATATATAAATAGAGAAATTAAATAAATTAGAAAAAATTCGTTTATGAATGTTGTAAAAGGTTCCAGAAGCTTTTCAATAAAATCACAATTTCCGGTATAATATTGGGAGGTAAAATAAAGAATTGTTATTGGTTAATCATAAATCCAGAAAACAGGAATTGCTAAATATTTACAAATTGTGCGGTGAATACATAGAAATATTCATCACCAATTTGGAGTATATAATACAACCAAATTGAAGATATTTCTTGATTAAAGAGTTATTGATAAATTTATTAAATATTCATTTATGAATAGAAAAAGAAATTTATTATTTAAAAAAAAGAAATTACGTTAATGTACATTTGTAGTATATAGTACCCAAATTGATAATTTTTGTATATTCAATACTTTCCAGTTGAATGATATACATAGTTAATAGTAGTCGCTAGCTGATGGAATTTACACAGATCCCATCGACAAGTAGAAAATTTGTTGAATAATTTGATTCTTAATCCCCCAAGTAAAAATAAGAAATTTGTTGTAGGTTTGGCGACAACCAAAATTGAATATTCAATAAATAAGGTTGTCAATGAACTATTAAAAAATATATACATATAAAGAAAAAATTTAGCTTAGAACATAGCTTTACCCCAAAAATAGGGTTTATAGGAAGAATAATTTGAAAATTTGAAAAAGAATGAAATTTTGAATTAGATAAAGTAAAAGTTGATTAATATATTAATTTTCTTTATAGATTGGAAAAATATGAATACATTGATATTATGAATTGCTTCACTTGGATATATTTATTTGGCATTTATAAGTAAGCCAGTTAAAGATAATTTGGAAATAATAATATTTATTTGGTATTAATAGAAAAGATATTAAATTTGCTTATTTAGAAATAAATATGGCGTGCGAATTCTTGATTTTTAGAAAAATTGAGATTAAATAATTATTTTCAATTATTATTTAACTTGTTTATTTGTAAATGTTAGTTATTCAGTTTGTTTATAGAATCAATGATAAAATTTGATATAAACAATTGATAAAGCATCAAAACTGAGATTCATAAAATTAAATAATCTAAATTAAATAGTAGTGAATAAAATTTAATTGAGAAATGAGATCTTGTAAGTATAATTAAAGAATTTACTTTAAATTATTTTTTAACTCAAATTTTCCATATTATAGAATACCACTAATAATTTACATATCTCTTACACAGGTTGCAAATATTGTTAGAAATAAATTAAGTGGACGGAAAATAATATTTTACATGCTTATGTACCCTTTCAAACTAATCGTGCTTGAACGGTATTTTAATAATAAATTGAAATAAAGAATATAAAATATTAAAATAATAATAATACATAATTAAAATAATAATAATAATAATGGTTAAAAATAAAATCCGGCTCAATGGTGCTCTGGGGAATTTATCGCTGAAGATTTAAAAAAAAAACTTTAACATCCATAGAAAATTGTAGGCTGTAGGGAATTATGAACAGTAAATTACAATATTGGACCACTGTGCGGCGTGCTTTGCCTGTTAGTACGCAGCGAGTAAAAAATGGAAAAGAAATAGACTTAAATATTTGTAAGGATCGAATAAGAAAAAATATTTTAATTTTATAAAAATAAAAGTAAAATTTATAATAATTTTTCTAAATTCAAGAATATTATTTTATGATAAAAGGATTTTTATATAATAAAAAAAGAATAAAATAATAAAAGCAATAATGATTAGAAGAGTAAAGTAATAAATATTATAAGAACAAAAAGAATTAGAATTTAATAATCAATTTGGTTAATATTTTATAAGTGAGATTATAAAATTAAAATTTATTGTTAAAAATGTAAAATAAAAATACTTATAGAATATTTAGAAATATTCAATAATTTAATTAAATAAAGCAAAGTTTGTTAAGTGCCAAATAGAGGTTGAAGACATTTGTTAAACAAGGATGTCAATAAAAGTAAAATTATTGGTTCCTGTGAATTATTCAAAAAGTTAACGAATATATTGAGCAATCAGAGTTGATATTTCCTAAAGAGGTTGTTCAATCTTAATGAGTTTACTCCGAAGGAAGAGAGATTTAACAGAGAATATAAAATTACGAATTTTGGAATCTTTCGCTCTGTTCTCTTGAAAGCTCACTAGAGGTCAGACGCACAAAATATATAACATTAGAAGATTGTTGAGTGTTGCATTGTTTCAATTTAAAAAGAAATAACTTCTTAACAATATTCTAAACTTTCTACATTCTTTAATTGATTCTTTTAAAATCAATGTAAGGTTATTCAAATTACAAATTATAAATATAATAATTATCAATTTCATGTAAAATAATTTCTACTTTATTTGTGAATCTACTGTGAGTAATCATGATACAACCCAGTGGTTCGCCAATATTAATAATAATTGTGAAGAAAAATATTTCTTTGCAATTGTTATTTAAAAACTAAATTAATAACATACTAAATATTTTAACATCAATAAGTAATTGCTTATCATTTGTAACGTTGATTATGTTAAATATTTTAATATATTACAATATTTAATAAAGTAATTTATTAAAGTTCTGTTTACGGATGTAATTATCATACAACCCGGCAAAATTTGGTAAAGATTAACGTTGTAAATGTAAAAATAGGTCCAAAATCATCGCGTTACAATAGAATAGTAGATTAATAAAGATTTTACCCAGAATTTTATTTTATATTTATTTTATTTAGATTAGAGAATTTTAGACCCATAATTTTTGTTTAAGTAGGTAAAATTTATATTTAGAAGAAAACTTAAATTTTGATTATAAGTCAATAAATTAAAGTAAATAAATTAAATTAAATTTATCTAAGAGATATTTAAAACTGAATTAAAGTAAGATTAAAATAATAACAAAAAGAATGCAATGTTTATAATTAGTCATAATAAGTAGAGACACAGTTATTTGTTAATATTTTATACAATTCAAAAATCAATAATTATCAAACAGTAAATAAGCAAATTCTAATATTTAATAATTCATATTTTAAAATTTAAATTTATAATAATGTTTTATTTACAGATTCTTTAAACAATCGATGATGAATTCTGCATTATTTGATTTTATAAAATAAATATGCAAAGCTGAGATCATAATAAAGAATAAAATAAGTTTATGAATTTGTTTAATTTTAAAGACAATTAATTTATATATTAAAATATTTAGAATTTATAATTATTGAAGAAAATTTTAATATCTATTTATTTCAAAAATTACAGAGAACTATTTTATTTTCTTTTAAAAATAATAATTGATTTAAAGATCAATATTTAAACTATATCTTTGTCCATTTGAAAGATAATTCAAATTTTGAATAAAATAAAAAAATATAAATAATATCCCCGGTTATATAGGACTAGGATAGAGATATAGGCTTCAGCGTGTTGTATATTTTAGTTATTTCTTTGAATTTATAATTTTTTAAACAATCTATAATAATAATCCGCAACTTCATTCATTCGTTCATTCATTCTTTCATTCTGTCCACACCTGAAGTTGGTCGTTTTTCTATTCAATTGTTTTTTAATAATGTTTTGCTTCTTGGTTTTGAAAATTGTTATGTAGTTGAAAATAGGTTACGTTTTTCGTTTGTGTCAATTAGGTAAGTCCATTGTCTTTCGTCTGATAACTGTTGCGGACTTATTTTTAAAAAAATATTGTTCCACAACACTTGAAACTTTAATATTTCCTGGTTTCATTGGTCATAATATTAAAGGGTAAATTGTATTTCTTTTAATGCAATTATTAATCAAAAGTTGTATGTTTACAACAGTATTTCGCGTATGTATTCAAAAACTATTTGATATTTGATATTGGAACTTTATGTTTCTGGTAAGTTCCAATAGATAATATCAAATAGTTTTTGAATAATAATGTTTTTAAAAAATTGCAAAAATTTAAGGTTTTTGATTAATAATTACATTATAAGAAATACAATTTACACTATAATATTATGACCAATGAAATCAGGAAATATTCAAGTTTCAAGTGTTGTGGAACAATATTTTTTTAATAATATGTCCGCAACAGTCCTCAGACGAAAGTCAATGGACTTACACAACTAAAAAATTGATAAATTTTTTAAATAAGATAATAAAATTGTAATAATAGTATTAAAAAAGAAAACAATATTAAAATATATACAGATATATTTACACCTATTTACACATATTACACCTATATTTACACCTATTTCGAGCTTTTAATTATTTCTAAAAAATACAATAAAAATAATAATAAAGAATGAAATATTATCAATCATATCATTGAAAAATAAGCTATTCACAGTTTTGAAACATTTCTTAAGGTTTTTAAGTACGTCAAACACAGACTTTCGACCAAAGGTGGTCGTTTACCATAATTATTAATCTATGTACTTTAATCATATTTTCATTAGATTCAAGGCAAATATTTATTTTATTACTAAATAATACCACCTTAAAATTCTGGAATTAACCCCAAAGCACACATTTTTAATCTTATATAAGTTTTTTCTGGATGATATTAAAAATTAACACTTTTTACATATCTAAGTTTTTATAAAATATTCAACATATTAAATTTTCGCGAGGGCAATTTGCTCAGTTTATGAATTATTATTAAAGTTTAAAAATGTAATGAAAAAACCTTATTTTTCATTGTACAAAATATACTCAGAAATTTGTCGTTAAAATTATTGACAAAAATAGTTTTGAATTTAAAATAAATAACAGATTGTCAAACTTTAGAGTGTATTTTGTACAATGAAAAGTAACCTTTTTTCAGTACATTTTTAAACTTTAATAATAATTCATAAACTGAGCAAATTACCCTCGCTAAAATTTAATATGTTGAAGATTTTATAAAAACTTAGATATGTGAAAAGTAATCATTTTTTAATTGCATCCAGAAAAACTTATATAAGATTAAAAATGTTGTGTTTTGGGGTTACTTCCGAAATTTTAAGATGGTATTATTTAGTAATAAAATAAATATTTGTCTTGAATCTAATGAAAACATATTAAAGTGTATAGTGTATACATTAATAATTATGGTAAGTTTCAATAATATTTATTAAGTAGGTTTCTAAAAAATAGACTCTTAAAAATGGTAAAAAGTGACAGCCTTTTGATCAACTTTAAATTGATTTTATTATTATTATTATTATTATTATTCTTATCATTATTCATTATATACAAAATTATATTAAATAAAATAAATATTTGGATGTTAATTAAACATATTTTCTTTACAATATGGGAATGAAATGTTTTCTTTCTAAATAAAAAATATTTGAAATATGCATTAAAAACGCCAATTTTTCTTAACACTTGCTTCTTTAATTACAATTTACGGCCGGAAAATAAAAAATTTATCTAAAACAACTTCAGAACTTGAATTTAAACACTTCAATAATACATATAATATGGGTTTTATTATTATTAGAATATGTCAGCGACGACCTTTGGTTGAAAGTTAGTGGTTTGACTCTTAAAACTTTTTTGCGCTATTAATTTTTAAAGAAAAATGGGTACTGCATTAAATTCCTTTTGAAAAAATTTAGTATTTTTATTTAAAAATTATTATTTTTTATTGCGTGAGTAAATTATTAAACTGCTTTAATATTCAATTTAATTATACATTTAAAATTAGAGACAATTGTAAATCTAATCATAATTCAACTAGATTAACAGAAAATGAGATAGACTGAAATACAGTTTTTACTCTAAAAGAATTAACTTTTTTTGGATAGACTAAAATTATAAAATTAATCATAAAATTTGGATTTATTTTAGTTTTAATGCATGTAAATTTTTTACAATTAAAACGTTTTTATAAATTGGTTTAAGTTTGAAATTATTTTAATATGTATATTGTTAGAATTTGAAAATATTTAAAGTTGATATAATAATTAAAACATAGAATGATTAAAATTTAAAGCATTAAAAGTTTTTAATAATAATTGAAATTTATTAATATTAAAATTCAAATAATTCCAAGTTTCTAATAATTAAGAGGATGTGATGGATAATGAGGTCATTGACCTCATGACCCACAGACAAAATTTTTCAGCGGTTTTTCTCTAGAACTAGGTACTGAATATTTTTCAATGCAATTTTATCGAATTACCTAAAATATCATCTGGAAGGTACCCCTAACTTATTTGGAGTTTGCCCCAAAATTAACTGTTTGAATTTTTTCTAATTTTGAACAATTTTATAAAATTAACTTTTTAGTCAAAATGAGAACACACGCTTGAGTCAGAAAGATCTTCTGGTTGATATTTTATATAATTCTATACTAAGTTTTATATAAAAATATTTAGTAGTTTTATATAGAAAAATCGCTGAGAAATTTTGGCTTTGCGACACGTGACTCTACTGACGTCACAAGCTCTTAAAGTTTGAAACACATTTTAAAATTGCATTAATAAAATTAAATTTAAAATATTTAGTTTATAAATATGTAAAAAGTTAAAAAACATTTTGTTTACATTCTTGAGAATTAAAATGAAATTGAATTACATATATATGTCTTAAAACTTTGGTTAAATATTAAAATTTTGCTTAATTGAAGTTTAAATAATTAGAGTTTAAATCTATGAAAGATGGAAAATATTTTAAATTTGGAAAAATTAAAATCTGTGTTGATAAAAGTTTTGACGATTGGTTTGCACCTAGAGAAGTTAGTAATTGAAATTTATATTATTTAAAGAACTTTTAAGAATCAGAAACTTAAATTAATAAACGTATGGAATAATTAAAATTTGTATAGAAGTTTGAATATAATATCAGTATATTTTAAAATAAATAATTCATTACGTTTTTCTTGCCCGCATCCTTTTTGCTATAAACTTTTATTGTTTACTTTTTGATGAATAATTTTTTTGCATTTATGGGGCAAAAGATGCTATTAAACATTCAACTCAAAAAAATCATACCTCTTTTAAGAAACCTTATCTTTCTTATTAAACTGGACTAAAATAATAATTATATGTTAAAAATGAATTTTCTTTAATTTATTTAGGATCTAATAAAATTAATTTAAGCTAAATTGGATTACTTTAAATATTTAAAAAAAAATTATTATTATTTTATAATTAAATCAATTATGTATTAGAATGTATATTAATAGAAATTAACTTTTAAAAAAATTCATTTGACGGAACAAATCATAGTTTAAAAAACAAAACTCTTTTTCTGATTTAATAAAATTTAAATAATAATTATGTAACAGTAAAAAATCAGTTATATTTTTATTTAATCTAATAATAAATTATCTAATATAAAGAAGCTCATATAATTTTTATATTTAAATTAGTAAAAAATGCAAAACGTCATTCTCGCGCGCTGTAGCGCGCGTATATTTTGCTAGTTAATAATAATAATCGTAAACTTCATTCTTTTATTCTGTCCACACCTGAAGTTTGACACAATAGTTGTTTTTTGTTTTAAATCAATAATTTTTTAAAAAATGTATTTTTATATTAATTATAAGATTTCTAATTTTATTAATATAATTATTAATTCTCCTGAATCTAAATTTTATATCAATTGACAAATTTATATATTTTATTTTTAATAATAATAATGTGTTACAATACAAACGTGTCTTATTTACAACTACTTTACAGATTTTAATAAAGATTCAAAACACTTTAAACATAACATGAAAACTAATGAATATTTTATATTATAATTTATAATAATATATGAATAATTTTTATAGTTATTTTTTTTTAATTACTTCTAAAAAATACAATATAAATAAGAATAAAGAATAAAATATCATGATATAATTGGAAAAAAGCGAGCACTGTTTTCAAATATTTTATAAAACTTTTAAATTCCTTTTTTATACCTAATTAATCCCTCTTTTAAATAATCTGTTTCTTTTTTTTTAATTTAAAACTTTCTTCCTTATTTTAAATAAAAATACCTACTAAATTAAATATCTCCAGATAAATGTTGTATTTTTTTCTCAAAATGCTTATTTTTATTGGTAAATTATGAAACTTATTTAATTTATAATTTTATTATAGGTTTCAAAATTAGGATCAATTATAATTTAAATCAGTTCAATTGGAAGAACAAAAACTAAGATTGACTAAGATTGACTATATTACAGATTTGATAATCCCGTCAGCCTAAAAATTCATTTAAATCAAGATCAAGGATCCCAAAATTTTCACACAAAAAAATTGACCACAAAAATGACATACTTAAAATAACTACATAAAAATAAAGAAAAATAACTATTAATAGAAGTTTGAGTTAATAAAAGAATTTAGAACCGATAAACTGAAATATTATTTAATTGAATTCTGAATTAAATTAAAGTTTGAATTGATTTTAAATTTCTAAATTTCTATAAATTTTTATGACTCTATGAGTTTAAGTTTGAATTACCTAAAATATGCATTGCAAAAATTTGAAAATATTTAAGGTTGATAATAATTCTAGCATAAATTGATCAAATTCGAACAATTAAAAGTTTTAAATAATTCAAGTTTATTATTATTATTAAAATTTCAATAATTCATAGTTCATATACTAATTATAAAAGTTTGAAGCAATTTAAATTTAAAATAAAATCAAGTTTAAAATTTTCAATTTAATTTAATTTATATTGTAATCTTTTAACGTCCGAGCAATATTTTATTAATTTAATAAATCGACACATTCGGACTAAATTTATTAAATTATTATTAATTTAATTTGTAATTGTAGAACGTTGGAATAATTGTTGCCATGGATTTAAATAAAAATGAATTATAAATCTTATAACTTTGGTTATATTTCAATTTTGATTAATTCAAGTTTGAAATAATTGTAATTTAAATCGATAGAAGTTGGGAATTTTTTTAATTGGAAAAATGAAAAATATTGATAGAAATTTTGAAGATTGGTTTGTTATTACTTGAATTTCGAAAATAAATTTTAAAAATAAGAAGTTTTTATAATCAAAAGATGTTTGGAATAAATTAAGGTTGCACAGAAGTTTAAATATATTTTGTGCAAAAATCTATTGAAAAAGAAATATTTTTTTTTTTGTAACATACTATAAATTTTTTTTTAACTTGGGGAGAAAATCTGATTTATTTTTTAGAATTTATTTCTATTTATTAATTTGTAACAAAATTTAATAAATCAAAATTAATTCACAAAATTTCAGCTGATAATATATATTGGATATATATATTGGATATATATATTGGAAATATATATTTAATATATATTTCCAAATTTCTATAAGTTGAAATTAATAGTTTTTAAATTTGCAAATAATTTCAAATTCCATAGTTTCCAATTTCTTAAAATATTTTTAGACTTCAATAGTAAAAATTGTAATCATAAAGTATGGATTGATTTAAGTTTTGATACTATAATACACATTTTTTATAATTTGAAGATTTTAATATTGGTTGAAGTTTGAAATTCCTAATTTAAATATGCATTGTTAAAATTAAAAAATATTTATTAGTTTATAATAATTTCAACATAAATTAATTAAAACTTGAACCATTAAAAGTTTTAAATAATAATTAAAGTTTATTATTATTCAAATTTGAATAATTCATAATTCCTACGTATCACATTTTAAGACAATTTTTGTGCTTCAGATTCAATAAAGATACTATAATATCATAGTTTAAGACACTTTCGAGACATAGTTTTTTAGAGTGTATACTATTTAAAATTTTTAATTTAAT
Organism: Ganaspis brasiliensis; assembly: GCA_037103525.1. Taxonomy (NCBI): domain Eukaryota; kingdom Metazoa; phylum Arthropoda; class Insecta; order Hymenoptera; family Figitidae; genus Ganaspis; species Ganaspis brasiliensis. The sequence continues at coordinate 205,158 of JAZKLR010000082.1, forward strand.
TTAATTTGTAAGATTAAAAGAATTAAATAAAATAAAATGAACTTATTTTTAGTTCCTAATGGTAGGAACACAAATTATTTCAATCTTTCACTTTTACAAATTCAATTAAATTAAAAATCATAAACTTTGGTTATATTGCAGTTTTGATTATAATTTAAGTTTGAAATAATTTAAATTTGAATTAATAGATGTTATGAATTTTTTAATTTGGAAAAATTAAATTTATATAAATAGAGATTTTTGAGAATGGTTTGTTACTAATCGAATTTCGAATTGTTTAAAGAAAATTAAAAATAAAGATTTCATATCAATAGAAGTTTGGTATAAATGAAATCTGTATAGAAAATTGTATTAATTGTATTAAGGACATGTGACTTTGTAGAATTACTTAAAATATCGTTCAGAAGGTTTCTCTGACCCAAGTTTTTGTTTACATTTTGCCTTAAAGTTAACTTTTTAAAAAATTAGCTGATTTTCAAGAAAATTAAACAAATTAGTTTTAAGACAAAATTTAAAAAGACTTGGGTCAGAGAAATCTTTTTAATGATAATTTAAGTAATTCTACAAAGTTTGGTGTCAAAATATTTATTATTTTAAAAGAAAGTTTATGTACAAATTTTGCCTATACCAGTGACGTCATTCTCCATCACATGCCCTTAATAAAAATATTTTGTTCAAAAAACTATTAAAAAAAATAGTCTAACTTTTTGTAATGTACTATAAAAACTTCTTTTTTTCAACTTTGAAAGAAAATCGGACTTATTCTCTTAAATATTTTTGTATTTATTAATTTATAAAACATTTTAATAAATAAAAATTAATTCACAAATTTTAATTTGATAGTATAATCAATTTAATCTAAATAAATTCAGTTTATTTTTTGTATTGAAACTATATTAGCCAATGAATTTTTGGCTAGTGTATAATAATTTTTCTTTACTTTCCAGCAAAACTAGACAAATACCAATGAGAACACACGACACTGATTATTTACACATGAATAATAATGTTTCTCTGAAGCAACAATGATATATTTTTCTTGCTATCATTTCCTTTCTTATGTCTCTTTGTCAGGCAATAAAGTCAGGAATGAAAAAGATGAGAAAATCTCGAAAGCTCGGGAAAAATACCAAAAATCTGAGGAATTCGCCTGTGACGTAGAGCTTTCTTGTCGGGTCAAATGCGGGAGAGTGAAATAAGCGGAATTTACTTTTCTGCAACTGACTTTGGGTAAAAGCTCTATAGCAGAGGAACTGTGACCATTGACTGTGTGAGCAAGCAAAACATTTGCCGCAGTCGCGAAACCGAGTTGCAAGCACAGCTTGCAGACTTTTATCTCTCTCTTCCTTTTCCGGGCAATCTATTTCATTCTATATCGAGCGTAAAAATATGGAGCGTCCTTGCGCTAATCTAGTTTAGCTCATGGATATAAGATCTCTTTCATCTGTAATAATAATAATCAAAGATAGGTATGAAATTTGCCAGTTACGGAAGTTAGATAAAGATATTTAAAGCACAGTTTCAAGGTGAATTGCCGAGTCTATATAATATTTGAGAGATGACGCACAAGGCGCCGTTTCTCTACTCTACTTGCTTTACTTGATTTAGATTTTGCTACGTTTACTCGAGAATTGGAATGTTCAATTGAGACAGTTGTTCAAGAACAGATCTCAAACAGATCGATACTGCAATTCGAGAAGCTTTCCTCCGACAACGACTATTCTCAAACAAAGTTTCATATCATTTATTTACTCACTGATTTCTCACATTTGCTTTGATCAAGTCAATCTCGACGCGTGATTCCATCCTTTCTGCACTGAATGCTATTTTATTATTTATTATAAAAGGCAACAAAAGGGAAAATAGAATTTAATATTGTACACTAGGGTGGCCTAAAGAAAAAAAAAATTTGATTTTCATAAACCTTACCCCCCAATTTTGTTCTTTGGCGAAAAATATGAGATACGTATTTTTTAATTTTTTAATTTTTTTATTATTAACCCGTGCCGCAAAGCCCTTGAAAATTACCATTGAATTCCCATAGGAAAAATGCACTTTTTCGTAAATTTGACATAAAATCGTGAAAAATAGACCTTTTTCTTTCTGTAAACGATATTTTTGTTCATGAATGTCCAAATAATAAAAATCTGTCGTATATTTATTAAATAAATTATTTCAACTATTTTTTATATGACTGTAAACAAACCCCATAAACGTAAAAAAACCTGGAATTTATTAAAAAAAATATTAATAATTATTTTAAATGCTTTTTCTTCATTCATTGATGTTATTATCAAAATATATATTATTGTTTATGTTTTACCATGTTACATAATTTGTTTAAACAATTTATTGTTGTTATTTTCTTACAAAATGACAAATAAATCGAGCGTTTTTACAATTTTCTTAAACTTTCTAACTTTAGACGCCTAATAAAAACATAAATTTATATTGATTTATGTTATATAAATATTTATTATTAAATTAAGACGCTAACAATTGTTTAAACAAATTATTGTTGTTATTTATTAACTTTTTCAGAATTGCTTAAAAAGAGTTGTAATTTTTTCTTAATTTTGCAACTAGCTTTTCTTGAATTAATCACATTTTAATGAAAGAAAAAAAAATTTTGATTATGACAATTATTTAAACAAATTATTGTTGTTATTTATTAACTTTATCAAAAATGCTTATAAAGAGTTGTATTTTTTTTAGTTTTGCAAATTAATTTTCTTTAACCAACCACATGTTAATAAATTAAATAAAATTATTATAAAAATAATTATTTAAACAAATTATTGTTGTTATTTTTTAACTTTTTCAGAAATGCTTAAAAAAAGTTTGCAGGTTTTTCTTAATTTTGCAAATTGCTTTTCTTGAATCAACCACATTTTAATAAAATAAATAAAAATTATTATTATAACAATTATTTAAACAAATTATTGTTGTTATTTTTTAGATTTTTCAAAAATATTTATAATGAGTTCTAGTATTTTCTCAATTTTGCAAATTGATTTTATTAAACCAACGACATGTTAATAAAATTATTAAAATTATTATTATAACAATTAAACAACTTATTGTTGTTATTTATTAACTTTTTTAAAAATGCATTAAAAGAGTTGTAATTTATTCTTAATTCCTTAAATTACTTTTCTTAAGTCAACTACAATTTAAAAAAATTGATACATTTTTAATATAACAAATTTTTAAACAAACTGTTTAACTCTTTATTTAGCATTTATTAAAAATTTTATAAATAACAACTTTAATTTGTTTAAATATTTGTTAGAATAATAATGTTAATAATTTTATTAACATGTCGTTGGTTTAATAAAATCAATTTGCAAAATTGAGAAAATACTAGAACTCATTATAAATATTTTTGAAAAATCTAAAAAATAACAACAATAATTTGTTTAAATAATTGTTATAATAATAATTTTTATTTATTTTATTAAAATGTGGTTGATTCAAGAAAAGCAATTTGCAAAATTAAGAAAAAACGGCAACTTTTTTTAAGCATTTCTGAAAAAGTTAAAAAATAACAACAATAATTTGTTTAAATAATTGTTTTTATAATAATTTTATGTAATTTATTAACATGTGGTTGGTTAAAGAAAATTAATTTGCAAAACTAAAAAAAAAATACAACTCTTTATAAGCATTTTTGATAAAGTTAATAAATAACAACAATACTTTGTTTAAATAATTGTTGTAATAATTATTTTTTTTTCTTTTATTAAAATGTGGTTAATTCAAGAAAAGCAAGTTGCAAAATTAAGAAAAAACTACAACTCTTTTTAAGCAATTCTGAAAAAGTTAATTAATAACAACAATAATTTGTTTAAACAATTGTTAGCGTCTTAATTTGATAATAAATATTTATATAACATAAATCAATATAAGTTTATGTATTTATTAGGCGTCTAAAGTTAGAAAGTTTAAGAAAATTGCAAAAACGCTCGATTTATTTGTCATTTTGTAAGGAAATAACAACAATAAATTATTTAAACAAATTATGTAACATGGTAAAACATAAACAATAATATAAATTTTGATAATAACATCAATGAATGAAGAAAAAGCATTTAAAATAATAATTAATATTTTTTTTAATAAATTCCAGGTTTTTTTACGTTTATGGGGTTTGTTTACAGTCATATAAAAAATAGTTGAAATAATTTATTTAATAAATATACGACAGATTTTTATTATTTGGACATTCATGAACAAAAATATCGTTTACAGAAAGAAAAAGTTCAATTTTTCACGATTTTATGTCAAATTTACGAAAAAGTGCATTTTTTCTATGGGAATTCAATGGTAATTTTCAAGGGCTTTGCGGCACGGGTTAATAATAAAAAAATAAAAAAATAAAAAAATACCTATCTCATATTTTTCGCCAAAGAACAAAATTGGAGGGTAATTAAGTGTTTTTGAAAAACAAAAATTTGTTGGAATTTCCGAAAAAACCTTTCAGAAGTTCATTGAAAAAAAAGAAAATAATTAAAAATTTTTTGGAAATTACCAAAAAGAACGAAAGTAAGTGAAAATTGAAGAAAATAATAAAAACATAATATAAATAATTAAAAATTGGATGAATTAATTGAAATCTCAGATAAATAGAGTTGATTTTTGAAAATTATAAAAGAAATGAAAAACATTGAAAATTGAACATTGAATATAAATTGTGAAAAATAATTGGAAAATAATTTAACAATTTAAAACTTGAATAAAAAAATCGAAATATAATGAAAATAATTTAAGATTAAGAAAAATAATTGAAAAATAAAATAATTACAAAATTACTTAAAAATTATGATTAAAGTAAATGATTAAAAAATCGCAGAAATAATCGAAAATTGGTGAAAAGAATTATGTAAATTTCAGATAAATAATTGAAATTTTTAAAAATTAAGCCAAAAAAATAAAGATAATTAAAAATCGGAGAAAATAATGTAAAATAACAAAATTTAATTTTAAGCGAAAGAAAATAATTGATAAATCGTTTAAAAAATTGAAAATTGAAGACAATAATCTAAAATTGAGATAATAAGTGAAAATATTTTAAATCAATTGAAAAATAATGAAAATATTGCAAAATGGGAAAATAATTGCAAAATAATACAAAAAAAAAATTAAAATTGAACAAAATAATTGAAAATTGAGAAGTATTCTTCATAGTTAAGGAACTTAATTCAGAAATTATTATAAAAAAAATGAATATAATTGAAAATTGAAGAAAATAATTGAAATCTTGGAAAAATACTTAATAATCCTAGGAAATAATTTAAGGAATTTAGAATTATAATTAACACTCGAGGATAGTAATTAAACAATGATAAAATTAATTCAAAATGGAAAAAAAATTAAATATGCTGAAAATAATTTCAGATTGAGAAAAAAATTGAAATATGATGAAAATAATTTAAATTTGAAAAAATTGAAGACAATAAATAAGTTTTAAGAGAAATAATTGAAAAAATCATAGAATATATGTTTAAGAGAAAAAAATAATTACAAAATTACTTAAAAGATTTAATTAAAGTGAATAATTAAAAAATCGCAGAAACGATCGAAAATTGATGAAAAGAATTATTGAAATTTCAGATAAATAATTTAAATTTTTGAATTTTAGGCCAAAAAATGTAGATAATTAAAAATCCGAGAAAATAAAATAATATAAAATAACAAAATTTGTCAAATCAAACGAACTTACCTAAGTGAAGTTCGATTTTAATTATATGAGTCTTCTCGTCCTCTAGGTCAAAAGGTGTAGTAACGTTAGTTGCCCGGTCCATTCCACAGATTTTTAAATTTTCGCGTTTTTTTGTTTGGTATAGGTGGCGCTCTAGCCTCATCTCTCTACTTCCCGTTTCCTCGTTCCTCATTATTTTAGAGCCTTAAACTCGCGACAGATAATTTTTAAGGGTGGGTAAATTGAATAATTTTCATTTATTTTAAGGAGGGATTTGACCTATTCGGACGAGAAGACTCATATAATTGAAATCGAACTTCACTTAGGTAAGTTCGTTTGATTTGACAGTTATATTTCGTCTTCTCGTCCTCTAGGTCAAAAGGTGTAGACTTTCAGAGCCAATCTGTTGCGAGATAAAGAAATTTATTTTCAAAACGTAGTCCTCTTACTATGTTCAAATGATTTTTTTTTTTTTTTTTAATTATATTTTTTATTATTTATATATTATTAATTTCTAGCATTTCTTAACCTGTTTATAAGATAAAAAAATTAAAAATTTTCAATTTTTATTTACTTACTACAAATTAAGTAGTATATCCTAGGACAGCTTACAAAAGTGAGTAGATGCTTGTAAGGTCTGTCTATCTAGCAGTTTTTCTGATTTTTGTACCTTAACTCCACATTGTAACGTTGTCGATGTAGAAGAATGGCAATTAAAGTGCAATTGAATTAACTTTTTAAGTTATATATATACTCATTTGATCAATTGTATTTTTATTTGTTTTTATTCATTTACTATATCGTGCTAATGGTTTGTCAGGACAATGCGCTATTTAGTAGCGCTCTTTGAAGGTGACAAGGGAGTTTTGGTTACACAATTTTATGTAATAAATATCCTTTTTAGACAAATTTCAAATTTTCTCAACATTAAACGGTTCATTTTGTGACTTAAAGGTTTGTATCTTTTTGCAGTTAATAATGTAAGTAAATTAATTAAACTTTTGTTAATGATTTTTCATTTAGCTACTCTCCGTTTAGTTCTCAAGGAGAAAAAGATTTCACTACACTAAAAGCAGATACCAAATATAATAAATTTCGAGGCTTTGAATTTTGACCCTTGTCCTATTGCTAAAACAAAACAATTATGATTTAATTTATTTAATTATTTTAATTACTTTTTTTTTTCTTTTTTTAATTTATTTACTTATTATTTAACATAGAGAAAATGAAGTTGACATATTTTATAATATTTCCTTATCAATAAGTGTTCCTCAGTTCTCCATATTATTTAGGAGTTTATTTTGCGAGATAAACAACGATCATTATTTCTTGGGCATCTTTTAAATTTTATTTTCCAGTGAACTCTATTGTATAATCCACTAGTTAAAAATAAGTATAAATAGTATCATGTGCAACTAATAAATTATATTAAACAGAGGAAAGCATGATTAATTCGCCTATGAAGACGCCTTCTGTTTATATCAATAAATATCTTTATAAAAATGATTAAATACATCAACGTCTATCAATTTTGATTAGGATAAAAGATATATATGTTTACATTTTATGTTAATAATTAAAATTAATTTTTGATTTCTTTGAATACTGTGTGTTTTGAAACAACTTAGTATATACCATCGTAAGCTTTTATTTGCATAATTTTCTTATTTTATATTTTTATTTTTAAAATTATTTGCATAATTTTGATTTTGTTTTCTTATCATAAGAATGTTGTTATTAATAAATACATCTATTTAACATATACATATCATAAGTTGGCCAAATGTTTGAAGAAATTTCTCAAAGATGAGTTTTATCTTTTTTAATCAAGATAAACATTTATGGCTTACAGAGATTTCCGGGATTTTCAATTATCTTTCTAATTTTAATTAAATCGAATTTATCTTTCTGCATAATTTATTTGATTAGAAAACAAAACAAAACAAAAAAAATTAATTTAAATCTTTCGAGAAATCTTTTAGAACATGACAATTTACTAAATTAATGTGTTAATTTTTTCTTTTACTATCTTATCGAATATCAGAATTTTCAACGTTGTACGAAATTGCCCATTCTGATTACAACAATTCCAAAATTGTTTTTAAAGCAAATCTATTCTTTGGAATAAGGTTTGTTGCATTTGTTTGTTTATTTTATTATCTTTATTATTATTATTTTTCTGCAGGGCAAGTTGAAATTAACAAACTAAACATTTCGAAATTTCTGTATTTTGCCTCTACTGTTTTTCATTCAATATGTATACCTCAATATTTATTAATTTATTTTCTTTTCGTTTATGTTTATTTATTTATTTATTATTATTATTTATTTTATATATATATATATATATATATTTTATTTTTATTTTTTTTTTGTTATGACCTAAACCTTATCTTGATAGAAATTATATTTCGAACACGTAAACCATCTTGCTCATGTCATTGAGCACTTTAGCTACATAAGAATTCACGATATTCTATAACTTTTTAGTTTATTTTATTTTATCAAATTAATGCACTCTCTCTACAAATTTTCAAATCAACAATAAATCATACAAATAAATAACAGAAACTAGACTTCTTTTTCTAAAGCTAAACCAATGTTCTGTTGACTTTGTGATTATAAAGACTGTGATACACATGAAACAAATGGCAAGCACTTAAATTCAAATAATTTGTTGTCAATTTTTAATTTCAAATGATTTCCAAATTTTTCATCTACCCGAGAAATAAAACAAGCGACTTGTGAGTTTACGCCGATCATACAACGATCATTAAAAACTAAACAACTCCACTATTTTGCCCATTTCTAACTTTGAAATGTGAAAAAGCAAAGAATATGCTTATTGTATTATTGTTATATTTTATCTTAGTTATTGATTTAATATTATTGTTTTATTTCGTTTTTATTGCTTTTATTTATTTATTTTTGTTTTGTTTATTCATTTTCAATTTTATTTAAATTTATTGTATTGAATTTATTTAATTAGTTTCATGGTTTTTTCAGTCCTTTAAAATTTGTTCTACTAGACCATTACAAATACGTTGACTGTCGAATCTGATAATAAATTTTATTTGTGATTGGAACAGCTTATACTCGTCTATGCACTCTCTGCTGCCTTACATTTTATATAACGGTTTCGACGCAAAGGGACTTTACTTGTTATTTAATTAGATTGTATTGGTTTATTTCACCTGTTAACTGCAAATGTTGCTTCTTTCGGTCAACTAAAATTATTTCACTTTTTTGGAAAAATCTTGATCGAATAAATTTCCATCCATTTTATTTTTAAAAGCTATTATTTTTAATTAATTTAATTTTTATCTTATATTTATTTATAAATGATCTTTACTATTATTATTACTTGGTAGAAAGGAGGTCCTACATATTTATTTTCCAGCAGGGTTTTCTCCTAGTAAGGCAAAAAAATTAAGTCTTTTAAAACTTTTAATGTTTTAATTTTTAACAGTTTATAATGCTCTTACAATTAAAGAACTGACTAGAGCTCGGCGCTTCTCTATGAATACGCTCAACGCCCACTTTGTCAAAATGCATATTTTTCTTTTGTTACATTCTCACTCTCGAAGTCCTGACCAGAGCCCGGAGCTTTTCTAGAAAGACACTCAACGCCCTCTTTTTAGGGTTTCGTGGTTCGGGACCGAAACCCTTATAGTGAGACTTTGTCGTCCGTCCGTCCGTCCGTCCGTCGTACACAGTAGCCTATGTTACTTCAAGTAGCCTATGTCACTTCAAGTAGCCTATGTCACACTTCAAGTAGCCTATGTCACTTCAAGAAGCCTATGTCACTTTAGGTAGCCTATGTCACACTTCAAGTAGCCTATGTCACTTCAAGTAGCCTATATCACACTTCAAGTAGCCTATGTCACTTCAAGTAGCCTGTCACTTCAAGTAGCCTATGTCACACTTCAAGTAGCCTATGTCACATTTCAAGTAGCTTATGTCACTTTAAGTAGCCTATGTCACACTTCAAGTAGCCTATGTCACTTCAAGAAGCCTATGTAACTTCAAGTAGCCTGTCACTTCAAGTAGCTTATGTCACTTCAAGTAGCCTATGTCACACTTCAAGTAGCCTATGTCACATTTCAAGTAGCTTATGTCACTTTAAGTAGCCTATGTCACACTTCAAGTAGCCTATGTCACACTTCAAATAGCCTATGTTACTTCAAGTAGCCTATGTCACTTCAAATAGCCTATGTCACACTTCAAGTAGCCTATGTTACTTCAAGTAGCCCATGTCACTTCAAGTAGCCTATGTCACACTTCAAATAGCCTATGTTACTTCAAGTAGCCTATGTCACTTCAAATAGCCTATGCCACACTTCAAGTAGCCTATGTCACATTTCAAGTAGCTTATGTTACTTTAAGTAGCATATGTCACACTGCAAGTAGCCTATGTCACACTTCAAGTAGCCTATCTTACTTCAAGTAGCCTATATCACTTCAAGTAGCCTATGTTACTTCAAGTAGCCTATATCACACTTCAAGTAGCTTATGTCACTTCAAGTAGCCTATGTCACACTTCAAGTAGCCTATGTCACACTTCAAATAGCCTATGTTACTTCAAGTAGCCTATGTCACTTCAAATAGCCTATGCCACACTTTAAGTAGCCTATGTCACATTTCAAGTAGCTTATGTTACTTTAAGTAGCATATGTCACACTGCAAGTAGCCTATGTCACACTTCAAGTAGCCTATCTCACTTCAAGTAGCCTATATCACTTCAAGTAGCCTATGTCACATTTCAAGTAGCTTATGTTACTTTAAGTAGCATATGTCACACTGCAAGTAGCCTATGTCACACTTCAAGTAGCCTATGTTACTTCAAGTAGCCTATATCACACTTCAAGTAGCTTATGTCACTTCAAGTAGCCTATGTCACACTTCAAGTAGCCTATGTCACATTTCAAGTAGCTTATGTCACTTTAAGTAGCCTATGTCACACTTCAAGTAGCCTATGTCACACTTCAAATAGCCTATGTTACTTTAAGTAGCCTATGTCACTTCAAATAGCCTATGCCACACTTCAAGTAGCGTATGTCACATTTCAAGTAGCCCATGTCACTTCAAATAGCCTATGTCACACTTCAAATAGCCTATGTTACTTCAAGTAGCCTATGTCACTTCAAATAGCCTATGCCACACTTCAAGTAGCCTATGTCACATTTCAAGTAGCTTATGTCACTTTAAGTAGCATATGTTACACTTCAAGTAGCCTATGTCACACTTCAAGTAGCCTATCTCGCTTCAAGTAGCCTATATCACTTCAAGTAACCTGTGTCACTTTAAGTTTCCTATGTTATTCAGCTTTTCAGATTGCATGTGAGACAGACGGAAACATAGAGTAACAGAAGACCACGAAACCCTAGATTGTAGGCGCAATGCGCCTGCTTTCTGTGCTGTTTATTTAGAATACATTTATCTTTTTTTTTTTGGCAAATTCTCCCTCTTTGAGCCGTTTGACTTTTAAAATAGCTGCCTTCTCTGCTTTCTGACTATTTTGAGTTCTACAAACACTGACTACAACGTGACGAACTTTTTTGAAACGCCACGTTTCAAATTTTATATTTACCTTTCTAATTACATTTAAAAACTAATTATTTTTACGTTTAGATTTTCTTCACATATCACTATAGACTTAGGTAAACTACTTTTATCCCATAAACTCATTTTAAACTTGACTTTAACTTAATTATCGAGATTATTATCAATTCACAATGTGGCGTGGACCGCACAGAAAAACGTAATGAGGAACGAGGAAACGGGAAGTAGAGAGATGAGGCTAGAGCGCCACCTATACCAAACAAAAAAACGCGAAAATTAAAAAATCTGTGGAATGGACCGGGCAACTAACGTTACTACACCTTTTGACCTAGAGGACGAGAAGACGAAATATAATTGATTTTAAGCGAAAAAAAATGATTGAAAAATATTTTAAAAATTTGAGATAATAACAGAAAATTTAGGAAATTAATTGAAAAATACTGAAAATGTGAAAATATTAAAAAGATGGAGAAAATAATTGCAGAATTGTAAAAAAAAAATGAAAACTGATCAAAATAATTAGAAACTGAGAAGTATGCTTGATAGTTGAGGAACTTAATTCAGAAATTATTATAAAAAAAAATGAGAATAATTGAAAATTAAAGAAAATAATTGAAATTTTAGAAAAATATTTAACAACCCCAGAAAATAATTTTAGAAAATGAGAATTATAATGAACAATCGAGGAAAGTTATTAAAGAATGATAAAATTAATTCAAAATTGAAAAAAGTAATTTAAATATGCTGAAAATAATATAATATTGAGAAAAAAAAATTGAAATTTGATAAAAAATAATTTAAATATGATAAAATTAAAGACTGTAAATAAAATTTGAGAAAAATAATTGAAAAAATTATAGAATATATGTTTAAAAAAAGAAAATTGGTATATTACTTAACATTTCTTAATTAAAGAGAAAAATTAAAAAATTGCTAAAGTAATCGAAATTAATGATCACTCTAAATCTGAATTAGTATTTTTCTACTATGAATTAGTCAAATTCGTGGCTCACTTTTCTTAAATTCATATAGTAGAAAACTACTACACTGAAAAAAATCCCTTGCACCCGTACACAAGGAATCAACCATTTTTCCTTGTTAGTTAAGGCGCCAACTAGGGAAGCCTAGTTAAAATACAAGGATACTTTTTAGTCTAAGAAATTAGAAATTATATTATATTGAACATCAGAAATTGTGGGACTGACTGATTTTATTACTCAAAAAGTCTTTTATTTTATAAAATATTAATATTTTCTATCTCTAAACCATTAGTGGTTACGGTAAATGACCTAGTTGTGGCCGTCATATATTTGAAGGTTATGTTGATTTAAGATTTTCAAAAAACACTATTAAAATTTTAGTGTATACTTTTGTATTATTTTAAAGATTATGTGATACAACTTAACTCATTTGCACTATAGAAAATTGTAAATTTTTAGCTGATTGACAATTTTTTCCCCCGTTTTTAAGAATTACAAACAAACAAGTTTGATATATTAGAACTAACTTCGCTTCGGTTGCAAGCTTAACTTGGAATCCTTGTCATTTTAACTAAAATGGCTTTAACTATAGACAAATAGTTGATTTTGACAAACATATTTTTTTCAGTGTAATTGAAATAGTGAAACTTTACTTTTAAAATAAGTAGATATTTTTACTAATGTAATTAGTAGCTTTCTACTACAAAATTAGTCGTTTTCTACTAAAAAATAGTAAAATTCTTACTATTTTAAGAGTAGCTCACTTTTCGCTAATTCATTAGTAGAAAACCACTAATTCAGATTTAGAGAGAAAATTATTGAAATTTCAAATAAATAATCGAAATTTTTGAAAATTATGCCAAAATAATTAAAATAATTGAAAAACTGTTTATGACATGGAAAATTGATGACATTAATTTAAGTTTGAGATAATAACTGAAAATTTAGAAAATTAATCAAAAAATAGTTCAAATATTATAAGATGGAGAAAATAATTGCAAAATAATAAAAAGAAATGGAAATTGAACAAAATAGTTGAAACTTGAGAAGTATGCTTAATAGTTCAGGAAATTAATTCAGAAAGGATTAAAATAATTAAAAATTGAAAATAATAATTGCAAAATGACAAAAATAATGGTAAATTTAAAAAATTAATTTAAATTTGCGGTGAATAATTAAAATATATGAATAAATAATTGAACTGATTTTATGACAATGCAAAAGTAATCAAAATTGAAAAAGTGATTGAGAAAACTAAACAAAATAATTGAAATATAAGGAAAGTAAATTTAAGAATTAGGGAAATAATTAACAATTAGAATAATTAAGAATTATAGAAAATAGTTAAAAAATGATAAAAATAGTACAAAATTGTATTTTAAGTAATTGAAATCATAATAGAAAAGAATGATTAAAAATTCAGAAATTTTTAAATCACTTCAAATTTAGTTTTTTTTAAAAGTGATTTAATTGAACTTTCAATTAATGCAAGTTCATTAAGTAAAATTTGAAAAAATTAAAATTGCTATAAATTAAAAATTTGAAAACATTTGAAAAAGGTGAAATATGATTATAGCATAAACCTAAAAATTTTGAAGAACGCAATGTAAACATTTCCAAATTAATAAAAAGATACATACATTGTTACCTAAAGGTAATAATTATCAAAAATTTATGTAAAATATTAAAATTTTAAAAATTAAGTTCAATTATTAAATTCTGAGGCTTTTCCAACTAAAAGTGAAATCAAAAAGTGGTTTCTATTGAGGTCAAGATTAATAATAATTTGTTTTTGGATATTTCTTTATGATAATTTTTTACTATTTCAAAAAAGAGCATTTTTTGCTTTTTTTCTAACATAATTTTGTTTATTGTAAATTTTTGAGGCTTTTTCAACTGAATATATTTTTAAATTTACAATTTACTTAATTATATATAAATTCAAGTAACTAAAATAAATAAATTTTATATCTTTATAGAAAGAAAATTAATGCAAGAAAATATTCTGTTTTATTCAATTCTTATAGGAATAGAAAATTTAAATTATTCTTTTTAAATACTTTACAATGAATTAATGGAACTTTAGATAAATAAATATTTGTGCAAGTATAGATATTTAAAATAAAGTTCTAAGTAAATAACTATTTTCATAAATAAGAATTGCTTTTTAAAAATTATAAAGAAAGCAAATTTTTATTGTGAATGTATTAATTATTTCAAAATTTTTAATTTTTAATTTTCCGTATTCCATAAAAATCCAAGTTACCTCTTAAATAATAAAATTTAAAAAAAATTTTCGAGCATATTTTAAAAAAATTTTCTATAGAATCGTTTCCAAGCAAAATTTGTTCCAAGCAATTTGTTTTTAAAAAAAAACAAAAAAATAGTGATATAACCAAAATCAGCTTTATTAAAAAAAAAAAATTAATAAAATAATTGAAGTAGGTATAGTATTTAAAACTATTCTTTTTCAATATTGAAAAATATTTAAAAAATAAATATAGAAGAAAATAATTGAAAATTAAATGATTATTAATTAATGATTTTTATTCATTGTAAATTTCCGAATAAATTATTTTTGACAAAATTATTTCTAATAAAAATATCTCGCATAATTATTGTCACTGGACATTGATTGAATCAAAAATTGAAAACAAATTAGGTATCAGTTTTGGGAGAAAATTAGCAGAATAGTTTTCTTCAGTAAGCGAGCTGTCTGCAGCCATTATAATTAATTAATTGATCACGCAATTACTACTGTTAATTGACTGACAAAGTTGTGGAGGAATTATTTCCCACATCACAAGTTGTTTACAGACATTAATTAATTATTTAAAATTACTCGAATATAATGATCTTGTCAAAGTCTGTACAAATTTCGCTTGCGTAATTTGTTGAGAGCTTTTCTCTCGAAGCTGTAATTAACGTTGTCAATTAATTAATAATCATTCGAGAGTTCATGTTCTAGTTGTAAGAAAAACTAGTGCATATAACCGTTTCAATTTTCAAAAATAACAATTTTCCGAGCAAATCGATATGAAAAGTTATTATGCTCAATAAAAAAAAAAATATCAACGAATATTGAGCAAGGAATTGAGAAATAAAAGAAAAAAGAAATTTTATCGAGTGATATGTAAATTCAGTTGAAAAGAACGTTTTGCAAATTGAAGCCGAGATCTCTTTTTATTTTGTCTAGATTTTTTTTAATATTCACCAAATATATGTTGGAGAGTTATTACTCTCGTACTAAAACCGTTTTTCTAAATCCTCATTCTCGGCATTTCGTGTTATTCTTCTCTCTCTTTTTTTTCTTTTATTCTCTCTCCCTCTCTCTATCCCACTTTTTTTTTATTCTTCACATTTTTTGGTATCAATCTCAAATTGATACAAATTTCAAGATTAAAATCAAATTTTAAGAACAGAACTTAATGATTCTTTGAAAAGTCAGTAGGTACTAATCGCTTTAGATGTATGCGTTTAATCAAAAAGAATTTCTTTTTCCGGAAGAACGAAACTGGAAACGAATTCCGATCTTATTGGTCAGTATTGGTTTCACTTAAAATGTACTTTTTCGCAAAAACAGTCTTTTCAGCTGCATTCATGGATATGCAATAATATGAATTTAAAAGTAGTGGAATGTGCTCGACAATGAGAGTTTGGCAACTGGCATAGTTAATGTTTCAGCTTAAGCTCGTTTGGAATTTAATACGACAGAGAGAACATTTTCGGCATGTAATAGATAATCCTAACTTTAAACATCCTATTTTAATTAAAAAGACCAAATAATTATTTATTATTTTAAAATAATAAAATGTCGGATCCAATAAATCGGACATGAAATGCAAAAGAAGCTTAAATCTTTGTAAAAACCATTAATCGGATTTTTTATAAAATTTCCTACCGAATGGAATCCGGCATTTTGAAATTTTAAAATATTATGATCGGATCGTAATCAGAGACACCGAAAACCTCTATTTTATGTTTTTAATAAATTTTGGAAAATCTTTTGCATTTTTTTCGCCATATTGGATCAGCCATTTTGAATTTTGAGAAATTATGAACGAATTTGGAATCAGCGACCTCGAAAATTCCCGGTCATTTCCCGGTTTTTGTTCCTATTTTTCCCGGTTTTTTCTCTTGTTAACATAAAATTTATTTTAAGTATAAATAGACCTACAAATGGCTACAAAAATTGAATAAAACAGTTGATAATTGAAGAAACTAATTAAAATTCAAAGAAAATAATTGAGAATTGAAGAATTAAATATTAAACTTTACAAAAAATAATAATTAAGAATTAAAAGAAAGAATTAATAATGAAAAGAAATAATTAATAATAGAAAGAAATAATTGAACAATGACAAAGATATTTGTCAATTAGAAACAAAATAAAAAAAAAGGAAATATTAATCGACAATTAAAGAATAATTGAAAAAATTGAACAATGGTTAATAAATTCAAAGAATATAATTAAAAATTGGTCAACTAGATAGAAAATCAAAAAAAAAAAAAAATTCAAAATTGAAGAAATAAATTGAAAATTAAATAATCAAATTGAAATCAGAAGAACACAGAATTATTGAATATTAAAAAAAAATTGAAAATTGATAATTAAAATTGAAATTCGAATACAATAATTGAGAATTAAAGAAAATTACTGAACAATTGGATTGAAAAAGAAGAAAATAATTTATAATTAAAAAAAATGGTAAATGACAGGAATTATTTAATATTAAAGAAAATATTAAACATTGAAGAATAGAATTGTTATTTAAAGAAATTAATTGAGAATTGAAAAAAAGTAATTGAACAATTAAATTGAAAATGAAAGAGAATTATTGAAAATTGAAGGAGGCTTTGAAACATGAAATAAATAACTGATAACTGAAAAAAACATAATTGAAAAAAGTCGAGATTACTGAATATTGAAACAAACAATTAAAAATTGAACAAAATAATTAAAAATTAAATAAAATAATTGAAAATTCAAGAAAATAATTAAAAATTGAAGAAAGTACTTAAAAATTAAATACAATATTTGGAAATAGCAGAAAAATGTAGAAATCGACGGAAATAATTGCGAATTAATGAAAATAATTTAAAAATTCTCAATTTAAATAAAAATTGAAAGAAAAATATAATTTAAAAAAGCTGAGAATTGTTAAATATTGAAGACAATTGAAAAGAAATTGAAAATTGAATGAGATTGAGAAACTGAAAAAAATATGAAATGATAATTGGAAATTGAAGAAGATAATTGAAATTTAAGAAAAAAATTGGAATTTGAAGAAAATAATTGAGAATTTAAAACAAATCATTGTAAAAAGCCTAGAGTTACTGAATATTAAAAAAAATGAAAATTAAAGAATGGAATTAAATGTCAAAAATTATAATTGAGAATTAAAGAAAATATTTAAAGAATTGAACAATGGGATTGAAAGTAGAAGAAAATAAGTGATAATTAAAGAAAAAAGAAATTTAAAAACCCAGGAATTATAGAATTTGAACAAAACAATAAAAAATGAAGAATGTAATTGTAATTTGAAGAAATTAATTGAAAATTGTAGAAAATAATTTGAAATTGAAGAAAATGTGATTTTATGAAAATTGTTGAATAATAATTGATGAATTGAATTCAAATTTCAAAAACATAATTGATAATTGAAAGAAAAATATTGAAAAAAGCCGAGAATTATTGATTATAGAAGAAAATAATTGAAAAACGGAGGAGTTATTGAGATGTGAAATAAATAAATGATAATTGCAAAAAATAGTTGAAAAAAGTCGAGAATTATTTAATATTAAATTAAATAATTAAAAATTGAAGGAAATAGTTGAGATCTGAAGAAAATAATTAATAAAAATTGAAGAAAATAATTAAAAACTGAATCAAATAATTGGCAATTTAAAAAAAATAATTTAAAGTTGAAGAAAATAATTTAAAATTGATTAAAATAATTGAAAATCGTAAAAAATATTTCAGAGTTAAATAAATTAATTAGAAATTGATGAAAATAATTGAAAATTGAAGAAAATAATTGGCAATGGAAGAAAATAGTAGAAAATCGAAGAAAATAATTGAGAAATGAAGAAATAATTTTAAATTAATGAAAATAATTCCAAATTGAAGAAAATAATTGAGGATTGTAGAAAATAATTGTAAATTGAAGAAAAAATTGAAAATTAAAA
Source organism: Ganaspis brasiliensis (assembly GCA_037103525.1). Classification (NCBI taxonomy): domain Eukaryota; kingdom Metazoa; phylum Arthropoda; class Insecta; order Hymenoptera; family Figitidae; genus Ganaspis; species Ganaspis brasiliensis. The sequence goes on from JAZKLR010000082.1 coordinate 223,590, forward strand.
AGAATTTATTATCCTAGAAAAAAAATTCCCGGTTTGACGGAAAATTCCCGGTTAATTCCCGGTTTTCCCGGTTAGTAGACACTAGGGTGGCCCAAAGAAAAAAAAATTCGATTTTCATAAACCTTAACCCCCAATTTTGTTCTTTGGCGAAAAATATGAGATACGTATTTTTTTTTTTTTTTTTAATATTAATAATAACCCCATAAACGTAAAAAAACCTGGAATTTATTAAAAAAAATATTAATTATTATTTTAAATGCTTTTTCTTCATTCATTGATGTTCTTATCAAAATATATATTATTTTTCATGTTTTACCATGTTACATAATTTGTTTAAACCATTTATTGTTGTTATTTCCTTACAAAATGACAAATAAATCGAGCGTTTTTGCAATTTTCTTAAACTTTCTAACTTTAGACGCCTAATAAAAATATAAATTTATATTGATTTATGTTATATAAATATTTATTATCAAATTAAGACGCTAACAATTGTTAAAACAAATTATTGTTGTTATTAATTAACTTTTTCAGAATTGCTTAAAAAGAGTTGTAGTTTTTTCTTAATTTTGCAACTTGCTTTTCTTGAATTAACCACATTTTAATAAAAGAAAAAAAAATTATTATTATAACAATTATTTAAACAAATTATTATTGTTATTTTTAACTTTTTCAAAAATGCTTATAAAGAGTTGTATTTTTTTTTAGTTTTGCAAATTGCTTTTTTTAAATCAACCACATTTTAATAAAAAAAAATAAAAATTATTATTATAACAATTATTTAAACAAATTATTGTTGTTATTTTTTAAATTTTTCAAAAATATTTATAATGAGTTCTAGTTTTTTCTCAATTTTGCAAATTGATTTTATTAAACCAACGACATGTTAATAAAATTATTAAAATTATTATTATAACAATTAAACAAATTATTGTTGTTATTTATTAACTTTTTTAAAAATGCATTAAAAGAGTTGTAATTTATTCTTAATTCCTTAAATTACTTTTCTTAAGTCAACCACAATTTAAAACTAGGTGAGAATTATGTCCATTTCATGGACATTTCGCTTCCAAGTAAGCAAAATAATTTGCTTCCTCATAGAGGAAGCAAGAAATTAATAATATATAAGTTAATTGGGGAAGTTGTTAAAAAAAAAATTTTAATGCAAAAAAATGTCAAAATATGAATTATTATACGAATTCTTGACCAATTATAAAAGTTATATAGGTCAATCGATTCGTTTTGAGATAAGGAATATGATTTTTGTATTCATTAAGTTGTATTTTTAGCATAAAAATTTTTTTTGGCAAAAAACGATTTTTTTCGATGAAAAAAGGTGCTCAAAAAAATTTGGTTGGGTATTTTTAAAAATCCTTGTGTCCAAATTTAGATATTCATGAGCTTAATAAGTCATCCAAATTTTTTTGGAATCCGTTTAAGCGTTCTCAAGATATCTTGTACACAAAAGACGATATACACACACACACACACACACATACATACACACACACACACACACACATACATCTGGACATTTGCTTAGGAATGAAAATTTTCGCTTTTTAGATGAAAATGAGTCGATTTAGACTATTTTTGGAAAATCGAAAATTTTAACGATCACAAAGCTTCCTCTATGAGGAAGCAAAAATTGATAAATTTTTAACATAACAAATTTTTAAACAAACTGTTTAACTCTCTATTTAGCATTTATTAAAAATTTTATAAATAACAACAATAATTTGTTTAAATATTTGTTAGAATAATAATTTTAATAATTTTATTAACCTGTGGTTAGTTTAATAAAATCAATTTGCAAAATTGAGAAAAAACTACAACTCGTTATGAGCATTTTTAAAAAAGTTAAAAAATAACAACAATAATTTGTTTAAATAATTGTTACAATAATAATTTTTATTTATTTTATTAAAATGTGGTTCATTCAAGAAAAGCAATTTGCGAAATTAAGAAAAATCTGCAACTTTTTTTAAGCATTTCTGAAAAAGTTAAAAAATAACAACAATAATTTGTTTAAATAATTGTTTTTATAATAATTTTATTTAATTTATTAACATGTGGTTGATTAAAGAAAATTAATTTGCAAAACTAAAAAAAATACAACTCTTTATAAGCATTTTTGAAAAAATTAAAAATAACAACAATAATTTGTTTAAATAATTGTTATAATAATAATTTTTTTTTCTTTTATTAAAATGTGGTTAATTCAAGAAAAGCAAGTTGCAAAATTAAGAAAAAACTACAACTCTTTTTAAGCAATTCTGAAAAAGTTAATTAATAACAACAATAATTTGTTTAAACAATTGTTAGCGTCATAATTTGATAATAAATATTTTTATAACATAAATTAATATAAATTTATGTTTTTATTAGGCGTCTAAAGTTAGAAAGTTTAAGAAAATTGCAAAAACGCTCGATTTATTTGTCATTTTGTAAGGAAATAACAACAATAAATTGTTTAAACAAGTTATGTGACATGGTAAAACATAAACAATAATATATATTTTGATAAGAACATCAATGAATGAAGAAAAAGCATTTAAAATAATAATTAATATTTTGTTTAATAAATTCCAGGTTTTTTTACGTTTATGGGGTTTGTTTACAGTCATATAAAAAATAGTTGAAATAATTTATTTAATAAATATACGACAGATTTTTATTATTTGGACATTCCGTAAAACAGGGTAATTTCGCTCAAATTTTCATGTTTTTTTAAAAAAAGTATACGAAAAAGTTATTAATAAATTTTGGTACTGAAAATATATAATCTCTGACTCTTCCTCTTTAATTTCACAAAATAAAAAAATTACTATATATATTGCGTAAACCTATTTAATATACCTTTTTATTGTGAGCGAAATTACACCTCAATGTGGGGTAATTTCGCTCAACTTTAATGACTTTAATTTTTAACAACAAAAATATGTTAGTTTACAAGCTATAATCACTTTATAAAATCATTATAAATAAAATAATGTTATTTAATTATTATTTACGGTCATCAGAATAAATATTTAACCACGTTTTGTGTTTTATAATTTCGTAAAATTTTTGAATTTTGTCATGAGAAATAACCTTAGATACTTGATAAACAATTGAATGATACATTGTATTCATCGAGGGGGTATTTTCTTGCGTATTGGAGTGTACACCTCTCTGGTAATAGCCATGTATTACTCGTAATATCACGTAATAGTGCGTAATAGTCAGTAATATTGCGTATTGATATGTAATAGTTATGTAATAGTAAGTAATATCGTGTAATAGTCCCGTAATAGTGCGTAATAGTAACTGTTCTTTGCATAGCTTAAGTCATTAAATGATTAATAAATTAGAAAAGAATATATTGCACTTCCAATTGCTTATATTTGGATTTGAATTAGGCGCCAATACAAGCTAATACTACTACACTGTAAACAAATTCGTTGTATTTTTCTCGTTCGTTTTATACATTTTTATTCTTGTAAATTAATGAAAATTTTTCATTTCTCGTTCTATGTGAGTTATTTATTTATTTAAAGTAAATAATAATATGTTCTTATGACTACTGTGTTCATTAAGCTTGATTTTAAATGTTTCGTCAAGTGTTTGATAATTTTTAATAAACTGTTTTCGTTCGTTTTATACAACATGTTAATTTGAGAAAAAAAAAAATGAAAATTGGTTCGATTTATCATCTTCCTAAAGAAGGAAATTTTCAGGTATTTAAAAAAAATTATCTAAGATGAAAAGAATTAAGTTTTTTTTATAGTGTTTGACTTTCATTTGTCAATTTTTCATCATAGAAATAGTTATTTAAAACAAGGAACAAACCATGTTCTCAGGGCTGTTATTGATTTAAATCATTGGAAAATTTGCATTAAAATCATTATTTAAATCCAAAGTTTACAATTCTCTGGTGCATGTAAAACATCACAAACCATAAACAAAACTTACAAATTTGTGGATAAATCTTAAAAATTTTAATCTTTATAAAATTTAAAAAATTGTGCTAATACAGATTATCAAAATACCTACGATTTACAAATCTTTGGTATGAAGATAGCAAACAAAGTATTACATTTTTATATCTTCATGTCATTATAATTATATTAATTCCAATTAAGTCATATTCCAATTTGTTCCAACTTTTAAATTTCAATTAATTCAAATTTGAATGAATATTAATTAATGCAAAATAATTAAATACTATTAATACTTTTTTATATTCACAATAATCCTTTTTTTTTAATATTCTTACAAGATTTCCAAGAGATTTCAATTTTTTGAAACTATTTATATTAATTTTTATCTTATAATTTCTTATTTAAACTGAATTTTAAGTTTTTTCTACTTTTACTTTTGATATTTTCGATATTTTTTATTCGTCTTTTTATTTTTGGATTTTCTTTAATTTTTCTCTTTTTATGCAAATTATTTAATATTATTTTAAACAATTCCGTTATTATAACATTCACTAAACTTTTTATTTCGTTGATTTTCATAATTATTTACATATTTTTAAAAATAAATACCCTTATTTTTTTGGTAAGTTTATTCATTTTTTTTTTTTTTAAGAATAGAATCTTGTCTATTCTTTGCGAGATTTTTTGCAAACTTACTTATTCTTCCATAAAGTTTTTAGATTTTCTTTATTTTTGTAAATTTATTTGTTGGACTTATTTTAAGTGTAGTATTATAAAAATGGGTAGAGGGTTTTATTTGTTTAACTTTTTTTATTTTTAAACGATTTTTAAGTTTCTTTTGTCGACTTTCTTTTTATTTATCTTGATATTGAATACATTTTTTAATTTTATTTTTGTACTTTTTACATTTTTTTTTCGTTTGTTAGATTAAGGAAAAAAACATTTCTATATATTTTCTTCCTATTTATTTAATTTTCTTAAAGTTTCACTATTTTTTTTAATTCTTTTTTGCGTTTTAATTAATTCTCTAATTTTTGTTATCATTTTTCTATTTCTAAAAAGCATTTTTCCTTCTTTTCAATTGTTCATTCTTTATCTTATATGTAATTACGAATTTTTGAAAACATTTATTTGGTGCTTTTTTTTACATTTTTAAATTTACTAATTTTCTACTTTTTTGATTTTCCATTCAATTTATAAAATAATTCTTTAATTTTTCTAATTTTAAAATATTGTTCTCTTTAGTAAAATATTTTAACGTTTTCTTAATTATCTTCTTATTTATTACTTTAATTTAAGAAAATGGCCGTAAATAGTTTAATTTTTTGAAAAGAGTTTCTACTTTTTTTATATAATTATGTCACTGTTTCATTCTTGTGTTGTTTTTTAATTTTTTCTTTAATTAACTACGTACAAATAAACATTTGGAGATTTTAAATACTGATTATATTTAAAAAAAAAAGTCAATTTTTGACTTAAATAAAAAAAATCCGATTTAAATCAAATAAATCCGATTTTTTTTTTTTAAATCATGATTTTTATCAGTCCTGCATATTCTATTTCACCCGGACAATTTCATCTCTCTCGGAATTGTTTTTTTTTTAATATTTTTTATAAACTGAGAATAAATGAAAGAAAATTAAAACGGCTTCACAAGCCAATGTATATGGATGTTAATTAATATTAAAGTATTTTACAAAATTTAGATTTTTTATCTGATTCCTTAGAATTTGCAGTGGTTTCAAAAAATCTATTCCAACTCTTCCGGACTCAATATTTAGTATTTATTTATTTATTTTATTTAAAATATTTAATATTACACCTGTAATATTGTGTAATATTCTTGTAATGTACCGTAATATACCGTAATATATCGTATTATTTTGGTAATATAGCGTATTGGCGTAATACTAGCGTAATAGGCGTATTAGATACGTATTAGTCGTAATATACGTAATAGGGATTACTCTGTACGTCTTTTTTTAAAGAAAATACCCCCTCGGTATTCATGAACGAAATTACCCAACAAATATGAAATATTTTTTTTAAATTGACTTTTTTCAAAATCTATTCAACTTTTCAGTAATTTTATTTTTTCTAAATCATGTTAGGCATATAGGAAATAAGATTATTAGATGATTTTAACATAAAATATTTTAAATATAGGTTTCACAAGCGACTTTTACACACTACTTGTTCAATGAGCAAAATAGACATCTTTAAATAAATATTATTTTTATTAAAACTTGACTATAATTCTACTTTAAAATACCCTTGAGACATAGTTTGATACTTTTCTTAACATTAGCAATTGCAAATTTTATATTTTTCTTCCTAGAAATAACAATAAATAATTTTTGAAAAAAAAAGTTTCCACTGAGCGAAGTTACACTACATGAGCGAAGTTAGCCTGTTTTACGGTTCATGAACAAAAATATCGTTTACAGAAAGAAAAAGGTCAATTTTTCACGATTTTATGTCAAATTTACGAAAAAGTGCATTTTTTCTATGGGAATTCAATGTTAATTTTCAAGGGCTTTGCGGCACGGGTTAATATTAAAAAATAGAAAAATAAAAAAATACGTATCTCATATTTTTCGCCAAAGAACAAAATTGGGGGGTAAGGTTTATGAAAATCAAAATTTTTTTTTTTGGGCCACCCTAGTAGACACCCTGCTGATTGTTTTCTCGTTTTTCATTTGTAAAATTCAGATTTTTTTATATTTTGTCTATTTTCCCTCAAATTTATTTACTCTTTGATATAAGTTCTAAATTCTATGACTTTTCACCAATATTTGATTTTAAAACTGTTTTGAGAATGAATCCAACGTTTGAAAAAATGTTTTCTTTTATTTTTTTAAAGTAATTTACACATTCATTTTAAATTTTCTTCATTTTGTGAATAATTTTCTAAACTTTTTTATTTTTAAAGCAATTTGTTATTTCTTCTATATAGCTGTGGAAAGAATTCGCGATTTCCGACATTATTGTTTAAACCTAACGCTTAAACTTATATCTTATTTTAATTTTTTATTGTTAACTAGTTTTAGTTTTTTTGTTAAGTACATATGTACCAAATGGCCTCAAGCCCGTAAATCTGTATATAAATAAATAAATTAATATATAATTTTTATTTATCTTCTTACATTTTCTTAATTTATTTTACCATTTTTTTTCTCAGTTTTCTTTACACTATTTCTATATTTTCTAATACTTTTTATAATATTTTTATTGTTTGTGAACCTCTTTTCGCATATTTTCTCCATTTCTCAATGTATTGCTTTTTTAATTTTATTTTTATTTTTTTTTTTTGGTCCTGAAAATCAATTATGGTATTTCATCTATTTATCTTTACTCATAAAATTTTTAAATGTGTAGAATTTTAACGAATTTGCTTTCATACACAAATTAAAACGATTTGTTTTCTTTTACTAATATTATAGGAATGAGAAATATTTTTTTTTTTAAAAAAAGCACTAAAAAAAAGACAGTTAAAATTGTCAGATTTTCCATTTCCTTTTTCTTGGATACTATTCATCATTAGCAGGAAATTGTGGCCCAGATCAATAAATCGACACTCTAATTATCTGAGAAGTGTTGAATCGATCAGGGAATTACGAGTTAAGTGAATTATACTCTATCTCTGCGGATGAGAATTTCCATTGCCGAATTGGAGTACGTTTATGTCTGCACACGAAACATAGTATAACCACTATTTCCACAGAAACTATATAGATACAAATGTCCCTCGATGAAGCTGCGAGACACTATTCCTCTATCTGCTTTTCACCAACTAAAACTATTCCAAAACCTATTTTGACAATCTCACTCTACACACAGGATGTATATAAATTTCACACACATTTAAATTATCAATAAACTTGCAAATTAAACGCCTTTATTATTAGTTTGGCAATGACAGTTCTGAAACTCCTCCATTTAAAAGGCAATATTGATTAATAAATTTCACAGATTTGTTTGTGAGATGTTGTTTCGTTAGAAATTAATGTTGAAGGTATTTTAATAGTGAACTAATTATTCGAGGAATTTTAGTGATAAATGATTATTGAAGGAATTGTATAATGAGAAATGATTATTGAAGGAATTTTAATTGAGAAATAATCTTTAGAGAAATTTCCATTAATAGAAATAACTTTATTGTGGGATGTTTGATTGTGAATTAACTTCAGAGAAGATTAAAATAAAAATAATAGAATTTTTATTAGAAATTAATTTAAGAGGAATTTTAATTAAAAATAATCTTTTGGGAAAATTTGTTCAGATGTGGTTTTACGAAAGAAGTTATTTTATTTATTGGAATTTATTTATTTATTTATTTTATAAATTGGAAATAATAATTTGAAAAGGCTTAATTTGTAAATTAAATTTAGGACAGATTTAATCGAATATAATCTCTAGAGAAATTTACATTATTTGAATAAATAATCTTTCAATAAATTTTAATTAGAAATAATTATCAAGAAATTTTAATTAATAACAACCTTTAGAGAAGCTTTAATAAAAAATAATGTTTATAGAAGATTTTTCGTGAGAAATAATCTCAAGAAATTTTGATTAGAATTATAATCTTTACAGAAATTTTCATTAGAAACAATCTCTTCAATTTTCATTAGAAATAATCTTCAGAGAAATTTTAATTAGAAATAAACTTTATAAAGGAATTTTCATACCAAATAATCTTCTGAGGAATTTTCATTAGTAATAATCTTTAAAGGGAAATCTTGATTAGAAATAATATTTAGAGGAAATATTATAATCAAAGAAAATTCATTAAACGAGATTCAATAAAAATTAATTATTAATTATTATACTAATATTGATTAATTTTTATTATGAATCCTGATTAGCGAATTTTGTATTTCATTTATAATCAGCAGAAAAGTTTCCATTAGGAATTATCAATAGAGCAGCGTTTCTAAGAAATAAGTAAATAATTATTAGATAACCTTTTGTTTTGAAATTATCAGTATAGATATCATTTCAGGAGAATATTTATTAGATTCTTGAAATACATTAGGAATAATGATTATTGAAAATTTTTCATTAGAAACAATGATAAGATTGATATAGAAATATTAATTAGAAATTTTTTTCTTATTGGAATTCATTACCCATAGAAAAAAGTTATTAATTTAAATAAATAATTTTCTATGACATATTTCTTTTTTCTACTTTTCAATTAATTCGCAAAAAATTATTTATTTTAAAATACTTTGAATAAAAAAATAGAATTCCATGAAAACCTTTCCAGAACATTATTTTTAATAAGTAAACGAATATTTCGTAAAAATAATTTTTGACGATTATTTCGTATAAAAATTCCTCTAATAATAATTTTTAGTACAATGTTTGTTGATGATTATATTGAAATTAAAAACATGTTTAAAAAACTATAGTCGCAGAAAGTTTTTAATGAAAAACTTTGCCTGCAAAAATGTTAAATTAAAAACATAAATTTAGAAACTTTCTGAAATGTATGTTATAACTAGTTTCATAAGAACAACGTTTTACGTAAAATATTATTCAAACTGTTTAAAGTTAAAGTCATTTCGAATTTTAATTTAAAAAAATCAAAAAAGTTTTTTTTTTACTAATTTGCCAACATTCAAATTGACGATTAAAATGAAAAAGAGAAAAATACAAGTATTAAAATTTATTCATTCAGTTTTTTTATTCATTTTCTCACTACAAATTTTACTAAATCATTGAAATTACTTTTTGGGTGTTATCAAAATAATTTGCATGACTTGTAATAATTAGAGTATGCATTATTTCTAATCTATGATATGCCTAAATTGTAAACTAGGCCATCGAATGATGGACATGCTCGGATCACACGAGTATATTTTGAAACCCTGCCAGAAACTCGGATTTGAAAGAAAATTCTGTATTCTTAAAATATCCTTTTTCCTAGGAAACATGCTTGTAATCTTGGCTTTTATCGCATGCATTATATTCATTCACAGCGTTTATCCATATATTTTGTCGCTGATATTCGAATTTATGTTGACAGATTATTTTTAAGTTAAACTAGATTACACATATTAAGATAGTTATAGAAAAATATTTTTAATCACAAGAGTTGATAAAATGAGTTCATCTGAAATTATCATTCAAAAATAAATGCTTAAAATTGACAGTATTAGGATTTTGTTTATGACAATAATATTCGAGAAATTTCTGAAATTTTTAATAATTTTTTTCTCTTATGATTTCAATTACTTAAACTACAGTTTTCAACTATTTTTATTATTTTCAATTATTTTCTTCAATTTTTATTTATTTTCATTATTTCTTACTTTTTTCCATAATTCTTAAATTTACCTTCCGTAAATTTTAATTTTTTTTTATTTCGTTTTAATCACTTTTTCAGTTTTAATTATTTTCTCTAAGACAATAAAACAATTTTATTATTTATTTTTATTTATCGCAAATTTAAATTAATTTTGTAATTTACAATTAATATTTTCATTTTGCAATTATTATCTTCAATTTTTAATTATTTTCATTATTCCTGAATTAATATAATGAACTTTCAAAAATATATCTCAATTTTCAATTATTTTGTTCACAATATTCATTTATTTTCATAAATATGCAATTATTTTTTCCATCTTTTAATTATTCTAATTATTTATCAATCAATTTTCTAAGTTTACAGTCATTTTCTTAAATTTAGATTATTGTCTTCAATTTGCAATTTTATAAACGATTTTTCAATTATTTTCTTTTGCTTAAAAATAAATTCTGTAATTTTTCTATAATTTTCTTCAATTTCTAATTCTTTTCATTCTTTTGGCATCATTTTCAAAAATTTCATTTATTTATTTGAAATTTTAATTCAATTATTTTTTACAATTTTAAATTAATTTCATCACAATTTAATTATTTTTTGGGTTTTTAAATTATTTTTATCATCTTTCAATTATTTTCCTCAATTTTTAATAATTATTCTCATTTTGTAAAATTATTTTTTGAGACTTTTAAGTAGGTACTTTTTCTTCTCAAATTTCAATAATTTTCTTCAAGTTTCGATTATTTTCATCTCTTTTCATAATTTCCAAAATTTTAATTGATTATCTTAATTTTCAATTATTTTTAGCTTTGTTCAATTAATTTCTACAATTTTTCATTATACTCATTTATTTCAATAAAATTCTCAGATTTTCACGTATACTTCTTAAATTTTAATAATTTTGTTTCTTTAAACAAAATTCTGCAATTTTTTAATGATTTATTACAAATTTCATTTATTTTTCTCAACTTATTATTGTTTTTATCATATTTTAATTATTTTCCCCAATTTTTAATTGTTTTTATTTCGTAAAATTATTATCTAATATTTTCAAATATTTTTGTTAAATTTCCCATTTTTTTAAAATTATTTTCAATTTTTTTCTTAATTTCCAAAACTTTAAACTATTTGACATTTCAAATGTTCATTTTCATTATTTTCAAAAATTTCAATTATTTATCTGAAATTGTAATTATTTTCATCATATTTCAATTATTTTTTACAATTTTAAATTGTTTTTATCATATTTCAATTATTTTTTCAATTTGAATTATTTTTATCATTTTTCAATTATTTGCCTCAATTTTTAATAATTATTCTCATTTTCTTAAATTATCTTTTAAGACTTTTAAGTACTTATTTTTCTCAAATTTCAATTATTTTCTTGAATTTTTAATTATTTTCATTTATTTTCCTAATTTCCAAGTATTTTTATTAATTATCTTATATTTCAATTATTTTTAGCTTTGTTAAATTCTTTTCTATAATTTTTTATTACTTCGATTTTTTCAATTAATTTCTTCGATTTTCAAGTATTTTTCTCAAATTACAAATATTTTTTTTATTTAAAAAAAATTCTGCAGTTTTTTCAATTGTTTATTTTAAATTTCATTTATTTTTCTCAACTTATCATTGTTTTTATCATATTTCAATTATTTTCCCCAACTTAATTGTTTTTATTTCTTAAAAATATTTTCTAAGATTTTTAAATATTTTTGTCAAAATTCCCTTTATTTTATTTTTTTTCTTTAACTATTTTAAATTTTTTTCATAATTTCCACAATTTCTAACTATTTATCAGATATTTAAATGATTTGATTTAATTTTAAATTATTTATATTTCTTTTAATTATTTTTTTCAATTTTCAATTACTTACGTTCATTTTCATTATTTCCAAAAATTTCAATTATTTATCTGAAATTTAAATTATTTTCGGCATATTTTAATTATTTTTAAAATTTTAAATTAATTTCATCATATTTGAATTATTTTTCGCTTTTAAATGATTTTTATCATTTTCCAATTATTTTCCTCAATTTTTAATTATTATTCTCATTTTGTAAAATTATCTTTTAAGACTTTTATATATATACTCATTTTTCTCAAATTACAATTATTGATTTAAATTTTTAATTATTTTCATTTGTTTTCATTATTTCAAACATTGTTTTTAATAATTATCTTAAATTTCAATTATGTTTAGCACAGTTCAATTCTATTCTATAATTTTTTATTATTCTAATTTTTTTAAATAATTTTTTCAATTTTCAATTATTTTTCTCAAATTTAAATTTATTTTTTTTTATATTCTGCAATTTTTTCAATTGTTTATTTCAAATTTTATTTATTTTTTTCAACTTATCCTTGTTTTTTTCAAATTTCACATTAGTTTCTTCAATTTGTGATTATTTCTAATTTTTTTCTTAATTTCCAAAATTTTAAACTATTTATCTGAAAAATTTCAATTATTTAATTCAATTTTTAATTACTTATTTTATTTTCTTCAATTTTCAAGTATTTTTCTCAAATTTCAATTATTTTTTGTATTAAAAAAAATTCTACAATTTGTTCAATTATTTATTTTAAATTTTATTTATTTGTTTAAACTTATCATTGCTTTTATCATATTTTAATTCTTTCTTTCAACTTTTTCATTTAAAAATTATTTTTCAATTTTGTTACAAAATTTTTCTTTATTCTAATTTTTTAAAATTATTTTCTAAAATTTTAAAACATTTTTCTCAATTTTCCCATTATTTTCTACAGTTTTTAATTATTTTTAATTTTTTTCATAATTTTCAAAAACTTAAACTATTTATCTGATATTTCAATTATTTATAATATTCTTTTATCATTTTCTTCAATTTTCAATTACTTATGTTTTTTTTCATAATTTCAAAAAGTTTTTAATTATTTATTTGGATTTTCCGTTATTTTATTCAATTTTTTTATAATATCTTTAATTTACTTGTATGTTATGAATATTTTGTATTTTTGTAATTATTTCTCTCGAATTAAAAATTGTTTTCTTTAATTCTAAATTATTTTCAATTATTTTCTCAAATTTTAATTACTTTCTTTAGTATTAAATTATTTATATTATTCTTTTATTATTTTCTTCAACTTTTAATCATATTTACTATTTCTGAATTAATTTCCTAAACTTTTAATTATTTATCTCAATTTCAACAATTTTTTTCAATTCTCCAATATTCTAATTTTTGTTAACTAATATCTGAGATTTTGTAGTACTTTTTCTCAAATTTAAATTATTTTATTTGACTTTAAAACATTTCTATAAATTTTTTAATTATTTTCGACGATTTATAATTGCTTTCATTTTTTTTTCAATTAATTTGGAAAATTTCGCAATTATTTTTTCAAATTTCAATTATTTTTTGCAATTTTGTTTAATTCTAAAATTTTTTTCAATTTTGTCGTATGTAAAATTGTTTTTTTTTTATCTATTGACATTTCTTTAAAATTTTCTCCTAACAGAAATATATGAATGAAAGTGAAGATTTATAATCTGAAGAATCGACTTTGGGTTCTCTGGACATGAATCTATCGAATTTAAAGACTCCCTGAGGTCCAGTCGTTAAAACACCTAGGAAAATTTTACGTGCTATATTTCATACCCTTTTATTGAGAAATCGATCCCGACTATTCCTGAAAAGAATATAAAATAATTTTGCTTTTTTATTAAAAGAGCGAATTTAATAATTATTTTTATTTCTCGTTTATTAGTCGATAGAAAGAAATTTTATAAAGTTTCTCTTTTATATTCTCTTTCATGCAATTTTATTGCTTTTCTTTTATTCTCTATTTTTATTGCTGACTTTTTTGTTTAAAGACATATTGTTGTTAAAAAAAAAAAACAAAATTAGTAAATATTTAAGGAAAATGTACATTTTATGGCAAAGAAAAACTAATTTGTAAAAAACGAGGTATTTTTCAATACCTATTATAAGGGTAAATATATGAAAATGCTTTTATGCATTTTCCGCCTTTATAAAGCACTCACCACTGCAAAACATAAAATCTAAAACAGAGGCAACTTACGTGCACAAAATGTGCCACGAAATAACGTTTACCAAATTCACCCAAATTTATTTATGCAGAATACATAGACCATTATTTTACGTGTACCTTGCATCAAGAACTTTTCACCAAAAAATTTGCATACTAATTACCCTTGGTAGAGAGATGAATAAAAAATAAATTCAGCTTCGAGATATACATAAAATTTGTTATTAAAAAAATATTAAAAATTTGCTATCTATATAATTAATTAATACGGAAAATACTCTAAGTAAATGAATTAAGAAGGTACTTTTATTAAATAAACTGTAGAAAATGCACAATTTTCTTAAGGAATTATATATTAAAATGTCTTCTAAGTAAATAGCTTCCGGGCAAAGAAATTTTTTAACTTATAAACGATTTATCAGAGAAGGTACTTTGAGACTGAAGGTATTCTCTGCATAGAGCTTAAATAGAAAATCTTGGGACTCAGTCATAAGCTCTCGTTTGCAAACTTTGAAAGCAAACTTTCAAAACAAATTAAGATGTTTTCTTTCAGATGAATTTCTCTGCCTTTTCATTAAAGTAAGAAGTAAAGTTACCATCAGTGCACGTACTGATCTGAATCCAATTTCCCAAGTAAGCTCTTAATTTAAGCAAGTACCGACTGAACAGGTTTCAGATAAAAACCGTCAACTTACTGAACGATGAGTCGTAAAAGCCAAACAGCCAATGAGGACTGCTCGCTTATCTATTACACGGAAAGCATTTTAATGTGTCCCTTAAAAGTAAATAAAGCTCCTTTGATATCGAGCATGTTCATGCCAAGTCGTAATTTTTTTTTTCCAGATAAGCCAAATGTTTTGGTTTTTGACAATTACATTCCGTCAGATTTAATTATAAAAATAATCTCTTGTTTTTATTCTTTTATTTTTCATTGGTGAAGACATTTTTTCGAATAAAATTGCAATAACTATTATATCAATAATTTTATATCAATTCTTTATACGAAAGAATTAACAAGTAAAATATTACCAACAATCATTAAACAAATTTTATAACGATTTAGTCCTTAAGGGCATGTGATGATAATGCTAAATTTGTCCGTAAACTTTCTCTTAAAGTACTCAATATTTTGACACCAAACTTTGTAGAATTACTCAAAATACCATTAGAATGGTCTCTCTGACCCAAATTTATTTCATTTTTATCTTTAAACTAATTTTTTTTTTCAATTTTACAATTTTTGGAAAATTTTGAAAAAAAAGTAAATTTGAAAAATATTTAGTATAAAGACAAAAATGAAACAAAATTGGGTCAGAGAGACCATTCAAATGGTGTTTTGAGTAATTCTACAAAGTTTGGTGTCAAAACATTGAGTACTTTAAGAGAAAGTTTACGGACAAATTTAGCATTATCATCACATGCCCTTAACAAAATTTTTATTTAAAATAATCATTAACGAAATATCTATACTCGCAATAATCATCACCAAAATTTTTATTACTAGTTATCAATATCGGAATATCTGTAACTAAATTTTCATTAAAAATAATCATAAACGAAATTTGTTTACAAAAAAAAAAGAAAGAAGAAAATAGTTGAAGACTGGCGTAAAAATTTAAAAATTTATTACATTAAAAAATAATTGATTAAAATAATTGAAATTTGTAGAAAATAATTCTAAAATGACAAAAATAATAGAAATATGCTGAAAATAATTGGAAAATGACAAAAATAATTGAAAGATGAAGAAAATAATTGAAAAATGACAAAGATAATTCAAAATTGAAAAAAAAATTGGAAAATGACAAATTGAAAAATTGATTAAAAATCAGAAAATGAAAAAAAAATTGAAAAATTGGAACGAAATAATTGAAATTTGAGGAAAATAATTGAAAAGTTTAAAAAATAATTGAAGTTACACGAAAATAGTTAAAAGAATGACAAAAATAGTTCAAAATTGAAAAAAAATGGTAAAATGACAAATTGAAAAATTGAAACAAAATAATTGAAATTTGAGGAAAATAATTAAAAAGTTTAAAAAATAATTGAAGTTACACGAAAGTAGTTGAAGAATGACAAAAATTAGTAAAATTTGAGAAAAAAATTAATTTTGAGTACAATAATTGGGATATTGATGAAATATTATTAAAATGTGAAGAATTTATAGACATCAATACAAAAATCGAAAAAAATATTAAAAGTTTAAGAAAAATAATTGAAAGTTAAAGAAATCAATTAAAGTTTAAATAAAATGTTTATTGAAATTTAAAGAGAATAAATAAAAAATTTTGTAAACAAAATTTAATATAAAGGAAGTTATTAAAGTGTTAAGAAAATTGAAAAAGGTGTAAAAAATTAATAAATTGATGACAATAATAGAAAAAAAGAAACTAATTGAATAATGACATAAATAATTGAAAGTTGGTGTAAAAATTAAACTTTTTAGACAATAGTTGAAAAATTGAAAAAAAAAATAATAAAAGTTTCAAGAAAATGATTAAAACTTGAACAAAATATTAAACTACGTCAAAAAAAATGTATAAATGTAGATAATTTTTAAAAAATGACAATATCAACGGAAATTTAGAAAAAAATTAATGAAAAATGAGAGATATATATTTTAAAAATGGAGAAAAAATAAAAAATATAATGCATTATTTGAAAAATTGTATACAATTTTTGAAAAATTAACGATGTAATTAAAATATGAAAAAACTAGTTGAAAAAGTTTGAAAGTTAATAAATTTATGACAATAATTAAAAAATTGAAGAAAATTACATTTAAAGATAATAATTCCATAATTTCAAAAATATTTAAATATTGACTAAAAGAATTGGAATCTGAAAAAAATAATTGGGAAATTACAAAAATAATTGATAAATGGTGTAAAAAATTTGAAAATTGAAGACAATACTTGAAAAATAGACGAGATTATTGAAATGTTTAGAAAATGCTTGAATAATGACATAAATATTAATTGAAAGCTGATGTAAAAATTAAAAATCTGTAGATAATAATTGAAAAAAATTAGTTTTTTTGATTAGAAGTTTGAGGAAAATAATTGAACGTTGAAGAAATGTATTGAAATTCAAAAAAAATAATTGTAATTTGAAGAGCAATTTCAACAATTGCAAAAAAAATTTAAATATGAAGAAAGTAAATAAAATTTAAAAGTTGAAAGAAAATAATTCAAAAAGGTGTAAGATATTAATAAATTCGTGCCAATAATAAAAAGATGAATAAAATTATTAAAATTTAAAGAAAATAATTGAAAACTGGTGTAAAATGACAAAAATAATAGAAATATGAATAAAATAATTGGAAAATGACAAAAATTGTTGAATAGCTACAAAAGTAATTAAAATTTGAAGAAAATAGTTCAAAAATAACAAAAGCAAGTTTTGAAACTTGTGTAGAGAATTTAAATATCCCTGCCAATAATTTAAAGATTGAAGAACACAATTGAAATTTTAAAAAAATATTTGAAAAGTGACAAAAATAAATGAAAATTTGTGTTGTATTGACTCATTTTAAGTAGTTTGAGACTGGAACGTCTTAAAATGAGATAGATTTGTCTCATATTGAGTGAATGACGAAATGAGAATTATTAAATAATAACAAATAACTATCAAGAAATTATATTATTAAAACATTGGTTTTACTAAAGAAACACCTTTCAACAACTGATATTATAATTCTCGAAGTCAATTTTTTGTAATTAAAAAAATAAATAAAGCACGTTTTTAGGTTATTAGAGTTGTGAACTGACACGCAGGAGTGACAATTTTCCAAAATTCATTTCACATATAAAAATTGCAGAAAGTCAATATTATTCAAGTTACATATTCTTTTAAGATTTTAATTATTACAAATATTTTAAAATTTAAATTAAACCCTGTAATTGTGTATTATTTATTCCTTAAAATTTAATTATAAATTTAAATATTTTTCAGTTCTTTATCACGAGATGGCGCTGTGACAAATATTCTGCAGATGCTACCAACATAATAAACTTAAATTCTCTAAAATCTTTTTCTGTGAAATTCTAAAAACCCGATTGAAGGACGAACAATATTATTAATAAATCCGGCAATTAATTAAATTGTACGAGTATTTTTTTTTTTTTTGGATTCAATCACTAATTTAAACAATCCAATCGCACGATATAAAACGTTCCTTGAATAATTTCATCGACGATTATTTATTTGGTTTGTCGTATCGAATGCAAATGAAAATAGATCAAATGCAGAAACACATTCATTGGAATTCGGCTGAATTTTCCAATCTGCGAGAAGATTTAGGTCAGTTTCCTGACCAATTAATTTTTCCAGAGTAATAATTCAAATGCGTCTCCAAGTCTTTATGCTTCTCATGGGACCTTTAATAACCATAAAAAGCAGTTGGTTTCAATTTCATTATTTTATTTCCAGCTTTTTAATTGCCAACAATTCTTAGGAAATATTTGCGCTCTGGGAAAAAACATCGCTTTAAAATTTTTAGTTGATAAAGTCCGGTGCAAACAAATTTTATTGATAAGATTAGAATGTGATAAATATAAGAGAAAAACAATCGAAGAAAAATACCGGAAGTGTGCTTGTGTAAGATTTCGCATATTTCTGCAAAATTATTATTAAAGTTAATTAAAAGGAGAATTGCGAAGGAATAGAAATGAAAAATGTTGGGTACTAGGAAAACAATGGAAAATTTGCTAAAAGGGAAAAATTTAATGAGAGAACAAATGTCGCGTTATACCATTATTTCCGAGACATAATTTAAACTTTGGACATTATATTATTTGTATATATTATTTGTATTCCACAAAGTTGTAATTTAGTTTCTAATTGACGACAAACCTTTGAATAACAAATGTAATTAAAAAAAAGTTGTATTTAATTACGAGTCTTTAATTAAAGTCTATGGAAAATTTTTAATTAATATAAAGATGGAAACAAAATGGGAAAATAGTTTGTGTTGTGTGAGATTATATTTGTTCCAAGATTTGTACAATGTTAATAATAATAATGTTGATCGTGATAATTATTATAATTTGTTAAAACATTTAATTAGTAATCAGTACGTTAATTACATCATTTTGTTGCGATTTGCATTTGAAAATAAAATGCCACTCACAAAGCTAATTAAAATTCCGAACGTGACAGCGATTGGCGCGCATATTTTAAATTAAATTTTGTAATTGGGAAGTTTAGATTTTAATTTAAAAATTATTGAGCTGAGAAAAAAGAATGGGAATAAAGTTTTATTTATCGTTTAACTTGCATGTGAATTATTTCGAAATAAATATAAGACTAAAGAAGTTGCATTTCAGTGACACTAGCATCCATTTTTCCCAATATTGCTTTGATGATAAAAGAAGATAACATTTTGAGAAAAATCGCATTGTAAATCGAAGCGAGACGGCGACATTTCAACGAGAAAAATTTACTGAATCACCGGTCGTTTCGTTCAGAATGGACAACAATAAACCACGTATATATTATATTGAACTGCAACTTAACTCGATGTATATATATATATATAGGAAAGTTACTACCGGCCAAATTTTTAAAATAGGAATCACCACATTCGAAAATAATACAAAAAAATTAGGTATGAATATCTTGCTTCCAAGATTTGTCGATAAAAAGTGCCGTATATTTGAAAAAATTATATTTAAAAAAATTATATTAAAAGAACCATATTTTTTAAACTTATATTTTGAAAAATCATTTGAAACCTATTTTAAAATAAGACAATTTGGAAAATTACATCAAAATAAGTGAAAATTTCGTAAAAAAGAAAAAGAATAAGAAAGAGTACAATTTTTAGATTTGCAGAAAGTAACACAGGAACGAATCTATAAGAAAATGGAATATCGTTAACCTTCTTTTGGTCTATTTTGTCTTGTAAGAAAATTTCCAATAAAAAGATCCTCGCTGCAGCAATTTCTTAAAAAGGATTTTTGAACCAACTGACGAGCTGAAAAGATCGATATAGAGCGTATAATTTATTACCAGAAAAGCTCTATTGAAACATTTAAAGCACCGAAACTTTTAATATATGCACATCCACGTTTCTGATCGAATGAATGCAATGTTTATTGATTTAATAGAATCGTTAAAATATCCTCCTAATGTTTATTTGATCCTCTATAAAGCTGTTCGTGGTGCATATTTACTCTGAAAAGATTCCTTTCATGAAATATAAATTTATTAATGTTGCATTTCAATGAAAATTCATGTTATTGCGTCTTAACGGATTGCTCCATATTTTTCAAATTAATTTCCATTAGTTTTCTCGAAACATATAAAAATTCCTTGAATTTTCTTTTCCTAAAAAAAAAAAAAAATACGAAAAAGAATTTTCCCTACTTTTTAAATTTTATTATTATCTGAAAAAAGAAATTTTTCATTTTTAAGCAAATGTCCGTGTGTGTGTGTGTATGCGGTTTTTGTCGCCAGGATGTTTCGAAAACGCTTCGACGAATTTCAATAAAATTTGTATAACTTATTAAGCTCATGAATATCTAAATTTGGACACAAGGAATTTTTGAAAATACACTCAAATTTTTTTCAGCTCCTTTTTTAATCGAAAAAAAATTGTTTTTTGACAAAATTTTTTTCCCTGCTAAAAATACAACTTAATGAATACAAAAAACATATTCCTTATCTTAAAACGAATCGATTGATCTATATAAAGTTTATAATTCATCCAAAAATCTTAAGAACATTCATGTTTTTTCATTTTTTTGCATTAAAATTTTTTTTAATTAAATAAGTTCATAAATTGGACATATGTCAATTATTTTCTGCAAGTTTTAATTATTATAATTATTTCTCACTTTTTTCCCTAAATCTTAAATGCACTATTCGCAAATTTCAATTATTTTCTTTAATTTTTTTAATCACTTTTTCAATTTTAATTGTTTTTTTCTTCATGAGAAAACAATTTCATTATTTATTATAATAAATTTTGTATAGATTATTGCAAATTTAAATTAACTTTTTTAATTTACCTTTACTATTTTCATTTTGCAAGTATTAGCTGCAATTTTTAATCAATTTCATTATTTGGGAATTAATATCCTAAACTTTCAAATATATAGGTATCTCAATTTTCAATTTTTTTGTTCAATATTCATTTCTTTTTATCATTTTGCAATTATTTTTTCCATCCTTTAATTATTTTAATTATTTTTCAATTAATTTTCTAAATTTTCAGTTATTATCTCAAATTTAGATTCTTGTCTTTAATTTTTATTTTTTTAAACGATTTTTCAATTACTTTCTTTCGCTCAAAAATAAATTCCGTAATTTTTCTATTATCTTCTTTAATTTCTAATTCTTTCCATTCATTTGGTATAATTTTAAAAAAAATTCAAATATTTATCTAAAATTTGAATTCTTTTCATCATATTCAAATTATTTTTATCATTTTTTGATTATAGTTTTCAATTTTAAATTATCTTTATCATTTTACAATTATTTCCCACAATTTTTAATTATTATTTTCTTTTTATAAAATTCTTTTTTAAGATTTTTAAGTATTTTTCTCAAATTTCAATTACTTTCTTCAATTTTTATTTATCTTCATTTCCTATTATTTTTTATTGTTTAAAAAAATGTTCTGTAATTTTTAAGGAATTATTAAGCAATTATTTTTGTCATTTTTAATTTAACTTTTCAACTTATCATTGAAATCATCATATTTCAATTATTTTCTTCAATTTTCCCCAGTTTTTAATTATTCTTATTTTTTAAACTTATTTTGTAAAATTTTTCAAATATTTTTCTCAAATTTCCTATTATTTTCTTTAATTTTTAAGTACCTAATATCAATTTTTTGTTATAATTACAAAAATTTTAAACTATTTATCTGATAAATTTCAATTATTTAATTTAATTTTTAATTACTTATTTTATTTTCTTATTATTTTCTTCAATTTTCAAATATTTTTTTCAAATTTCAATTATTTTTTGTATTAAAAAAAAATCCTAAAATTTGTTCAATTATTTATTTCAAATTTCATTTATTTGTTTCAACCTATTATTGTTTTGATCATGTTTCAATTATTTTCTTCAAGTTTTAATTTTCAAAATCATTTTCCCTAGTTTTTAAAAATTCTTTTTTTTTTAAATTATTTTCTAAGATTTTTAAATATATATTTTTTTAAATTTAACATTAGTTTCTTCAATTTGTATTTATTTCTAATTTTTTCCATAGTTTTCAAAATTTTAAACTATTTATCTTATATTTCAATTATTTAATTGAATTATTTGTATTATCTTTTTATTATTTTCTGAAATTTTCAATTATTTACGTAATTTTGTATTATTTATTTATTAATTTTACAACAGTGTACGGGCATACAAGTGTAAAAAATTGCCCTAATTTCTAAAAAGATTTTAAAATATATTTATCTAAAATTTTTTCTATTTTTTTTATTGAATTTTAAATTATATCTGAGATTTTCTTGTATTTTATATATGTTCTGCATTTTTTGCAATTATTTTTCTGAAAGAAAAAATTGTTCTCTTCAATTTTAAATTATGTTAATCTTTTTTCTATTATTTTCTCCGATTTTTAATTATTTTCATTCATTTGTCATAATTTTCATCATATTTAAATTATTTTTATTATTTTTTTATTACACTTTTCCATTTTAATTTATCTTTATCATTTTGAAATTATTTCCCTCAATTTTTATTTATTATTTTTATTATATAAAATTCTTTTTTAAGATTTTTAAGCATTTTTCACAAATTTCAATTTATTTTTTCAATTTTTGATTATTTTCAATTCCTATTATTCTTTATTATTTAAAAAAAAATTCTGTAATTTTTAAGCAGTTATTAAGCAATTATTTCTTTCACTCTTAATTTAATTTTTTAACTTATTATTGTTTTTATCATGTTTGAATTATTTTCTTCAAGTTTCAATTTTTAAAAATTTGTCAATTATTTTACCCAATTTTTAAAAATTCTTATTTTTTAAAATTATTTTCTAAGATTTTTAAATATTTTTTTCAAATTTTCCATTATTTTCTTCAATTTTTAATTATTTTTAATTTTTTTCATAATTTTCATAATTTTAAACTATTTATCTCATATTTCAATTATTTAGATCAATTTTTATTTATTTATATTTTTTTATTATTTTCTTTAATTTTAAATTATTTAGGGTAATTTTTCATAATTTCCAAAAACATTTTAAAATATATTTATCTAAAATATCCATTATTTTATTGAATTTTCAATTATATCTGAGATTTTGTTGTATTTTATATATATTCTGTATTCTTTGCAATTATTTTACCTAAATCAGAAATTGTGTTGTTCAATTTTAAATTATGTTTATCTTTTTTCATTTTTTTTCTCCAAGTTTGAATTTTTTTCTTTTTTTTTTCAATGAACTTCTAAAAGTTTCAAGTATTTTTCTGAAATTTATTTTAACTTACCTTTATTTAAAATATCTTATGTTATTTTCTCAAATATTTTCTCAGATTTTAATTATTTTCTTCATTTTTAAATTACTTATATTATTTTCTCATTATTTTCTTCAATTTTAATAAGGATATTAATTTACCTAAAAACGCTTCAACGGGTTTTAATAAAATTTGGAAGGCTTATTAAGCAAATATCTAAATTTGGACACAGGTTTTTTTTTAAAAAACTCCAATCAAATATTTTTAAACATGTTTTTTTATAAAAAAAAATCGTCTTTTGTCTAAATTTTTTTCCACGTTAAAAGTAGAACTCAATGATTACAAAAATCATATTCTTTAACTCAAAATAAATCGATTAATATAAATAAAGTTTCTTTTGTTATCTTTTTAAGTTTTGGATCTTGTTTTCATTTTGCATATTTTTATGTTATCATGTTTTGTTAAGTTTTCGGTTTAACTGATAATTTTTCCATTTATATTTATTTTTCATTATTTTTACTACTTAGACTTGTTTGCTTTATTGCTACTATATTTTTTGCCCGCGTTCCAGATAGTTGAGAATGGGACTCTTTACGAACATTTGTTTCCTTCAGATCCTTATGAGGGCACTAAATGAGTGCCAAAACGTCATCTTTTTTACTAAGCTTGGTTTTAATGTCGAGACCTAAAGTTGATGAAAGGTTTTATAGTGATTGTGGAGCAAAGATAAGTCAATTGTTACAATTTTCATTCCAAATTTTGAAATACAAATTTTCTGAAATTTCAAAACAGTGCGATTTTCTGAAAATTTGACAATGCTAGTTTTTTTTAATTTCCCTTTTTTAATTTAATTTATAATGAATTAACTTTTAACGTTGAGATATCTTTTTTCATCTACTTTGGTATAAAGATAATTTTTCACTGTAAGCGTTTTTTGATAATGTTGTAATTCACAAAATTCGTCGTTTACGAAATTCACTTAATCAGGTCAACAATTTCAAACACATGTTCACATTATTTTGGCCTCCAATTAATGGATTAGTAATTAATTGTACATATACGTACGTAATCTCCACAGTTACACACTTGAGGTAGTTTAATTAATCCCTCTGTTTAAATATCATTCAAATAATAAGTTGGAAAACGTTTCTAAAGTTTAATATATAATAATTTCCATGTTCTGTGCATTTCTTTTGTATAAGAAATTCTTGTTCCAGTGATATTTTAGTTTTAAATTACATATTTATTGTTTGGTTATTTTCGAGAGATTTACATTTAATTGTAAATGTAATTTAATACTTGCTACCTTTTATTTATACTTTCCTATAAGATTTAGATATTTTATCCTCTTATATAATATTCGGTTTAAGTCTCATTTTTTTAAAAATTTTCGTTTTTTTCTAATTATTTATTAAGATTCACTGTTATTTTCAGTTTATAGTAATTTTGTCACTCAGTAGAAGTGTAAAAATGTATTTTAGCTATTTTCCTAAAAAATTCCTAGTATTTGCCTTTGTTCATAGTTTTTACTATTTTGTTATTGAAAAATTTAAAAAAAAGTAAATTGTTATTGGAAAATTGTCAAAGTGAAAAAGTTTGTTAATTTGGAAAATTAGCAAATTGGAAAAATTGGTAAATTGTGAAATTCGAGATTTGGAGTTTAAAAAATTGGCAAATTAGAAAATTGGAAACTAAAGTGGTTATTGGAAAAAAAGGAAAATTGTATATTCAATTTTTTTAACCTGTAAATTGAGAAATAGGAAATTTGGTATTTGGCAATTTGTCAAAATAAAAAATTGGTAAATTGGAAAATTAGAATTGGAATAAAAATTGGAAAAAATGGTAAATTGAGAAATTGGAGACTTGGCTATTGTGAAATTGGAAATTAGAAAATTGGAAAATATAGTGGTTTTTGGAAAAAAGGGAAAATTTTCAATTGGAATATTGTAAATTGGAAAATTATACAATGATTTTAATCGGTAAATTGAGAAATTGGAAATTTGGTATTTGGACTTTTGTCAAAATAAAAAATTGGTAAATTGGAAAATTAGGCAATTGGAAAAATTGATAAACTGATAAATTGAGAAAGTGGAGATTTGGCTATTGGAAAAATAACAAATTAGAAAATTGGAAAAGTGAAGATTGGCAAAATAAAAAAATTGATAAATTGGAAATATTGCAAATTAGACAATTTTTTAAACTGGTAAATTAAGAAATTGGAAATTGAAAAATTGGTATAGTAAAAAAATTGGTAAATTGGAAAATTAGTTATTTGGATAAAGTGGTAAACTGATAAATTAAGAAAGTGGAGATTTGGCTATTCGGACACAGACATAAAATCGTGAAAAATTGACCTTTTTCTTTCTGTAAACGATATTTTTGTTCATGAATGTCCAAATAATAAAAATCTGTCGTATATTTATTAAATAAATTATTTCAACTATTTTTTATATGACTGAAAACAAACCCCATAAACGTAAAAAAACCTGGAATTTATTAAAAAAAATATTAATTATTATTTTAAATGCTTTTTCTTCATTCATTGATGTTATTACCAAAATATATATTATTTTTCATGTTTTACCATGTTAGATAATTTGTTTAAACAATTTATTGTTGTTATTTCCTTACAAAACGACAAATAAATCGAGCGTTTTTGCAATTTTCTTAAACTTTCAAACTTTAGACGCCTAATAAAAACATAAATTTATATTGATTTATGTTATATAAATATTTATTATCAAATTAAGACGCTAACAATGGTTTAAACAAATTATTGTTGTTATTAACTAACTTTTTCAGAATTGCTTAAAAAGAGTTGTAGTTTTTTCTTAATTTTACAACTTGCTTTTCTTGAATTAACCACATTTTAATAAAAGAAAAAAAAATTATTATTATAACAATTATTTAAACAAATTATTGTTGTTATTTATTAACTTTATCAAAAATGCTTATAAAGAGTTGTATTTTTTTTTTAGTTTTGCAAATTAATTTTCTTTAACCAACCACATGTTAATAAATTAAATAAAATTATTATAAAAACAATTACTTAAACAAATTATTGTTGTTATTTTTTAACTTTTTCAAAAATGCTTAAAAAAAGTTGCAGATTTTTCTTAATTTTGCAAATTGCTTTTCTTGAATCAACCACATTTTAATAAAATAAATAAAAATTATTATTATAACAATTATTTAAACAAATTATTGTTGTTATTTTTTAACTTTTTTAAAAATGCTCATAAAGAGTTGTAGTTTTTTCTCAATTTTGCAAATTGATTTTATTAAACTAACCACAGGTTAATAAAATTATTAAAATTATTATTCTAACAAATATTTAAACAAATTATTGTTGTTATTTATAAAATTTTTAATAAATGCTAAATAGAGAGTTAAACAGTTTGTTTAAAAATTTGTTATGTTAAAAATTTATCAATTTTTTTAAATTGTGGTTGACTTAAGAAAAGTAATTTAAGGAATTAAGAATAAATTACAACTCTTTTAATGCATTTTTAAAAAAGTTAATAAATAACAACAATAATTTGTTTAATTGTTATAATAATAATTTTAATAATTTTATTAACATGTCGTTGGTTTAATAAAATCAATTTGCAAAATTGAGAAACTACTAGAACTCATTATAAATATTTTTGAAAAAGTTAAAAAATAACAACAATAATTTGTTTAAATAATTTTTTTTATAATAATTTTATTTAATTTATTAACATGTGGTTGGCTTTTTTTTTTTTTTTTTTATTAAAATGTGGTCAATTCAAGAAAAGCAAGTTGCAAAATTAAGAAAAAACTACAACTCTTTTTAAGCAATTCTGAAAAAGTTAATTAATAACAACAATAATTTGTTTAAACCATTGTTAGCGTCTTAATTTGATAATAAATATTTATATAACATAAATATATATAAATTTATGTTTTGATTAGGCGCCTAAAGTTAGAAAGTTTAAGAAAATTGCAAAAACGCTCGATTTATTTGTCATTTTGTAAGGAAATAACAACAATAATTTGTTTAAATAATTGTTATAATAATAATTTTTTTTTCTTTTATTAAAATGTGGTTAATTCAAGAAAAGCAAGTTGCAAAATTAAGAAAAAACTACAACTCTTTTTAAGCAATTCTGAAAAAGTTAATTAATAACAACAATAATTTGTTTAAACAATTGTTAGCGTCATAATTTGATAATAAATATTTATATAACATAAATCAATATAAATTTATGTTTTTATTAGGCGTCTAAAGTTAGAAAGTTTAAGAAAATTGCAAAAACCCTCGATTTATTTGTCATTTTGTAAGGAAATAACAACAATAAATTGTTTAAACAAATTATGTAACATGGTAAAACATAAACAATAATATATATTTTGATAAGAACATCAATGAATGAAGAAAAAGCATTTAAAATAATAATTAATATTTTTTTTAATAAATTTCAGGTTTTTTTACGTTTATGGGGTTTGTTTACAGTCATATAAAAAATAGTTGAAATAATTTATTTAATAAATATACGACAGATTTTTATTATTTGGACATTCATTAACAAAAATATCGTTTACAGAAAGAAAGAGGTCAATTTTTCACGATTTTATGTCAAATTTACGAAAAAGTGCATTTTTTCTATGGGAATTCAATGTTAATTTTTAAGGGCTTTGCGGCACGGGTTAATATTAAAAAATAAAAAAATAAAAAAATACGTATCTGATATTTTTCGCCAAAGAACAAAATTGGGGGGTAAGGTTTATGAAAATCGATTTTTTTTTCTTTGGGCCACCCTAGTATATTCAGTCCCCCATTTCCCCTAAAATATTTTTCTTTGTCACTGTTAAAGTCTGTTTTACTAATTCAGATTTAGAGACTAGTATTAATTTTAATCGGTTTTGATAACGGATTATTATCTTTAAAATTTTGAGATTTACTAATTAAGTTTAAGTATTAATGATTTTATTTGCACAAAAGTGCAGACATTGCGCATTCGAGGCAGAACTGATGTTTTCTTCTTAATCCCCTTTACACCCTGAATTAGATTCCTTTGTCGACACGTTTCAGGAGTTCGTGGTCGGTGTAAATTGCGAGCTGAATGTGTGTATTGTCGTGATCGAATGTGATTCAAGCTCTAGAAAATAATCAAGGACGCAAGGTGCCAATGCTGATGCAGAGACAATTAAAGCCGCTCTGGCAATCCAAATCATGATTTAAAGATGAGAAAGTTATTTTGAAGTCAAGCTTGTATTGAAATTTCCCTAGCTTTACAAAATTGTATTAAAAAATACTATTCAAATTCTTACTCTCTAAATATTTAATTAAAATTGACCTTATTCGTGTTATTGATTTAAGAAACGAATTAATAATAATTGATTGGTTTTAAAATATGAGAGAACCGGGTAAAATGCCTACTTGGGTAAATTGACAATCGTTAATAACTTGGCCAAAAATAAATATTAAACGTAATTGTTTTTATAAATGAAGTATATTAAGGTAAAGATGGTTTTTATAAAGTTTCATGTTTATCAGTTTAATATTAAAGAATTTATTAAAGAATTGCAAAAATGATCCTTTCCAACTGTAACACAGCCTCACAAAAAAAAAAGTGTCATGTACTTTTGACCGGAATACCTTAGCCCTATGTATTTTGACGCGCTGAACACGAATCCGAAGTCCATTTTGCTCCATCACGTCAGGATTTTTTTCTAACCTCAAAAAACATGTCGGATTTTGAGAGGTAGGCGATTTTTTAAAAAAATTTATGGATTTACTTCAAACTTGGTATCTGGGGGTTTTTTGGGTCGCTGATTATGAATTTGAAGTTAGATTTTCAAAATTCAGAATGGCGGATCCAATATGGCGGACGAATTTTGAAAAAATTTGAAGATTTACTTCAAACTTGGTATCTGGGGGTTTTTTGGGTCGCTGATTACGAATCTGAAGTTAGATTTTCAAAATTCAAAATGGCGGATCCAATATGGCGGACGAATTTTGAAAAAATTTGAAGATTTATCAGGAATAAGATGCAGAATGGAACAATGTACTTTCTTATTTGGCTTCGGCACCAAACATATCCAATCTGTTACCAAGGAATATTTTATGATAAAATTGTAATAGAAGTCATATTTGAAAATGTGAGAAACTCGCTTCGAAATCACACTCAGCAACTTAAAAACCTGAAGATACCAAATTTCATAAAAATTTCGAAAATATGACGTCAGATTCGCAATCAGCGACCCAAAAACCCCCAGATACCAAGTTTGAAGTAAATCTTCAAATTTTTTCAAAATTCGTCCGCCATATTGGATCCGCCATTTTGAATTTTGAAAATCTAACTTCAGATTCGTAATCAGCGACCCAAAAAACCCCCAGATACCAAGTTTGAAGTAAATCCATAAATTTTTTTAAAAAATCGCCTACCTCTCAAAATTCGACATGTTTTTTGAGGTTAGAAAAAAATCCTGACGTGATGGAGCCAAATGGACTTCGGATTTGTGTTCAGCGCATCAAAATACATAGGGCTAGGGTATTCCGGTCAAAAGTACATGACACTTTTTTTTTTTTGTGGGGCTGTGTAATTTTTTTATTTTGAAATTTTAGAATATCTGCTTTCTATCTCAGACAATACAATTTTTTTTTAAAATTAATCCTTAAACATTTAGCTTTTAACATTTAGCATTTTGCCTTTTTGCTGTAAAACTTCTAAGCAAGATAAGTACGATAGAATCTCTTGGTTTACGTATATTTAGATGTAGAAACTAAATATCAAGTTGTTACTGCTTCTGCATAGAAAATCAATGTTTAACAAATTATATTAATTATTGCATTTATATTAATAATAATTATAAAAATTGTACATTGAAGAATCATTTTTACTAAATTTTTAAAACATAATTTTGAATAAGCGCGCGATTAAACAAAAGAAGTGCGCATGCGCGGAAGAAAAGCGAGTTACGTGAGTCACGTGATTATTATAAAGAATCATGGCGGATTAACCTGTCACATTTGGCATTAAATTTTTTTAATTTTAGCAGTTGCGTAACTGGGAGCGCAAGGGCCCTGGGGCAAAAAGGAAAATGGGGCGCCAATTATAAACAATAATTTAGAATTTTAATTCATTCATTCAATTTGTGCAAACCTAAAATATATCACTAGATGTTTTTTGCTTTTAAAATTGTAAATTATATTTCACCTTTTTCAAATGTTTTTAAATTTTTAATTTATAGCAATTTTAATTTCTTCAAATTTCACTTACTGTAAACTTGCATTAATCAAAAGTTTAATTAAACCACGTTTAAAATAAACTAAATTTTAAGTGATTTAAAAATTTCTAAATTTTTAATAATTCTTTTATATTAAAATACAATTTTGTACTATTTTTATCATTTTTCAAATATTTTCTACAATTCCTAATCATTGTAATTGTTTTCAAATTGTTTCCCTAATTCTTAAATTTACCTTCCTCAAATTTTAATTATTTTGCTTAGTTTTCTCAATCACTTTTTCAATTTTAATTCGAATTAATTTTATTATTTTTTAATTACAGTCCTCGATTGTTAATTATAATTCTCGTTTTCTAAAATTATTTTCCAGGAATTTTAAGTTTTTTTTCTAAAATTTCAAGTATTTTCATTTTTTTTAAAAATAATTTCTGACTTAAGTTCATGAACTATCAAGTATACTTCCCAGTTTTCAATTATTTTGTTTAATTTTCACATTTTTTCTTATTATTTTTCAAGTATTTTCTCCCTCTTACAATATTTTCATTATTTTTCAATTAATTTTCTAAATTTTCAGTTATTATCTCAAATTTAGATTATTATTATCAATTTATGTTTTAAACAATTTTAGAATTATTTCCATTATTTTTTCATGATTTTCAAAAATTTCGCTTTATCTGAAATTTTATTAATGTTCAGTCATTTTCGATTACTTTTTTTTCTATGATTTTTTCAATTATTTCTCTTAAATTTTTTATATTCTCTTCAATTTTATCATATTTAAATTATTTTCATCAAATTTCAATTTTTTTCTCAATATTATATTATTTTCAGCATATTGAAATTACTTTCTTCAATTTTGAATTAATTTTATCATTCTTTAATAATTTTCCTCGATTGTTCATTAAAAATCTCATTTTCTAAAATTATTTTCTGGGATTGTTAAGTATTTTTCTAAAATTTCAATTATTTTCTTTAATTTTCAATTACATTCATTTTTTTATAATAATTTCTAAATTAAGTTCCTGAACTATCAAGTATACTTCTCAGTTTTTAATTATTTTGATCACTTTCAATTTTTTTTTACTATTCTGCAATTATTTTCTCCACTTTTTAATATTTTCAGTATTTTTCAATTAATTTTCTTAAATTTTCTGTTATTATCTCAAATTTAGATTATTGTCTTCAATTTTCAATTTTTTAAATATTTTTCAATTATTTTTTTTCGCTTAAAACAAATTCTGTTACTTTATATTATTTTCTCCCATTTTTAATTATCTTCATTTTTAGGGCTCAATTTTTAAAAATTTTAATTATTTATCTAAAATTGCAGTAATTATTTTCATCAATTTTCGATTATTTCTGTGATTTTTTAATTATTCACTTTAATTAAATTTTTTAAGTAATTACGTTTTAAGTAATTTTCTTCCCTTAAACATATATCCTATGATTTTTTCAATTATTTCTCTCAAATTTTATTACTGTCTTCAATTTTTTCAAATTTAAATTATTTTCATCATATTTCAATGTTTTTTCTAATTCTGAAATTATTTTTAGCATATTTAAATTATTTTTTTCAGTTTCGAATTAATTTTATCATTTTTTAATTACTTTCCTCAATTGTTAATTATAATTCTCAATTCCTAAAATTATATCCTAGGATTATTAAGTATTTTTCTAAGATTTCAATTATTTTCTTTAATTTTTAATTATATTCATTTTTTTAATAATTTCTGCATTAACTTCCTTAACTATTAAGAATACTTCTCAGTTTTCAATTATTTTGTTCAATTTTTTTTTTTTTTTTTGTTGGTGTTTTGCAATTATTTTTCCCGTTTTGTAATTTTTTCATTATTTTTCAATTAATTTCCAATATTTTCAGCTATTATCTCAATTTTAGATTATTGTCTTGAATTTTCAATTTTTTAAACGATTTTTCAATTATTTTCTTTCGCTTAAACCCAAATTCTGTTATTTTATATTTTTTTCTCCGATTTTTAATTATCCTTATTTTTTTGGCTTAATTTTCAAAAATTTCAATTATTTATCTGAAATTTAAACAATTCTTCTCACAAATTTTTGATTATTTCTGCGATTTTTTAATCATTTTCTTTAATCATAATTTTTAAGTATTTTTGTAATTATTTTCTTCTTTTAAACATATATTCTATGATTTTTTCAATTATTTCTCTCAAATTTTATATATTGTCTTCAATTTTTCCATATTTAAATTATTTTCATCATATTTCAATTGTTTTTGTCAATCTTAAATTACTTTCAGCATATTTTAATTATTTTTCTCAATCTTAAATTACTTTCAGTATATTTCAATTTTTTTCTTCAATTTTTAAATTGTTAAATTATTTTCCAATTATCAATCATTGTTTTTTCAATTTTCATATTTTGAATTATTTTCCCTAATTGTTCATTATTTTTTTCTTTCAATTTATTTTTAAGATTTCCAAGTAATTTTCTCAAACTTTATTTATTTTCTTTATTTTTAAAACATTTCTATAATTTTTAAAATTACTTACCCGAATTTTTAATTGCTTTTATTTTGTTTCAATAAATTTGAAAAATTTGTAATTATTTTGTTTAATTTCAATTATTTTTTGCAATTCTTTTTAATTTTAAAATTTAATAAATTTTTTACTTCTATCTAAAACTTACCCTTTTTTGAAGCAAGCAGGTATTTATGTTAACTATTAGAATGTAAGAAATTTAAATTTATAATTTATTTTAATCACAAGAGCTTCATATATTTTTTATAGTCTTTTTTTCTTTTATAAAGCACCAATTATTTATATCATTTTTCAATATATGTATTTTAGGTTAAGTTTATTCGTATTAGATTGAGGATATGATGTATGAATTAGATTAATGTCTTTATAAATTTAATTTCAATTTTTTAAAGGATTTTTCAATTACTTTCTTTTGCTTAAAAATAAATCCTGTAATTTTTCTATTATTTTTTAAAATTTTTTAATTATTTTCATTCTTTTAGGATAATTTTAAAAAAATTTAATTATTTATCTGAAATTTTTATTATTTTTATTATATTTTAATTATTTTTTGCAATTTTTAAATATTTTTATTATTTTTCAATTGTTTTCTCAATTTTTAATTACTATTTTCATTTTGTAAAATTATTTTTTCAGATTTTTATGTATTTTTTTAAATTTCAATTATTTTCTGAAATTTTTAATTATTTTAATTTTTTCAATTAATTCCTCAGGTTTTCAGGAATTTTTCTCAAAATCCAAATAATTTTTTTTATTAAAAAAGAATTCTGTAATTTTTAAATTATTTATTTTATTTATTTTTTCAACTTATCATTGTTTTTATCATATATTCAATTAATTTTCTTAAGTTATAAATTTTAAAATCATTTTTCAATAATTTTCCTCAATTTTCGAATATTCTTAATTTTCAAAATTATTTTCTAAAAATTTTAAATATTTTTATTCAATTTTTAATTGCTTTAATTATTTTCATAATTTCCAAAATTTTAAACTATTTATCTGATATTTCAATTGTTTATATAGTATTTGTATTATTTTCTTAATTTTCAATTACTTACGTTCTTTTTTATAATTTTAAAAAGTTATTAATTTTTTTTTTGAAATTTCCATTATTTTATTCAATTTTTAAAAATTAATTAAGATACTATCTTTTATTTTCTTATATTTTACGTAAATTCTGTATTTTTTGCAATTATTTCTGTTATGTTAAAAATTGCTCTTTTCAATTTTCAATTATGTTTATCTTTTTTGGTTTTTATTTCTTTTAATTTTCAATTATTGTCTTTTTTTTCAATGAACTTGTTAGTTTTAAACATTTTTCTGTAATGTTTTTCAACTATCCTTTATATAGAATATATTGTTTAATTTTTTCAATTATTTTCTCATGTTTTAATTATTTTCTTCAATTTTAAATTACTTGTATAATTTTTTTATTATTTTCTGAATATTTAAATCATTTTCATTATTTCTGAATTAATTTCTTAAATTTATAGTTATTTATTTAAATTTCAATCATTTTCTTTAATTTTTCATTATTCTGAATTTTTTCCATAAATTTATTTCTAATATTTTCAAGCATTTGTCTCAAAATACAATAAATTTTTTTTAGTTAAACAAAATTCTGCAATTTTTTTAATTATTTGTTTTTAATTTCATTTAATTTTTTAACTTACCATTGTTTTCGTCATATTTTTATTATTTTCTTCAAGTTCCTAAGTTTAAAATTATTTTTCAATTCTGTTCCACAATTTTTCAATATTCTTTTTTTTTTTAATTATTTTCTAAAATTTTTTAATATTTTTCTCAAATTTCCCATTATTTTCTTCAATTTCAATTATTTTCAATTTTTTCTTAATTTCCAAAATTTTGAACTATTTTTCTTATATTTTAATTATTTTTTTTATTATTTTCTTCAATTTTTAATTACTTAAGTCCTTTTTCATAATTTCTAAAAAAATTTTAATTATGTATCTGAAAGTTCCACTACTTTATTCATTTTTTTATAATATCTTTGATTTTCTTGTATACTTTATGAATATTATGTATTTTTTGCAATTATTTCACTTAAATTAAAAATTGTTCTCTTTAATTTTAAATTATGTTTAACTTTTTTCATTTACTTTATCTAATTTTGAATTGTTTTCTTTTTTTTCAATGAACATCTATAAGTTTCAAGTATTTTTCTGAAATGTTCTTTAACTTTCCTTTATTTAAAATATATTATGTAATTTTTTCAATTATTTTCTTACATTTTCAATTACTTGCACTATTTTTTTATTATTTTCTGTATTTTAAAATCATTTTCATTCCTTCTCAATTAATTTCCTGAATTTATAATTATTTCTCTCAATTTCAATTATTTTTGCCAATTTTTAATTATTTTCTCCAATTTTTCATTATTCTAATTTTATCCCTAAATTTATTTCTAAGATTTTGAAGTATTTTTCCCAAAATTAAATTATTTTTTATTTAATTTTAAAACATTTGTATGATTTTTTAAATTACTTTCGACAGTTTTTAATTGTTTTCATTATTTTTTTTTAAAAGAATTTGCAAAATTTGCAATATTTTTTTTTTTAACTATTTTATGTATTTTTTTCTAATTCTAAAAGTTTATTAATTTTATCTTATATAAATATAACTTGTTTTATTTATTTTTAAATATTATATTTAAAATATTTATATATATTGATAACAGAAGGTGCAGAAACTACGTTGTTTGATCTAGTTTTTTAAATAATTATCTTATTTAATTTTCAAAGGTTTTTATTTTAATGTGCGATGGTTTCTTTTTTCCAAAAATATCATTAAATCTTTTTTTTTTACTCTAAACTTTTAGACAGACATTTTGTCCGGTTCTCTCCCAAGTTCTAATTCAAGAAGAAAACTCGTTATAAAAGTTGCAAGATTTTTCGCTTTTTCCTTCTATATTTACTTTATATAAGGGAAATTAATTAATTTCATAAGTGTATACTTGAGATTGATTGCTTTTTAATGGTCCTCAATGAACGACTTTAGGACAAGTTTTCGGTCAAATTGTCAAGTGAGACTGTAATGAACGAGAGCTAATTACATTCATGGTTGAGCAAAACGGCGTCTTCTACTTATACCAATGAACTTTCTAAAGTTTCACGTTTTGGCTATTGTTATTAGGATAATTTAATCCGAGTCACTTGCAGAATCTCGGATAAATTGAAGCAATAAAACTCGATTCAAATTCATTAACAGCGGTTTAGTTTAAAATACATTCTCCTCTTGTTAATGTTATTTATTATAATGACCTAAAAACCCCGAGCGTGAAATCCAGAAGATCTGTTAAGCGAATGTCATACTAAATGAACTTATAATTAGTACATTTAGAGGATTAAGAATCAAACGCCGACTAGTTAAAGAGGGAATTCATGAAAGTAAATCAACCAACTGCACGGAAAGTTCGTTTCGAAAATTTGAGGTAGAAACTTTACTAATTGAAATCTTCCTCTCCAATATGCGCTTGAATTTATAGAGTCGCATCTTCGACCTCACTGGCGCCACTAACAGAATATCAAATCGAATTTCTATCATTCGGGAAAGTTCCAAGTGCTACTTCAATCCGCGAATTAAAATTGCGTCTGAAGTGAGAAAAAAAAAACGAACGAAATGCTACAATAACTTTAAGATTACTCGATCCATCAAATTCTCTTCACTTTAGTTCCAATTTATAACTGGAATTTTCAAAATCGTTTTTCTCAAGTGCTTCGTGGTTTTACACGACAAGATGTTTCGAAACTCGATAGTTTTTTCAGCAATATATTTAAAACATGATTGGAATTTGTTTTAGAAAAATATTTATTGTTATAATATTTTTTTACATTTTACTTTTTAAATTAAATCATTACTTTGGCTAATACAGGCGCTACTTATAATTCATATATTTATTAGCTGATTTTTGATTTTAGTAGCGTTTTAGATGTTTCTGCTTTTCAAATTTAGAAATTGGGTAGATTTTTAAAATTCACAAAATGTCGGTCATTTTTTGAAAATCAAATTCAAATAATATATTATTATGATTGAAATTTTTTATACTTCAACAATTTTTGAAAAGAAAATCAGAGAATCTTTCAAGTTTCGATGATTTTGTTTTAGAATTATTTAAGAAGATTCGGAACTTTTGTTATTTTTGAAATTCTATGGGAAGTTTCAAAGTTCTGATAAAGTTATTGGAGATAATTAGTTATTTCATTTTCAAAAATTAACTTTATAATTATCCCTCTAAGATCTAACCTCTAATCAGGACGTTCTTGCACGCAGAGTGAGTTAATTGCGTTCTAATTTGCAGCTTCCTCTTTCAATACTAATGAAACTCAAACCGGAAACTTTTTGAGAGCTTAACAGAAAATTGAAAAAAAGTTTTCAAGATTAGACAAATCTATATAGATTAAAAAATTAATAGTAGTTTGTCTCAAATCTAAAATAATGTAACGAACTGTTACAATTAGTCCAACGGGGAATGAATTTATAAAGTTTAAAGATTTGAAATTCTCTTAAGATTTTCTGAGACGCATGCCAGTGACCTTGCAAGAAGGTATCAAATCTCCCCGCTGACTAATGGTTACGACATCCGGTGTATTTGGAGTCGCTCTGCACGGAAACGACAATTTCATTCTCTTAAAATCAAAAGAGGAAAATTAAAATTAATAAATCTAACTTCTACATGTAATTATGTAATAATTATGTTATGTCGTGGCGCCACGTATAAGAAATTCATGTCATGCATTTTCAGATTATTTACGCTATGTCATGTCAGTATAAAATTAATTTAAGGGATTAAAGGGATAAACGTTAACTAATAATCATTTAAGTAATGTCCCTAGGACTGAGACTAGAAAAAGGGCCAAACTAAAGGATAGACATAGAATTTTGATACGACTCGCGACGTACTTCTTACTTCTTAGATTCCAGCCTCTTACTCCCCCTTCCACTCCACGCAAAGCACGTGCTGTGTGCATCCACGCAGAGCACGTGTTCCTTTGACAGCTCGCACCCAAACAAGAGAATAACCAGTCCAACACCCATACAACTTCCTAACAAAATATTCATTTTTTTTTAAAAGAAAATAAAAACCCAGATGTGCTGTACATTGTGCCATTGAACTATGTTATATAGTGATATATATATATATCGTTATGTAGGACAATTGAGCCATACAATGCCTCCAAATTGCAGCGGTGTCAATGACACTGTCTTGCAAAATTATATGAATAAGAAATTCATATATTTTTACGCTGAAAACTAAAATGCCGCGCTGTTAACTAACAGCGCAAGTGCTCGTTCAAGCCATGGCGAAATAAGTTGATTGCAAATGCAAGTCAACAAAAATTTGTAAAATCACACCTAAGCAGTTCAATGGCCGCGGTGCACACGACCCTTTTCTTTTCTTCCTTTTACGAGCTCATCAATTTCACCACAAATATTCCCCACCTGATCCCTACCAATGTCCGAATTAAGAAGTGCTAAACTATAAAAAAAAAAATTCAATAATAAAGCAATGCAGTCTTGTCGTGTCTTCACACGGGTAATTTTATTACGGACCTTCTGCCCGTCAATTAAGATTTTCCAATATCGGAATTGGTTGCGTCTTCACTACTTTACGAAATTAAAGTAATTAATTTATTCTTTTCTTTCAAAATTTAAGTGTAATAGCGTAAAACGTCCTCTTTCATTTAATTGCGGATTTGATTGGTTGACGTTAAGTTGACAATTAGTATAATAACTAAGTGATAAGGAGCCAAAGGCAGTGTTAATAAACTAATTGTCAAAAGCCGCGATTGATTTATTGAGTGCATATCTTTCGCGAGGACAATTTACTACACGAGTAAAAATCAACGGAATTTTCGATTAATAAAATAATCGAAAGGTTCAATTACTTTGGCCCATTGAAAAATCAGTCCTAGGAGCATCCCTTGATCGAATTTTCAAATGGTAGTTATAACCATCTACTACAGTAATAGTGAGTAAAACAAATGAGCAATTGTATCGTTCCAATTGATGTCTTTGTAAGCTAAGGTTAAGAAAAGGAGTTTTTGAATAAATGTATAAAAGGGGAACAGTGTTATTTTTCTACCAGGTAACACTGGGCAAAACCTACCCCCAGTAGAGAATTTCCGTCCCATAAAATAAAAACGGATTCATAAAAGGATCCGGTTTACTGTTGCTCCGAATAATTTAATTGTTTTATTTCTGGTAACTTGTTTAGCGATATCCATAGATTTCAATCAAAATAATAAATAATAAAATATTCTTCCGCTCGTAACAGTAAAATGGTGGCAGCGGTGGGATAATTCTCGCGTTTTGCCACCCCCTTTAAAAATTTTATTCAAAAATTCAAGGTTAGAGCTTTAATTAGCTCAACCCCAAAGTTACACCAGAAAATCAGAGCTTTCGCTAGCTCGATTTTCCTCTTTTTATTCTTTTAGAAAATCAGAGCTTTTATTAGCTCGATTTTCTCCCTTTCCTTCAGATCAAAAAAAATTATCGTATGAGCTTTAACTAGCTTTACTTTAATTTTATCTTTCCAGAAAATTAGAGCTTTATTTAGCTCAATTTTCTCCCCCTTTCTAAATAAAATTATTGCCGAGTTTTAATTGGCTCTACTTTAATTTTATCCCTTTTAGAAAATCAGAGCTTTTATTAGCTCGATTTTCTCCATTTTCTTTAGATCAAAATTATCGTATGAGCTTTAACTAGCTTTACTTTAATTTTATCTTTCCAGAAAATTAGAGCTTTATTTAGCTCAATTTTCTCCCCTTTTCTTTAAATAAAATTATTGCCGAGCTTTAATTAGCTCTATTTTAATTTTATTTCTTTTAGAAATCAGAGCTTTCATTAGCTCGATTTTCTCTCTATTTTCCGATCAAAATTATCGTTTGAGCTTTAATTAGCTCCACTTTAATTCTGCTTCACGAAATAGTTGATTCCAATTTCACTTACCTGGACAAATGCATTCCTAGATTGGATAAAGAAAAGTGCAATTCGTTCCTTTCTGACTTACCATGTGTAAACCTTTGACGAAATCTGTATGTGTGAGTAAAGAGGCACCTTGGCCAACTTTTGCAACTATCCCCCCTCTTCCTGGAGCAATCCCTTTAGCCGTGTTTTTGAACAGACGTGCAGTCGAGAATAATAATAACGAAAACGCCTATGATACCGATGATAGCGACATTACTGACGCTACGACTGTATTATATCGCTCTGATGACAGTGACGTGGAGGTGCTAAATTAAAAAGGTTCAAGTGTGAAATATGAATAAAAACCGTAAAGTTAGACGCGCTGGTAACAAAATTCAGCAATTACGAAAAAACGCAAATTCAGTTCCAACTCCGGAAAAAATTGCATCAAATGAAAAACTCCCTGAACCAGGTACGGAAATTAGGGAGTTAAAAAGTTTGGAGGAGTTCAGCAATTTTTTTGAATCATTATTGAATCAAGCTCAGACTGTTATTGATAAAAATAAAAAATAAGGACAGTTGTGCGGGTTCCCCTTACTTTCAGGGTCATTTAGGATACATGCTACTTGCTTAATTGAATTAGCATTTTGTCAGTTTACCACGGTGTACTAACATTCAAAATTGTTAATAATTAGAACATAATGATTTCGCATTGATTGAATATCTCAGCGGAGCTTAAATTAAGCTCAAGAATAAACTGACTGATTTAGTGATAGTATTAAGTACTTACCTTGTTGTGTGTGAACATTTAAAACATTTAAAACCTAGTGCCTTACATTGTCAATAATTAATTCAATTCCACTCTCCCTTTACCCCACCTTTCTCACGCTTGAGAATGGTAGCTAATGCGATCTTTCCACAAGAACTGTGGATAGAATTGACCAATAAATTGAAAGAAGCGGAGAATCATTGCGAACAAATTTCCTTTTGTAATTTTGCATTAACCCGACAAGTGGAAGACCTAGAAAAACGTGTGAAGTTTTTGTCTCTACAATTAACCACGCTCTCCGAATCCAACAAGGATATGCTCCAAATTATTGACAAATTGAATGCAAAACCTGACAAAACAACCAGCGAAATTCTTGGAAATTTGTAAGAACTTAACTTTGAGTAACCAATGTCGACAGGGTCAAAGGACAACTTTTTCGAGATCCCCACGGAGCAACCAAACCCATTGAGTAGTCGACTAGAAGCCTTGTTCGACAGGCTAGAACAGACGGGCAAAAACTGCCTCGAATTGGGAAAAAGAACAAAGGATTTGTTCAAGGAAATCAGGTCTACTCATCGCCAGAGATTAGACGTCGAGAGTCAAACTACGCGATTGCAGGAAATTGTTAAAAAGTTGAATGAAACCTAAAGGTCAATCAACTACATATTCGACTAGCGGAAAGTAATATAGAAGATATTGGAATAATTATATAGCATCTTAAACAAGTATATTCCGTGGTGGCGGAATAGTTTAATTGTATTAGTAGATCAAATTAGTGAAGTACATTGTCTGACTCAACTTGAGGCAATTCAATTCAACTCAACCGAAGATGACGGAAACTCCAAATGCAAGTATCCGAAGCGGATACGTCCCGAACGTGGAATTGGCAGCTACCCTTACAACAAATGCTGCAATGGCCTCCATGATGGAGTACATGATTGTCCAACAAGGAACGCACCATATTCCTTTCTTTGACGGCCGGAGTCCTCCCCTGAGAGAGTTTTTACAGGATATTACAAATGGTGCTGTGTACATGACCCCCACCACCGAGCCAGGTTTCGTAAAAGCTGTGCTCAGTAAGCTCAGAGGACCCGCCAGAGAAAGCGTTAGAGACAAGAGCTTTCCCAAATTAGATGATTTAGTAGTCCACTTGAAGAAGAGGTTTTCTTCCCCAAAATCCTATCAGTGGTACCTAGACGCGATTGCAAAACTTCGGATGAAGCAAACGGAAACCGTCAGTGACTACAACGACAGAGTACAAGGATTAATTAGTGGTGCAAAGCACGCACTCGAAGAAAAGTACCCTGGCAATGTTACCGACTCTACTGTACCTCGTAGTAAGATTATGATGATCCCTGTCAGTGATTTCGCCTTGGATTCATTCATCAGAGGACTGCCAGCTGAGATTTCCGCGCACGTAGACACGCGTCGACCGATGACGCTTGCACAGGCGTTAGAATTCGCCCTTCATGCAGAAGAAAAGGAGTTCTATGCAGAAAATACTAGGTCAACGTCCTACCGAATCTCACGAGATCGGGAGTCGCACTCACAAGATTCCATGGAACACCCTCGAGGAAATCATGACGGCAAGGGCCGGCACACAGATCACAAGGAGAATAACAGGGCATCCCTTCCGAATATAGGAATTCCACAATATCCTGCAATGCCGCCTTTTCCACCTATGTACTATCCTTACAGTCCCTATCACGGATACCCGCCATACCCTCCTTTTCCCCCTTATGCCCCTCAAATGAAGGAACAGTACAAGGCCGGGAGCTCTGTACCCCCCAGGTCACCTTCCCCAGGGCCGCAAAAGAATTTAAACTCCCCCATGATTCGTCGAACAGACGCGACGACGAATCTTCCACAATCCGAGCGTCCGAAGAATGTACAGTTCGCCCCAGCAACAGTAGAATCCTTAGAGCAGGAACCACGCCCGAGGACTCCCCAGTCGTAGAATTAACGGCTCCAGAATTCAATCACCCTAAGGCAACATTCATGGTGGACCCAGGATCCGACTCAAATTTAATAAAACTACGAGCTTTAAAAAAACAGCTTATAGTGAAAACCCACAACCAAACAGTGATAACTGGAATCACGGAACATCCAGTAAATACCTTGGGATCGGTAGAATTAACATTGCCGAACAACAAGGCCGAATTCTACGTGATAAAAAATTCTTTCCCTATCACAGCAGATGGCATTCTAGGAAGGCCATATTTAAGAAAAGAACAAGCAGAAATTTCGTTTCGACACAATACTTTAGTGACAATATCGGAACCAACTTCACCTAAGCCCTTCGTGGATAAGGAATCCCTGGAGGCAATGAAAGAATTAAAAAAGGAAATAAAACCTTTCAAACGAGTATTGAGCATCAAAGCCCGCACTAGACAGCCGATATCGATTGACACTTCTACAAGGGACCTTTCTGTGGGTTATCTTCCCAAAATAAACACCCCACAAGGACTTTATCTCGGGGAAGCATTGGTGAATAATCACAATGGAAAATGTCACGTGATGGCAATCAACACCACCGACGAAGACATTCAATTCGAATTGCCTCCCCAAGAATTAATTCCCTTCGATTTTTATAAGTTCCCAGGAGAGGAATCTTCCGACTCAGAGTCGGAAGAAATACAACAGGAAATTAGTAAAGATTATGCAGACAGAGTAAAAAGAGTTAAGTCAGCTCTCCACACAGCACATCTGTCAGAAGAAGAAAAGAAATATGTGTTGAAATGGGTTGAGGATTTCGCCGATATTTTTCACCTCAATGGAGAGAAATTAACGTGCACTCACTTAATTCAACACAGAATTCCTACCACTGACGACAAGGTGATCCATCGAAAGCAATATCGGAGACCTCATGAAGCTACAGAACAGATCGACGCTCAGATAAAAAAGCAGCTTCAGGCAGGACTAATAAGCGAATCAAACTCGCCCTATAACTCTCCCGTGTTGATAGTACCAAAAAAACTAGACAGCTCAGGTGAGAAAAAGTGGAGGGTAGTAATAGACTATCGCGCCCTGAATGAAAAAGTAATAGGGGATGCTTTTCCTCTACCAAACATTTCAGAAATTTTCGACCGCCTGGGTTCAGCACGATACTTTACTGTGTTCGATCTAGCATCTGGTTTTCACCAAGTGGAAACTCACCCGGATGATCGTCCAAAAACCGCATTCACAGTTGGCAGAAATCACTACCAGTACGACAGGATGCCCATGGGCATCAAAAATGCGCCACCAACTTTTCAACGATTATTAAACGGAGTCCTTACAGGGATGTTAGACGCAGAAGCATTCGTCTACTTGGATGATATTATT
Source organism: Ganaspis brasiliensis (assembly GCA_037103525.1). Taxonomy (NCBI): domain Eukaryota; kingdom Metazoa; phylum Arthropoda; class Insecta; order Hymenoptera; family Figitidae; genus Ganaspis; species Ganaspis brasiliensis. Next base: position 268,035 of record JAZKLR010000082.1, read on the forward strand.
ATCCACTCGCAAACGCTAGAAGAACACGATCGTCGTGCTCGACGATTATTCACGCGACTGAGAGGGGCTAATCTAAAACTCCAACCAGATAAATGCGATTTTATGAAAAAGGAAATTGCCTACCTAGGTCATATTATAAGCGAAGAAGGAGTCAAACCAAATCCGATGAAAATATCTGCCATTCGCCACTATCCTCGACCAACCACCCCTAAGAACATAAGGCAATTTCTAGGACTCTCCGGGTACTACAGAAAATTCATTCCTGATTATGCCGCTCTCGCAAAACCATTAGTAGAGCTCACAAAAAAATGTGTGAATTGGGAATGGGGACTACCTCAGAAGCGCAGTTTCGCCAAATTGCGAAAGTACCTCTGTAAGGAGCCTCTTTTGCAATATCCCAATTTCACGAAAATCTTTAAACTTACCACAGACGCTTCTGAATATGCCATGGGAGCAATACTGACTCAGGAAACAGATGGAGTCGATTTCCCTGTAGCATACTACTCAAAGATCTTCGGCGACTGTGAACAAAGGTACCCCAAGGCCGAGCGAGAATGCTTAGCTGTGTTGTACGCAGTTGAACATTATCGACCTTACCTATATGGGCGTGAATTCATATTGGCCTGCGATTTCGAGCCAGTGCACTGGATTACCACTGTACTTAATCCAGGTGCAAGACTATCAAGGTGGCGATTACGACTCAAGGACTACCAATATCAATTTGAGTATCGCCAAGGAAAATTGAATAGGGGAGTGGAAGCTCTCTCTGGGAGACCTGAGGAACAAAAAATTACAGATGAATTCAGTGACTTCTCTGATTCGGATGCCTCGGACTTTCCTCCAGATACGAAACCAGGAGAACAGACATCTTCAAAAAAGAAGCCAAGGGAAGTACTAAGGGCCCTACCCATTGTATCGGCTCAAATACGTGAAGAACTAAGTGACGAAAGTGATCAAATGGAAACTCTGTACAGGGCATTGCCAGTAACTCGACTTCAAACCAAGAAGCGGGAAGAACGACAAGATCCAAAACCATCGGCATCTAAGACTGAGCTTACGAGTAACGAGAAGAAACCGCCCATTTCAGTGTTAAAAAGGCCCACTGTGAATCCACTTCGAAGAACGAAATCGGACTCTGCTGACCGAAAACTGCCCCCAATTCCAGAAAAGGCATCTATCCCCATAAGGAATAAAGTTCCCTCTCGTGAACTCCTCAGACGACCAGTCGGCCGTCCGAAGAAAACCGAAGCCAAATCAGCAGCAGAGAAACTAATTAACAACGAAAAAATCGTGGAATTAGATGAGAGTCCTATTGCTACCAGGCTTCGAAAACGCACTCCCCCACCAATCAGAGAGAAGGATTCATCCACCTCGTCAGATGAGTCTACCTCCAGTTTTAGAGAGGCAGAAGACTCAGATCCTCCTGTATTCAGGAAAACGCGAAGTCTGTTACCAAGTTACGAACCTCACTTGCCGAAAAAAGAAAATAAGGTTCGATTCGATTCGGACCCAACAAAAATACCCTACTCCGAGCCAGTGCCCCTTTTGACGAATGATTCGTATTGCGATGTCTATATAGACGGAGCTTGTGTCGGAAACGGCGGAGATGAAGCAAAGGCCGGAATTGGAGTGTGGTTTGGTCCCCATCATCCTTTAAATGTTTCTCAAATATCGACCGGACGACAAACTAACAATTCTGCCGAGATAGAAGCTGCTATCGTAGCCGTACAAAAGGCAAGAGGAGCCGGTGTGAACAAACTGAGGATCCACAGTGACTCGAAGTTTCTTATCGAATGCGTCACCGAATGGATGCCTAGATGGGAGAAAAATAATTGGAAAACAACCAGTAACAAACCAGTTCAAAATCGGGTAGAGCTAGAAAGACTAAAGGAAGCCATGCTTCCTCTAGAGGTCATTTGGGAGCATGTCCCTGCACATCAAGGGGACCAAGGCAATGAAATGGCCGACCAATTGGCCCGAGGGGCTTTATGCCCCGATTTTAACCCCCAACCCGAATTCGAGCAGGTATCTGAAGGGGAAATTCAACCAGAAGACAACGTAGTGGTTGTCCCTTGTGTTTCACAAGAGAGTGAGTATAGTACGGACGAAGAAGCCTCGAGAACGGACAACAAGGAAAGTCCTAAAAGGCAAATACGACAGTCAATTGCAAATTTTAATGAATCTCTAAGGCGTAGAGGATTTGATCCTAGTGACAACACTTACGCATGGGACTATGAAGGAATAAACAACCAAAAAACCCATGTGTCTGAGGGCGAATCAGATGAGGAACTCTTGGAAGCCTTAAAGTCACACGATCCATGTCAACAATATTCCGACGAAGTATTTTCTCGCCGCGTCAAGAACTTTTTAAAAATTTATGAAGATCAACCAGACACAAGACTAGAAGATTGCGATGATATAGACAGTAGTGAAGAAGATGAGAGACGAGATCAGTTAACGGAGCTCCAAAAAGGATTCAGAAACAAAGCTCCGAACACCATTGTACAAACTCCTGGAATGGATTTTAATCCAGGGGCACAATCCACACCCCTGTGTTTGGGGATTGGCGCCCCATCAAAAAAAGCGGACATAAAACCCCGGAAGATTTGTGTCTCCGAAGAACCAAGGTCCCCATTAGAGCAAGAACCCCAGTTTACTCTTCTTGATCATCATTTGCAATTCGAGGAACAGCAGGGATCCCCTCGAATTGAAGAAAAAGAGAAAGAGTCGGTAGTTTCAATTCTATGGACCGAATCACTAACCTACCGAAGAAGTAATTATGCACATTTCCTAGCGGAAGATTGCGAACCAGTTGACACAATCAGCAAGCTCCTGATTGCAACAGGACATCTGGATTTGCAAGAAATAAATGAGAATCGACCAAAAATCGGACAAATTTTCGTAACACCGAATGGACGCTACAATACCTATTCCATGATCGTAAAACGTAAACACCAAGACCAAGTTGATTGGACGAACGTAAAACGTGGACTAGAGGGCCTACAAATCGCCCTGATGCGTGGTAATCAAAGGAATTGTAGAATTGCCAATTCCGGCGATTTACTCGGCAATCTCCCCCAAAACTACATGACGAAACTCGTAACAAGTATATTCCGTGGTGGCGATATATCTATCGACTTATGCCACGGAAAAATCGAAGTTCCACCTGCAGAAAATAGGCCGGGAATTATACGAGAATTCCATAAAAGTCTCGCAGGAGGCCATAAAGGAATCACTAAAACATACCGTAGAATTCGAGAGAGGTATACGTGGCCAGGATTACGAGACGAAGTCACTGATTATATTCGAAACTGCAAAAGTTGTCTCGAGAATAAGTTGGTTAGGGCACGAACACGTGAGCCTATGGTAATTACGGATACCCCGGCGGAACCATTTGATAAGGTGTCATTGGACACGGTGGGAAAACTACCCACCACACCTAATGGAAACAGGTATATACTGACAATGCAAGATAATTTCAGTAAATACTGCATTGCCATACCTCTCCCCGATATTAGGACCACCACTATAGCGCACGCAGTGGCGAACCATTTGATTTTCAAACATGGAGCCCCCAGGTGCATCCTCACCGACAGGGGAGGAAGTTTCATTAGTACACTAATGAGGAAGTTAGAGAAAATTTTCCAGATCAAACAGATCACAACCTCGGGATATCGTCCCCAAACAAATGGATCCCTCGAAAGGAGTCACATTGTGCTCACGGATTATATCAAACATTACGCCGATGAATTCGACGATTGGGACCAATTACTCCCATGCGCGATGTTTGCATACAACTCCTCGGTGCACGAAGCGACCAATTTCACACCATTTGAATTAGTTTATGCCAAAGTACCCCGACAACCTAGTGCTTATCCTCAAGGACCTGAACTGGAAACCTATGGGTCCTATCTACGGGATTTAATCATAAGAATTAATGAAATTCGGAAAATGGCCGCCAAAAATCTGATCACTGCTAAACAGAGGTCAAAGAAGTATTATGACCTGAAGGCAAGACCTCCTGCCGCGAAGGTGGGAGATACGGTTTATACGTATAAGGAAGTGCGTAATAATAAATTTGACAAAAGGGCCGATGGTCCTTTTACCATTATTGGCTTTACAGAAAATCACAACGTGATCCTTGAAGATTGCGATGGAAAAAGGGTGGTAAAACATAAGGACAAGGTCCTGCCTACACATTGCTAGCAAGACTAGCAACGTGTTTATTAATTTATTATTAATATCTTTTAATTTCAGGTTAACCTCGTCACGATGATCATGCTCTATGTAATTGTCCTTGTCATCACCAGTATCTGCGGAGGAAGGACGAATCCGGAGGAGGAAGGTTATCGAATCACCACGTTGGCCGGGAATCCTGGAGTCTACTACGAGTACGGAGGTTTCCTGCGACTGTCCACATCGAACTGGCGAGTAGCAGTCTTCCTGGATGTCAATAAGCAGATCGATTGGCTGACTCAGCTGGAAAGAAAGAAGGAACATCTCACGAGTACATGCCAAACAACTAGCAAGTGGTGCCCAATATTTATTGATAAACATAATTGGGAGGATCACTGGATTTCAGCCCACGAATTACGCCAAGAATTGATCACGCAAGTTTCCGAATTGAGTCATGTAGAAAAAGTCGTCCCTACTCAGCTACCAAGAAATGTCAGGAAGCGAAGGAGCGTACCTTGGTTTGGCTTCATAGGTAAACTAGCCAGTCCCCTTATTGGAACTCTGTCTTATGACGACGGTGAGCAGATCGATCATTCGATACAGGAGCTGAATGCAGCACAAGCTAACCTCTCGCATCTAGTGGGCCGGCAGACCCACGTTGTGAGGGCCCAGTTGGATGCGCTACACCAGAAGGCACTAAATCATGAAGAAAAAATAACTCAGTTACACGAGCAGCTGACGGAACTTGCATCGAAATTGGATGGATCCGGAATGAATCCAGCGGAGCAACAATACGTCGATACTCTATATGATGCTCTGAACATAGTGAAATTAGGACTCACACATTATATCAAGACCAGCCATCGAATCCTGGATGTAATACAGTCAGCAAAACGAGGACAGCTTCATTCGGCCCTTATCGCCAATGAGCAGGTGACACCCATTCTTAGGGATATTCAAGACCATCATCCGGATTCAACGTTACCCACGCAAGGACCTAACGTTAGCATTCAAATGTTAGCTGAAATTTCGAAAACATCTTTCCTAATAGATGGTGATCATCTAAAGATCCTCGTAGACATTCCCCTGGCCGATATTACGGAATACAGACTATACCGAATACATCCCCTGCCGGTTTTTCAACAGATAATCAACAATAAAAACGGAAGAGCATCAGTAGTATCAGACTATGACTACGTGGCCCTAGATAGGGACCGAAGAACATATATTCTTGCCCAGAAAGAAGAGGTCAAGGATTGCTTGAAAGCACCTAAGTTTCTACTTTGCAACAATGGCCTCATAACACGTGAGCTATCACATCCAGCTTACGAAGTACAGTTGCTCTTGGAACCATCAACAGAAGCATTAAAAAAGGCCACGATTCAGCTGGACTATCACGAACAAACATTCTGGAAGAAACTAGGAACCATTGGAGGATGGCTATATTCTGCACCTAATAATGTCTCAGTCGACATCCAGTGTCTATCACAAAAGCGGAAAACAGTGCAACTCACAGGCACCGGACTCCTACAACTCTCTACTGGATGCCATGCCCGAACACGGGACATCACTCTACCTGCCGTTCCTATGACTGGAGGAACAACAGAAATTATTTACGAAACTAGGATAAATCTAAGCCTTCCATTAATCTCACCCATATTAAGAAGTGTGGAACCAACCCTTCTAGGCAATAACGAATGGAAATTGCAGAATGGTGAATCAGAGGACGAACGAGAATTTTATAAGAACTCCGAGACACTGGACGAACTGGAACAACGTCTGTTTGAATTATCTGCTCAACGTCAAGAGCGGAATCATCAAAATCTGTGGTCACATGGAATCAACATCGGAATCCTAATTGGAATATTACTTCTAAGCACAGTAATATTCTGCGGCAGAGGATTCATCCACCGAAGGAGAGCCAAAACAGAGGGCAGGGTCAACCTATGTCAACTCGAACGACCTCTGCCCCAAACTCGGACACAATTGGCAGCCGTCATCACCCCAGCAGGCGCTGTAGATCATAGCGGCATTCACAACGAGTCAAGTAACAACCCGGAAGATGTCGCAGACGGAGAGACAACGTGCCGAACAGAGCGGAAGGACGTATTGGAAATCCCACCACAATTAATTTTGTAGACAAAGGTAATCACAATACGATAAAATATATCTGTAAAAGCAAGGTCAACGACTGGAATGTACCGGAAACAGTTAGTAAAACTAATTAAGGTCACCCCCCCCCCGTTCCTCTCTTTTGACCCTGTCTCTGTTTTACCTTTTAATCTTTTCCCAATTCATTTGTCCGGTGAAACAAATAATTGATACTACTAATAAGAAAAATTTTAAAATCATACTGATAATTATAATTAAGGAAAGAGAGTAGATTAAAACAAAGTAATGATGGTAATAATTTCAATTGGATTACATTTAAATTTTAATTTAAAAAAAAAAAAAAAAAAAAAAAAAAAAAAAAAAAAAATCTCTAAAAAACCAAAAATAGACGGCAAATTATGAAATAGAATAAGAGAAAAGGGATAGGCGTATATTTATAAAGACCAGGTCAGTGATCCGGTATCCCTATTCTTCCTCACATGGTGGCTCCGTGGACCATCAAGGTACCCAATTATTGCTCCTCTGAAAAGAAAAGAAAAAAAAAAAGAAGGGGTTAAAATTAATAAATAAATAAGTAAATAATGATGAATGTAAAAGCCTCATTTATGTTCCACTCACCAATTCCCAAAAACTAAGTTGATCCACATGGTCCTTTGCTAACCAGCGAGATTGTTGGATAAACAGTAGAGTTAATTTCTTGTCGTCTGGGTAGACCCCTTCTACCGGAGGAATAGACGGTAGATTCGCGAAATTACTGAAAATAAGGGAATAATCAAAATACGCTCGAACTCGGAAGAATATTGTGTAGATAATGAGCCTACACCGTTAGAATGCTAAATAAGAAAAACATGTGTAAATTATAATAAAAGAAACTGATTAATTGTTTTACAACAACTTAATCTCATTAAATAAGCCTTCCCCCCCCCCTTTTTTGTTCGTTTGCTTTATCATACAACATACTTACATTCTAAAAACACGGTCCCCCATTCTGACCCTTAGTTCATCAATGTTGAGCTTCCTGAGGTGCGTAAATTCTTTCTAAATCAAAAAAAAAAAAAAAAAAAAAGGGGAAATGAAAACAAAATTAATACATACTAAAACGCGAATCATTAGTTCTCGTTAATTGCAAGTGCACAGATATCAAAATGGGAAGAGAAGTTTCTCCCCTTCCTATTTATCTTTTGTAAACTCACCGGCACCCACGAGCAGCGAGCCATCCAACTCTTGGCGCCCCAACTCCAATAAAATTCCAACCTCCATTCCCAATCGGACTGTGGTTTACGGGGGTAGTATTTGGAGGAAATGATGTTCCAGTCCCATAGGCGACCGGGAACATGTGGTCGGATCTTCCTCCAGATCCCTACTTTTATTGATTTTCTGTAATATAACATAATACGTATCGATAAATCTTAGCACCTAATCCTATTTGCAATTTTTGTGTCTAATTGTCATTACCATGATTACAAAAGAAAAGAAAAAAAAAAAGGGGGTGAGACGGTTCCTTTCACTCACCGTTTTTTTTCAACGGATCGAGATCGCCCGGCGTCCCAATCACTATCGATCTCCGACTCCACTTCAATATCGGTTTCGGTGGTTTCGTCATGGCCGAAGACCACCTTCGTTCGCCAGGTTGAAACTATTAAAGACAGGTAGTGGTTAGACACACATGTCTATTTGTACATAAAGAAGGACCGTCGGGAGGGTGACTTTACAAAAACAATAAAAATTGCTAAATTAATCGAAATCGAATTCCGAATAAATTCAATGTTCTAGTTAAAATTTAGAAAATATGATATTTGTATATAAATTCGATAATTCGGAAATATTCAAAATTTGATTAACAACAATTTCTATAATTTAGAAAATTCAAATAATACAAATATGATATTTGTACTAAAAATCGAGAATTCGAAATCAATGAATTCTCATAAAAATAATAAAATTGTTAAAATAATCGAAATCGAATTCCGAATAAATTCAATGTTCTAGCTAAAATTTAGAATATATGATATTTGTATATAAATTCGATAATTCAAAAAAAAAAAAATATTCAAAATTTGATTAATAACAATTTCTATAATTTAGAAAATTCAAATAATACAAATATGATATTTGCATTAAAAATCGAGAATTCGAAATCAATGAATTCTCATAAAAATAATAAAATTGTTAAAATAATCGAAATCGAATTCCGAATAAATTCAATGTTCTAGTTAAAATTTAGAAAATATGATATTTGTATATAAATTCGATAATTCGGAAATATTCAAAATTTGATTAACAACAATTTCTATAATTTAGAAAATTCAAATAATACAAATATGATATTTGCATTAAAAATCGAGAATTCGAAATCAATGAATTCTCATAAAAATAATAAAATTGTTAAAATAATCGAAATCAAATTCCGAATAAATTCAATGTTCTAGTTAAAATTTAGAAAATATGATATTTGTATATAAATTCGATAATTCGGAAATATTCAAAATTTGATTAACAACAATTTCTATAATTTAGAAAATTCAAATAATACAAATATGATATTTGTACTAAAAATCGAGAATTCGAAATCAATGAATTCTCATAAAAATAATAAAATTGTTAAAATAATCGAAATCGAATTCCGAATAAATTCAATGTTCTAGCTAAAATTTAGAATATATGATATTTGTATATAAATTCGATAATTCAAAAAAAAAAAAAATATTCAAAATTTGATTAATAACAATTTCTATAATTTAGAAAATTCAAATAATACAAATATGATATTTGCATTAAAAATCGAGAATTCGAAATCAATGAATTCTCATAAAAATAATAAAATTGTTAAAATAATCGAAATCGAATTCCGAATAAATTCAATGTTCTAGTTAAAATTTAGAAAATATGATATTTGTATATAAATTCGATAATTCGGAAATATTCAAAATTTGATTAACAACAATTTCTATAATTTAGAAAATTCAAATAATACAAATATGATATTTGTACTAAAAATCGAGAATTCGAAATCAATGAATTCTCGTAAAAATAATAAAATTGTTAAAATAATCGAAATCAAATTCCGAATAAATTCAATGTTCTAGTTAAAATTTAGAAAATATGATATTTGTATATAAATTCGATAATTCGGAAATATTCAAAATTTGATTAACAACAATTTCTATAATTTAGAAAATTCAAATAATACAAATATGATATTTGTACTAAAAATCGAGAATTCGAAATCAATGAATTCTCATAAAAATAATAAAATTGTTAAAATAATCGAGATTGAATTCCGAATAAATTCAATGTTCTAGTTAAAATTTAGAAAATATGATATTTGTATATAAATTCGATAATTCGGAAATATTCAAAATTTGGTTAATAACGATTTCTATAATTTAGAAAATTCAAATAATACAAATATGATATTTGTACTAAAAATCGAGAATTCGAAATCAATGAATTCTCATAAAAATAATAAAAAATTGCCAAAATAATCGAAATTGAATTCCGAATAAATTCAATATTCTAGCTAAAATTTGGATTAATGCAATTTTAGTTAACTTTGTAAGGTACTAGAATTTTAGAATAAACATTATTGAATGTTTCATGAACCATATTATTATAACGTTAACAATATTATGGTTTCCTTCTTTCTTTCTTTTTACATATGTAAAACTAGAAACGATAAGGGTTAGTCTAATTGTTATTAAAATATAGTGTAAAATTATTGTATATAACGTAATTACGCCAATTAACGATCTAAAGAATTATAAAAGTTATAGATTTTGGGATTACTAATATTGACTAAACGACAAGCCAATAAACGATAATTACGAAAAATCGAGCAGAAAAGCGCTTTGCCCACATTCGTAAAGCAGGCAATATGCATTAGAATACGACCAAACAAAACGCGTGTATGTGCAATTCGAAAAAAAAAAAAAAAAAAAAAAAAAAAATTCAATTCCAAAATGCAAACATAACTGTAAAAGGTACCACAACAACCATTACCAATTACTAAACTGTGACAGTATATGTTGTGATCATATTAATTGATAAAACTTGAAAATTTTATAACCCAAATATAGCTTAAATATAGTAATTTAAATATAATATGTCGTGACGTGTGAAATGTTGTGTTGGCATTTTGAGAAATATAATGTGCCACAAACGCAATCAAGAGAATGTGTGCATCAACTGAATAATTGTTGACCAACCAACCAATTTTGACAATTGTTTAGTTAATTGTTTTATTATTATAAATGAACTATTATTATAGTATGTAATTGATCAATCAATCGATCAAAAGTAATTCATTATGTATGTATGTGATATGACACATCGGGTGTAAAACTAAAATTGCAAACACAATCAAATTGTAAATTTAACAAAAATTGCACACACAATAATTATAAATTATTAAAAACCGAATTGTTAAAAGATAATCGTAGATGAGTTAATGTCACTTACTTCGTTTCTCCGTCTCAGGCGACGACTTGGGGGGGAGGGGGGGCACTGTGCTCATCCCAGGCCCTGGATCACCTACTCCTTCTAGATGATCATTATCACTTTCTATTAATTCTGACATGTGGTGCACCAAGTCACTACACGCCTCCGCGCGACGAAAATTAACCTCCGGGCTATCACTAATTGTCAAGAGATCCCGAAAACTTCCTATCATCCGACGATACCCCCTACCCCGGGATTGATAAAATTCATGGGCAAAGGGTAGCATTTTTTCGGATCACTTAGCACTTTTTCCGGATCACTTAGCACTTTTTCCGGATCACTTGACACCTTTTTTTTGATCAATTAACACCGCCGGAACATGAGCACCGCGCCCCGCCCACGAATCTCTAATTAAGTGATACATGCTCACCGCGAGAAGAAAGAAGTGAGACTAATTGTATTACGAATACCGTATGCAGAATGCTGGACGCTGCGACACATAATGTATCATTCCCCCCCTTCTCTCAGTCAACGCATAAGAGCAAAAGAGAGCATACGTAGGTGGCAATGTTCTAAGAACAAAGAGAAAAAAATTAGCAAAGAATGAATTGTCGTCTCTTAACGGTATCGATTCCAAATTTAACCGGTTCGATCAGGGACGACGAAAATTATTCCATGGTGGGTTTGTAACGAACTGTTACAATTAGTCCAACGGGGAATGAATTTATAAAGTTTAAAGATTTGAAATTCTCTTAAGATTTTCTGAGACGCATGCCAGTGACCTTGCAAGAAGGTATCAAATCTCCCCGCTGACTAATGGTTACGACATCCGGTGTATTTGGAGTCGCTCTGCACGGAAACGACAATTTCATTCTCTTAAAATCAAAAGAGGAAAATTAAAATTAATAAATCTAACTTCTACATGTAATTATGTAATAATTATGTTATGTCGTGGCGCCACGTATAAGAAATTCATGTCATGCATTTTCAGATTATTTACGCTATGTCATGTCAGTATAAAATTAATTTAAGGGATTAAAGGGATAAACGTTAACTAATAATCATTTAAGTAATGTCCCTAGGACTGAGACTAGAAAAAGGGCCAAACTAAAGGATAGACATAGAATTTTGATACGACTCGCGACGTACTTCTTACTTCTTAGATTCCAGCCTCTTACTCCCCCTTCCACTCCACGCAAAGCACGTGCTGTGTGCATCCACGCAGAGCACGTGTTCCTTTGACAGCTCGCACCCAAACAAGAGAATAACCAGTCCAACACCCATACAACTTCCTAACAAAATATTCATTTTTTTTTAAAAGAAAATAAAAACCCAGATGTGCTGTACATTGTGCCATTGAACTATGTTATATAGTGATATATATATATATCGTTATGTAGGACAATTGAGCCATACAATGCCTCCAAATTGCAGCGGTGTCAATGACACTGTCTTGCAAAATTATATGAATAAGAAATTCATATATTTTTACGCTGAAAACTAAAATGCCGCGCTGTTAACTAACAGCGCAAGTGCTCGTTCAAGCCATGGCGAAATAAGTTGATTGCAAATGCAAGTCAACAAAAATTTGTAAAATCACACCTAAGCAGTTCAATGGCCGCGGTGCACACGACCCTTTTCTTTTCTTCCTTTTACGAGCTCATCAATTTCACCACAAATATTCCCCACCTGATCCCTACCAATGTCCGAATTAAGAAGTGCTAAACTATAAAAGAAAAAATTCAATAATAAAGCAATGCAGTCTTGTCGTGTCTTCACACGGGTAATTTTATTACGGACCTTCTGCCCGTCAATTAAGATTTTCCAATATCGGAATTGGTTGCGTCTTCACTACTTTACGAAATTAAAGTAATTAATTTATTCTTTTCTTTCAAAATTTAAGTGTAATAGCGTAAAACGTCCTCTTTCATTTAATTGCGGATTTGATTGGTTGACGTTAAGTTGACAATTAGTATAATAACTAAGTGATAAGGAGCCAAAGGCAGTGTTAATAAACTAATTGTCAAAAGCCGCGATTGATTTATTGAGTGCATATCTTTCGCGAGGACAATTTACTACACGAGTAAAAATCAACGGAATTTTCGATTAATAAAATAATCGAAAGGTTCAATTACTTTGGCCCATTGAAAAATCAGTCCTAGGAGCATCCCTTGATCGAATTTTCAAATGGTAGTTATAACCATCTACTACAGTAATAGTGAGTAAAACAAATGAGCAATTGTATCGTTCCAATTGATGTCTTTGTAAGCTAAGGTTAAGAAAAGGAGTTTTTGAATAAATGTATAAAAGGGGAACAGTGTTATTTTTCTACCAGGTAACACTGGGCAAAACCTACCCCCAGTAGAGAATTTCCGTCCCATAAAATAAAAACGGATTCATAAAAGGATCCGGTTTACTGTTGCTCCGAATAATTTAATTGTTTTATTTCTGGTAACTTGTTTAGCGATATCCATAGATTTCAATCAAAATAATAAATAATAAAATATTCTTCCGCTCGTAACAATAACTTCAATATAATTTCATAATAATTGTAGTTATATTTTACATTATTTTTTCTGTTTTTAATTTATTCTTTTCACAATTTTTCAGTTAATTATTTTCATTAAAAATTTTTTTCTTTAAATTTCAATTATTTTCTTCAATCTGTTAGTTAATTTTTTAAATTATCAATTATTTTCTTTCAATTTAAGTCCTTCATTAAGTTTCAATTATTTTTTTCCGTTTACAAGTATCTTTTTAAATTTTTAACTATTCTTTTTCATTTTAAAATTGTTTGCTTTAATTTTTAAATATTTTCTTTTTAATTTATTAATTTTTTTCTGTCGATTAAAATTATTTTTTTCAATTAAAATCTTTATAGGTTTTTATCACATTCTGAATTTTTAAATTATTTTTTTCAATTTTCAATAAAATTCTCCAAATTTCTATTATTATCTAAAACTTTAAATTATTTATTTCAATTTCTATATTATAATTTATTTTTTTCTATTCATTAATTTATTTCTGTAGTTTCCAATTATGTTCTTGAATTTTCAATTATTTTCTTTAACTTTAAATTATTTGCATCAATTTTAAACTAAATTTCCAATCTTTCACTAGTTTTATTATAAATTGTCAATTACATTCTTATCATTTCCATTATTTATTTCTATTTTAAATAATTTTTTTTCTTTAAACTTTAATTATTTTCTTGAAGCTTTTACTTACTTTGTTCAATTTTTACATTTTTTTCTTACATTGATCTATTTTTTTGGATTTTTCAATTTTCTTTATCAAATTTCAATTATTTTGTCAAATTTTAATTATATTCTGCTTCGTTTTTATTTCTATTTTTTTTTTAATTTTAAATCATTTTTGTCACTCTTCTATTCTTACCTTCATTTTTCTATATCATTTTCGACATTTTCCATTATTAATGTCTTGAGTTTCAAATTATATTATTATCCACTTTTTTAAACCGATTATCTATTATTTATTTGTTAACATCTTGATTATTTTAGATTAATAAACACATTATTTTTAATATATATTGTATATTTTAAAGAATTTTACTACTTATAAATATCTAAATTTCTAAATAAATAATTCTAAGCAAATTATTTTTGTTAAAGTTATTTAAAATTAAGAATTTAATGTTAAAATTTCCTAAAATTGTTATTCGGTTGAGAATAAAAAGTGAATAATAATAAGGGATATATTTTTTCAATTAATATTTAAAGTACTAAAAAACCGTTTATAAATTGCAAAGTCCTGTTTCGCAGCACTTCTTTTCTACTTAAAAAATTAAATCAAATTAAAGCTGAATTTTCCGTAATAAGTACTTTTTTATGTTATAATTTAAAGCAAGAGAAACTAAGGTATCTCGGAATGGAAGAAAAGTAGTAATTTTTAATTTAAAAACTTCTTGTTCTGAAAATTGCAATCAATTTTTTTTTATTCTTGTTTAATAACTGGTATTTGAAAAAGAAATTACTAATTTTAAATTTTATGGAGCATTTAAAAAAAAAACAACTTTTAAAGCTTGTTCAAACAGAAAAAGTTAATAGATTGAAACGAACCTTTCGTGAAATAAAATACTGTAAATTTTCTAAACTTTACCATAAAATTGAAAAAGCGGTTACTGCATAAACTCACCTGCAAGTTAAGTATTCCGTGTAACTTCCGTATGTATTTAAAAAGTTTCCCAGGAAACGCACAAGCTTATTTCCTGCAGCAAACTTATTTCACTCATCCATATTTTACTGTTTTCATCTTTTTCACGATAAAACTCAGTTTCACTCTCACTATATATCACAGATTCCGAATCACAAATTTCACCACAATTTTTTTTTTCTTTTGTCAAATCCAGATAATACTGGAGAAATAAAGAAATATTAAATGTAATGTCTTGCTGGCTTCCTTGGCAAAGAATCAAGATCGCTTATTCCTATAAATTATATTTTTCTCAACGTTCCTCTATCACGAAAAGGCAAGAAAGAAAGTGCGAAGAACTTTTAGAAGCTCTATTCTTCAAAACATCAAAGTTCAGATCTAGAGAAAATGAAGAAACTATCGCTTCCAAGTTTCGAAACTCAAAAGTGCGCCTCGATATTTCGTCAGCTAACTTGGCAAGACACTGACTTTTTAAAAAGTGCAGTTCATTATAAAATATTGGAAATGAGCGGTCCTCATGAAAAGAAAGAAATGGAAAGTGAAAATTGGGAGATGAAAAGAATAAAGTGATTAAAGTTTTGATTAAAAGATTCGACTAATTTTAATTAAACCCAAGAAAAATGTAATTTTTAATTTTTAAAAATTGTATTTATAAACTAGATTAAATAACGCACGCTTGCGTGCAATTAATTTCTACACCTTGTGTTATAAACAATTACCTATAAACATTTTAAATATAATATTTAAAAATAATTAAAACAAGTTTTATTTACAGACGATCAAATTTATACAATTTTAGAGTTAAAAAAAATTGCAACAAATAATTTAAATTAAAAAAAATAATTGCAAATTTTCCAAATTGATTGAAAAAAAAAGAAAAATAATGTAAACAGTTAAAAATTGACGAAAATTATTTAAACTAGGTGAGAATTATGACCATTTCGTGTACATTTCGCACGTAAGCAAAAAAATTCGTTTCCTGATAGAGGAAGCAATAAATTAATAATATAAAAGTTAATTGGAGAAGTTATTAAAATAAAATTAATTTCAAATGCAAAAAAGAAAAAATGAAAAACATGAATTACTTTACGAACTTTTGATCAATTATAAACTTTATATAAATCAATCAATTTGATTTGAAATAGGGAATATGAGTTTTGAATTCATTAAGTTGTATTTTTAGAATTTTTATTTAAAAATAAAATAAAAAAATTTATTTTTTTGATTGGGTATTATCAAAAATTGCTTTGCCTAAATATACATATTTATGAGCTTAATGAGCAATCCAAATTTTATTGTAATTCGTTGAAGCTTTTTGTTGATATCCTCACGACAAAGAATGCTATACACACATACATACATACACGCACGTACTTACACACATACACATACACACATACATAGACATTTTATGGGAAAATAGTTTAAATTTTCGGAAAAATTATTAAATGATATTAAAATTTAAAACTTTGTAAATCGTAATTGAAATATGATAATTGCAGAATTTAAAAAAAAAATTTAAATTTGAGAAGAATATTTGAAAATTGAAATAAATAATTTAAATTTATCAGATAAATAGTTTAAAATTTTGAAAATTACGAAAATAATTGAAAAAAATTAAAAATTGAAGAAAATAACAAGAATTTTGAAAAAAAATATATTAAAAATTTTAGAAAATCATTTAAAAAATAAGAATATTTAGAAATTGAGGGAAATAATTGAAAAAAGGTGTTAATATTTGAAACGTGAAGTAATAAATTGAAATTTGCTAAAAACAATGATAATTTGAAAAAAAAACAAATGAAATTGGAATTCAATAATTGAAATTTAACGGATAGTTTAAAGTTTTGGAAATTATATAAAAAAATTGAAAATATTTAAGATTTGAAGATAATAATGGGGATTTTAAGACAAATGTTTTAAAATCTTACAAAGTAATTTAAAAATACAGAACAATGAAAAAATAGTAAAAATAATTTTAAAATTGAAGAAAATAATTTAAATTTGAAAAAGTACATAATATATTTTAAATAAAGGAAAGTTTAAAAAATTTTCAGATAAATTCTTGAAACTTTTAGAAATTCATTGAAAAAAAGAAAATAATTTAAAATTAGAGAAAATAAATAAAAAAAGATAAAAATAATTTAAAATTGAAGAGAACAATTTTTAATTTTAGTGAAATAATTGCAAAAAATACAGAATATACATAAAGATCAAGAAAATCATTAATGTAATTAAAAATTGAATAATTAATGATAAATTTCAGATAAATATTTAAAATATTTTTGGAAATTATGGAAAAGAACAGAAATGATTGAAAATAAAAAAATATTATAAAAAAAAAATATAGATAATTGAAAATTGATTAACAGATAAATAGTTTAAATTTTTGAATATTAGGAAAAAATGGAAAATAATTTTAATTTTAAGAAAATTATGGGAAAATAGAAAAAAATATTTAAAATTCTTGGAAATAATTTACAAAATAAAAATATTTAAAAATTGGGGAAAATTTAGAGTGAGAGAAATAATTCAAAAAATTACAGAATCTTTTTTAAATAAAAAAAAGATTGAAATTTGAGAAATATACTTGAAAATCTGAGAAATTAATAGAAAAAATTAGAATAATTAAAAATTGAAGAAAAGAATTAAAGAAAGCTAACAATTATTGAAATTTAAGACAGTTAATATAACTTTTGTAAATTATGAAAAGAAATAAAAATTATAAAAATTGAAGAAAAGTTAAATTTGAGAACAATAAGTACTTTTAAAAGTCTTAAAAAATAAAAAATTTTAAATTTAAATTTTAAAATAAAAATTTTACAAAATGAGAATAATAATTAAAAATTGAGGTAAATAATTAAAATATGATAAACAAAATTTAAAATCGGAAAAATATTTAAAATATGATGAAAATAGTTTGAAATTTAAAAAAATAATTGAAATATGATGAAAAAAATTAAAATTTCAGATAAATAATTGAAAGTTTTTAAAATTATTCCAAAAGAATGAAAATAATTAGAAATTGGAGAAAACTATAAAAAAAAATTACAGAACTTATTTTTAAGCAAAAAAACAAAACAAAAAATAATAGAAAAATCGGTTGGAAAATTGAGAATTGAAGACAATAATCTAAATTTGAGATAATAACTGAAAACTAAGGAAATTATTTGAAAAATAATTATTATAATTAAAAGATGGAGAAAATAATTGCAAAATGATAAAAATAAATGAATATTGAGCGTAAAAATTGAAAATTGAGATATAAATTTGAAGTTTACGATAAATTAATTCATAAATAATGAAATTAATTTAAAGCTGAAGATACTAATTGCAAAATGAAAATAATAATAGAATGTAAAAAAAATTAATTGAAATTTGTGATAAATAATATACAATTTATCAATAAATAATGAAATTGTTTTATTGTCTTAGAGAAAATAATTAAAATTGAAAAAGTGAATGAAAAAATTTAAGAAAATAATTGAAATATGCGAATTGTAGATTTAAGATTTAAGGAAAAAAGTGATAAGTAAATGATAAATGATTTAAAAATTGAAAACAAAAAAATATCTAGTGACAAACTTCAGGTGTGGAAAAAATATATCATTTAGAATAATCAAGAAAATTTATACCAACCAATGAGGTTAAAGCTAAAACTCTACACCAATGGAATTCCATAATTTCTTATTTTGTTTGTAAAAATTACTTTTTGTAACAAAAATTTATAATAATATAAAAAAATAATAATGAACAATAAAAAAAATATCAAAATATTTTTGATAAAAAATAAGAATAGATATCAATAAATGATATAATCATTAATTATTGTTTTTTATAATAATATTACTTAATAAGGTTTTCAATAATAGAAAAACGAAAATAGAAAATTAATAGTTTTATTATCGGTATAAATCCCAGAAAAGTGTGCTACTATACGAGTTGTTTTTTAAAATCTTTTATTAAAGAAACAGCTAATTTTCAGGTAGAAAAAACAAACAATGTTTAAAACGTATAATTATAATATAATGAAGTTTTCAATATCTAAAAGAATAGAATAGGAAAATAATAGGAAAAGATTAGAAATTAGATTTAAAATATAAACCATCACATGTTTAGAAAACAATCTTTAAGAATATAATAAGGTAGTTAATTCAAGTGCTTATTTCAGAAAAAAATAGAAAAACTAATTATTTAAACTGTTGACGTCAAAATTCGCCATTTGACTCACGACAAAGTAAATTGCCTGTGCACACAAAAGTTGGAAAATATGAATAAAAGTAAAAAAAAAATTTCATATGTTTTCTATAATCAATCATCTCGTTCATATTAAAAAAAGAACTAGCTTTGAATCAAGGATGGGCGCGCCCACGATCTACAACGATGTGACTGTATCCTATCGTATCGTGGCGAACCACAACACGATAGACTTAGTCGAGTAGTATCGTAGCTCGCCACGATATGATGCGTCTGAAGCCATCGTGTTGAGGCTCGATACGATACGATGGAACTTGTTCCATCGTATCGTGGCTTGACACGATACGATGGACTGAGTTCCATCGTATCGTGTCAAGCCAGGATACGATGGACTGGGATCGATCGTATCGTGTCAAGCCACGATACGATGGAATGAGTTCAATCGTATCGTATCTAATCACGATGCGATAGACTGAGCTCAAACGTATCGTGTCCAACCACGATACGATGGACTAAGCTCAATCGTATCGGATCAAACCAAGATTCGATAGATTGAATTCCATTGTATCGTGGCGAGTCTACTACTTTCGTCGTAAATCGCGGAGCTTCGTTCTAATTCAAGCCCTCCTTATTATTTCATTTGGCCCTTTTATAGCATAATAAATGAATAAATAAATTAAAACAATAAATAATAAAATTTTTATCAGAAAAAAAGATTCTGTAAAGTGGAGAATATTTTAAATAATTAAATTTTACATTATAAATTGTTTAAACAAATTGTTATAAACAAATAGACAAATAAATTTAAAAAAAAAGATTCTGAAAAGTAGACAATGTTTTAAATAATTAAATTTTACATTATAAATTGTTGAAACAAATTGTCATAAGCAAATGGACAAATATTAAATTTTTCATCAGAAGAAAAATTCTGAACAGTAGAAAATGTTTTAAATAATTAAATTTTACCTTATACATTGTTTAAAAAATTAATTGTTTAAACAAATTGTTATAAACAAATAAACTCATACATTTATAAAAGAAACAAAAATTCTTAAAAGTAAAAAAGCTTTTAAATAATTAAATTTTACATTATAAATTGTTTAAACAAATTGTTATAAACAAATGGACAAATATTAAAACTTTTATCAGAAAAAAGATTCTGAAAAGTAGAGAATGTTTTAAATAATTTAAGTTTACATTATTAATTGTTTAAAAAATTAATCGTTTTAACAAATTGTTATAAACAAATAGACAAATAAATTTTTATAAGAAGATCTTATAAACAAATTGTGACAGCAGCTTAACGTCACGTAATGTTTCACTACAGAAAACGCTGAAATAACGTTAATATATGTTACTATATGATAAGCGGTAAAATATGAACGATTAAATAGATAGATATGAATTATATTTTAATAACGATCAACAATAGATTTTCTTTATGTTCTTTAAATCTTTTCTCGAATATTCATTAAACCTTTATAATCTTGAAGATCCGAAAATGTCACGTTTTCGACAAAAAAAAAGGGGTTTCAATTTTACGACTTGAAAATATTCGGAAACAAACATATAGTATCATAATTCCGGACCGCGGGTCTCTGCGCCTTTCTGGCAATAAAACATGAAATTTACCGATAGAAAAAAAAAAAAAAATTGTTATAGAAAAATGTAAAAATATTAAAACCGAAAAAAAAGGATTCTGAAAAGTAGAGAATGTTTTAAATAATTGAAATTCACATTTTTAATTGTTTAAACAAATTCTCATAAACAATTGTACAGATATTTAAACTTTTATCAGAAAAAATGATTTAGGAAAGTGGATGTTTTAAATAGTTATTTTCAACATTATACATTTTTTAAAAATTTAATTGTATAAAATTTAATTGTATTATTTCAAACATTCCCCACTTACCTCAATCTCTTTTTCTTATGAAAGATTTAATATTTGTCAATTTGTTTATAACAATTTCTCTAAACAATTAATTTTTTCGACAATTTTGCATTCTTTATAGGTTTTTCCTATCGGTAAATTTCATGTTTTATTGCCAGAAAGGCGCAGAGACTCGCGGTCCGGAATTATGATACCAGATGTTTGTTTCCGAATATTTTCAAGTCGTAAAATTGAAACCCCTTTTTTTTGTCGAAAACGTGACATTTTCAGATCTTCAAGATTATAAAGGTTTAATGAATATTCGAGAAAAGATTTAAAGAACATAAAGAAAATCTATTGTTGATCGTTATTAAAATATAATTCATATCTATCTATTTAATCGTTCATATTTTACCGCTTATCATATAGTAACATATATTAACGTTATTTCAGCGTTTTCTGTAGTGAAACATTACGTGACGTTAAGCTGCTGTCACAATTTGTTTATAAGATCTTCTTATAAAAATTTATTTGTCTATTTGTTTATAACAATTTGTTAAAACGATTAATTTTTTAAACAATTAATAATGTAAACTTAAATTATTTAAAACATTCTCTACTTTTCAGAATCTTTTTTCTGATAAAAGTTTTAATATTTGTCCATTTGTTTATAACAATTTGTTTAAACAATTTATAATGTAAAATTTAATTATTTAAAAGCTTTTTTACTTTTAAGAATTTTTGTTTCTTTTATAAATGTATGAGTTTATTTGTTTATAACAATTTGTTTAAACAATTAATTTTTTAAACAATGTATAAGGTAAAATTTAATTATTTAAAACATTTTCTACTGTTCAGAATTTTTCTTCTGATGAAAAATTTAATATTTGTCCATTTGCTTATGACAATTTGTTTCAACAATTTATAATGTAAAATTTAATTATTTAAAACATTGTCTACTTTTCAGAATCTTTTTTTTTAAATTTATTTGTCTATTTGTTTATAACAATTTGTTTAAACAATTTATAATGTAAAATTTAATTATTTAAAATATTCTCCACTTTACAGAATCTTTTTTTCTGATAAAAATTTTATTATTTATTGTTTTAATTTATTTATTCATTTATTATGCTATAAAAGGGCCAAATGAAATAATAAGGAGGGCTTGAATTAGAACGAAGCTCCGCGATTTACGACGAAAGTAGTAGACTCGCCACGATACAATGGAATTCAATCTATCGAATCTTGGTTTGATCCGATACGATTGAGCTTAGTCCATCGTATCGTGGTTGGACACGATACGTTTGAGCTCAGTCTATCGCATCGTGATTAGATACGATACGATTGAACTCATTCCATCGTATCGTGGCTTGACACGATACGATCGATCCCAGTCCATCGTATCCTGGCTTGACACGATACGATGGAACTCAGTCCATCGTATCGTGTCAAGCCACGATACGATGGAACAAGTTCCATCGTATCGTATCGAGCCTCAACACGATGGCTTCAGACGCATCATATCGTGGCGAGCTACGATACTACTCGACTAAGTCTATCGTGTTGTGGTTCGCCACGATACGATACAACACGACCTGCTCGATGCCATCCTTGCTTTGAATACAAAAATATAATCTTTTTATCATAAAACTAAAGTTTCAATGCAAAGCAGTCTGACAAAAAATGGAATTAAAATCTATATAAGAAATAAATTGAGCTTCTACAATTATAAAATAACTTACGAAAGTAAGTTAAGCACTGTAATAAATTACCAAAATACCTGCTTGCTTCAAAACAGCGAGAGTTTTAGATAGAAAATCTAAAATTTAAAAAATTCAATGCCAAATGTGACAGGTTAATCCGCCATGATTCTTTATAATAATCACGTGACTCACGTAACTCGCATTTCTTCCGCGCATGCGCACTTCTTTTGTTTAATTCCGCGCTTATTCAAAATTATGTTTTCGAAATATATTAAAAATGATTCTCAATGCACAATTATTATAATTATTATTAATATAAATGCAATAAATAATATAATTAATTTATTAAAAATAGCTTCTTTAGAAGTTTTACAGCAAGTAGGCAATTTAACCCAGTCAATTTACCCATAAACACACGATGTAATTAAACTAATTATTTTAATTTTAGAACTTATTTTTATAAATTAAATCAAACTATTTACAAAGCGAAATGGTTAAGGATTAATTTAAAATTTTAAAATGATGAACATGAAACTATAGAAATCATATATTTACCTTAAAATACCTGATTAATAAAAACAATTATATTTAATATTTATTTTTGGCCAAGTTATTAACGATTGCTAATCAGTGGCGTAACTATTAAGGGGCAAAGTGGGGCAGTGCCCCGGGGCCCTTGAGTTCAGGGGGCCCTCAGTCAAGGCTAATAAATCTTTTTCTTTAGGACAAAATTGATAAAAATTAAGAATTAAAAAAAAACTTCAATAAATAATTGAATTAAAACGAAATAATTGCAAATTTTTCAAATTAAATGAAAAAAAATGTAATCAATTAAAAATTCGGGAAAGTAATTTGAAAAATCATAGAAATGTTTTTAATATAAAGAAAATAATTTAAATTTAAGAAAATTACTTGAAAATCTTACAAATAAATTGAAAAAAAAATTAAATAATGAAAAATTAGGGAAAATAATTGAAAATTGAAAAAAATAGAAAGAAAAATACTTAAAACTTTCAGAAGTTCATTGAAAAAAAAAAGAAATAAATTAAAAATTGGAGAAAATAAATGAAACAAGATGAAGATAGTTTAAAATTTAAGAGAATAATTTTTGATTAAATAGAAATAATTTTAAAATGACGAAAATGACGAAAAAAAACGAAAGTAATTAAAAATTGAAGAAAGTAATATAAAAAAATCATATAAATAATTGAAAATTGAATGAAATGATTTAAATCACAGATAAATGGTTTAAAATTTTGGCAAATATAAATGAAATGAAAAAAATTGACAATTAAAGGATATAAACTCTGTAAAATAATTAAAAAGTGATTTTACAATTTGAAACTTGAAGAAAATAATTGAAATATGATACAAATGATGATAAGTTGTAAAAAATAAATCACATTTAAGTGAAATAATTGGAAAAATTTCAGAAATTTGTTTTAAATAAAAAAAAAAAAGAATTGGATTTGAGAAAAATACATGAAGATCTTAGAAATCAATTGAAGAAAATGAGAATAACTAAAAATTGAAGGAAAGAATTGAGGAAAGCTAAAAATAAATTAAGTTTACGATAATAATAATAAAATAATTTGGAAATTACGAAAACAAATAAAAATAATTAAAAATTAAAGAAAATAATTAAAATTTTAGAAAAATACTTAAAAATATTAGAAATTGATAATAAACATTAACAATCGAGGAAAATAATTGAAGAATGATATAATTAATTCAAAATTGAAAAAATAATTAAAATATGCTTAAAATCATTTAAGATTCAGAAAAATAATTTAAGTATGACGAAAATAATGTAAATATGATAGATTGAAAACAGTAAATAAAATTCGAGAGAAATAATTTAAAACATCTTAGAATATATGTTTAAAAAAAGAAAATAATTACAAAGTTAGTAACAAATTTTAATTAAAATGAATAATTAAGAACTCGTAAAAATAATCGAAAATTGATGAAAAGAATTATTGAAATTTCAGATAAATAATGGAAATTTTTGAAAATTATGCCAAAAGAATGAAAATAATTAAAAATCGGAGATAATATTAATAATATTAAATTACAGAATTTGATTTTTGAGGAAAAAAATAATTAAAAAATAGTTTAAAAAATTTAAATTTAAGCCATTAATCTAAATTTGAGATAATAACTGAAAATTTAGGAAATTTAGTGAAAATTGCAAAATAATGAAAATATTATTAAAGATGAAGAAAATAATTGAAAAATAATAAAAATAAAGGAAAATTGAACAAAATAATTGAAAATTGAGATAACTACATATTTGATAGTTCAGTAAATTAATTAAGAAATTATGAAAACAAATAAAAATAATTCAAAATTGAAGAAAATAATTGAAATTTTAGAAAAATATTTAAAAATCTTGGAAAATAATTTTAGAAAATGAGATTTTAATTAACAAATAATAATCGAGAAAAATAATTGAAAAATAATAAAATTAATTCAACATTGAAAAAAATAATTTAAATATTCTGAAAATAATTTTAAGATTGAGAAAAGTAATGGAAATATGATGAAAATAATTTAAATATGAACAATTGAAAACAGTAAATAAAATTTGAGAAAAGTAATAAAATCATAGAATTTGTTTAAAAAAAAAAAGAATTACAAAATTACTTACAAATTTTAATTAAAGTGGATAATTAAAAAATCGCAGAAATAATCGAAAGTTGATGAAAAGAATTATTTAATTTTCAGATAAACAATTGAAATTTTTAAAAATTATGCCAAAAGAATACAACTCATTTAAATATGAAAAAATTAAAACCTAAATAAAATTCGAGAGAAATTATTGAAAATAATTGAAATTTCAGATAAATAATCGAAATTTTGAAAATCATGACTAAATAATGAAAATAATTTAAAAATCGTTTAAAATATGGATATTTGATGACTATAATCTAAATTTGAGTTAATAACTGAAAATTAAGGAAATTAATTGAAAAATAATAAAAGTAATCAAATATTGGGAAAATAATTGCAAAATAATAAAAAGAATAGAAAATTAAACAAAAAAAATCGAAATATGAGATATACGATAGTTCAGAAAAGTAATTTAGAAATTATGAAAATAATTAAGAATTGAAAATAATAATTGTAATATGACAAAAATAATGGTAAATTAAAAAAGTTAATTTAAATTTGCGATGAATAATTTAAATTTATGAATAAATAATTAAATTGATTTTATGACAAGGCACAAATAATTAAAATTTAAAAAGTGATTAAAAAAACTTGAACAAAATAATTGAAATTTGAGTAAGGTAAATTAAAGAATTAGGGAAACAATTTAAAAACAATTAAAATAATTAAGAATTGTCAAAAATAGTTAAAAAATGATAAAAATAGTACAAAATTGTATTTTATGTAATTGAAATAATAATAGAAAAGAATAATTAAAAATTAAGAAATTTTTAAATCACTTTTAATTTGGTATTTTTAAAACGTGGATTAATTGAACTTTTAGTCAATACAATTTCGAAATTAAAATTGCTATAAATTTAAAATTTGAGAACATTTGAAAAAGGAGAAATATGATTTAAAATTTTAACAGAAAAAAAAATCTAGTGACAAATTTCAGGTGTGGACAGAATAAATGAGTGAATTAAAATTGTAAATTATTGTTTATAATTGGGGCCCCGTTTTCCTTTTTGCCCCAGGGCCCTTGCTCTCCCAGTTACGCCACTGTTGCCAATTTACCCAATTAGGCATTTTTACCCGATTCGCCCCGACATTTTTCAATTTAATATCTCTTTGAAACAATGGGCAGCAAAATTTAATAACTTTCAAAGAAAATCGCTGTTTGAAATAAAGTTTATAAGAGATAAAAAGTTTAATCCAAGGGACATTTTTCCGGAGATTAAAGTAAAATTTTAATTAGAATTTTGTCTTGGACTCTCAGAGGCCCAATTTAAATCCTGTCTTAGGAGATATATCTCCTGTTATAGAGCACAAGAAGGATGTATAGTGGTCTGGCTGAGAAGTGCTCTTCTCTCACAAGACTATCTTTATACTGTCTCGTAAATTGTGGATACGTCACTGGCAGCCAGTATTATCAATAGTCGACTATCAATTCTCAATTTTTATAATACAGAGCTGAAGAATAAATGAGCTCGATATTCATTCTCTCTGTAAAGGATGTTCGCAACAATATAACCCCAAGGATAAGAAAGTACAACAACAACAAAGATGCATACAAACAGAATCTCGTTACAGTCTAGATATCGAATCAAGAAACCTATATGAAAGAAGAATTTCTCCTCAAAACACATATTTACTTAAGATCAAGCTCTTCGATCTCCTCTTGGAAAACTTTTTAGACTGACAAACAACGTATAAAAAGTTCTTTTCAATTCTGACCATTTTACTGCAAAATCCTTTAAACTTGGAATTTTAGAGCTTATAAAAAGTATGATTGAAAATATACTTTGATAAGAATATTATTATCGAGGAGAGAATTTAAAAAAGAGAAATTTTGTTTTCAACTTTTAATTTATTTGTCAAAATTTCCGTAAATTAATTTAAAATTAATTCCAAATTAATTTTACACTGCACTTGATTTTTTCTTATTAAGTGAAATGTCCTGCGGTAATTTATTGAGTGAGCGAACATAAAAAATAAGACCGGGACATTTTCCGAGCACGTAACTTTTTTATTGTAAGTTTTACGATTCTGGCGGGGCGTAAACGTTTGTTTCTTTCTTTGTCTTTTTTTTTTTTTTTTTTGTTTGTTTGTTTATATAGCTTCCTTATGCGCTTGAAGAGATTTTCTAGATACAGAAATATTCCGTCAATGGAGAATCTCGAGTTCGTTGCTACGAGTCTGATAAAATTTGCAGTCCCGAAGCGAGCACGAAGCTCGTTCATTTTACATTGTGCCAACTAGCTTTGACTATATAGAAAATATATTGTGACACAAGACTAAAGTACAATCAAGGAGAAATAAAATTCGCACCTTTCGACGCTTTCTGCTTCGATAAAAATCTACAATCAGTGTATAGAATCAATATTAGCTCGTCAATAATAACTGATTTATTGGAAAAGTGTATTTTTACATTATTCTTTATTTTTACGGATTTTTTAACCGATTTTTTAAACAGTTGATTATTTACCATTACTACAAGTTTATTTATTAATTTTTACACTGTTTGTGTATTAATTTTATGTATTAATTTTTAAAACTATAGAAATGAACAAAATTAGTATTTTAATCTTTTTTCTTATTCAAATTTGACCAAAAATAATGTTCTACATACCAAAAAAATGAAAAATTTAAAGAATTGATTTACTTTTATATATTTTGTGTTGCAAAAGTTATTTTCAAAAATAGTTCCAAGGGGAAAAAATTTCGTTCAAATCAACGCTCAGAACTTTAGGGTAGTTAAAAAAAATGCATAACGAGTCTAGGAATTATTTTTATGGATTTGATATTATTTAAGATATTGGTTTTTATAGATAAATTTGATATTTCACTTTTTTTTAAAAAAATATCTCATTTTACTTCTATTTCCAATGACATTATAATAAACTTTATTTAGTTATTTTTATTTTATTTTCTTATTTAATTTATTTGAATTCCATTCACTGAATATTCAGTAACGTTTGTTACTAAATTCTTGAAATTTCAATGCTTTCAAATTGGAATGTGTTCAAGCTTTAATGCATTAAATGCTCAAAATTGAAATCCGTTTAAATTACAACAGTTGTTTCATAGTTTAAATGTGTGTGAGCTTGAATTCTAAACTTCCAAAAACTCTGAAAGAATTTGTGCATAAAAGGTAATTTTTCATAATAAAATTTTCAAAAAAGAAATTTCTGTAATTAAAATCCTAAATTAGAAAAAGTCCCAATTTTGTCTGACTAAATAATGACTTATCTACTTAACGACTCAGTCAACAATTTTGTGTTTTCAATATAAAAATTTGTACATTGTTTTTATCATATATTCAATTATTTTCTTCAAGTTTTAAATTTTCCCAGTTTTTAATTATTATTTTGTCTAAATTATTTTGTAAGATTTTAAAATTTTTTTCTTAAAATAACCATTATTTTCATCAATGTTTGAATATTTTCAATTCTTTTTATAATTTCCGAAATTTTAAATTATTAATCTAATAAATTTCAATTATTTAATTCAATTTTTTCAATTATTTATATTATTTTTTTTATTATTTTCTTGGTTTTTTAAGTATTTTTCTCAAATTTCAATTATTTTTGTATTTAAAGAACATTTAAATAGGTTTAAAATCATTTTTCAATTATTTCCCCCAGTTTTTAATTATTCTCTATTTTTAAATTCCTTTGTAAGATGTTCAAATCTTTTTCTTAAAATTATCATTATTATCTTAAAATCGTAAATATTTTCAATTTTTTAATATAATTTACGAAAATTTAAACTTTACTTTTTTTTTACTTCAAGTTTACTTCAAGTTTCAAATATTAAAATCATTTTTCAATTATTTCCCTCAATTTCTAAATATCCTTTTTTTTAAAATTATTTTCTAAGATTTTTAATATATTTTTTTCAAAATTCCTATTATTTTCTTCAATTTTTAATTTTTTTCAAAATTTTAAACAATTTATCTGATAAATTTCCGTTATTTATTTCAATTTTCAAGTATTCTTATCAAATTTCATTTATTTTTTTTTTTTAATTCTGCAATTTTTTCAATTATTTGCTTCTAATTTTTCAATTATTTTCCCTAGTTTTTATCTATCCTTTTTTAAAAAATTATTTTTTAAGATATAAAATATTTTTCTTAAAGTCCCCATTATTTTCTTAAATGTTTAAATATTTTCAATTAATTTTATAATTTCCAAACGTTTAAACTATTTATCTGATAAATTTCAATTTTTTATGTCATTTTTAATTGTTTATATCTTTTTTTTATTATTTCCTTGAATTTTCAAATATTTTCTCAAAGTTCATTTATTTTTTTATTTTTTTTTAAATTCTGCAAATTTTTCAATTTTTTACTTCTAATTTAAGTTATTTTTTCAACTTATCATTGTTTTTATCATATTTTAATTAAGTTCTACAATGTTTTAAATTTTAATATCATTTAATAATTTTTCCGAAAATTTAAACTATTTTCGGAAAAATGTAAACTCTTTATTTCAATTTTTAATTGTTTATATCCTATTTTTTATTATTCTCTTGAATTTTTAAGTATTCTTATCAAATTTCATTTATTTATTTTTTTTTTAAATTCTGCAATTTTTTCAATTATTTACTTCAAACTTTATTTTTTTCAAACTTCATTTTTTTCAAATCATCATGTTTTTTATCTTATTACAATTAAATATATATTTATTTAATTAATTTATTTATTTTATTTATTTATTTATTTAAATGATTTTCTAAGATTTTTAATATATTTTTTTTCAAAATGCCCATTATTTTCTTCAATGTTTAATTTTTTCAATAATTTCTTAATTTTCAAAATTTTAACTTATTTAACTAACATTTCAATTCTTTTATTCAATTTTCAATTCTATATAATATTCATTGCTTCCGCATAGAGGAAGCTTTGAGATCGTTAAGATTTTCGATTTTCCAAAAATTATCTAAATCAACTCATTTTCATCTAAAAAGCGTAAATTTTTATTTTTAAACAATTTTCCATTTATGTGTGTGTTGTTTTGAAAATATCGAATCAAATTTTTTTGAGCACCTTGTTTTATAATAAAAAATTGTTTTTTGTCAAAAATTTGATTTATGCTAAAAGTACAATTTATTGAATAAAAATCATATTCCTTATCTCAAAACGAGATAGTTTTTTTTGTGAAAAAAAATTTTTTAGTTTGAGGTTATGTCAATGGGACAAATTTTCTTAAAATTCAAAAATTAATTATTTTGAGATTCAATGTAACGTAATTTAAAAATTTTATTATAAATTCTTTCATAGACTTTCTTTTATTTATCATTCTTCCACTCATTATTAATGAATTTTCTAATGTAATAATATCATGTTTCTATTTCTTAGAAAATTTAAAAATATCATTTTATCAAAAAATTATATATTTTCTTATAATTTATCTGATTATTTTTAGAATAACTCATGTTTTATGTAAATCTATTCAATTTTGTTTACATCTTGTCTATTTTTTCTCAAATTTATTTTCCCTTCCATAAAACTTTCAGATTCTAGGATTTTTTAAACAAACTTTTGTTGTTAAAATTGTTTAAAAATTTGTTTCTATTACTTTTATAAATTTATTTACCTGTTCCTTTTTAATGTTTTTTTTTCAATTTGTGAATAATTTTCTAAATTTTTCATTTTTAAAGGAATTTGTCATTCTGTTTATACAATTTTTACACTTTCGTTTTTTTTTTCTTATTTAAGAATATAAACAGGTAACTGTAACTCATGAAATACAAATATTGATGTAAATAGTTAAATAATTAAATTCTTACTATTTTTCGCTATTTTTATATTTTTTCTAATTTTTTCATTGATAAACTTTTTTTAAAAATATTTTCTTCTTTTTTTTCAGTATTTTGCTTTGTTTCTTTCTCTCTTTTTCTATTTTATCTCTTTAAATATTATTTGATTCAAATTGACTAACAATCCAGTTGTAAATTTACCAGAATTTCAATCTATTCAAATTTTATTACATTTAAATTACAGTCGATTCTGATTCTCATAAGAGAATTGTTCAGCTTTTAAGAAATCAGAAAAAAAATTAGTTTTCATACTTCTTATGTTTAAAGATATTTTTATTCACAGTATAACAAGTAATCCGCAATTTTGATTATGTAGTCTTATCGTTTCATGTATACGTATTTATAGTTAAAATACTTTTTATTATAAAAGTTAATAATTTAATAATATTAGAAAAAATATCCTAACTCTTTTAAAATTTGAACTCGACTTTTTTTGTCTTGAAAATTAATTAGAATATATAATTTAATTTTATTTATTAACATTTTAAAGTACCCTAAAAGTCCCCTATTCCCCCAAAAATATTCTTTATTTTCACTGTGAAGCCTGAATATAAAACCAAAAATTCAATAACAAAAATTAATACTCGAATACAGTAATTTGTGAAGCGTAGTAATTTGTACCAATCGTGGTCAAGTTTGTATTTTGAATAAAATGTCTATTAATGAAATACATTCAGTTTGACCTATATTCAATTGAATTGAGCAAATATCTTGTCCCGGGAGCATTCTCTGCTAGTTCAATGTGACGTTTAAAAAAGTCATAATAATAAAAAAAATCTCATGTTATTCCAGTGAAAAAGGGTAATATTTTTATAATATTAAATTTGCCCCGCAGCTAAGAGATGAAAGAAAAAAAAAAGGAAATTTTCTTTTTTTTTTTGCATTTTATTAGCTTCTTCTTTTGATTACATTTTGCATTCTTTCAGGGCAGTGAAATAGAGCAGAGGGACGTGCGAAAACAGTCTAACACTGGCAATTGTAAAAGTTCAAAACACTTTTGCGATTACAACTCACTGCCGCATTATACTGCAGTAAAAATAGAGTGCTGGTCTGGTTTTGCAAAATAAAGCTCACCATCACAATTGACAGCCCTTTTGCCGTCGTCTATTTCCCAACCAAAAGGGTATATTTTGAATTCTATTAATTTTCAATCAACGTAAAAAACAAATGGAAAAATAAAACTGACAAAAAAAAAATGGTTCAAAGAGGACAAATAACATATATTTCTTGTGAAATAGATAACTGCGCGAATGCGTTCCAATTGCAAAGCTTTGAAAGTCGACTGTTTCTACATTTGATTGCGTTTTATTGTCGTTTAATTGAATCCGTGAAACGCGAAATATTTTCGCAAAATTAAAATATCGCTAATTTTTCAGCGGTTTGGATTTTCAGAGATAATAAAGTGGCAATTTATAACGTTTTCAAACTTCAGAGAGAAAACTATTTTGATGGCTCTAATTTCAAAGAGAGCATCTATATTTTCAAGAAATTTATTTCACTCAGGGATACAGATTTTCTTACAAGCGTAATTTAGAATTTCTAACATTAACGTATAATGTGAAAAACAAAAAAATAAAATTTTGGTCAGAATAATTTTGTTTTCGTTTGTTTTTTTTGTTTTTGGTAATTTTTATATTTTTGAAAAATCATTTTGGTAAATCTGTTTCATTTCTGTAAAGATTCTCGTACTTTTTAATTATTGTTTTTTCTGTTTTTAATCATTTAGTTTTAGTTTTAATTAATTTTCTTTAATTGTAATTTCATTCTGACAGATTTTCAAATATTTTTTTCAATTTTAATCATTTCGTGACCCTTCTATTTAAACTAAATTTAGTAGTTTGCCCTGGGGCAAAAAGTAAAATGGGTCCTCAATTATCTATAATAATAATCCGCAATTTCATTCATTCTTTCATTCATTCTGTCCACACCTGAAGTTGGTCGTTTTTCTATTCAATTGTTTTTTAATAATGTTTTGCTTCTTGGTTTTGAAAATTGTTATGTAGTTGAAAATAGGTTACGTTTTTCGTTTGTGTCAATTAGGTAAGTCCATTGTCTTTCGTCTGATAACTGTTGCGGACTTATTTTTAAAAAAATATTGTTCCACAACACTTGAAACTTTAATATTTCCTGGTTTCATTGGTCATAATATTAAAGGGTAAATTGTATTTCTTTTAATGCAATTATTAATCAAAAGTTGTATGTTTACAACAGTATTTCGCGTATGTATTCAAAAACTATTTGATATTTGATATTGGAACTTTATGTTTCTGGTAAGTTCCAATAGATAATATCAAATAGTTTTTGAATAATAATGTTTTTAAAAAATTGCAAAAATTTAAGGTTTTTGATTAATAATTACATTATAAGAAATACAATTTACACTATAATATTATGACCAATGAAATCAGGAAATATTCAAGTTTCAAGTGTTGTGGAACAATATTTTTTTAATAATATGTCCGCAACAGTCCTCAGACGAAAGTCAATGGACTTACACAACTAAAAAATTGATAAATTTTTTAAATAAGATAATAAAATTGTAATAATAGTATTAAAAAAGAAAACAATATTAAAATATATACAGATATATTTACACCTATTTACACATATTACACCTATATTTACACCTATTTCGAGCTTTTAATTATTTCTAAAAAATACAATAAAAATAATAATAAAGAATGAAATATTATGAATTATATCATTGAAAAATAAGCTATTCACAGTTTTTAAACATTTCTTAAGGTTTTCAAGTACGTCAAACCACAGACTTTCGACCAAAGGTGGTCGTTTACCATAATTATTAATTTATGTACTTTAATCATATTTTCATTAGATTCAAGGCAAATATTTATTTTATTACTAAATAATACCACCTTAAAATTCTGGAATTAACCCCAAAGCACACATTTTTAATCTTATATAAGTTTTTTCTGGATGACATTAAAAATTAACACTTTTTACATATCTAAGTTTTTATAAAATATTCAACATATTAAATTTTCGCGAGGGTAATTTGTTCAGTTTATAAATTATTATTAAAGTTTAAAAATGTAATGAAAAAACCTTATTTTTCATTGTACAAAATATACTCAGAAATTTGTCGTTAAAATTATTGACAAAAATAGTTTTGAATTTAAAATAAATAACAGATTGTCAAACTTTAGAGTGTATTTTGTACAATGAAAAGTAACCTTTTTTCAGTACATTTTTAAACTTTCATAATAATTCATAAACTGAGCAAATTACCCTCGCTAAAATTTAATATGTTGAAGATTTTATAAAAACTTAGATATGTGAAAAGTAATCATTTTTTAATTGCATCCAGAAAAACTTATATAAGATTAAAAATGTTGTGTTTTGGGGTTACTTCCGAAATTTTAAGATGGTATTGTTTAGTAATAAAATAAATATTTGTCTTGAATCTAATGAAAACATATTAAAGTGTATAGTGTATACATTAATAATTATGGTAAGTTTCAATAATATTTATTAAGTAGGTTTCTAAAAAATAGACTCTTAAAAATGGTAAAAAGTGACAGCCTTTTGATCAACTTTAAATTGATTTTATTATTATTCTTATCATTATTCATTATATACAAAATAACATTAAATAAAATAAATATTTGGATGTTAATTAAACATATTTTCTTTACAATATGAGAATGAAATGTTTTCTTTCTAAATAAAAAATATTTGAAATATGCATTAAAAACGCCAATTTTTCTTGACACTTGCTTCTTTAATTACAATTTACGGCTGGAAAATAAAAAAATTATCTAAAACAACTTCAGAACTTGAATTTAGACACTTCAATAATACATATAATATGGGTTTTATTATTATTAGAATATGTCAGCGACGACCTTTGGTTGAAAGTTAGTGGTTTGACTCTTAAAACTTTTTTGCGCTATTAATTTTTAAAGAAAAATGGGTACTGCATTAAATTCCTTTTGAAAAAATTTAGTATTTTTATTTAAAAATTATTATTTTTTATTGCGTGAGTAAATGATTAAACTGCTTTAATATTCAATTTAATTATACATTTAAAATTAGAGACAATTGTAAATCTAATCATAATTCACCTAGGTTAACAGAAAATGAGATAGACTGAAATACAGTTTTTACTCTAAAAGAATTAACTTTTTTTGGATAGACTAAAATTATAAAATTAATCATAAAATTTGGATTTATTTTAGTTTTAATGCATGTAAATTTTTTACAATTAAAACGTTTTTATAAATTGGTTTAAGTTTGAAATTATTTTAATATGTATATTGTTAGAATTTGAAAATATTTAAAGTTGATATAATAATTAAAACATAGAATGATTAAAATTTGAAGCATTAAAAGTTTTTAATAATAATTGAAATTTATTAATATTAAAATTCAAATAATTCCAAGTTTCTAATAATTAAGAGGATGTGATGGATAATGAGGTCATTGACCTCGTGACCCACAGACAAAATTTTTCAGCGGTTTTTCTCTAGAACTAGGTACTGAATATTTTTCAATGCAATTTTATCGAATTACCTAAAATATCATCTGGAAGGTACCCCTAACTTATTTGGAGTTTGCCCCAAAATTAACTGTTTGAATTTTTTCTAATTTTGAACAATTTTATAAAATTAACTTTTTAGTCAAAATGAGAACACACGCTTGAGTCAGAAAGATCTTCTGGTTGATATTTTATATAATTCTATACTAAGTTTTATATAAAAATATTTAGTAGTTTTATATAGAAAAATCGCTGAGAAATTTTGGCTTTGCGACACGTGACTCTACTGACATCACAAGCTCTTAAAGTTTGAAACACATTTTAAAATTGCATTAATAAAATTAAATTTAAAATATTTAGTTTATAAATATGTAAAAAGTTAAAATACATTTTGTTTACATTCTTGAGAATTAAAATGAAATTGAATTACATATATATGTCTTAAAACTTTGGTTAAATATTAAAATTTTGCTTAATTGAAGTTTAAATAATTAGAGTTTAAATCTATGAAAGATGGAAAATATTTTAAATTTGGAAAAATTAAAATCTGTGTTGATAAAAGTTTTGACGATTGGTTTGCACCTAGAGAAGTTAGTAATTGAAATTTATATTGTTTAAAGAACTTTTAAGAATCAGAAACTTAAATTAATAAACGTATGGAATAATTAAAATTTGTATAGAAGTTTGGATATAATGTCAGTATATTTTAAAATAAATAATTCATTACGTTTTTCTCGCTCGCATCCTTTTTGCTATAAACTTTTATTGTTTACTTTTGATGAAAAATTTTTTTGCATTTATGGGGCAAAAGATGCTATTAAACATTCAACTCAAAAAAATCATACCTCTTTTAACAAACCTTATCTTTCTTATTAAACTGGACTAAAATAATAATTATATATTGTCATTAAGATATATTATAGACCTTTTTTGTATAAATAAATGGTAGAAACCTTGTGGCCTTTGGTCTTTTTGTAAAAAAATTTTATTTGAATTTAGGAAGTTAATTTAAATTCTTTATTTATTCTTCTCCAAATTTCGATGCATTTCGCTACGAACGTAGCTCATCAGGACTATAACAAAATCACAATGTCAAACTTACACTCGTCAGAAATCTTTTTTGTAGATATAATATAATAAAATATGGAGTATTACATACCACATAAAATTTAGAATTATTAGAATTTTAACATTAATAAAGCATTAGAATTGATCTGGAAATTGTTAATTATGGAGTGTTTTTATCAAAATTTAAGCTTGACATGCACCAAAAATATTTTTATCTGGAACCAGTAAGTTTTAATTCAAAAATAATTGTAAAAATCTTTTTTAACCTTAAATATTTTAATACTTATCACAACTTGTAATTTTTTCCAGATCAATTCTAATGCTTTATTAATGTTAAAATTCTAATAATTCTAAATTTTATGTGGTATGTAATACTCCATATTTTATTATATTATATCTACAAAAAAGATTTCTGACGAGTGTAAGTTTGACATTGTGATTTTGTTATAGTCCTGATGAGCTACGTTCGTAGCGAAATGCATCGAAATTTGTAGAAGAATAAATAAAGAATTTAAATTAACTTCCTAAATTCAAATAAAATTTTTTTACAAAAAGACCAAAGGCCACAAGGTTTCTACCATTTATTTATATAATAATTATATGTTAAATATGAATTTTCTTTAATTTATTTAGGATCTAATAAAATTAATTTAAGCTAAATTGGATTACTTTAAATATTTAAAAAAAAATTATTATTATTTTATAATTAAATCAATTATGTATTAGAATGTATATTAATAAAAATTAACTTTTAAAAAAATTCATTTGACGTAACAAATCATAGTTTAAAGAACAAAACTCTTTTTCTGATTTAATAAAACTTAAATAATAATTATGTAACAGTAAAAAATCAGTTATATTTTTATTTAATCTAATAATAAATTATCTAATATAAAGAAGCTCATATAATTTTTATATTTAAATTAGTAAAAAATGCAAAACGTCATTCTCGCGCGCTGTAGCGCGCGTATAT
This sequence comes from Ganaspis brasiliensis, assembly GCA_037103525.1. Lineage (NCBI taxonomy): Eukaryota > Metazoa > Arthropoda > Insecta > Hymenoptera > Figitidae > Ganaspis > Ganaspis brasiliensis. The sequence continues at coordinate 305,717 of JAZKLR010000082.1, forward strand.
TTTGCTAGTATATATAATAATTTACAAGTTTAATTAATTAATTTATTAATTCTGTCCATACCTGATATTTGTCACTAGATATTTTTTTCTTTTAAAATTTTAAATCATATTTCACCTTTTTAAAATGTTCTGAAATTCGAAATTTATAGCGATTTTAATTTCTTCAAATTTCAGTTATTGTGAACTTGCATTGATTAAAAGTTCAAATAATCATTTTTATAATTTCTTAATTAATTTACTAAACTTTCAATTTATCTCAATTTACAATTATTTTGTTCAATTTTCATTTCTTTTTATAATTTTGCAATTATTTTCTCCATCTTTTAATATTTTCATTATTTTTCCATTAATTTCCTAAACTTTTAGATATTATCTCAAATTTAAATTAATGTCTTTAATTTTCAATTTTTAAAAGATTTTTCAGTTATTTCCTTTTGCTTAAAAATAAAATCTGTAATTTTATATTACTTTCTCCTATTTTTAATTATTTTCATTCTTTTGGCACAATTTTAAAAAATGTCAATTATTTATCTGAATTTTTAATTATTATTCTCATCAATTTTCGATTATTACTGCGATTTCTTAATTATTCTCTTTAATTAAAATTTTTTTAGTAATTTTGTAAATATTTTTATTTTTGAAACATATATTTTACGATTTTTTCAATTATGTCTCTTAAATTTTATTTAATGTTTTTAATCTTTCATATTTAAATTAATTTCTTTATAAATTTCAATCATTTTTCTCAATCTTCTATTATTTTCAGCATATTTGAATTTTTTTTTTGAGTTTTGGATTAATTTTATTATTTTTTAATTATTTTCCGCGATTGGTTATTATTTCTCATTGTCTAAAATTTCTTTTTAGGAACTTTAAGTATTTTTCTCAAACTCCAATTATTTTCTTCAATTTTTATTTATTTTTAATTGTTTTCATAATTTCCAATTTCCTTTATTAATTATCGTAAATTTTTTTTTTATTTTAAGCTTTCTTAAATTCTTTTCTCCAATTTTAAGTTATTCTCATGTTTTCAATTCATTTCTAAGATCGTCATATATTTTTCTCAAATTTAAATTATTACCTTTTTATTTAAAAAAAATTCTGTAAATTCTTCAATTATTTTACTCAAACGTGATTTATTTTTTAAAACTTATCATTGTTTTTATCATATTTCAATGATTTTCTTCAAGTTTCAAATAAAAAACTCATTTTTCAATTATTTTCTCCATCTTTTAATATTTTTTAATTATTTTCATTCTTTTGGCTTAATTTTCAAAAAGTTCAATTGTTTATTTAAAATTCCATTTATTATTTTCATCAATTTTTGATTATTACTGCGATTTGTTAATTATTCTATTTAATTAAAATTTTTAAGTAATTTTGTAATTATTTTCATTCTTTTGGCTTAATTTTCAAAAAGTTCAATTGTTTATCTAAAATTCCATTTATTATTTTCATTAATTTTTTATTATTACTGCGATTTGTTAATTATTCTATTTAATTAAAATTTTTAAGTAATTTTGTAATTATTTTCACTTTTTAAACATATATTCAATTTTTGAAATTATTTCTCTTAGATTTTATTTAATATTTTCAATTTTTCATATTTAAATTATTTTCTTCATAAATTTCAATTACTTTTAGCATATTTAAATTATTTTTTTTTATTTTGAATTAATTTTATCATTTGTTAATTATTTCCCTCGATTGTTAATGATTATTCTCATTTTCTAAAATTAGTTTCTAGTATTTTTAAGTATTTTTCTAAAATTACAATTATTTTCTGCAATGTTTAATTATTTTTATTTATTTTCTTAATTTCCAAATATTTTTATTAATTGTCGTAAATTTAATTTATTCTTAGCTTTCTTCAATTCTTTTCTCCAATTTTAAGTTATTCTCATTTTTTTCATTCGTTTTTTAAGAACTTCATGTATGTTTCTCAAATTTCAATTAATTTTGTGTATTTAAAAAAAAATCTTGAATTTTTTTTTAATATTTCACCCAAATGTTATTTATTTTTTATAACTTATCAATGTTTGTTTATATTTCAATTATTTTCGTCAAGTTTCAAATTGTAAAATCATTTTTCAATTATTTTCTAAAATTTATATCCTTTAATTTTCATTTTTTTCCATTTCTTTTATAATTTCAAAAATTTTAAACTATTCATCTGAGTTTTCAATTATTTCATTCAATTTTCAATTATTTATATGATTTTTTGTATTATTTTCTTCAATTTTCATTTATTTCCTTTGTTTTTGTAATTTTCAGAAAGTTGTTGATTATTTCTGTTTAATTCAAAATTATTCTCTTGAATTTTAAATTATGTTTATCTTGTTTCATTTATTTTTTCTAATTTTTAATTATTTTCTTTTTTTTCAATGAACTTCTGAAACTTTTAAGTATTCTTTTGAAATTTTCTTTAACTTTCCTTTATTTAAAATATATTATGTAATTTTGTCAATTATTTTTTCGAATTTTAATTATATTTTTGAGTTTTATATTATTTATCTTAATTTTCAATTATTTTTCCTAATTTTTCATTATTAAATTTTTTTCAATTTATTTTTAAGATTTTCAAGTAATTTTCTCAATTTTAAATTATTTTATTTGTTTTCAAAACATTTCTATGAGTTTTTAAATTACTTTCCCCAATTTTTAATTGATTTCATTTTTTTCAATTAATTTGAAAAATCTGCAATTATTTTGTTTAATTTTAATTATTTCTTGCAATTTTTTTTAATTCTTCAATTTTATAAATTTTGTCCTACAAAAAAAAGGTTTTTAGAGTTGACTGAGGGCTCCACTTGCTCCACTTGCCCCTTAATAGTTACGCCACTGCTTTAAAGTATCAAACTGATTGTAATATCTACATTTTTAAATAAATAATCGTAAGCAAATTATTTTTGTTAAAGTTATTTAAAATTAATATAATTTTTCAATACCTTTGTTTAAAGTGAAAAAATTAGTTAATTTTTTCAATTAATATTTGAAATATTAAAACAGACGAGTACGAATTGCAAAGTCCTGTTTAGCAGCACTTTTTTCTACTTAAAAAATTTTAAATTTCCAATGAAATTAAAAAAAATTCCAAATTAAAAATTGGACAATTTTTCGTAATTCCGTTGTTTTGGTAAATTTTTTTTTTTAAAATAATCAAGAAATACTGATTTCATTAAGACCACGACTTTTTATCGTTTGAAAAAGTTTAATTTTATCCATTCAATTTGCATTCTAAATGAATTATTCCATGACATAATAATTAATAATATAGTAGATAAACACATTTATATTCATAACTATATCAATCTGCGATAAGTTGAGTGTCAAATAAGTAACGCTCTCCCATAATGCAAACTAACTTGTTAGCTAGAATTACGCGGCGAGTATTTGTCAAGATAAGGTGTTAATAATGGAACCATATTGTAATTAGTTTCCAGCAAGTCGGTGATCAGAATCCATTGATAATTTCCTTTGACATGAAATAATGCCTAATACGCTCCTAATTCGTCTTGATATTATCAATTACTTGATTTACTTAATTTTATCGTTTTATCACCTGTTCTTTTCATTTTATTCACCTTCATTTTTCTTAATTAGTTTTTTTTGTCTATTTAAATAAACATTTAACCCAGATTAAAAAATCTCCAGTTGTACCAATCAAATCGTGAAACATAATTTTTACATTTTTTTTAAAAAAATTCTCAAAATGATTGGTGCAAATTTTCCTTTTAGGGAAGAACCGGGTAAATTGATTATTTGGGTAAATTGACATTCGTTAATAACTTGTCAAAAAACAAATAATAATTTGTTTTTTTGTTTTAAATTTTTACATGATATTTCACATTTTCAAAATGTTCTCAAATTTTAAATTTATAGATATTTTAATTCATTCAAATTTCTGTAAATCTGAACTTGCATTGATTAAGATTTCTATTAATCCACGGCTCAAATACACTAAATTTGAAGTAATTTACATATTTCTTCAATTTTTAATAATTATTTTCTCTTACGATTTCAATTGTTTGAACTACAATTTTCAACTATTTTTATAATTTTTCAATTGTTTACTGCAATTTTTTAACATTTTTCCCTAAATATTAAATCTACCTTCCTCAAATTTGAATTACTTTCTGAAATTTTTTCAATCACTTTTTCAATTTCAATTATTTTTTTCTTAGACAATAAAACAATTTAATTATTTATTGATAAATTTTACATTATTTATAGCAAATTTAAATTAATATTTTAATTTACTATTATTCTTTTCATTTTGCAATTATTATCTTCAATTTTTTAATCATTTTCATTATTTCTGAATTAATATCCTGAACTTTCAAATACATATCTTAATTTTCAATTATTTTGTTCAATATTCCTTTCTTTTTATCATTTTGCAATTATATTTTTATTTTTTAATTATTTTACCTATTTTTTTAAATAATTTCTAAACATTTCAGGTATTATCTCAAATTTAAATTATTGCCTTCAATTTTCAATTTTATAAACGATTTTTCAATTATTTTCTTTTTCTTAAAAATAAATTCTGTAATTTTTCTATTGTTTTATCCAATTTCTAGTTATTTTCATTCTTTTGGCATTTTTAAACATTTTTAATTATAGTCATCATATTCTAATTCTATTTTTCAATTTCCAATTATTTATATCATTTTTCAATATATGTATTTTACGTTAAGTTTATTCGTATTAGATTGAGGATATGATGTATGAATTAGATTAATGTCTTTATAAATTTAATTTCAATTTTTTAAAGGATTTTTCAATTACTTTCTTTTGCTTAAAAATAAATCCTGTAATTTTTCTATTATTTTTTAAAAATTTTTAATTATTTTCATTCTTTTAGGATAATTTTAAAAAAATTTAATTATTTATCTGAAATTTTTATTATTTTTATTATATTTTAATTATTTTTTGCAATTTTTAAATATTTTTATTATTTTTCAATTGTTTTCTCAATTTTTAATTACTATTCTCATTTTGTAAAATTATTTTTTCAGATTTTTATGTATTTTTTTAAATTTCAATTATTTTCTGAAATTTTTAATTATTTTAATTTTTTCAATTAATTCCTCAGGTTTTCAGGCATTTTTCTCAAAATCCAAATAATTTTTTTTATTAAAAAAGAATTCTGTAATTTTTAAATTATTTATTTTATTTATTTTTTCAACTTATCATTGTTTCTATCATATATTTAATTAATTTTCTTAAGTTATAAATTTTAAAATCATTTTTCAATAATTTTCCTCAATTTTCGAATATTCTTAATTTTCAAAATTATTTCCTAAGAATTTTAAATATTTTTGTTCAATTTTTAATTGCTTTAATTATTTTCATAATTTCCAAAATTTTAAACTATTTATCTGATATTTCAATTGTTTATATTGTATTTGTATTATTTTCTTAATTTTCAATTACTTACGTTCTTTTTTATAATTTTAAAAAGTTATTAATTATTTTTTTGAAATTTCCATTATTTTATTCAATTTTTAAAAATTAATTAAGATACTATCTTTTATTTTCTTATATTTTACGTAAATTCTGTATTTTTTGCAATTATTTCTGTTATGTTAAAAATTGCTCTTTTCAATTTTCAATTATGTTTATCTTTTTTGGTTTTTATTTCTTTTAATTTTTAATTATTTTCTTTTTTTTCAATGAACTTGTTAGTTTCAAATATTTTTCTGAAATGTCTTTCAACTATCCTTCATATAAAATATATTGTTTAATTTTTTCAATTATTTTCTCAAGTTTTAATTATTGTCTTCAATTTTAAATTACTTGTATAATTTTTTTATTATTTTCTGAATATTTAAATCATTTTCGTTATTTCTGAACTAATTTCTTATATTTATAATTATTTATTTAAATTTTAATCATTTTCTTTAATTTTTCATTATTCCGAATTTTTTCCATAAATTTATTTTTAATATTTTCAAGCATTTTTCTCAAACTACAATAAATTTTTTTTATTTAAACAAAATTCTGCAATTTCTTCAATTATTTGTTTTAATTTCATTTAATTTTTTAACTTACCATTGTTTTCGTCATATTTTTATTATTTTCTTCAAGTTCCTAAGTTTAAAATTATTTTTCAATTCTGTTCCACAATTTTTCAATATTCTTTTTTTTTTAATTATTTTCTAAAATTTTTTAATATTTTTCTCAAATTTCCCATTATTTTCTTCAATTTCAATTATTTTCAATTTTTTCTTAATTTCTAAAATTTTTAACTATTTTTCTTATATTTTAATTATTTTTTTATTATTTCCTTCAATTTTTAACTACATAAGTCCTTTTTCATAATTTCTAAAAAAATTTTAATTATGTATCTGAAAGTTCCACTACTTTATTCATTTTTTTACAATATCTTTGATTTTCTTGTATACTTTATGAATATTATGTATTTTTTGCAATTATTTCACTTAAATTAAAAATTGTTCTCTTTAATTTTAAATTATGTTTAACTTTTTTCATTTACTTTATCTAATTTTGAATTGTTTTCTTTTTTCTCTATGAACTTCTATAAGTTTAAAATATTTTTCTGAAATGTTCTTTAACTTTCTTTTATTTAAAATATATTATGTAATTTTTTCAATTATTTTCTTACATTTTCAATTATTTGCACTATTTTTTTTCTGCATTTTAAAATCATTTTCATTAATTCTCAATTAATTTCCTGAATTTATAATTATTTCTCTCAATTTCCATCATTTTTGCCAATTTTTAATTATTTTCTCCAATTTTTCGTTATTCTAATTTTTTCCCTAAATTTATTTCTAAGATTTTGAAGTATTTTTCCCAAAATTAAATTATTTTATTTAATTTGAAAACATTTGTATGATTTTTTAAATTACTTTCGACAGTTTTTAATTGTTTTCATTATTTTTTTTTTAAATAATTTGCAAAATATGCAATATTTTTTTTTTGAACTATTTTATGTATTTTTTTCTAATTCTAAAAGTTTATTAATTTTATCTTATATAAATATAACTTGTTTTATTTATTTTTAAATATTATATTTAAAATATTTATATATATTGATAACAGAAGGTGCAGAAACTACGTTGTTTGATCTAGTTCTTTAAATAATTATCTTATTTAATTCTCAAAGGTTTTTATTTCAATGTGCGATGGTTTCTTTTTTCCAAAAATATCATTAAATAATTTTTTTTTTATTGCAAGTTTTTACATAGGCATTTTGTTTGGATCTCACTCATTAAAACGAAAAAGTAAAAGAAATTTAGAAGCGGAATATTCCGTTTAAATTGAGAATATATTTTTTTTCCGTGTAGAAGCGTCCATATAAAATATTAATATAATGTAGACTAATTTGACACTGAAGATGTGTCGGTCGCAAAATTGAGAGAAAAAGTATAGACGGCAGAGAATGGGGTAATAATGCACTTAGGTTCAGGTTATTCCGGGTTTTAGATCATCACAATATGAAGAGCAATGAAGCAACGAGGCAGCTTATATAGTAAACGCCATCCTGGCAAAAAAATGTGGAAATCGTTGCCCGGAAAAATTCCAACTAACGACTGATCTCTGAATTTTATTCCCTTGAAAACTACCACTTTTTTTTGTCCTAGGTTGAACTCTTTCGTTGGTAAAAAAAAAAAAATCGTCAATCGATTTGTACGAACATTACGTGAAATTTGAATATGAATAATACGAATTATAAAGGGTCGAAGGTGAATATATTTCTGAGGCTCAACTGATGGAAATTAAATAAAATTAGCCAATTAGAGTTGCTTAATGCTCTAAAGCAGCGTGAAACATTATATCGATTCATTTATTTTATGTCTCATTAATAGTATGATTACGCTGTTTTAATCCTATTACAATATTATTTTACAAAACTCTTTCTCAGTGCAAATTATATTCGTTTTAATTTCATATTCATTTGAATTTTAATCAGCTTTTCTCTTGTTAATTTTGAGCATAAATTAATAAGTCATGAAGCAATAAACAAAGCAAAAAAAAAAAAAAAAAATGAAATAAAATAATGAAAAAATAAAACCAGAGATAAAAAATGAAAACAATATTTTAACAGAGAAATAAAGGACTAAAAATAGAAATTGGAAATTTGTAAAGGAAAAATTGAGAAAATAAAACAAGAATTATAAAATATTGGATTATTAAGAACAAAGAGAGCGAGTGATAGAAAATTGTAAAAAGTGGAAAATAATAAAAGGCAATAGAGAGATTAAATATATATATAATTTAATTAAAATTATATAGAGTGAGGATTTGGATGCAATACCAAAGAGATACACTGATGGTTGTTAAATCATAGAAGAGATACAAAACCAATTTCAATTACGAGAGACTCAATTTTATACAATTTAATTCCCCTATAATTTTCATTAAAAGACGCGCTTTTTTCTTTTCTTTTAAAATCCATTGGGATTTTCCAGCAGACCAAACCTCTCTTACATTTTTCTCCTAATCCTCTACAATACCTTTTTTACCAAAGAGCATTACTTACAAGCTTAATTGTTATTTCATAAAAGGGTCATAAGGTCATAGAAAATTATAAACTGAAAATACTCGTCTGCAGAAGTTTTTCCGATGAAACAAGTGAAGAGTGAGGTTCATTGACACGTGACATATTTCACATTTATCACAGCCACCCTTGTAGTAGAATTTTCCAACTTGCGATTTTGAGAAATTCAGAAATATCGAGACTAACGAACAGATGCTGCGATAAGTACCATACAACGTGTAATTACTGGTTTAAAAAATTTAAATAAATCTCGCTTTTTATATTGACTTTTTTAAAAAAAGTAAAATTTTGTTATGTCTGTGCCTTAATAATAATAATAATAATATATTAATAACAATGATGATGATAATGACATAATAATAAATAATAACATAATAATTTATTTCAATAAAAATTCTGAGAACTAACATTTTTACCTAAATTATAATTTTTAGCATCAAGGAAACCAAAAATTCCAATTAAAATTTCCATGTCTGTCTGTCTGTCTGTCTGTCTGTCTGTCAAGCTGTCAGTCACTATTAACTTTGTAACCGAATCACGTTTAAACGGCTGATTTGATTTTAAATCAAGTCAAACTTTTTGCTGTATATTGCGCAGATTTTGACAATTTCTCCATAAATAATCATTTGGAGAGTCAAAATCTTTTTGTAAAAAAAAAATTTTGTATTACAAAAATGCTGTTAAAATTTTAATATTTGTCAGTCTGTCCGCAAGCAAATAATTAAACCGATTCAAACGAAACTAGGCAATGTTTTAGGTAATGTCCCAAATTAAATTTACAAATTTTAAGAATTTAATATTTATAATTAAAACAAGAAATATGCCACGTTTTTGAAAAAAACGAAATTTTTCATTTTTTGGTATATTTTTGCTAAACATTCATCATCTGTTTTTTAAGGTCTAAGAAATATTTTTTTCAACATAATTTCTAAATAATTATTAATATTAAAATTAAACTAGATAAAAAAATATTTTAGAAAAAATGGAACATTCTTTATATATAGCTTGTAGCAAAAAATAGATGAAAATGAATAGTTAAGAATTAAATATGTGAGACATACATGTCCCACAGGTGTGAAAGGATTATAAATAAATTAAATTCGATCCAAAATTAAGGTTTAAAAATGTTCAAATTTAAGCTTTTTTAGTATTAAATATTTAATTTAATTGAAAGTTTATTGATAGAGATGATATCACTTAAAAATAAAGGTTATATTTGCTAACTTGGGATATGACAGGTTTCAGTTAATTATACACAGATTGATTTAATAATTCAAATTAAGTCTCGTTTATTTTCTATACCTATAGATTAGCCGTCCAATAATAAGCGTGACTGTAATGAAATTATTAATATTCCTATCACTATTGATTAAATTAAGTAAATCTTAAATTATTGGTATTCGTTTATTGTTAAACATTAAAAGTGAATAAAAATTAAAAATGAAATTTTCATTTTTATTCAAGTTCTGCAATTTTTAATAATAATAAATGAATATTTAGTAGTTTTTACCATTTTCACTAAAATTTTAGAAAAAAAAATAAACAAAACAATGTTTAATGCAGTTTTGAATTTAATTTTACCGAATTCTTATTTTCAACTGTCCGAACGCAGTTTGTTTTAATAAATTTAACAACAAAAAAAAACCCAAAAAAAAGTAAAAATTTCCATTACTTTAACCGATTTTTCGCTAATTTATTGGTAGAAAATCAATAATTCAAATTTAGAGATACCTAATATCAAGTTTGGCTAAATTTTGGCTTTAGCAATCAGTGAAAAATAATTGATTATTAGTCGAACAAGCCGAGGATTATGTCCATTTCATAAAAATTTTGCTTATAATTTTTTAAAAAATTAAAAATTGCGATTAATTCTTTAAAATTTTGATAAAATATAAACTTCATGTAGATCAATAGATTCGTTTTGAAACAAGAAACACGATTTTATTATATAATAAGTTGAATTTATAGTTTAAAAATGACTTTTGAAAAAACAAAATTTAAAAAAAATTATTATTATTTTTTTAATTGTTATGTTTAAAAATCCTCGTGTCTAAATTCAGATTTTAGTATTAAAAATATCAATACTAAATTTTATTTAAATCCGGTAAATCATTCTCGAGTTATCGTGTTCACAAAAAGAAAAAATTACGTACACACACACACACACACGCATAAACACACATACATCCGGAAATTTGATCACGAACTCATATAACACATTTTTAGATAGAGGAAAGGGACTTTTTGAGATAATCTTAAAAAGAATTTTCAAAAACACAAATAAAAACAAAAAAATTTTTTTTTTTTTTACCGGGACACTACATTAATTGATTCCTACGTATTTTTCTCAGCTGAATCCGAATCCAAAGTCAAAATGATCGGATTTTTTCGTGTTTTTGATCAGTTTTTTGATATTATCTCGAAAAGTTGAACCAATCTGGCAATTCTAACTTTTGATACGGATTCAGATGAGAAAAATACGTAGGAATACACTAGCATATTGTTTCGGACAAAAAGAAATTTTTTTTTTTGGTTTTTTGAGCAGTTTTTTGAGAATATCTCAAAAAGTTTAGCTAATTTGATTATTTTGACTTTGGATTAGGATTTAGCGGGGAGAAATACGTAGTAATACACTAGTGTAGTTCTTGGATAAAAAAAAAAAAATTTTTATTTTGATTTGTGTTTTAAAATTTTGTTCGAGGTTATTTCAAAAAGTAGACCCCATTTTAATAATTCTGACTTTGGATTCGGATTCAGAGAAGAAAAATACGTAGAAATACACTAGTGTAGTGTGTCGGACAAAAAATTCTTTTTTTTTTTTGTGGGGCTATGTTATCATTCAATGGTTGAGTTCTTGCTGTTAAATCATTAACTTTTAACTCATTCAAATTTAGAGAGTAATAAAAAAGTGCAAATAAATAGAAGTGACTAATTCATTTTAGAGAGTAGTTTCAAGAAAAACAGTACTATGATGTTTTTTAAATAAACGAGATTAGTAAAATTACCTAGTAAATAATAATAAGTTAATAACAATAATATTTCACGTTCTAACTTGGGTCCTCATCTTTTTTCAATTTTTATTAATGACATAGGAAATGAATTGGATTGTTTTGAATTATTATTTGAGGATGATAGTAAATATTTTTTACCTATAACTAAAAGTAAAAATTAAATTCCCATATTCTATTAGTGAAATTGTATTAAAAAAATTTTCAGTTATTAGGGATCTTGGTACTTTTATTGATGATAAATTAACATTTAAAGCTCATATTGAATTCTTAATTACTGGAGTTAGCAGATTAATGGGTTTTTTTTTTATAAGAATAACAAAAAATTTTAGAAATATTAATACACTGAAAACTTTATGCAATGCTTTCGTACTATCTAAACTAGAATTTGGCTCTGTCATATGATTTCCCTATCGTAAGAAAGAAATAAAAATTCTTGAAAAGTGTCGAAAAAGATTTCTGAAATATCTTGCTTTTAATTAGGAGGGATTATTTAAGATATTCTTTCTTAAACAAAATGTGTGCTCATTGTAATTCGTTATTTATTAATGGAAGATTTAATCTTGACTTGTTCAATATATCAATGAGTGAATTTATTAAACATATCCAAGATTGTATAGAGTCTATTAGAGTAGTTATTTATGATTTCTCGTAATCTTACTTTCTTCTGTTTTATCGTAATTATATTATTATTTTGTAGTCCTGTAACTGTTCGACTTAATAAAACCAAAAAAAAAAAAATATTCTGAGAAAATTTCTCAAAAATTATAAAATCACCTTTCGTAAAGTAGTTTTCAAAACGAGTTACTAAAAAACACTATTATGTAGTGACGAATTAATAAATAAAAAAATTTGCCCTGTAAATGAAATTTTCGACACAATCCGAGTTGAACTCTGGGAGAATCGTAATTAATTTCACGTGGTTTGACGTAGGAGGAATCAGGACTCGGCACAGTTTCCAAAGATGCCGGCGGCTATCCCGGAAGCTCTTGCATTAATGCGAAACCTACGTGCACCGCACCATAAATAAAGTTTCGCCCCTGACTTGGAATTTTAAAGAGATAGACGATTTAAAATCACTCTTATCAATAAATTGTAATATTAGCGTTTTCGCGCACGAGAAGCGCCTCGTGCGCTCCGAAAGGAGCGTACGTGCGTTCGATTTGCTGCCGGCACGTCGACTGATTCTCTCTCCCTTTATCGGGCTCTTTCTCTATCCCGTTGGAGCGTCCTTCCCCAACCCACTCCGCCCCTTTAACCTATCATCTCACCCACAAACGTCTCGTCCTTTTTCTTTCGGCTCCTGCACCTTTTTCTGCATTTTCATTCTTTCCTAGCTCTCAGTTTCTGGATCAAAAATTCCAAATGCATTGCACATAGTCGAACGCAGCTCAATTTGCGCTAGAATTAAGAGAACAATTTTCCTTCACAAGCTAAAAAGTGACCTGAAAAATATGAGAGAGTCGGTAAACAGATTGTGTGCAGGAGAATTATGAGAAAACATTGCTGAGTGCCTGACGAAATGATCCCTTGCGAAAGTGGAAAAAGGGGAGATTAACCTTCACTAGGTCAGGTTTATTTCTCTGCATTTAAACAGAAAAAAAGTTGTTTTTTTTTCATAACTGAGGAGTATGATTAAGTACAATTTATTATTTAGAACTAGCAAAATATAACGCGCGCAAGCGCGCGATTAGTTTTCCATTCATTTTAGAAATTAAACTATAAAAATAAATAAAATACATCGATGAACAGTGGCGTAACTATTAAGGGGCAAAGTGGGGCAGTGCCCCGGGGCCCTTGAGTTCAGGGGGCCCTCAGTCAAGGCTAATAAATCTTTTTCTTCAGGACAAAATTGATAAAAATTAAGAATTAAAAAAAAACTTCAATAAATAATTGAATTAAAACGAAATAATTGCAAATTTTTCAAATTAAATGAAAAAAAAAATGTAATCAATTAAAAATTCGGGAAAGTAATTTGAAAAATCATAGAAATGTTTTGAATATAAAGAAAATAATTTAAATTTAAGAAAATTACTTGAAAATCTTAAAAATAAATTGAAAAAAAAATTAAATAATGAAAAATTAGGGAAAATAATTGAAAATTGAAAAAAAATAGTAAGAAAAATACTTAAAACTTTCAGAAGTTCATTGAAAAAAAATGAAATAAATTAAAAATTGGAGAAAATAAATGAAACAAGATGAAGATAGTTTAAAATTTAAGAGAATAATTTTTGATTAAATAGAAAAAATTTTAAAATTTTGGAAATGACGAAAAAAAACGAAAGTAATTAAAAATTGAAGAAAGTAATATAAAAAAATCATATAAATAATTGAAAATTGAATGAAATGATTTAAATCACAGATAAATGGTTTAAAATTTTGACAATTATAAAAGAAATGAAAAAAATTGAAAATTAAAGGATATAAACTCTGTAAAATAATTAAAAAGTGATTTTACAATTTGAAACTTGAAGAAAATAATTGAAATATTATACAAATGATGATAAGTTATAAAAAATAAATCACATTTATAAGTGAAATAATTGGAAAAATTTCAGAAATTTGTTTTAAATAAAAAAAAAAAGAATTGGATTTGAGAAAAATACATGAAGATCTTAGAAATCAATTGAAGAAAATGAGAATAACTAAAAATTAAAGGAAAGAATTGAGGAAAGCTAAAAATAAATGAAGTTTACGATAATAATAATAAAATAATTTGGAAATTACGAAAACAAATAAAAATAATTAAAAATTGAAGAAAATAATTAAAATTTTGGAAAAATACTTAAAAATATTAGAAATTGATAATAAACATTAACAATCGAGGAAAATAATTGAAGAATGATATAATTAATTCAAAATTGAAAAAATAATTAAAATATGCTAAAAATCATTTAAGATTGAGAAAAATAATTTAAATATGATGAAAATAATGTAAATATGATCGATTGAAAACAGTAAATAAAATTCGAGAGAAATAATTTAAAACATCTTAGAATATATGTTTAAAAAAAGAAAATAATTACAAAGTTAGTAACAAATTTTAATTAAAGTGAATAATTAAGAAATCGTAAAAATAATCGAAAATTGATGAAAAGAATTATTGAAATTTCAGATAAATAATTGAAATTTTTGAAAATTATGCCAAAATAATGAAAATAATTAAAAATCGGAGATAATATTAATAATATTAAATTACAGAATTTGATTTTTGAGGACAAAATAATTGAAAAATCGTTTAAAAAATTTAAATTTAAGCCAATAATCTAAATTTGAGATAATAACTAAAAATTTAGGAAATTTAGTGAAAATTGCAAAATAATGAAAATATTATTAAAAATGAAGAAAATAATTGAAAAATAATAAAAATAAAGGAAAATTGAACAAAATAATTGAAAATTGAGATAAATACATATTTGATAGTTCAGTAAATTAATTAAGAAACTATGAAAACAAATAAAAATAATTCAAAATTGAAGAAAATAATTGAAATTTTAGAAAAATATTTAAAAATCTTGGAAAATATTTTTAGAAAATGAGATTTTAATTAACAAATAATAATCGAGAAAAATAATTAAAAAATGATAAAATTAATTCAACATTGAAAAAAATAATTTAAATATTCTGAGAATATTTTAAGATTGAGAAAAATAATTGAAATATGATGAAAATAATTTAAATATGAACAATTGAAAACAGTAAATAAAATTTGAGAAAAGTAATAAAATCATAGAATTTGTTTAAAAAAAAAAAATTACAAAAAAATATGGGTATTTGATGACTATAATCTAAATTTGAGATAATAACTGAAAATTTAGGAAATTAATTGAAAAATAATAAAAGTAATCAAATATTGGGAAAATAATTGCAAAATAATAAAAAGAATAGAAAATTAAACAAAAAAAAATTGAAATATGAGATATAGGATAGTTCAGAAAATTAATTTAGAAATTATGAAAATAATTAAAAATTGAAAATCTGTGGCTGAAAGGCAGAATAACAAACTGCATTTTCATAGTTTTGAGAAAAACCTGTTTTTGTTTATTTTCTTGGTTTTGTAAAATCGAAAAATCAACCAATATTTTTGGTGTCTGGCATTGTATCCTATTTTCTAGTGTAGTTTTTACATCTGTTTATCAATTTTAATAAAATATAAACGCTTTAAAAAAGAATATCAATTCTTTTTTTCGATTTGAATGCAGTTATGCTGTTGTGTTATTAATTATTTTCTACGTAAATAAACATTTAAATCACTTTACTGTTATGAAACTTTAAAAAGCATTACTAAATTAACTCAATTCTGATGTTATCTGAAATTCGATAAAATGTTAGTTATGATGTTATGCCTTTCAGCCACAGAAATAATAATTTTAATATGACAAAAATAATGGTAAATTAAAAAGTTGATTTAAATTTGCGATGAATAATTTAAATTTATGAATAAATAATTAAATTGATTTTATGACAAGGCACAAATAATTAAAATTTAAAAAGTGATTAAAAAACTGAACAAAATAATTGAAATTAGAGGAAGGTAAATTAAAGAATTAGGGAAACAATTTAAAAACAATTAAAATAATTAAGAATTGTCAAAAATAGTTAAAAAATGATAAAAATAGTACAAAATTGTATTTTATGTAATTGAAATAATAATAGAAAAGAATAATTAAAAATTAAAAAATTTTTAAATCACTTTTAATTTGGTATGTTTAAAACGTGGATTAATTGAACTTTTAGTCAATACAATTTCGAAATTAAAATTGCTATTAATTTAAAATTTGAGAACATTTGAAAAAGGAGAAATATGATTTAAAATTTTAACAGAAGAAAAAATCTAGTGACAAATTTCAGGTGTGGACAGAATGAATGAATGAATTAAAATTGTAAATTATTGTTTATAATTGGGGCCCCGTTTTCCTTTTTGCCCCAGGGCCCTTGCTCTCCCAGTTACGCCACTGTCGATGAATAATATTTATCCAACAAGGAGGACTGCAGTGGACTTGAAGACTGAAAATAGTGAAAAAAAGACTTTTTAATTTAAAAAAGTGAGTAAATAATGATAGTTTTTAAGTGAAAAAAGTGAGTAAATAGTGAGCTTTTAAATAAAAAAAAGTGTTTAAAAATCAAAAAATGATGACAAAAATTGAAACGAAATAATTTGAATTTGAAGTAAATAATAAAAAAGTTTCAAAAATAATTAAAGTGACAAGAAAATAATTAAAGAATGACAAAAATAATTATAATTGTGACGCGTTCTGAAGAAAGGGACCTAAGAAGCAAATTGGTTATTTTACAGGAGAGCGAAAACAAAAGTCGAGCGTGCATGGCAATCTGTACAAATCGAGAGATTTGAATTGTTATTTAAGTTGAAAAATATTCAATTAAAACCTTTTCTGACTTCACATAGTGAAAAAGGAACCTTTAATAAAATTAAAACATCCATAAACCGAAAAACGATTTTTTGCTTCTTAGGTCCCTTTCTTCAGAACGCGTCACAATTTAAAACAAAAGTTCAAGACGGGTGTAAAAAATTTTTATTTTCGCAAAATAATTGCAATATTGAAAAAATAAGTAAAATGTAAAGAAACAAATTGAATAATGACATAAATAATTATAAAAGCTGGTGTAAAAATTACACTTTTTATACAATATTTGAAAAAGTGAAAAAAATAATAGAATTTTCAAGAAAATAATTGAAACTTGAAAGAAATAATTAACAAGTATAAAAAAAAATGTATTGGTGTAGAAAAAGTTGAATAATGACAAAAATAATTGAAATTTAGAAAAAAAATTAATGAAAAATGAGAAATAAATTCAAAAATGAAGTAAAAAAATAAAAAACTTAATACATTAATTGAAAAATTGTATAAAATAATTGAAAAATTAACGATATAATTAAAATGTGAAGAAACTAATTGAATAATGATATAAATAATTGAAAAGTGATCTTCAAAAGTTAATAAATTCACGACAATAATAAAAAGATTGAAGAAAATGACATTTAAAGTAAATAATTCCAAAATGTCAAAAATATTTGAATATTGACAGAAATAGTTGTAACTTTAAAAAATAATTTAAAAAAGACAAATATAATTGATAATTTCAAAAACATTAAAAATTTAAAGAAAATACTTGAAAAATTAAAATAAATAATTCAAAACTGGTGTACAAATTAAAAAATTATAGACAATAATTGTAAAGTTAAAAAAAAATTTATAAGTTTGAGGAAAATAATTGGAAGTTGAAGAAATTAATTGAAATTTGAAGACAATAATTGAAATTTGAAGAGAATAATTCAAAAATGTCAAAAACATTCAAATATGAAAAAAATAATTAAAGTTTGAAGAAAATAATTAAAAAAGGTATAAAAAATTAATAAATTTGTGACAATAAGAAAAATAATGATGAAAATAATTGAAAACAGGTGTAAGAAATTTAAAAGTTCATGACAATAAAAAAATTGATTTAAATAATTGCAATTTGTAAAAAGTAATTCTAAAATGGCAAAAATAACAAAAATATGAACAAAATAATTGGAAAATGACAAAAGTAATTGAGATTTGAAAAAAATAATTGAAAAATAACGAAAGGGAATTGAACTTTTGTAGAAAATTTGCATATTCCTGACAATAATTTAAATATTATGGAACACAATTGAGATTAAAAAAAAAGAATAATTGAAAAGTTTCAAAATTAATTGAAGTTTCAATAACTACGATATTAAATATTAATAGGTTGCATTCAATAATTTGAATAAAATAATTGATATTTGTAGAAAATAATTCTAAAATTGCAAAATAATAGAAATATGAAGAAAATAATCATACAATGACAAAAATACTTGAATAATGACAAAAGTAATTGAAATTTGAAGAAAATTATTAAAATTTAACAAAAGTAGAATAGAAACAGGTGTTAAAAATTTAAATATTCCTTGCACTAATTTAAAGATAGAAGAAAATAATTGAAATGTTGAGAAAATAATTGAAAAATGACAGAAGTAAATGAAACTTGTGTAATAAATTTAAATATTCATGACAATAATGAATAGAAATTTTACTGAAATATCTTCAAAAATGGTTTAAAAAGTTACAGAATAATTTAAACTGTATTTAATTTTTTAATTTTAATTTTTTCCAATGAAGTAAAATAACGTCAATTGAATTTTTAATAAATTCGACTATTCGACACTTTAAATTTATCTAAATTATTAAAATTCATATAAGTGTGTAATATTAGGTATATAAATTATTGTTAGTTAGTTATAATCAATATCTCGTCATTAAAGCTACCTCATCTGCATATTTTGTCTGTAAACTAAAGCAATTTAAAAATTTCCTGATAAAGAGAATTAAAATTAATGAAAAAAAGTCAGGGACTAACTTCACTTTTGATTTTAAAACATGGACAGAAAAAGATGAATAAATATAAAAACTAACCAACTTCACTTCAAGTTTTAAAACGTGGACAGAAAAAATGAATAAATGTAAATAGTAACTAACTTCAGGAGTTTACGGAGATTATTATTATTTAATTAATTTTCATTTTATAGAATTTTGTTTTACACTTTTTTTAAACTAGAACTTCTTTCTTCATGTTACTGAAAGTTCTATTTATATCCGGTAATCAGTTTTTTAATTTACTCATTTAGCAATAGACAAACAATTTTACAAAAAACAATTTGCGAATTTATCTTATCAAGTTTCTTCTTTCTCCATGTAACTGAAAGTTTTATTTATGCTAGAAAAAAAGCGCACGACAAATTTTATTATTTCTTAAAATAGTGTTTCATTTATAACGAAGGAAACATTAATTAAAGTATGGCCATATTTACTTATTTATTTGTTTAATTGTATATGTGATATTAGTTTACGTTTTTATTGTATTGTTTATATTTATATTTATTATTATTTTTTTATGATTATATCGAATTGTAATGGGCCTCCCGCCCGTATATACTGAAATAAATAAATAAATTTATGTATAATTATGTGAAATGAAAGAAATACATAATATAATAAAAAAGAAAATTAATGATAAGAAGACATTTTATCAATTAAATTTAAATTACTCCTCTTTAACTGAGAACTCATTTTTCAAAAACCACTTGCAAAAAAAAAACATTTAAAAAAATAAATCTTATTTTCTATGTCTCACGATCTAACTCCATAATCACCTCTTTATCCAACATTTTATTAAAATATCTTTGTATTTATAATATAAAAAATAATAATTTAATTTTAAATTAATTATTATTGAAAAAAATTAAAAATCATGAATTATTACGTGGGTTTTTTGTCAATTATATACTTTATATAGGTCAATCGATTCGTTTTGAGACAAGGAATATGATTTTGTAATTCGTTTGGTTGAATTTTTAGCATGAAAAAAATTTTTTTTTAAAAAAAATTTTCAAAAACGAGATTTTTTGATGAAAAAAACTGAAAAATCATTAATTATTACGTGAGTTTTTGGTCAATTATATACTTTATATAGGTCAATCGATTCGTTTTGAAACAAGGAATATGATGTTTTCATTCATTTGTCTGAATTTCTATCATGAAAAATTTTTTTGCCAAAAAACGATATTTTCGATGAAAAAAGGTGCTCAAAAAAATTTGATTGGGTATTTTCAAAAATCCCTGTGTCCAAATTTAGATATTTGTGAGCTTCATATGTCATCCAAATTTTATTAAAATCCGTTGAAGCGTTCTCGAGATATCCTGGCGACAAAAAATTTACCACATACACACGCACATACACACACATACACATCCGGACATTTTCTCAGGAATGAAAATTTGAACTTTTCAGATGAAACTGAGTCGATTTACACTTTTTTTTGGAAAATCGAAAATCTTAACGATCACAACGCTTCCTCTATGAGGAAGCAAAATTAGCCAAGTACTAAAACTTTGAATATTTTCATTAATAAACTGAATTAATTTGGTTTTCAATTTTGAAAAATGATTAAATTAATTATTTGTTTCCAGGATGAAGGAAATAGAAATGAAGATATAATAAAATGTTTTTGAAAAATGTGAAATAAAGAAATAAATTAATATACTCTATCGATTACTAAAATTAATTTGATTTTAATTAATTAACTTTTTTGATTTGTATTGAAAATTCTTAAAAATTATTACGTTCTTTTGCAATCCTGAAAATAAATTTAAAAAAAAAAATTATGAACAATATTTTCAAAAACTATAAATTTTACTTAAAAGTTCTGTTAAGTAAAAAATAAAACTTCTGATTTATTTAAATTCGATGGAAAATAAAGTAGAAAAATTATAATTCTTCAAGAAGAAAATTATATCTAATAAAACTCTATAAAATGAAAATCCTAGTAAATAAATTTAAGAACTTAATTATGTATCCCTAACCTCGAGTTTAAAAAAATTCAAAATAAAAAAGTTTCAATGTAATGTCAAAAATATAAAAGCTACTTTACTAATTAAAAAATTGTTTTGTTAAATCAGAAGATAATTTTCTATTTTAAGTAAAAAAAAAACACCCTAATATAAAAAAATTCTCAAAATTGAAAAAATGTTAAAAAAATGACCTTAATGCATCGGAAGCTTCGTTAATCCATACAAGATTTTGAAATTTTGACAATTTTTAAAAGAATTTTGCATAAACTATGTTTGAAATTTTATCAAAGGTAATGTGATCCTGTTGAGAGAGAGTTATTTCAGAACCTAAAAAATCTTAGCGGAAAATCCCGACTTTGCCGAACACAAGCTTAAAAGGGTCGAAAAGAAGGATTCCTTTAGTTCTAAAGTCTAAACTTTCACCAGAATTCTTTTTATCCGAGACTTTCTTAAAAAAACCGATTTGGATAGAACCTTTTATTCTTAATGTCCTTTTGAAAAAAGAAACTAACATGTAATTTATTTTCAAAAGTATCTATTTATTTCGAGTAATTTAAATATTATGAGTATTTTAAAGTAATTTACAAATTTTAAAATCTCTACTAAAAACGTGGTGAAATTAATAAAAAATATTTCTTCGAACAGTTAACACGTTAAAATACTTTCAACAAGGGTAAAAAAAATATACGTGTAATAAGGTTGCACTTCAAAATACACAGCAAATCATAAAGGAAGCTTTCTCAAAGATATAAATAACTATATAAAAATGGAACCTGGAAAACGGGTCGGTTTAGTCAATAATTTCACGTCATTAACGATTATTTTCTGTAATTTAAAACTAATATTGTTAAAATTTTAATTTATATTAAATTTTTAATTGAATGTAATTACGAAAGGTACTTTTCAAAACTTAAAATCGGATTTCAATCTACAGAATACTTTTTACGAAAATAGTCTTGACAAAAGTTCTTTTTCTACTTGAAATATTAAACCAAGCGTTTCAGGATTTTCTGCATTAAAGGTCTGGCCATGAGAGACGTTTTCTACTTGAAATCTTAAACTCAGAGCTCCATAGTTTTTTGCAATAAGCGTCTGACTGGAAATTACTTTTTCTACTTGGATCATTATTTCAAAAGTTCTAGAATTTTCTGCCTGATTAAAACGCTCTTTTCTTTCTTGAAAACTGAAATCAAGTTCTTCTTACTGAAAAAAGCTAGTTTTTCCTTGAAAGGATAAAAATTCAAATAAATCAGAATAATAATTAATATTTTCTGTTTATCGGTATTTTTTCTACTTGACATTTTCAATCAATATCTGATACTGATAATTATTTCATCAACAATATCTTCTCGACTGAAAGTCTAAATTGATCGTATATTGTGTATAGTACTTAATCCCTATTAATCCCTCCATATCCGGTAAAGATTTACCAGACAAAATTCACAATAATTTTGAGATGTTTGTAAACTAGGTTAAATGTTTTTAATTGTATTTAATTATTTTATTTACGTGAATGTAAAATATCAGTTTACATAATTTCTTTCTATGTTTAAAAACTGTCGCCGATTTCAAGAATATCAGGATTAAACCAGAAAAGGTCAAATCTGCTTTTGTAATTTTAATGAAAATTTAAAATACACATTAATAAAATACAGGAATATTATTAACATTCAATTTTCGAACTATATCAAAAAATTCGCGGTGTTACTTGAAAAATAAATCAACCTTTAGACTAATATTGAATAATAATGAAGAGCAGAAAAATAATAATCTAGCCAATATATCTACTGGATTTTATAGAAGATAAATCTTGAGAAAAGTAATTTATGTGTCAGCTACATTAGACCAAATTAGGTTACTTACAGGTCATTACTTCCCTATGTAACTTACTACTTTTCGCGTACTTATATATTCTCAGAAATAACTTTTTATTTCCTTTATGAATAATAAAAAAATCCACCTCACGAAAAATACGCGAATTAATAATATTCAATTTCCAAGCTACTTTTAGAAACGAACATTTAATTACCGGTAAAAAATAAAAATTTAATTAATTAACTAAAAAGAGAATCTATCAATATTTCTGGAGTCACGGTATTGACTAATTAGTTCCAATAAAACGAATTTTTACTTTGGTAAAATGAAAATTTGATGCCATGGTTAAACGTTTATTAGAATAAAAAGAAAATTTTAATGGTATAAAAGAAAATTGAAGTAAATGAAAGTATAGAAAATTTAGTTTAACAGACCAAATCGCAAATCGAATAAAAATCCGTATTCAAGGCAAACAATATAATTTTTAAAATTGGATTCCAGATGAACAAATTATTTTTCATTCATTTACCTTTTCAATTGTCTTGTATAACTTCATTTTGAGAAATCCAATATCAGAGATATTCGCAACCTTGTTTCCAACAATCTTAACAACTCTTGAAATGTGGAAACTATTCAGTGAAAACAAACAGTATGAAAATTAATTTCAATGACAGAAAGCCTACATATTTTAGAATTAATTGCGGTTTTCATATTGGAATTTTGATCATATGTACTTAGTGTATAATTGCTTTCTGAAATCGGTTTCCAACTTTCTGGAATTTCGACGCAAAAACAGTTTTCCTGTATAATTAAAATTCCCGCTATTGATTCTTTCTCACGATTTTTTTTATTTGTTTCTCCTTTACTTTTTATTTCTATCCACTCATCTTTCACAATTTATTGTTACTTTTTTATATTTCTTTTTTGCGAGTTTTGTACTCGTTTCTTCACAAAGTGAAATATAATATTGTACGGAGAATGAGAAATTCTAGTAATATCAGGAAGAAATAAGATTTGTTTTTATAAAATCATCAATTAATTTTCATTCTTATATAAACTATTATACTATTAAGATTCTTATTAATATAATTATTCTATATTCTGACACAAAAATTAATACAAATCACTCTATTATATATTCTGTAATAAACCAAATATAAAATTATTTATATATAATTATTGATTAAAAAACAAAATTTTAACATTTAAAATTTGCCCTAAAATTATTTTAATCTGTCTTTTGATGAAAAAACACCGAAAAAACGATTTTATTTCCGTTAAAATTTTTATTAAACTGAATAAAGAAAAAACGAACGATTAAGATTAATTACTAGAAGATTAAAAAATTACAAAAAAATTAAAAAAGAAAGGAAATATTTCTGTAAAGTGACCAAGGAACTGGGTATAAAGTGAATAAAATAAATAAAATTATAATTATATATTTTGTTTAATTAACGTGGAAGCTATAAGAAAGAAAGAAAGATTATTAGAAAACAGAAAAAAATTATCTAAGATAATAACGAGAAGTTGAATTAAATATTAAAAATACTAAAAAAAGATTGGCAGATATAACTAAAAATTTTTTAAACTTTACCAATAAGTCAAAAAATAACTATAAAATGAAAGCGATAACTAGGAAGAGAAAAAATTAATAAGAAATTTCAAGATACCTAGAAAAAGAGAAGCTATACAAAAAAAAACTAGAGTATTTTTTAAAAAATTATTGATAAGTAAATAAATATAACTAGGATTAAAGACAAATAACTAGAATTAAAAGAAAAATATCCAGAAAATGAGATAAAAACAATTGAATATTATATTATTAATAATATTTTGAAATTAAAAGAGGATAATTTAACGTAAATAATTTTATCAGAATGTAAAAAAAACTAAATTTAAAATTTTAAAATTAGAGAATGTTAAAAAAAATCGGAAAGATCTAATAACTAAACGTAAAATAACTAGAAAATGGGAAGAAGAAATAAAATAAAATAAGAAATAAAAAGTTCTTAAAAAATTCATCAAACCTTTAAGGATGTTCTCTTCATTGACATAAACTCAAACTAAGGAATGGTTTTTCACCCAAAATAAAAAAAATTTTTTTTTTAAAAATTTTTTTTTCATAATTTGTTTATAAATTGTTTATAAACAATTAATTTTTTTTCATTGTTCTGGATCATTTAAAAATAGGAAAAAAATATTATAATTATATTCCTTAGTGTTTTAAGTGTTTTTTAAAATCTTCTCCCTATTTTTAAAATGCCCAGAACATTCAAAACAATTAATTGTTTGCAAACAATTTATAAACAAATCATGGAAAATTTTTTTTCCATAGAAAAGAAAAATCTTTAGAGTTAGAATTTTGTTACTTTGTTTACGAATATTTTTAGAAAATTTGTCTAAGAAAATTATTATCGTAGTATGAGAATAAGATCGAGAAAATTATATTAAGAACACTTGTTTAAGAATATGTTATTATCAATTTTAGAAAATTATTTTTTCGGTACAGGAGTTTTAAAAGAAACTATTTTAGCGTAGTTTGCTGGTCCATTATACAAGTTTTGTATGTAAAGGATATTTTTGGACTAAGCATAAAATTTTCAGGATGTTTCCATCGGGACCTGAGCATTATAGGAACCTAATATAAGGGACGAAACTTGCTATATAACTTTACCTCTAGGCTCTTCCGCCCATCCTCTCAAAATCTCATCGATTTTGCGCATGAAATATAGCGGTTTCTCTGCTCTTGGCACTTAGACTTGTATGCGGAAGAACTTCAAATTATGCTAATCCTTCAACAACGACATTTCTTTCAAGCGTAATGAAGCAAAATCTTGCAATCGACGTGCTAGATATACATATATATATATATCTCCAGATAAATACAGTGGCGTCATTAGGAGAGCAAGGGCCCTTGGACAAAAAGGAAAACCGGGCCCCAATAATAAACAATAATTTACAATTTTAATTCATTCATTCTTATTATCCACACCTAAAATTTGTCACAAGATGTTATTTTCTGTAAAAATTTTAAATCATATTTCATCTTTTCCAAATGTTCTCAAGGTTTAAATTTACAGCAATATTAATTACTTCAAATTTCACTTAATGTGAACTTGCATTGACTAAAAGTTCAATCAAACCACGTTTCAAAAATACTAAATTTAAAAGGATTCAAAAATGTCTTAATTTTTTATTATTCTTTTCTATTATAATTTCAATTACAGAAAATACAATTTTGTACTATTTTTATCATTTTTTAAACTGTTTTCGACAATTCTTAATTATTTTAATTGTTTTTAAATTGTTTCCCTGATTCTTAAATTTACCTAAATTTTAATTATTTTGTTTAGTTTTTTAAATCAATTTTTCAATTAAAATTATTTTTGCCTCGTCATAAAATCAATTTTATTATTTAGTCATCCATTATTCATTGCAAATCTAAATAAACTGTTTGAATTTACCATTAATTTGTCATTTCGCAATTACTATTTTCAATTTTTAATCGTTTTCATAATTTCTGAATTAATTTACGGAACTATCAAATATATTCTCAACTTTCAATTATTTTGTACAATTTTCATTTCTTTTGCTTCCTCATAGAGGAAGCTTTGTGATCGTTAAAATTTTCGATTTTCCAAAAATAGTCTAAATCGACTCATTTTCATCTAAAAAGCAAAAATTTTCATTCCTAAGCAAATGTCCAGATGTATGTATGTGTGTGTATGTATGTATGTGTGTGTGTGTGCGTGTGTGTGTATAGCGTTTTTTGTGTACAAGATATCTTGAGAACGTTTAAACGGATTCCAATAAAATTTGGATGAGTTATTAAGCTCATGAATATCTTAATTTAGACACAAGGATTTTTGAAAATACTTAACCAAATTTTTTTGAGCACCTTTTTTCATCGAAAAAAATCGTTTTTTGCCAAAAAATTTTTTATACTAAAAATACAACTTAATGAATACAAAAATCATATTCTTTATCTCAAAACAAATCGATTGACCTATATAACTTTTATAATTGATCATGAATTCGTAAAATAATTCATATTTTTACATTTTTTT
Organism: Ganaspis brasiliensis; assembly: GCA_037103525.1. NCBI lineage: Eukaryota > Metazoa > Arthropoda > Insecta > Hymenoptera > Figitidae > Ganaspis > Ganaspis brasiliensis. The sequence goes on from JAZKLR010000082.1 coordinate 332,511, forward strand.
GCATTTAAAATTCTTCATTTTTAAATAACTTCCCCAATTAACTTATAATTATTAATTTTTTGCTTACTTGGAAGCGAAATGTCCATGAAATGGACATAATTCTCAACTAGTTTATTATTTTGCGGTTATTTTCTCCATCTTTTAATATTTTGATTATTTTTCAATAAATTATTTTCAGCATATTTTAAATGATTTTTTTCAATTTTAAGTAATTTTTCTTATTGTTCAATTATTTTCCTCGATTGTTAATTAAAATCTCATTTTCTAAAATTATTTTATCTTTATGTATTTTTCTAAAACTTCAATTATTTTCTTATATTTGAATTATTTTTATTTGTTTTCATAATTTCTGAATTATATGTAACTCAATTTTCAATTATTTTGTTCATATTTCCTTTTTAGGGTTCCGTACACAAAGTGTCCGAACGGAACCCTTATGTTTTCACTCGTTTGTCCGTCGCCCAAAACCATTACCCCCCCCCCCCCCCTAGCGGCCAAACTATTTGAGATAGAGAGTTGAAATTTGGTACACTTATGTATTTTCACGTGTAGATTACAGGAAAAATATAGCGAACATGATTGAACGTGATGTTCATAGCGTTGTCAAGGAAATAACAAGATTTTTTTCAAAAAATGCATTAAAATGCCTATTTACCCCCCCCCCCCCCTTATCTCCTAAACTATTTGACCTAGAGTATTGAAATTTGGTACACATATGTATTTTCGCGAGTAGAGTTCAGGAAAAATATAGAGAACATGATTGGAGGTGATGGTCATAGCGTTGTCAAGGAAAAACTTTTTTTTTCAAAAAAAACGTGTCCCTCCCCCCCCCCCCCCTTATCTTCCAAACTATTTGACCTAGAGGTTTCAAATTTGGTATACCTAGGTATTTTTACGTGTAGATTACAGGAAAAATATAGCGAACGTTGCTGGACTTAATTTTCAAAAGTTATTAATGAAAAGTTGAAAAATGACAAAAAATCCCTATGCTAGCGCTCAGCGTATTTATCCTGAAAGGTTGGGAATTGGTTAAAAATGTGTAATTTTATGCAGAATTTTTTATAACACCATAAAAATTGTGGTTTAAATTTATTATCATAACATTTTTTCCAAAAAACTGAAATTTTACAAAAAAAAATGTTTTTCTTCTAAACAGCTACAATATTTTATAGTTTCAGATTATTTTTTTTGTACAAAATGTTTATGTTTATGTTTAAATTACTTTAAAAGTTAAAAAATAAAAAAATAAAAAAATAAAAATTTTTTTTGGCTTTAAAATTTAAAATTATATAAAAAAGTTTAGTCTATTTAATTGGAAATTTTCAATCTTATAAAAATCATTAAGTTTATACTTAAATTTCTTTAAAAATAAAAAAAATTATTTTAATTTATCATTATATAAATTATTATTCAAATAATCTCTGACTCATATAATTGAAAAAAATTAGAGCGGTACGGAACCCTTCGACTTGGTACGAGTGTAACTCGTACTTGCCCGATATTTTTTTTATTATTTTCTCCAATTGAAAATAATAAAAAAAATAATAATTAATCTTTCAATTATTATCTCAAATTTAGATTATTGTTTCAATTTTCAATTTTTTAAATGATTTTTTAATTATTTTTATATTCTATGATTTTTTCAATTATTTCTCTAAAATTTTATTGACTGTTTTCAATCTTAAATTATTTTCAACATATTTCAATGATTTTTTCAATTTTGAATTAATTATATCAATCTTCAATTATTTTCCTCGATTGTTAATTTTTATTATAATTTTTTTATAGGTATCTCAATTTTTAATTTTTTTGTTCAATTTTCATTTCTTTTTATTATTTTCTCCATTTGAAAATAATAAAAAAAATAATAATTAATCTTTCAATTATTATCTCAAATTTAGATTATTGTCTTCAGTTTTCAATTTTTTAAACGATTTTTTAATTATTTTTATATTCTATGATTTTTTAAATTATTTCTCTAAAGTTTTATTTACTGTTTTCAATTTTAAATTATTTTCAGCATATTTCAATGATTTTTTCAATTTTGAATTAATTATATCATTCTTTAATTATTTTCCTCGATTGTTAATTTTTATTATTAATTTCTAAAATATTTAAGGACGCTTATACCCTCAAGCGGTTCTCATTCTATCGGACCATGATACTCAATATTTTTTTAATTCCATTTCGTCTTATAATTTGGTTTCTCTATAGTATTTTGTAGTTAAAATCATTACACAAACAAATATTATTGAAAAAATTTTTTTTTTTTTGAAAATTACAAGTTTTTAAAATTTTGTATTCCTGATTATTTCAAAAAAGTGAAGGATTTCTACCCTTAAATAACATTTTCTTAACAACGAAACGGTAAATTAATTAAATATTATTGTATAAGCTGTATTCTATTACAGTTTAAAATATATTAGTTTTTTAAAAGTCCCAACTTTATAAATTTATATCTTAAAAACAGAACGGTAAAATTTAATAAAATTATAACAGTACATGTAAAGTAATGCATTTATTATGTCATTGAAATTTTATAAGAATCTGTAGAAATTGGTTTTTGGGATAAACCTCCTTAAGTATCTTTCTCCATCTTTTAATATTTTTATTATTTTTCAATAAATTTTCTAATTTTTCAGTTACTAACTCAAATTTCGATTATTCTCATCAAATTTCCATGTTTTTCACAATTTTTCAATTATTTTCATTATTTTGTCATGATTTTCAAAAATTTCGATTATTTATCTGAAATTTCAATTATTTTCCTTAATTTTCGGTTACGTTTGCCATTACTTAATTATTCCCTTAAATTAAAAAATTTTAAGTAATATTGTTAGTATTTTCTTGTTTTAAACATATATTCTAAGATTTTTTCAATTATTTCTCTCAAATTTAATTAAGTGTCTTCAATTTTTTTATATATTTAAATTATTTTCAGCATATTTCAATGATTTTTTCAATTTTGAATTAATTATATTATTCTTTAATTATTTTCCTCGATTGTTAATTTTTATTATTAATTTCTAAAATATTTAAGTATTTTTCTAAAGTTTGAACTATCAAATATATTCTCAATTTTCAATTATTTTGTTCATTTTTCATTTTTTTTTTATTATTTTCTCCATTTGGAAATAATAAAAAAAATAATAATTAATCTTTCAATTATTATCACAAATTTAGATTATTGTTTTCAATTTTCAATTTTTTAAACGATTTTTTAATTATTTTTTTTCTTTAAAATCATATTTTGTAATTATATATTTTTATCTACGTTTTTTAATTATTTTTGATCTTTTGGCATAATTTAAAAAAATTTCAGTTATCTATCTGAAATTTCAATAATTCTTTTTATCAATTTTCGATTATCTCTGCGATTTTTTAATTATTCGCTTTAATTACAATTTTTAAGTAACTTTGTAATTATTTTCCTTTTTTAAACTTATATTCTATGGTTATTTCAATTATTTCACTCAAATTTTATTTACTGTTTTCAATCTTCCATATTTAAATTATTTTCACCATATTTCAATTTTTTTTCTCAATCTTAAATTATTTTCAGCATATTTCAATTATTTTTTCAATTTTGTTTTAATTATATCATTCTTCAATTATTTTCCTCAATTGTTAATTTTTATAGGTACTTAATTTCTAAAATTTTTAAGTATTTTTCTAAAATTTCTATTACTTTCTACAATTTTTAATTATTTTTATTCGTTTTCGTAATTTTCAATTTTTTTTTATTAATTATCGTAAATTTCATTTATTTTTAGCTTCCCTCAATTCTTTTCTTCAATTTTTAGTTATTCTCATTTTTTTCAACTAATTTCTAAGATTTTTATGTATAGTTTTCTCAAATTTAATTGTTTTTTTTATTTAAAACAAACTTCTGTAATTTTTTCAATTATTTCACTGAAATCTGAATTATTTTTTACAACTTATCATTATTTATATCATACTTCAATTATTTTCTTCAAGATTCAAATTGTCAAATCATTTTTTAATTATTTTCCAAAGTTTATATCCTTCAATTTTCAATTTTTTTCATTTCTTTTATAATTGCCAAAATTTTAAACCATTTTTTTGTGATTTAAATTATTAAATTCAATTTTTTATTATTTATATGATTTTTTACATTATTTTCTTCAATTTTCAATTACTTTTGTTCTTTTTCGTAATTTCCAAAATTTTTTAATTATTTCTGTGGAATTAAAAATTATTCTCTCCAATTTTAAACTATTTTCATCTTGTTTTATTTATTTTCTCTAATTTTTAATTTTTTTTCTTTTCCAATGAACTTTTCGAAAGTTATAAGTATTTTTCTGATATGTGTACGTCCATATGAAAAGGGCCCACTTTGGCACTATTGGACTTATCTATATGACCATATTCTTTATTAAATTTCGAACATTTCGAGAGGTCTTGGACCCCTTTAGATGAAAAATTCACAAAGTTATAAGCATTCAAAGTTAAAAGTATCAAAATCCTAGTTTTGAGAAAAACGAGTTTAAAGTTCAAGATTTCCATTAGCGCCCATGCATTTTTAAAATTAAAAATAAGATTTCTTTATGTTTTTAATTATTATAAAGTTATTGTAAATGCATGATTCGACGAAGGATATTACGTAGTTTGTTTTTCAGCAATAAAAAAAATTTCGAAAATCTGAATCTTCTTTAGAAAAATGCGAATATCTCGATAAATAAAATCGACAACCTGGGCCCTTTTCATATGGACGTACACATTTATCTGAATTTTCAATTATTGTTTTTTCAAATTTACAATTATTTTCCCTAACTTTTCATTATTGAATATTTTTCAATTTATTTTTAAGATTTTCAAGTAATTTTCTAAAATTTAAATTATTTTCTTTATTTTTAAAACATTTCTATGTTTTTTTAAATTACTTTTCCGAATTTTTAACTGATTTCATTTTATTTCATTTAATTTGAAAAATAAGCAATTATTTCGTTTAATTTCAAATATTTATTGAAGTTTTTTTTTAATTCTTAATTTTTACAAATTTTGTCCTGAAAAAAGTTTTATTAGGTTTATATTAATAAGTCATTTTCAATTTTGTGTTATCTCGCTTAATCCGTAATAATTTCATTGTTTTTTTTGTTTTTTTTTTCAATAAATTTGCAAAATTTGCAATTATTTTGTTTAATGTCAATTATATCTTGCAATTTTTTTTTATTCTAAAATTTTATAAATTTTTCCCTAAATAATTATTTATTTTAATTATGTATATAAATTTATTTTTAAATATTATATTTAAAGTATTTATAATTGATGAGAACACAAGGTGCAGAAAGTAATCGTGCGCCAAAGCGCGTTGTTTAATTTAGTCAAACTTTAAATTACTACAATTAGTAAGGTTTTTGGAATTTAAAAAAAAATGGTCTAGTAGATCAAGGGCCCCTTAAAAGTTACGCCACTGTGTGTATGGTGTAAAGTTTACAAAGTTTTAGGAATCCAGTTTGTGCTCCACAAGTTATGAGTCGTATCTCTAAAATTTTACAGCATCACATTTCGCGCACTTCTGCATATGGGCGAATTCACAGAACCGGTCGATTTCATGTTACTCACAGATTTTTCTATTTTACAAGTATCATATTAATCTTTTTCAAATTTCTACCAATTTATAGTATCCCTGATAACCAATTAAATTAAGAAAATTGAGTAAATGCAAACCTTTTCGTCTTATATAAAAAATAAAATAGAGTTAAGTTACTTAAAAATTCAAATTTGTCGTGTTATTCTAGGTATCAATTTTAATTCTTATGGGTATAACTTGTTCGGCATAGATTGAAACAATTCCAAATGATGGTGAATTATACTTTACTTAGTGTAGAATGTATTGAAGGCAGAAAAAAATATGTGCCCTTAATTAAAAAGAAATGGTAGTCGCTGAAAGTAGCGTTACTCATTACTTTAAAATAATAAAATACCTATAAATTTTTATAAATATTTTTTACAGCGATTAATCGATTTGAATTTTTCAAATTGGTACTTGTTGTTTTTTATCAGATGAACAAATCTAGGTATAATAGAAATGTGTGCGATTAGAATTAAAGAAAATATTACAAAAATTAACACTCTATGTTTGATCGTGAACGATTCAAAACTTAGCCTTTTTTCAGGAGCACAACTACAAATAAAAATATAATGGATTGAAAACATGTGTGATTATTTAAAGACATTATTATAATTTTTATATACAAACGCCAAATTCTATTTTCAGTTTATAAAGTCTATAAGTTAAAAATAAAACTAAAATTAAAAGAAATTTAACTGAATGAAGGTATTTATAAATATGAAAAATGAAATAACCATTCATTTGTTTTATTTTCAAACTTGTATCAAAATCAATCTCAATAATGTCTCTTTATTGATTCAGATAATTTAATTTGCAAAATAAAAAAATAAATGCTAAAATGAAATTATAATTTATTAATTATTATGTTAATTGTAAATATGAATTGTATATAAATAATTGTATTTTATCATATTTTATTATTAAAAATGTTTTGTAAATATTACAAATATATATGCAAAAAACAAAAGAAAGAAGTACACATTTTTCATTAAGATTTTCTGAACAAAGATTACATAGGTATTTTCGTTTTTGGCTTTTAACTCGAACGGCATTAAAATAAAATGGATCACGCAAGAAGGTAATTGTTCTTAAATACTTTTCAAATAAAATAAAACATAAATGAAAGGTGTGCTCGTAATTTGAAAATTTTTATTTCTATAAGTGAAAATCGACCGGTTCTGTGGATTTTCCCATATAGTATATTTGAACATCAAAACTTCCAAGACTCTGAAATTTGAACAATCTCAGTTATAGAATTGAAAAACAACACTTTTGGAGAGATTCAGTTCATCAAGATTTTGGATATTTTTTACTTAAAATTTTAACAATTTCGCAGGTTTCTTTCATTTTTTAGTTGTTTGAATGTAATTTAAATATTGTTGTTTAGAATATAAAAATTCATAGACCTTGTTAACAATTATTTAACAATAATTATAAAACGAATAGTAAAAATTTCTCCAACAATATTATATTTCACAAAAAAATTTAAATATAATAGAAATTATCATATTTATACATAATACATTAATATTGCTTCTCTATATAAATATTACGTCCCAATATTATACCACAAGTAAAACTTTATTACCTGATATTTGTCTTTTAAAAATTGAGACGCGAAAAATGCTCTAAATCTTCGAGTTTAATATTTTATAAGTTAAACCGAAAAGGATGATGCAAACAAATAACCTACAGGGAATTCGATTTAGGATTATAGGTTTCTGATTCTATCACACTGCATATTCCTACACATATGTACATTTTCTATCAGTAAAAGAACTCGATTATTTATCAGTAGACAGATATGTCCATCGATTCGGTGAAGCTAGAAATTTCAATCGCAGCTTCTTTGACCAATTCACTTTTAAAATTAATTATTTTTTTACCAGACTGCTTTTTTAATTCGATTCTATATTCCCTCCATCACAATTATTTGTTTTTACTGACATTCAATATCTACTCTGCGACATTTCTTTTTTTCGTAAAATATGGAAATTAACTGGCAAACGCATATCGCAAATATTCAATTTAGATTTTTGTTAATTTTCTCAACTTTATCTCTCACTAACAATTTTATTCTCTTGATTTTCAATTCTCGGTAAAAACTGTTTCTTTACAAAAATATTTACATTTTTGCAAACAAAATAATGTACTCTTTTATTTGCAAATTTATCAAGTTTGAGTAAAATAAATTTTTTCCTCAATAAACAACTGATAAAGTAACTTGACCTTATAGTAAGATTAACGATAAAAGTATGAAAAGCCGACAGAAAGAAAGTTTTCTCGAGGAAAATCTGGTATTGGAAACAAAACGATGAAACGGAAAAAAGTAAAGTACAAATTTTCTAAATCTTTTCTCGAAAAAATCACAAAACTGAGTTTGGGTTAAATCTTCGGGGACTTGGGACAATTTATAGTGAGATATCCACGTTCTAATTTAAAATCTTACACCATAGCCGAACTTTAATTTTACAAACTACCTTTAGTTTCGTCGGAAATAGTACTTTAGGAACAAATTTAATTCCCTCCTGAATCGAATTTAAACTTTTATTGTCTTCCGCTTATTCTTCCGATCCAGAACTTCCTTTATACATTCCTTTATTTCCAAACGTTTGTAAATATTTATTCTTTTCTTCAGCTTTAGGAACAATTGATTGCAATCAGAAATTTATTGAAGGATTAAATATTTATCATTGTGTTTTCAGCTTAAAATAAATTGAAGGTGGTACTTTAAATAATCGCTAGATTTAAAGTATATAGTGATATTAAAATATTTTAATTTCTTCAAATTTCTGTTACTTTGAACTTGCATTGATTAAAAGGTCAATTCATTTAAAGGTCCAATTAAATATAATAATTTACAAGTTTAATTAATTAATTCATTCATTCTGTCCACACCTGATATTTGTCACTAGATATTTTTTTCTTTTAAAATTTTAAATCATATTTCACCTTTTTAAAATGTTCTCAATTTCGAAATTTATAGCAATTTTAATTTCTTCAAATTTCAGTTAATGTGAACTTGCATTGATTAAAAGTTCAATTAATCATTTTCATAATTTCTTAATTAATTTACTAAACTTTCAAATATATATCTCAATTTTCAATACTTTTGTTCAATTTTCATTTCTTTTTATAATTTTGCAATTATTTTCTCCATCTTTTAATATTTTCATTATTTTTCTATTAATTTCCTAAATTTTTAGTTATTATCTCAAATTTAAATTATTGTCTTTAATATTCAATTTTTTAAAAGATTTTTCAATTATTTCCTTTTGCTTAAAAACAAATTCTGTAATTTTATATTATTTTCTCCGATTTTTAATTATTTTCATTCTTTTGGCACAATTTTAAAAAATGTGTTTAGAATACAACGCATACCAATAATTAATAATATTGAATTATCAAATGAAATATTTTCTTGAACAAATGAAAATGGATCCAAGGAAAATATTTGTCACATTTTTAATTTCTAAAATTTCAAGATGCTTATTTAGACACGATCGACTCAACCATCTGCAGAGCGGTCTCGGTACCTGCATTTATGACTATACCCTTGCCCATAATTTTGTTCAAGGAAAGAATTTTCTTCGTTACTTATCCGACGTTGCCATATTTTCTAATTTCTTCTTTTCTCTAAATTTTGTATTTGGCAACGTTGTTATTCAGGCATTTTCGGGTTTCTAACAACCCAAGCTGTGGACCAGCAGTTTGGTCAGAGACGCGCTCCGAGCAATGCGTATTGAATTTTGTTATTCTCTGATCATCGCTCACACATATTCGCTTCCCCTTTTTATATTACCTTTGTAATGTTAAATTTACTTGTTTTTTAATAAATTGTATATATGTGAATTAAAGTTTTCTTCAATGAATTTAATACCTAATATGTGAATTTTATTTAGTTTCACATATTTAACATTGGTCCTTCGAGCCGGATATTGTTTTAACTAGTTATGAACTTTATTGAACTATAATAGACTGTGAATTGTGATGTGTAAAGGTAATATAAAATATGAACATTCTTACGTGAACTCATAAAAGTGAATGTGTGGACAAAGTGACTACAGAACAGTGCACATAATTCTTGAATTTAAAAAGATATTGTTACGTGATTATGTGTTAGATTACAACCTAAAACAGTGACAAAGGACGTGGACATTTACAACAATTATTTGAACTTTTAATCTAACCTTAATGAGGTTATAAGTGCACTTGCTTGAACAAAGTTTCTGAAGATTTGTACAACATATCAATCTTTGAAGTAGGACTAAACTTGGACATTTGGATATCTACAACTTGGTAAGTCTCCAATCATTCCAAAGTATCCCGAATTCAGACATTACTTGCGTTAAAATGGCAGAATTACTAGATTTGAAAACAAAACGACGGCCAATAAAGGCATCACTAACGAGATTTAAAACATTTGTAAAAGATTATAATAAAGAGGCAGGGGTAGGTTCATTAGAAGCTCGGTTGCATAATTTTGAATTGCTTTATAATAAGTATGATGAAATACAATGTGAAATTGAATTATTAGTCGAGGATGACGTTGAGGAATGTAAAATAGAATTAGAAGAGCGTACTAAATTTGAAAATGATTTTTTCGACTTACTTACCGAAGTAAAAAATTTTATAGCAAAATGTAAGGCACCAGTAGCAGTACGAGATCAGGGTGATCAAGCTAGTAATGTTGCAAGATCACGTTCTCAAACTTCTAACTATACGAATGCACCAAATCCTTCGTCAGGTGAAACCTTTAGTGTAAAACTCCCGACAATCACACTTCCAAAATTCGATGGTTCGTATAAAGACTGGTTACCATTTCGTGATACTTTTAAGTCATTAATTCATGAACAATCGGGACTTTCAAATATTCAAAAATTTCACTATTTGAATTCAACTCTGACGGGGGATGCTGCACGCGTAATTCAATCTCTTGGAGTTTCGGACTCCAACTACGAATTAGCTTGGAAAGGTTTGACTGATCGATACGAAGACTCGTTATCATTGATTAATTACCACACTAAATGTTTATTCGATCTGCCGTGTATTACAAAAGCATCCTATGTAGCTCTAAGACAACTTATCGACGATGTAAGCAACCATTTATTAGCATTAAAGTCATTAGAAGAAAAAGTAGACACTTGGGATACAATGATTATTTATTTATTGTCAACAAAACTTGATCAATTTACTAAACGCGAATGGGAAAAACATTTATTGTCAACTTCTGAAAATCCAAAGTTTAAGGATATGATCAATTTTTTAGAAAATCATTCAAAATATTTGCAAAGAACTATGACAGAAAAACATGATGTATCGAGTAACTTAAATAGTAAAAAAACGCAAAATTCCAAGGGTTCAAAACATTCTGATCGACTAGCTTCACACGCGACAACAAAAAAAACATGCCCCCTGTGTAATGAGAATCACGCGCTCTTTAATTGCGAAAAATTAATTGGACTTCCAGTAGAGACAAGAATTCAAGAAGTGTTGCGTCTTCGCGTTTGCTTCAACTGTCTTACACCTGGACACCGTAATAAACAATGCACTTTGGGACCCTGTAAAAAGTGTCCCGCGAAACACAATACGTTACTCCATCGGGATCGGGACCAAACAGACTCTACAAACAAAACTTCTAGTGAAACGGAGAAAGATGAAACAAAACCTCCAGCTATTCTGCTTACAAATTCTATAAACAATAAACACATTTTATTCGGAACCGCGGTCGTGTGGGTTAAAGATAAGCAGGGAAAACGTCATGAATGTCGAACTATATTAGATTCATGTTCTCAAGTAAATCTTATCACACGCGAATTCTGCCGACGTCTAAAACTACCGTTATCAGATTCTGATGTCCAAATTTCTGGTGTAGGCAAAAATACAATTGAACCATTGCATCGTGTCTCAGTATCAATTGAATCAACTTGCACAGGATTTTCTGCAAACCTTACATGTCTTGTTACCTCTGAGATTACCGATGACATGCCAAACATACCTCTGGACAAAAATGATTTTAATATTCCTAATGGGATTACACTTGCTGATCCCGACTTTGCACAAACTCGACCTATCGATCTTTTAATTAGTGCAGGTTTATTTTGGAAATTATTATGCGTCGGGCAAATACAGTTACGCGACGATCAACCAATAATTCAAAAGACTCAATTAGGATGGATTATAGCGGGCCCAATGGAACTCCAACCCCTGAAATCTAGAGTAAAACTATCTTGCAATTTAATTACTAATCAACAATTGCATGATGAAGTTTCTAAATTTTGGGAAATTGAGAATGTCTCAAACAAAAATGCGTACCCAGATTTAAACCCATCTGACGTCTCTGAGAAGCACTTTATAAATACAACAACACGAGATGAAGAAGGAAGATTTGTCGTTTCTATCCCTCTTAAGGACGAAATAAATAATCTCGGAGAATCTTTTGAAATTGCAAAAAAACGTTTTTTATCAGTAGAACGAAAATTTATTAAACAACCAACACTGAAGGAAAAATATGTAGAATTCATGGAGGATTACAAAACACAAGGACACATGGCTCTAATATCTCCCAGACTATTAGAATTGAAAGGACCTGTATGTTACTTACCACATCATGCTGTTTTTAAAGAAAGCAGCACTACGACGAAGGTTAGAGTTGTGTTTGACGGATCGGCCAAAACTTCATCAGGACTCTCATTTAATGAAGTACAACACGTTGGACCCGTAGTTCAAAACGACTTACTGTCTATTGTGTTACGATTTCGACAGTCAAAAATCGTATTATCAGCTGATATCACTCAGATGTACCGTCAAATAAAAATTACTCGTGAACAACAAGATTTACAAAGAATTGTCTGGCGATCAGATCCATCTCAGCCTCTTCAACATTATCGACTCACCACAGTAACATATGGCACTGCATCGGCTCCATTTCTGGCAACACGGACACTCAGATAAATTGGCGAAGAAAATAAAACCGAATTTCCAGCTACCAGTGACGTCATTATCAGGGATTTTTACGTGGACGATCTCCTATCAGGTTTCAACTCTTTACAAGAAGCACAAACTACAAAAAATGAATTGACAAAAATTTTGAACGCGGCAGGATTTCAACTGCGTAAATGGTCATCAAACGACTTACGAGTTCTCGAAAATAATAAAGAAATGAATCCACAACCAGAAAAAACAATATACGGAGATAAGGACCCCAAAACGCTTGGATTACTGTGGAATTCAAGATGCGACGAACTAAAATACTCGGTGCAAAAATCATCGCTATCAAAAGTAACAAAGCGACAAATTTTATCTAAGATTGCCAAAATATTTGATCCTCTAGGATTGGTTGGACCCGCCATAATTCGAGCCAAAATATTGCTGCAAAAATTATGACAACTGCAAATAGACTGGGACGAATCCTTACCGCAGGATTTACACACCGCGTGGGAAGAATTTAGCAATCAATTAATGGTACTTAACGATATTTCTGTTCAGCGACAAGTTATTTGCAACGATCCGATTATTATACATCTCCATGGTTTCTGTGACGCCTCAGAAGTCGCATATGGTGCATGTGTTTATTTGCGATCGTCAGACAAAGCGGGGAATCACATTGTAAAACTATTATGTGCAAAGTCACGTGTTGCACCATTAAAAAATATTTCACTACCAAGACTTGAACTTCAAGCAGCATTACTCCTGGCACAACTTGTCGATTCTGTCAATAGTGCACTTACCTTGAAAATCGACGAAAAATATTTTTGGTCAGATTCAACAATAACATTGCAATGGATTCTCTCTCCATCTAATCGATGGAAAACGTATGTTGCAAATCGGACCAGCGAAATTCAAACGCTCACAAATAAAAATTGGAACCACGTGCCATCATCAAGCAATCCAGCCGATCTCATATCAAGAGGAATCAATCCAAATGAATTACGTGATCAAGAAATCTGGTGGAATGGACCTGTATGGTTGTCAAGAAACAAGGAACATTGGCCAATAGAATCTGTTACGAGTGTACAGGATATGCCAGAGGAACGCAAGCGTGAAAACACACTTCTTTTAACTACTGGGTTTAATGACTTTTCTCTACTTTCGCGCTTTTCAATTTTAAATCGATTAATTAGAGTAACATCTTATTGTTTGCGTTTTATTAATAATTTAAAATTAAAAAAGGATGATAGAACTCTTGGAAATTTGAAACCTCAAGAAATGAATAAAGCACGAATAAGCTTGCTGAAACTTGCTCAGGCTCAAGATTTTTCAAAAGAGATAAACACTCTAAAAGAGACTCAGCAGGTTTCAAACAAAAGCAAATTATTATCCTTAAATCCATTCCTTGACAATGAGGGACTAATTAGGGTGGGCGGTCGCCTTGTTAATGCTCCGATACCGTTCGAACAAAAGCACCCGATTATATTAGCTTCTAATAATTCATTGACACTATTGTTAATTAAAAATGAACACGAACGTCTTTTACATGCAGGTTGTCAAAGTGTTATCTCGTCACTAAGATCTCAGTACTGGCCAATAGCGTGTAAAAATGCTGTAAAGGGGGTCTTGCGAAAATGCATCAAATGTTTTCGAGTCAAGCCAATAAAACCAGATTATATTATGGCAAATTTGCCAGCTTCGCGAGTTACACCTCAGCGGCCTTTTTACACGACTGGAATCGACTACGCTGGACCTTTTTATCTTATCGAAAGGTCTCGTAGTCGTACTCAAACTAAAGCTTACATTTGTATTTTTGTATGTTTTTCTACTAAAGCAATTCACATCGAATTAGCACGGGATTTGTCAACAGACTCATTTCTAAACTGTTTACGAAGATTTGTATCTCGTCGAGGTTTATGTAAAAGTATTCATTCTGATAATGGCACAAACTTTGTAGGAGCTCGCAACGAAATCGACGAATTTAAAAAATTGTTAGTTAATAGCGATTTTCAAAGAGATGTATATGATTTTTTAGCAAATCAACAAATTATTTGGCACATGATTCCTCCCGGAGCACCACACTTTGGTGGTTTATGGGAGAGTGCGGTTAAATCCACAAAAAAGCATTTATATCGAGTAGTAGGAGAAACACGCCTTACCTATGAAGAATTGTATACAGTACTAACACAAGTCGAATCATGTCTGAATTCACGTCCCTTATGTCCTCTCTCGAATGATCCTAATGATTTAACTTCCTTGACACCTGGTCATTTCCTGATTGGGGACTCTCTCACGGCAATACCTGAACCAGACCTTCGTGAAATATCACAAAACCGATTGAATAGGTATCAACACTTACAACAAATGACTCAACATTTTTGGAAACGCTGGCAAGCGGAGTACTTAGGTCAATTACAACAACGTCATAAATGGGCTCAGCCGATAGAAAATCACCTGAAACCAGGCACCATGGTGGTGATCCGTGATAATGATCTGCCGCCTTTGAAGTGGCGACTTGGACGAATTGTCGAATTGCACCCAGGTCAAGACAACGTTACTCGAGTTGTTACCGTCCGACTAGCGACAACCACTGTCAAACGTCCGATTTCAAAAATCTGTATTTTGCCTATTGAGTAAATTTGCTCTCATGTATTTTATTAATTTAACTGTTAAGAATTTTGAAATGTCTTCTACAATAACTAATTTTATGTTAAATAATAACAACTATTTGGCTCCATAGAAAATAATTAAAATCTTTGAATTGCGTTTGTTTAAATTTAAAATATTTTTTGCATGTTATTTCAACGTTTTGGAAATTGTATTACAAGAGAAATTACACTAATGCATTATAATTAGTATTGAATAAGAATTTAAAGTAAAAGATATACTTTCAAGGTGGGCGGGATGTTTAGAATACAACGCATACCAATAATTAATAATATTGAATTATCAAATGAAATATTTTCTTGAACAAATGAAAATGGATCCAAGGAAAATATTTGTCACATTTTTAATTTCTAAAATTTCAAGATGCTTATTTAGACACGATCGACTCAACCATCTGCAGAGCGGTCTCGGTACCTGCATTTATGACTATACCCTTGCCCATAATTTTGTTCAAGGAAAGAATTTTCTTCGTTACTTATCCGACGTTGCCATATTTTCTAATTTCTTCTTTTCTCTAAATTTTGTATTTGGCAACGTTGTTATTCAGGCATTTTCGGGTTTCTAACAACCCAAGCTGTGGACCAGCAGTTTGGTCAGAGACGCGCTCCGAGCAATGCGTATTGAATTTTGTTATTCTCTGATCATCGCTCACACATATTCGCTTCCCCTTTTTATATTACCTTTGTAATGTTAAATTTACTTGTTTTTTAATAAATTGTATATATGTGAATTAAAGTTTTCTTCAATGAATTTAATACCTAATATGTGAATTTTATTTAGTTTCACATATTTAACAAAATGTCTATTATTTATCTGAAATTCCAATTATTATTTTCATCAATTTTCGATTATTACTGCGATTTCTTAATTATTCTCTTTAATTAACAATTTTAAGTTATTTTGTAATTATTTTTATTTTTAAAACATATATTCTACGATTTTTTCAATTATGTCTCTTAAATTTTAATTAATGTTTTCAATCTTTCATATTTAAATTAATTTCTTTCTCAATCTTCGATTATTTTTAGGATATTTGAATTATTTTTTCAACTTTGAGGTAATTTTATTATTTTTCAATTATTTTCCTCGATTGTTAATTTTTATTCTCATTGTCTAAAATTATTTTCTAGAAATTTTAAGTATTTTTCTCAAACTTCAATTATTTTCTTCAATTTTTATTTATTTTCAATTGTTTTTATAATCTCCAATTTTTTTTATTAATTATCGTAAATTTCATTTATTTTAAGCTTTCTTCAATTCTTTTCTCCAATTTTAAGTTCTTCTCATTTTTTCATTTTCTCAATTCATTTCTAAGATCTTCATATATTTTTCTGAAATTTAAATTATTATCTTTTTATTTAAAAAAAATTCGGTAATTTTTTCAATTATTTTACTCAAATCTGATTTATTTTTTAAAACTTATCATTGTTTTTATCATATTTCAATGATTTTCTTCAAGTTTCAAGTAAAAAACTCTTTTTTCAATTATTTTCTCCATTTTTTAATATTTTTATTGTATTTCAATTAATTTCTCAAATTCTCAAATTCTCAAGAATAATATAATTTTATATTATTTTCTCCGCTTTTTAATTATTTTCATTCTTTTGGCTTAATTATCAAAAAGTTCAATTGTTTATCTAAAATTCCATTTATTGTCTTCATCAATTTTCGATTATTACTGCGATTTCTTAATTATTCTCTTCAATTAAAAATTTTAAGTAATTTTGTGATTTTTTTCATTTCTTAAACATATATTCTATAATTTATTTAATTATTTGTCTCAGATTTTATTTATTGTTTTTAATCTTTTATATTTAAATTATTATCTTCATAAATTTTAATTATTTTTAGCATATTTGAATTATTTTTTTATTTTTTAATTAATTTTATCATTTGTTAATTATTTTTCTCGATTGTTAATAATTATTTTCGTCAAGTTTCCAAATTGTAAAATCATTTTTCAATTATTTTCCAAATTTTATATCCTTTAATTTTCAATTTTTTTCACTTCTTTTATAATTTCAAAAATTTTAAACTATTCATCTGAGATTCCAATTATTTCATTCAATGTTTAATTGTTTATATGATTTTTTGTATTATTTTCTTCAATCTTCAGTTACTCTCTTTCTTTTTTGTAATTTCCATAAAGTTGTTGATTATTTATGTTAAATTAAAGATGATTCTCTTCAATTTAAAATTATGTTTATCTTGTTTCATTTATTTTTTCTAATTTTTAATTATTTTATTTTCTTTCAATTAACTTCTGAAACTTTTCAGTATTCTTCTGAAATTTTCTTTAACTTTCCTTTATTTGAAATATATTATTTAATTTTGTCAATTATTTTCTCAAATTTTAATTATATTTTTTAATTTTTTATTATTTATCTTAATTTACAATTATTTTTTTTTCAATTTTCAATTATTTTCCCTAATTTTTCATTATTCAATTTTTTTCAATTTCTTTTTAAGATTTTCAAGTAATTTTCTCAATTTTAAATTATTTTATTTTTTTTAAAACATTTCTATGATTTTTTAAATTACCTTCCCCAGTTTTTAATTGATTTCATTTTTTTCAATTACTTTGAAAAATCAGCAATTATTTTGTTTAATTTTAATTATTTCTTGCAATTTTTTTTAATTCTCAAATTTTATAAATTTTGTCCTAAAAAAAGTTTTTTATGGTTGACTGAGGGCACTCTGATCTCAAGGGCCCCGGGGCACTGCCCCACTTTGCCCCTTAATAGTTACGCCACTGTTCAAATGTATTAAATTTGTAGTGATTTAAAAATTTCTGAAATTTTTTAAATTCTTTTCTCTTATAATTTCAAGTACCTAAACTGCGATTTTAAATTATTTTTATCATTTTGCAATTATTTCCCTCAATTTTTAAATATTATTCACATTTTGTAACATTATTTTTTAAAACTTTTCAGTATTTTTTCAAATTTCAATTATTTTCGGCAACTTTAAATTATTTTCATTTGTTTTCATAATTTCCAAAATTTTAATTGATTATCTTACTTTTCAATTATTTTTAGCTTTGTCCAATTAATTTCTACAATTTTTCATTATACTCATTTTTTTAAATTAATTTCTCAGATTTTCAAGTATTTTTACATTTACAATTTTTTTTTTTTTATCTCAATTTCAATATTTTTTTTCAATTTTAAATTATTTTCTCCAATTAATCTAATTACTTTTAAATTACACAAAATTAAATAATTCATAACATGTTGATGATTTCATTTATTAGTATTATATAGAAATATAAGAAAATTGGTAATAAAATTAGATTCGGGAGAATGCAAAACTCTTAAATCAAAAAATATTCACATTTTATAAGCTATTACGTTTTCAAACCAAAATGTAATACGAGAATATTGAAGGTGCTTTTGTGCAACTCATCTAATGGTTCGACATATATAACGTTCATATACAATTCGCGTTATCGTTACATCTATACCATAATATCATTCGCCAGTTCCTATATCCTTCAATTTCCTGAATCTATTGCTGTGGCTATCGTAAAATAATATTGAGTCTAAAACATTTTGCTTATCGTAAAATATTGCTTGAAAATATTTCCATAGCTTCAAGTTAAATAAACATTAAAAATAGTTTAATAATTCAACTATTTTCCTATAAATCATTTTTTTACTTCTGCTAATTTCATTCTACTATTTTAATCAATTAATTATGTTTTTAAATATATTCAGTTTTATTTTTAATCTGGTAAACTCTTTATTTAATTAGTGAATGGTTCAATGTTGTTTAAATACCGGAGAAAAATAATAATTTTTAAAACTCGTCCTCTGATAGTTACACGTAGCATGCATCAATTAGTGCTGAGATCAAATAAAATTGAACGCCAACTCAAAGCTCAAAAGCTTATGTAAATTAACGAGTGGAACAATTCGAAATTTACCGTATGGTTCGTTAACATGTCGCTCTTTCTTTCACAATTTTATCCCTAACACCTAGTGTCAATTGATGTCGATAGGGTGCTAAAGAAGCACTATTTTCCAATTTAACAGCCTTCACGTCAATATTTACAATCTTTTACCGTTTATTAAAGGGATTTAAAAATAACAACGCGTAACTGTTTGCTTTTAACTTTTATATGTCTTTTTCATTTAATAACCCACTTTTTATCTCAAAAGTTTATTAAATGATAAGAAGCACAGTTTTAAAGTTGAAACTTTAGAAAGAAGCGAATATAAATTGGAAAAAGTTGGTGTTATCACTGAAAACAAGATATTATCATAATAAATGCTCCTACAATTTATTCACCCGAGTCTTGTATTTTAATTGTAAAAAATTTAACAAAGAAAACTTGGAACCAAGATTTTTGCCGACTCTGATAAAGAAACTTCAATTTTAGTTTAATAATTTAATTCAATTTTTTTTTGCACAATGAAAAGGAGCCAAATTTATTTTAAAAATTGCATTTAATATTGTCAGTGATTGAAAAGCATTAAAAATTAGATACGGATAAAGAGGTATTATAATTGAATAGGCATTTACTAGAATACAAAAAATAAATGTGATTAATTATTATTTATTTGGAGGACAACAGTTGAAGCGACTCTTTAAAAGTTAAATTGGCGGATTTTTAGTAACTTATATTATTGGAAAAAATGAAAAAGCAATTGTTATTAACATTAACAAAATATAATATAACAACAAAAATTAACTTGCTCTCGTTATTTAAAAAAGAAGGAATAAACAATAATATTAAATTTTAATAAATAAACAATTTGTGAAGAAAATTATGCAATCCGTCAAACACAGCAGTAAATGCCAAACCTTTTTTTCGCAGCAATTGCCTACCGTAAGACGCTAATATAAAATCCCTTTTCTGTACATTTTTTAATCCTACATATTTATTCAAATAAGGATAATATTTCAAAAGTCCTTTTTGTAAATCATATAAATGTGTTGTGAGTGATATCTATCTTGAGTATCGCAATTAAAGTAACTTTACTTTTTTGATAAAAGAGAACTTACCATTTAAAATCGTCCTTACCGACAGTGAAGACGTCCGTTTACGTCGGCTTACAATTACTTACCGACTTAGTTGACTATCGTTTTTTTTATTTTGCTAGTTTTCTAAAAAAATTAGAAAAACCACTTCTTTACAATGATTTCTGTATCGGACGGGACATAAAAAAATTTAATTATTTGATTTATTTCAATAATTTGGTTGTACATTTTTTTAATTTTAAGGATTAGTTTTTGCGGTGATCTTTATTAAACTTAAACTTTGTTAAACACTTAAAGTATCGGAACGTATATAAAAATTTTTCAAGGGATTGTCATTTATAGTATTAAGGGCATTGAGATTAATAATAAGATTATTAAGGGCATTGAGAGATAATAACTTTTCTTATTAGTGTGAACAACTAAAGCAGTCATCAAAGTGTAAATTTTCCTTTAAAATGAATAGTGCGGATATACATAAACTTTTGACTGAAAAATCCCGTTTTCTCCCCTTACAAAAATGATAATTTCTAAAGCTCAAAGGTTTTTAAATTATAAATTTTCTTACTCTGTTTACTCACACATACAGTATTCTAAATCGGTTTATATTTATGAGCTCTATGTTAATTTGTTTTACAAATTTAATATGATTTTTGAATAAGTACAACTTTAAACGCGTTTTTCTCTAAATCACTTTTTTTAAACTGGCCGAAGACATAACTCGAACAAATCTTCACTTATTCTACATCCGATTCTGAAAATGATGACCTCAGTAATAAGGATGGAATGACCTTTGCTGTTACTGGATGGGCAAAATTTTTTCTTCCGCGACTTTTCTTACTAATTATATAAAATCCATCTTTCTAAGATTTTCGTAGGTATTATTGTGTCGTAGCATGTTTTGCATTTTTTCATTATAATTGTTTCTACTAGCGATATTAACCTCGCTCGCTAACGCTCGCTCGCTTGATAATTTCTATTTTTTAATTGCTTATTGATGTGAACATATTATAAAATATTAATGAACTTATTTGTCATTGAAATTTTATTAATTTTTTTAAAAGTTTTTATATTTTAATAATTTATTTTGTCATAATTAATCATTATACAAATTTTATTAATTTAATTATCATAAACAACATCTTAATTCTTTTTAATCTATTTTGAATTTTATATATGCTAATGATTAACTTTTTTTAATACAATTTATTTTACCATGTATTATCCACTCTATAATCCTTAACTGTATGCATCAAAAGTTAAAGAGTTATTAATTTTATAATGTTCATTCATTATATGTATATATAATTAATATAATAGTCAATTTCATATACATAAATTTCAAGAAATTTTTTTTGCATTTTTTGTTAATAGATATTGATTTTATTGTATTTTATGTCACCTTGTATTCTTTGATAATTATCTAAAAATAAATAATAATAATAACTTTATTTTTTTTTAAATAAATAATATATTTTATTAATTATATAATATAAATTTTTCAAAATTAAGTAAAATTAAAATTAATATCATTAATAAAAATAATTATTTTATTACTTTGTTATTTAAAATTAAAATTTACATATTAATGGCATGTGATGGAGAATGACATCACTTATAGGCAAAATTTGTCAGTAAGCTTTCTCTTAAAATAATAAATAATTTGACATCAAACTTTGTGGAATTTCTTAAAATACCATCAATGGTACCTTTCCAATGATATTTTGTGTCAAACAAAGTTTGGTGTCAAAATATTTATTATTTTAAGAGAAAGCTTACTGACAAATTTTGCCTATAACAGTGATGTCATTCTCCATCACATGCTTTTCATAAATGAAATAAAATATTTTTCATTGATTTATTATTTGTTTGATATATTAATTTTTTACATTCTCATCCTAAATGAGAAGGTATTAAATTTGTGCGATTTTGAACTTTTGCTAAAACCTACATTTCTCGACGTTTTGAGACCTCCTGATTCCAAAAAAATGGGTTTTACGAAAGTGCCTGTCTGTATGTCTGTCTGTCTGTGTAAAAAATTTTGAAATCCATTAACTTGAGTAAAAATTCATCTATCAATTTGAAATTTGGTATGCGTTTTAAGTGACCAAAAATACAGATCGAGTTCGTTAGCCAGCTATTTTGGACCAAAAATGTCAAAAATAGAACATTTTCTAACTTCACAAAAAAAAAAAAATTAAAAAAAAATTTTCTCTTTTTTTTTCTTAAAGTACAAGTAAAAACAAACAAATTTCGTTAATAAATGTTTTTGATATAATGCAAACCCAAAAAGATATGAATTTTTTAAGTTTTACAATTGTATAAAAGTATTGTTTGAGGAGAAGAGGGGGGGGGGGAGTGAAAATCGGTCAGAAGACTGTTGACGCATTCTCATCTTTCTAAACTCAAGTAGAAATTAACAAGAAACTAAGTATTTAACTGCTAAAAACCTTTAAAATCCTCAAAATACACGTTATATATGCAAAAAATAGAACATAATATGGGAAAATCATATACAGAAACACTATTATTTTGCAAAAAAATAAATAAACTCTCGGTTTTTTCTTCCTATTTACTTTTATTGATCACACCTAATAAAACTGCATCAAAAAATATTGACTTTTCTAAAAATTTTTGGAAATTTTGAAAAAATTTATTTTTACATTCTCATCCTAAATGAGAAGGTATTAAATTTGTGCGATTTTGAACTTTTGCTAAAACCTACATTTCTCGACGTTTTGAGACCTCCAGATTCCAAAAAAATGGGGGTTTTTTTTTATATAAGTGCCACATTCGTCTTGGTTTAATGGAAAATTTGAAATTCGCCTCTCAGCCTTCAGAAACATTATTAATATTTTGAAATTTAAATCTTTAAGTAAATTGAAGTGTTTTTAAATTTAAAACATTTGTGAATAAGTAATATTATGTGGTTATTAGTAATATATTAAGGGCATGTGATGATAATGCTAAATTTGTCCGTAAACTTTCTCTTAAAGTACTCAATGTTTTGACACCAAACTTTGTAGAATTACTCAAAACACTATTTGAATGGTCTCTCTGACCCAATTTTGTTTCATTTTTGTCTTTAAACTAAATATTTTTCAAATTTACTTTTTTTTCAAAATTTTCCAAAAATTGTAAAATTGAAAAAAAAATTAGTTTAAAGATAAAAATGAAATAAATTTGGGTCAGAGAGACCATTCTAATGGTAGTTTGAATAATTCTACAAAGTTTGGTGTCAAAACATTGAGTACTTTAAGAGAAAGTTTACGGACAAATTTAGCATTATCATCACATGCCCTTAAGAATAAATTTGAAGTAATGAATATTTGAAATTCACATTTTTGGCATAAAAGGAATAATGAGACAGGCACACAATAGAAATACACACTAGTGTATTTCTATCTGATTTTTGGTGCTGAATCCAAATCTGAAGTCAGAAGTTTTAGATTGACAAAATTTTTTGGGTTAAACTTAAAAACTGTTGATTAACACGAATTAGAGCAAATTTCAAAAAAAAATTCGCTTAGACACTACAATAGTGTATTTCTTTTTGATTTTGGGTGCTGAATTCGAATTTGAAGTCAGAAGTTTTAGATTGGCAAAATTTTTTGAAAATACCTCAAAAAAACGAATTTGATTCCATTAAATGGAAATAAACTAGAGCTGTGCAGAAACTCGAATTTTGCATGGGATCGAAATTCGAACCGAACCGAGCCCATGTAAATTCTCATGGAGAGGATCGAATTTTACAATTTTGCACAGCTCTAAAATAAACGAATTGAATTATTCCAATGTATTTTTCCTTCTGCATCTTAATTTAAAGTGAGAATTGTCTCCATTTTGGTATCAATAGATTCGTTGAATAGAACTGCATGTGCACTGCAAAAACATGGTATCTTAAATTTTACAAAAATGTCTTAAATTAAGATATTTTTGGTGTCTAAGACACGAAAAATGTCTTATTTTAAGACATTTTTGAACAATTTAAGATACCTATTTTGCAGTGTGATAGTTATAGTTTAAATCATTTTTTAAAATTATTTACAAAAAAAAAAATTCTAATAGTAACGGATTCCTCTCATTTTGATGCAATTTGACCTCTTCTATATAGTCACTAAATTATCTCTTTCTATTCGAGAGGATTTTCCTCTTCTATCTTCTTCTGTCAAATTTACAAATTTCACATATTATTGTAAAATTCATAATTTGTCACAAACTTGATATTTTTTTACATAAAAAATTTACCCGTTTTAAAATTAGAGTATGTAATTTCCCGAATATATCTCAAGTATCAGAATTTTTTATTATTTTTAATTCTTTATACTATTAAATTAGGTTGAAGTTAAACAAAAGAGTGGCTATGTGTCAAAAATCCTTTTGCTCTCGCAAAATTCTCTTAGTCTCTTGAGTCTCCTATTTTATATTTTTATTATTTGAACATCATAACTGATTTTTTTCTTTAATTGTAAAAATTATGAGATTCAGAATGGTTATGGGCGATTGCCCCCTTATCAAACCCTTATAATCATTTGAGAGATAAAAATATAACACTATAAGGTAAATGTCCCAGTTACGGGATGCTTAAGTGTCTTAAGAACTTAATTGTTAAAATTTATTATGTCAAGTAGGTTTTTCATTAAGAAAGTTTTTTTTATTCTGAAAGATAAACTCATATTCTACTTGTTTATTAAAAAATACTTACATTTTTGGCAATTTTAAGGATTAATTTAACAATAATATCAGTCCATTGCATATACCAATAGCTGGCAATGAAAAAAAAAGTTGTCCGCCTGGCCAATTTTAAAATTCCCAATAACTGGCAATGGTTTTAAAATTATCATAAAAAGTATTTAAGTACTTACAAACATTTACTTATTATTAATGTGATAGAATATTTAAATTGTCGCAATATAAAATTAAATTAAATTGTTCATTTTAATATAAAAGAAGATGCATAATGAGAACATTATTATATATGAAACAAATGAATAAATGAGGTTATGAAGATTCTGTATTTTTATCTAAAGTTTGAATTTATTTCAAAGATAATTTTTGAAAATGTAAAATAAACTTTTTTAAATAATAAATACAAGTTTTTAAATGGGAAATAAAAAAAAATTGTAACTCGTGACTAACAAGATTTGCAAATAAAAATCAAAACTAATGCGCAAAAGAATCCTTGTATAGCTAAATATGCGCAGTAACAAAAACTTTAAAAAAAAGTCTGTTAAGAAAATTTTTCATGCATGTAAAGCTCAATAAACATGTAAACAGAAATTTCGGAAACATTGCGTAGGATATGCATTTTTTAAAAGTAAATCGTAGCAAAATCATTTTACATATAACAAGAAATGAAGATTTGATTTTTGTTGGACTTAAAAAAAAAAAAAAAAATTAAAGAATTGTAGCAACTACTAAGTATCTTTACAGGGCCGGATTGGGAATTAAAAGCGGCCCGGGAAAGATATTCAAAGCGGCCCCTTTCTATATAATTGGAAATTTTTATTAACATTTAAAACTAAAATATAAAAATATTAAATTATTAAATTATTTTATTTAAACTTATCAATAATTTAATTATTTGGAATTTCTTGAACAGTAGCATTCTCTACTGCCATTTGTACGAAAGCAGCAGTAATTTCTTAGTTTAATGAACACCTCAATCTGGTTTTAACCAATTTTAAAGGACAAAAAATGGACAACTTCTATTAAACAAATATAATAAAAAAATTTTGAGAGAATTTCCTGGCTTTGAAAATTGCTCTGAATGTATTCCTATCTACCTTAACCCCTTCAGCATCAAAAACAACCCTTTAAAATCATTCCCTGATCTTCAATCAAGAAATGGACAATTTTTATTAAATAAATATAATAAAAAGTTTTTTAGCGAATTCCCCGGCTTTAAAAATCGCTCAGAATGAATTTCTATCTACTTTGCCCCCTTTAGCATAAAAAAAGTCGGCTTTCATTCACCTGAAAATCATTTTTTCAATATTTGAATCAGGGATGGGCACGCCCACGATGCGCAACGATATGATTGTATCCTATCGTATCGTGGCTAACCACAACACGACAGACTCAGCTGAGTAGTATCGTGGCTCGCCACGATACGATGCGTCTGAGGCTATCGTGGTGGGGCTGGCCACGATACGATACACTGAGCTCAATCGTATCGCGCTAGGCCACGATACGATAGACTGAGTTCCATCGTATCGTGGCGAGATTCAACACGATGGACTCCGACGAATCGTATCGTGGCGAGATTCAACACGATGGACTCCGACGAATCGTATCGTGGCGGGCCACAACACGATGCGCTGGGCCCTGTTCAAATCATATCGTCGAGAGCCACAGCACATCATCTTATATGATATCGCGGTGCGTCGTTCAATTCAGAACACGATGTAAACAAACAAGAGCTATGTTTACTTTCTCATACAGAAGAAGTAATAAGCTCTTCAATTCTTTTATTTTCCTGGAATTCAAGCCCTTCTTATTATTTCATTTGGCCCCCTTATTTTATTATGAATAAATCAATAAATAATAAATTTAAACAATACGCTATTTCAGCAAAAGTACAAGCAGATGACAATAACAAAAAAGTCGATTCTGGAAAGTGAAGAATGTTTTAAATAATTATTTTAAACGTTATAAATTGTTTAAAAAATTGATTGTTTAAACAAATTGTTATAAACAAATAGACAAATATAAAAATTTTAGTCAGAAAAAATATTTTTAAGAGAGGAGCATGTTTTAAAGTATTCAATTTAATATTATAAATTGTTTAAAAAATTAATTGTTTAAACAAATTGTTATAAACAAATAAATAAAGATTAAAGTTTTTGTCAGAAAAAATTTTTTGAGAAAAGGAGCATGTTTTAAATTATTCAATTTAATATTATAAATTGTTTAAAATTTTAATTGTTTAAACAAAGTATTATAAATAAATGGCCAAATATTAAAATTTTTACCAAAAAAAAAAATTCTAAAAAGTGGAGAATGTTTTAAATAATTAAATTTGACATTAGTGGAATGGGCCCCTAGATGGACAGGACAATAAAATTTTTGTTTAAGGCGACAGCGCCTTATGCTTTATGACATTTTTGTTGTTTCTATAGATGAAGATTTTGATGCACAGTTGAAGGAAAAATCCGGTTGGTTTTTCTTCTACAAATACCACCTGATTTTGTGTCTAAAGAAGTTTTATGTAATAAGAGCATGTTTTGCTCGGTTTTTTGGCGCGCTTTTGAGACCCAAAGCAGACCATTACGTCAGCCAGTAGTTTTGCCTGCCTGCCGTTGCTTGCAAACCTACTGCCTGACACGACGTATGGTCTGCTTTGAGTCTCAGAAACTCGCCAAAAAACCGAGAAAATCGTGCTCCACTTACATAAAACGTCGTGTGGACCTCGACTCAAAACGCATTTCTCGTCCTTGCTTCTTTACAGTACTCGGCTTTGCATCGTACTACAAACATAGTTCGGACGAGAAACGTGCGTTTTGCGTCTCGGTGCACAATATACTATTTTAACTAAATAATTCAAATCAAATTTCAATATACTATTTAACAATTAATATATAGTTTCTTCTTAAGTTGGTAAAGTTATTGAAATTTGTGATTTAGAATAAGTTCTAAGCGTTATAATATTATTTATTTATCCTATAATAATATACTAAACTGGTTTTACTAATATTATATTTATGTTCGAATTTTTACTGGGGTTCAATAAATAGTGTCATGTGCCCTAGGATGAGCAGACGTCAATTCTCAATCTATTTCTTTTCATATTTTCGCTTTTACACTTTCTTCAATAATTTTTTGAGCCACCTAATTGAAATTTTTTATTTTCCTCCATGAAATGTGATATTATCAGTAGAGAATATGATATATCGATATTTTTCAATATCTTATTACTTTTTACGGTTAAGCTATTAAATTGAATTTTTTAAAACTGTTATTTTTTGAGAAATACAGTAAAATGATTAAAAGTTACTTAAAGAATTGTTACACGATGTTTATTTTCTATTCACTACATTTATCAGAGTCTTTTAAAGAAGGCGTCCATCTTGGGACCACTTTTTTTTAGATCGAAAATTTTAACAATTGTAAAAAATCCTTTAAAAAATATTTATGTTCAAAATAGAATTTTATCTCTGTGGCCATTAGTTACCTTATACACTGAGAAAAGGTGTGCAGTATGTTTTACATTATAGTATATTATGCATCAAGGGAGGGAAGGCCGTGTTTTTTTGTCAAGCACAAATGTTCGAAGAACGAGTGTAGCACGAGCGTAGCGAGTGCGAAACGAGTTCGGAGAACATTGTGCGAGACAAAAATACAGCCTCCCGAGGTGCATATGCTATTTTCTATCACTGATGTACGAAAATCTCGTGTTTCGTACATCTGTAGTAGAAAAGTAATTTAAACGTGGGATATCTTGACGTTTTTGTTAGAGATACATGTTTTTAAATACACCCAGAGAAAAAATATATTTGTCTCACAGACACTCACACTCACTTGACTGTTAGACAAATATATTTTTATTTGGCACAAATAACATATCTTTGAGTCAAATATATCACTTCTCTGGGTGTATAATCTAATATTCTAAGTTGAGAATATTTAGTCTATACAAATTAGAATTTCTTTTTTGGTCATTTGTAAGATTTAAAAATGCATTTAATTTAATTTTGTCCTTATAAATAGAAGCTTTAAAGCGTTTTCTTAGTCTAAACTGTATACTGATGGAAATTTTACATTGTGAAATGTAAAGGCACGTTTAACGAGCTTTGCGATTATTCGGCTTCATACAGCATCCTTCGACTTCGGGAAGAATCCGAAGTCAGCCGAGCGCGAAATATGACGTCACAGTTTATATAGAGAGGTCAAATTTTGTTGACATTAGCCACTCAGAGAAAAGGTCTTTTTAAAATCAAAAGAAAATCCTCTTGAATGATATTTTATAGAAGTAATTAGATTTTCTCTGGACTTAAGCGGAATTAATTTCGAGGCAATATTATATGACGCTAGTAACAGAATGATTTTCATTTCTAGGGAAAATATCGACTTTCATTTTTTTTCACTTCAAGAGAAAAGATTTTCTCCAGATATCATAGAAACTATACAGTGTAAGTCATATTACTTTTTAAAAACTATTAGCATCATTAAATTATTTTAATAATAATAATAATAATAATAATAATAATAATAATGTAATTGAATGACACCACAAATTTATAGTCAAAAAGAAATTTATTTTGAGACAAAATTAAATCCTGTTGCCTCAAATGGATCCTGTCAAAAAGAAATTATGGTTTCCATTATGGTTGGAACAAAAGAAAATCCTCTTATGCTCTGAAATAAGAGTAAATTCCTTTTGTTTAAAAATTATGTTTGCTGTGTCAAAAGGGCCTGTCTCTGAGTGGGAATAATAGCTGCGGACGTTTAGAGAGTTTTATGTGCGTGATTTCGTAATCATTAAAAAACTGGTATATTATTTTTGTATTAACAAAATATCACTTAAAGCATATGAGAAGACTGCCTATAAAATGATACTAGATTAATATTTTATTAATTTCAATTTTTAAAAATTTAAAACATGAAGTCATTTCTTTTAATATCACTGTGAACGCTGTTGCATTTTCGAAAATGTCTAACCATTAATCGACATTTTGTTTATATAAAACACCAATTCGATGAATTAAATCACTATAAAAAAATAAAAGCTACCATTTTTTCATTTAGAGGACAAAATCTCTAATGTTTGAACTATTCTACAAGCCATTTTAAGAAACTTTTTAAATGGTGAAATGTTATCAAAAATTAAGTTGACTAATTTATTTGTATTTTTCTCAATAAAAATTAATTTGATTTTAAAAACCAAATGCACCATATTAAACACAGTTAAATTTGCTACAAAAAGAGCTATAATTTTTTCCATTTCATTCTCTTGAATAGAAATAGCAGCTTATTAAAAATTTTGATTTTTACATTAGAAATTTCGGGTTGTCCACTTTACGTAGAATGCCCCCTGAAAATTAAATTGAGACCGCGTAACTGTTAGGTGAAATAGAAAATGAATGAATTAGGTGAATGAGAATTATGTTACTTAAAATTTAGAAAATATTAATAGGTAAACATCACTTAAACGTAAAAAAATTTTGAAAATATAATGCGTTTAGTCAATTTATCATAAAAAAATGAAACAATTTACCATTCCTGGAAATAAATGGTACTATTCGATTGTATGGCAGTTATTTTACAATGATAAAGATTGTATGTGCGAGTGAGTGTGACTCTGTCTGTATGTGTATGCATGTGTGTGTGTGTATTTCTTTATGTGTATGTGTCTGTAGGAGATTAAGTATGTATCTGTGTTTGTGTTAAAGTGAGTGCGAATGTGTGTGTATGTCAGAATGAATTCGCCTGTCTGAAAGTGTGTGTGTTTTTAAGAGTGATTGTGACTATGTCTCTGTATGTATGTGTGTGTGAATAAGCGTGACCCTACTCTGTGTGTATCTGTCGTAGTATGTGTGTATGTGTGTTTGTGTGTGTGTGTGTGTCTGTGTGAGAGTGAGTGAGACTCTGTCTTCCTGTGTTTGTGTGCGTGTGTGTGTGTTACGTTGTCTATGTCTGCCTATGTCCGTCAATTTAATAAAAACAAATAAAACAATTTACCATTTATAGAAACAAATGGCTCTATTCGTTTCAGTGGAAACGAATAGAGTGGATTTGAATTTAGTGGATTTGAAATCAAAACCATCCTTTTGGAAACAACCCCCTATTCCAATTACAACCCTTTGGAAAAATTTATAGAAATTAATAAATATAAAATTTTTTTAAGGACTGGACCGGCTTTAATCTCGTTGACAAATACTCTAATTTTAACTCAACTGTGATTAAAACTAAAAACCACCCTTTAGAATCAACCCCTAGATCTAAAATTAACTCTTTTAAAAAAAATTTGAAGAAGTGGATGTTGTAAATTTTCTTCATAGGTTCAATTACACTTCTTCTTTGCATATTTTTAAAAAGAGTTAATTTTAGAATAAGGGTTGTTTCTAATGGGTGGTTTTTAGTGTTGATCGTAGTTGAGTAAAAATTAGTGTATTTGTTAACGATTTTAAAGCCCGTCAAATGGTTAAAAAAATGTTATATTTATTCATTCCTGTATTTTTCCAAAGAGTTGTAATTGGAATAGGGGGTTGTTTCTAGAAGGGTGGATTTGATTTCTAATCATGGTAAATTGAATCTAGTTACATTTGATGACTGCTTGGTGTAACTTAAAATATGCAGAAAATTTAGAGAATCCATTTCTTTGCCTATTTCTAAAAAGAGTTAATTTTATTTAAAGGGTTGTTTCTGAAGGGTGGTTTTCTGTTTCGATCGTAGTAGAGTAAAAATTAATGTATCTGTCAACAATTTTAAAGCCCGTGCAGTCTTAAATAAATTTTATGTTTACTAGCAAAATAAAACGCGCGCCAGCGCGCAATTAGTTTTTCATACAATTTAGAAATTATAAAATACAATAAAGAATATAACAAATCGGTAAATAATATTTATCTAATAAGAAGAAATAAATATTTTAAATATAATATTTAAAAATCAATTCATGTAAATGAAATAAATATTTATTTAGGACAATATTTATAATATTTTAGATTAAAGAAAAATTGTAAAAAATAATTAAAATGAAACAAAATAATTGCAAATTTTGCAAATTAATTGAACAAAAATTAAATCAATTAAAAATTAAGGAAAGTAATTTTAACAATCATAAAAATATTGTAAACATAAAGAAAATAATTAAAATTTGAGAAAAATATTTGAGAATCTTAAAAGTAAATTAAAATAAAATTAAATAATGAAAAATTAGAGAAAATAATTGAAAATTGACAAAAGCATGGTTACAAATTGAGATAAACAAATTAAAATTAAACAAAATAATAAAAATTTGAGAAAATAATTAAACAAATTACATAAAATATTTTAAATAAAGGAAAGTTTAACAAATTTTGAGAAAAATACTTAAAACTTTTAGAAATCCATTGAAATAAAAGAAAATAATTAAAAATTAGAGAAAATAAATAAAAATGAGAGAAACTAAAAATTGGAGAAAAGTCTGGAAGAAGGCTAGAAATAATTGAAATTTACGATAATTAATAAAAAAAATTGAAATTCTAATAACAAATGAAAATAATTAGAAATTGAAGAAAATGTTTGAATTTTCAAAAAAATGCTTAAAAATCTTAGAAAATAATTTTAGAAAATGAAAATAATAATTAACAATCGAGAAAGATAATTGAAAAATGATAAAATTAATTAAAAATTCATAAAAATAATTGAAATATGCTGAAAATAATTTAAGATTGAGGACGAAAATTGAATTATGATGAAAATAATTTAAATAATATGAAAAAATAAAAAGATTCAATAATATTTGAGAGAAATAACTGATAAATATAATATATGTTTAAAAAAAAATAATAATTACAAAATTACTTAAAAATTTTTAATTAAAGAGAATAATTAAAAAATCGCAGAAATAACGAAAATTGATGAAAATAATTGCAATACCGGATAAATAATTAAAAATTTTAAAAGTAATGCCAAAATAATGAATATAATTATAAATTGATGAAAACCAAGAAAAATTGTAGAATTTATTTTTTACAAAAGACAATAATAAAAAAATCGTTATATAATGGAAAATTGATCACAATCTAAATTTGAGATAATAACGGAAATTTTAGGAAATTAATTGCATGTGTATATGTATATTTTATACTTCTTCAAAAACCATAATAAATTTTTAAATCATTTTTCGAAACTTTTTTTTTACACAAATGACAATTAAAAACCAGTAAAACACGACACTAACGAAAAAAGGTTTGCTTATTCTTTTAATTCAAATTTCAAAATATTTCCTGATAAAGAGAGTCGAAATCAATAAAATAACAGGAACTAAGACTAACTTCACTTCAGTTTTTAAAACATGGACAGAAAAAGATGAATAAATATTAATACTAACTTACTTCACTTCAGACTTTACAACGTGGACAGAAAAAATGAATAAATATAAAAAGTAACTAACTTCAGGAGTTTACGGAGATTATTATTATTTAATAATAATTAATTTTTGTAATTTTCCATAGGGTTGTAATTGGAATAGGGGGTGGTTCCTAAAAGGGTGGTTTGTATTTTAAATCTCCTCGAAATGAATGTAGTCTAAGCTGATAACTATTTTTTATTTTTTAATGCCAGCTAAATGTTTTTTAATCCATAAAACCAACTACTCACGACTGTTAATTATTTTTTACTTAAGGGTAGTTTTTCAAGGGTGGTTTGGAGTCTTTGTCATTTTAACCTTATTGCTATAGATCTTTTGTGTGTTAAACGACCTTAGCTATTTAATATTTATATTTTCATTTCTGACGAAATTACTTTGCTGTTTTGTCCAGTTTTTAAAATTATTAACTTAATGTTTATATGCAATTTAAACAAAATGGTGACGTAATAGAGATAAACGGGCACCGGATTCGGTTTCAGCGATCGAAAATGCTTTAGGATATCATGATCCGGTTCGGGTAAAAAAAATAAAAAAATTTTGCGGACCTGTGATATAAAACAAAATATACCTCAAATTTGTAAATTTCAAAAATTTTAATTTACCTTTGATATGGTAGCTTGCATTGGTCCATTTTTAAGAATGTCTAAGACCGCAAGTTGTAGACTATGCACTCCACATCTTAGTGACTTCAGTATTGATAAGCCACAATTGTCACAGGAAGATAAAATGTCTTCATTTGTTTCTTCCGACACTGAGTCATCCAATGAATCGGAATATTCGGAATTCTCAGGCTCATTCTCCAAATCAGTCTCTTCACAATTTTCTTCCACTTCGATATCGTGGTTCTGATCTTTTTTAAGAAGACTATTGAGTTTGATCATGTTAGATCCACTGTCAGAAGTGAAAGAATACAATTTTTTAAGAGGAATGTTATAAATTGACAATACACGTTGAACCACCTCTCGCAGATTTTCAGAGGTGTGAGCTTCCATTAACTCTGTCACTGCCAAGGTTCTTAAGGAAAGAATACCATCTTTTATAAACTGAATATTAATTCCTAAAAAGGATCGACAGTGACGTGTGCCAATGTCTATCTTGAGACTAATCAACGGGATCTGCAAGAAAAAAGGAACTTTTAAAAATAAAAACTTAAAGAAAGAACTTAGTTTGTAATTTAATTTACATAGTAAAACTAATAATTGCGTATTAGTAAAAAATCAGTTATATTTTTATTTAATCTAATAATAAGTTATTTCATGTTAAGAAGTTTATGGTCTAGTTTTTACATTCAAATTAGTAGCAATGAAAAAACATTTTGCTAATCAAATTTAAGTAATGACTGTTTTCATTTTAAATCATACAGGTCGAATATGTTCAAAATTTAAAATCATGTTTAACATAATTCAAGAATAACAGCTTGTCCTCTATTCCCCTTTTCTCCCCTATATTGAAGTTTTATCCCTATTTCCTCTATTTTAAAGATTTCTCCCCTATTTTCCCTATTTCTAATTTTGCAAATTTAAATTTATAATTTATCAAAGTTATTTTGTACTTAATTCGGAATTTGTATCATTTAATACATTTTAAATTTCAATTTTAAACGCTACTGTAATTTATTTATTTATTAATAAAGTATACGGGACATACGGTAATGTAAAGAACACAAAATTTTCTTCAGATTTTTTTTGAAAAAAACTATGTAACACATAGTGTGGGTGAGAGTTAACGTAAAACTACTTTGGTTTTTCAGATATTTGTCAATTACCATTTATTTTCTGTAATTTTTAATTAATTTAAACAATCTTTTTCAATTTCAACTTATTCTTTCAGAAAATTTATAACTATGCTTTAACATTTTTAATTATTTCGTTGTCTTGTTAATTATTCTCGACAGTTTTCAAACTTTTTTCCAGTTGTCAATTTTTTTCTATAATATTTAATAATTTTATCATTTTGTAATTTTACTTTCAATTATCTATCTGTCATCTTAAAAATTTAATTTCATTCTCTAATTTTGAATCATTTTTAAGAAATGTAAATAATGTTTTCAGTTTAAAATTATTTAAAAATTTTTTTTTTAATTCTCGATTTTTTTCAATAATTTTTTTCAATTATAAAAACTGGTTTAGATTTCAATTAAGTTGTGCAATTCTACAACTATTTTCTTCAATTCCCAAATATTTTTTTAAATTTTAAATATCTCATTCTAATTTATTTTCCATTTCTTAAATATACTTAATGATTCTTGCCTTTTTTAAAATACTTTCTTCAAATTTTTAATTAATTCTTTTAATCTCAATTTAATTTTTAATTTTTCAGTTTTCCAATATTTTTTTTCAGTCACAAAAATTGTTTCAACATTCTAATTTAATGGTTCAATTCTACAACTATTTTCTTAAAATTTTAAAATCTATTTTTTAATTTCAAATTATTGTCTTTAATATTAAAAGATTCTCGCTTTTATTTCAATTATTTTTTTCTATATTCAATTACTTTTTTCAATTTTTAAGTTTATTCTTTAAATTTCAACAATTCCTTCTTGCAATTTTTAATTATTTTCTTCAATTTTAATAATTTTTTTCAATTTACAATCTAGTTGTTCAATGTTCAATTATTTTCAACAATTAGATATTTCAATAATTTTCATACTTTTTGAATTATTTTGTTTAAATTTAATATTGTTTGATTTTTTGAATTACTTTTTTCCAATTCTGAATTAATCTACTTTTCAACTATTTCTTTCAATGATTATTTATTTTCCTCAATTTTCAATTGTTTGCAACAATTTTTTCAATTATTTTCTTAAAATTTTATAAATATTTTTTATTTTTTTCAATTATTTTGTTTGATTGTGTATTAATCTGGCCATTGTTAAAGTTTTGTTTTTAACTTTAATTTATTTTTTCAATTTTTAATTTATTTCTTCAAGTTTTTATTATGTTCTTGAATTTTAATTACTTTTGTTGATTTTCAATTCAGTTTTTCAATTTGCAATTATTTCCAACAGTTATTTCTATAATGTTCTTAATTTCTCAATATTCTAGTTTAAATTTAATGTTTATTTTTTTAATTTTTGAAATTATTTTTCTTCAATTGTGTAGTTATTTAAATATTTTTCTAGTTTTATTATCAAGTGTCAATTATTTTCGTTATTATTTAGTTACCTTAAAAAAAATTTTAATTATATTAATTTTTGTTATTTGAATTTCCAAAAATTTATAATTTTGAATGACAATTAACAATGCAAAGTTTCTCGCGCGTTTTAATGTCGGTAGTATACATAATATTTTAATGTTTACATGAATAACGTTATTTGTTTAAATAATATTAAATTGACATTTTAGTATAATTAAACACTTAATTTTATTTTATTTAAAAAGTTAAAACTATTGAGACCATGTTTAACATCTTTAATTTTTCAAAAGAAGTCGTCATCAAAAACTTTAAAGCGAATATTTTGTCCCCCATTTTTAAAAAAAATTGCCCCTATTCCCCTTTTTTACTAACAACAGGGGCTGCCATACCTGATAGTTTTTATTGTTTTTTAGGGCAAATAACGAGACACGTATTTTTTTGTTTTGTAAAATTTTTTTTTCGCAGAGTTACGAGCATTTAAAAGTTTTAGGACAAAAAGTGATTTTTGAACGAAAACACTAACAATTTTTTTTACATTTATTCAGTTTTTTCAAAAATTGATATTTTTAAATTTTCTTTACTGATTTTACTAATGTTTTAGGTGCTCTTTCTTAGCAATTTTAAAAATTTGAAACATTTGAAAAATTAACAAAATGGCGGCTATTTTTTTAAAAATTAAAAAACTTGAATTTGTCAAAAACGTAATTTTTTTTGTAGTTACAAAATAACAAAAATAATTTTTTCCAATAGGTTTAATGTGCGCTAAAATATGGTGAAAGGCGGAAGAATTTGTTTTTACAATACTAAAATTAATTACTTTGGCTAATACAGCGCCATATATTATTTATATATTTATTCTGTTTCTTGATTTTAATGCGTTTTAGATGTTTCTCCTATTCAAATTTATAAAGTTAAAAAAATTTTATATTTACAAAATGTTGGTTATTTCTTAAAAAATCAAAAAAGTCGATTTTCTCGAAAATATAATTTTTTTAAAATTTTTTTTGTTATCTAATGACTATAAACAAAATTTCAAAAAAATAAAAAATTATATTTTTGAGAAATTCGATTTTTTTGATTTATCAAAAAGTAACCAACATTTTGTAAATTTGAAAATTTTTTTAAACTTATAAGTTTGCATAGGAGAAGCATGTAAAACGCTACTAAAATCAAGAAACAATAAATATATGAATAATTTATGGCGCTTATGGGCGACTTTAGGCAAAGTGTTCTGAAGGGAGGATATATGGGATAGAAAGAGATAGCACCATAGTGCTATCTGTTTCCCTCTCTCTCTCTCTCTCTCATTCTCTTATAAAAATATAAGATTCTTGGGAAGGGCGGTCGCCCCAATCGACCCTACGTTAAACCGCCACTGATGGCGCAGTATTAGCCAAAGTAATCGATTTTAGTATTTTGAAAAATAAAATTCTTGCGCCTTTGACAGTGCTTTAGCGCACATTAAACCTATTGGAAAAAATTCTTCTTATTATCTAGTAATTATAAAAAAAATTCAAAGCATTACGTTTTTGAGAAATTTGATTTTTTTTATTTTTTAAAAAAATGGCCGCCATTTTGTTAATTTTTAAAATTGCTAAGAAAGAGCACTTAAAACATTAGTAAAATCAGAAAACAAAATTAAAAAATATTAATTTTTGAAAAACTAGAGAAATTTTAAAAAAAATTGTTAGCGTTTACGGTCAAAAATCACTTTTGTCTCGTTATTTGCCCTAAAAAACAATAAAAAACATGTGGAACATATTCAGCCTGCAGGATTTGAAATAGAAACAGCATAATGTAAAATTGGATTAAAATATATATAGAGGTAAAAATTTAGGAATTAAAGCTTACATCATTTAATTCCTCAGCAATTGACTTTCGACGGTCAGCTGCAGAGACTTTTACCATATTGCAAATAGACTTTCTATTTACAGTAAATTTATTCTCTGGAGGAAGTGCTTCCAAAATCGGATCAATTATTTCTCGAAAAGCAGCATCATCCATTAATGAAAAAGGTCGACCATGTAATGAAACAAGGTCTACCAATGACTTTCGAAAACCTTCTGGCGAAATTGAAATATTTAATTTCATTTGATCCTCAGAATTCTTTGTTTTGGACAGGCGAGCATTATTTTCTTCTCTTAACATTTCTCCAAATTTTTGAGGATGGAATCTCTTTAAATGTGCCTTTAAAGTTCCAGCATGTTTCTGCTGATATTTAAAAGATAGATTTCTTAATTAAAAAATATAAAAAGACATATTAAACAATATAGAAATTAATGATAAGTAAAAAAGTAAAAAATAAGGAAAATGTACCGGAAAGGGAAAAAATAACTGGAAGTAAAAGATAATAAGCAAGTAAAAAAAAGGAAAAAGTAGTAAAAGTGACCAAATAACTTGAAATAGAAAACAATAAATAGAAGATTATGAGGAATTAGTAAAAACAAATTTTTAACGAATTTGACTATAACAAATCAAAATTACACTAGGCTGCTACCATTTCAAATCATACAGGTCGAATCTGTTTAAAATTCAAAATCATGTTCAACACGATTTTTATTTTTTTTCAGGGCAAATAATGAGACACGTATTTTTTTGTTTTGAGAAAAAATTTTTTTTCGCAGTGTTACGATCATTTAAAAGTTTTAGGACAAAGAGTGATTTTTGAACGAAAACGCTAACAAATTTTTTTAAAATCACTCTTGTTTTTTCAAAAAATTCTATTTTTTAATTTTGTTTTCTGATTTTACTTATGTTTTAGGTGCTCTTTCTTAGGAACTTTGAAAATTTGAAAAATTTTGAAAATTAACAAAATGGCGGACATTTTTTGAAAAATCAAAAAACTCAAATTTCTTAAAAACGATTTTTTTTTTGTAGTTAGTAGATAACAAAAATAATGTTTTCCAATAGGTTTAATGTGCGCTAAAACACTGTGAAAGACGCAAGAATTTTTTTTCTATTTCTTGATTTTACTTATGTTTTTGTTGAAAATTAACAAAATTGCGGCCATTTTTTGAAAAATCAAAAAACTCAAATTTCTTAAAAACGATTTTTTTTTTTTTTTTTGTTAGTAGATAACAAAAATAATGTTTTCCAATAGGTTTAATGTGCGCTAAAACACTGTGAAAGACGCAAGAATTTTTTTTTCTATTTCTTGATTTTACTTATGTTTTTGTTGAAAATTAACAAAATGGCGGCCATTTTTTGAAAAATCAAAAAACTCAAATTTCTCAAAAACATAATTTTTTTTTTTGAAATTTTTTTTTTTGTTACTAGATAACAAAAAAAAATTTTTCCTATAGGTTTAATGTGCGCTAAAACACTGGAAGGCGCAGCAACTTTTTTTGTGAAAATTATAAAAGGCATTATTTTGGCTAAATTAGCGCCATAAATTATTCCATTTTTTTATTTTAGTAATGTTTGACTAATGTTTGACATGCTTTTTCTTTACAAATTAAGGAGTTTCAAAAAATTTTAAAATTGTCCATTTTTCAAAAATAAAAAAGCTTAATTTTCTTAAAAACAATAAATTTTATTTCTTTAAAATGTGTTTTCATTTACTAGATAGAAAAAGGAATTAAAAATTATATATCTCTAAATAAAAAATAGTTGTTTAAAAATCAAATAAAAAATATTCAAGGTGATTTTTCCAACTGAAAGATATCTTTGCATTAGACAAAATAATGATATTTTTAAGAAATTTAAGTCTTTTGATTTTTCAAAAAATGACCGCCATTTTGTTATTTTTCAAAATTTTTAAAATTTTCAAAATTGCTAAGAAAGAGCACATAAAACATAAGTAAAATCAAGAAATAGAATAATTATATGAATAATATATGGCGTTGTATTAGTCAAAATAATGACTTTTATAATTTTCACAAAAAAAATTCTTGCGCCTTTCACAGTGTTTTAGCGCACATTAAACCTATTGTAAAACATTATTTTTGTTAACTACTAACTGCAAAAAAAAAATAAAAAAATAAATAAAAATTACGTTTTTAAGAAATTTGAGTTTTTTGATTTTTCAAAAAATGGCCGCCATTTTGTTAATTTTCAAAATTTTTCAAATTTTCAAAGTTCCTAAGAAATAGCACCTAAAACATAAGTAAAATCAGAAAACAAAATTAAAAAATAGAATTTTTTGAAAAAACAAGAGTGATTTTAAAAAAATTTGTTAGCGTTTTCGTTCAAAAATCACTCTTTGTCCTAAAAAATTTCAAATGCTCGTAACTCTGTGAAAAAAAATTTTTTCTCAAAACAAAAAAATACATGTCTCATTATTTGCCCTAAAAAACAATAAAAATCATGTTAAACATGATTTTGAATTTTGAACATATTCGACCTGTATGATTTGAAATGGTAGCAGCCACTACTGATTAAAGAATTAAAATATTAAAAAGAAACTTAGAAAATGAGAATAAATATAAAATAAAGAAAATAAATATTACTATTTTAGAAAGTTTGGAGAAAAAATGTAAGAAATTTTAAAACCTAGAAAAATGTTAGCCTAAGAATTGAAAAAGTTAAAAGTTTTTGAAAAATTTTAAAGAAACCTCAAATATAACATCCCAGATAACCAGCGTACAACTACTGTACACACCATGTACCTTTGCACTATACTAGTACCATACGTGTATAAAAGTACTGATTTTCGAAGTACTGATACTAAATTAGTACAGTGCCAGTATGTATGTACATTTTTATTACATTTGTACGACGTACTAGTATCGTACTAGTATCACACTTGTATGTAATAAATAGAAACTTTAATATTTTCACTTAGTACGGCGTACTAAATAAATATGGAGTCGTACCAGAGTCGTACTACTCCGCCATCTTGAAAAATAATTTGTCAGTTTGATTACTTAGTAAGAGTATAATACTAGTACAGTGCCAGTACATCATACTGTTGAATAAAAAAGAGTATGCACATACTGGTACTGTACCATTTTAATGCAAGTATCTCAACATAATTACGCTATACTCCTATAATACTAGTACAATGCGAAGGTACATGGCAAGTACAGAGCCGGTATACCGGGTATTTTGGATTAGTACGCTTGGCTATCTGGGATATAATAACTACAAAATGATTGAAATAATTGAGATTATAGTCAACAATTAAACGAGGTAAAAATTATGTATGCTTCGTTGACATTTCGCTTCAAATTCATTGAAAAATTTAAAAAAAAAAAAAAGAATTTTAAATTTAAAAAAAATTAAAAAAACATGAATTATTTTACTAATTTTTGATCAATTGTAAAAGTTATATAGGTCAATCGATTCGTTTTGAGATAAGGAATCTGATTTTTGTTTTAAGTTTATTTTATCATGGATAATGTTTTTGGCAAAAAACGATTTTTTTTTCGATGAAAAAAGGTGATGCAAAAAAAGTTGATAGGAATCCTGTGTCCTAATTTAAATATTCATGACCTTAATAAGTCATCCAAATTTTATTAAAATACGTTGAAGTGTTCTTACACACACATACGTACATTTGCTTAAAAATAAAAATTTACGCTTGTTAGATTAATTAATTTTTTTTTATCATGAAAAACGTTGTTGGCAAAAAACGATTTTTTTTCGATGAAAAAAGGTGCTCAAAAAAATGTGAAAAGTATTTTCAAAGAATCCTGTGTCTCAATTTGAATATTCATGACCTTAATAAGTCATCCAAATTTTATTAAAATACGTTGAAGCGTTCTCAAGATATCCTGGCGACAAAAAAATCTATACACACACATAAGTACACGCATTTCCTTAAAAATAAAAATTTACACTTGTTAGAAGAAAATGAGTCGATTTAGACTATTTTCGGAAAATCGAAAATCTTAACGATCACAAAGCCAAATGAGGAAGCTAAATAAAAAAAAATGTAAGAGAGAAAGTATAAAGATAACAAAAAACTATAAATTGAATCAAGACAATTAGAAATTATTAAAAAATGATAAAACAAATTATTAATGATGAATGTAGAAAAATAACCAGTATTAAAGGTGAAATATTTAAAGAGAAAAATATTTAAATGAAGGATAATTGAAGGTGTCATATGAGTTAGCAGTTAGTCTTTAATAAAAAATAACGCCCTGTTCCCTGCGTGCCATTTTATGCATTAAAGTTAATTTATAAAGTTGTAAAAAAAACGTTTTGATTTTTGAACTAAAAACTGAAAATTTAACAAAAAAACTGAACTTGCCGCCTCGCGGCAACACTACAAATTTACTAAAAAAATTGAAATACATTCAAAAATAGAAAAAAATGACTATAAATTTAAAATCTCGAATTAAGGAAAAGTAAAAACAGTTGTAAAATAAGTTGAAAATAAAACAATTAACAAAGAAAAAATAAAAATTAATTCTTCTGTGACCAGAGTCTATAGGACATTTTACACCATAAGAAGAAAAGAGAAGTATGCGCAAACAAACGATCCAGGGAGTGAATGGGAGTGAGAGAGAAGCAACAACATCAACGTTCCCTCCCTCTCACTCTTTTTCTCTCACTCATTGGTTGTTTTATCTCTAATCCAATGTTTACGATCATTGTTTTAGAAAAATGACTGGAAATTAAGAGCAATAAATATTCAAATAAAGACAAAACATTTTTGCATCAGGAAGATATGTAGAAAATAAAAAAAATTATGTAAGGTAAAACTAGAGGCAACTATAGGGTGATAAAAAAAGAAGACAAATTATTCAAAAATAAAAGTGTCTATAAATTGAATTGAATAATTAAATTGGAAAACAAAGAAGTTATAAAATCGTAAGGATTACTAAAAAAGTGAAAAAATATTTCAAAATTCAAGAGATATTATTAGAAAAATCATAAAATTAATAGCAAATAAAAAGATAATTATAAAATAAATTTGACATCAAGAATAAAATTAAACATAACTACAAAATGACAAAAAGATATTAAAAAAAAAAATTATTAAAAAACAGAATATTAAAAGAATAATAACAAATTAATCAAAAGAAAAGTATGGAATTTAATCTAAAAAAGGTTACTTTTAAATAATACGTGATCTTTTAATGGTTAATAATATATAAAAACCACTTACTTTAAATGAAGTAAATAATACGTGATCTTTTAATGGTTAATAATATATAAAAACCACTTACTTTAAATGAAATCTTACAATTTTCAGTCTTGCACATATATTCCTGGTTGGTTTCGTTGCACTCAAAAAAATCGTAAACCAGTGATCTAAACACTTTCTTTTTTGTCGGATTACTCATTTTAAACAATGAACAGTTTAATAAAATAATTAATAACCAACAAAATATTATTCAAACTGTTGCGGTTCAGTACACTGCAAGACGCTGTCCGCTTTGCGCTGGTAGTTTTCGCACTGAAATTGTCTATGACAAATTTTCACGTATTTCAAAATTTTCATTTTCCCTCTCCATCAATTTCCGAAAACTGATTGAAGGACCTCTTTCTTCTATTCTGATGCATCACTTCTGCGAACTTAGTCTTCTCCAAAACTGCATAAGCGTTGCATTTCGCTACTGTAAACATGCGCAACCTTCAAAATAGTACGAAAATTTACCCAAAATAATTCCTGTACTTTCCTTGATATCTTATTTTATGAAACATACGAAACACTTAAAATATTAATAAAAGTTGTGTTTTACGAAAAAAAAATAATTTCGCAGACTTACGAGCATTTAAATGTTTTAGGACAAAGAGTAGTTTTTGAACGAAAACGCTGACAATTTTTTTGAAAATATGTATAATATTTTTCAATTTTTTTTCTTATTTTACTAATGTTTTAAATAATCTGTCTTAGCAATTTTAAAAATTTAACAAAATTTAAAAATAACCCAATGGCAGACAATTTTTAAAAATAAAAAATCGAATTTATCAAACACATAATTTTTTTTTTTAATTTTTGTAGTTACTGGAAAAAAATGGTTTCCAATAGGTTTAATGTGCGATAATTCACCATGAAAGGCGCAAGATTTATTATTATTTTTATTTTAAATACGGAAAGTCATTACTTTGGCTAATACAACGCTATATTTATTATTCATATATTTATTTGGTTTTTCGATTTTAGTAGCGTTTAAGATGCTTCTCATCTGCAAATTTATAAAATTAAATTTGTTTTTAAAATTACAAAATGTTGATCATTTTTTAAAAAATCAATAAACTCGATTTTGTCAAAAACATAATCTTTTACTTTCTTAACAAATTATATACCAAGCATATTGGAAAAAATTCTCTTTTACATCTAATAACAAGAAAAAAAATTTTATGAAAATAAAAAGATAATTATTTTTTTGAGAAAATCGAGTTTTTAAAAAAATGAGTGATATTTTTTAAATTAAAAAAAAAAAAAATTTCCAAGTTTACAGAGAAGAAGCATTTAAAACGATATGAAAATCAGAAAACAAAATAAATATTTGTGAATAATATATAGCGCTGTATTAGCCAAAGTAAGGATTTTTGTCATTTAAAATAAAAATTTTGCGCTTTCATGCAAGATTTTTAGAGCATTTTTTTTTTTTTGTTATCTAGTAACCACTAAAACATTTTCAAAAAAATAAATAATGATGTTTTTGAGGAATTCAATT
This sequence comes from Ganaspis brasiliensis, assembly GCA_037103525.1. Classification (NCBI taxonomy): domain Eukaryota; kingdom Metazoa; phylum Arthropoda; class Insecta; order Hymenoptera; family Figitidae; genus Ganaspis; species Ganaspis brasiliensis. The sequence goes on from JAZKLR010000082.1 coordinate 377,467, forward strand.
TTCTTGATATTTAAAAATCGGGTCGACATTTCGTAAATTTCAAATTTTTCCAGATTTTTGAAATTGCTAAGAAAGAGCATTTAAAACATTAGTAAAATCAAAAAACAAAATTAAAAAAACTAGAGAGTTTTTAAAAAAATTGTTAGCATTTTCGTTCAAGCACTCTTTGTCCTAAAACTGTCAGATATTCGTAAGCTCGTAACTATACGAAAATAAATGTTTAAAAAATAAATAAAAAATACATGTCTCATTTTGTGTTCTAAAAAACAATAAAAAGCATGTTAAACTTGATTTTTAATTTTGAACATATTCGGTCCGCATGATTTAATATGAAAACAGCCTCATGTGTTTTTTAATTACTTAAAACAAATTAATATTGTTTATTAGCAACTTTTCAGGACAATAAAAGCCCAACACTAATAATAAAGGAAGATCCATAATTATGAAAATTGTTTAAACAAAGTAATATTGTCTATTTGCTACTTTTAATCTAATTAAGCTAGAGAGTGTGAACTTTTTCTTAATTTTGCAACTTTTCAAGCCTAGTAAAGTAAAGTAAAGTAAAATTAAAAATCATAAAAATTATTTAAACAAATTAATATTGTTTGTTTTTAATTTGTTTATCAAGTAAATCAAGAGAACTGTAAGTATATTTAAATTTGTATGTTCTTACTGCAACAAAAGTTTTTTTAGAACTTTTTCGGGTTTAAAAGTGACTAATGATATTGCGGAGCGAAATGTCAAATTAATGACAGTTTTTAATTATTTAATAACAAGAGATGAGGAGCAAAAACAGTATTCACTATTAATTGTTTTGCAATACCGTAGAGAGTAAAAAGGCTGTAATAAAAAAACGTTATCAAAAACAATGCTGAAATGGTAAAGAAATTTGTTGAGTTGTTTTTTAAAAAATAAATTGTTCAGCAGTTCTACTTAATTATTGTGTTTTATATTTATTCTTACATTGTCGTGAAAGCCACTAACACTTTTCGCTACATTTATTATTAACTATGCAAAAATAAAAGCTTGTAAAATTAAGAAAGAGTTACAACTTTCTAGCTTTATTAGATGAAAAAGTTGTAAATAAACAATATTCATTTTTTAAACAACTTTATAATTGTTCATTTAACTTAAAAAATAGTACTAACCTTTACTAGGCTTGAAAATTTACAAAATTAACAAAAAGTTACAACTCTCTACCTCTTTTAGATGAAAAGTTGCAAATAAACAATATTACATTTTTTAAAAAAAATTAGAAACATACATGCAACAATTCTTCGTTCATTTATTTTGCAAGTAATTTAACGAAATTTTGGTGGAAAATATTGTAAAAAGTGGTAATAAATATTTTTAACGATCTTTCTTTTTTCATTTTATAGGAGGTTTTGAGAGCATTTTAAAAAATAGTTAATAATAAAATTTTTTTGAATATTGTTGAATTGTTAAATTATTGGGTTTTGTTCTTGAAACTATCCTCAAGAGAAACAGCATTATCGGATCAAAAAATATTAATTTTCATGGATTTTATATCAGTTCTACGAGAAAGTTCTTCTTCCGACTCATTGTTTTCTTCCACATAATTTTGGTCCACCCTGGTGAAGTAACTTAATTTTTGTTTATTATTTATTTATAACAAAAAACATTTAAACTTTCGAGAATGTCACATATAAATGACACCATCGATTTATAAAAAATTTTTACTATTTCTCTATTTGTTAATTGCTTATAACAATTTTTTAAACAAATAATGTTTTATACAATTTATAATGTTTAAAGTAATTATGGAAAACATTCTCTAATTTCCAGAATCTTTTTTTTTATCAAAATTTTAATATTTGTTCATTTGTTTATAACAATTTGTATAAACAATTAAGAATGTTAATTTCAATTATTTAAAACATTCTCCACTTTTCAGAATTTTTTTTCTGGTAAAAATTTTAATATTTGGTTATTTATTTATAATACTTTGTTTAAACAATTAAATTTTTAAACAATTTATAATATTAACTTGAATAATTTAAAACATGCTCCTCTTCACAAAAATTTTTTTCTGACAAAAACTTTAATATTTATTCATTTGTTTATAACAATTTGTTTAAACAATTAACTTTTTAAATAATTTATAAAGTTAAATTTAATGATTTGAAACATTCTCCACTTTTCAGATTTTTTTTTCCTGATTAAAATTTTAATATTTGTCCATTTGTTTAAACAATTTATTATGTTATATTTAATTATTTAAAACATTGTCCACTTTTCAGAAATTTTTTTTCTAATAAAAATTTTAATATTTCTTTATTTTTTTTATAACAATTTGTTTAAACAATTAATTTTTTAAACAATTTATAATATTAAATTGAATACTTTAAAACATGCTCCTCTTTTAAAAATATTTTTTCTGACTAAAATTTTTATATTTGTCTATTTGTTTATAACAATTTGTTTAAACAATCAATTTTTTAAACAATTTATAACGTTTAAAATAATTATTTAAAACATTCTTCACTTTCCAGAATCGACTTTTTTTGTTATTGTCATCTGCTTGTACTTTTGCTGAAATAGCGTATTGTTTAAATTTATTATTTATTGATTTATTCATAATAAAATAAGGGGGCCAAATGAAATAATAAGAAGGGCTTGAATTCCAGGAAAATAAAAGAATTGAAGAGCTTATTACTTCTTCTGTATGAGAAAGTAAACATAGCTCTTGTTTGTTTACATCGTGTTCTCAATTGAACGACGCACCGCGATATCATACAAGATGATGTGCTGTGGCTCTCGACGATATGATTTGAACAGGGCCCAGCGCATTGTGTTGTGGCCCGCCACGATACGATTCGTCGGAGTCCATCGTGTTGAATCTCGCCACGATACGATGGAACTCAGTCTATCGTATCGTGGCCAGCCCCACCACGATAGCCTCAGACGCATCGTATCGTGGCGAGCCACGATACTACTCAGCTGAGTCTGTCGTGTTGTGGTTCGCCACGATACAACACTACACGATCTGCTCGAGGCCATCCTTGATTTGAATACCCAATTACTTTCTTTAATTTACAATTATTTTCTTCAAATCTCAATTATTATCTTCTATTCACAATTATTTTAATTAATTTTTAATCATGTTTTTTAATTTTCAAATATTCTCTTTAATATTCAATAATTTTCGGCTTCTTTCAATATTTTTATCAATTTTCAATTGTTTTCTTCAATATTCAATAATTCTCATTTTTTCAATTGTTTTTCCAGTTTTCAATTATTTTCTTCAATTTTCAAATATTTTCGGTTTTTTTCAATTATTCTTTTCAGTTTTCAAATATTCTCGTTTTTTCAATTATTTTTTCAGTTTTCAATTATTTTCTTCGATTTTCAAATATTGTCGGTTTTTCAATTATTTTTTTTCAGTTTTCAATTACTTTTTCAGTTTTCAAATATTCTCATTTTTTCAATTATTTTTCAGTTTTCAATTATTTACTTGAATTTTTAATTATTTCAGTCAATATTCAATAATTCTCGATTTTTTTTCAATTATTTTTTCAATTTTCACTTGTTTCCTTCAATAGGCAATTATTTTCCAAGAACTTCAATCCAGTTCAATTTTTTATAATCCAATTAAATTTACAATTATTTTCTACAATTACTACAGTAATTTTCTTTCAATTTTTATTCTTAGTTATTTCTGTTCTAAATTTTAATTTACATTCTTAACTTTTAAGATAATTCTGTTGAAATGTAAACTTTTTAATGTTGCAATTTTTCGAATTTTTTGCAATTGTCCTTTATTTTCGTCTTTTTTCAATTATTTTCTTTCATATTATTCAATTATTAATCATTTTCTTGAAATTTCAATTCAGTTCTTTAATTCTTTAATTATTTGTATCCAATCACAATTCTTGTCTTTTATTGATACTTTTTTTCATTTTCAATTATTCTCTCAATTTGAAAGTATTTTCTTCAAATTTTAATAAAGTTTAATTTTTCAAAAAGCAATTAAACTTTCAATTGTTTCTAGAACTATTCCTATCATTTTCTTTCTTTTTTAGTTTTTTTTAATTTCATGTTTATCTTTTTCTGTTTAAAATTATTTCTGTCAGTTTTTAATTTAATAATCTTGCCATGTTTAGAATTTTTTCCAATTGGCAATTATTTTATTCAATATTTAATAATTCTCGGCTTTTTTCGATGATTTTTTCAATTAACAATATTTTTCTTAAACTTTCAATTCAATTTTTCAACTATCCTCTTAAATTCACAATTATTATTTTCTTTAATTTTGAATTTTTTTCTTCATTTTTCAACTATTTCTTCTAATTTGAAATTATTTTCTTCAATTTTCAACCAACTTTAACTTTTTGAAATCCCATTTAATTTCCAATTATTTGTTATAATTATTTCTACAGTTTTCTTCAGTTTTTAATTGTCAATTATTTTCTTAAATATTCACCAATCCTGGGCTTTTTCACTCTTTTATACTATTTATTTATTTATTGATATAGTAATTTGTAAATTATTTATTATCAATAATTTTTTTGAAATCTCAATTTAACTCCTTAATTCCTCAATTTTTCTGTCTAATTCACAATTATTTTCTTCATTTTTTAATTATTTTGGCAATTTTTAATATTATTTTCTTCTTATCAATTTGTGATTATTTCTTCAAATTTCAATCCAGGTCAATTTTTTAAAATTAAAATTTTTTTCAATTATTATTATTTCTGTAATTTTTTTCCTTTTTTAATTTCCAATTGTTTTTTTAAAATATTATATTTGTTCTTTAATTTTTTAAATTATTTTTGTCAATTGTCGATTTATTAATCTTGTCATTATTCCAATTTTTTTCATTTGTCAATTATTTTCGTCATTTTTTAGTTATTTTAGGTCGATATTATCAACTCGAGAACATTTTTGGATGGTCAAGAGATTTTGAGATCAATATCAATATTGCTCAAATATGATATCGTCTTGATATCGTAAAGCACTAAGAAATAATGGTCAAGAGAACAAAATAATTTAAAAAGTTAAAGATTAGTTATAAAATTTTTTGAGAATTATTGAGGATTGAAAAAATTGAAGGAGATAATTGAAAATTGAGGAATGTAATGGAAATTTAAAAAATGTAATTAAAAATTGAAAGAAGTAATTGAAAAAGTCTAGAATTCTTGAATATAGAAAAAAATAATAGTTGAAAACTGAAGAATGAAATTGAAAATTGAAGAATGAAATTGAAAGTTGAAGATAATAATAAATAAGAATTGTAAAAAATAGTTGTAGAATTGAACAATTTAATTGAAATTCTACAATTTCTGTGATTGAAAAGAACATAGAAAGAAGCCGAAAATGATTGAATGTTGTAAAATTAATTGAAAATAGAAAAGAGTAATTGAAAGTTAAATGAAATTTAATTACATAAATTAAATTATTAATTAGACCTACAAAAATACCGGCCCGCCTGGCGGCGGCCCACCGGGATTTTTCCCGGTATCCTGAATGGCCAATCCGGGCCTGTATCTTTAAATCCAAAAGAACTCTCCTAGTGGGAAATAGAAATAGTGCTAAATGAACGGACGAACGAAAATTTTTTCTATTTTTCGAAAGTCAACATCATTTGTATGTATTAACGAACTATTTTGCATATGCAACTGCGTATAAAAATGCTTCAATACATAAAGGAATCACTATTTTTTAATATACCAATAGGTAGAAGTAGGTTAACTTAATAAAATGGACAAACCAACGAAAAAATGAACGAAAAAATGGTTACATTTTAATATAGTAAAGGATTTTGAACCACCTTCTTTTAAATTTAAAAATGATGTGAATTCCTAACAAAATTCAGACCTTAGTAAATTCATAGATTTTTCTGGGATATTTAGTTTTTTAAATTAAATATTGGATATAAATTGACAAATTGGGATTTCAGATTTTTTAAATGGTTTTGCAAAATTTCTACCTAAACTCAGAATATCTGCAATGTTTTCAGGAATTTCTACATCAGTTTCTACTATTATTTTGTTTCTTTGTTCTTGTCTTAATTTATCAATTTTTCTTGTTGATTTTTTAATTTAATTCTTGCCATATTTTTTTTTTATTTTATTGTAATGCATTTATCTCAAATGCTTTAAAAAACAATTTGATGTTAAAATACTGATATTATTTACAAAAATTTTTTAAAAATTATTTTTTGTTTAATTTCAAAATTAAATCACATCAGGCAATATCTATCTAGATATAAACAGATATAATATTAGATCTGACTATATTCAAATATATCTAGTTAGTTTTACACTCACATCAGGCAATATCTACCGAGATATAAATAGATATAATTTCAGATCTATTTACATCTGAATATACATATATATGTTCAGATAATATAAGCAGTTATATGTTTAATAATAATTGATTATATCGGAATAGACTAAATCATATATCATTATAGATCTGAGGTGTATCTGATTATATCTACAATACATTTAATTATACACTCGTTTTTTGGCCTTACGTCGATACAAGTGTTTTCTTGTGAAATAGTTTCTTTGATTAATTCTACGTACTATAATCAAATATCTACAATATATCTGAGGATATCTGAAATATATCTGATTATATCTTAATCCCTTTTTCTCGGGTATTCACGGAGAAAAAAAATTAGCAGCCAAAGCTAAGACTTAGCTACTTTAGCTAACTTTAATTGCTATTATATGGATAGCTAATTTTTTAGCTAACACAACTATTAATTAGCTTTCACAGCTAATTTTGTTAACTGAAACTGCTAAAAATTAGCTACCACAGCTAAGAATTAGCTATCCATATAGTAGCTAACTCATTTTTCTCAGTGTTATCATTGTGAATAATTTTATCTGAAACAATTAGCTTTCTTAAAGCGTTTAATTCAAGTATCTGGTTATTGGAAGGTAAGTACCGAATTAAATATTATTTTTAATACTAAAGATTTATTTCTTATAATTTTAAATTCATTTTCATTTATTTGGAATAAATTAACTTTTTAATAATTTTTAAAAAATAAAATTCAGTTACAACAAATTTAGAACAATAATTTATTAATTAAAGATACTACTTTAAGAGTTTTTTTAAATCTTTAAGAATTAAATACTTATTCATAGAAGATATTTGTTTTAATAATTTGTTCACAATTAAGTATATTAAGTGTTATCAATATTCAGAAAACGATACTTATTCAAGAATGTGTAATATAAAATCGGTATTATTTTATTCCTTTTCTTGTATTTGATTAAATGATTCAAAAGTTCAAATTCAAATATTAGAAGATTCTTGTTGCATCTATTCCAATGAATGGGTTGCTTCACTTCTGTCATACAAGACCTGATCATGTAACTTTAAAAATACAATTCAAATTTGTCTAAACATTTTGAAAACTTTTTAGCCAAATATTGGGAAGAGACTTTTAAACAACTCTATATTCATAAAGTTGCAATATGCTACCTATGATTGGCAAAGTTGTGATCATCCCAAAAGTTGACCAATAGCTATTGGTCCAATATTCGTTGCCAATAGTTTGCTAAGAGAAAAACTATTACCTATTTATGACTGTCCAAGAGAAAACGTGCCTTAGCTCCCAAAGAACAATTAAAACAACAATTTTTACTTTTGGATATGAAAGAGCAAATAAACATTTGTTGGTTGTCATTAAAAAATCAAAATTTATTTTTTGGAGCTATGGCAAGTTTTGTCAGGAACAGCCACATTTAAGTTTCTAATTTTAATACCAAATATTATGGATTTTTAAACTATTAAAACCTTACCTACCAAGTATGTTTATTATGCCAAAAATGTTGAATAATGAATTCTATATTTTATGCATTTACACGCCAAGTAAAATATTAATATATTTTACTGCTTTTTAATCTGTTTTCAAGAAAATGTATATTGCTGAATTTTTTTCGTTTAAGAAACTGCTTGGATATTAATATTTTAATACTATTAATGTCAAATATTGATAAATAATTACAAGAAGCTTGAATGCAATTGTATTTTGTAAATTCCATACGAAATTTTAATGCATTTTAATAGTGTCTCATTTTCTTTCATGCGATAAGGGTTATAATAATGCTGAAATGAATTAAATTTGCCATGTAACTTGGAAAGTGAAATGTTTAATATGCAAACCTTCTTGCCGAGCGTCGAAAGGAGTTAAATAAATATTATTATTTTGCCCTCTGTATGAGACTTTTTCTATTGTTAAATTGTTTAATATCAATGGAGCGTGATTTCTAATTAAAAATTTTGTTATTATATTTACAATAATATTAAAATTTATCTATTATTTAAAACAATATTATTACTGTCAATATCATTGTTATTATTGTTGTTATTTTTAGTGTTATTTTTATAATATTATTATTACTCTTAAGTGCAAGAAGTGTAAAATGTGTTTTTCAATTATGTTCTTATGGCTTTTTGGCTTTAAGAATATAATTTTTTGTAAACATTTCAATTTTTCAAAGAAATTAATTTTATTCAATACATTTATTTTAAAATTAAAATTAATTACTTCATTTACTTATTTTAAATATTTTTCTTACAATTTTTTTTTGTTATAATGCTTCAAAATTACGCGTGCTAAATGTATCGCATTTTTAGATTTTGTTTTAACGACCGTCCCATGAAACTGGCTTTTATTGACTTCATTTTTTATGGTAATTAGGAATAGTTTTTGATTTGCTTCTTGAGTTCAAAAATTTACAATTTGATTCCTGCAAATAGTTTTCTTGTTATGGAGCTTCAAACATTGGCATGTTAAGCGTCTCGATTTTTCTTCCTCCTCTTTGCCCCTCAGTCCTTTAACGTTTGTTTTTTCAGCGATAAGTTTCTTCTCTCGATGAGCGTCACATCAGTTTGTACGTGCGTATGAAACAAAGCGATGAACACTGATAGATATAATTGAGAATCGTGTTAAAACATTTTTATTAAAATGTAGAGGAGGGGATGGGAAGAATGTGGCGTGCGAAGTGTATATTTCGAATATAAAGTGATTAAATTTAATATTTTCTCCAACATTTTGATATTAACTTTTTTTTATTTATTTCCTTAAAACACGAATTATTTATTAGTTCAAGTTCCAGGAGAAAATGCCATGTAAATTCTTCCTGTAGCATTGCTTTGCATTGCAGTCAGTGGGGTGAAATTATTTTCTAAAAATAAATTTTTAGGAGTACATTTTTTAACATCCGTTTCTTAAGTAGATTCTCTCCATTTACATAATCTCAAACTAAAAAGCCCTTTTTCACCCCAAATAAATATCTTCCTGAAATTTCAGCAAAGATTAAAATATCAAGTTGCACATTTTTCAGGAAAAATTAGGTTGAGCTAAAATTCTTTGTTAAATAATAATTATTTTACATTTTGTGTTTTTTCTTACAATCCAGTTAAAAAAATTTGTTTCGTTTTAACTTTTATTTTAAGATGTACAGGCCTTAAATCTCAATGTATTTATTTGCATATTTTTGATATTACACTTTTTTCAATAATTTTTTGAGCCAATTAATTAAAATGTTTTATTTTCCACCATAAAATGTGATGTTATTGTTAGAGAATTTGATATATCGATATTTTTCGATATATTATTACTTTGTTACTATAAGTCTATTAAATTGAAGTTTTTAAAAATGTTATTTCTTGATTAATACAGTAAAATGATTAAAAATTAGTTTAAGAATTGTTACACGATGTTTATTATTTATTTAGTATATTTTTTATAGAGATTTAAGAAGGTGTCCATCTTGGGGCCACTTTTTTTAGACTGACAATTTTAACAATTAGAAAAAATGCTTTAAAAAATGTTTAGGTATGTTCAAAACAAAATTTTATGCCTCTGGCCATAAGTTATCTTATAAATTGTACTTTCATCCGGTATAAAACATTTTAATATATTTTATTTGGTTTGGATTCTACAGCAATAAATCGAAAGGGTGTCCAACTTGAGGCCCTCTCCTCTATAAGAATTTTAAGGGGAGGGAGGTTTATCGACATTCCCTAATATTTGTGCACATTGTTAAAGATACTCTTTAAGGTATAATTCTTTTGAAAATTTTAAAATCTAATTAAATTAATGAATTTTTTAGTTGATTCAGTGTAAGAATAAAAAAAATCTTTTCGTATTATAGATATCTATTTATTGAATTTTTTGGATATTTGGTTAAAATGAAGCAAACAATTTGTAAAATTTAAGTTGTTAAATCTTTTTGCAAATTTACGTAACAATCATAGATGGGGAGGGAGGGTTCCAAAATTATCGAAGAATGTTGTTACGTAATTTATGAATCGTCCCTAACAGCAACTTTTAAAATAATAAAATTTTTGAAAAAAATTGATATTGTTTAAGTTAATTGAAGAGCTATGAAAGATGCCAAACATTAATCTAGTCAAGCATTACAAGTTTCTCCCTCTGGTAATGTATTTTCTCTAAAAACATTTGAGAAAATAGAAAAGGATTTTAGAACTATGTCAATTTGAAATGGCTTTATTTTTAAAACAATTCATTGCAGTGATATTACATTATTTCGTACCTTCCTTTTTATACCACCTTTATTTATTAAATCCAGTGGCATAAGCAGGGTGGTGTGGGAGGAGGTCGGTCCACCCCTTGTATCACTGCAAATTGTGTTTAAAATAAGTGATACTTTTTGGTATTTTATGGTGACACCACCCCCGGTCTCACTAAGCCTAGCTACTATTAATAAAAAAATTGCTATAATGAACTCTGATCAATTTCTCATACATTATATAGTAATACTTTTTTTCTTTGCAGCCTCTTTTATTCTTAACGAAGAACTTCCCAACTTGTTATGTAAAATCACATGTTGCAGCTCACTCGTATCACTGTCCAAATGATCCTTGTAATTCTGTTTATAGTAATGCAAGTTCCATGAGATCACATATTCATCAACAACACACACCAATGTTTGCATCCAGAAATAATAATAATTCGAATCTCAATGACTCCGATGGTTGTTCCTCTTCTGATGAGGATGAACATTTGGAAGAGTATCCTGATGTACCTTTGAATCCAGATGTCAATCCCGAACCAGATAACAATTCTGATGTTCCTATGAATGATGTGGCTGAACACATAACGAAGGAAACTGTAGTCGAATATCTTTTATACTTACGAGCTTATACGAGAGCTACTAATGACGATGTTCTTGGTATTCTCGATCAGTTACAAAAAGTAGTTAAGGCATTTGTAAGATATTATTTGGAAAAAACTGCAAACATTGTTCAAGAAGAACTTCATGTAAATTTACATGAGTACATTAATGTAGAAGATACTATTGCTTCCATCGACTGCAGCTTTGGTTTGAACACTATTTTCAAACAAGACGTTTGTTTTGAAGATAACTTTGGAGTCATATAAGCAATGAGAAGGTTACTGGGAAAAACTTTTGAACCTTATGGAACCCCAGCAATTGATGGTAATCAACCTTTAGTACAGAAGAAGGACGAATTCATACATATCCTTATAAGTACTGTTCTTCGACATTGGTTTCAGAATGAAGATTTTAAAAACTTAATTAATATTCGAAGGCCATGTGAAGATGATATGCTGGAGTCGTATGCTGACGGAATTCTTTTTTAAAATCACGAATTCAAAATAGAAAAGCCTTCCTTCCTGGCCATTAGATTATTTTATGACGAAGCAGAAATGTGCGACAATTTAGGTTCGAAAGCAGGTTCCATGAATAAATTAGGTTTCTTTTACTGGACACTAGAAGATATGTCTCCGACTTGTAAATATCAATTAAAATTTATCAATTTAACTGGAATAATTTCTTATCCGCACGTAAAGAATTATGGAATTGACAGAATCTTGGAGGAAATTATAAAAGACTTTAAAATTTTGAAAGAGGAAGGCATTGAACTCATCAATGGCGATAAAATTCATTGTTTCTTATCTGTTTTCTCAGGCGACAATCTTGCTGCGCATCAAATATGTAGATTCAGAGAGTCGTTCGTTGCAACACATCCCTGTAGAACTTGCATGGCAACACTTGAACAAGTTAGAGAAAAAGTTACACAAGATGATACTTTATTAAGGACACCAGAACAGCACGACGTGCAAGTTAAAAAAATAGAAGACGCCAACGATGGCGAGAAAGAAGCATTACGGCAGCAGTATGGTATCAACAGAAGGTGCAAATTAAATTAATTGCGTGGGTTTCATGCTGCAACTTCGGCACCTCCTGACTTCGTCCACGACGATTTAGAGGGTGTATGTGTCGTAACAGTCAGATGTTTCTTGATGGAAATTTGCTTACAACTGAATTACATTACTCTGGAAGAGTTAAATGAAAGAATACGCTTATTTGATAATGGTTATTCCCAAAAGTCGACTAAGCCATCAGCAATAAAAGAAAAACATTTATTAAATGAAAGGGAAGGTTTTAAGCAAAGTGCATCGCAAATGAGGCACTTGGTTACGATACTGCCTTTGCTTTTAAGTGACGTGGTGCCACATGTACTTCCCGCATATCAAAATTTCTTAAAAATGCTAGAATTTTTGTGCATTCCTTTTGCCGATAAAATTAATGAGCGCATGTTCGTTTGTTTGAGTGACTCAATACAACAATATTTAGAATCTTTTAAGGAGATGTACAAAAAAATTTTACACCAAAGCAGCATTTCCTTGTTCACAGAGTACAAATAATTCAACGATATGGACCTGTGAGTCATTTTATAACTATTCGAGATGAAGCGAGACATCAGCCATCGAAAAGAGAGTCACAGTGTAAGCGTACTTACAAAAATTTGTCTCTTACTTTAGCAAAAAAAAACCAACTTTTTCAGGATGCAGTTATGAGGGAAACTCTGCAAAGAAAGTTAGAGACTGGTCCTACAAAAACATTAAGCGTGGTCGTACCACCATTTCAGACACTTTTTTCTGATGAAACGCATATTTTGACAACTTCGTGGATTAAACGACATGGAAATAAATATATAGCGTCAAAATGTTTTCTAGCAATTGATTATAGTACTGATTACCTACCACAATTTGCAGCTGTACACAAAATTTGTTTAAATAATGAATTTCCTATATACTGCTGTGCAGGAAAGTTCAGACAGTTAAACTTGACGTCACAGTAATGGCGTATAAAATAAAACTTTTAGACGATTACTTCATTTTATCACTTGACGATCTAATTTCGCATCACGTCTTTCATTCTCATCATTTAAAAGATAAACAAGTAATAATTGTTAAAAGAGCATTCGGAAGTTTGTACTGACAGTTAATGAGGTACTTATATGTATTATATTACACTGCGCAACATGAAAATTCTGAACCATTTTTTGCGAATTGACGCTGAAAGTACTTGCAAAAACTAGAAATTCTGCGTTATTACTTTTGCCAATTTGGTTCGGGTTTGGCTTTTATGCTATAATCAATTTTTTTGCTCAAATTGGATTTTGATAACTTTTTTGATATTTTGATAAGGCTATATCTCGTAAACCGAGAGAAATATCTTTTTTGTGTCTTCAGCAAAGTTGTAGGTTTCGAATGGGAGAAAAAAAATGCAGAACAAATTTACCCAAAAAAATTGCATGTGGTGCCTCAAAAACGCAAAACTGACCATTTTTTAACCATTTTTCTTACAATTTTCTACCATTTTTTGTAGTTCACGAGATATTAGTCAAAACGTCCAAGAATTTTCTCTTTAAAAGTCAAACAAATCGTGACTTAACCTGAAAATTATGGTTTTTAAGGAAAACATGTTTGGACGTTTTGATTCATATCTCGTGAACTACTGAATATTTTTTAAGTTTTCTTGGCTTAAATTAAAGGTGATACTTTAAAGCTTACATTAGTTTGAGATTACAAATTTTTTTACAGGTTTTATAGATACTACAACAAGTTAAACTTAAATTTTTGGTTTTTTGAGGTTAGAAAATAAATGAGAGCTAACTTTTAAAAAATGACCATAGATTCGGATTCAGCGACCAAAAATACGTAAGAATTGACTAGTCTGATCTTCCGCACTGCAAATTAATTTTTTTTTGTGTGCCGGTGTTATTAGGCTAATCATAAATATATAAATATTAATTGTCATAAATATAAATATTTTTTTACTATATTTAATAACATATCTATTTCTGTGTGTCCTTCAAATCTAGTGTAATTTAGATCTTCAGTGTTTTCAGTGTCTTCATATTCGCACTGAAGATCCTAATTACACTAGATTTAAAGGACACACAGAAATAGATATGTTATTAAATTATTTATCTTTAGATGATAATGAAGACTCAGATGATGATTTTGAACCACTAAAAGATTGAGATCATCAAAACCAGGGGCATTAAGTTCAATGGATGTCAGCAATTAACATTTATGGGCAAATCCATAGAACCAGTCAATTTTCATTTATAAAAATTTTCCAATTCGAGCACACTTTTCATTTATGGTTTATTTACTTGAAATATATATTTGCAATATTTGAAAACCTTTTGAATAAAAAAATATTTATATTTATGACAATTAATATTTATATATTTATGATTAGCCTAACAATCAATAAATTATAAGTTCATTTTAGAATTTATTTTTTAATTATTCTGCAAAATTATTGTAACCAATAAACAGACATTATTGACAATAAATTTGATACATTTGTTTCATTCGAAATAAAGCAAAAAAAAACGATATATTTGTGGATGTGTGGTCGAGCTATTGACTAAAAATGGTAGAAAATTGTAAAAAAATTGTTAAAAAATGGTCATTTTTGCGATTTTGAGGCACCAGATGCAATTTTTTCGGGTAAGTTTGTTCTGCATTTTTTTCTCCCATTCGATACCTACAACTTTGCTGTAGACACAAAAAAGATATTTCTCTTGGTTTACAAGATATAGCCGTATCAAAATATTAAAAAAGTTATCAAAATCCAATTTGAGCAAAAAAATTGATTATAGCATAAAAGCCAAACCCGAACCAAATTGGCAAAAGTAATAACGCAGAATTTCTAGTTTTTGCAAGTACTTTCAGCGGCAATTCTCAAAAATCGGTTCAGAATAGATGACCTTAAAAATGTTCCACAGTGTTATTTTATATGCCACACAAAACTTGATATTTTTAATTTAACATTGCAATTATCAAGTCAGTTTTGATAATTGTTTCTAAAAGAATGTTAAATAGTAAACGTAATATGAATAATAATGATTAAATATTTTCAGATTATTTACAAACTTTTAAAATCGTTCCATAGAAGATTATTGACACATTTTGCAGAGAAAATTGTGCTTGGTGTCAATCTCATTATTCATTTTTTGTATAATTACAATTTACTTTCAGTACACTGTCAATGAGTTTTATAATTACAAAAAAAGGTAATAGAAATGTGAATAATATGAAGCTGACAAAGTTATTCGTAATTCCTGAATGATCAATATTGTAAATGACCTTGTAAATATTAAATACTCTATTTTAGTCTCATTGTTTTCTATTCTAATGATAAAAATATTTTCATATTGTACTATGCTCAGGATAAATACCTTATACTTTAAAATTAGTCCTTATCAGGCTCACAAGCCCTACAGAATTGAATAATATTAAATAAATAAACATACAGGATTAAATAATTACCGAGTTACTTATTTCATAACTATATTGTTCAAAGTAAAAATTAAAAATCAATAGGGGAGGGTGGTACCATACCGACCCCCCTCTATTTCTCAGATATCGTGAATACTATCAAAATAAGACTTTCATGACTCTGACAATTTGCCCATAGCTAATAAGCTCTTGGTCCAATTGTATCTCGGAATTATACGTAAAATTTTTTTTTTGGTTGCTTATGGCCTTAACTTTAATACATAATATTCAAATTCAAACGCTTTCATTGATATGAATGATCGGCAAGACATTATGTGAAAATAGTAATTAAGATCAGACTAAAAACACTCATTTTTTATTGTAATGATAATTTCTTTACTCTTATTCTGAAAAAGGCCTTAAATAATAAATGTAAATAAAGTAAAAGTAATTCAACTTAATTCTAGTTTGTTGTTTTTTAATTCAAATAACAGTACAAGTTCAAATTTTTGTTTAATTAAGATCAGACTAAAAACACTCATTTTTTATTGTAATGATAATTTCTTTACTCTTATTCTGAAAAAGGCCTTAAATAATAAATGTAAATAAAGTAAAAGTAATTCAACTTAATTCTAGTTTGTTGTTTTTTAATTCAAATAACAGTACAAGTTCAAATTTTTGTTTGTTTTTGCTATTTCCTGCAATAAAAATAGGGGCTCACCCTTTTTGAGCTTGTTGAAAACGTCCATTTTCGATTTTCTCTCTGTACCTCCTATTTCATGAAAGCAAGTTACGCGCAAACCTGTGGAAAAATGGAAAAATGTTTCCTTTACTAAAAAAAAATTTGACCTTAACAAAGAAACAAGTTTTTAGCACCTTTTTGGCTTTTGCCTTTTCGGGCCAAAAACAAACAATATAATAAAGCACATTATTGTTGCACCTATCAGTTCAACTGAAACTGATAGAGAGTCTCACCCTAAACGCTCAACTTCACTTGAGACCCTCTATTAAATTTTTTCCGTGCACTATCAACTTTTTTAAACAGTTAATTCGGATATTTATTTGTGGGGTTGGTTTTGGGA
Source organism: Ganaspis brasiliensis (assembly GCA_037103525.1). Taxonomy (NCBI): domain Eukaryota; kingdom Metazoa; phylum Arthropoda; class Insecta; order Hymenoptera; family Figitidae; genus Ganaspis; species Ganaspis brasiliensis. Next base: position 394,108 of record JAZKLR010000082.1, read on the forward strand.
GTTGATTGACATTTTTATCGATTTAAACTGATAAAGTGTATAACCCTGTAAGCTTCCATTTTCTTAAGACCCTTTATTAAATTTTTTCCATGCACTATAAAATTTTTCACACACTTCATTCGGATTTTTTTAATGTGGGGTGGGTTTTAAAGGTTCATTGTCCTTGTTATCAATCAAAACTGATAAAGTTTTTAACCCTGAAAGATGCCCTTCTCTTAAGACCCTGTATAAAATTTTTCCTGTGCACTATTAAATTTTTCAAACACTTTGTTCGCAATTTTTATTTTAGGGTGGGTTTTAGGGGTGCATTGTCTTTGTTATCGATTTAAACTGATAAAGTGTCTTACAGTAAAAGGTGCTCTTCTCTTTAGACCCTAGATTAAATTTTTTGCGTGCGCCATACATTTTTGAAAAACATAGGAATTTTTATTGTGAGTTGGGTTTTTAAGGTTGTTTAACCTTTCTATCGACTAATCCTAAACTCACCTCTTCGAAATGTACCCTTAATCAGTCAGCTACTTAGGAATATTTTACTATGGGGTGGTTTTTAAAGGATGTTCACCCTTACTATCAACAGGAACCCATAGTATGACTCACCCTAAAAGCTACCCTTCAATAAGAACCATCAATTAAATTTTTTCCGCGCACTTGAATATTTTCAGGTCAGGTGGTTTGGAATATTTCACTATGGGGTAGTTTTTAGGGGATGTTCCCCCTACTATCGACAGGATCCTATGCTGTGACTCACCCTGAAAGCACATATACGATTAGGACCTTTAATAAAATTTTATCCGTAAACTTGACACCAGAAAATTTTTTGTTTTTGTTTTAAACATTATTAATTGTTTTAAACAATTAAGTTTTTTTATGCTTTCTCCATTCTCATAAACATCTTCTTTTATATAAAAATGTGTATTTGATATTTCAGTACAGAAATCAACAATAAAATTTAACTGCCCGACATTTGCATAAAAACAATCACAATTTGTTTATTGTGGTGCGCGACGGTTATGCTGTTTTACCTAATGGCGCGTAACCTCGTAATTGTGCTAGGCAAAGGTTTGATTTATTATTCGTTTTCGATTAATTATATTCATAAAAAAAACTAAAAGAAGCTTATAATTTCAAATTAATAAAGACTGCATTTCGTAAGAAAAATATAATAATACATTTATTAATAGTTATTAATTTACATTTAAAATAATATCAAAATGGTTTTAACCATTTTAAATTTCGAAATTTTAACGATTTATTAATAATCATTAATTTGCATTTAAAATAAGATTAAAATAGGTTCTGAACATTATAAGATTTCGAAAATTTAACGATTTATTAATAGTTATAAATAAATTTGCATTTAAAGTAAGATCAAAATGGTTCAAATATTATAAGATTTCAACATTTTAACGATTTTGCTTCAGTTTTTTGGTTTTACATTTTTTTACAGTTTGTTAGATTAAGAAAAAGAAAATTTCTCCACTTTTCTTCCTATTTATTTAATTTTCTTGATGTTTCACTATTTTTTTAGTCCTTCCTTGCGTTTTAATTAATTCTTTAATTTTTGTTATCATTTTTCCTTCTTTTAAACTATTTAGTTTTTATTTTATAATTACGAATTTTTTAAAACATTTATTTGATGCTTTTTTCTTCATTTTAAATTTTTTTTTAATTTTCTACTTTTCTGAAAGCTTTTATTCTTTTATTTTATATTATGTAAATTACTGATTATATTTTAAAAAAATCGATTCTTGATTGATATAAAAAAACATCGGATTTTTAAATTTTTTTAATAAAGATCATGATTGTTATCAGCCCTGCTTTTAAGAATATAGCAAAATTTTAATTTATTTTACCTAGCTGTTTGTTTATTATTTATAATAAAAATTTTATGTCAGGGAAAAGTCAGGGAAATGTCAGGGAAATTTGTAATCTAAGTTTTGTGGCCACCTTGGTTTTGAAAAACGAGTTGTTTTTTTAAATTCTTTACCCATTTATTTTATTTAATTAAGGCTTAAAATTTTATAAATTTATCAGTAAACTCAGGGTGTTTAACGATTTTTAAAAAAATTTCGCTAATTTGTTAAAACAAAGAAAACATTTTAATCTAAATCCTCCTCTTCTTCAATAATTTTGAAAGTTGATACCCGGAAATTGATTAAAGAACCAAAAATTGACTTTTTGTTAACATTTTTGTTTTGTTTCTTAAATTCAACTTTATATACTAAAAATGCTATTCTTTACATTAAAAAGGATCCATTTACCTATAAAAAGTTTATATTTTTTCAAAAGTTTAAAAAAAATCGCAATTATTAATTTTTTAAAAAATTGTTATTTTCATTTTTTTTCATTTTTTTTTTCAATACGTTTTTCTATTTTGTCTATTTTAATTATTAATTGATATATCTACTCTTTTAAGCAATGTCTAGATTTTCTGGTTTTTTAAAAAAAATGTTAGAATGTTCAATTTTCATTCTTTATATCGTTAAAATTTCGAAATTTAAAATGGTTAAAACCATTTTGACATTATTTTAAATGTAAATTAATAACTATTAATAAATGTATTATTATATTTTTCTTACGAAATGCAGTCTTTATTAATTTGAAATTATAAGCTTCTTTTAGTTGTTTTATGAATATAATTAATCGAAAACCAATAATAAATCAAACTTTTGCCTAGCACCATTACGAGGTTACGCGCCATTAGGTAAAACAGCATAACCGTCGCGCACCACAATAAACAAATTGTGATTGTTTTTATGCAAATGTCGGGCAGTTAAATTTTATTGTTGATTTCTGTACTGAAATATCAAACACACATTTTTATATAAAAGAAGATGTTTATGAGAATGGAGAAAGCATTAAAAAACTTAATTGTTTAAAACAATTAATAATGTTTAAAACAAAAACAAAAATTTTCTGGTAAGACTATTTTTTTTGAAAACTACAACTAATGTGCTACAAAAAATGTTTAGAACATTTTTTTCTACGACCAATATTTTTGGAGCTAAAAATTTTTGAACATTACCGTTTCGAAAAAAAAAATCAACTTTGACCCCCTGTATCCAGGAAACCCGTTCATATTTATGAACCATATTTTACAAATTTAATGTATCCTATTGGTACAACAATTCTTCCAAGTTTCATCAAAATCGGTTGAAAAAGGTCCGAAGGGGTGCCCACTTGGCGTGATTTGACTCATATGTATATTATTATTGTCGAATTTTCACACCTTTCAACACTTTTATTCTTATCACTAAAATATAAAAACTGTTTAATAGCAGAAAATAGAGAGAAATCTAGTTATTTTCTACCAAATGGTAAGTTTTTATCAAATTCATGTGACAACCCTAAGTGGGGGTTAAAATAGTTCAAGAACCCTACATATGGGTTACATTAATCAACTGCAAAGTTTTTTTCCAACGATTTTACGGTTTATTCAAATAACCCACAGTGACAATAACCCTCTATTAAAAAACCTGCAACAAATTAAGAACTTTATTTTTTCTGTGTGCATGCGTTTTTATCATAAAACATTTTTCCCTATGTGTAATTATCATAAAACACTCTTGCGCAATATTTACATATTTGATTACTAGTGTACCTGAAGTTTGAGAGAAGTTGGCACTGCAAATTTCGCAAGTTTGCATTTGACATTTATAAAAACTTGACCTAACCACCAAAATGTCCGCATGTGCTGAAAGTTTGACGTTTGAAACTTGCTGGATACTTTCACTGCAAATTTTAACTTTAGGCCTTGCGCAGTTGATTTTTATGATAGCTAGGGCTGCGCAATAGATTTTTTTAAACCTCCCACAGGGATCACAATGATGTGTTACAAATTCATTCAATCCACAAAAAAAAACTTTTTAACCTTTAATTCGAACTTTTCTAGAACCTTTCCTGAAACTTGCAAGGAAAGTTTCCAATTACCAACTAGGTTATACTTGCCGCAAGATGTCCCGTCAAGCTTTCTGCACAAGCGAACATTTTGTTGGTTAGCTCAAGTTTTCATAAATATCAAATGCAAACTTGCGAAGTTTGCAGTGCCAACTTCGCTCAAACTTCAGGCAAGGAATCTTGCTGTGTGGGATAGTTCGGTCTTGATTATTTTGTACAGTTCTAAACTGTTTGCAAATATGTCTAGTTACATCTGACTCCACATCAGACGATATCTACCTAGATATAAACAGATATTATAACAGATCTTATTATATTCAAATATATCTAGTTAGATCTGTCCTCACATTAGGTGATTTTCACACAGATATAAACAAATTTATTATTAGATCTGACTATATTCAAATATATCTAGTCAGATCTGACCTCACATCAGGCGATATATACCTAGATATAAACAGATATAACATCAGGTCTGATATATCTAAATATATATAAGCAGATATATGTTTAATAATTTAAATCTGAATAGCTCAAATTATATATCATTATATCTGAAATGTATCTCAATATATCTACAATATATCTGATGATATCTGATTATATATAAACCTTTTGTCCTGGGTAACTAATCAAATATTATTAAACATTGGTGTCTTAATGATTGTAATTTATGTTTACTTGTTTCAGTACAGTACCGTCGGGAATTGTCAGTCCACCCATTTTTTAAGGTTTGAAAAACATCTTTAAACGTACAAAGTACAAATATTAAAATTTTTCTACGTTTATTTCCTTAAAGTAGATAAAATTTTGAGGAAAATAGGGCCTGAGTGAAGTGATATAGTCAATTTTTCTTTGAAATATGTTAAAAAATGTGGAATTTTTAATGTTTTAGAAAAATTGAAATTACTCTCGAAATAATACAGGTTTTTTAAAGTTTCTATGCCTATTTTAAAGGGAATTTTCTGGAGAATAAGACTATTGCTTAGACATTAATGTGCAATTTTTTTCCTAGCATATGCAAGGCTCGGAAGTTGGACCAAAAAATATAAAAAAATTATTGTTTATATCTTGATATCAAATACAGCTATATAAAATATACCAAGGTCATAATTGTCAATAACTTTTGTAAGGAAGTAATATAATATATATATTGGAATTTTAAAAATTATTTTTATGTCAAAATAATGTCTTCAAAATTTTATAAATTTTTTGTTACAAATTCCGAGCCTTGCATATGCTAGGAAAAAAATTGCATATTAATGCTTAAACAACAATGGTATTCTCTAGTAAATTCCCTTTAAAATAAGCATAGGAAATTTAAAAAACCTTTATTATTTCAAGAGTAATTTCAATTTTTGTAAAACATTAAAAATTCCACATTTTTTAACATATTTCAATGAAAAATTGACTAAATCACTTTACTCAGGCCTTATTTTCCTCAAAATTGTATCTACTTTAAGAAAATAAACACAGAAAAATTTTAATAATTATACTTTGTACGTTTAAAGACGTTTTTCAAACCTTAAAAAATAGGTGGACTGACAACTCCCGACGGTACTGTATAAAAAAATTCTAAGCTTAAATATACTAACGTGAGTTCCTTGATTTTTGCGGAATTGGATTTTGCAACAGCCCATAACAATAAAATCATTATTTTCAATGTACTTGTAATATGTAACATGGTGAAACAAAAAAAGAATTTTTTTAAGTGTGATAAAAAATTATACTTTTTGAATCCAATAATGGAAATTACTGTCACAAGTCTCAAATATAACACGATTATATATAATCCCTCCTACTTTCAAGAATGTATCAGCATTATTGATTACAACCTGAGCAACAATAAATCATTTTATAACTAGGTATTTTTTCCTTCTGTCTTTCAAATAGACCAATATTTCATTTAAATTACAACCGGTTCATTACTCTCTAATTAAATTTCTCTACATTTGCTACAGAATGTTCCACGTTGAGTCATGAATTTATTATTACTTTGGTGTATTTTAAAATACGTAATAAACTTATTTTTAAATTTTTATAAAGGTCCGACCATGCATCATGTGGACACGTTTTAAGGGTCTTAATATCTAGAATTCTTCATAAATCTAATATCTGATGTAGGTGGGTGAATTTCCATTTAGGAAAATCTCCATTATTATTTGAGAATGTAGAAATAAATCAATGAATTTTTGAGGAACATGATTATTCTCCAAATCTCAAATGACATAATTCTTGTATGACCTAAATTAATCTAAACTAATATTTGTTTGACCTAATTCTTATTTGATCTTATTTTTATTAGGCCTAAATCTTTCTTGGGCAAAATCTTATTTAACAGAATTCTTATTTAGCCTAAACCTCATTTACCATAAGTCTTATTTGACCGAAATCTTTTTTGATATAATTCTTATTTGACCTAATTCTCATTTGGCCTAAATGTTATTTAACCTAATTCATATTTGGCTTAAATTATACACGGACAGAATTTTATTTGACATATATTTTTATAAAAAAAATTTTTTGACAATAGAAAAATTATGTCAAATAAGATTTTTGACAAATATTAGGTTAAGTAAGATTTTGTCCAAATAAGAATTAGGCTAAATGAGGATTATGTCAAATAAGATTTAGGCTAAATAAAAATTATATGAAATCAGATTTAGGCTAAATAAGAATTATGACAAATAAGATTTCAGTGAAGTAAGAATTATCTCAAGTGATATTTAGGATAAATAAGAATTATGTTAAATAAGATTTTGGAAAAGTAAGGAATTTATCAAATTAGATTTAGACCAAATAAAAATTCGGTCATATAAGAATTTGTTAAAATAAATTTCGGTCCAATAATATTTGCGTTACTTAGTATTTCGGGAATATCCTTGCACGTCGACTTTCTTGAACCCTTATATGTAGACAGATTTATATAAAATTTTAAAAGACCTTCACTAAGAAAATAAGTTGACTAAATATAACCAACTTTTGATTAAAAGTTACAGAGGACGTTCATTAATATAGCACTTGCAAACCACTTTGTTGATTGTAACAAAATAATTCTTCGAAAATGTTACTTTTAAACTTCCATTTCGATTAATTAAGTTCAAGTATCATATTTGTTTTAATCCTAGTCCCTTTAAGGGAGAGTTACAACTTGTCCTCATAAAAAGTCGATTTATTCTTGATTAATTGGTACTTGAAAGTGTATAGAATATAATTTCCATTACATAAAAATTGGTTTTGGAATAATTTAATGTAAATTATTTTCCGTTGCCAAACTGTAAAGACGTTTTCCTCGTAACAACGTTCTTTAAGTTCGTGGGCATGATTACTGCTGTAATTTTTAACGGATTGACTTCAACCTGGGGGATTGTCTTCTTCATCCTATCTTAAAAAAAGCGGACGTTGTGGTTAACTTCAGACGTGTAACTCCATTTCCAAGTCTCCCATTGGTCAGTAGATATCAAACCTCACTATCGATAGTTTTCAATTTGGATTTTTGTTTTGCAGACGAATTGAAATCTTTTAATTAAATATTGTAACTTCAAGTTTAATTTATAAAATTTCTTATAATGTTAGCAATCTAAAATAACAAAAAATTTTATTAAAATAATTAATACATAGAAATTAGCTTTGACCTTGACTTCCCTATACGAGAACACTTTTCACCAACTTCTTCTTCTTCTTCTTAATTTGTGGCCTTGGTACGGCCAATTTAGTTTTCGACCAACTTCAGAGGTGTAACGCGTTTTATCGGGCTTCTGATTGGCTAGCAGATTTTCGATATTTTTTGTCAACAATAACATCACAGTTTAGGCGTTTATTTGTACTATTTTTCAATTTATTTAAAATCTTTGTATTGTTTATTGAATAATTGCATTTTATGAAATAATAATAAATTGAAAATAAATTAAATTGTATAATAATTAAGGAGTGATAGTTTAAGAAGTGACAGTGATTTTCGTGAAGTTGTTCAGGTTATAGTGTTTTAAGTGAAATAATATTTTGTTTACATTGTCATTCGTTTCTGACAGGTGAGTAATGATAATAATATTAATAATCTTTTATTTATTTTTATTTTATTACTAACTTATTTGTCTGTTTTTAAGTTCTATTATTTAAATGTTTTTTTTTTCTAAAAGTATCATAATTATTTATGTCATTTAAAGTTTTGATATTTATTTTTATTGGAATGCACGTGGTAATTGTTATCGGATTTCTTTTCGGTCAAGTGGAAATGGTGAAACTGGTAAGTAATAATAATTTTTAGTTCTTTATTTTGTTTTATTGTATGTTTATAATTCATTTACCTTTTAAGTTTCTGTAAAATAAAAATATTATACTTTCATGTTTAAGGTTAAGTTTTTTGTTATTATTCTCCGGTTAGGTGGAACAGTAGGATAAAAGGACAAAATTTGGTTCAAATTGACTTTTGGACCGCAGTTTTAAACCAAATTAAAAAATTCTTTTTTTCTCTAACGCAAAACTAAATTCTAAAGACATCTGTGAGAATCGATTTTTTAATTATTGTTTTATAAATTTTTAATGTTAATTCAAAAAATATAAAAGAAATGATTTTTTACAATTTTTAATTTCTTTTGCACAAAAATTTTTTTGCATACTTTATAATGTATGCATTTGATTTTTGGGGGTGTGTCAATAGTAAAAAGAAGTTTTTGCGCTAAAAAATTGTTATTAACAATTTATATAAATAATTACACTTTATGAATTTTCTTAAACAGTTCACATTATAAACATTCATTAAGAAAAAAATGACATATCACAAATATGCTGATGACTTTAAATTATATCGTTCTGGTCCATTATCATCCTTACCAGATTTACTTTTTAAAATACAAGAGGATATTGACCTTGTTGTTGCTTGGGTGAAGGAAAATGGACTTCTTCTGAACACTAGCAAGACTCGGGCTGTAGTGTTTGGATCAACAACTAACCCTTCCATGGACACGATACGAGCACTTCCTCCTTTACTTTTAGATGGAATCCCCATTGATTTTTCTGAGACTGTTCGCGATCTTGGTCTTATGCTCGATCGAACCTTGTCTTGGAAACAACATGTTTGTCACATTTCTCGTAAGAGTTTTATGATTCTTCAGCAGCTAAATAGAAATAAAAGCTCTCTTCCTACCTCCACCCGATTACTTCTTGTAAAATCGCTTATTTTACCTTTCTTCGATTATTGTTGTCCGGTATATGACGATATCACGGATGAACTAAATACTAAACTTGAAAGAACATTAAATGCGTGCATTCGTTTTATATAGGGGAGAGTGGCTATCAATGTACCGGGTTTTTTTCAAGGTCATAGTACTTATTGAATTTCACCAATTTCAAACACTTCTTTGCATCAATATAAAACTACAACACTTATCTAGGTAATGCACACATATTTTACACGATTTATTTTGATTAAATAATAGAATTTAGGTTTTTTCTAAAGTAACAAGCTATTTTCATTTTCAACAACCTGGGTACACAATGAACCACCTCTATAAAAATACTAAAAATGTTTAACAATAGTAATATTGCAATTTTCACTTTGTAAAAAAACTTATTTTCTATCAAATACTATAAAAAATTATTACTTAACACCTTTAATTGATAATGTATAACATAAATATACCTCAAATTTAAGTTAACTATCTAAAATGGCATTTTAGTTCTGCTATGTTGAGAAAAGTACTGATAACAATTGCTGTAACATGCTGTACGCATGCTTAGTTTTATAATCAGACATACCACTCTAGAAATCGAAAATACACTAAAATTCCAGGTGGTTCATTGTTCCCTGGTACATTGAATCAACATGACATTTGCAACAAAAATGGTTTTTTATAACTTAATCCAATATTTCAAAATCTTTACCTCATTAGAATATTGTAGTTAAGGTCCAAAACAAAATAAATCGTAAGTACATTTATTTTTAAATGGCCTTATTTCAATTAAAAAACGTGTTTTTATTTTAGGTAAATTTTTTCTTCAGTACATCAAAAACAGTTTTTTCCAGTTTTCTCTGTAATGAATAAATCCACACGTCTCAAATTTATGGACGTAGTGTGTTTACGCAAACTTAATTTATATTTAAAATTAGGAGAATTTTTATTTAATTGTTTCTTAGAAAATTGAAATGGATCATTGAAAAAACTGGTACATTGATGGCCACTCTCCCCTATGATTTACCGAAGGGAGAACATATCACTCAATACAGGATTAAATCTGGACTCCTTAATGTGGCATCTAGAAGACAATTTTTCATGGGCAATATGCTTTTTTCGATTTTTCAAAGCGAAGTTCCTGAATACTTATATAATTACTTTGAATTCAAAAATATAAATAATTCGATTCAATACAAGCTACGTGAAAGAAATTCCATACTTAAAATACCTTCTCATTAAATGAAATTAGTTTTAAGAGGTTATTTTTCGATTTCTTATTTAAATCCAAAAACATGATATTTGATATTACCTACTGGTAACTAATTGTTATTAATATGTACCTTATGTATATTTGTTATCTTTAGTAATTGATTTTTATTGTTATCTTTGATGATATCCTTGAGTTTAGAAATTATATCTTTGTATTATATCCTTTATCTTAAAAAAAAAAAAACAAAACAAAAAAAAATTATTATTATTATTATTTTTTTTTTTTCTTAAGAATAATCTCTGGATACATTCTAGTATACTTTACTACTTTGATTTGTACAATTTTTAGTTCATTTTTTTTTTTTCTCTTCGATTACTTTTGGTTTATATTCTTTACTTCGTCATTATTTTCAACTTCTGTTGATCAATGTATATTTTCTGTATACGGTTCTCTGGAGGGCTATTTAGCCCTGGGAACTTTCATTTGTTTAAAAAAATAAATAAATAAATAAATAAATAAATAGCATAATAAGATTTTTTAACTCATATTGTAGAAGAATTTATCTTTAAAACTTCAATCTTTTTCAAGTTGCAAATATTTTTGCAAAAACTGATGATGTTAGACTATGAATTTTTCCGGATTTTTTCAGTGCTCTTTAAAGCACTTTTTAAAGGGGAAAACACTAGTGGCCTAGAGTTACAGTTTAAGGGTTAAATATTAAAATAGTTTTTTTTAGTTCAAAAGTTTTGTAGTAAAAACAAGAGGTTTGTCAACACGCTAGTGGAAGGGATCACGTGTTCTAACTCTCTTTAAGGAACTTTATTTCTACCATATTTTAGAAAAAGTGTATTGTTAGCTCAATCAATTATTTTTTGTTGATATACGAACAACAATAGTATATTGTGCAACTAGGGAGGAAAGTGAGTGGTTTCGCGAGTGTGAGTTTGTAGCACGAGCCGAAGGCGAGGGATGCAAACACACGAGTCGATAATCACTTTTCTCCCGTGTTGCACATACTATTTTTTCTAACACACGTATACCGAAAGTATAAAAACATTTGCTGATAAAAATTAGTTAACATTCGCAGAGTGACAATCAACGGCAAATGCCCTTGGGCTTCTGCCATTCCGCATGCGTCATTATCATAAAACACAATTCCGCATGCGTAATTCCCATGAGACACTATTCCGCATGCGTCATTATCATAAAACGCTATTTTACATGCGTAATTATCATAAACCTCTATTTCTCATATGAATTTATCATGAAACGCTTGTTTCTTTGCTAATGGCGTCACCGGGAGGGAATGTACATTTCCTCCCTGTCAATGATGTCATGGGGAAGAAATAAAACATTCCCTCCCTGTCGCCGGGAAAGACTCACTTTCTGACCTCTTCACAGGTAAGAAAGACTGTACTTTCGGTGCGTGTGTTAGAAAAAATTATTTAGTTGTGTCAACAAAATTCTTTTGTTAAATTTTTGAATAATTAAAAAGTAAAGAATTTGGTAATAAATATACTAATAGTAAATTTATCAGGAACAAATTTAATATGATGGATTTTTTTCTTAAAAGACCAAGAATATTTAATATAATAAGGACTAGTCCCGTCCAAAGGTTTGTTTAAAACATTAGCTAAGTATTTAGAGATATTATAGATAGAATTACTACAAAAATATAAAATTGGACGCAATGGAACTCCTGGCTTATGGATTTAAGCTAAACCATAAAAACAAGGAATGTAATATTAAGAATATTTTGTTAAAACATATTGAAAAATGTAAAAAAATTGATTTTTAATTTTATTAGAAAAAGATATTTAAATTTATTTTATTTTTTTTTGCTTCTTGCATTATATTTTAACAAAGTATCTTCGTTTTCATTGTTTTTTCTCATCGAGCACTTACAGTCTTGGCCTCACCCTTATAATGGTTTAAAATTACAATGTGTAACAGAATAAATCATTCTACAATCAGGTATTATTTTTTTTTATCTTCCAAGTTTTTCAGTAAATCATTTACATAACAACTTGTGCATCAATGATTTATTGTTGCATTAAAATTATAACTTGTGCAAGAATATAAATCATTTGTGTTAAAAAATTACAACATATTATTATTTTAATTTTCCTTCTCTTTTTCAACTTTTTCAGTATTTCATTTAAATTATAACACAATATTAAATTAATCTTAAATTAAAATTACAATGTGTAACAGAATAAATCATTCTATAATCAGGTATTTTTTTTTGTCTCCCAAGTTTTTCAGAAAATCATTTAAACAACAACTTGTCTATCAATAACTTATTTATGCGTTAAAATTATAACTTGTGCAAGAATATAAATTATTTGTGCTTAAAAATTACAACATATTATTATTTTTATTTTCCTTCTCTTTTTCAACTTTTTCAGTATTTTATTTAAATTATAACACAATATGAATACCTAAATAATTCGATAATTAGGTATTATAATTTTTTTGTCTTTTAAGTTTTGCAGTATTTCATCTAAATTATAACTGTTGAAAGAATAAGTTACTCTTTCTGCAAAATTACAACCCAATCAATAATAAATTATTTCTTAACTATAAGTATTATAATATTTCTTCTGTCTCATCATTTTTCTTAGAATTTCATTTAAGTTGAAAATTATTTTATCTGTAGTTTTTTGAAAAATTAATTAGCTACTTAAAAAGTGCATCTTAATTATTAATAAGCGTATAAAAGAAATATCATCAGCAAACAATATTCAAATTTTTAAATAATATAATAACTTATTATATTTAAATATAATAAGTATAGTTTAAGAACAAGGGTTGCTTAAAATAGACGTCATTTTAATACGATCGAACAAAAAATTACTTTGTTCTTGTTTTTAAGTAACTGAAAACGCAATTTTTGTGTCTGTTGGTTGTAATGGTTTATTGACGCAGCCATTTGTTTATGTTGATGTTTGCAGTACGAGGGGTAGTCGAGGGCGCCCTATTTTATTATTCATTTTTGTCAATATATATATATATATATATATATCTTTCTATATAACAAAAAAATATCGCCGCCGCCACTGTTTCAAGTACTCCCCCACCCCCGTCAATCAACTCCCCTTTAACCAACCTCCCTTAAACTATAGCCCCTCCAATTAACTTCCCTTTAACCAACCACCCTTCAATTAAACCCCCTTTAACAAGCTGTTCTTTAACTAGCCCCCGTTAAACAACTCCCTTTTAACCAACCTCCCCTTAACCATCAACCCTTTAATCAACCCCCCTTTAACTAACACCCCATAAACCAACCACCATTCAATCAACCCCCTTTAACCAACCCCCTTTAACCAACCATCTTTAAATCAACCCCCCTTTAAGTAACACTCCCTAAACTAACCACTATCTAATCAAGCCTCTCCAATCAACCTTTTATGAATATGAAAAAAAATTAAGGAAAAAAAATTTTAGAAATATTATGTGAAATAAAAAAGGAATTTAAAATAATTAATGTTTTTCAATGAAGTAACAAATTTTAATTAGCAATTAAATTAAATTAAATTTGAAATTAAATGGAAAGTTGAAAAATTTAAATATCTAAAGCGTCATCGACAGCAACAGAAATAATACCATCATCTTAAAAAATTGGTATAATTTTGAAGAAGAAAATTATATAGGGGAGAGTCGGTAATGGCGGGACACACTTCGCTTTTTTTATTGTAACACTCATATTTTCAAGAATATCAAGTCTGCATGTATATCGGTGGACAGGTCGAACTGAAGGGTAGCATGACAAAAGGGGTCAAGTGCCAATTCCATGTTTTTACAGGAAGCGAAAAAAACAAATTTAAAAATTTTACTGGTTATTTAAAACAAAACTAAGAAAATCGTTTCGAGATATTGATATGTTTAACCAGAAAAACAACAATTTGTTCAGCTAAACTTACATATTAACGACCCGCTTAGAATTGTTAACTTGGTTGAAGTTTGCTGAAACTTGGTTCAAGATTGATCAAGCTTGGCTGAAGTTTGCTCAAGCTTGGCTCAAGTTTGTTCAAGCTTGGCTCCTGTCCACGAGCCAAGCATGAGCCAAGTATGAGGCAAGCATGAGACAAGCATGAGCCTAGCTACAATTCATTAACAGCTTTCGACCTTGAACACCCTATAACGATTAATTACAGAAAGCACGAGATGTCAATCAAAACAGTTACGCATGCGCACTAGTGTTTTATGACAACTACACATGCGCAGTAGTGTTGTATGTTGCTTTTAATTGCATTTTAATTATTTTCTTTAACATTAAATAAGTTTTTTAACTCATTAATTATTCTATTAATTTCCAATTTCTTTTATTATTTTTTAATTTTTTTTCTTCAAATTACAATTAACTTCTTCAGTATTAAATCATAAAAGCACATTTAATTATCCTTTTCAAAATTTTTAATTATTTTTTTTTATAACCATTTTTTAAATATTCTTCAGTATAAAAAAAAATGATTTGTTGCTTCAATTTGTATTACATATGTGACGCGCTCCAAAGAAACGGACTTTAGAAGCAAAAAATTGATTTTCGGTTTATGGTTGATTCAACTTCATTTAAAGTTCCTTTTTCATTATCTGAAGTCAGAAAATGTTTTTATTAATTATTTTTAAGTTATAACAATTCAAATATCAGCGGTTTGTACAGAGTACCATGCGCGCTCGTGCTTTCTTTTCGCTCTCCTGTAAAATTACCGATTTGCTTCTAAGGTCCCTTTCTTTAGAGCGCGTCACATATTATTTATTTACTTAAAGTTTTAATTGTATTTAAAAAAAATTGTAGTGATGTTCTCGAGGATGTTCTTCAATTTTTAATTACTATTTTCACTATTTTTCAGGGATGCGAACGTAAATAGTCCACTTCACTATAGTCGACACTTTTATATAGTAGTGAAATAGACTATTTACGTTTGCGTCCCTGCTATTTTTATTAATTTTTAATAATCTTCCTAAAATTTCAATTGTTTATCTCAATTTTCAATTATTATTTTCAATTTGAATTTTTTTAAAATGATTTTTCAGTTATTTCCGCTAATTTTAAATTATTTTAATTATTTCTCAATTAATTTCCTAAAATTGTAGTTATTAACTTAAATTTAATTTATTGTCTTCAATTTAAAATTTTTAAAATGATTTTTCAATTATTTACTTCTATGATCATTCTTCCGATATTCCTCAATTCAAAACAAACGTTTTAGTGCTTTAATTTTTATTATGTATTATTTATTAAATTAAAACGTTAATTGAAGTTTTTAATGATTGGAATAATCAGGGTGGCCGCAAAATTTAATTTTCAAAATTTCCTGACTTTTCCCTATTTTAATACAATTCAATTTTAATTTATTTTCAACAATTTTTTCAAAAATTTTTTATCAATTTTTAATTGACAATTTATTATTCTTCTTTAATTTAATGATTATTCATTAATTTCAAAACATTTTTGTTCCAACGCCGATTTTTCTCATGGTTTTACGAACTCTTTTTTGAATTGTTAATTTTTTTTTCTTTAATAATCAATTATTTTCGTCATATTATAATTTTTCTTTTAATTCTCAAATATTTTCTTTAATTTTCAATTATTTTGATTAATTTTCAATTAATTCCTCAATACTCAATAATTCTTGGATTTTTTCAATTATTTTTTTTACTCATAAAAATTGTTTTAAATTTTTGAATGCATTTATTCAATTCTAGAACTATTCTCTTCCACTGTCATTTATTTTTTTCAAATTTAAATTCCGCTTTTAAATTTTCAATTATTTTCTTTCAATATTAAAACATTATCGCCTTTTTTAAATTTTTTTTCCATTATCATTAAGTTTCTTTAATTTTAAATACAATTGTTCAATTTTTTTTAATTTTTAATTCCATATTTCAGTTTTAATTGTCTTCTTGTATATTCATTAATTCTCTGCTTTTTTCAATTACTTTTTTTCAATTTTTAAATGTGTTCCTTAAATTTCAATTACATTCTAATTCTAATTTCCATTCAATTCCATTTAATTGATTTCTTCAATTTTTAATTTTTTTTTTCAATTTTAATTATTTTTTTTGATTTTTAATTTCGTTGTTAAATGTGCAGTTATTTCCAACAATTATTCCAGTAATTTTCTTAATTTTTCAATTTTCATTTCTTTTATTTAACTTTAATATTTCTTGTTTAATTTTTTCAATTCTTTTTTTCCGTTGTTTATTAATCTAGTCATTTTTTGAATTTTGTTTTTAATTGTGAATTAATGTCTTCATTTTGTAATTTTATTATTCCTTATAATAAGGAAATATAATATTTCCTTATTATTCCTTTGTAATTTATTATTCCTGAACAGCACGGCTTTGTTAGAGGGAGGTATGTAACAACAAACTTATGTGTTTTTACGAATTATGTACTAGATGCATTTGAGGATAGTCTTCAGGTGGATGCGGTCTACTTGGACTAAGCTTAGACTAAGCTTAGAGCCTTGGGTTTTTCGGATATTGTTTTGAGTTGGATGGAGAGCTATTTGACTGACAGATCGTTATCAGTATGTGTGAAATCATCTTATTCTCAATCTTTTCAGCATCATCGGGTGTTCCTCAAGGCTCAAATCTTGGCCCCCTCTTATTTTTACTATATGTAAATGACATTTCATCTATTTTCTTACATTGTTGCTTTAGTCTTTTTGCAGATGATTTAAAAATTTATAAAATTATAGTCGATCAAAGTGATTTTTTGGACATTCAATCAGACCTTGATTCTCTCATTGAATGGTCTATTAATAACGATCTGCTTGTTAATGTGAAAAAATGTCTCACTATTTCTTTTTCAAAAAATACAGACCCGTTGAATTTCAATTATATGATTGGTGATATTGTTCTTGTGAGAGAAACGGCGGTTCGCGATCTTGGTATCATACTAACTACAGATTTACACGGAAGAACTTTTGGTTTTAATAGTTAATATTATAATATGTATTTTTACAAAATTTCGATTGTAAATCAGGATATAACTGTAAATTGGTATTTTATACTACAGGACTAGAAGAATATACTTTTTTAACAGTTAATATTTATATATTTTGAAATTAAAATTTACTATTTAAAACTGGAAAGATTGCTTTTTTTAAAAGGAAAATTGAAACTAGGAAAAAGTATAATCTAAAAAAAATAATTAAAATTATTTAATTTTTATTAAATAATAATTTTTATAAAAATATTTACAAAAATAGGTTAAAAATATTACTATATTCAATAGGAAGCAACAATAAAATAAGTTCATCTTGAACATCTTACTATTAAAAAGATTATATTTCAAAATAATGCTTTGTTGAAATTCCATTAACTATTGGAAAATTGCCGGCCATGACAGTTCAACCGTTGTGCGCGTCTTGTCACTGTTGATTTGCTTATTCGGATTATATAATTTCTCTCTTAAAAGAAACGATTAAATCATTAACGTTATCGTAAAGTGGGTGAAAAATAACACAATAAATACTTTCTACGTGATAGTTTTATTTAATACAAACCGGTTATATCATGTAGGGGAGAGTGGGGCAAAACCGCTAGGTTTATATTTATTGATGCACAAAAATTTAACTATACGTTCAATTGGAGTAATTTTTGTTTGTTACACTGCTGAAACTAACCAGTAACAGGTTTTAATAGTCGTTGTTACATTTATCAAATCATAATTACATTATTTAGTTGTTTTTTAAAAAGATTCAAACTAGCGGCTTTGCCCCAACTGTTGGGGCAAAGACGTTTTTGCTAATATTATTATTCCAAATATAATAAATGATCTAAAATATATACTAAATAACATTTATTGGTGCAATAATTATAAAACATAAACATTTTACAGATTTTTAAAGAGATTTAATCCATTTTATTGAAAATAATGACGACTTGTATTTTTAACCTCATATTTTCAATTTAATTGTTTTTTATTTTGTTTCAAAATCTACTTTATCAACTCTACGAAAATAGAGTGTTATTTAAATAACCGCGCGAAAATATGATTAAATAATAATGCGTATTTAATATTCCAAAGGCACGTTTTTTTTTCAAATTAGTAATAAATGCTAATAAACAATTTAAAAATTAAATAATAATAATAATAATAACAATAAATTTGATAGAGAAAAATACTTATTTGTTTTGATGAAAAAATGCAGGTTGACAGTTGATTAACATGAAGTTTCCATCATTTAAAATAACATGATAATATTCAATTGTTTTTTATGAAATATTTTTCAAGCGTCTTTGCCCCAAACGACAAACCTTTTTTTAATTTAAAATTTTATATATTTAGGTTAAAAATTAAACCAGGATTTCAAAGAGATTGTGTAGATAAATCATTACTCTACTAGAACGTGAAAATTTCAATTTTAAATGCTCACAATTTACATTCAAAATTTAATAGTTTTGATCAGTATAAATTTCATCTCAGCCTTGTAAAATCGATTTTTTCCGTATATTTCTTAATACATTTTATATTTTCAAGATTTTTTTTTTCTAAACAATAGTTCCAGTTATAACTATGATAAACTATAAACATAAGTTGAAACGGTCTAGAAATAAGGGAGATATTTTGAAAAACGTCTTTGCCCCGCTTAGCGGTTTTGCCCCACTCTCCCCTAAAAACTTTTTAGTGAAGTTTGAATTTGGCGGATGTCAAACTTCAACTATTGTTCACAGATGGAAACTTGTGATTTTTGTGGATTTTTCTCAAAAGTGGTAATGTATTATGTCGATTAGTATATAAGAAAACTTTTCCCTTCAAACATTATATGTATTGTGCGATTCGTTAAGCATATATATGTGCGTGCGTATTATCGTTAGTGTTTAGGTTATGTTAGAATTTCGTTTGTGACAGTTATTGTGTTTATATGTACATATAAAAGTGTTAAAAATATATGGAATGTCAATTACCACAGGTAACCTATAATAATATAATAATCATGAAGATCGGTTTATTTGCCTTTTTATAGGAATTACTTATTAATCTCAATTTTACTAATTCCAAAACTCAATAGCAATTTTCCCAACAAAATGTCGATTCAAGTTTCTTTGAACATTTCCTATCGAAAATAGTAAATATTAAATAGAAATAGTAAATTCTGAAAATATAACGATATATCCTGGTTTCCTATCGAAATTTTGTAAAAATAAATACTATAATATTAAGTATTAAAATCGAAAGTCTTTCCGTGTATCATTCAATGACCATATATCTAACACAATTAGCAGATCACTTTCGGTTCTGGGCTTCGTCACAAGAAATTCAATACGTTTTACTGATTTAACAACATTAAAATCTTTGTACTACTCACTTGTGAGATCTATTTTGATCTGTAGGGGAAAGTCGGGTAGCACCGGCCATCGGGTAGTCGCGGCCACTGTTTATTTTATGTATAATGCCATATTTTTATCATTGAAACAAATTAGAAATGTTGTATCAGTTAATTCAACTTATTTTTTTAATATAGTGACTCTATTATTTTATTTCTTTTTTATAAAAAACTACTATTCTGTAAATATAACCTTAAAGTGTTCGGACAATTTAAGAAATGAGTGTCGCATTGAACGTCATATAAAAATGATATTATATTTGTAATTTCTGACACTATTGAATTTATTCTTCAATTGATATCCATAAATGATTCTCTGACGATTATTTAAGACATAATTTGTTGTTACTTTACTGAGTTATATAATTAAAATAAAAAGTTTCTTTTACTGTGGCCGGACTTACCCGATGGGTTAGTATTTTACTCCTCATATTTGTCCTTATGTATCTCTTAATTAATATGTTTATTTTATTATTGGAAGCATTTTAAGTGTTGACAAATAGTTTGTCTTCACCATGAAACAATTTAATTATTGTTCTTAAAATATTTACACAATTTATTGACCAAAAAGCTTAAGGGACCGGTGCTGCCCGACTTTCCCTTAACCCTATTGTATGGATGCCTTATCAGAATTATAACTTCGTTCGACTTGAGCGTGTTCAAAACAAATTCCTTCGTTTTATAGCGTTTCAGCGTGGAATAAGTCATGACAGATTTGATCATGATTATTCAAATTTAAGACAACTATTTAGGATTCCGATAATTTCGGACATGCTGTTGTATACTGATATATTATTTCTCTACCGGATACTGAATGGCCAAGTCAATTGCCCGGAGATATTAATGAATATAAAATTTTCGATTCCCCAAGTAACTTTACAGTCACTTAGAGACCGCTCTACAATAATAACTATAAATCCGGAGGTAAAAACACATAAGAAAAGTCCTTTATTTTATGTCGACACGGAGCGATCGGTACAAGGCTCAAACGCAATATACCCCAATGGGAAATTTACATAGGGCGCAGTGCGGGCCCAGTACGGGCAGTGCGGGCCCAGTGCTGGCGGTCAGTGCAGACCCAGTACTGGCGGTCAATGCAGGCGCAGTACTGGCAGTCAGTGTTGTGCCCGTAGCTGTATATTTCTAGCATGATAATGCTGTTCTGCACTTGCTTGTAAGTGCTGAACACGAATAGTGCAAGTGCCGGCAGAATATAATGCACAAAACGTAAATGAAAACCCATTGTTTTTGGAACAAAATCGAACACTATTTATATATTAGATTCTAAATATGGCCAATGCAAAAAAACTTAACATTTTATGTCGAATTTCAGACATTAAAAAATTTACGAGTGTGCACCGAAAACTCAGGTGTGTTTTGGTCAACATCAAAACGACAATCCACCTAATACTTTTTGAGAAGTGTCAAATCAATGTCCAGGTATTATTTTCAGACAATTTTTTCAGGGAAGTCTACTTAAATTCGTTAGACCCAATCATACAAGAAAGCACCTATAAAACCTTGTGATGTCACTTTTTGTTAAATTCTTAACGAAAGTTAACATAATTTTAATATATATATATTCACTAGGAAATAATACAGTGTCAAACCAGTGTCTAGGTTATTTCTACCCAACTTTTACAGGAGAGTTAACCTAGTTTTATTAGGATCTATCACATCATCCAGACAAAATCATTCACTGAGAAGCCCTATTAGGACACAATTCCGTGTCCAGGTGATTTCTACCCAACTTGATCGGGAAAATTAACCTATTTTTTTTAAACTAACCTGTAGACAAAAATCATTTGTCAAATCAATAAATAACAATTTTCCCAATGAAAGTTGAAAAACGTGAGTACATGACCTGAACCTCAGATTCTTAACATATGTTGGATTTTTCCAAGTTTTATGGGGAAAATTAATTTTCACACATTACATCGACTATAATGTGTATCCAGAGGTCTACTATTTGTCCGCTGTGTTTTGAAAAATTTATTTGAAGAATTTTATTGTATTCATAAATTAATTTTAATTTATTAGTAGGATTAGGTAAAGCCTAAGAGTTCCTACATCTATTTTCTATTTGAATAAGTAATTTGTGCATAAATATCTAATTAGCGTCTATTTTTTTATAAATTTCTGGAAGACATTTTAAATCATTTTTGGTAAATCTACTAACTGGCAAAGAAAATCAATTAATCTTATTATTTCTCAATCAACAAATGTTTTCTCTTAGTAATTAGTAAATTCTATTCCGCAACTTATGAAAATGTTTACAAAAATAATATAAAAATTAGTCGATGTTTCAAAATTTATTAATATTGTAATTCAATGCTAGATCGCGAGTGATATTTGAAAAAATTGATTATCGTTTGTTTTTGTTCCTAACTTTATATTGTACATTATTTGACGTCCAAGAAACCTTTTCAATGTTATAAAGTGAAATAACCAGAAGAATGAATTTAACTATAATATTATAAGGATTTAAAATAATTTATGTTATTGAAGAGCCCGTTTATGGTAAGTTTAAATTATTATATTATAAAAGTTACAAATGTTTCAAAAGAATAATCTTTTTTTTTATCAAGGTTATAGTTTTGTTACATAACGGTTGTAATTTGTTTTGTCTGTATATTTTATTATTTTAAATTTAAATCAGTTTCTTTACGTCATCTTCGTAAATGTCATAGACGTTATAATTAAAATTGCATATAATTTTTAATACACTTTATAAAATTAAAAGTAATAAATATAAATCATACAATTATTTGTTTAATTAAAAAAATATAATAATGAGTCAAAAAACGTTTTAATTAATTCTATTAAAAATCCATGTTTAATCTATAATAAAGTTCGTAATGAGGGTGTCTAGCGATCCGGAAAATCTAGAAAACCCGAAAAATTGCTAGGAGTTAAATAAATAAGGAAAAAATAATGTAGAAACATTGATTTTAAATGGCTAAAATACGACGATTAGAATATTTTGAGTTGAATAAAAGTCAAAAATAAAAGTAAATTGTAGTTATTTTAAGTCGATTATTATAATTTACTTAAATCCTAAAAGTCAATTAAATTAAATTCTAATTTATTAAAACATTTAAATATCGATTAAAATCGATTTTAAATTTCAGTAGTCAAAATTTAATTATTTTGCTTGTCATTTTGATTTAATTTGAATATATGCTATACTTTTTTTACATTCTCTAATTTTCTTCTTACTGTTTCTTATTTTTTAGTTTCTTCTTCTTAATTTTTTTTTTTATTGTTTATAATTTTATAATTTTTTTTTATTGGAAAATTTTCTTTCTTTTAAATTAAAATAATCGATTTTAAATTTCAGTTGTCAAAATTTAATTGTTTTGCTTGTCATTTTGATTTAATTTAAATATATGCTATACTTTTTTTACATTCTCTAATTTTATTCTTACTGTTTCTTATTTTTTAGTTTCTTCTTCTTCTTCATTTATTTTTTTTTATTGTTTATAATTTTATAATTTTTTTATTGGAAAATTTTCTTTCTTTTAAATTAAAATAAATATGGTTTTTTAATTTTAATTTTCTCTTTTACCTTCGTTACATTTTTTTTAATTCTTTTTTTTATTTATCAAAATATTACTTTATTAATCTTTTTGTTGCATGTTCTTATTTTTTTCATTCTGTCAATATTTTAAGTAAAAATCAAATGTTCTTGATTTATTCATTCCTTTAGAATGAATAAATCAACTTTCGGGCTATTTTTAAATTTTTCATTTTAAAGTAGATTATCTTTGATTTTCTATTTTTGCCCTCATAATAATGTTTTAATAGTTTTTGTAATCTAAGGATTTTTTTATAATTTTTTAGATTCTTTAAAGGTTTTCTCCGTTGTTTAAGTTTTTTTTATTACAGTTGTTTTTTAGTAGTTATTAATCATTAAATGAATAAATCCAGAAAACTTGTATGTGTAATCGGAGAAATCCGGGAATTTGCCAAAAATTTTAGAATAATTATTCGCTAGACACCCTATAATATAGTAATATTATACTTTAAAGATATCATTTTCAACTATTTATTTATTTAAGGAATTGTGAATTGTAAATTATTATTGTATTGTATAATTTTATTTTAATGTACTTTTAATAATTTGTGAAGGAAACAAAATTATTTATTAAAATTACATTAAATGATAGTTAAAAAGAGAACTGGTAAAGGTAAAGACAACTTTATCTTAAGAATACTTGTTTCACAGCTTTTTTATAATGTTGAATTTATTAAAATCACGAAAATTATATATTTTATAAATTTGTAGAAAAGAAAAGTAAAAAATGTCTACTCATCACCGTTTTAAAAAGCATAGGGAGTTAAAAAGAAAAGCCGACGAATCATTGGATCTTGAATTTAAGAAAAAAAATATTCGACAAGATTGTTCAAATTTAGAGAGCAGTTCAGATGAGAACTCTAATGATTCGAGTACATATTTAAATTTAGACATCAGCAGTTCAGAAAGTAGTATTGCCAATTGTAGTGTTGTGCATTCAAATACAGAAAGCTGCTCAGAAAATGATTTGGATAATTCTAACTTGGACAGTAGTTTAGATAGTAGTTTAATTGATTCATTATCTTCTAATAGTCTATCGTTGAGCGACTTTTCTGACGAATCATCGGACACTTCATGTGGTTCAACTATTTCTATTCTTTCAAATCAATCTTCAAACTGCAATGATGATGATACTACAGATTTACCTTTTCGGCAAATACTACAAAATTGGACAGTTTCAAATCGAAAAAACTTGACTCGTAATTCAATCGAAAGTTTGTTATCGATGCTGCGTTCTCAGAATTTACCGAATCTCCCAAAATCAGCAGCTACATTACTAAAAACAAAATCTAATAAAAATGTAAAAAATATGAAAAGTTTAAAAGGCACCAATGGTTCTTATGTATACTTTGGAATCAAAGAAGGCTTAAATTACTGTATTACTGATGAATACACAGAAAGGGATATTAGTTTGTTATTTAATGTTGATGGATTACCTCTTTACAGAAATTCTCATCAGCAATTTTGTATAATATTAGGACTAGTCGTCCACAATAAATACAACTCACGGCCATTTATTGTTGCAGCCTATTGTGGTCATTCAAAACCAGAAAATGTTGATGAGTTTTTAGAAGATTTTGTAAAAGAATGTAACAACTTAATTAAGGATGGAATTACGATTGGGGACAAAACATTTAGAATCATCATATTAGGATTTTCAAATGACACACCAGCCCGAGCATTTATTAAAAAATGCAAAGGTCATACTGCATTTTATGCGTGTGAACGATGCACGACTAGAGGAACAACCGTAAAAAATAGAAGAGTTTTTCCATCTTTAAATTCCCAACTAAGAACAAAACAATCGTTTATAACACAAAGTCAAAAAAAGCATCATTTAAGAGGAGCATCATCGCCTTTAATAAATATTACTGGATTTGATCCTGTGAGATCAGTGTTTCTTGATTCAATGCATTTATTCTATCTAGGAATAATGAGGTGGATATTACATCAACTACTAGGAACATCAAAAACAGTTAATCGCAAATGCAAACTTCATAGCCGCGAAATAAAAAAATTAAATACGATTTTAAAAGAATTAACAAAATATGTACCAAAAGAATTTCAAAGAAAAACTTTAAATTTAGACGAAATTAACAACTGGAAGGCAACTCAGTTTCGTCTTTTCTTA
Organism: Ganaspis brasiliensis; assembly: GCA_037103525.1. Classification (NCBI taxonomy): domain Eukaryota; kingdom Metazoa; phylum Arthropoda; class Insecta; order Hymenoptera; family Figitidae; genus Ganaspis; species Ganaspis brasiliensis. Next base: position 419,438 of record JAZKLR010000082.1, read on the forward strand.
CACTATTGTGGTGCTTTAGCGTTAAAGACTATTTTACCTGATTTGATGTATAAGCATTTCCTTCTCTTGTTTGTTGCTTGTAGAATACTATGTGATGATGAAATCTGTCTTACAAACACAATATTTGCAAGAGAATTGTTAAAAAAGTTTGTTGAGCTGCTGCCTTCTTGTTATGGCAACCATTCTCAAGTTATAAACAGTCATAATTTAATTCATGTTGCAGATGATGTGGAATATACACAACTGCCATTATCTGCAATATCTGCATTTCCTTTTGAAAATTTTCTTGGGAAAATCAAAGAACAAATTAAAGGGAAAACGAATCCTTTACCACAACTAATTAGAAGAGAATCAGAAAAGAAAGAATGCCCAGAAACAAAAAAAGCAATGGTGATAAAAAAGAAAAAGATATTTGAAGTTCTGCATGATATTCCTCTGCAAAATTCAATGGAACTAAAAAGTGTTCATTTTCACGGAGTTGAAATAAGCACCTGCAAGCCCGACAATGTAGTTCAATTGCGCAGTGGAGAAATTTTTGCAGTTACAAGAATCAGACGAGAAAAAACTCTCATTTTATGTCACGGTTTTGACTTTAAAAAAGTCTTTGATATTTTTCAATACCCTTGTCCATCAAGAAATATTGGATTGATGAAAGTTGATCGTTTATCTAAAACGGAAAAAATTATTTTGTTGGAAAATATATCAAAGAAATGTTTCTTTTTTGAAGTTGGTAGTAATAATTTTGTGGGAACATTTCTTCATGATTGGTAAACTTTTACGAACACATAGAACAAGCAGTAAATATTTTTAAAACGTAATCTTTTTGCACTCTCATTTTTTTGTACTGTGATATTTTAAAAAAAGGAACTTTTTGTAAATCGCATGATAATCATATTCATAAAGGCAATTTTTTATTGTTATTGATTTTTCAGATAAAGCATAATTATGGTCTCACAAAAGAAGCCGACACATTATTTAATCAAATTTAATAAGAAAAAGAAAACCGATAAGAGCATCATTGATCTTGTCCCAGTAAAATGGACCTTCATTGAAAATAAAAAATTACACTGCAAATATCCTGACAAAAAGGAGTACAGTAAGGTGGAAAGCATGAGTAAGGCGCTATCAGACCCAGGGAAATCGTGGAAAAGCTTCCCTGTTACGGTTTTAATTGAAGCTAGTAGGTTTTATTTTTACTATTAGCATGTATTTACAATTTTATTACTGTTAAGGCTCAAAAGAAGTTTGTTTTTTTAAATTATTTTAACTGAGATGCAGGAATATTCTTTAAGATTCATTAGTCCGAATTTTCCTTCGATCGAAAAAGCACACATACTTTATTTAAAGATTTGTAATTTTACAGAATTTAAATTTAACAAAATTCTGTTGGATATAAATTTTGTTAGATATAAATTCTGTTAACTGGAAAATCGGTGAAATAAAGAAAATGCTAATTAAATTTATGTTTAATAGAAATAAGAATTCTTTTAAATAAGAATTTGCTTAGAAATATATTCTTTAGTAAAAAAATTCAGTAAAATAGGAAGAAAATTCGAACTAATGAATTTTAGGAATAATTCAAGCGTCTTATTAAATTTTATTTAGGAAGTTACGACCAAGGCATTAGACGGATGAATAGGGCTTTTACTGACGCAGTTCTTCAAAGTAGTAGTATTGATGATAAGAACAGCTCAGAAGATGAAGTAACTCCGCTAAAACTAAATGATGCAGAACTAGAAAAGTCACTGATGAACATTAAGTCAGTTTTCAAAACAAAACAAAGTTCCAATCAGGATTTTGAAACGATCGAAAATCATCATAATAGAAATTATTCAGACGTAGAGGAATTACTCGGTGAGTTACATCAATGGTTTCTTTATATGAAAATAATAAAATAAAACTATTAACTATAATAATTATTCTGAAATAAAATAAAGTTAAAAATTATTTTTCAATGCATAAGCAACCATTATTTTTTTAGAGCACTCAGGGAATCATAATCAAGATCCATTAAACTTATCTCGATCATCAACTTCCAGTTTATTAGGTGTGTTTAGTGAAGAAATAAAAAAGAATTATGATAACATAGGGCGAACAGTAAAAAATCCAATAAAAAACAAGAAAAACAATCATAACAAAACACGATCAACTTTAAATTGTTCATTGTCGAATGAGAACAATGAGCGCTCAAGAGGTAACACTTCTCCTTAAATCTAAAACAAGAGGAAACTAAACTAAATATAGTCAACTTTAACTAATATTTATTAATATATATGCATATAATGCTTAAGAAATATTTTTAAAAAATGGAACTATTAATTAATAAAATAATTAGTTTGTTCATTATATCCAGAATATAATGAAAATCTATTGGGTTTGTCATTATCACCATCATCCTTTGCCACGATATCAGATGAGACTAGTGAAGAATCAAATCCCAGTTACGAAAAAGAAGAAAACCCGCCGTTAAAAAATAAAAATAACAAACAAGTAAAAGGTAACTTTGTTTACGAATTAAAAAACTTATATTAAATTCATATTATTTCTGGATGTACCTCTTAAATGGACATTTTCAAAATTCATTAATCGATTATTTTAAATCAAATATTGTTGAAAAAATCTTTTAAAAAATAAAATTTCAAATATGGGGTTTTTACTGCAATATTTAATACATATGCAATAGATTTACATTATTAAAATACATTTACATTAACCAAATATTCATAATGAAAAAAATAATAAATTAGTTTATATAAAGCATAGATTTTTTCGGCAAATGATAAAATTAATGGTTATTTTTGATTTTCAAATAAATTGAAATTTTCTTTTTTGCAGTATTTTAATCTATTCCTTTCTCTATATTTTGCTTAGATGGAAGTGCTTATGAAATGAACATAATTTTCACCTAGTTTTTATTTATTTTAATTAAAATAAGATGTAAAAGGAAAAAGCAAAACACGTTTATAAAAAAATAAATATAACTTCAGTATATAAACACATAGACTACAGTTCGATTGAAACATAACAAAATTAATAAAAACATTATTTCTTAAAATATTAATTAACAATATTATTTTTAAAGAGCACTCAGCGAAACAAAAAAAAATTCAATCGGGTTTATCATTATCTCTGTCAACCAATTGTCCATTATCAGTTGCACCTAATAAACAATTGATTGATAATTACGATAAAGCAGGACCAAGTTTGGAAAGCTCATTAAACAATAAGAGTAACAAAGAAGTAAAAGGTAATATTGTTTTAATTAGAACCACTTATATGATGTTAATAAATATAAAGGGTCCGTATCATTTTGACACAAATTTTTTCGAACAACTTGTTATATTGTACTCCCGAAGATGAATGTTATATTTTACTCCTTCTGAAATCAAAGATTTTTAAGTCTTAATTATTTAATAATTGAGCTTACTGGATTAATTAAGTCTTTTAATATTAATTTAATGTATTAAAATCAAATATTTAATAAATAGGACTTAAAAATCTTTGATTTCAGAAAGAGTAAAATATAACATTCATCTTCGGGAGTACAATATAACAAGTTGCCCGAAAAAATTTGTGTCAAAATGATACGGGCCCAATATAAATACTATTTTTTTTTTATTATTAACATGTATTGCTACAATTTATATACTTTTTCATTGTATTTTATAATTAATATAACTATATTTTAACCTTATAATATATAACTGATAGACTAAAATAAGAATTTAATGTGATGAAATCTTAAAAAAAACATTAATTTGAATATGAGCATATAGATTGTAGTTTGGTTTTAATATGGATAAAATTAATTAAATAACATAATTTCTTGAAAAGTTAACAAACAACATTATTTTTAAAGAGTACTCAGCGCAACATAATGATTTTTCTTGGGATTTGTTATTATCTTCGCCATCTTCTAAGTCGTTATCAGATGTGACTAATAAATCGAATGACAATTATGACAAACCAGGACCAAGTGTAGCGACACCGTTAAAGAAAAAAACGAATAAAAGGTTACGAATGAAAGGTAACATTTTTTCATTTTTTAAAAATAATAATTATATTTAATCAATTACTAACTTATTGACATTTAATAATAGCTACATATATAAAATCTTTATTTCACCCGTATATAATGTACACCCAGAAAAGTAATATATAAAAATAAAAATATCTTTTCCTCAGAGCCTGCTACATTTTTTATTTGTTTCAAATAAAATTGTTACTTGGCACAAACAAGGAAGTTAGTAGGCTCTTAGTGTAAAAGTACCTATAATTACAAGAATCTTAAAAATTCATTAAAAGAGATTTAAAAGTCAAATGCCGATGTTTTTTAAAACAAATAAATAATTTAATAATTTTTAAGACAACAATATTTTTATTCTTCACAAAAAACTTAAAAATTTGGGCTAAATGTAATTCGTTACTACGCGCAATAAGTATTTTCGATAGACTAGTTTCATTTGATTTATTTTTATATAAATACAAAGTAATAAAATTTATTAAAAAAATAAGTACATGTATGAAAAGTGATTATAAAGAAAGAAATTTAACATTGATTTAGATGCCTGTAAACAATACTGTTTGATTTGGAAATAATATATTACTTATTATTAACAATTTTGTATTTTTAAATGTTAACGAACAACGTTATTTTTTAAGAGAACTCAGCTCAACATAAAGATGATTCTTGGAACTTGTCTTCTTCATCACTTTCTAGCTCATTATCAGATGGGATTAATAAATCGAATGACAATTATGACAAACCAGGACCAAGTGCACCCAAACGATTACAAAATAAAAATAACAAACCAGTAAAAGGTAACTTTCTTTCTTAATTGAAATATCTATATTAAATTAATTTTGTTCGGTTATTAACTTCTATAAGTATTATTAAAAGTTTTCATATTATTAAATAATAATCAATATAGCTATTATTTCCTTATAGAATTGCATAGTAGGTACACTTTTAATACCTATATATATAACATCAAAAATTAATTGATTATTTTAAATCAAATATTAATTATGGAATTTTTTTTAAAAAAAGCTTGTTCTATAATTCTTTTGTTATATTTCATTAATTTTGGTATACCAGTTTTATTAAAACATGAATGAATATAATTCATTCAAATAGAATTTTTCATATCTGTTGATTTATTTTTATTTAAAGATTGATTTCTTAGAAAGGACAAATGACCTTTTAATAAAAAACAGTAAAACACATAAACAAAATCTAACATAAAATATTTATCCATCTGTTAGAAAATAAAAAAAATTATAAAAGCATGCAGCAAAAAGCAGTTATAAAGAAATCAATATGATCTTTATGAGAAAGCATAAGCTACAGTTCGACTTAAGCATAATAAAATTATTAAAAACATTATTTCTTTAAATATTTATAAAGAATATTTTTTAAGAGCACTTTACGAAACATAAGAGAATTCGTTTGGACTTATCATCCTCATCATCCTTATCATCTACTGGCTCCTCGTCAGATGCAACTAGTAAAGAATCGATTCCAAATTACGACAAAGTAGGATCAAGCCCAAAATACCCGTCGAAAAATAAAAATAACAATAAAAAATCATCCTTTCACTTGACATCAGTTGCACCTAATAAACAATTGAATGACAATAACGACAAAGCAAAAACAAAAACAGGTTAAAAGATACATATAACAAACGAGTGAAAGGTAATATGGTTTCTTAATCAAAAACAATTATATTCAATTAAGAAATATTTCTTAACATTTATTTATATAGGTATATTTTTATAACTCTAAATAATGAAAATGATTATTTTAATTCTTATAAAATAAGTAGACCGAAAAAAATAAATAGGCGATTTGACTATGCTGCTAGTTACGAGAGGAGCCCACTAGGAATCAGAGTAACTTTAACTAGGAATTCTGATTGAGATATCCAGGATCCTAGTTAATGTAACTCTGAATTCCTAGTGGGCTCCTCTCGTAACTAGGAGCATAGTCAAATCGCCTATTCATTTTCTTTTCGGTGCACTCACTTTATATTTTTTTTTCAATTGGTAGTTTTTAAGTAAACTATGAATAATGAAAAGTTTTAAACTTTTTTAAAGTACAAATTCTTAATAATAATTTCCAGAGTTAATGTTGCAAAATGTTAAAGAGACACATAACTCTGACTCATCGTCTCAATTTAGAAGATCGAACAGCCAAATATTAAATTCAAATATTTCTAATGAATTGTCTGTTGAAGAAAGAGAAAACAGTGATGCTGATGAAGGTTCGTTAAATTTTTTATAATCTAATTATTGTAATATTCTTGACTTGTAATTTTTGTTAAAAACATCTTAAGTAATATTTTTATAAACATTGAAAATAAAAAATGAGTTTTGTTTTAGAAGCGTTAAGAAAAAGCAATTCAAAAAAAAAAACTTTACAAAGCATTACCCACAAACAATGGAAAATCAAGAGATGTTAATAAGAAGACAAGTAAATACTTTTTGAATATATTTAAAAAATACCATGTAGTATTTAGAGATGCGTACGTTGAAATTTTAAATGGAAAGAATCTGTTCTTAAAAAGCACATTTTATGTAAAAATTTTTTCAAAATCCTCCAGAAATTTCAACCTCATAAAAAAAAAATTTTTTGCTATATGTGTCCCTAATAAAAGCAAAAATAAGTAAAAATTATTCAATTATGAATTTTTGTTAGTCTTACGAATAAATTAGTAAGATTTACGCATAATTTCTAAAATTTAATTAATTTAATTTTTTAACATCTTGTTCAAAAACAGTAAAACAATAAAAATGAAATATTAAGGGGTTATTCTTTATAAGTTTAAGTGTACTTTCATATTCTTCAAAAACTTTTATAAAAACCTTATAATATTTATCTTATTATTTTTAGATGAAAAATTAACTACAAGAAGCAATAATTCATGTCCTAAATGCGGAACTGCAGGTATAATTTTTGAAAATTGATTTTTTTGTCTCCGATATAACTAGGAAAACAAAAAGAAAAGTAAAGTAAAAACCTATTTTATCGCGAGGCTTTTGACTTAGGATTTAATAACCTCTGTCAATAAAACAGAAATCTGTTGCTAATCAGTGAATTTTAACTGAGAACCAGTAAAATTTCACCTAATTGTAAACGAACTTGAAACAATCAATGACCCAATTCTGCCTGATGAATCACTGGTGTCCTTTATCAGCGTGAAAGCGGCGGTGGGAACCGAAAACCAAGCGGCAGAAAAAGACAGGGGCGGATCCAGACAAGATTTTTGGAGGGGGTTATATATGAAATAGAAAGAGATAGCACTATAGTTGTCTCAAGTCTTATCTCTTTCTCTCTTACATAAATACGTTGCTCCAGGGGGGCGGGGGTTCCCCTGTGGATCCGCCAATGGAAAAAGATGAATAAATATCACATTCTCTCACACACCGAAAAAAATGCTTAGGCGATTTAACTATGCTCCTAGTTACGAGAGACGCCCTCTAGGAATCAGAGTAACTTTAACTAGAAATCCTGATTAAGATATCCAGAATTCTAGTTAAGGACGATCGATGGACAAATTCGACAGTCTTTGTCAAAGACTTTCCTTTCCTTTGGTGAAAATTTGCACTTTGACAATTTATTTAAAAAAAACCAAACACATTTTTTCCACAAAATCGCTCTGAATAACAAAGTCGTATGTAATAAGGAATTTAAAAACTATAAGTTTTCTACGATTGGATGTTTCCAAGAGCAGAAAAAACGAAAGCGGGAATAAAACTGACAGACTTGCTACAGAAAATGGCCGCGACACGTCACATGTGTATCTTGAGATTATTACCTACGATTTTGTCAATCAGAGCGATTTCGTGGAAAAAGTATTCGGTTTTTTTTAAAATAAATTGCCATAGTGCAAATTTTCACCAAAAGTGGGAAAAGTCTTTGACAAACACTGTCTGATTTGTCCATCGATCGTTCTTAAAGTAACTCTTAATTCCTAGTGGGTGTCTCTCGTAACTAGGAGCATATTTATAAATAGCCTAGGCATTTTTTTCGGTGCACTAAAATGATTTTCGCTTTCCGCTGACATGGGACGGAATTTTAATTGAATTTTAGAAAGTATCCTCACAAACTGAACTTTTTCTTATTTAATTTAATCTAGTTACGGACAACGCACCTTTGAAAGCATTATTTACATCTTTAAAAAGAAGCTTAACAAGTCAAATTAAAATAGAGGGCAAGAAAACCAGAAGTTTAATAATCAAGACCAGCAACGTTTCTAACATCCAGCAGTTCTTAGAAAACGATATAACAAAATTAAATTTGCCAAAAACTGATTTATCCAGTTTTCAAAGTTTTGAAACAAAGTTAAAAGGAGATGCAGAACTTTTGAAGATATTTGTAAAAATTGTTTTTTATTATTTCTTATGTGTATTAGGGAGGTCCAGAAAATATCCAAAATATTTTGCTCTAATTTCCTAGATTTGGAACAAATCAGAGGGATCGGAGCATAAAATTTCAAGATGTTTTCTTCTTGTGTTTTTTGGACCACCCTAACTTTGCGAAGTTTATTCACATTACATTTTCAACTTTGTATTCTCTAAATTTGAATTTAGTCACTGATTTTAAACAGTGAGATTTTCACTGGTGAATCAGTGAATTTCACTCAACACAGTGGAAATCACTGAATGAATCAGTAAAATTTCTTTGATTCTCAGTAACAATCTCAGCTATATTCTGACTGATTTAAGTTTAGAGACTACCACTATAAATTATGTAGAAATTTCAGTTAAAAAATTGTAATATTAATAATTTGATAAATGTTTCAGAAAATTTATATGATGCATAAGATTAACAAATCCTCAAGAATGCCAGAAAATTTAAATAACGTGATTTCTGGAATAATGACAAAGAATGTGCAAATGGAGTACACTGCATTTGGTAAAGGCAACAAATTGAACTTTTCTGAAACTGAAGTTTTTAAATCTTTGAAAGGTATAAATTGAATTCATAACAATTAAGGTATCCCACCAATGACAGACAATGACATTTTCTCAAAATAAATCAGTTGATAACGTTATTGGTGTATGCAAAATTTGTCCGTAAAATTTTTTTTTAAATAAATAATATTTTGACATTATCTTTGTACAAATATTTAAAAAATCATTAGGCTCAAGTTTGATTAAATTTTAAAAAATTAAATTTTTTAAAAAAATTAATTTTAAAGCAAAAATTAAACAAACTTGGGTCAAACAGTCCTTTCCTATAATATTTAAATAAATACACAAATTGTACAAAGTTTGGTGTCAAAATACTAATTATTTTTAAAAGAAAGTTTATTGACAAATTTTGCCTCTATCAGTGACGTCATACTCCATCACATGCCCTCAAGACTGATTTTAATGAAATTATACTGATTTCTAATGAAATTGTGCTAAAATAATTTAGTGGTCAACATTTAGCCGATTCACTAGTTAAATTTTATTGCACTGAAAAAACAAAAGTGATAACTATTTACATTTTGGTTATATTAACCATCAAAAAACCATGTAAATGCTAAATTTAACTACATTCATGGTTAATATAAATTAAAAAATAGTAATCCTTTTAACCAACCATTTGCGGGGTTAATGTTACCATATTTTTTTCAGTGTTGTTCAACGTACTCATAAATCTGAATTAGTTGAATTTCACTAATTAAATTAGTAAAATTTCACTGATTTTAAGCAACTGCTTTTTCATGTTTTCAATCAGTGAAATTCCACTGAAAATCAGTTAAAAATAACTAAATTGTCAGTCATTTTTCACTGATTGACTAATAGAAAATAACTGATATTTTCAGTACTTGTTATTGAAATTATCCATTTCTTTTGTTGCTGGTCAATCAGTCAAAAACTGCTGAATATTTAGTTAATTTCTGCTGATATCCAGTGGAATTTTAATAATTGAAAGTGCGAAAAATAAGTCACTGCAAATCAGTGAAATTTCACGTACTGAGATTTAGAGATTAAAAGAGTAAATAATATATGTATGTATAAGTATATACCTATTTATATAGACCTCTATTTAAAACCTAATGTTCATTTGTTACAGATATTATGATGGAGATTGTCCCAGACTTAACGCCTCGGGAATTTTCTGGCCAAATAAGCCGTTGGTTTTCAGGAGCGAAAGACAGAGAAGGGGGAAAAAAACAACGTACTCTGGAGGCGCAGGAAAAGAAAAAAAGTGCTAATGTTTAAAAAAATGATTTATATCTTTGTTTCTTCCTTTTAATTATTTTTCACAATGTTTCATTTTTTATGTATTTTCTTGTTCAATAAACTGTATTAATAAATGTGTTTAAAAAGAGTTTATTTGAAGTATTATTGTAATGAAAGTTGGATACGTAAATATTAAATGCGCTTTCATTAATTTACTGCCAGTAGTTACTATTTTATCAATTGGTTTAGTGTACCATTTTCTTGATTAAATTAATAAAGACGTTCATAAATTTTATAACTACATGGTAAATCATAAAAGTGGGATTTTCAATACACAATACATTTTACATGGTTCATAATTAGTAGTTCGTACTTGATGTAAGATTGCAAAGTTCCTGGCCCCGAAAAGTATTATCTGCTTTCTTTAGTCAGCCCAGAAGACACATGGACATCAGGTTGACACTTATGAATTTTATATTTGTTTTTAGATGTGCATTTACTAATTTTCCCAGAAAGACATATGTGAACTATAATTCTCATCATTGTGAATTGATATTATACCCTAAAATTTCAATTATGGGATTTCTGGACCAATGGGGACGAGTGCATGTAAAATTAAAGACCTAATGCTCTAATGATAATATAGATCTTTGGAACCTGACATATGATGTTGATTGCTAAAAAAAAATATTCCACATATTACACTTTTTGGGGACCCCTAAACCCGGAGACCCCATGAATCACATAATCACTATTCTCTAATTATATTTTGAGCCATGGATGCGGGCCCAGTGCTGGCTCGGTGCTGGCAAGCCGGTGCGGGCAACCCAATGCGGTCTTAGTGCGGGCATGCCAGTGCAGGCAAGCCAGTGCAGACCCCGTACTACGCCCTTCGTCAGTACTGGCGCGGTACGGAAATTTCCCGCTGGGACACTAGACTTTGCAGGGAGGCAAATGAACATTGTGAAAATTTAGACTTTTTTATTATTCACTAAGTGCCTTCACTGCCTTATTGCGATCAAATATTTTAAATAAGGAATTCAAATAAGATTACCTAGCCTTAATATTATAATATTGGCATGTTATATTGATTTTATCAATTCTTATTATTTTTTTTTACCGCTTATATTAAGTACAACTGTACGAAAGGGCAATTTTTAATTTTGTAAGCCCGTATATATTTTTTGCTTTTAAAATTCATTTTTTTATAACTTTTCCAATTAAATTTGATATAATTGATTAATTTTATCTAGTTTCTAATTTTAATTTAATTCTTAAATTTTCAATTTATTTCTTAAATTTTTTATTTATTTTTTAAATTTGCAATTTATTTCCTCAATTTTTTATTATTTTCTTCAATTTTAATCTTTTTTTTCGATTTTTAATCCAGTTGTTCCATTTTCAATTATTTCCAACAATTATTTCAATTCTTCAATTTCGTAATTTTCATTTTTTGAATTTGCAAAAATTTATAGTTTTAAATGACCAACAACAATGCACAGTTTGTCGCGCGCTTGGGCGTGACCGAGAAAAACCTGGAATTCAAGAATTCAAGATTTAAAAAATCTGTAAAATTGGTGGTCAGGGAAAATAAGAACCTAGTCAGAGAAAAGTCAGAGAATTTTGAAAATTAAATTTTGCGGCCACCCTGATTATTCCAATCATTAAAAACTACAATTAACGTTTTAATTTAATAAATAATACATAATAAAAATTAAAGCACCAAAACGTTTGTTTTAAATTGAGGAATACCTGAAGAATGATCATAGAAGTAGATAATTGAAAAATCATTTTTAAAATTTTAAATTGAAGACAATAAATTAAATTTAAATTAATAACTACAAATTTAGGAAATTAATTGAGAAATGATTAAAATAATTTAAAATTAGCGGAAATAGATAAAAAATCATTTTAAAAAAATACAAATTGAAAATAATAATTGAAAATTGAGATAAACAATTGAAATTTTAGGATGATTATTTAAAATTAATAAAAATAGTGAAAAATTGTGAAAATAGTAATTAAAAATTGAAAAACATCCTTGAGAACATCATTACAATTTTTTTAAAAATACAATTAAAATTTTAAGTAAATAAATAATATGTGACGCGCTCTGAAGAAAGGGACCTTAGAAGCAAATCGGTAATTTTACAGGAGAGCGAAAAGAAAGCACGAGCGCGCATGGTACTCTGTACAAACCGCTGATATTTGAATTGTTATAACTTAAAAATAATTAATAAAAACATTTTCAGACTTCAGATAATGAAAAAGGAACTTTAAATGAAGTTGAATCAACCATAAACCGAAAATCAATTTTTTGCTTCTAAAGTCCGTTTCTTTGGAGCGCGTCACATATGTAATACAAATTGAAGCAACAAATCATTTTTTTTTATACTGAAGAATATTTAAAAACTGGTTATAAAAAAAAATAATTAAAAATTTTTAAAAGGATAATTAAATGTGCTTTTATGATTTAATACTGAAGAAGTTAATTGTAATTTGAAGAAAAAAAATTAAAAAATAGTAAAAGAAATTGGAAATAAATAGAATAATTAATGAGTTAAAAAACTTATTTAATGTTAAAGAAAATAATTAAAATGCAATTAAAAGCAACATACAACACTACTGCGCATGTGTAGTTGTCATAAAACACTAGTGCGCATGCGTAACTGTTTTGATTGACATCTCGTGCTTTCTGTATTTAATCGTTATAGGGTGTTCATGGTCGAAAGCTGTTAATGAATTGTAGCTAGGCTCATGCTTGTCTCATGCTTGCCTCATACTTGGCTCATGCTTGGCTCGTGGACAGGAGCCAAGCTTGAACAAACTTGAGCCAAGCTTGAGCAAACTTCAGCCAAGCTTGAGCCAACTTCAGCCAAGTTAACAATTCTAAGCGGGTAGTGTCAATTTATGTCGATAGGGTGCTAAAGAAGCACTATTTTCCAATTTTAACAGCCTTCACGTCAATATTTACAATCTTTTACCGTTTATTAAAAGGATTTAAAAATAACAACGCGTAACTGTTTGCTTTTAACACAGAAAAAACTATCTGCGATTTTTGCTGCATATGATTTTCAGATGAATGAAATTCTTAAGATTAACTCTAGATCATTGCACAGTGGGCCAGAAGACCAAAAAATTTGGCCAAAAGTAATTGAAAGATTTTTTAAAATGCAATATAGTATCATCATATAGATAAGTGAAAGTAGTTATTTTGTAAATGTTATAAGTTTTAATAAAATATTTAAGCTCGTATAATAAGTTAATACAAATGTAAGGCTTAAACGATCACCATATAGCTATTGTTTTAAACTGTCACTGTTTTACTGAAATGTAGTATCTGTCATTAATTATATTGCATTTTCTCATTAGTTGCAATCATGTAGGATGTGAAAATAGTCAATAGCTGAAAAAATAAATCGGATGTTAGAGATATTGCGTATAATTGTGAAAAATTTCGTTTTTTTTGCTACTTGTTAATACGCCGATTGAGCCTTGCGCAAAACTCCAAAAGCTATTAACAATTTCTTTACATTAACGTCTTCAGTAGTTCATGTGTAACATGCTAAAGATGCGGTTTGCTGCGGTTTTTTATTTTCTTTTTTAAAAAAATGAAGTTTTACTGATTTATAAAATTTTTAAATTATAACACAGGTCTACAAAATCAGACTTTTTTTTTTATTAGATATCGGAGTAGTTTCCGACGTATTTTTGTGCGCTGAACACTATGCCGGGTTCCAAAATAGCGCATCACGTCATGATTTTGAGAAAAGTGGGGGTAAAGACCCCCGAAAACGTGTTTTTGGGGTTTTTCAACATTTTTTTCCTCTTAAACCTGACGTGCTAGAAACTTCAATAAGGTCTTTAGTTAAAGCTTGAAATGTGCACTTTAAGATCCATATTTGAAAAACTAAAAAAAAATAGAGGCTTTAGAGAAAAGTGGGGGTAAAGACCTCAAAAAACTCGTTTTTGGGGTTTTTCAATATTTTTTTTCTCTTTAACCTGACGTGCTGGAAACTTTAATACGGTCTTAAATGAAAGCTTAAAATGTGCACTTTAAGATCCATATTTAAAAGACCAAAAAAAAATAAAGGCTTTTGAGAAAAGTGGGGGTAAATATCTCAAAAAACGTCTGTTTGGGATTTTCCAATATTTTTTTTCCTTAATCTTAGGTGTTAGAGTCCCAAAGTGCACCTTTTAAGCTTTCATTTAAGACCTTATTAAAGTCTCTAGCACGTCAGGTTAAAGAGAAAAAAAATATTGAAAAACCCCAAAAACGAGTTTTTTGAGGTCTTTACCCCCATTTTTCTCTGAAGCCTCTATTTTTTTTTGGTCTTTCAAATATGGATCTTAAAGTGCACATTTCAAGCTTTACTTTAAGACCTTATTGAAGTTTGTAGCACGTCAGGTTAAAGAGGAAAAAAATGTTGAAAAACCCCAAAAACACGTTTTCGGGGCTCTTTACCCCCACTTTTCTCAAAATCATGACGTGATGCGCAATTTTGGAACCCGGCATCGTGTTCAGCGCACAAAAATACATCGGAAACCACTCCAATATCTAATAAAAAAAAAGCTTGTAGACCTGTGTAATTAATTTAATTATTTAAAAAAAAAACCAAATTTAATCGTAATAAATTAACCCCCTTTGAATGTGGATTTGACCCATTATCCTCAATACGTTTACCTTTTTCAATTCAATTTTATTTAATTAGAATTATTTTTTTAATTTTTGATATTGAAATTTCCTGAATTTTACCAATTATTTTTTATATTAAATTAAATTTTATAAAAAATATATACATATTTATTTTAATTTTATTAATCCTAATTTTTGGTCTATACTATGAATGAATAGAAGGTTCATTAAATTGACTAAAATAAACTTATTGAATAATAGTTAAAATCTTATAACATTTAAATTGCATTTAAAAATTATTTAATTAAATTTATTTTTGAATAAATCTAATATATTAGAATTTAATTTTGACTTAAATTTAAGATTAAACTTTAATCTATTCAATTTTATATTAAGAAATAAGCACATAATTAAACTTCTAATTTAATTTTAAATAAATAAAATTATTTTTATTTCTCAATATAAAATAGTTTATCAAAAAACATAATATTGAAGATATTAAAATGAAAATCCTTCTTTTATAATTTAAACTAGGTGTGAATTCTGTCCATTTCATGCACACTTCGCTTCCAAGAAAGCAAGATAATTTGCTTCCTCATAGAGGAAGCAATAAATTTATTTATAATATAAAAAATAATAATTTAATTTTAAATTAATTTTTATTGAAAAAAATTAAAAATCATGAATTATTACGTGGGTTTTTTTTGTCAATTATATACTTTATATAGGTCAATCGATTCGTTTTGAAACAAGGAATATGATTTTTTCATTCATTTGTCTGAATTTTTAGCATGAAAAAATTTTTTGCCAAAAAACGATATTTTCGAAGAAAAAAGGTGCTCAAAAAAATTTGATTGGGTATTTTCAAAAATCCCTGTGTCCAAATTTAGATATTTGTGAACTTCATATGTCATCCAAATTTTATTAAAATCCGGTGAAGCGTTCTCGAGATATCCTGGCGACAAAAAATTTACCACATACACACACACATACACACACACACACACATCCGGACATTTTCTCAGGAATGAAAATTTGAACTTTTCAGATAAAACTGAGTCGATTTACACTATTTTTGGAATAAAATTAACATCGTGTAACAATTCTTAAACTAATTTTTAATTATTTTACGGAATTTATCAGGAAATAACATTTCTTAAAACTTCAATTTAATAGCTTAACAGTAAAAAGTAATAAAATATCGAAAAATATAGATATACTAAATTCTCGAACGATAACGTCACATTTCATGGTGGAAAATAAAAAATTTTAATTAATTGGCTCAAAAAATTATTAAAAAAGGTGTAAAATCCAAAATATGCAAATAAATACATTGAGATTTGAGGCCTGTCCATCTTAGGGTACATAACACCATTTTTTAATCTCCAGTAAAAATATTTATACGAACACTGAATTAGTAAAATCATTTTAGGATATTATTATACGATAAATAAAGAATATTATAACGTTAAGTACTCATTCTGAATTATAAATTTAAGTAACTTTACCGACTTAAGAAAAAACTGTTACAAAACTTTTTTAGACCCAAAATTACGTGGTATGTGTAGAAGAAAAACCAACTGGTTTTTTTTCTTCATAAATGCATCAAAATCTTCGTCTAGATAAACAACAAAAATGACAAAAAGCATAAGGCGCTGCCACCTTAAACAAAAATTTTATACGAAATGTCCATCTTGGGGCCCTGTCCATCTTGGGGCCCACTCCCCTAACATTAATATGTCATATTAAAATAATTAATTTAATCTTAATATTTTTAATTTTTAACTATCAACATATAATAATTTAAATTAATATTAATTGAAACCAAAAAAGAGGTAAATTATTGTTAATAATTATAATGATTTTTAAATAAAATTATAATGCATTTTAAAAAAAGGTCCGTATAAGGGATTTGCCATTTTTAATTACTAAAATCTGGCAGCAGATTCGAAATCAGCGCCCCCAAAAAACCCTAAATACTAAGTTTGGTGAAAAATAATTAATTTTAAAAAATTTATGCCCGCCATATTGGATCCGTCATATTGAATTGCTGAAATCTGACTTCATATTCGTAATCAGAGACCATCAAAACCCCTAAATACAAAATTTGATGAAGAAATTCAATTTTTTAAATTTTATGTCCACCATATTGGATCCGCCATTTTGAATTACTGAAATTTGACTTCATATTCGTAATCAGAGACCCCAAAACCTGTGCATAGCGGTATTAAAAGTTATAAATTGTTGGTGTTTTGGGAATTATGAATTTTGGCCACTTATAAGGGTCTCCTGGCCCACTGTGCATTGTTAAATGTCTCTTTATTTTGATGTTAAATTTACACATATGGTTGACTTTCTGCTGCAATGAAATTTTCACCCAAATCATATATTAAATTAACAAAATTTTTTTTTACTGAACTTTTATATGTCTTTTTCATTTAATAACCCACTTTTTATCTTTATAAAGTTGAAACTTTAGAAAGAAGCGAATATAAATTGGAAAAAGTTGGTGTTATCACTGAAAACAAGATATTATCATAATAAATGCTCCTAGAATTTATTTGCCCGAGTCTAGTATTTTAATTGTGAAAAATTAAACAAAGAAAACTTGGAACCAAGATTTTTGCCGATTCTGATAAAGAAACTTCAATTTTAGTTTAATAATTTAATTCATTTTTTTTTGCACAATGAAAAGGAGCCAAATTTATTTTAAAAATTGCATTTAATATTGTCAGTGATTGAAAAGCATTAAAAATTAGATTCGGATAAAAAGGTATTATAATTGAATAGGCATTTACTAGAATACAAAAAATAAATGTGATTAATTATTATTTATTTGGAGGACAACAGTTGAAGCGACTCTTTAAAAGTTAAATTGGCGGATTTTTAGTAACTTATATTATTGGAAAAAATGAAAAAGCAATTGTTATTAACATTAACAAAATATAATATAATAACAAAAATTAACTTGCTCTCGTTATTTAAAAAAGAAGGAATAAACAATAATATTAAATTTTAATAAATAAACAATTTGTGAAGAAAATTATGCAATCCGTCAAACACAGCAGTAAATGCCAAACCTTTTTTCGCAGCAATTGCCTACCGTAAGACGCTAATATAAAATCCCTTTTCTGTACATTTTTTAATCCTACATATTTTTTCAAATAAGGATAATATTTCAAAAGTCCTTTTTGTAAATCATATAAATGTGTTGTGAGTGATATCTATCTTGAGTATCGCAATTAAAGTAACTTTACTTTTTTGATAAAAGAGAACTTACCATTTAAAATCGTCCTTACTGACAGTGAAGACGTCCGTTTACGTCGGCTTACAATTACTTACCGACTTAGTTGACTATCGTTTTTTTTTATCTTGCTAGTTTTCTAAAAAAATTAGAAAAACCACTTTTTTACAATAATTTCTGTATCGGACGGGACATAGAAAAATTTAAATATTTGATTTATTTCAATAATTTGGTTGTACATTTTTTTAATTTTAAGGATTAGTTTTTGCGGTGATCTTTATTAAACTTAAACTTTGTAAAACACTTAAAGTATCGGAACGTATATAAAAATTTTGCAAGGGATTGTCATTTATAGTATTAAGGGCATTGAGATTAATAATAAGATTATTAAGGGCATTGAGAGATAATAATTTTTCTTATTAGTGTGAACAACTAAAGCAGTCATCAAAGTGTAAATTTTCCTTTAAAATGAATAGTGCGGATATACATAAACTTTTGACTGAAAAATCCCGATTTCTCCCCTTACAAAATTGATAATTCCTAAAACTCAAAGGTTTTTAAATTATAAATTTTCTTACTCTGTTTACTCACACATACAGTATTCTAAATCGGTTTATATTTATGAGCTCTATGTTAATTTGTTTTACAAATTTAATATGATTTTTGAATAAGTACAACTTTAAACGCGTTTTTCTCTAAATCACTTTTTTTAAACTGGCCGAAGACATAACTCGAACAAATCTTCACTTACTCTACATCCGATTCTGAAAATGATGACCTCAGTAATAAGGATGGAATGACCTTTGCTGTTACTGGATGGGCAAAATTTTTTCTTCCCCGACTTTTCTTACTAATTTTATAACATCCATCTTTCTAAGATTTTCGTAGGTATTATTGTCTCGTAGCATGTTTTGCATTTTTTCATTATAATTGTTTCTATTTTGAACCACCTTCTTTTAAATTTAAAAATGATGTGAATTCCTAACAAAATTCAGATCTTAGTAAATTCATAGATTTTTCTGGGATATTTAGTTTTTTAAATTAAATATTGGATATAAATTGACAAATTGGGATTTCAGATTTTTTAAATGGTTTTGCAAAATTTCTACCTAAACTCAGAATATCTGCAATGTTTTCAGGAATTTCTACATCAGTTTCTACTATTATTTTGTTTCTTTGTTCTTGTCTTAATTTATCAATTTTTCTTGTTGATTTTTTAATTTAATTCTTGCTATATTTTTTTTTTATTTTATTGTAATGCATTCATCTCCAATGCTTTAAAAAACAATTTGATGTTAAAAATCTGATATTATTTTCAAAAATTTTTTAAAAATTATTTTTTGTTTAATTTCAAAATTAAATCACATCAGGCAATATCTATCTAGATATAAACAGATATAATATTAGATCTGACTATATATTTAAATATATCTAGTTAGTTCTACACTCACATCAGGCAATATCTACCGAGATATAAATAGATATAAATTCAGATCTATTTACATCTGAATATACATATATATATTCAGATAATATAAGCAGTTATATGTTTAATAATAATTGATTATATCGGAATAGACTAAATCATATATCATTATAGATCTGAGGTGTATCTGATTATACATATCTACAATACATTTAATTATACACTCGTTTTTTGGCCTTACGTCGATACAAGTGTTTTCTTGTGAAATAGTTTCTTTGATTAATTCTACGTACTATAATCAAATATCTACAATATATCTGAGGATATCTGAAATATATCTGATTATATCTTAATCCCTTTTTCTCGGGTATTCACGGAGAAAAAAAATTAGCAGCCAAAGCTAAGACTTAGCTACTTTAGCTAACTTTAATTGCTATTATATGGATAGCTAATTTTTTAGCTAACACAACTATTAATTAGCTTTCACAGCTAATTTTGTTTACTGAAACTGCTAAAAATTAGCTACTACAGCTAAGAATTAGCTATCCATATAGTAGCTAACTCATTTTTCTCAGTGTTATCATTGTGAATAATTTTATCTGAAACAATTAGCTTTCTTAAAGCGTTTAATTCAAGTATCTGGTTATTGGAAGGTAAGTACCGAATTAAATATTATTTTTAATATTAAAGATTTATTTCTTATAATTTTAAATTCATTTTCATTTATTTGGAATAAATTAATTTTTTAATAATTTTTAAAAAATAAAATTCAGTTACAACAAATTTAGAACAATAATTTATTAATTAAAGATTCTACTTTAAGAGTTTTTTTAAATCTTTAAGAATTAAATACTTATTCATAGAAGATATTTGTTTTAATAATTTGTTCACAATTAAGTATATTAAGTGTTATCAATATTCAGAAAACGATACTTATTCAAGAATGTGTAATATAAAATCCGTATTATTTTATTCCTTTTCTTGTATTTGATTAAATGATTCAAAAGTTCAAATTCAAATATTAGAAGATTCTTGTTGCATCTATTCCAATGAATGGGTTGCTTCACTTCTGTCATACAAGACCTGATCATGTAACTTTAAAAATACAATTCAAATTTGTCTAAACATTTTGAAAACTTTTTAGCCAAATATTGGGAAGAGACTTTTAAACAACTCTATATTCATAAAGTTGCAATATGCTACCTATGATTGGCAAAGTTGTGATCATCCCAAAAGTTGACCAATAGCTATTGGTCCAATATTCGTTGCCAATAGTTTGCTAAGAGAAAAACTATTACCTATTTATGACTGTCCAAGAGAAAACGTGCCTTAGCTCCCAAAGAACAATTAAAACAACAATTTTTACTTTTGGATATGAAAGAGCAAATAAACATTTGTTGGTTGTCATTAAAAAATCAAAATTTATTTTTTGGAGCTATGGCAAGTTTTGTCAGGAACAGCCACATTTAAGTTTCTAATTTTAATACCAAATATTATGGATTTTTAAACTATTAAAACCTTACCTACCAAGTATGTTTATTATGCCAAAAATGTTGAATAATGAATTCTATATTTTATGCATTTACACGCCAAATAAAATATTAATATATTTTACTGCTTTTTAATCTGTTTTCAAGAAAATGTATATTGCTGAATTTTTTTCGTTTAAGAAACTGCTTGGATATTAATATTTTAATACTATTAATGTCAAATATTGATAAATAATTACAAGAAGCTTGAATGCAATTGTATTTTGTAAATTCCATACGAAATTTTAATGCATTTTAATAGTGTCTCATTTTCTTTCATGCGATAAGGGTTATAATAATGCTGAAATGAATTAAATTTGCCATGTAACTTGGAAAGTGAAATGTTTAATATGCAAACCTTCTTGCCGAGCGTCGAAAGGAGTTAAATAAATATTATTATTTTGCCCTCTGTATGAGACTTTTTCTATTGTTAAATTGTTTAATATCAATGGAGCGTGATTTCTAATTAAAAATTTTGTTATTATATTTACAATAATATTAAAATTTATCTATTATTTAAAACAATATTATTACTGTCAATATCATTGTTATTATTGTTGTTATTTTTAGTGTTATTTTTATAATATTATTATTACTCTTAAGTGCAAGAAGTGTAAAATGTGTTTTTCAATTATGTTCTTATGGCTTTTTGGCTTTAAGAATATAATTTTTTGTAAACATTTCAATTTTTCAAAGAAATTAATTTTATTCAATACATTTATTTTAAAATTAAAATTAATTACTTCATTTACTTATTTTAAATATTTTTCGTACAATTTTTTTTTATTTCGTTAGTAGAATTTTCAATAACATTTTTATAAATTTTTTTTTCTTATAATGCTTCAAAATTACGCGTGCTAAATGTATCGCATTTTTAGATTTTGTTTTAACGACCGTCCCATGAAACTGGCTTTTATTGACTTCATTTTTTATGGTAATTAGGAATAGTTTTTGATTTGCTTCTTGAGTTCAAAAATTTACAATTTGATTCCTGCAAATAGTTTTCTTGTTATGGAGCTTCAAACATTGGCATGTTAAGCGTCTCGATTTTTCTTCCTCCTCTTTGCCCCTCAGTCCTTTAACGTTTGTTTTTTCAGCGATAAGTTTCTTCTCTCGATGAGCGTCACATCAGTTTGTACGTGCGTATGAAACAAAGCGATGAACACTGATAGATATAATTGAGAATCGTGTTAAAACATTTTTATTAAAATGTAGAGGAGGGGATGGGAAGAATGTGGCGTGCGAAGTGTATATTTCGAATATAAAGTGATTAAATTTAATATTTTCTCCAACATTTTGATATTAACTTTTTTTTATTTATTTCCTTAAAACACAAATTATTTATTAGTTCAAGTTCCAGGAGAAAATGCCATGTAAATTCTTCCTGTAGCATTGCTTTGCATTGCAGTCAGTGGGGTGAAATTATTTTCTAAAAATAAATTTTTAGGAGTACATTTTTTAACATCCGTTTCTTAAGTAGATTCTCTCCATTTACATAATCTCAAACTAAAAAGCCCTTTTTCACCCCAAATAAATATCTTCCTGAAATTTCAGCAAAGATTAAAATATCAATTTGCACATTTTTCAGGAAAAATTAGGTTGAGCTAAAATTCTTTGTTAAATAATAATTATTTTACATTTTATGTTTTTTCTTACAATCCAGTTAAAAAAATTTGTTTCGTTTTAACTTTTATTTTGAGATGTACAGGCCTTAAATCTCAATGTATTTATTTGCATATTTTTGATATTACACTTTCTTCAATAATTTTTCTGAGCCAATGAATTAAAATGTTTTATTTTCCACCATAAAATGTGATGTTATTGTTAGAGAATTTGATATATCGATATTTTTCGATATATTATTACTTTGTTACTATAAGTCTATTAAATTGAAGTTTTTAAAAATGTTATTTCTTGATTAATACAGTAAAATGATTAAAAATTAGTTTAAGAATTGTTACACGATGTTTATTATTTATTTAGTATATTTTCTATAGAGATTTAAGAAGGTGTCCATCTTGGGGCCACTTTTTTTAGACTGACAATTTTAACAATTCTATTATGGGGCCTGATTCTCTGGAAAGAATCTGGAAGTTTCCAGAAACTTCCAGAATCTTGTGGGCGTAGGGAAAGGGAAATTTCTCTATGGGATTTTTTTTTGCATAGAGTTTTTCCCTTTATAAACCGTTCTCGCAGAGCTGTCAGCCAGTCCCTTTCGGTTCGTCAAACCGTGAGCATCCCTGTCACTCTGTGTGTTAATAAAGACGTTTTTCCAAAGTTTCGCCTACATTATTTCTCCTCAACAAAAGTAAGTAAAATTTTACCAGTGTTGTGTGCTCCCGCGCCACCAAGCGTGTGTAGCACTGCACAGTGTCGTGTGCACAAGTCCCCACGCCCCACCGTGCAGTACCAACCGCGGAGTGCGGTGTTACGAGTTCCCGCGCCACCATGCGTGTGAAACCTTAACGCCACAACCGCCGAGTATATCCCCGCGCCACCAAGTGTGTGTGATATCCGTCGCGGAAACCGCGAAAAACCGCGAAGTGTGAATTTCTTCGCACAACCTGGTGTTACGAGTTCCCGCGCCTCCATGCGTGTGAAACCTTAACGCCACAACCGCCGAGTATATCCCCGCGCCACCAAGCGTGTGTGATATCCGTCGCGGAAACCGCGAACCGCGAAAAACCGCGAAGTGCGAATTTCTTCGCACAACCTGGTGTTACGAGTTCCCGCGCCTCTATGCGTGTGAAACCTTAACGCCACAACCGCCGAGTATATCTCCGCGCCACCAAGCGTGTGTGATATCCGTCGCGGAAACCGCGAACCGCGAAAAACCGCGAAGTGCGAATTTCTTCGCACAACCTGGTGTTACGAGTTCCCGCGCCTCCATGCGTGTGAAACCTTAACGCCACAACCGCCGAGTATATCTCCGCGCCACCAAGCGTGTGTGATATCCGTCGCGGAAACCGCGAACCGCGAAAAACCGCGAAGTGCGAATTTCTTCGCACAACCTGGTGTTACGAGTTCCCGCGCCTCCATGCGTGTGAAACCTTAACGCCACAACCGCCGAGTATATCCCCGCGCCACCAAGCGTGTGTGATATCCGTCGCGGAAACCGCGAACCGCGAAAATCCGCGAAGTGCAATTAACCGCGAAGTACGAATTTCTCCGCACAACCTCCCACTCTCCTCGCCTCAACACACCCCGTTACGGTATCAACCCTAAAGAGATCGTAGCAATTGGCGCCCAAAGCGTGGGGCAAGATCTCCGATGGACATCGGAGCGAACCAGTAATAAATAGCGCCCTACCGAAAAAGAGCTAGTCCACACACACCTCTTAATACAGGCTCCTCGAAACGAGCTTTACGAGACCTACCTTCACGGAGAGCAGCAGACCTTTCGAGAAATCCTCTTTTCTCTCACCGGCTCTCGCAAACACAACCCCTCGAAATTCCGAGCCCAGACCAATCTGTGCAGCAATCAAGAGCTACTAATTTTGTAGTAAGCTCTCCCCCCTCCACTTCCGGGAGTGGAATTCAACACCCGGTGGCGTCCAACAACCCCCCTACTAACAACATGAATAACCCTAGTGCTCAGGCTCCAGGACCTAGTTCCTCGGATCTCGGATCAAACCCCATGGTGCCTCTTGCGCCCCCCTCAACGATTGCAGAAACCGTAAGCAATGTTCCTGCACTGGCAATGCCTAGCAACCTAAGTTTTACTGACTGGATGGGATTAATCAGAGCCTTCCAGTCCCCCCCACCGCCCTTTCCAGAATTCTCAGGCCTAGACCACGAGGACCCGCAGCGGTTTCTCACAAATAGCGAACGCTATTTTTCACAAGCCCAAACCCCGGAAGATCAACGGACCCAAATAGTGGGACAAGGTCTAAAGGGGGAGGCACAAAAATGGTGGTCAATCTACAGAGACCTGGCCTACTCCTGGGAAGAATTCAAGGATCTTCTACTGAAGAAATACGCCGGACCAACCGTCCTCATGAGGCTCCAAGCCTCCTTGTATTCGCACAAGCAAGGGGACAAGGAGCCTACCGCAGTCTTTTTACAACAGAAGTCCCTATTAGCTAAAAGGCTTCAGTTAAATTTAGACCCCGCAAACCTAACCACGCTCCTCCTGGAGTCACTGAAACCTACCATTCGTCGGCTAGTCCGACCAACAGCCCCAACTACTTTCGCCGAGCTCTTTGAAGCAGCCATCCAAGCTGAGCAAGATGAAACTGACTGCGCACCTAAAAAGAGCCCCAACCCTCCGAAAGAGGAGCCTCCAAGAAAAGTCACGCCAGACACTTCTGGTCCCCGGCAGGCTCGACTTCCCCCCTGCCATTACTGTCCGGAGTTTCACTACCACCGGGACTGTGCAGTATACAAGGCCCAGATCCAGGGAAACTGGCGAGCACCGGCGGGCAGACCGACAGAGGACGCCGCCGGTCCCTCGTCCAGCCAACCCTAAATTCTATTTATTCTTCAACCCAGGACCTGCCTCGGACACGTGTACGACTCGGAAGCCGCGAAGTCGTCGCCGAGATTGACTCCTGCGCCTCTCATAACTTCGTGAAACTCTCCATCCTCACTGGAGCCGAGCGCAGTTCCCTCCAACCTGGACCATCCCAAGCTGCCCTTGCTGCAACCGGAGTCACTATCCGTCTGCATGGGACAGTGCCCCTCGCACCCATTATTGGAAACCAGGAATACCCAAGTTCCTTCCAAGCGTGCAACGAGCTACGGGCCGACCTGATCTTGGGCCGTGCTTGGCTTAAGGAGCACGACGTTCACCACGAACACCGGACCGATTGCCTCTACCTAGGCAACAAGGAGCGGCAACGCATTTTCTTGACCCCTTTGCCAGTCTCCAACATTTCGGTACCGGACCCCATCGATTTCGAGCTATCGTCCACAGTTCCCCCAGAATATGTCAACCGACTGCGCCAGGTTCTTGGGACCTATGAGTCCGTCTTTCACAAAGGTGGACCCCTCCGACAGACTCCCACCATCACTCATGACATCGAGCTGGCAGACCCTCGACCCTTTCGCGAAGCTCCCCGCCGATTCTCCGATATCAAGAAGAAGTTCATTGATGAGCAGATGAGGGAAATGCTTGCCGAGGGTATAGTCGAACCAACTACTTCCCCCTGGAGCTCCGCTATCGTGGTAGCCAACAAACAAGGAGGCGATTATCGATTCTGCATCGATTATCGCCGCTTAAACAAGCAAACCACAGACGCCCCCCAATGCCTCCCAAGGATCCACGAAATTTTAAAAGACCTCGGAACGGCCAAGATATTTACGACCCTAGACCTAAAAAGCGGATATTGGCAGATTCCCATGGCCCCTGGGGCACGGAAGTACACGGCTTTCTCCACTCCTGACGGAGGTCAGTACCAGTTCCGAGTAATGCCCTTTGGGTTGAAAAATGCCCCTGGAACATTCCAGAACCTTATGCGATCCTCCCTGGCCTCATACTGGGCCAAATTCTGCATCTCTTACCTAGATGACGTAGTGATTTATTCTCCCGACTGGGAAACTCATCTTCGACACTTGGCCCTCGTATTAGAAAGGCTCATGGTCTTTGGCCTAACCTGTTCTCTCACCAAATGCGCGTTTGGCCAAAATAGCTTGCCCTACTTAGGACACACCATTACCGCAAGTGGTAACCACGCTCAGCCGCGACATGTAGACGCCATTCAGAATGCAGACCCCCCACGAAACAGGAAGGAACTAGCATCCTTCATAGGGACCTGTAATTGGCTCATGGAGTATGTGCCCAAATACTCGGAGGTCTCTGCCCTCCTGACCAACCTCTTATCACCCAAACGCCCCTACCGTTGGACACCGGAACACGACGCTGCTTTTGACGCCGTCAAAGAGGCTTTCCGTAACCCAGCCATGCTGAGTCGGCCTGACCCAGACCTTACCTTCATCCTACAAACCGACGCCAGTGCGCTTGGTATGGGAGCCGTTCTCTACCAAGAAGATTCCTCCGGCAAACGACGCATAGTCTCCTACGGGAGTGCAAAATTCAACCCAACGGAGACCCGCTATCACTGCAACGAGCAGGAGTGCCTCGCGGTCATTTGGGCGATCAAAAAATACCGCCCCTACCTAGAAGATCGCCCTTTTGTGCTACGAACTGATAGCAAAACCCTGACTTGGCTCGACAATATGAAGGACAGTCGAGCCAAACTCGCCAGATGGCATATGTTCCTTGGAGAGTTTAGTTTCCGCACCGAGCACATCCCAGGCAAGGAAAACGAACTCCCCGACGCTCTCTCCCGGTCCCCGGACCCTAACGAAGAGTCACCTGGGGAGCCTGACTTAGAGCGCATGGCTTTCCCCTCTCAAAACCAGACGAATCAGACACCTCCGACTGAGACACCTGTCATCAGTTCCATCGTAGCCCCCACCTTGATCTCCGACATCACGGAGGCTCAACACGAGGACCCCACAATCTGGCGACAGATAAGAGACTTCCTGAACTTTCAAAGATAAAAGCCCTCTAGCCCCAAAGACCAGAAGTTCTTGGAGGAAAGCAAGCTCGATGAAAGAGGATTTTGGAAGCGAAGTCCGACCAATACCCATTGGCTCCTTAGAGTTCCCCTCGCGCTCCGCCAACGTGTGATTTGGGAGTACCATGACGTCTCCCTAGCCGGACACCCTGGAACCGAAGAGACCACGTTTAGTATCCAGCAGCATTTCTTCTGGCCTGGAATGGTCCGGGAGATTCGGAGATATGTCTCACAGTGCCCCCTCTGCCGTTGCTCCAAGGCCGTGAACAGTAAGGACTCCGTAGGCCTACGGCCCCGCTCGGCTCACATTATTTGGGATACCTTGGCCCTTGACCTAATGGGTCCCTACCCCGTTACCACGAGGAGGCACCGGTTTCTTTTAGTGGTCACAGACCTATTCACGAGATGGGTAGAAGCTTTCCCGCTCCGGAACTCTGAGACCCCAACGATCATCGACGTGTTACACAGAGAAATCCTTTCGCGCTATGGCTATCCCCGACGTCTCTTAAGTGACAACGGCCCTCAATTCAGGAGCAATCTCTGGAAAGACGCCGCTAAGCAGTGGGGGTGTACCCTTTGGACCACTCCTGAGTATCACCCCCGAGCTAACCCCACGGAACGGCGAAACCAAGAAATAAAAAAGGCTCTTCGACTCCGACTCTCGGGGTCCAATCAGACTTCCTGGGATCAGCACATTCCGGACATACTTTTCACCCTGCGCCGAAGAAGGAACGCGGCCACCAGGATGCCCCCCGCCTACCTATTTCTCGGGCGTCAAATCCTGACACCCGATGAATGGGACCTACCAGTTGCCCTAGAACCGAGCACTACGGCCGAACGCGAAGATTTGGCCAACCTGAACCAAAGGGGTTACCAAGATCGCTATGCAGTACCAAACTACCGACCGCCCTACTCCATAGGTGATTGGGTGTACGCACGCAATCACCAATTATCTAACGCCGCGGAGCGTTTCAACGCCAACTTAGCTCCTGTCAGGACCGGGCCCCACCAGGTCCTAAAGGTCGAATCACCCGAAGTGGTGTGGATCCAGAAGGACAATGGGCCCCATAAGGTCCACATCAACCAGTTGATCACAGCTTCCGACCCTGTGCTGCGTAGGCCCGCCTCAGCCAAGGCCCTCAACGCCCCTGAACACAGGACCGGACAAGTCCACGCTCCTGGCCCAACCAATCAAGAGTCCGCTCCAGCAGGGTCTGACTCCCACCATCCACTCGCCTCAGCCGAGGTCACCAACTCTCTTGAGCCCCGGACTGTACAAGTCCTTGCTCCTGACCAATCCAATCAAGAGTCCGCTCCAGCAGGGTCAGACTCCCACCATCCACTCGCCTCAGCCGAGGCCACCAACTCTCTTGAGCCCCGAACTGTACAAGTCCTTGCTCCTGACCAATCCAATCAAGAGTCCGCTCCAGCAGGGTCAGACTCCCACCATCCACTTGCCTCAGCCGAGGCCACCAACTCTCTTGAGCCCCGGACTGTACAAGTCCTTGCTCCTGACCAATCCAATCAAGAGTCCGCTCCAGCAGGGTCAGACTCCCACCCTCCACTCGCCTCAGCTGAGGCCACCAACACTCTTGAGCATCGGACTGCACAAGTCCTTGCTCCTAACCGAACCGATCACGAGTTCGCCCCAACAGGGTCTAACTCACCCTCCTTATATTTTTACAATGGAGAACAAGGAGGAGAGCGTAACGCCAGAGGGCGCTACGTTATGAGGGACCGCCCACGCATGAACTATCGAGACAATCGCCCTTATGCACCTCGGAGGAAGTGCGAACGTATTGTATAAGCAAACTGACAGTCACCAATATCTGGCCTAAAGGGGGAGGACTTGTTATGTGTCAAATACTCATAACCTTGCGGAGTCAGGGGAGAACCCCTGCACGGCTCCTCCGTTTGAGAGCCTTTTCCGCGCCTGATTTTCGGCCAGCTTTTGCCGCCAGCAGAAACTGGTACTCCCCTCTAAGTTTTTTCCCCCCGCAGCAGCCACGAAGTCCAGACAGGCCGGCGCCTGCTCCCCGCAGAGACTACGTCACGCGCCTTCAACCATTGTTTCGGATGTGACCTGTGGGTCCGTTTCGACTTGTTTTGACACAAATGTCAGGAAACAAGGAATTTAGAAAAATTCCATTTTTCACGCATTAGTGTTTTGTTTCTTTTGCGCATTATTAGTACTATTATTATTACTATTATTACTACTATTATTATAATTATTATTATTGATATTTTTAATATTATTAATACTATTATAATTATTATTATTATTATTATTATTATTATTATTATTTTTTTTTTTTTTTTTTTTTTTTTTTACAAAACAAGTTTAGGAGAGGAAAAAATGCATTTACGCACTTGTTCGTGTGGGACTCGACCACATCCTGTGGCAATACCGCACTAAAACAACCTCTCCCAATTCTTGCTTTACATATTCTTATCAACTTTTGCTCCTTCCGTCCTGGAAGGTAAGCAAAAGTTTCTTTTTTTTTACTCTGTACAGTTTCAGCATTCTGTTCTTTGGGTCTTCATGTCCATTGCCGCCGATGTTCTTATGCGGCCGACATGAAATTGTTGGATGCTTTTTTAGAGCTACCTTTAAAGATGTTTTTTTTACAAGGAACAGTGCTGTCGGACCACAAAAAGGGAATTCAAAAGAACTGCTTTTTGCATTCTACCTGCTAACAAATTGGCTTGACGTTCGCAGGTTGGGATCTTCTTCAGTTGGCTCACAAATGAAGCCTTCATCCCTCCTAAGCAGCCGAGAATTAAAACAATCAAATGGACTCTATATCCTGGATGCATTTTACTCAGTTCGAATAAGAGCTCTTGATATTTGATCCGTTTCTCATTCTCCTTTTTAATGATGTTTCTCTCGGCAGGAGCCGAAAACTCAACTACATAAATGATCTTACTTTTATGATCTTGGAGGACCATATCAGGCTTGGTGGCACTGATATGATGAGTGGTGGGGAAAGAAAAATTCCAGTAGATCTTGCACTGGTCATTTTCTACAACGGATTCTTGATCCATTTGGGCATACGGCAGAATGGGCTCCTTATCTATACCGTACTGGTGACGAAGGTGGTAATACAAAACCTTCAGTGCAGCATTGTGTCTTTCTATATATCTGTTACATGCATAAATCGGACAGGCACTTAATATATGACTAAGTGTCTCCGGGTATTGTTTGCATGCACGACAGTTGGAATCGTCAACAGGTATATGCATCACACGGCTGCGGTACACCAAAGTATTAATCACTCCATCCTGACAAGCGAACAAAACTCCCTCTGTCTCCGATTTTAATCCAGCCGATTTAAGGAATGCAAAAGACAAACCTACAGACAATCCCATTTCTCTGACGATATTATAAAATTGTCCGTGAACAGGCTTACTAACATGTTTTTCTAAAAGAAGTACATGTAATTATTATTATTATTATTATTATTATTATTATTATGATTATTATTATTACTATTCTTAGTAATGTGCGTATTATTATTATTACTGTTTTTTTTTTTTTTTTTTTTTTTTTTTTTTTTTTTATAAAACAAGTTTAGGAGAGGAAAAAATGCCTTTACGCACTTGTTCGTGTGGGACTCAACCACGTGCTGTGGTAATACCGCACTAAAACAACCTCTCCCATTCTTGCCTTACGTACTCTTATCCGCTTTTGCTCCTTCCGTCCTGAAAGGTAAGCAAGAGCGCGATTCTTTTGCTCGAGGTGTTTTCAGTTCACTGTTCTGTAGGTGTCCCTGTCCCTTGCCGCTGTTGTTCTTACGCGGTGGCCAGAAACGCTATTGGATGCTTTTTTTAGAGCTACCTTCGTTATATTATATTATGAAGAACAGTGCTGTCGGACCAGATTAAGTGAACCCAGAAGGACAGCCTTTTGCATACGAACCGTCAATGCTTCAGCTTGACGTTCGCAGTTTGGTATCTTTTTCAATTGGCTTATAAATGAAGCTTTAATCCCTCCCAAACAGCCTAGTATGAGAACAATTAATCGGATTTTATAACCTGGATACATTCGGCTCAGTTCAAACATAAGGTCTTGATATTTCGTCCGTTTCTCATCCTCCTTTTGTATGATGTTGCCCTCAGCAGGAGCCGAAAACTCTATCACACAAATGATCTTACTTTTATGATCCTGGAGTACAATATCAGGCTTAGTAGCTCTGATACGATGAGTTGTAGAAAAGGAAAAATTCCAGTAGATCTTACACTGTTCATTTTCCACAACGGATTCCTGATCCCCTTGGGCATACGGCAAGATGGGTTCTTTATCTATACCATACTGGTGTCGAAGGTGATAATACAACACCTTAAGCGCAGCATTGTGTCTTTCAATATACCTGCAACACGCGTACTTCGGACATGCACTTAGAATGTGACTAAGTGTTTCCGGGAATTGCTTACATGCTCGACAGTTGTTATTGTCGACAGGTATATGCATCACACGACTGCGGTACACCAGAGTATTAATTACACCATCCTGACAAGCGAACAAAAATCCCTCAGTCTCCGATCTCAAACCAGCAGATTTAAGAAAAGCAAAAGTCAAGCCTTGAGACAATCCTATTTCACCTATGAGATTATAGAACTGCCCGTGAACAGGTTTGCTTTTATGTTCCTGTAACAAAAGCGCTTGTTCTGCCTCCTTGACACACTTTTTAAGCATCAATGGTGTTAACGATGCTAACCTGTGCTCCATATCACTGACTTCAAATGGGAGACTAAGTTCATTTGCAGCTCTTTCTGCCGCACGATATAAAAACGCCCCAACATTTGCAATTTCATGATGGTGGACAAATTGCATAAGGGGATCTCTACTGTTCATCACCGAACATGCTGCAGCCAGTACAATTCTTCGATGAAGACACTCTAAATTTAATAGACCTCTTCCTCCCCGGTCTCTTGGAAGGTAAATTCGTTGCACGGAAGACCTTGGATGATGACTACGATGGATTGACATCATCTTGCGGGTTTCTCTATCTAGTATTTTCAAC
This sequence comes from Ganaspis brasiliensis, assembly GCA_037103525.1. NCBI lineage: Eukaryota > Metazoa > Arthropoda > Insecta > Hymenoptera > Figitidae > Ganaspis > Ganaspis brasiliensis. Next base: position 451,996 of record JAZKLR010000082.1, read on the forward strand.
TCATTCACATTCCACTTAACAGCTCCAAAGGTATAGAGAAGTAAAGGAATGGCTAATGTATTTGTGGCCTGTATTTTGTTCTTCCCAGACAATTCGGAAGACCAAATTTTTCTGAGAAGCCCACGATACTTTGTTTGGAGTCGATCTTTAAGCCCACACACATCTTGAGTCTCCGACTGTGGAATTCCAAGATATGTGTAAGTCTCTCCACCAGCAAGATGTTGAATGGTGTTGCCACCAATGAGTTGAATGTTCTCAGAGTCCCTCGGAATTTCAGATGTTTCATTTCTTCCTTTAATCAGATGGATGACGGCACATTTATCCAATCCAAAATCCATTCCTATGGCTCTGGAATACTCGGCCACTGCAAACACCAAAATTCTAAGCGCATCCTTACTGGATGCATAGAGCTTCAGATCGTCCATATAGAATAGATGGTTGATCTTAAAGACTCTATTTCTTGGTTTGCCACACATGTATCCAGAGTGTTTTTCTCGAAGTGCAATAGACAAAGGTAAGAGGGAGATACAAAAAAGAAGTGGACTAAGGGAGTCGCCTTGAAAAACTCCTTTTCTAAACGAGATGATGTTAGTCATCACCTGCTGTTTGTTAGATGTTATAACAAACCTTGTCCTCCACTTAAGCATTAGATCCTTTAAGCATCTCACAATGCTCGGATGTACCTTTAAACATTCAAGGAGCTTGATGATAAGCTCGTGACTCGTGGAGTCGAATGCTTTGCGGTAATCAATCCAAGCCATTGACAGGTTACGTCGATAAAATATCGAATCTTGGGTAACACACCTATCTATTAATAGGTTCTCCCTACAACCTGACAGGCCTCTCTTACATCCTCGTTGTTCACCTATCGCACTCCAGACTGGTTCTATAGATGACAATATCCTCTCCTTGAGGATCCCAGTAAATAGCTTGTAGCAGGTGTTAAGACAAGCAATTGGTCTGTAATTTTTTGGATTGGACAAATCTCCTGATTTTGGTAGAAGTACCGTTCGTCCTTCCACCAACCACTGTGGTATTGCATGTTCCCCGTTGAGATAGGTAGAGAATATACGGGCCAAATGTTGGTGAGTTGAAGTAAACTTCTTCCACCATAGATTATTAATCTTATCTGGCCCGGGTGCTGAAAAGTTCTTAGTTCTAGCTACTGCTTTTCTTACCTCCTCTTCAGTAATTGGTGGACATATCTCTGCAAATTGGTCAAGCCCCTGTCTGACACAGAAGCTGCGAAAGAGTGACAAAGATAACCCTTCATCGTTTACTGAATGGGATGTCCCATAGATGTTGCTCCAGAAAGTTTCAATCTCTTCACGACATGGAGGCCTTTCAACGGTTGTTAATGGTACACTGAACAGGCGGGAAGGATTAGTAGCAAAGATATTATTTTGCTTTATCCATTTCATCCTCCGTTCTAAACGTTCCCTTATGACGACAAGAGAACGTATCTTCTCAATCCAGTGTTGCTTGATGGTCTGCAACTTTGACTTTTTTAGAGTGTGATGCAATCTTTTAAGAGTTTGGGCTATTTCCAAAACTCTTGGAGTAAACCTTCTATTTGATTCCAGATATGCAATCACACTCTGCAATTGAGAAGCATGTCGTCGAGCTATCCCGATCTTGATCTGCACTTGTTTGATTCGCTGGCAGGTTTTAGCAACGCGTTCCGCAACAGATTTTCTGTTACTTTTGCGAAGTAAGGACACAGCTTTTTCATACACAGCACAGTTCAATGTCCAGAGATCTACACTCTCTGAGAGTAATGAGAGTTCATTGTTCCCTTCAGAGATTTTATCCATTTTAATGGAAACCTTGAGATGAATTTTGGTTTCCCTCGAACTCATGTTTCCATCTTCGGCTGCGGGCGTTGGTGTTTCATACAAAATTTGTGTATTCTCTGAGGGGTCTTCCTGGTCTTGGAGAAGAGCTTCATATCCCCTTTTTCTCAGAGAGGATACCTGATCTCTTAAGTACTGAGGCGTCATTTCCGCGTATTGTGGGTGCATATTGATCCATCGCGCATGTAACCTCTGCATGTATCCTCTTCTGTTAGGGGAACTATTTTGCCAACACAACAAAATGTCCCTCCGAAGTTGGTCTGTCCACTTTAACCTTAATCGAGCTTGTCCCTGGCCGTTGCTTAGTCGTCGCCTGGGTTCTATCCTATTGCCACGCCCAACTGAACCCTGATCTCCATCCGAGAGAGACCTATTGTGGGTGGCACTGCGCGTTACAGTCGTCGTAACCGCAAATACTCTGTGTGGGAGGTTATCCCAACACAGAGTGGACAATTATATCGGGTGCCCACCCCTATTTGACTTTTGGTCCGCCCCGGGTATTTTAATTTCCTCGGTAGCTCCCATATCTGAGAGGCCTTCCCCTATCCGCCACCTGGGGAGGCGCCCGATTGGGGTGTCAAAAACCCCATCTCAAATGCCATTCAAGTACTTGACCCAGTCAGCTCAAAAATTCTGTGATATCCAGTAAAGGGTACCACAACTCCCTTACTAACACGATCAAACACCTATACGATGTTCTGCAATGGTCATTTTAGTACTGAGCCAAGTAGGACCAGTATCTTTGAGCTGCTTGGTAACGGAAGCACCAAGCAACCCATTTCGGGTTATTATTATTATTATTATTATTATTATTATAATTATTATTATTATTAATATTATTAACATTATTCATATTATTATAATTATTGTGCTTCTATTATGGGGCCTGATTCTCTGGACAGAATCTGGAAGTTTCCAGAAACTTCCAGAATCTTGTGGGCGTAGGGAAAGGGAAATTTCTCTATGGGATTTTTTTTTGCATAGAGTTTTTCCCTTTATAAACCGTTCTCGCAGAGCTGTCAGCCAGTCCCTTTCGGTTCGTCAAACCGTGAGCATCCCTGTCACTCTGTGTGTTAATAAAGACGTTTTTCCAAAGTTTCGCCTACATTATTTCTCCTCAACAAAAGTAAGTAAAATTTTACCAGTGTTGTGTGCTCCCGCGCCTCCATGCGTGTGAAACCTTAACGCCACAACCGCCGAGTATATCCCCGCGCCACCAAGTGTGTGTGATATCCGTCGCGGAAACCGCGAACCGCGAAAAACCGCGAAGTGTGAATTTCTTCGCACAACCTGGTGTTACGAGTTCCCGCGCCTCCATGCGTGTGAAACCTTAACGCCACAACCGCCGAGTATATCCCCGCGCCACCAAGCGTGTGTGATATCCGTCGCGGGAACCGCGAACCGCGAAAAACCGCGAAGTGCGAATTTCTTCGCAGAACCTGGTGTTACGAGTTCCCGCGCCTCCATGCGTGTGAAACCTTAACGCCACAACCGCCGAGTATATCTCCGCGCCACCAAGCGTGTGTGATATCCGTCGCGGAAACCGCGAACCGCGAAAAACCGCGAAGTGCGAATTTCTTCGCACAACCTGGTGTTACGAGTTCCCGCGCCTCCATGCGTGTGAAACCTTAACGCCACAACCGCCGAGTATATCCCCGCGCCACCAAGCGTGTGTGATATCCGTCGCGGAAACCGCGAACCGCGAAAATCCGCGAAGTGCAATTAACCGCGAAGTACGAATTTCTCCGCACAACCTCCCACTCTCCTCGCCTCAACACACCCCGTTACGGTATCAACCCTAAAGAGATCGTAACAAAGACTTTAAAATTTTGAAAGAGGAAGGCATTGAACTCATCAATGGCGATAAAATTCATTGTTTCTTATCTGTTTTCTCAGGCGACAATCTTGCTGCGCATCAAATATGTAGATTCAGAGAGTCGTTCGTTGCAACACATCCCTGTAGAACTTGCATGGCAACACTTGAACAAGTTAGAGAAAAAGTTACACAAGATGATACTTTATTAAGGACACCAGAACAGCACGACGTGCAAGTTAAAAAAATAGAAGACGCCAACGATGGCGAGAAAGAAGCATTACGGCAGCAGTATGGTATCAACAGAAGGTGCAAATTAAATTAATTGCGTGGGTTTCATGCTGCAACTTCGGCACCTCCTGACTTCGTCCACGACGATTTAGAGGGTGTATGTGTCGTAACAGTCAGATGTTTCTTGATGGAAATTGGCTTACAACTGAATTACATTACTCTGGAAGAGTTAAATGAAAGAATACGCTTATTTGATAATGGTTATTCCCAAAAGTCGACTAAGCCATCAGCAATAAAAGAAAAACATTTATTAAATGAAAGGGAAGGTTTTAAGCAAAGTGCATCGCAAATGAGGCACTTGGTTACGATACTGCCTTTGCTTTTAAGTGACGTGGTGCCACATGTACTTCCCGCATATCAAAATTTCTTAAAAATGCTAGAATTTTTGTGCATTCCTTTTGCCGATAAAATTAATGAGCGCATGTTCGTTTGTTTGAGTGACTCAATACAACAATATTTAGAATCTTTTAAGGAGATGTACAAAAAAATTTTACACCAAAGCAGCATTTCCTTGTTCACAGAGTACAAATAATTCAACGATATGGACCTGTGAGTCATTTTATAACTATTCGAGATGAAGCGAGACATCAGCCATCGAAAAGAGAGTCACAGTGTAAGCGTACTTACAAAAATTTGTCTCTTACTTTAGCAAAAAAAAACCAACTTTTTCAGGATGCAGTTATGAGGGAAACTCTGCAAAGAAAGTTAGAGACTGGTCCTACAAAAACATTAAGCGTGGTCGTACCACCATTTCAGACACTTTTTTCTGATGAAACGCATATTTTGACAACTTCGTGGATTAAACGACATGGAAATAAATATATAGCGTCAAAATGTTTTCTAGCAATTGATTATAGTACTGATTACCTACCACAATTTGCAGCTGTACACAAAATTTGTTTAAATAATGAATTTCCTATATACTGCTGTGCAGGAAAGTTCAGACAGTTAAACTTGACGTCACAGTAATGGCGTATAAAATAAAACTTTTAGACGATTACTTCATTTTATCACTTGACGATCTAATTTCGCATCACGTCTTTCATTCTCATCATTTAAAAGATAAACAAGTAATAATTGTTAAAAGAGCATTCGGAAGTTTGTACTGACAGTTAATGAGGTACTTATATGTATTATATTACACTGCGCAACATGAAAATTCTGAACCATTTTTTGCGAATTGACGCTGAAAGTACTTGCAAAAACTAGAAATTCTGCGTTATTACTTTTGCCAATTTGGTTCGGGTTTGGCTTTTATGCTATAATCAATTTTTTTGCTCAAATTGGATTTTGATAACTTTTTTGATATTTTGATAAGGCTATATCTCGTAAACCGAGAGAAATATCTTTTTTGTGTCTTCAGCAAAGTTGTAGGTTTCGAATGGGAGAAAAAAAATGCAGAACAAATTTACCCAAAAAAATTGCATGTGGTGCCTCAAAAACGCAAAACTGACCATTTTTTAACCATTTTTCTTACAATTTTCTACCATTTTTTGTAGTTCACGAGATATTAGTCAAAACGTCCAAGAATTTTCTCTTTAAAAGTCAAACAAATCGTGACTTAACCTGAAAATTATGGTTTTTTAGGAAAACATGTTTGGACGTTTTGATTCATATCTCGTGAACTACTGAATATTTTTTAAGTTTTCTTGGCTTAAATTAAAGGTGATACTTTAAAGCTTACATTAGTTTGAGATTACAAATTTTTTTACAGGTTTTATAGATACTACAACAAGTTAAACTTAAATTTTTGGTTTTTTGAGGTTAGAAAATAAATGAGAGCTAACTTTTAAAAAATGACCATAGATTCGGATTCAGCGACCAAAAATACGTAAGAATTGACTAGTCTGATCTTCCGCACTGCAAATTAATTTTTTTTTGTGTGCCGGTGTTATTAGGCTAATCATAAATATATAAATATTAATTGTCATAAATATAAATATTTTTTTACTATATTTAATAACATATCTATTTCTGTGTGTCCTTCAAATCTAGTGTAATTTAGATCTTCAGTGTTTTCAGTGTCTTCATATTCGCACTGAAGATCCTAATTACACTAGATTTAAAGGACACACAGAAATAGATATGTTATTAAATTATTTATCTTTAGATGATAATGAAGACTCAGATGATGATTTTGAACCACTAAAAGATTGAGATCATCAAAACCAGGGGCATTAAGTTCAATGGATGTCAGCAATTAACATTTATGGGCAAATCCATAGAACCAGTCAATTTTCATTTATAAAAATTTTCCAATTCGAGCACACTTTTCATTTATGGTTTATTTACTTGAAATATATATTTGCAATATTTGAAAACCTTTTGAATAAAAAAATATTTATATTTATGACAATTAATATTTATATATTTATGATTAGCCTAACAATCAATAAATTATAAGTTCATTTTAGAATTTATTTTTTAATTATTCTGCAAAATTATTGTAACCAATAAACAGACATTATTGACAATAAATTTGATACATTTGTTTCATTCGAAATAAAGCAAAAAAAAACGATATATTTGTGGATGTGTGGTCGAGCTATTGACTAAAAATGGTAGAAAATTGTAAAAAAATTGTTAAAAAATGGTCATTTTTGCGATTTTGAGGCACCAGATGCAATTTTTTCGGGTAAGTTTGTTCTGCATTTTTTTCTCCCATTCGATACCTACAACTTTGCTGTAGACACAAAAAAGATATTTCTCTTGGTTTACAAGATATAGCCGTATCAAAATATTAAAAAAGTTATCAAAATCCAATTTGAGCAAAAAAATTGATTATAGCATAAAAGCCAAACCCGAACCAAATTGGCAAAAGTAATAACGCAGAATTTCTAGTTTTTGCAAGTACTTTCAGCGGCAATTCTCAAAAATCGGTTCAGAATAGATGACCTTAAATATGTTTCACAGTGTTATTTTATATGCCACACAAAACTTGATATTTTTAATTTAACATTGCAATTATCAAGTCAGTTTTGATAATTGTTTCTAAAAGAATGTTAAATAGTAAACGTAATATGAATAATAATGATTAAATATTTTCAGATTATTTACAAACTTTTAAAATCGTTCCATAGAAGATTATTGACACATTTTGCAGAGAAAATTGTGCTCGGTGTCAATCTCATTATTCATTTTTTGTATAATTACAATTTACTTTCAGTACACTGTCAATGAGTTTTATAATTACAAAAAAAGGTAATAGAAATGTGAATAATATGAAGCTGACAAAGTTATTCGTAATTCCTGAATGATCAATATTGTAAATGACCTTGTAAATATTAAATACTCTATTTTAGTCTCATTGTTTTCTATTCTAATGATAAAAATATTTCCATATTGTACTATGCTCAGGATAAATACCTTATACTTTAAAATTAGTCCTTATCAGGCTCACAAGCCCTACAGAATTGAATAATATTAAATAAATAAACATACAGGATTAAATAATTACCGAGTTACTTATTTCATAACTATATTGTTCAAAGTAAAAATTAAAAATCAATAGGGGAGGGTGGTACCATACCGACCCCCCTCTATTTCTCAGATATCGTGAATACTATCAAAATAAGACTTTCATGACTCTGACAATTTGCCCATAGCTAATAAGCTCTTGGTCCAATTGTATCTCGGAATTATACGTAAAATTTTTTTTTTGGTTGCTTATGGCCTTAACTTTAATACATAATATTCAAATTCAAACGCTTTCATTGATATGAATGATCGGCAAGACATTATGTGAAAATAGTGTAATTAAGATCAGACTAAAAACACTCATTTTTTATTGTAATGATAATTCCTTTACTCTTATTCTGAAAAAGGCCTTAAATAATAAATTTAAATAAAGTAAAAGTAATTCAACTTAATTCTAGTTTGTTGTTTTTTAATTCAAATAACAGTACAAGTTCAAATTTTTGTTTGTTTTTGCTATTTCCTGCAATAAAAATAGGGGCTCACCCTTTTTGAGCTTGTTGAAAACGTCCATTTTCGATTTTCTCTCTGTACCTCCTATTTCATGAAAACAAGTTACGCGCAAACCTGTGGAAAAATGGAAAAATGTTTCCTTTACTAAAAAAAAATTTGACCTTAACAAAGAAACAAGTTTTTAGCACCTTTTTGGCTTTTGCCTTTTCGGGCCAAAAACAAACAATATAATAAAGCACATTATTGTTGCACCTATCAGTTCAACTGAAACTGATAGAGAGTCTCACCCTAAACGCTCAACTTCACTTGAGACCCTCTATTAAATTTTTTCCGTGCACTATCAACTTTTTTAAACAGTTAATTCGGATATTTATTTGTGGGGTTGGTTTTGGGAGTTGATTGACATTTTTATCGATTTAAACTGATAAAGTGTATAACCCTGTAAGCTTCCATTTTCTTAAGACCCTTTATTAAATTTTTTCCATGCACTATAAAATTTTTCACACACTTCATTCGGATTTTTTTAATGTGGGGTGGGTTTTAAAGGTTCATTGTCCTTGTTATCAATCAAAACTGATAAAGTTTTTAACCCTGAAAGATGCCCTTCTCTTAAGACCCTGTATAAAATTTTTCCTGTGCACTATTAAATTTTTCAAACACTTTGTTCGCAATTTTTATTTTAGGGTGGGTTTTAGGGGTGCATTGTCTTTGTTATCGATTTAAACTGATAAAGTGTCTTACAGTAAAAGGTGCTCTTCTCTTTAGACCCTAGATTAAATTTTTTGCGTGCGCCATACATTTTTGAAAAACATAGGAATTTTTATTGTGAGTTGGGTTTTTAAGGTTGTTTAACCTTTCTATCGACTAATCCTAAACTCACCTCTTCGAAATGTACCCTTAATCAGTCAGCTACTTAGGAATATTTTACTATGGGGTGGTTTTTAAAGGATGTTCACCCTTACTATCAACAGGAACCCATAGTATGACTCACCCTAAAAGCTACCCTTCAATAAGAACCATCAATTAAATTTTTTCCGCGCACTTGAATATTTTCAGGTCAGGTGGTTTGGAATATTTCACTATGGGGTAGTTTTTAGGGGATGTTCCCCCTACTATCGACAGGATCCTATGCTGTGACTCACCCTGAAAGCACCTATACGATTAGGACCTTTAATAAAATTTTATCCGTAAACTTGACACCAGAAAATTTTTTTGTTTTTGTTTTAAACATTATTAATTGTTTTAAACAATTAAGTTTTTTTATGCTTTCTCCATTCTCATAAACATCTTCTTTTATATAAAAATGTGTATTTGATATTTCAGTACAGAAATCAACAATAAAATTTAACTGCCCGACATTTGCATAAAAACAATCACAATTTGTTTATTGTGGTGCGCGACGGTTATGCTGTTTTACCTAATGGCGCGTAACCTCGTAATTGTGCTAGGCAAAGGTTTGATTTATTATTGGTTTTCGATTAATTATATTCATAAAAAAAACTAAAAGAAGCTTATAATTTCAAATTAATAAAGACTGCATTTCGTAAGAAAAATATAATAATACATTTATTAATAGTTATTAATTTACATTTAAAATAATATCAAAATGGTTTTAACCATTTTAAATTTCGAAATTTTAACGATTTATTAATAATCATTAATTTGCATTTAAAATAAGATTAAAATAGGTTCTGAACATTATAAGATTTCGAAAATTTAACGATTTATTAATAGTTATAAATAAATTTGCATTTAAAGTAAGATCAAAATGGTTCAAATATTATAAGATTTCAACATTTTAACGATTTTGCTTCAGTTTTTTGGTTTTACATTTTTTTACAGTTTGTTAGATTAAGAAAAAGAAAATTTCTCCACTTTTCTTCCTATTTATTTAATTTTCTTGATGTTTCACTATTTTTTTAGTCCTTCCTTGCGTTTTAATTAATTCTTTAATTTTTGTTATCATTTTTCCTTCTTTTAAACTATTTAGTTTTTATTTTATAATTACGAATTTTTTAAAACATTTATTTGATGCTTTTTTCTTCATTTTAAATTTTTTTTTAATTTTCTACTTTTCTGAAAGCTTTTATTCTTTTATTTTATATTATGTAAATTTAATCTTGTATTAAATATTCTCATGTTAACATCGTTCTTCTATTTCATAAAATTTATTTTCTTTTTCAATATTTTAAAATTTTCCAAAATTGTATTCATTTTTTTTATTTAATTTATAAAATAATTCTCTAATTGTTTTAATTTTAAAATTTTGTTCTCTTTAGAAGTATATTTTACCGTTCTTTTTTAATTATCTTCTTATTTATTATTTTAATTTTATAAACTCTTTATAAATAAATTTGGAGATTTTACTGATTATATTTTAAAAAAATCGATTCTTGATTGATATAAAAAAAACATCGGATTTTTAAAATTTTTTAATAAAGATCATGATTGTTATCAGCCCTGCTTTTAAGAATATAGCAAAATTTTAATTTATTTTACCTAGCTGTTTGTTTATTATTTATAATAAAAATTTTATGTCAGGGAAAAGTCAGGGAAATGTCAGGGAAATTTGTAATCTAAGTTTTGTGGCCACCTTGGTTTTGAAAAACGAGTTGTTTTTTTAAATTCTTTACCCATTTATTTTATTTAATTAAGGCTTAAAATTTTATAAATTTATCAGTAAACTCAGGGTGTTTAACGATTTTTAAAAAAATTTCGCTAATTTGTTAAAACAAAGAAAACATTTTAATCTAAATCCTCCTCTTCTTCAATAATTTTCAAAGTTGATACCCGGAAATTGATTAAAGAACCAAAAATTGACTTTTTGTTAACATTTTTGTTTTGTTTCTTAAATTCAACTTTATATACTAAAAATGCTATTCTTTACATTAAAAAGGATCCATTTACCTATAAAAAGTTTATATTTTTTCAAAAGTTTAAAAAAAATCGCAAATATTAATTTTTTAAAAAATTGTTATTTTCATTTTTTTTCATTTTTTTTTTCAATACGTTTTTCTATTTTGTCTATTTTAATTATTAATTGATATATCTACTCTTTTAAGCAATGTCTAGATTTTCTGGTTTTTTAAAAAAAATGTTAGAATGTTCAATTTTCATTCTTTATATCGTTAAAATTTCGAAATTTAAAATGGTTAAAACCATTTTGACATTATTTTAAATGTAAATTAATAACTATTAATAAATGTATTATTATATTTTTCTTACGAAATGCAGTCTTTATTAATTTGAAATTGTAATCTTCTTTTAATTGTTTTATGAATATAATTAATCGAAAACCAATAATAAATCAAACTTTTGCCTAGCACCATTACGAGGTTACGCGCCATCAGGTAAAACAGCATAACCGTCGCGCACCACAATAAACAAATTGTGATTGTTTTTATGCAAATGTCGGGCAGTTAAATTTTATTGTTGATTTCTGTACTGAAATATCAAACACACATTTTTATATAAAAGAAGATGTTTATGAGAATGGAGAAAGCATTAAAAAACTTAATTGTTTAAAACAATTAATAATGTTTAAAACAAAAACAAAAATTTTCTGGTAAGACTATTTTTTTTGAAAACTACAACTAATGTGCTACAAAAAATGTTTAGAACATTTTTTTCTACGACCAATATTTTTGGAGCTAAAAATTTTTGAACATTACCGTTTCGAAAAAAAAAATCAACTTTGACCCCCTGTATCCAGGAAACCCGTTCATATTTATGAACCATATTTTACAAATTTAATGTATCCTATTGGTACAACAATTCTTCCAAGTTTCATCAAAATCGGTTGAAAAAGGTCCGAAGGGGTGCCCACTTGGCGTGATTTGACTCATATGTATATTATTATTGTCGAATTTTCACACCTTTCAACACTTTTATTCTTATCACTAAAATATAAAAACTGTTTAATAGCAGAAAATAGAGAGAAATCTAGTTATTTTCTACCAAATGGTAAGTTTTTATCAAATTCATGTGACAACCCTAAGTGGGGGTTAAAATAGTTCAAGAACCCTACATATGGGTTACATTAATCAACTGCAAAGTTTTTTTCCAACGATTTTACGGTTTATTCAAATAACCCACAGTGACAATAACCCTCTATTAAAAAACCTGCAACAAATTAAGAACTTTATTTTTTCTGTGTGCATGCGTTTTTATCATAAAACATTTTTCCCTATGTGTAATTATCATAAAACACTCTTGCGCAATATTTACATATTTGATTACTAGTGTACCTGAAGTTTGAGAGAAGTTCGCACTGCAAATTTCGCAAGTATGCATTTGACATTTATAAAAACTTGACCTAACCACCAAAATGTCCGCATGTGCTGAAAGTTTGACGTTTGAAACTTGCTGGATACTTTCACTGCAAATTTTAACTTTAGGCCTTGCGCAGTTGATTTTTATGATAGCTAGGGCTGCGCAATAGATTTTTTTAAACCTCCCACAGGGATCACAATGATGTGTTACAAATTCATTCAATCCACAAAAAAAAACTTTTTAACCTTTAATTCGAACTTTTCTAGAACCTTTCCTGAAACTTGCAAGGAAAGTTTCCAATTACCAACTAGGTTATACTTGCCGCAAGTTGTCCCGTCAAGCTTTCTGCACAAGCGAACATTTTGTTGGTTAGCTCAAGTTTTCATAAATATCAAATGCAAACTTGCGAAGTTTGCAGTGCCAACTTCGCTCAAACTTCAGGCAAGGAATCTTGCTGTGTGGGATAGTTCGGTCTTGATTATTTTGTACAGTTCTAAACTGTTTGCAAATATGTCTAGTTACATCTGACTCCACATCAGACGATATCTACCTAGATATAAACAGATATTATAACAGATCTTATTATATTCAAATATATCTAGTTAGATCTGTCCTCACATTAGGTGATTTTCACACAGATATAAACAAATATATTATTAGATCTGACTATATTCAAATATATCTAGTCAGATCTGACCTCACATCAGGCGATATATACCTAGATATAAACAGATATAACATCAGGTCTGATATATCTAAATATATATAAGCAGATATATGTTTAATAATTTAAATCTGAATAGCTCAAATTATATATCATTATATCTGAAATGTATCTCAATATATCTACAATATATCTGATGATATCTGATTATATATAAACCTTTTGTCCTGGGTAACTAATCAAATATTATTAAACATTGGTGTCTTAATGATTGTAATTTATGTTTACTTGTTTCAGTACAGTACCGTCGGGAATTGTCAGTCCACCCATTTTTTAAGGTTTGAAAAACATCTTTAAACGTACAAAGTACAAATATTAAAATTTTTCTGTGTTTATTTCCTTAAAGTAGATAAAATTTTGAGGAAAATAAGGCCTGAGTGAAGTGATATAGTCAATTTTTCTTTGAAATATGTTAAAAAATGTGGAATTTTTAATGTTTTAGAAAAATTGAAATTACTCTTGAAATAATAAAGGTTTTTTAAATTTCCTATGCTTATTTTAAAGGGAATTTTCTGGAGAATAAGACTATTACTTAGACATTAATGTGCAATTTTTTTCCTAGCATATGCAAGGCTCGGAAGTTGGACCAAAAAATATAAAAAAATTATTGTTTATATCTTGATATCAAATACAGCTATATAAAATATACCAAGGTCATAATTGTCAATAACTTTTGTAAGGAAGTAATATAATATATATATTGGAATTTTAAAAATTATTTTTATGTCAAAATAATGTCTTCAAAATTTTATAAATTTTTTGTTACAAATTCCGAGCCTTGCATATGCTAGGAAAAAAATTGCATATTAATGCTTAAACAACAATGGTATTCTCTAGTAAATTCCCTTTAAAATAAGCATAGGAAATTTAAAAAACCTTTATTATTTCAAGAGTAATTTCAATTTTTGTAAAACATTAAAAATTCCACATTTTTTAACATATTTCAATGAAAAATTGACTAAATCACTTTACTCAGGCCTTATTTTCCTCAAAATTGTATCTACTTTAAGAAAATAAACACAGAAAAATTTTAATAATTATACTTTGTACGTTTAAAGACGTTTTTCAAACCTTAAAAAATAGGTGGACTGACAACTCCCGACGGTACTGTATAAAAAAATTCTAAGCTTAAATATACTAACGTGAGTTCCTTGATTTTTGCGGAATTGGATTTTGCAACAGCCCATAACAATAAAATCATTATTTTCAATGTACTTGTAATATGTAACATGGTGAAACAAAAAAAGAATTTTTTTAAGTGTGATAAAAAATTATACTTTTTGAATCCAATAATGGAAATTACTGTCACAAGTCTCAAATATAACACGATTATATATAATCCCTCCTACTTTCAAGAATGTATCAGCATTATTGATTACAACCTGAGCAACAATAAATCATTTTATAACTAGGTATTTTTTCCTTCTGTCTTTCAAATAGACCAATATTTCATTTAAATTACAACCGGTTCATTACTCTCTAATTAAATTTCTCTACATTTGCTACAGAATGTTCCACGTTGAGTCATGAATTTATTATTACTTTGGTGTATTTTAAAATACGTAATAAACTTATTTTTAAATTTTTATTAAGGTCCGACCATGCATCATGTGGACACGTTTTAAGGGTCTTAATATCTAGAATTCTTCATAAATCTAATATCTGATGTAGGTGGGTGAATTTCCATTTAGGAAAATCTCCATTATTATTTGAGAATGTAGAAATAAATCAATGAATTTTTGAGGAACATGATTATTCTCCAAATCTCAAATGACATAATTCTTGTATGACCTAAATTAATCTGAACTAATATTTGTTTGACCTAATTCTTATTTGATCTTATTTTTATTAGGCCTAAATCTTTCTTGGGCAAAATCTTATTTAACAGAATTCTTATTTAGCCTAAACCTCATTTACCATAAGTCTTATTTGACCGAAATCTTTTTTGATATAATTCTTATTTGACCTAATTCTCATTTGGCCTAAATGTTATTTAACCTAATTCATATTTGGCTTAAATTATACACGGACAGAATTTTATTTGACATATATTTTTATAAAAAAAATTTTTTGACAATAGAAAAATTATGTCAAATAAGATTTTTGACAAATATTAGGTTAAGTAAGATTTTGTCCAAATAAGAATTAGGCTAAATGAGGATTATGTCAAATAAGATTTAGGCTAAATAAAAATTATATGAAATCAGATTTAGGCTAAATAAGAATTATGACAAATAAGATTTCAGTGAAGTAAGAATTATCTCAAGTGATATTTAGGATAAATAAGAATTATGTTAAATAAGATTTTGGAAAAGTAAGGAATTTATCAAATTAGATTTAGGCCAAATAAAAACTCGGTCATATAAGAATTTGTTAAAATAAATTTCGGTCCAATAAGATTTGCGTTACTTAGTATTTCGGGAATATCCTTGCACGTCGACTTTCTTGAACCCTTATATGTAGACAGATTTATATAAAATTTTAAAAGACCTTCACTAAGAAAATAAGTTGACTAAATATAACCAACTTTTGATTAAAAGTTACAGAGGACGTTCATTAATATAGCACTTGCAAACCACTTTGTTGATTGTAACAAAATAATTCTTCGAAAATGTTACTTTTAAACTTCCATTTCGATTAATTAAGTTCAAGTATCTTATTTGTTTTAATCCTAGTCCCTTTAAGAGAGAGTTACAACTTGTCCTCATAAAAAGTCGATTTATTCTTGATTAATTGGTACTTGAAAGTGTATAGAATATAATTTCCATTACATAAAAATTGGTTTTGGAATAATTTAATGTAAATTATTTTCCGTTGCCAAACTGTAAAGACGTTTTCCTCGTAACAACGTTCTTTAAGTTCGTGGGCATGATTACTGCCGTAATTTTTAACGGATTGACTTCAACCTGGGGGATTGTCTTCTTCATCCTATCTTAAAAAAAGCGGACGTTGTGGTTAACTTCAGACGTGTAACTCCATTTCCAAGTCTCCCATTGGTCAGTAGATATCAAACCTCACTATCGATAGTTTTCAATTTGGATTTTTGTTTTGCAGACGAATTGAAATCTTTTAATTAAATATTGTAACTTCAAGTTTAATTTATAAAATTTCTTATAATGTTAGCAATCTAAAATAACAAAAAATTTTATTAAAATAATTAATACATAGAAATTAGCTTTGACCTTGACTTCCCTATACGAGAACACTTTTCACCAACTTCTTCTTCTTCTTCTTCTTCTTAATTTGTGGCCTTGGTACGGCCAATTTAGTTTTCGACCAACTTCAGAGGTGTAACGCGTTTTATCGGGCTTCTGATTGGCTAACAGATTTTCGATATTTTTTGTCAACAATAACATCACAGTTTAGGCGTTTATTTGTACTATTTTTCAATTTATTTAAAATCTTTGTATTGTTTATTGAATAATTGCATTTTATGAAATAATAATAAATTGAAAATAAATTAAATTGTATAATAATTAAGGAGTGATAGTTTAAGAAGTGACAGTGATTTTCGTGAATTTGTTCAGGTTATAGTGTTTTAAGTGAAATAATATTTTGTTTACATTGTCATTCGTTTCTGACAGGTGAGTAATGATAATAATATTAATAATCTTTTATTTATTTTTATTTTATTACTAACTTATTTGTCTGTTTTTAAGTTCTATTATTTAAATGTTTTTTTTTCTAAAAGTATCATAATTATTTATGTCATTTAAAGTTTTGATATTTATTTTTATTGGAATGCACGTGGTAATTGTTATCGGATTTCTTTTCGGTCAAGTGGAAATGGTGAAACTGGTAAGTAATAATAATTTTTAGTTCTTTATTTTGTTTTATTGTATGTTTATAATTCATTTACCTTTTAAGTTTCTGTAAAATAAAAATATTATACTTTCATGTTTAAGGTTAAGTTTTTTGTTATTATTCTCCGGTTAGGTGGAACAGTAGGATAAAAGGACAAAATTTGGTTCAAATTGACTTTTGGACCGCAGTTTTAAACCAAATTAAAAAATTCTTTTTTTCTCTAACGCAAAACTAAATTCTAAAGACATCTGTGAGAATCGATTTTTTAATTATTGTTTTATAAATTTTTAATGTTAATTCAAAAAATATAAAAGAAATGATTTTTTACAATTTTTAATTTCTTTTGCACAAAAATTTTTTTGCATACTTTATAATGTATGCATTTGATTTTTGGGGGTGTGTCAATAGTAAAAAGAAGTTTTTGCGCTAAAAAATTGTTATTAACAATTTATATAAATAATTACACTTTATGAATTTTCTTAAACAGTTCACATTATAAACATTCATTAAGAAAAAAATGACATATCACAAATATGCTGATGACTTTAAATTATATCGTTCTGGTCCATTATCATCCTTACCAGATTTACTTTTTAAAATACAAGAGGATATTGACCTTGTTGTTGCTTGGGTGAAGGAAAATGGACTTCTTCTGAACACTAGCAAGACTCGGGCTGTAGTGTTTGGATCAACAACTAACCCTTCCATGGACACGATACGAGCACTTCCTCCTTTACTTTTAGATGGAATCCCCATTGATTTTTCTGAGACTGTTCGCGATCTTGGTCTTATGCTCGATCGAACCTTGTCTTGGAAACAACATGTTTGTCACATTTCTCGTAAGAGTTTTATGATTCTTCAGCAGCTAAATAGAAATAAAAGCTCTCTTCCTACCTCCACCCGATTACTTCTTGTAAAATCGCTTATTTTACCTTTCTTCGATTATTGTTGTCCGGTATATGACGATATCACGGATGAACTAAATACTAAACTTGAAAGAACATTAAATGCGTGCATTCGTTTTATATAGGGGAGAGTGGCTATCAATGTACCGGGTTTTTTTCAAGGTCATAGTACTTATTGAATTTCACCAATTTCAAACACTTCTTTGCATCAATATAAAACTACAACACTTATCTAGGTAATGCACACATATTTTACACGATTTATTTTGATTAAATAATAGAATTTAGGTTTTTTCTAAAGTAACAAGCTATTTTCATTTTCAACAACCTGGGTACACAATGAACCACCTCTATAAAAATACTAAAAATGTTTAACAATAGTAATATTGCAATTTTCACTTTGTAAAAAAACTTATTTTCTATCAAATACTATAAAAAATTATTACTTAACACCTTTAATTGATAATGTATAACATAAATATACCTCAAATTTAAGTTAACTATCTAAAATGGCATTTTAGTTCTGCTATGTTGAGAAAAGTACTGATAACAATTGCTGTTACATGCTGTACGCATGCTTAGTTTTATAATCAGGCATACCACTCTAGAAATCGAAAATACACTAAAATTCCAGGTGGTTCATTGTTCCCTGGTACATTGAATCAACATGACATTTGCAACAAAAATGGTTTTTTATAACTTAATCCAATATTTCAAAATCTTTACCTCATTAGAATATTGTAGTTAAGGTCCAAAACAAAATAAATCGTAAGTACATTTATTTTTAAATGGCCTTATTTCAATTAAAAAACGTGTTTTTATTTTAGGTAAATTTTTTCTTCAGTACATCAAAAACAGTTTTTTCCAGTTTTCTCTGTAATGAATAAATCCACACGTCTCAAATTTATGGACGTAGTGTGTTTACGCAAACTTAATTTATATTTAAAATTAGGAGAATTTTTATTTAATTGTTTCTGAGAAAATTGAAATGGATCATTGAAAAAACTGGTACATTGATGGCCACTCTCCCCTATGATTTACCGAAGGGAGAACATATCACTCAATACAGGATTAAATCTGGACTCCTTAATGTGGCATCTAGAAGACAATTTTTCATGGGCAATATGCTTTTTTCGATTTTTCAAAGCGAAGTTCCTGAATACTTATATAATTACTTTGAATTCAAAAATATAAATAATTCGATTCAATACAAGCTACGTGAAAGAAATTCCATACTTAAAATACCTTCTCATTAAATGAAATTAGTTTTAAGAGGTTATTTTTCGATTTCTTATTTAAATCCAAAAACATGATATTTGATATTACCTACTGGTAACTAATTGTTATTAATATGTACCTTATGTATATTTGTTATCTTTAGTAATTGATTTTTATTGTTATCTTTGATGATATCCTTGAGTTTAGAAATTATATCTTTGTATTATATCCTTTATCTTAAAAAAAAAAAACAAAACAAAAAAAAATTATTATTATTATTATTTTTTTTTTTTCTTAAGAATAATCTCTGGATACATTCTAGTATACTTTACTACTTTGATTTGTACAATTTTTAGTTCATTTTTTTTTTTTCTCTTCGATTACTTTTGGTTTATATTCTTTACTTCGTCATTATTTTCAACTTCTGTTGATCAATGTATATTTTCTGTATACGGTTCTCTGGAGGGCTATTTAGCCCTGGGAACTTTCATTTGTTTAAATAAATAAATAAATAAATAAATAAATAGCATAATAAGATTTTTTAACTCATATTGTAGAAGAATTTATCTTTAAAACTTCAATCTTTTTCAAGTTGCAAATATTTTTGCAAAAACTGATGATGTTAGACTATGAATTTTTCCGGA
Source organism: Ganaspis brasiliensis (assembly GCA_037103525.1). Classification (NCBI taxonomy): domain Eukaryota; kingdom Metazoa; phylum Arthropoda; class Insecta; order Hymenoptera; family Figitidae; genus Ganaspis; species Ganaspis brasiliensis. The sequence goes on from JAZKLR010000082.1 coordinate 471,447, forward strand.
TTTTTTCAGTGCTCTTTAAAGCACTTTTTAAAGGGGAAAACACTAGTGGCCTAGAGTTACAGTTTAAGGGTTAAATATTAAAATAGTTTTTTTTAGTTCAAAAGTTTTGTAGTAAAAACAAGAGGTTTGTCAACACGCTAGTGGAAGGGATCACGTGTTCTAACTCTCTTTAAGGAACTTTATTTCTACCATATTTTAGAAAAAGTGTATTGTTAGCTCAATCAATTATTTTTTGTTGATATACGAACAACAATAGTATATTGTGCAACTAGGGAGGAAAGTGAGTGGTTTCGCGAGTGTGAGTTTGTAGCACGAGCCAAAGGCGAGGGATGCAAACACACGAGTCGATAATCACTTTTCTCCCGTGTTGCACATACTATTTTTTCTAACACACGTATACCGAAAGTATAAAAACATTTGCTGATAAAAATTAGTTAACATTCGCAGAGTGACAATCAACGGCAAATGCCCTTGGGCTTCTGCCATTCCGCATGCGTCATTATCATAAAACGCTATTTTACATGCGTAATTATCATAAACCTCTATTTCTCATATGAATTTATCATGAAACGCTTGTTTCTTTGCTAATGGCGTCACCGGGAGGGAATGTACATTTCCTCCCTGTCAATGATGTCATGGGGAAGAAATAAAACATTCCCTCCCTGTCGCCGGGAAAGACTCACTTTCTGACCTCTTCACAGGTAAGAAAGACTGTACTTTCGGTGCGTGTGTTAGAAAAAATTATTTAGTTGTGTCAACAAAATTCTTTTGTTAAATTTTTGAATAATTAAAAAGTAAAGAATTTGGTAATAAATATACTAATAGTAAATTTATCAGGAACAAATTTAATATGATGGATTTTTTTCTTAAAAGACCAAGAATATTTAATATAATAAGGACTAGTCCCGTCCAAAGGTTTGTTTAAAACATTAGCTAAGTATTTAGAGATATTATAGATAGAATTACTACAAAAATATAAAATTGGACGCAATGGAACTCCTGGCTTATGGATTTAAGCTAAACCATAAAAACAAGGAATGTAATATTAAGAATATTTTGTTAAAACATATTGAAAAATGTAAAAAAATTGATTTTTAATTTTATTAGAAAAAGATATTTAAATTTATTTTATTTTTTTTTGCTTCTTGCATTATATTTTAACAAAGTATCTTCGTTTTCATTGTTTTTTCTCATCGAGCACTTACAGTCTTGGCCTCACCCTTATAATGGTTTAAAATTACAATGTGTAACAGAATAAATCATTCTACAATCAGGTATTATTTTTTTTTATCTTCCAAGTTTTTCAGTAAATCATTTACATAACAACTTGTGCATCAATGATTTATTGTTGCATTAAAATTATAACTTGTGCAAGAATATAAATCATTTGTGCTTAAAAATTACAACATATTATTATTTTAATTTTTCTTCTCTTCTTCAAGTTTTTCAGTATTTCATTTAAATTATAACACAATATTAAATCAATCTTGCATTAAAATTACAATGTGTAACAGAATAAATCATTCTACAATCAGGTATTATTTTTTTTTATCTTCCAAGTTTTTCAGTAAATCATTTACATAACAACTTGTGCATCAATGATTTATTGTTGCATTAAAATTATAACTTGTGCAAGAATATAAATCATTTGTGCTTAAAAATTACAACATATTATTATTTTAATTTTTCTTCTCTTCTTCAAGTTTTTCAGTATTTCATTTAAATTATAACACAATATTAAATCAATCTTGCATTAAAATTACAATGTGTAACAGAATAAATCATTCTACAATCTGGTATTATTTTTTTTTTATCTTCCAAGTTTTTCAGTAAATCATTTACATAACAACTTGTGCATCAATGATTTATTGTTACATTAAAATTATAACTTGTGCAAGAATATAAATCATTTGTGTTAAAAAATTACAACATATTATTATTTTAATTTTCCTTCTCTTTTTCAACTTTTTCAGTATTTTATTTAAATTATAACACAATATTAAATTAATCTTAAATTAAAATTACAATGTGTAACAGAATAAATCATTCTATAATCAGGTATTTTTTTTTTGTCTCCCAAGTTTTTCAGAAAATCATTTAAACAACAACTTGTCTATCAATAACTTATTTATGCGTTAAAATTATAACTTGTGCAAGAATATAAATTATTTGTGCTTAAAAATTACAACATATTATTATTTTAATTTTCCTTCTCTTTTTTAACTTTTTCAGTATTTTATTTAAATTATAACACAATATGAATACCTAAATAATTCGATAATTAGGTATTATAATTTTTTTGTCTTTTAAGTTTTGCAGTATTTCATCTAAATTATAACTGTTGAAAGAATAAGTTACTCTTTCTGCAAAATTACAACCCAATCAATAATAAATTATTTCTTAACTATAAGTATTATAATATTTCTTCTGTCTCATCATTTTTCTTAGAATTTCATTTAAGTTGAAAATTATTTTATCTGTAGTTTTTTGAAAAATTATTTAGCTACTTAAAAAGTGCATCTTAATTATTAATAAGCGTATAAAAGAAATATCATCAGCAAACAATATTCAAATTTTTAAATAATATAATAACTTATTATATTTAAATATAATAAGTATAGTTTAAGAACAAGGGTTGCTTAAAATAGACGTCATTTTAATACGATCGAACAAAAAATTACTTTGTTCTTGTTTTTAAGTAACTGAAAACGCAATTTTTGTGTCTGTTGGTTGTAATGGTTTATTGACGCAGCCATTTGTTTATGTTGATGTTTGCAGTACGAGGGGTAGTCGAGGGCGCCCTATTTTATTATTCATTTTTGTCAATATATATATATATATATATATATATATCTTTCTATATAACAAAAAAATATCGCCGCCGCCACTGTTTCAAGTACTTCCCCACCCCCGTCAATCAACTCCCCTTTAACCAACCTCCCTTAAACTATAGCCCCTCCAATTAACTTCCCTTTAACCAACCACCCTTCAATTAAACCCCCTTTAACAAGCTGTTCTTTAACTAGCCCCCGTTAAACAACTCCCTTTTAACCAACCTCCCCTTAACCATCAACCCTTTAATCAACCCCCCTTTAACTAACACCCCATAAACCAACCACCATTCAATCAACCCCCTTTAACCAACCATCTTTAAATCAACCCCCCTTTAAGTAACACCCCCTAAACTAACCACTATCTAATCAAGCCTCTCCAATCAACCTTTTATGAATATGAAAAAAAATTAAGGAAAAAAAATTTTAGAAATATTATGTGAAATAAAAAAGGAATTTAAAATAATTAATGTTTTTCAATGAAGTAACAAATTTTAATTAGCAATTAAATTAAATTAAATTTGAAATTAAATGGAAAGTTGAAAAATTTAAATATCTAAAGCGTCATCGACAGCAACAGAAATAATACCATCATCTTAAAAAATTGGTATAATTTTGAAGAAGAAAATTATATAGGGGAGAGTCGGTAGTGGCGGGACACACTTCGTTTTTTTATTGTAACACTCATATTTTCAAGAATATCAAGTCTGCATGTATATCGGTGGACAGGTCGAACTGAAGGGTAGCATGACAAAAGGGGTCAAGTGCCAATTCCATGTTTTTACAGGAAGCGAAAAAAACAAATTTAAAAATTTTACTGGTTATTTAAAACAAAACTAAGAAAATCGTTTCGAGATATTGATATGTTTAACCAGAAAAACAACAATTTGTTCAGCTAAACTTACATATTAACGACCCGCTTAGAATTGTTAACTTGGTTGAAGTTTGCTGAAACTTGGTTCAAGATTGATCAAGCTTGGCTGAAGTTTGCTCAAGCTTGGCTCAAGTTTGTTCAAGCTTGGCTCCTGTCCACGAGCCAAGCATGAGCCAAGTATGAGGCAAGCATGAAACAAGCATGAGCCTAGCTACAATTCATTAACAGCTTTCGACCATGAACACCCTATGACGATTTATTACAGAAAGCACGAGATGTCAATCAAAACAGTTACGCATGCGCACTAGTGTTTTATGACAACTACACATGCGCAGTAGTGTTGTATGTTGCTTTTAATTGCATTTTAATTATTTTCTTTAACATTAAATAAGTTTTTTAACTCATTAATTATTCTATTAATTTCCAATTTCTTTTACTATTTTTTAATTTTTTTTCTTCAAATTACAATTAACTTCTTCAGTATTAAATCATAAAAGCACATTTAATTATCCTTTTCAAAATTTTTAATTATTTTTTTTTATAACCATTTTTTAAATATTCTTCAGTATAAAAAAAATGATTTGTTGCTTCAATTTGTATTACATATGTGACGCGCTCCAAAGAAACGGACTTTAGAAGCAAAAAATTGATTTTCGGTTTATGGTTGATTCAACTTCATTTAAAGTTCCTTTTTCATTATCTGAAGTCAGAAAATGTTTTTATTAATTATTTTTTAAGTTATAACAATTCAAATATCAGCGGTTTATACAGAGTACCATGCGCGCTCGTGCTTTCTTTTCGCTCTCCTGTAAAATTACCGATTTGCTTCTAAGGTCCCTTTCTTCAGAGCGCGTCACATATTATTTATTTACTTAAAGTTTTAATTGTATTTAAAAAAAATTGTAGTGATGTTCTCGAGGATGTTCTTCAATTTTTAATTACTATTTTCACAATGTTTCACTATTTTTCAGGGATGCGAACGTAAATAGTCCACTTCACTATAGTCGACACTTTTATATAGTAGTGAAATAGACTATTTACGTTTGCGTCCCTGCTATTTTTATTAATTTTTAATAATCTTCCTAAAATTTCAATTGTTTATCTCAATTTTCAATTATTATTTTCAATTTGAATTTTTTTAAAATGATTTTTCAGTTATTTCCGCTAATTTTAAATTATTTTAATTATTTCTCAATTAATTTCCTAAAATTGTAGTTATTAACTTAAATTTAATTTATTGTCTTCAATTTAAAATTTTTAAAATGATTTTTCAATTATTTACTTCTATGATCATTCTTCCGATATTCCTCAATTCAAAACAAACGTTTTAGTGCTTTAATTTTTATTATGTATTATTTATTAAATTAAAACGTTAATTGAAGTTTTTAATGATTGGAATAATCAGGGTGGCCTCAAAATTTAATTTTCAAAATTTCCTGACTTTTCCCTATTTTAATACAATTCAATTTTAATTTATTTTCAACAATTTTTTCAAAAATTTTTTATCAATTTTTAATTGACAATTTATTATTCTTCTTTAATTTAATGATTATTCATTAATTTCAAAACATTTTTGTTCCAACGCCGATTTTTCTCATGGTTTTACGAACTCTTTTTTGAATTGTTAATTTTTTTTCTTTAATAATCAATTATTTTCGTCATATTATAATTTTTCTTTTAATTCTCAAATATTTTCTTTAATTTTCAATTATTTTGATTAATTTTCAATTAATTCCTCAATACTCAATAATTCTTGGATTTTTTCAATTATTTTTTTTACTCATAAAAATTGTTTTAAATTTTTGAATGCATTTATTCAATTCTAGAACTATTCTCTTCCACTGTCATTTATTTTTTTCAAATTTAAATTCCGCTTTTAAATTTTCAATTATTTTCTTTCAATATTAAAACATTATCGCCTTTTTTAAATTTTTTTTTCCATTATCATTAAGTTTCTTTAATTTTAAATACAATTGTTCAATTTTTTTTAATTTTTAATTCCATATTTCAGTTTTAATTGTCTTCTTGTATATTCATTAATTCTCTGCTTTTTTCAATTACTTTTTTTCAATTTTTAAATGTGTTCCTTAAATTTCAATTACATTCTAATTCTAATTTCCATTCAATTCCATTTAATTGATTTCTTCAATTTTTAATTTTTTTTTTCAATTTTAATTATTTTTTTTGATTTTTAATTTCGTTGTTAAATGTGCAGTTATTTCCAACAATTATTCCAGTAATTTTCTTAATTTTTCAATTTTCATTTCTTTTATTTAACTTTAATATTTCTTGTTTAATTTTTTCAATTCTTTTTTTCCGTTGTTTATTAATCTAGTCATTTTTTGAATTTTGTTTTTAATTGTGAATTAATGTCTTCATTTTGTAATTTTATTATTCCTTATAATAAGGGAATATAATATTCCCTTATTATTCCTTTGTAATTTATTATTGCTGCACTGTAAAAATTTTTTCGGAAATATTTCCGAAAGTAGTCGGGCAGCTGTAGTTCCAAATAGTAAGGAAATTTTTCCTAAAAAAACGTTGGATATATTGCCGTCAAGTAAATGGAAAAAATTCCTAATAAAAAGAAGGAAAATTTTCCGAACAATTTGGAACTGCAGCTGCCCGACTACTTTCGAAAATATTTCCAACCTTTTAATCGGAAATTTTTTCTAACTATTTGGAACTGCAGCTGCCCGACTACTTTCGGAAATATTTCCAACCTTTTCATCAGAATTTTTTCCTAACTATTTGGAACTGCAGCTGCCCGACTACTTTCGGAAATATTTCCAACCTTTTCATCGGAAATTTTTCCTAACTATTTGGAACTGCAGCTGCCTGACTACATTTGGAAAAATTTCCAATTAAATTTTTGGAAATTTTTCCATAAAAATACATTACCGACAATCAGATGAAAAAAATTTTTAATAAATAAAAAAAAATTGATTTTAAAAATATTTTCACAGCGGCTTCTTTATTTACTCATTGTTATTGACATTATTGATTAGTTAAACAAGTAAACGCACGCTTATAACGCTAATTAATCCTTATCGCTATTAAAGGATTCGAACTCCTAAACCTAACCCTAACCTAAGCCTAACAGACGCAACGCATTAACGAACCCGGCCACGGTGCCGAGATAGGATGCTTTCAAGAAATCTTGGTGAGGTTCAACACTATATATTTGAAATGTGTTAGCAGAATAAAATGTATACACAGGGGCGGTTCTAGTCGCATCCAAGTTTCGGGATAAAATTCGTGCGGCGCTCCAAAATTGGAATGACCCCTTTACTGTATACCAGAATAAAAGTTTAGTTTTATTCACATTTTGTAAAGTTAACTTTTTTAATACTTTCTTTTTAATAACAATTTCAAAATTTTTCTACAAACTTTAGACATAAAATTTATGATTTCTGAATGAGATTTCAGATCTAAAATCTTGGACAAGGATTTTATTAAATAAAAAAAATTGACTACATCTACAACATTTAAAAAATTTATTTAAAAAAAATGTTTCTTCACCTTGTAAATGTATCATAATTAAATATGATAAGAATGTGCATTAAAGCAAAAGTTCTGATGTATATAATAAAGTAAATGTTTTATCAGAAATTTAAAGAACCATTCGTAATTAAAACATCAAAACAGTGCTTTTTATTTATATTTTTCATTGGTTATTTGAAAAAAAATTAACACATAAAATCATTTTTATTCTTACATTATAAATTTTCTGTTTTTGCATTATTTATCAAATTAATTGTGAATTTCAACTTTCAAAAAAATATTCAACTTTTATTTCCCTATTATAAATTTTCAAGTTTTTTTTTATTACTTTCTCCATAATCGAGTTCATGAGAAAAATCATTTTGATGACGTGCAATAAAAATTCAATTTGAATACATAAAATAATTGACAAACACTCTTTACTAATGTCAATATTTAAATGTTTAATAAAAAAATATATTGTTGAAACAATTTTACAATTCGTATCTTTAATTATTATTATTATTAAATAATTTTTACAATGCCTTTTTTCGATAATATACACAATAAATTCTCTTTTAACTCATTTATTCATTTATTTTCATTCGACAACATGTTTCGACACACAAATTTAAAACAACAATTAACAATCAAAAATGAATAAATAAACCTGCAAAAATTGTTAAATTTTAAATTATAAATCTAATGAATACATTATAACATACTACTTATAATTAATACATAATAATCTACTTAATACATTATAATCAATTATAATCTCCTACTTCTACCAAAATAAACTACTTACCTCCGTAAAAAAGTTTTTTTTTAAAAAACCTTAAATTAAAAATCAATTAAAAATTGAATTTGAAGTTCTTTTTAATAATGTAAATGTATTTTTTTTCAAAAATTTCCTTATGAAGGTAAGTGGTTGATTTTGGTAGAAGTAGTAGATTATGATATATTAATTGGATTTATCATTTAACATTTTTGTAGGATTCTCAATTGATTTTGTTAATTGTTGTTTAATTTTTTTTTTAAATTTATGTTAGACAAAGACCTTGCAAAAATTATCTGCTAAAGAATATGTTGTATCCTTAGTGCACCAATTGTGGTTTTTGAGTGAATGAAATGTGTAGAAGTTAGTTTCGAAAATTGGGGAGGGGGGTCAATTATAGTTGGAAAATTTTCTAATCTTTTTATATAGGAATAAGTTCAGATTTTATTTTTAGTAGGTGGATTTTTCCGAACTACAGAATTATTTTCATCTAGACTTAGGATTTATTTCCTAACTTCTGGAAGAAAATCCATTGCGTTAGGAGAATTTTCCAAAATTTTGAAAAAATTCCAATTATTTAAAGAAAATATTATTTCTTAAAAAATTGGAATTTTTTCCACCAATTCTTGGGATTTATTTCCGAATTTTTGGGAAAAAATCAGCTGTATTCGAAAATTTTTCCAATCTTTAGAAATAATTTCCAACTTTTTTTTGGAAATAGTAGATTTTTCCTAACCTTAGGAAAAAAATCCACTAGTTCGGAAAATTTTCCAATTTACGGAAAAATTCCAATATTTCCTAAAGAGTATATACCTATTTTGCTCTGAACTTTTTAACTGTTCCGAATTTCGGAAATATTTCCAATAAATATTAGGATTTATTTCCACTGTTCTGGAAAAAAATCCATTGTCTTTGGAAATATTTCCTTCTTTCCGGAATAAATTCCAATGATAATTAGAAATATTTTTTCCATTAAAGTTTCGGAATTTTTTTCAGTATGAACTGAGATTTATCTCCTAATAATTGGAGTAAAATCCGAATCTCTTGGCAAATTTTCCACTTTTTAGGAATAAATACCTATTTTCTTCAGAACTTTTTAACTGTTCCAAATTTCGGAAATATTTCCAATAAAAATTAGGATTTATTTCCACTGTTCCGGTAAAAAATCCATTGACTTTGGAAATATTTCCTTCTTTCCGGAATAAATTCCAATGATAATTGGAGATATTTTTTTCCATTAATGTTTGGGATTTTTTTCCAGTATGAACTGGGATTTATCTCCGAATAATTGGTATAAAATCCGAATCTCTTGGCAAATTTTCCACTTTTTAGGAATAAATACCTATTTTCTTCAGAACTTTTTAACTGTTCCAAATTTCGGAAATATTTCCAATAAAAATTAGGATTTATTTCCACTGTTCCGGTAAAAAATCCATTGACTTTGGAAATATTTCCTTCTTTCCGGAATAAATTCCAATGATAATTGGAGATATTTTTTTCCATTAATGTTTGGGATTTTTTTCCAGTATGAACTGGGATTTATCTCCGAATAATTGGTATAAAATCCAATTTTTTTGGAAATTTTTTCCACTTTTTAAGAATAAATTCCTATTTTGCTCGGAACTTTTTAATTTTTCCGAATTTCGGAAATATTTCCATTTAAAATTAGGATTTATTTCCTATGTTCTGGAAAAAAATCCATCGATGTGGGAAATATATCCTATTTTCCGGAAAAATTTCCCAATTTTAGTGGAATTATTGTGTTTTTCCGAAATTTCGGAATTATTTCCAACATTTTGGAAATATTTCCTGATATTTTAACGGATATATTTCCGAAATTTTTTACAGTGTGAACAGCACGGCTTTGTTAGAGGGAGGTATGTAACAACAAACTTATGTGTTTTTACGAATTATGTACTAGATGCATTTGAGGATAGTCTTCAGGTGGATGCGGTCTACTTGGACTAAGCTTAGACTAAGCTTAGAGCCTTGGGTTTTTCGGATATTGTTTTGAGTTGGATGGAGAGCTATTTGACTGACAGTTCGTTATCAGTATGTGTGAAATCATCTTATTCTCAATCTTTTCAGCATCATCGGGTGTTCCTCAAGGCTCAAATCTTGGCCCCCTCTTATTTTTACTATATGTAAATGACATTTCATCTATTTTCTTACATTGTTGCTTTAGTCTTTTTGCAGATGATTTAAAAATTTATAAAATTATAGTCGATCAAAGTGATTTTTTGGACATTCAATCAGACCTTGATTCTCTCATTGAATGGTCTATTAATAACGATCTGCTTGTTAATGTGAAAAAATGTCTCACTATTTCTTTTTCAAAAAATACAGACCCGTTGAATTTCAATTATATGATTGGTGATATTGTTCTTGTGAGAGAAACGGCGGTTCGCGATCTTGGTATAATACTAACTACAGATTTACACGGAAGAACTTTTGGTTTTAATAGTTAATAATATAATATGTATTTTTACAAAATTTCGATTGTAAATCAGGATATAACTGTAAATTGGTATTTTATACTACAGGACTAGAAGAATATACTTTTTTAACAGTTAATATTTATATGTTTTGAAATTAAAATTTACTATTTAAAACTGGAAAGATTGCTTTTTTTAAAAGGAAAATGAAACTAGGAAAAAGTATAATCTAAAAAAAATAATTAAAATTATTTAATTTTTATAAAAATATTTACAAAAATAGGTTAAAAATATTACTATATTCAATAGGAAGCAACAATAAAATAAGTTCATCTTGAACATCTTACTATTAAAAAGATTATATTTCAAAATAATGCTTTGTTGAAATTCACTAACTATTGGAAAATTGGCGGCCATGACAGTTTAACCGTTGTGCGCGTCTTGTCACTGTTGATTTGCTTATTCGGATTATATACTTTCTCTCTTAAAAGAAACGATTAAATCATTAACGTTATCGTAAAGTGGGTGAAAAATAACACAATAAATACTTTCTACGTGATAGTTTTATTCAATATAAACCGGTTATATCATGTAAAAACTTTTTAGTGAAGTTTGAATTTGGCGGATGTCAAACTTCAACTATTGTTCACAGATGGAAACTTGTGATTTTTGTGGATTTTTCTCAAAAGTGGTAATGTATTATGTCGATTAGTATATAAGAAAACTTTTCCCTTCAAACATTATATGTATTGTGCGATTCGTTAAGCATATATATGTGCGTGCGTATTATCGTTAGTGTTTAGGTTATGTTAGAATTTCGTTTGTGACGGTGATTGTGTTTATATGTACATATAAAAGTGTTAAAAATATATGGAATGTCAATTACCACAGGTAACCTATAATAATATAATAATCATGAAGATCGGTTTATTTGCCTTTTTATAGGAATTACTTATTAATCTCAATTTTACTAATTCCAAAACTCAATAGCAATTTTCCCAACAAAATGTCGATTCAAGTTTCTTTGAACATTTCCTATCGAAAATAGTAAATATTAAATAGAAATAGTAAATTCTGAAAATATAACGATATATCCTGGTTTCCTATCGAAATTTTGTAAAAATAAATACTATAATATTAAGTATTAAAATCGAAAGTCTTTCCGTGTATCATTCAATGACCATATATCTAACACAATTAGCAGATCACTTTCGGTTCTGGGCTTCGTCACAAGAAATTCAATACGTTTTACTGATTTAACAACATTAAAATCTTTGTACTACTCACTTGTGAGATCTATTTTGATCTGTAGGGGAAAGTCGGGTAGCACCGGCCATCGGGTAGTCGCGGCCACTGTTTATTTTATGTATAATACCATATTTTTATCATTGAAACAAATTAGAAATGTTGTATCAGTTAATTCAACTTATTTTTTTAATATAGTGACTCTATTATTTTATTTCTTTTTTATAAAAAACTACTATTCTGTAAATATAACCTTAAAGTGTTCGGACAATTTAAGAAATGAGTGTCGCATTGAACGTCATATAAAAATGATATTATATTTGTAATTTCTGACACTATTGAATTTATTTTTCAATTGATATCCATAAATGATTCTCTGACGATTATTTAAGACATAATTTGTTGTTACTTTACTGAGTTATATAATTAAAATAAAAAGTTTCTTTTACTGTGGCCGGACTTACCCGATGGGTTAGTATTTTACTTCTCATATTTGTCCTTATGTATCTCTTAATTAATATGTTTATTTTATTATTGGAAGCATTTTAAGTGTTGACAAATAGTTTGTCTTCACCATGAAACAATTTAATTATTGTTCTTAAAATATTTACACAATTTATTGACCAAAAAGCTTAAGGGACCGGTGCTGCCCGACTTTCCTTTAACCCTATTATATGGATGCCTTATCAGAATTATAACTTCGTTCGACTTGAGCGTGTTCAAAACAAATTCCTTCGTTTTATAGCGTTTCAGCGTGGAATAAGTCATGACAGAATTGATCATGATTATTCAAATTTAAGACAACTATTTAGGATTCCGATAATTTCGGACATGCTGTTGTATACTGATATATTATTTCTCTACCGGATACTGAATGGCCAAGTCAATTGCCCGAAGATATTAATGAATATAAAATTTTCGATTCCCCAAGTAACTTTACAGTCACTTAGAGACCGCTCTACAATAATAACTATAAATCCGGAGGTAAAAACACATAAGAAAAGTCCTTTATTTTATGTCGACACGGAGCGATCGGTACAAGGCTCAAACGCAATATACACTAGACTTTGCAGGGAGGCAAATGAACATTGTGAAAATTTAGACTTTTTTTATTATTCACTAAGTGCCTTCACTGCCTTATTGCGATCAAATATTTTAAATAAGGAATTCAAATAAGATTACCTAGCCTTAATATTATAATATTGGCATGTTATATTGATTTTATCAATTCTTATTATTTTTTTTTACCGCTTATATTAAGTACAACTGTACGAAAGGGCAATTTTTAATTTTGTAAGCCCGTATATATTTTTTGCTTTTAAAATTCATTTTTTTATAACTTTTCCAATTAAATTTGATATAATTGATTAATTTTATCTAGTTTCTAATTTAAATTTAATTCTTAAATTTTCAATTTATTTCTTAAATTTTTTATTTATTTTTTAAATTTGCAATTTATTTCCTCAATTTTTTATTATTTTCTTCAATTTTAATCTTTTTTTTCGATTTTTAATCCAGTTGTTCAATTTTCAATTATTTCCAACAATTATTTCAATTCTTCAATTTCGTAATTTTCATTTTTTGAATTTGCAAAAATTTATAGTTTTAAATGACCAACAACAATGCACAGTTTGTCGCGCGCTTGGGCGTGACCGAGAAAAACCTGGAATTCAAGAATTCAAGATTTAAAAAATCTGTAAAATTGGTGGTTAGGGAAAATAAGAACCTAGTCAGAGAAAAGTCAGAGAATTTTGAAAATTAAATTTTGCGGCCACCCTGATTATTCCAATCATTAAAAACTACAATTAACGTTTTAATTTAATAAATAATACATAATAAAAATTAAAGCACCAAAACGTTTGTTTTAAATTGAGGAATACCTGAAGAATGATCATAGAAGTAGATAATTGAAAAATCATTTTTAAAATTTTAAATTGAAGACAATAAATTAAATTTAAATTAATAACTACAAATTTAGGAAATTAATTGAGAAATGATTAAAATAATTTAAAATTAGCGGAAATAGATAAAAAATCATTTTAAAAAAATACAAATTGAAAATAATAATTGAAAATTGAGATAAACAATTGAAATTTTAGGATGATTATTTAAAATTAATAAAAATAGTGAAAAATTGTGAAAATAGTAATTAAAAATTGAAAAACATCCTTGAGAACATCATTACAATTTTTTTAAAAATACAATTAAAATTTTAAGTAAATAAATAATATGTGACGCGCTCTGAAGAAAGGGACCTTAGAAGCAAATCGGTAATTTTACAGGAGAGCGAAAAGAAAGCACGAGCGCGCATGGTACTCTGTACAAACCGCTGATATTTGAATTGTTATAACTTAAAAATAATTAATAAAAACATTTTCTGACTTCAGATAATGAAAAAGGAACTTTAAATGAAGTTGAATCAACCATAAACCGAAAATCAATTTTTTGCTTCTAAAGTCCGTTTCTTTGGAGCGCGTCACATATGTAATACAAATTGAAGCAACAAATCATTTTTTTTTATACTGAAGAATATTTAAAAACTGGTTATAAAAAAAAATAATTAAAAATTTTTAAAAGGATAATTAAATGTGCTTTTATGATTTAATACTGAAGAAGTTAATTGTAATTTGAAGAAAAAAAATTAAAAAATAGTAAAAGAAATTGGAAATAAATAGAATAATTAATGAGTTAAAAAACTTATTTAATGTTAAAGAAAATAATTAAAATGCAATTAAAAGCAACATACAACACTACTGCGCATGTGTAGTTGTCATAAAACACTAGTGCGCATGCGTAACTGTTTTGATTGACATCTCGTGCTTTCTGTATTTAATCGTTATAGGGTGTTCATGGTCGAAAGCTGTTAATGAATTGTAGCTAGGCTCATGCTTGTCTCATGCTTGCCTCATACTTGGCTCATGCTTGGCTCGTGGACAGGAGCCAAGCTTGAACAAACTTGAGCCAAGCTTGAGCAAACTTCAGCCAAGCTTGAGCCAAGTTCAGCCAAGTTAACAATTCTAAGCGGGTAGTGTCAATTTATGTCGATAGGGTGCTAAAGAAGCACTATTTTCCAATTTTAACAGCCTTCACGTCAATATTTACAATCTTTTACCGTTTATTAAAAGGATTTAAAAATAACAACGCGTAACTGTTTGCTTTTAACACAGAAAAAACTATCTGCGATTTTTGCTGCATATGATTTTCAGATGAATGAAATTCTTAAGATTAACTCTAGATCATTGCACAGTGGGCCAGAAGACCAAAAAATTTGGCCAAAAGTAATTGAAAGATTTTTTAAAATGCAATATAGTATCATCATATAGATAAGTGAAAGTAGTTATTTTGTAAATGTTATAAGTTTTAATAAAATATTTAAGCTCGTATAATAAGTTAATACAAATGTAAGGCTTAAACGATCACCATATAGCTATTGTTTTAAACTGTCACTGTTTTACTGAAATGTAGTATCTGTCATTAATTATATTGCATTTTCTCATTAGTTGCAATCATGTAGGATGTGAAAATAGTCAATAGCTGAAAAAATAAATCTGATGTTAGAGATATTGCGTATAATTGTGAAAAATTTCGTTTTTTTTGCTACTTGTTAATACGCCGATTGAGCCTTGCGCAAAACTCCAAAAGCTATTAACAATTTCTTTACATTAACGTCTTCAGTAGTTCATGTGTAACATGCTAAAGGTGCGGTTTGCTGCGGTTTTTTATTTTCTTTTTTAAAAAAATGAAGTTTTACTGATTTATAAAATTTTTAAATTATAACACAGGTCTACAAAATCAGACTTTTTTTTTTTATTAGATATCGGAGTAGTTTCCGACGTATTTTTGTGCGCTGAACACTATGCCGGGTTCCAAAATAGCGCATCACGTCATGATTTTGAGAAAAGTGGGGGTAAAGACCCCCGAAAACGTGTTTTTGGGGTTTTTCAACATTTTTTTCCTCTTAAACCTGACGTGCTAGAAACTTCAATAAGGTCTTTAATTAAAGCTTGAAATGTGCACTTTAAGATCCATATTTGAAAAACTAAAAAAAAATAGAGGCTTTAGAGAAAAGTGGGGGTAAAGACCTCAAAAAACTCGTTTTTGGGATTTTTCAATATTTTTTTTCTTTTTAACCTGACGTGCTGGAAACTTTAATACGGTCTTAAATGAAAGCTTAAAATGTGCACTTTAAGATCCATATTTAAAAGACCAAAAAAAAAATAAAGGCTTTTGAGAAAAGTGGGGGTAAATATCTCAAAAAACGTCTGTTTGGGATTTTCCAATATTTTTTTTCCTTAATCTTAGGTGTTAGAGTCCCAAAGTGCACCTTTTAAGCTTTAATTTAAGACCTTATTGAAGTTTGTAGCACGTCAGGTTAAAGAGGAAAAAAATGTTGAAAAACCCCAAAAACACGTTTTCGGGGCTCTTTACCCCCACTTTTCTCAAAATCATGACGTGATGCGCAATTTTGGAACCCGGCATCGTGTTCAGCGCACAAAAATACATCGGAAACCACTCCAATATCTAATAAAAAAAAAAGCTTGTAGACCTGTGTAATTAATTTAATTATTTAAAAAAAAAACCAAATTTAATCGTAATAAATTAACCCCCTTTGAATGTGGATTTGACCCATTATCCTCAATACGTTTACCTTTTTCAATTCAATTTTATTTAATTAGAATTATTTTTTTAATTTTTGATATTGAAATTTCCTGAATTTTACCAATTATTTTTTATATTAAATTAAATTTTATAAAAAATATATACATATTTATTTTAATTTTATTAATCCTAATTTTTGGTCTATACTATGAATGAATAGAAGGTTCATTAAATTGACTAAAATAAACTTATTGAATAATAGTTAAAATCTTATAACATTTAAATTGCATTTAAAAATTATTTAATAAATTTATTTTTGAATAAATCTAATATATTAGAATTTAATTTTGACTTAAATTTAAGATTAAACTTTAATCTATTCAATTTTATATTAAGAAATAACCACATAATTAAACTTCTAATTTAATTTTAAATAAATAAAATTATTTTTATTTCTCAATATAAAATAGTTTATCAAAAAACATAATATTGAAGATATTAAAATGAAAATCCTTCTTTTATAATTTAAACTAGGTGTGAATTCTGTCCATTTCATGGACACTTCGCTTCCAAGAAAGCAAGATAATTTGCTTCCTCATAGAGGAAGCAATAAATTTATTTATAATATAAAAAATAATAATTTAATTTTAAATTAATTTTTATTGAAAAAAATTAAAAATCATGAATTATTACGTGGGTTTTTTTTGTCAATTATATACTTTATATAGGTCAATCGATTCGTTTTGAAACAAGGAATATGATTTTTTCATTCATTTGTCTGAATTTTTAGAATGAAAAAATTTTTTGCCAAAAAACGATATTTTCGAAGAAAAAAGGTGCTCAAAAAAATTTGATTGGGTATTTTCAAAAATCCCTGTGTCCAAATTTAGATATTTGTGAACTTCATATGTCATCCAAATTTTATTAAAATCCGGTGAAGCGTTCTCGAGATATCCTGGCGACAAAAAATTTACCACATACACACACACATACACACACACACACACACATCCGGACATTTTCTCAGGAATGAAAATTTGAACTTTTTAGATAAAACTGAGTCGATTTACACTATTTTTGGAAAATCGAAAATCTTAACGATCACAACGCTTCCTCTATGAGGAAGCAAAATTAGTTAAATTTTATAGGGGAGAGGGCCCCAAGTTGGACACCCTTTCGTCTTATTGCTGTAGAATCCAAACCAAATAAAATATATTAAAATGTTTTATACCGGATGAAAGTACAATTTATAAGGTAACTTATGGCCACAGAGATAAAATTTTATTTTGAACATAAACATTTTTTATAGCGTTTTTTCTAATTGTTAAAATTTTCGGTCTAAAAAAAAGTGGCCCCAAGATGGACACCTTCTTAAAAGTCTCTGAAAATTGTAGTAAATATAAAATTAACATCGTGTAACAATTCTTAAACTAATTTTTAATTATTTTACGGAATTTATCAGGAAATAACATTTCTTAAAACTTCAATTTAATAGCTTAACAGTAAAAAGTAATAAAATATCGAAAAATATAGATATACTAAATTCTCGAACGATAACGTCACATTTCATGGTGGAAAATAAAAAATTTTAATTAATTGGCTCAAAAAATTATTAAAAAAGGTGTAAAATCCAAAATATGCAAATAAATACATTGAGATTTGAGGCCTGTCCATCTTAGGGTACATAACACCATTTTTTAATCTCCAGTAAAAATATTTATACGAACACTGAATTAGTAAAATCATTTTAGGATATTATTATACGATAAATAAAGAATATTATAACGTTAAGTACTCATTCTGAATTATAAATTTAAGTAACTTTACCGACTTAAGAAAAAACTGTTACAAAACTTTTTTAGACCCAAAATTACGTGGTATGTGTAGAAGAAAAACCAACTGGTGTTTTTTCTTCATAAATGCATCAAAATCTTCGTCTAGATAAACAACAAAAATGACAAAAAGCATAAGGCGCTGCCACCTTAAACAAAAATTTTATACGAAATGTCCATCTTGGGGCCCTGTCCATCTTGGGGCCCACTCCCCTAACATTAATATGTCATATTAAAATAATTAATTTAATCTTAATATTTTTAATTTTTAACTATCAACATATAATAATTTAAATTAATATTAATTGAAACCAAAAAAGAGGTAAATTATTGTTAATAATTATAATGATTTTTAAATAAAATTATAATGCATTTTAAAAAAAGGTCCGTATAAGGGATTTGCCATTTTTAATTACTAAAATCTGGCAGCAGATTCGTAATCAGCGCCCCCAAAAAACCCTAAATACTAAGTTTGGTGAAAAATAATTAATTTTAAAAAATTTATGCCCGCCATATTGGATCCGTCATTTTGAATTGCTGAAATCTGACTTCATATTCGTAATCAGAGACCATCAAAACCCCTAAATACAAAATTTGATGAAGAAATTCAATTTTTTAAATTTTATGTCCACCATATTGGATCCGCCATTTTGAATTACTGAAATTTGACTTCATATTCGTAATCAGAGACCCCAAAACCTGTGCATAGCGGTATTAAAAGTTATAAATTGTTGGTGTTTTGGGAATTATGAATTTTGGCCACTTATAAGGGTCTCCTGGCCCACTGTGCATTGTTAAATGTCTCTTTATTTTGATGTTAAATTTACACATATGGTTGACTTTCTGCTGCAATGAAATTTTTACCCAAATCATATATTAAATTAACAAAATTTTTTTTTACTGAACTTTTATATGTCTTTTTCATTTAATAACCCACTTTTTATCTTTATAAAGTTGAAACTTTAGAAAGAAGCGAATATAAATTGGAAAAAGTTGGTGTTATCACTGAAAACAAGATATTATCATAATAAATGCTCCTAGAATTTATTTGCCCGAGTCTAGTATTTTAATTGTGAAAAATTAAACAAAGAAAACTTGGAACCAAGATTTTTGCCGATTCTGATAAAGAAACTTCAATTTTAGTTTAATAATTTAATTCATTTTTTTTTGCACAATGAAAAGGAGCCAAATTTATTTTAAAAATTGCATTTAATATTGTCAGTGATTGAAAAGCATTAAAAATTAGATTCGGATAAAAAGGTATTATAATTGAATAGGCATTTACTAGAATACAAAAAATAAATGTGATTAATTATTATTTATTTGGAGGACAACAGTTGAAGCGACTCTTTAAAAGTTAAATTGGCGGATTTTTAGTAACTTATATTATTGGAAAAAATGAAAAAGCAATTGTTATTAACATTAACAAAATATAATATAATAACAAAAATTAACTTGCTCTCGTTATTTAAAAAAGAAGGAATAAACAATAATATTAAATTTTAATAAATAAACAATTTGTGAAGAAAATTATGCAATCCGTCAAACACAGCAGTAAATGCCAAACCTTTTTTCGCAGCAATTGCCTACCGTAAGACGCTAATATAAAATCCCTTTTCTGTACATTTTTTAATCCTACATATTTATTCAAATAAGGATAATATTTCAAAAGTCCTTTCTGTAAATCATATAAATGTGTTGTGAGTGATATCTATCTTGAGTATCGCAATTAAAGTAACTTTACTTTTTTGATAAAAGAGAACTTACCATTTAAAATCGTCCTTACTGACAGTGAAGACGTCCGTTTACGTCGGCTTACAATTACTTACCGACTTAGTTGACTCGTTTTTTTTTATCTTGCTAGCTTTCTAAAAAAATTAGAAAAACCACTTCTTTACAATGATTTCTGTATCGGAAGGGACATAGAAAAATTTAATTATTTGATTTATTTCAATAATTTGGTTGTACCTTTTTTTAATTTTAAGGATTAGTTTTTGCGGTGATCTTTATTAAACTTAAACTTTGTAAAACACTTAAAGTATCGGAACGTATATAAAAATTTTGCAAGGGGTTGTCATTTATAGTATTAAGGGCATTGAGATTAATAATAAGATTATTAAGGGCATTGAGAGATAATAATTTTTCTTATTAGTGTGAACAACTAAAGCAGTCATCAAAGAGTAAATTTTTCTTTAAAATGAATAGTGCGGATATACATAAACTTTTGACTGAAAAATCCCGTTTTCTCCCCTTACAAAATTGATAATTTCTAAAGCTCAAAGGTTTTTAAATTATAAATTTACTTACTCTGTTTACTATAAGATATATGGGCTCTATGTTAATTTGTTTTACAAATTTAATATGATTTTTCAATAAGTACAACTTTAAACGCGTTTTTCTCTAAATCACTTTTTTTAAACTGGCCGAAGACATAACTCGAACAAATCTTCACTTACTCTACATCCGATTCTGAAAATAATGACCTCAGTAATAAGGATGGAATGACCTTTACTGTTACTGGATGGGCAAAATTTTTTCTTCCCCGACTTTTCTTACTAATTGTATAAAATCCATGTTTCTAACAAGATATTGTAAGATTTTCGTAGGTATTATTGTCTCGTAGCATGTTTTGCATTTTTTCATTATAATTGTTTCTATTTTGAACCACCTTCTTTTAAATTTAAAAATGATGTGAATTCTTAACAAAATTCAGATCTTAGTAAATTCATAGATTTTTCTGGGATATTTAGTTTTTTAAATTAAATATAGGATATAAATTGACAAATTGGGATTTCAGATTTTTTAAATGGTTTTGCAAAATTTCTACCTAAACTCAGAATATCTGCAATGTTTTCAGGAATTTCTACATCAGTTTCTACTATTATTTTGTTTCTTTGTTCTTGTCTTAATTTATCAATTTTTCTTGTTGATTTTTTAATTTAATTCTTGCTATATTTTTTTTTTATTTTATTGTAATGCATTCATCTCCAATGCTTTAAAAAACAATTTGATGTTAAAAATCTGATATTATTTTCCAAAATTTTTTAAAAATTATTTTTTTTAAATTTCAAACTTAAATTACATCAGGCAATATCTACCTAGATATAAACAGATATAATATTAGATCTGACTATATTCAAATATATCTAGTTAGTTCTACCCTCACATCAGGCAATATCTACCGAGATATAAATAGATATAATTTCAGATCTATTTACATCTGAATATACATATATATATTCAGATAATATAAGCAGTTATATGTTTAATAATAATTGATTATATCGGAATAGACTAAATCATATATCATTATAGATCTGAGGTGTATCTGATTATATCTACAATATATTTAATTATACACTCGTTTTTTGGCCTTACGTCGATA
The DNA here is from genome assembly GCA_037103525.1 of Ganaspis brasiliensis. NCBI lineage: Eukaryota > Metazoa > Arthropoda > Insecta > Hymenoptera > Figitidae > Ganaspis > Ganaspis brasiliensis. The sequence goes on from JAZKLR010000082.1 coordinate 492,909, forward strand.
CAAGTGTTTTCTTGTGAAATAGTTTCTTTGATTAATTCTACGTACTATAATCAAATATCTACAATATATCTGAGGATATCTGAAATATATCTGATTATATCTTAATCCCTTTTTCTCGGGTATTCACGGAGAAAAAAAATTAGCAGCCAAAGCTAAGACTTAGCTACCTTAGTTAACTTTAATTGCTATTATATGGATAGCTAATTTTTTGCTAACACAACTATTAATTAGCTTTCACAGCTAATTTTGTTTGCTGAAACAGCTAAAAATTAGCTACCACAGCTAAGAATTAGCTATCCATATAGTAGCTAACTCATTTTTCTCAGTGTTATTATTGTGAATAATTTTATCTAAAACAATTAGCTTTCTTAAAGCGTTTAATTCAAGTATCTGGTTATTGGAAGGTAAGTACCGAATGAAATATTATTTTTAATACTAAAGATTTATTTCTTATAATTTTAAATTCATTTTCATTTATTTGGAATAAATTAATTTTTTAATAATTTTTAAAAAATAACAATCAGTTACAACAAATTTAGAACAATAATTTATTAATTAAAGATACTACTTTAAGAGTTTTTTTTAAATCTTTAAGAATTAAATACTTGCGTTTGCTTTCCTTTAAAAGCAAGAATATATGGTTTTAAGGCATTAGGTATTGCCATAGGAAATACCTTTCATATACTTACTTTTATAGTAAGAACATAATAGTCTAAACGCAAAGACGTTATAGGCCAAAAGCAAGAAACATCGTTACAGTTCAATCGCAAAAGTTTCACAGGATTAGTCTGTTATTCCGCTGCAACGAGGTTTTAGGCCACCGCCTACTTGCCCTCTCCAACCGTCTGAAGTATGTGTAAATGTGTGAGAAATGTGTGAGCCGGCAGTGGTTGTTTTGGTATTTGAATATATCATTGTATGTGATTTTATCGTTTGATTTGAACGAAATATATTTTGATTATACATAGTCTTTTTGATTTTGATTTGAACAATTATCTTTGGTAAGTACGCATTTAATTACTTTTGTAAATTATTTTCAATAAATTATTTAAACAATATATACAATATATAGATGTTAATTGAAATTATAGATTACAAGTAATTTTAACTAATTTAAAAAGAATTAGGTTAGACTGTTTTATTTAAGTTAATATTTCATATTTTTTTTAACAAATTATTCGTGGTGAATACAGCTGTATTCATGTTTGAAAAGAATTGTTCGGAGGAAAAGTAATATGGATTGATTTTTCTAACGAATGTAATTTAACTAAATCTTATATGAAAATCAGATAGCTCATGCAGACATAACCTCAAAACTATTTCAATTTTCAAATTGCAAAATTTATTTTAATTGCCGTAAAATGTATTAAACTTTTTATTGATATGTAAAAATATATTAAAGTGTTTCATCTTTATACATTTAATATTACAAATTTATGTATTTAATTTTGTTTAAATATATATTTTTAGATTAATTATATCCCGTCTAAATAAACATTACATTTTCTTCTGTAAAGTAAATAATTGTGTTTCTGGTAAGATTTATTTTACATTTTTCTATAAAATAATGTAAAAGCAAATAATTGTGTTTCTGGTAAGATTTATTTTACATTTTCCTATAAAATAATGTAAAATAAATAGACGGGATATAATTAAACTAAAAATATATATTTAAACAAAATAACATACTATCTGATTTTCATATAAGATTTAGTTAAATTACATTCGTTAGAAAAATTAATCCATATTAGTTTATTACCCCGAACAATTCTTTTCAAACATGAATACAGCTGTATTCACCACGAATAATTTGTTAAAAAATATATGAAATATTAACTTAAATAAAACAGTCTAACCTAATTCTTTTTAAATTAGTTAAAATTACTTGTAATATATAATTTCAATTAACATCTATATATTGTATATATTGTTTAAATAATTTATTGAAAATAATTTACAAAAGTAATTAAATGCGTACTTACCAAACGATAAAATCACATACAATGATATATTCAAACACCAAAACAACCTCTGCCTGCTCACACATTTCTCACACATTTACACATACGTCAGACGGTTGGAGAGGGCAAGTAGGCGGTGGCCTAAAACCTCGTTGCAGCGGAATAACAGACTAATCCTGTGAAACTTTTGCGATTGAACTGTAACGATGTTTCTTGCTGTTGGCCTATAACGTCTTTGCGTTTAGACTATTATGTTCTTACTATAAAAGTAAGTATATGATAGGTATTTCCTATGGCAATACCTAATGCTTTAAAACCATATATTCTTGCTTTTATAGGAAAGCAAACGCAAATAGGAAAATACTAAAGAGTAATGTCATAGTACAAAACCAATATTTTTCTCTCCGTGTATGATTGGCAAAGTCGTGATCATCCCAAAAGTTGACCAATAGCTAGTGGTCCAATATTCGTTGCCAATAGTTTACCAAGAGAAAAACTATTACCAACCATCCTTGGCTCATTATTTAGCCAATCGTAACCGTTGAAAATTTCCCACTCTATAGTATCTTTGGCACTTACATGTTGATTTGAAAATTCTTTTTCTTCACATAAAAATATTTTCTTGACTTATTAAGCTGATTTTGCATTGGGAGATATTTATTATATTAATTGAAATGTTTGTTATATTGATTCACTGCTACTATTTTTAGAAATAAAAACTTGTACTTTTTATCGGATTTGTGAAATCTATATAAAAAATTCAGTGCACAGAATTGAGGTTATTAAAGCATATCTCTGTACTTGATAAGTGTTGCGTGACATAAACGCCAATTATTAAATCTTTATTATTCAAAGTATACTGCGTTCAACGAGAGAATAGACAGGTTTTGCGCAAAGGAGGAGCGTAATTTTATTACTGACAAAGAGTTGTCGCCAATGAAACAAAGCCAGGTATTTGAGGGGGCCCTGATTTTGTTTACTTTAACCTGTTTTCACCGCCCATATAATAAAATTTTTCTTCCACTCTAAAATTTAAGAACCAATAAAGTATATTTAGTTTATCGCACCGGCCACTTAGAAACTATTATTCCTGGAAGGATTGCCTCCTGTCATAAAATTGGGACGAATATGCGCAGAAATATTCTAAAATCGTCTTTGGGGTATCTATTCTCTCGTTGAACGGAGTGTAGTCGATTTTTTTTATAATTAAAGAACAGCAGGACAGTCGTTAGGTAAAAGGCGTCAAGTGCAGTTCATAATAAGTACCTTTAATTATAATGTGGAATGTGAGCGCACGCGAAAAATTAAATATAACAAATCAGTAGGAAAGACAAAATTTAATTGGTCCCTTATTTTTATTGTTGTATTATCGATAATATTGGATAAATAAGCAAAAGCTTACGATAAGCTGCATTTTTTAATGTACTGACTTTGGATTGATGATTAAGTCATTGCAACTTGTACATTAATTGTGAACCAGTTTAAAATCAGGGTAAGTTAATTGCATTTGTTTATTATATATTTGTTACTTTTAAATAACTAACTTTATGGATACATTTTTTTATCTAACTATTTTGTCTTCTGCATGAGTTGGAATAATACAGAAGAACTTTAAATCAAAAGGTTTATAAAATGAAAGAACAATGAGTATCACAGAATGTAAAAATATTTTTCAAAATTCATATTGCTGGCAATTATTTATAAAAACATGTTTCACATCACAGAAAACTGTTTTGGATTTAATTAATCTGCAACGCTCTTTTTTTTATATCAAATAGAATTTAAATAATCTGAAATTGGCATAAAACAATCGCGCTGCAGATTATTTTAATACATAAAAGTTTTCAGTGACAAAAATAAGAAATTCCACGTTCAAAATCAGGAAATTGTAAGTTATTAAGGTAACGGTACCTATAGTCGATCAGTGATGATTTAATTGGATAAAATTAATTAATAGTTTAATAATATTGATGCCAAATACTTCTTCGAATATTATACAAGATTACTTTTACCCATGTAATAAAACAATTAATTAATTTTGTCTAATTAAATCATATTCGATTTTTCGAATTCTCAAAATTGAAATTAATAAAATGCATTAACATTTTTTCAAAAGTTTCACTTTTCTAAGATTAGGAACAAAGGAAGGAAATTATATATATTGAAAAAAATGTCTGGTTAAAATAGTTCCGGTTATTTTAAGTAGAAAAAAACGTTAAATAGAGCCTTATTAAACAATTCGGTTAATTGTGGTGGAAAATCTCTAGTTGTTTTAACAAGTTATTCTGCTAAAATTTACCATAATTTTCAGTTAAAATACAACAAAATATTTTCTCTTTATCTATTTTTTTGAAATTTGTTGTTTCGATAAATTATACGGGAATTTCCGGTATTTTTACCCGGATAAAAATGTAACCAGAATATTTTAGCCAGAAATTATATCTAGACTATCTAATGAATTTAACCGCAATGAAGTTAACTGTAAGTAGGCTTAGTGGTCTTTATAACGGAATTTTTTTTCAGTGAGAGACCAAAATGGTCTGAGGATCGCAGGGTGGTGTCAACTGATCGTTTTGGTTAAAAATAATATTCAGAAGGAAATTTTATGCTGATTTTTAATTTTGTGGATCTTAAAAAGTTGGCTATAATTCTGCAAAGGTCAGAGTCAATTATTTATTTTTCTTACATTAACATTTTTTTATAAATACCGAAATTGGTGGTCCTGTAATTCTAACGGTTGTGTAATCCTACACAATAAAACGCACAAATGAAATTCTACCTGGCAACATTTGCTAAAAATGGTTAGAGAACAAAAAAACACACAAACAAGCTGAATATTATCAAATCAAATGACAATAGTTTCATTAGAAAAATATATATTGATATTTCACAAAAATTAAAAATGTAAATTAATATTTCACAAAAATTAAAAATGTAAATTAATATTTCACAAAAATTAAAAATCTAAATTATTTTTACAAACTTCAGGTCAAATACTTTATTTAATTGGTTCGATTTTCAAACTAGAAATCTACTTCTCAAAAAAGTATATTTTTATAAATTTAAAATTTTTAAAAATCAAACAATCTGAAAGATCATTGTATGTATACGTCCGCTAGAAAAGGGCCTACTTTGTCGATTTTATTTTCCGAGATATTCGCATTTTTTTAAAGGAGGTTCAGATTTTCCAATATTTTTTTATTGCTGCAATATAAACTTCACAATGTCCCACGTTGAAACATGTACTTATTATAACTTTATCAAAATTAGAAACACAAAATAATCTTACTTTTAATTTTTAAAATGCATAGGTGCTAATGGTAATCTTGAACTTTAAACTCGTTTTTTTCAAAACTATAGGGTTTTGAATAGCCTTTGAATGCTTGTAACTTTGTGAATTTTTCATCTAAAAGGGTCTAAGACCTTTCAAAATGTTCTAAAATATATATTAGTTCAATGGTGCCAAAGTGGTCCCTTTTCATGCGGACGTACACATTTTATTGTACTAACTTTTTGTGAATGATATACTTTATATTAGTCAACGAATTCGCTTTGAGATGAGGAATATTATTCTTCTATTTATAATATTGTGTTTTTAGCTAGAAAACATTTTTTGTAAAAAAACGATATTTTCAAATGAAAAAGGTGGTTAAAAATAAATTAAATAATTTAAAAATATTTTCCCATTAAAATTTGGTAAAAACGTTCTCGAGATATACTGGTGACAAAAAAACTACCACAGTGGATTTCATATTGAAAATTTTTTATTTTACTTATTCAGACGGCTTATTATTGATTAACTGTTACTATTTTTAACAATTTTTTACAATAATAATTCTTTACTACTTTGAAGTAGATTATATAAAATAGAAGCCAGTAATTATTATAATCGCAATCTTGCAATCGACATGTAAAATGCGATGCATCAAATCTAAAGTATTGAAGGACATCTCTTCTTTCAAATAGAAATTGTCACATAAAGGCAGCAAATCACCTGATGATATATGCAGACGGAAAAGATTGTTTATAATATTGGAAAAAATAACAATCCGTTTCTTTTCTAATAAAAGAAAGATTACAATATGCCGAATTCAAATACGCCACTTGATACCATGTATCCAATTCTTATATGCAATTGGATTGTGTACATTGGTTTGACAGATTATCCAACAGGAAGGGCAAGAAGTAAAACATGCTATATTATTGTCATATTATTAACAATATTCTACTGGATTTTTCAAGCTACTGTTATCAAATATGAATTTCTGGATTCCTATGAAGATTTTTTAAACCAATGCATTCTGATTCTCGAAGCAGTTGCTGTAACATTTATAACAATCACAAATCGGATCAAAAGGGAGGTAAGTTTTTTGTATAATTTTTGTAAAGTTTAAAAATATATGTTATACCGCAAATCAATTAAATGGTCCTGGATTCGACACCAGAGGAGTTAAAAGTCTCCAATATTTTTTCACAATTTTTCTCTCATTTTAAATTAAATTTGATGAAAAGAATTTATTTTATTGAATTTTACATTAATTGTCGATAGAGCAGATTTGAGTTATGTGTACCTATTATAAATTACAGACTAATGTTTGGGAAATTTTGAATTTGTGATCTACACAAATTTTAAAAATCATTGTTTTCTTTTCATCCAGCAATTAAACATTTCATAGTAAAATAAATATTGTTTCTCTTATTAGAAAATTTGTCAGTTACTACAAAAAATGGAAAGATTGGATTTAGTGTTCAGAAGATTGGGAATTCAAGAAGATTACACCAAGATCCGGAAAAGGCTTATTTGTTGGATATTAGTCTATTCTCTTCTATTTTTAGGTTCTGAAATTTTCTGCTTTATTGAGATACAAGATGATTTACAAAATTTAAATTTGACTTTAATCGGTTTTGCCATAAATATTTTGATGAATTGGTCTATTTTAGCTTTAACTGTAGTAAGCTTAAGTTCTGTTGTCAGTCTTACGTAAGTATTTATTTTTAAAAAACCACTTGTCTGATGTAAAACTTGTTAACAGATTTATGTTTGTTTGCCGTCTTTTACAGATTCATTGAAACAAAATTAAAGAATTTGAATATCATCTTAAAAGGAAAGTTTTTGTCAATAACAACAAACAATCTTTTTAATGAGATTCTAGTAGAAATCACAACGATATATTCAGGTCGTTCATCGGATTCCTCGGATGAGGAAGACAATGATTATACACGAGACTGCAAAAAATGTATGGAAGAATTGAAGTAAGTTACACTGAGAGGAGAGTACGCAGAAAATATTTTGTCCTCTGCGTGCGCTCCTGTACACTACAAAAACTGTCAAAAACAGATGTCATATTTTATGACACATGACATTTAGAAAACATCTTACATTCATTTCAAGTCGTTTTATTGATTAGAAAAATATGTAAAACTCTCTCTCATTGATTGCACTCTAAAATACCATAAAATATCTTAGAAATTATTTTGTTAATACCATTTTGTTTAATTTATTTCTAACATTGTAAACCAAAATTTAATTCATGAATTTTTTTCGTATATTATGCTAATTAAAATTTGTATTTTTTATATTCTTCATTGCATCCATAACTGAAGTTAACTACGTTTTTCAAAAAACTTTAAAACATTATTGACCCCACAACATCTCTAAAGCATACCCTAAACTTGAAAAAATGCAAATTTAATAAAAAAATTTAATAAAGATCAAAAAATCTTAAAGGTTCTTGTAGATTTTTTGTCCATAAACAGATATTTTTAAATAATTTTTTTCTCAGAAGAATGTGTTTAAGTATATTAATAAGTATGAAGAAATAAAATTGCGAACTTAAAAAATGTTGATTGTCTTTAAAACTGTAGCTATAATATGAAAACTCAAGGACCGATTGACCATTTTTAAAAATTCTTGTTGAATTCGTTCTTCGGATGTTTCTTCAGATGCTGAACATCTAATTTACTATTAATATGCATTATTATTATTTATGTGAACAAATAAAGATCGTAAAAATTATTTTTTTAAAGTTTCTCATAATAAAAAGCCACATTGAGAAATTATCCTTCAATAACCGAGAGTTATAAGTTTCCTAAGTAAGAAGATACGTGGGTGATTCTATTTAGAGTGCCACTTTTTCATTTAATTTTTAAAACTAAATTTTTTTTTAGATTTTTCAAAAAAAAAAAATCGTTTTTCTCCTTTTGTAAAATTATTCTGAACAATATTTAAAAACTTAATTTACTAGTTCGCAAAATTAAACAGTTAACCAAAACACAATATTTAAGAAATTATTTTTTAAAACATTTAAATCTTATTTTTTAAAAAATAAGAAAAAAAATAAAAAGAATTCGGAGATAAAAATTTCGGAGACAAAAAAATACCGGTCAAATACGACTCGGTCTCGTGCACGGAAGGTTCCGTACACGAATTAAAAAATATTAAAAATCAAGTATAAACTTAAGCATTTTTATAAGATTAAAAACTTCCAAGCATACAGACTGAGCGTTTTTATATCATTTTAAATTTTGAAAAAAAAAATATTATTTTGAAAATTTTTTTAATTTTTAATCTTTTAAAGTAATATAAAGATAAAATAAAAATTTTGTACAAAAAAATAATCTGAAACTGTGAAATATTGTAGCTGCTTAGGAAGAAAAATTTTTTTTTGTAAATATTTCAAATTTTCGATGAAAATGATATGATAATAAATTTAAACCACAATTTTTATTGTTTTATAAAAATGCCTGCATAATATTACATATTTCTAACAATTCCCAACCTTTCAGGATAAATACACTGAGCTGTAGCATAGGAGTATTTTGTCATTTTTCAATTTTTCATTAATAACATTTAAAATAGCATTAATAAAATAACATAAAATAAGTCCAGCAACGTTCGCTACATTTTTCCAATAATCTACACGTACATACACTGCAAAAGGTAGGTATCTTAATTTAGATATATTCGTAGTCACTTTTAAGATGTTTTCGAAAACTTACAAAAAGTATCTTAAAAATGCATTAGTTTTTCAAGATGGAAGCTGAAATATAAGAAACTTGGAACGTTTTAAAAGTGATTACATTGCATTTTAAGATGCAGTGTCGTAGCTAGGCGAAATATAGGGGGGGGGGGGGGGAGGCGACATAATTTTCGCGATACCCCTTTTAGTATCCTTTTAGTCTCCTGTCAATAAAAAAAAAAATTTAAGTAAGAGAATTTTAATTTTTTTTATTTGCTCAAATAAATTACAATAAACAATAATAATAATGTCAATCTAGTGGCGTGCCACCAACAGTACTTTTTGACAGAAAGTGATGAAAACAAAAAGTATTTTCTGACAGAAAGTATTTTTCCAAAAATTATTTTTTGACATAAATTATTTTCGTGCAAAAAGTATTTGAAACAAAATTCTCTAAGCAACATAATTCTCTTGAAAAAACTATTACATTCTAATAATTATGTTTTATTAAACTCCAAACTTAAAAAAATATTTTCCCATGTAAATATTGGCTTTTGGTAAAAAATTTATAAATCTAATTCTAATTTTTTAACCAATTTTATAATGACTTTAAATAAATTTAAATTAAAAGTTTAAAAAAAGTTTAAATTTAAAAAAAAAGTCATCAAAAATTTTTTTTTTTTAATTTTTTTTACTACTTTAAATTTCTCTGATATTTTTTTAATTCTAAGTTTAAAATATATTTAATCAATCTGAAAAACTGAAATAGAAATTGATTAGAAAAAATATATCAAAAATATTAAAATTCGGATTTTACGAAAAAATGGCATATCTCCCGTTCATATTAATATTTTTTAATCTAATAAGGCTTAATATTTTAAGTTATGTTAATACCTAAAAATCTGCAAAATTTGACTTTAATCGGTCAAGCCGTTTCTGAGTGATAGTAGAACAAAATATTGAGGACATACAGACAGACAGACAAAAATTTTTTTATTGTCATTTTTGGAATCCTTGTTCAAATAATGACAATATATGACAAAAATTTTGAATTCATAGCAATGTACAGACAAATTTCTAATTTTATTAATATAGATGTACAAATTTTTACACGATGTATCAAACATATGTTTTGAACATTGACATTTTAAAAACAAATTCTACTTTTGAATATTTTCAGTATTCTCAAAGTTACTATAGTAACTGTAACTCTGAAAGCATCCGAAAAAATTTGAATTTAAAATTACAGAAAAATCACTGATTATTGATATTTTCAACCAGTATTATAATAAATAGAAATTAAATAATTTAAGTTTATTGTTAAAAAAATATGTATTTCAATTAAAAAAATGTCATTAACAAATTTTAAAAATTTGTTTATAGGTTTAAATCTGTCAGTTATTTTTTCTTATTCCATTTTGTCATCAAATTTTATAATGACTTTAAATAAATTTAAATTAAAAGTTGAAAAAAATTTTACTTTATAAAAAATGTCAGTAAAAATTTGTTTTATTAATTTTTTTTAGAATTTTTAATTTTGCGGATTTTGTTTTTAAATCTATGGTTAATATAGATTACATGTTTCACTTCATGTGTCAAGAAAAGAAATCAATAATCAAGAATATTGCTTGATATCGCTTGAATATTTATTTTATTCACTCAATTGCCAAGAAGCGGTTAACTTAATCTCACTCTTGACTTTCGAGATACGTTATTGAACTCGATTGTTTCTTGGTTTTCTCGCTTTAATGCATTACTATATGGGAATGTCGTTCATAGTAAATATTAATATAGGAATATTCTCCATAGCAACGGTTGCTATAATAATTTTTTCCATAGTAAAACTTTGCAGATTTTTAGGTCTTAGTCTAACTTAAAATCTTAGCTTTATTAGATTAAAAATTATTAATATCAACGGGAGAGATGACATTCTTTCAAAAAATTAAAATTTATCATTTTTTGATATATTTTTTCTAATTTATTTTTATTTCGGTTTTTGAGACAGACTAAATATATTTTAACCTTAGAATTAAAAAAATGTTCAAAAAATTAAAAATTGTAAAAAATGTAGAAAATATTTTTTAATGAAATGTTTTTTATTTAATTTTTTTGTAACTTTTAACTTAAATTTATTTGTCAGACCACTTAACAACACCGACCCTTGGAAAGCAGACTTTCTAAAGGAGACTTCTGATTGGCTGGTAATATTTCCGGGAAAGTTACCCGACAATCGGATTACTATTTTTTGAGCAAATAAAGATTGTGGTGATATAAACGCCACTGTATTTGATATAAATTTTCCATTTAATGCTGTAAATTTTCTTTAAATCAAAATATAATTTCTTTACTAGATTAAGTAAAAATTGAAGCGTTGGGTGCAATAAGGGCGTTAGACAAAAAACGACGATCGGAGATATTATAATTAAATAAACTTTTTATAATTTGATTAACCATTTATTAAACACTTTAATTCACGTGTTTACTTGACTGAAAGTTGTGATTAACTATTAAAAACTCATTTTTTTCGTAACAATTGTTTTTTAATAAAAATTAATTTACAAAATTTTCAAACCAATAAAATTATGTGACATACTTCCAGATATTTATTCTTAGCATCATAAAGAAGCCTTAGATTGAAATGAAATTTTGTAAATAAAAACTAGAGTATATTATTACCATTTGGGATTAATAATATCAAAACGGGCGTTGGCTGTCTAACGCCCTTATTGCACCCACCGCTTCAATTATTAAATTTTTGTACAGTTTCAAAACTACTGCTCAAAAATAGTAATCTTTATTCAAAAATATGTAACTTTTATAATTTATTTGATTACGTGTTCAAGTAAAGTTGTGCCTTACAGGTACTATATACTAATAGCTTTACTAGGTAAGTCCTAATTAAAAATCGCTTATATTTAGTAATCTAATTTTCTCAATGTAGGCTATTTATTTAATAATTGCAATTTTTAATAAGCTTAAGGTTCAGTACCTGAAAAAATTTTACAGAACAGAATGTAACAACAATTTTTAAAATTGGTCAAACGGTTGTTCATTGCACACATCGGTGTTTTATTTCAAGACATTTATGTGGTCATTTTGAGGACATTTTTGGGTATCTTATAGCAAAACATCTTATCAATTAAAACACTATAAGCATCTTACATGAAATTGAGTAGGGGAGACCGAGAGGGAAAGTAACAAAAATTAGTTTTTTGTTGCTAGCATTAAAACTGTTGGTCGGATAAGTTCTGTAAACATATTAATCGAAAGATTGGACTTTCGCCTATTAAATAAAATTGGAATTTAACATTAATAATAATTTGATAGTTTACTGCAGGTATTTTTAATTAGCTCTTTATTTGTTACTTTCTTCCTCACCCCTGAGGTGGAAAGTAACAGCACGAAGGAGGAAAGTAACACTTTAAAATTAAGGCTAGCATTTCAAATATTAAACTACTATTAATTTAAATTATTTTTATTATAAACATATAAAAAGACAAAGTGATATTAACTACATTTTGTACATAATTGGCAGATATTTCTGCACTTTTTTGAAATCAAGTTTTTTTTATCTATTTAGTATTCGTTGAATAGCAATGACATTAAAAAAGCATCGTTTCTTAAAAATTCAAATCAAAAGTCCAATATTTAATCTTTAAAATATAAAATAAACATATAAAAGCACATAGTTATAAAAAAGGACTATAGGTTTATAAAAATAGAGCATTAGATGAGGAGGAAAGTAACAACGTGTTACTTTTCACTTCACCCCTCTTTTCCATGGATTTCAAAAAATAAGTTTAAATTACACAAAAATATTTCGCGTTTTTTAATTATGCACTAGCACGAGTTAAAGATAAATAAAAAAGCTTAAAAAAAACGAAAAGCATATTTAAAATATCTATAAAATCAAAAAAATATGATATTTTGAAAATTTAGGCAAAAACTTACTTTTGACGTTATTTTTGCACAAAATAACAGTATCAGATATATAGCTTCCGGTAGACCCCCAACATAATTTGGGGGAGGTTGAGGGGGCAAAACTGACTAAAAATTATTTAAGGACTATGTCTGTCTGCTCATTGGTTTAGAAGCTATAAGCGTTGTTACTTTCCTCCTCGGTCTCCCCTACATTAAAATAAGACACTTTTGTCGTTCATGTTAAATATCTTAGGATCCAAGACCGAAAAAGTGCTTTATTTGTTTTTAAAAGACGTCGTCTTTGTAGAATAATTCTACAGAATTCTCTCTAAATCTGAATTAGTGGATTTCTACTAATGAATTAGCGAAAAGTGAGCTACTATTAAAATAGTAAGAATTTTACTAATTTTTAGTAGAAAACTACTAGGAATTAGTAGAAAACTACTAATCTTGTAGTAGAAACTACTAATTTTGTAGTAGAAAACTACTAATTAAATTAGTAAAAAATCTACTTTTTTGAAAAGTAAAATTTCACTATTTCAATTAGTAGTTTTCTACTAAGAATTAGTAATTTTCTACTAAGAATTAGTAGTTTTCTACTAAGAATTAGTAGTTTTCTACTATATGAATTAGAGAAAAATGAGCCGTGAATTTGACTAATTCATAGTAGAAAACTACTAATTCTTAGTAGAAAACTACTTATTCAGATTTAGAGAGTTTCTACACTGCAAAAACAGGTGTCTTAAATTGTTAAAAAATGTCTTAAATTGAGACATTTTTCGTGTCTTAGACACCAAAAATATATTAATTTAAGATATTTTTGTCCAATTTAAGACACCATGTTTTTGCAGTAAATAGAATAGTTTTTTGGAATTTCTACATGAATTCTATAGAATATTTTATAGAACATTCTGTAGAAAAAAAATTGTTTGACATTTGAAAGTACATGTGAAGTTTGTATATGTTACCGTCAAAACCCCAAATTCGGCAATACTAGTACTGCCTAGTCAAAACTAGTTTTGACATTGACCTTTTGTCAATACTAGTATTGACCAGTCAAAGCTAGAACTGACTGAAACTATCCAGGCAATACTAGTTTTAACTAAATGTTGCTCTTTATTTCTACTTTTAACTAGTCAAAACTAGTTTTGACTGAAATGATTGAAATAATTAAAAAGAATGATTAAATTAAAAGATTAATTAAAAAATGAAGAAGAGGAAGTAGTAAATAATTTTTGTGAGAGTAATTTGAAAAATAAATTTTTATTTATATTTCAAACTTTATATTTAATATGACACAGAAATGCGGACTAAATGTACATTTAACGAAAAGAATGTGATTATTGAAATCAAAACAAATATAAGTTTGAATGGTAAATATAGTTGTTGGTATCGCTGTATTTTTCAGTACGCTTATTGTCATTGCTAAGTAAATATCTGATTCTTACTGTCCCGCGTATCTTGCCTCGTTCATTATGACTAGTGTAAATAACTGCCCAGATGCAAGTGTTAGTGTGTGGAAAAAGAGTTTTTTAAAAAAAATTCTTAGTGCAGAGTAAAAAAGTCATTATAATGTAATAACTATCGAAGAATATGATAAACTTTTAGTTGACAGGGACGAGGCAAAATGTACAACAACAAAAAAAAACACCAGCGCAATACAGAAGATTAAAGCGGTTTAATGTATTAAACATTTGCGGCACAAAAAAGTTAGTGACGCAAAAATTGCCGATTAAATATTATTTGCCTGCTGAGGAAATTTTTGATGTATTATAAGCTGCTCACATTGCCGTAGGACACGAAAGTCGAGATAGATTGAAGGACGAAACTTACATAAAATACGCCAAAATAACGAAGGAGACGATCAACGATTTTTGGCAACATGTGAAACTTGTCAGTTGAAGAAAAGGAAAAGAGGATTAGTGGTCTACATTACCTAAATTATATAATTCCCAAATTGCAGATTAAAATTCGAAGAAATAAAAAAGTTATATGCATGGAAAAGTTATACATAATACATCGGTTCATTACACACAAAACTTTAAACGCGTTTTTCTCAAAACCATGTTTTTTAAACTCGCGGACAGCATAAATCGAGTTCTGTTTAATCGGTTTTAAAAAACCTTAGATCAATTTCTTCATTATAAAATCCTTCAAACATCCCCCCTAAATCAGATTGTCTACTTTTTGAAATTTTGTTTAACGACTCAAAAATAAAAAAAATACCTATTTTTTATCATTTCTTTTTAAATTGGCGCCATTTTTTTATTTTTTAATATTTTTATCGGGGTTATGGGGGATGTCTAACTACATGTATAAGCTTTCAAACCACATTTGATTTTTTTAGATCGGATATTTTTTTGTGATGCTGTACCTTGTCCGCCGATTTATCGTTTATTTTTTTATCTTTACTTTGGCGCCCTCTAGTGATGAAACAGGCCCAGTAAGAAAATTTTTTTTATTCTTGACAGTCAAAAATGTCAAAAAGATGATGCAAAAAGTTTCATTGCTTTAAATAAAATTATCACCGAGAAAAAACTTGTTTTTTAAAGTCATCTTTGACTGCTTACAAAGTATAATACTACCTTAACGGCAAGCCAAGGCACAGCCAGAGTCAAGGTTCAGTAGAGCGTGCCAATCAAGATATTGAAAAAATGCTTGCTACATGGATGCGGGACAACAAAACCACGAAATGGTCGCTTGTCTTAAAATTTGTCGAATTCATAAAAAATAGAGCTTACCATTCTGGCATTAAACAATCGCCCTATCGATCCTTGTTTTAAACCCAGAGTTGGATTACCTATTTCAAATTTACCAAGAGACGTGCTGAAACAATACAAGAGGAAGACGATCTGGAGAGAGTGATGGATGATAGTTTTGACTAATCAATACTAGTATTGACAAAAGGTCAATGTCAAAACTAGTTTTGACTAGGCAGTACTAGTATTAACTGATATCGGGTTTTGACGGTACATATATAAATTAAAAACAGATGATATAAATTTGTATTGCAAACTTAATAATATGTATTTTCAAATTGCAAACAATTTTTTCTACAGTATCTTCTGTAGAATATTCTATAGATTTTATGTAGAAATTCTAGAGAACTATTCTATGAAAATTATATAGAATCATTCCATAAAGATTCTGCAGAAATTTTTCGACTGGGTAAATAGGGTCCTGAAATTTAAGATATTTCGAATTTAAGACATTTTTCAAAGACATAGAATTGAAATAAGACGTTTTCAAATATCTTTTAATGTCTTTATTGAGTTATGTTATAATGTCTACCGCTTTTTAATTTATTATTAACCCCTTGACTGTGGAGAAATTGAAAATACATCGGTTTATGACGTGTATACACATCACTTATACACCGAAAAAAATGAATAGGCGATTTGACTATGCTCGTAAGTTACGATAGGAGCCCACTATACTTTCTAAATCTAAATAAAAGTGAATATTCACTTATTGCAAGTGTACTGTACACATACTTTTATTTTCATACGTGGACGAGTTTCTACTTATTTAGATTTAGAGAGTAAGAATACTGCTATTTAATTAATGAATTACTGTTTTTTGTAGACAAGTTTACTTAAAGCTATATGACCAGTCTGATGATATAAATGATATTTTTGGCAGTTTCTGGACACTGCAAATGGTCTTACATTTTCTTAATATCATAAACCAAATTGTCACCATGATATACTATCAGGATGATTTGAAATATTATAAGTTTTCAATTTTGATAATAAATCTTACACTAAATTGCTTGATGTTCCTGCAAATTAACAAAACTTGTTTCACTATAAAAAATGAGGTAAGGATAAACGTCAAAATTTTGTATATCATGCAGAATAATCTATATCTGCCGTATTTTTGAAAAACACAGTTACTCCAGTTGCTGCTTATAGGTCGCTATTCCAGTAATATAAGCATTCAAAATCAGCCAAAGCGACAACTGGAGTTACTGCGTTACTTGAAAACACGGCAGATATCACTGCACAGAGAAGAAATTTACAGTATGTATTATGTATTAACCCCTACTGACCCCTTTCGTATCACCTCAGTATGATTCATGCCAAGTTTTTGCTTAACGCAAAGAAACAACATTACTGATTTTTTACCCAGTTTTTGCATTTTTCTTGAAAATTTATCACTTGAAGTAAAAAATCTATGTACTCTTTAAATCTCAATAAGTAAAAACTTTACTTATTCTGCGTTATAAAAGGCGTCCTCTCAGTCAAAAAGTGTATATAATTATGCATTTAAAATAAGTGAAACTTTATTGAAACTAAGTGAAAAAGTGACTTGTTCTAACAGCATATATATACTCACTTATTGAACGAGAGAGTGCCTTATAACGTAGAATAATCGCGTATAATACCTAATGTATAAAACATACAGTACAATACGTACGTACTTTACGTACCATGTATTATACATCATACACACTGAGAGACTTTTAATTACAGTTTTTGCTTTTTTCAATTTCTATATTTGTAATAAAACGTAAGAATTTAGGGATAATCGAGTCACGATCATAATAGTTCTTTTAAAAAAAAGAGATTGTGTTACCTTGTTTTCTATTATTTTAATTTCGTGAGACAAAAAATTAATACATATAATTAGAATTAGTATTATTTGAGGTTAGAGGAAAGTAAATGTGAAAAAGCGATATTCATTTTTAACATATTTTGATCTATTTATTATGGCATGTCTAAAATTTTATTAGACTTTTTCGACGACAGTTTTTCGAGCAGCCATATGTCTCATGAGCTATTCTACCACTTCACAATATTTATTCAAAAATATATTTAAAAAAAATCGATCTCTAGAAAAATTTCGTATCATTCGAAATACTGAACACAGATGTTAATTATTATTACCATCTTCACTTCAATTTAGTAAAAAACCACTTCTCAAACCACATGAAACTTTTGCTGGTTAGTATATAAGGAAAGTTAAAACACTCTGTTCTATAGCTACGTGCGCGATTATTCGACGTCATCGAAATGTTATATGTTTGTAGTTAAGGCTTAAAAGTGTGCGTAATGTATATATCATAGTATAGGTTGTTCGTTACACAGATTTCGTCAAATACCACTATAAAGATACAGAATACTTGTAACTATACAAACATCAAAGGCGAACTTGCATCTGTATCTCTGACCTGTCAAACAAATACTGCCATCTTTCTTTTTACTGCGCGCGCATCCCATGCTTTTAAGTTTCTAACACACGTTTTATAATTCTTGCAATTCTTTATTTTCATCTCTCTTAATTTTTTAGAGGTAATATATTTATGTGTCTTATGAAGTATATAACACTTTTACTACATTTTATCAAAAAGACAACTGTTGCATCTAAAACGTCTTTTCTTAAACAGTGTATTAGTTTTTATAACCACATTTCGATTATCCCTAAACTCTTAAATTTTATTGTACATAATAATAAGCAATAAATCAGATATTAAAATCAAAAGTTTCTCAGTGCAGTAAATTTTACATTAAAATAATTTAGAGGTGGGATCTCTTAACATTATTCTGAAAGATACATGTTTTTAAACAGTATCTAATAATCTAAATTAAGAATATTCAGTCAATACAAATTACAATTTCTCTTTTGTGTAATTCCAGGTAAAATTTACGTTATTTTCAAACAGGTTAATGGCGGGCAATGAAACTTTGGAATTTTATTATATATAATATGACTAATTTTTTACATAAATATTTAGGTCAAAATATTAATTAGTTTAAGAGAATTGAAACAGAAATATCTTCCGTTCTATCATATGTATCAAGGTTTTCTTTTTTTAAAATGCTCAGAAAAATATAATGAATATTTCTATTTTATGGCAATTTTTTTATAATTTTAATATTAAAAAAATTATTCAATAAAAATTATATAACTTTTAAACTGCAGGAAAAAATTTAATGACCCAAGTGCTAAAATGAACTTACCTGTGTTCTTTTCAAGATTCCAAAAGAAATGAACTTCACAGTTACTTCCTTGGTATTTGATTTTAATAAATTATAAATGTAAACATTGGGGATTTCTGTTTGAAAACAAATCAATATCACTGCAAAAACTGCTCTCTTCTGAGTGTCTTATTTTAAGACATTTTGGTGTCTAAGACGCAATGAGAATCTTCAAATGAGACATTTTTTGCGTTTTAAATGCAAAAAAGACATCAAAATGTCTTAAAATAAGTCACTTAGAAGACAGCAGTTTTTGCAGTGATGGTTGCGCGCGCATTTCCATCTGAGAAAAATGAATTCATGATTATAAGAAGTCGCAGTGATGCTAACTACCGTCATCACACGCATCTGCGCACATTTGTGGAAAATCGTATCATTTGTTGAAATGCGCAGATGCATTTGATTTCAGTGTTGGCATCACAGATGGAAATGCGCGCGTAACCATATTTTAAATCTTGAAAATTTAAAAACCTTGTTGTAAGTATGTTAGACATGTATAAAAATCACATGAAAACTGTCTAAATCTTGCAAAAAAGTTATAAAGTAATTTTTATTATTGTAAAAAATAAATTATACATATGACAATTTTAATTGTATTATAAAAACATAGATGTTATAAATTTGTAGAAGAATGACATAACATTATTAATACAATTTTTATCAACTTAATAATATAGAATCTATTTGTTTATTTATTTGAATATACACTGAGAAAAAATTTTGTTTGATTTAAACTTAATTTTACTTTGTTATACAGTCAAACATAATTAAGTTTGATTTGAACAAATTTTGTGATTGATCTTCTATGTTTGATTTAAACATATTTTTTGTTTGTTACAAACAAATATTTCATTTACTTTAAACAAAATATAATTTTTATTTTAAATAAAATAAATTTTTATCTTTATCTTATTATTCTTTTATTTTTAATACAAATTTTTTTTATTTAAACACACAATATGTTCCGTGATAGTTTATTTTTTTTTCTTGCTTTTATGTAAAGCATCCTTTATGTTTGAGATTACTTTAAGTGTTTATATATAAACTACGGAAAACCGAAGAAACTTACACTTTTTATTAACTGAACACAATATTGTGGAAATATGTAACTTTGCATCAGTCTAATTTACAAGAAAAATACACGAAAGAAACAATATGTTTAGTAAACTCACTTGTACCTAAAAGATTCAATCACTTGAAATATACCTCAATTTTCGGTAAAATAATAACACTTGGACATTAATTTAATCACTTTAATAAAAACAAAAGTAAGATTGCAAACATTTTTCGCCAAAAATGGATAAACACGCGTTATCACTAGCAACCACGCAAAGAATAGTAACGACGCCATATTGAATGCGCAGACTTCTGCGTATTCAATATGTTTAAATCAAACATAAAATATATATCTTTCAAGTATAAAGACTTCAAACACAAATTTGGTTTAATTTTAACAAAATTTAGTTTTTAATCAAACAAACAGAAAATTATCTTCAAGCATAAAATATATTGCAATCAAAACTAAAGATGTTTCTAATATATTGAAATTAAACTTAAAAACATTATTCATTCAATGAAAAATCATTCAAACAAATACTTATATTTAAATCAAGAAATTGGTTTTTTCAGTGATACTTTGAGAAAAGTAGAAAATGTATATCCTATATAAGAAACGAGTACTGAAGGTAAGCGTTAAAAGTTAACGGAAAAGTATACTTTTATACCTGGTTCCTTGGTTAGAGAGATAAGGTATTTGTTAAAAGTTTACGGAAAAAGAAACTCTTAGCTCATTATACAAATTACCTTGAAATTTAAATTTTATTTCTTAATACAAACAATAGAGAATAGACTAAATGAGCACATCGTTTTTCGAGCCAACCCTTGCATAATGATTGTTATAATTGGTTTTGGAAAAGAGAAAAAATTTTCGGGCTTCAACGAAATGAGAGATAAATACATTAGTGCGTGGTATCGACTATAGAAGTGCGTGGTAGTGAAAGTTATTAATGAATAGAACTTGAGTGTGTATAATGTAGAAGTGAATAATGCTAATTATTGTGTATATTATTTCTTTCTTATTATCGATAAAGTTAGTGTTATGAAATTCTAAAAGTGTCCATAAAATACGATTGAGAATTCATTAAACAAGTGATTGATAACTGTTTAATAAATAAATTAATTGTGAATGTTTAATAAATAATAAAGTGATTAAAATGTTTCTAAAGAGTCGTTACAGTGTAAAAGAAGTGTTAATAATAAAATTATATAAAAGAGGTGAGATAAAGATATGAGACAATAACATGAGAAAATAACATGAGACAATGATATGAAATAAACAGATGAGACAATGAGAGAAATGAGGTGAAAATATGATATAATAGCATGAGACAATGAGATGAAATAAACATGTGAAACAATGATTACTATGATGGAAATGAACTTTTTGTTTATGATAGTCTTAATGAAGGTTGTTTAAATGAACATTAAAGAGAATATTTATGCAGGTTATATCCACTTAAACCTAATGTACTTTTTTTAAGAGTACAACAACAACCAAATTTTGTTGATTGTGGTGTATACGCCATTGTGTTTGCTGTTTTTTTTTTATTTTAATATTAAACCTGAAAATGTTGCATATAATCATACTTTAATAAGAACTCATTTGTATATATGATGTTTGAAAAAAATGTGTCATCTCATTTTCGGATAATTTTACAAAATTGTATAAACTTGGAATTGGCAATATCGAATAAATAAACAAAGATAATTTACATGTAAGGAATGTAAAAGATGCGACACAGAAGAGAAAATTACATTATCAAACTAATGACAGCTTTACAGAAATGAGAAGAGATAGTAGTAGTCCTTCATTACATATGAAAATAGGACAGAAAAAAGTTGATAATATTCCTGACTAAGAAACTAAAAAAAGCAGTATCAAATATGAAAAAATTTATTGTAAAAGACCTAAGTTAAAAGGAGAGATGGGAAAGAGAGATAAATAACAAATATGGAAAGTGTAAATAGTGCCAGAATATAAATATTTGTAAGAAAAAACGTGTGGAAAGTGCGTTAAATTCTATGGAAGTAGTAAAAGAAGGTAATAATTATAAAATATTAGAAACAATAGTAGTAAGAAGATATTTTTTAGCAATGGTAATGAGAAAAGTAGAAAAACTAGAGCAAAATATCAGAAAGGATATAGTGAAATGATGAAATTAAAACGAAAAAAATTAATAACAAAGAAACAGAAATATCAGTTATGGAAAATGTATGTTTAAGTAGTGAAACAGATTTAAATTTTTCTAAAAAAAAACACATTGATAGTGCTGTTAAAGAAGAAAAGCGATATAATAATTCTGACAAATTAATAATTTCTAGAAATTGTAATGAAACAAGTAAAACAAGTCGTACAGAATATCAAAAAATGTTGAAAGTCAGTTAAAGTACCTTAAAGAATGTAGAAAGCGATGATAAGAATGAAAAATTACAAAGAATAGCGAGCCAGACAAAAATTATTAACACCTCTAATCAGAAAATTAAAAAAAAGTAGAGCAGAATATTAAAAAAAGCTATCGTCAAAGATTGAAATTGAAACAGAAGATGTGCCATGATAAGGATGAAAATAATGAAATACTATATTCAAAAGATATCAAGGAAAAAAGTGTAAGAATTTGTGATGAGAAAATGAAAAAAAGTCACGCAAAATAACAAAAACAATAACGTAAAAGATTAAAATTAAAAAGAAACGTAATCGATGAGGAAAAAATAGATGTTTCGGAACATACAGGTAAAAAAATGAAGACATTTATGCGAATGAAAACATTGATATTCGTGATTTTGCTTATGCAGAAAAAAATATTAACAGCATACATGTTCCAACTTATAACAAACATTATCTTGGTAAAATGTCGTTTTTTTTGCAAAAGATGCAAGGCTAAACATTTTGAGAAAGAAAAAGTTCAAAAGAAATTAACTTATAATTATTGTTGCAGTCAAGGTGGTGTATCGTTGCCTTCAGAAAAATACCCTCATGAATTAAAAAAATTGCTAGATGGATCTCATAAGATATTTGGCCATTTTAGGAATAATATAAGACTTTACAATAATTCATTTGCTTTTGCATCTTAAAATGCTAGTGTAGTTAATTTCAATAATAGAAGGCGGGGACCATTTTGATAAATAATTCAAGGTTGAATTTATTATCAAATCAACAATTTCCTATTTCCTGAAATTGATAATGATCCATATTTTGGCCAATTATTCCTGTTAGATCCAGAAGAAGCAATTTGCTTCATATTAAACAAACATGACAACTTGGATGTGGATATATTATTTAGTATTGACAAATTATTGAGCGATTGTATTGCATATACAAAGTCTTTTTTGATGATGTCTGAGATCATTGAAATGGAAGCTGCGTTAGCAAAAAAAAATAATGAAGAAATTCCAGAATTACAACTAATGTTTACATTAAAAACAGGATTGGATAAAGGAAGGTACAATTTTTAAAGGTGTTATGAAGTTGCTGCTATTTTTAATATGAATGTTGAAGGATTAATACTAGAGTCTTCTGTAACGATTTATAATACATCGATTAAACAATTGCAATTGGTTAGTCATTTAGATCCAAATGTTGAACCTTGGATATATCCTATACTTTATCCTCTAGGAAGCAAGGGTTATAGTCTCGATATGATTTGTACTGATAGTGACAAACCAACCAGAACTCTAACTGTGTCCAGATCTGCTTATATAACATATAAAATGGGAGTAAGAGATCATACGTTCAATCAATTTTTATATTGTGAAAGAATGTTTCGGCAATGGTTAGTTGATAATTATGTCAAAGTTGACAAAATTAGTTTACATTTTTGTAAAAATAATCAAACAAAATAAAGAAGTGAAACTTACAAAGGATTAATTGGTCATTTAGATAATCAAGAAATTGAAAATAATGTACATGTTGACAAGATGTTGATACTGCCTTCAACATTTAAAGGATCACCTCGTAACATATTAAAACAATATCAATATGCAATGACCATAATGGAGCTTTTCATGGTAGACCAGATTTATTTATTACAATGCCACGTAGTTCAAAGTGGCAAAAATTTAAGAAAATTTATTACTTAATCAGTCAGCTTCTAATAAACCTGACACGGTTGCAAGAGTCTTTCATTTAAAAGTAAAAAATTAATCGAAACTATAGTAGATGATAAACTATTTGGATAAGTAAAGTCTTATGTTTATCTTATTGAATTTCAAAAGTGCGGTTTACCACACATTCATTTATTGGTTATATTGGAAGAAGGTTCTAAAATATTAAGAGCTGAGAGTGTTGATCGGTAAACTTTTTAAAGTAAAGTTTTTAAATGGTATTAGGTATATCATAATTTTTTATAATTATTCCTCATATTCTTCATTTTATTCTTCATCTTTATTCTATTTAATTAATTTTTAATTAAACAAAATTTGCAAAATGATATACACGATGACTCAAAGATCACATCAATTTAAATTTATTGCAATGTCTTCTTATCATTATTTTTCTTTTTTTATTATATTATGTATTTCTTTTTTTTCACA
This sequence comes from Ganaspis brasiliensis, assembly GCA_037103525.1. NCBI lineage: Eukaryota > Metazoa > Arthropoda > Insecta > Hymenoptera > Figitidae > Ganaspis > Ganaspis brasiliensis. Next base: position 517,320 of record JAZKLR010000082.1, read on the forward strand.
TAATTCTACATAAATGAAACATTATTTTAAGAAATAATAAAATTTGGCGTGCGCTTTTTTTCTAGTTCATTAACAAAATCCTTGAAACTGAAAAATAAATATGCTCCAATATATCATATATAATTCTGCCAGAATAACTTTATTTTATAGATTCCTTTAAACTAAATATTTAATTTCAATGCTAGGACGTTAATATTGGAAACCAATAAAAAATATTTTAATCAAATTAATAATTAATCTACATTTGCCTGAGACGGTTTTGAACTTACTTTACGGAAGAAAAGCATAGATTCATAACATTGCGAGTATCAGATGCTAGATTGGCGGAGAGGTTTTAGCGTGCTTTAGACTTGCGTTTATAAGTTAGGTTAGGATTTTTCCGATACAATATTTGTTAATATAAGTGTATAAGTGTCTTTATACAAAAATAATTAGTATCCGAAAGCAATAGCTTAAATAGTTTTTTAATTATCACGAGAGAAAAGGTAAACAGAGAAAGTAAATAGGGTAACCGCCTGTTCGATTAAATCAGTGTATATAAACTTGACAATATAGAGATTCACGTTTCTGTTCATTACTCGAAAACTAGTTGACATTTTTTAAGTTTATAAAGTTGAAATCAAAGGGAAAAAGACAATGATTATGCGTGTTAAGTTTTAATGTATTCCATTAACTTTTTTGGCTTACGCAAAAAGTGGAATTTAAAATTAGGAATCTCCAAAAACTGAAAAATTACTTAATATTTCTCTCGTGATAATTAAAAAACTATTTTAGCTATTGCTTTCGGGTACAGATCCTCTTTTTTGAAATTTTATAAACTTTCCGAATCAGTGTTGGAAAATTGTTTGCACTTGTTTCTCGTTGATTTATCACAGTTGCTGTCATGTTATTAATCGCTCTCTGTAAGCTGTCCACTTAGTTGTGGCCGGTAGAGTGGATCAGCTCGACCAATCAGAGCTGACTTCATTACTGCTTCAGTAATACTAATAAAATAAAAGCGTGCCATTGTCCTACTTTCTATTTTTTTCCGCCTGAGCTTTTTAAACCTGTTCCGGAACTGTATCGTAAATTTTACAGACCTGCCTATCGAAAATATTCCAGACCAAATTTCGTAATAGTTACTGCATAGTTCCGAATTTTTTCAACATAATTTTAGAATATCTAGTTCAAAATTTTCGTAATTCCTAGGAACAACAGTTCCGCAATAATTACGGTATTCTGCACAAATCCTAAAAACTGGAACGAAATCTGTAAATTCTTACGGAACTATTTTCTTCCGTGTAGATTTTAAGTATTATACAAAAATGAAAATATATCGCTATACTTTTGTTAACACATATTAATTTAATCAAAAACCACTGAAAACTGAACCCAAAGAAAAGTTTAAGTCACGAGTGCGCAACACACACTATTATTGCACTTTAAAATTAAAACCAACTGACAAGCTGACGGAGTAGCTTTTGGCGCTGCAGGGAAGGGGGGTCACATCCCCCCCCCCCACTGGATCCAGGTGTGAAAACCCGGTTTTGGGGTTCGGGGGGCAGAGCCCCTTGCAACAAAAGAATCAGATCTAATGCTATTTATTATACAACTTTAAATTCTTGACATTTTGAGGTTTAGGTTATGTTCACATGTATCAATTATGGCGCTAATAATTTTCTCAAAACTTTACTTGCTGCGCAACAGGTTAGTTGATTCAGATGTCAACAATGTATATGTAGAATTTAAACTGTTTCTATATTTTATAATTATTTACGTTTAAATTTACTGCGTTTTAATCATTCAATGTTAGTTCACAATGTTGATGACGATAGCGCCAAGAAAAGGTGAGGTAGATTTTCGAGCGTGATGGCGACGAAGCGTGTCATGTATTCGTGATGTGAATCTTGTGAGTTTCTTTTTTGTGTAACTATTGTAACCAATTTGCATATTAACTATAATAAATGTTTAATTATTTTGTAACGATTCAGATCTAATGATTTTACGATCTCACATATATTAGTGGTAGGTGATATACAGAGTTACAAATTTACTTTTAGATCGCAATTTTAAACCAAATTTAAAATTCTTCTTTCCTTTAACGCAGAACTAAATTCTAAAGTGATCTGTAAAAGTCGATTTTTAATTTATTGTTTTATAAATTTTTAATGTTAATGTAAAAATTATAAAATTTTTCGATATCTTTTGCACAAAAAATTTTTTGCCACTTCATAATGTATGCATTTCATGTTTAGGGGGTGTGACAGTAGTAAAAAAAAAGTTTTAGCGCTTAAAAATGGTTATAAACAATTTATATTAACAAATACACTTTATGTGAAGTTATGTCTAAAAAATTTGTTTATTTTATAAATTTGCTTAGGATTATTTCGATTTAACCTTCTTCTTATTAAACCGAACTTTTGCGACAATTTTTCTTAATTGTTTAAACAATTTTTATAAACAATTGCACTGTGTTGAACTTTTAGGGCACAAATGAATCGAAGTTTTTACGAATAGTGTTTCATCTAAGCCACCCGGAGATTTTCCTTGCGAAACAGTCATTTTGCAATTAATTGTATATTTTTTACAAACAAACTATATTAACAATTACACTTTACGGGAAGTTATGTCTAAAAAATATTTGTTTTGTTTATAAATTTGTTTTGGATTATTGTAATTAAACTTTCTTCCCAGGAAAAAAGGTTTAGATATAATCAGATATAATTAGATATAATTGATTATATATAATAATATTTCGATTTTGTCTCTATCTGAGCAGATATAATCAGATCTAACTAGATTAAATTTTGAAAATTATAAATATTATTAAAAATTATGAAGTTGGGCGATATAATTAATAAACATTGGTAATAAATAATAATAACAGAAAAATGACCATGCCGAGATTCGAACCCGCTTCACAGGGGTATCAACTATTACATACGACTTCTAATCCAGAGCTCTTAACCACTGCTCTATCTTGAATCTTGAATATAGTTTTTTTTAGAATGTATATTAACAAGTATGGGCGTATATCTTTAAACAAAATGATTAGACCTGACTTTATATCTGACAATATCTAATTAGATGTAGAAAGATATAAAATTACATCTGACTATGTTCAAATATATCTAGTTAGATCCGACCTCACATCAGGCGATATCTACCTAGATGTAAACAGATATAATATCAGATGTGATTATATCTAAATATATCTAGTTAGATCTGACATCACGTCAGGTGATATCTACCTAGATATAAACAGATATAATATCAGATTTGATTATATCTAAATATGTGACGCTCCGCGAGAGAAGGGACCTATCGCGGAAAAAATCAATTTTAATTTTTTGGTGCTAGAAGATAGTTTTTGAGTTGTTCTTTCATTTCCATGTTTCAAAAAAAATATTTATTAAGTACACTTTTTGTTATAATGCTTCAAACCTAGGCGAGCTAAGTGTATCGCATTTTTTGGATTTTCTTTGAACGACCGTCTCTTGAAATTGGCTTTTATTGATTTCATTTTTTTTATGGTAATTGATAGCTTATGAGTTGCTTTCTGAGTTCCAAAAATCAAAATTTAATTCCTGCATTTAGTTTTCTTGTTATAAAGCTTCAAACATAGATATGTTAAGCGTCTTGACTTTTCTTCCTTCTCTTTGCCTGTCCGTCCTTTAAAGTTTACTTTCTCAGCGATAGGTCCCTTCTCTCGCGGAGCGTCACATATATATAACCAGATATATCTTTAATAATTGATTATATCTGATTATATCTGAATAGATCAAATCATATATCATTAGATCTGAAATGTATCTGATTATATCTACAATATATCTGATGATATCTGAAATATATCTGATTATATCTGATGATATCTGAAATATATCTGATTATATCTGAACCCTTTTTCCCGGGATTTTATTAAACCGAACTTTTACGATAATTTTTCTTAATTATTTAAACAATTTGTACCTACCAACAATTGCGCTGTATGTACATTTTGGGGCACAAATGAATTGGATTTTTTTACGAATAATATTAAATCTAAGCCGCCCAGATATTTTTCTTGTGAAAAAGTTGTTTGTCAATAAACTTTATCATCTATATAAACAAATTATGTAAACAATGATATATTACAATTATTTTTATGAAAATATTAATTTCTATTTTATAAATTACTATTGTATAAGCACTGAAAAAACGATATTCTAATTCTAAGAAACACTTCTTAAATAGGCGCCAAGAATATTTCCCACTTAAATTAAGTGGAAAATTTTCTTACAATAAGATTATTACTCTTATTGTAAGAATATTTCCCACTTAATTCTTAATAATTTCCCACTCTTGGCGCCTATTTAAGAGGTGTTTCTTAGAATTAGAATATCGTTTTTTCTCTGAGACAAATAAGCTTTATTTCAGTAAAAACAATGTTTTGCTTTGGTTTTTCTTATTTTTCTAAATAAATAGCATTATCAATTTAACGTCACGCTATAATTCAAAGCAAATTTGTAAATAAAAATTTTTTTTTTAGCTCAACTTCCCGTAAGATGTAATTATCTATATAATTTATTTATAAAAAATTATAAAATTAATTGAGAAATGACTGTATTGCAAGGAAAATCTTTGGGCGGCTTAGATTAAACATTATTCGTAAAGAAATTCGATTCATTTGTGCCCAAAAAGGGTCATACAATGCATTTGTTTATAAAAATTGTTTAAACAATTAAGAAAAATTATCTCCTAAGATCGATTTAACAAGAAGAAAGTCTAATCAAAATAATCCTTAGCAAATAAAATTATTTTTAGACATAACTTCCCGTAAAATGTTACTGTTTGCAATCCGGCTGTCAACTTTGTTAGCTGGAACGTTGTTAAATTGTTTTTGATAAGTTTAAGTGAATTTTGAAACGTGCTTTCGACCGGATGTTAAGAAAAGTAGAATACGCTACACGGGCAAAAAGTTCTTCCCTTGTAACGTAATATGCTATTTGTTAGTTCGCAAAATTGCAAAAACGTAACTGTCGAAAGTGCAGCAACACTTCGTTGTGTATTTAATAATATTAATCGAAAAGTCTCGGTTTTCTTGCATGTATAGTAATATATAATAGTATATTAAGCAACAAGGGGTTAAAGGGTTAAACTCGTACACAAACATCATTGTAAACAAATTGGACTGACTTTAAACCCGATTTGCTTACGATACTTTTTATTCCATAGGCAAAAACGGGGTGCTTTTAGATGCCTTTAGGTTAGGGTCATAATGCGTTCATTTATTTGACCGTATGAAAATGGCATCTTTTTTTACCCTAAGATGGAAAAAATGCATGGATCAGCTGTTTATTTTTTCCCTAGGAAAAATTAATACACCATTTTCACACGGTTAAACAAATGATTGTGTTTAGACCCTGCCTACAGGCATCTAAAAGCGCCACGTTTGTGCCTGTGGGATAAAAAAGTATATGCACCACCCAATGGGAAATTGCCAATGATCACCATTGGCTAAATAATGGTCCCATGATTGGCGGCCAACAGTTTTTTCTTGGCAAACTATTGGCAACCAATATTGGACCACAGTTGGTCAATCCTTGGGATGATAACGGGTTTGCCAGTCATTGGCAGCCATCATTGGGTCAATATTGGTTGCCAATGATAATGCCAATAAATAAAATTTTTTAAATTAACAATATTAAAATCTATATTTTTATATTGTTAATTTATTTACTGTTTAAAAAAAATTTTTTTTTAATAAATATTTTAATTTATTTATTAATGCATGTCAAGTATTGGTACAATAATTGGCTTTTAATATTGGTCCATCCTTGGTAGCCAATGAATAACCAACAATCTTATTTTTACAACTCTATATGGAAACAGAGTTGTTAATTTAATCTTCAGCCAATATTTGACAATGAAGATTTGAGTGTTGGACACATTAGAAATGTATTTTCAGAGGTACGGGATCAGGCCTTATATAAAAGAGCTGAAGAAACTCGATCGTGAGAGAGGCTGACCGATGCGCGCCCTATGCCAGTTTCCGAAACCACAAACGCGTGAGAATCCTCGGCGCGCAGACGCGGCATAGATGCGGCGGGAAACTTCCACTATTTGAATTTGAATTTTTTATGCATTTAATCAAAAACAAGAAAAGAAATATAATAATACAAAAATTATACAAATTCTTAAATTTGTATAGTTTTCTGATTGTTATTAAAAAGTAATACGCTTAATTATAAAGAAATACTTATAATAAATATCCTCCATAAATAATTGTTCAATTCTTGAAGATTTGAAAAACTCTTAAAGGTGTGTCCTAAGGTTAAAAATTATTGTTCTAAATCTACTTTAATCGATTTTCATGTTATAGAAATTATTTAAATAAATTAACTAGTTTTAAAGAAATCAGAAAGAAATTAAATTGATGAAAAAATAAACATTTAATATTAAAAATAATATTAATAAAAATAATCACATTAAAACTTTGCTTGTAAAATAAACAGAACGAAAAATTTAAAATTAAAAAATTAATGAACAATTACAAAATATTAAAGAAGACTTTAATTTTATTAAAATGTAAACTTAAGTCACATAAATACAAATATTCATGTAAGTATTTAAATTTTAAATTCACCATTTTTTCTGTTTAAATTTAAAGTAAAATTTAACAAATTGTAAAGAATGATAGTTAATAAATATTTAACTTTATTTGTTATTCTTTTCGTTTTTCACATACAAAAAATAATCATTTTTTTTGATAAAACTAAGAAACAAATTCTCTAAATTTGAATACAAATTAAAAATGAAAAAAATTTAATATATGTAAAAAAATTTTAAATTTGAATCATTTAATTAAAAAATTTATTTTAACAAAATGACTTTCTAAATATAACTATCCAGAATATATAAAAAATATGAGCAAAAAAAATCAAAATTGGTTTTTAAAAATAAAAAAATAAACTTTTTAAAGTTCAAAATAAATTACATTTTTTTTAAATTTTGTTATTCTAAAATTAATATTAAACTTGAATAATAATTTTCAATACAATTACTTAAAGTTAGTTTTCAAAAAATTCAATTATCATTAAAATGAATCTTTCCAAATAATAAAACTTAAACAGAAAGAATTAATGGTTTCTTTTAAATTAAAGAAATAATAGAGCATTAAACATAGTTAATTTAATATTTTGAATACTATTAAAAAAAATTTAACTTTAAAAAAATTAATGATATCAAAAATATTATTTTTCGATCGTAATTAAAAAATGTAACTTATTTCAATTTAGCTATTACAAAACGGCATTGAGTTTTAAAATTTAAATTTGTATAGAAAGGTTTAATTTAGTTCACATCTTATTTCCAGTTTAACTTAAAAGTTAAAAAAATTTTAAACAAAGTTTTTACTTTCTGAGCACATTTTTAATAATATTCGAAATGTTTACTTTAAAATTTTTAAATTTTTGATATCATTAATTTTTTTAAACTTAATTTTTTTTTAATTTTATTCCAAAATTTTAATTAACCATGTTTAATGCTCTATTATTTCTTTAATTTAAAAGAAACCTTTAATTTTTTCTGTTCAAGTTTTACTATTTGTAAAGATTCGTAATTTTAAAATTAATTCAAGTTTTTGGAAACTAACTTTAAGTAATTATATTTGAAATTATTATTTAAGATTAATCTTAATTTTAATATAACGAATTTTAAAAAATTTTCAATTCAACTTTAAACTTTAAAATGTTTATATTTTATTTTTAAAAACAAATTTTAATTTAATTTTAATAAAAGATATGGACAAAAAAGAAAATAAGATGTAAACTAATTTAAAGCTTAATACCTAGACTCAAATTTAAAAATTTTAAATTTAAAAATCAACACTGTTTTATAAAGTTAAATTAATATGAATTTTTTTTTAAAATTAAGATAAAAAATAATATTTTTGATGTCATTAAATTTTTTAAACTTAATTTTTTTTTAATAATATTCAAAACATTAAATTAACCATGTTTAATGCTTTATTATTTCTTTAATTTTAAAGAAACCTTTAATTTTTTCTGTTCAAGTTTTACTATTTGTAAAGATTCGTAATTTTAAAATTAATTCAAGTTTTTGGAAACTAACTTTAAGTAATTATATTTGAAATTATTATTTAAGATTAATATTATAATTTTAATATAACGAATTTTAAAAAATTTTCAATTCAACTTTAAACTTTAAAATGTTTATATTTTATTTTTAAAAACAAATTTTAATTTAATTTTAATAAAAGATATGGACATGAAAAAAAATAAGATGTAATCTAATTTAAAGCTTAATACCTAGACACAAATTTTAAAATTTAAAAATCAACACTGTTCAATAAAGCTAAATTAAAATGAATTTTTTTTTTAAATTACGATCGAAAAATAATATTTTTGATATCATTAATTTTTTTAAAGTTAAATTTTTTTTAATAGTATTCAAAATATTAAATTAACTATGTTTAATGCTCTATTATTTCTTTAATTTAAAAGAAACCATTAATTCTTTCTGTTTAAGTTTTATTATTTGGAAAGATTCATTTTAATGATAATTGAATTTTTTGAAAACTAACTTTAAGTAATTGTATTGAAAATTATTATTCAAGTTTAATATTAATTTTAGAATAACAAAATTTAAAAAAAATGTAATTTATTTTGAACTTTAAAAAGTTTATTTTTTTATTTTTAAAAACCAATTTTGATTTTTTTTGCTCATATTTTTTATATATTCTGGATAGTTATATTTAGAAAGTCATTTTGTTAAAATAAATTTTTTAATTAAATGATTCAAATTTAAAATTTTTTTACATATATTAAATTTTTTTCATTTTTAATTTGTATTCAAATTTAGAGAATTTGTTTCTTAGTTTTATCAAAAAAAATGATTATTTTTTGTATGTGAAAAACGAAAAGAATAACAAATAAAGTTAAATATTTATTAACTATCATTCTTTACAATTTGTTAAATTTTACTTTAAATTTAAACAGAAAAAATGGTGAATTTAAAATTTAAATACTTACATGAATATTTGTATTTATGTGACTTAAGTTTACATTTTAATAAAATTAAAGTCTTCTTTAATATTTTGTAATTGTTCATTAATTTTTTAATTTTAAATTTTTCGTTCTGTTTATTTTACAAGCAAAGTTTTAATGTGATTATTTTTATTAATATTATTTTTAATATTAAATGTTTATTTTTTCATCAATTTAATTTCTTTCTGATTTCTTTAAAACTAGTTAATTTATTTAAATAATTTCTATAACATGAAAATCGATTAAAGTAGATTTAGAACAATAATTTTTAACCTTAGGACACACCTTTAAGAGTTTTTCAAATCTTCAAGAATTGAACAATTATTTATGGAGGATATTTATTATAAGTATTTCTTTATAATTAAGCGTATTACTTTTTAATAACAATCAGAAAACTATACAAATTTAAGAATTTGTATAATTTTTGTATTATTATATTTCTTTTCTTGTTTTTGATTAAATGCATAAAAAATTCAAATTCAAATAGTGGAAGTTTCCCGCCGCATCTATGCCGCGTCTGCGCGCCGAGGATTCTCACGCGTTTGTGGTTTCGGAAACTGGCATAGGGCGCGCATCGGTCAGCCTCTCTCACGATCGAGTTTCTTCAGCTCTTTTATATAAGGCCTGATCCCGTACCTCTGAAAATACATTTCTAATGTGTCCAACACTCAAATCTTCATTGTCAAATATTGGCTGAAGATTAAATTAACAACTCTGTTTCCATATAGAGTTGTAAAAATAAGATTGTTGGTTATTCATTGGCTACCAAGGATGGACCAATATTAAAAGCCAATTATTGTACCAATACTTGACATGCATTAATAAATAAATTAAAATATTTATTAAAAAAAAATTTTTTTTAAACAGTAAATAAATTAACAATATAAAAATATAGATTTTAATATTGTTAATTTAAAAAATTTTATTTATTGGCATTATCATTGGCAACCAATATTGACCCAATGATGGCTGCCAATGACTGGCAAACCCGTTATCATCCCAAGGATTGACCAACTGTGGTCCAATATTGGTTTCCATTAATGCGCCAATATTGGCACCATTGGCTCCCAATACTGGTCCATTAATGCGCCAATCGTTAGTTTCCCATTGGGCACGGGTGATCGTATTATGTGCCAAGCACGATGTTCCACCCTAGATGCATAATAAACTATTTTATGTAGATGGTCCCATCACTGCAAAGACTACTAGTCTTGTTTTAAGACACTTTTGTCTTCACTTTTAAGACGTTTTTTGTTGTCTGTAAAATGGGAAGACATTTTAAGTGTCTTAGTTCAAGGCACTAAATGTCTTCGTGGCAAATCTACAAATTATATCAGCCATGCTTTTCTTAAAGTTTTGGAGAATTTCTTGCAATTTTAGATGTCAAAATCCGTAAATGTCTTAGATTAGTTAATGTATCTAAAAGGAAAACATCTTTCTTGTCTATATTTAATGTCTCATTTATTCTTAGGTAAGAAGACGTGTTGTTTACATTTAATTGACACAAATAATGGCTCGAATTTTTAGACACTTAATTTAAAGTCAGCTATATTCAGGGATTTTTCGCAAAAAGACATTTTAAAAGTTATTAACGTCTTAAAATTAGACGTTTAGATGACAGCAGTTTTGGCAGTCATAAAAAAAGCATTTACATTTATGGTTGTTACAGATTCTGGAAACAAGGAAAATAATAGAAACTATAGAGGAACATAAAAAAAATGTACATCTACAAGAAGAGGTAATAAAACATACAATATATTGATTTTTTGCATATCATCTATTTAGACTTGTTTAAATCAAATATTAATTTTCATAAGGGGTCGTTCATAAATTACGTAAGGCAATTTTTTTAGATTTTGACCAAAGCACCCAGGTTTGTAAAGCTCCGTAAGTTTCCAATCCACCCCCCCCCCCCCTCCCTATCATACGTTATTTTTTGCTCATGTATTTTTTTACGAGAATATATTCATAACATTGCAAAAAATTGTTTAATTATTGCAGGTAACACAGACAGTCACTTTTTCACCTCTTTGGGGTGAAAAATATATAATTTTTTGGTGAATATTTCAAAGTATGTTCATAAAATTCAGATTCAATGTTTGAATTTTTTCCTCAATTCTGACTTACTTTCTTCAAATTTTATTTCCTTTTTTCAATTTTCAATTGATGTCTTAATTATTGAAAACATTTTTGCCTTCTTACAATTATTTCGTTTATTATTAATAAATTTCTTTTATTTAAAATTCAATTGTTCAATTTTTTTCAAATTTCAATCCAATTTTTCAGATTTTAATCATTTTCTAATGCATTCAATAATTCTCGGCTTTTTTAAATTACTTTTTCAATTCTCAATTATATTTTTTATATTTCAATCATTCTTCAAGTTTTAATGATTTTCTTCAATTTTCAACTTTCAATTATTTTGTTCAATCGTAATTATTTATTTATATTTTTAATCCAGTTTTTAAATGTGCAATTATTTACAACAATTATTTCTATAATTTTCTTAATTTCTCAATTTGTAATTATTTTCTTTAAGCTTAACAATTCTTGTTCAATTTTTTAAATTATTTTTTTTCGTTGTCTATTAATCGTGATATTTTTCAAATTTTGTTTTTAATTGTCATTTATTTTATGAAGCTGAAGTACACAGCGTTTCTGAGAAACGAACAAAAAAAAATATAAATTAAAAAAAAAATTATTTTTAAAACTTTTCCTGTTAAATAAATTTTTAAAAGTATTCTTAGTTCTATTATATTTAACTATAATATACAAAATTTTATTCGTTTCTCAGAAACGTTGAGCACTTCAATATCGTATTATTTTCGGCATTTTTTTAATATTCTCTTCAAATTTTCATTATTCTCGTGATATTTTAATTTTTTTCATTCAATTGTTAATTATTTTTCATAATTTTCAACAATTTCTTACAATTTAATCAATTTTGCTTCCTCATAGAGGAAGCTTTGTGATCGTTAAAATTATTGATTTTCCAAAAATAGTCTAAATCGACTCATTTTCATCTAAAAAGCGAAAATTTTCATTCCTAAGCAAATGTCCAGATGTATATGTGTGTGTGTATGTATGTATGTGTGTGTGTGTGTGTATATAGCGTTTCTTGTGTACAAGATATTTTGAGAACGCTTAGACGGATTCCAATAAAATTTGGATGACTTATTAAGCTCATGAATATCTAAATTTGGACACAAGGATTTTTGAAAATACCCAATCAAATTTTTTTGAGCACCTTTTTTCATCGAAAAAAACCGTTTTTTGCCAAAAAAATTTTTTATGCTAAAAATACAACTTAATGAATACGAAAATCATATTCCTTATCTCAAAACGAATCGATTGACCTATATAACTTTTATAATTGATCAAGAATTCGTAAAATAATTCATATTTTTTGCATTTAAAATTCTTTATTTTTAAATAACTTCCTCAATTAACTTACATATTATTAATTTCTTGCTTCCTCTATGAGGAAGCAAATTATTTTGCTTTTTGGAAGCAAAATGTCCATGAAATGGACATAATTCTCACCTAGTTTAATTATTCTCTTAAAATTTTGTAAGTATTCTTAAATTTTTTCAATCAATTTGTTTGTCTGTGTATCAATTTTCTAATTTTGTTTTCAATTCACAATTATTTTTATCAGTTTGTAATTTATTTTTCAATTATTAATTATTTTTTCAAATTTTAACACAAAGACTAATTGGGGTCGTTTGGTACCCCACCGAAATTTAAAGTAGGCTCCTGACCCATACAGCGTCAATTTTAATTAGGGACCGTAACCATAATTCAATTTAGTAACCTGCTCTCTAAATCTGAATTAGTTAAAAATAACTAATAATTAGTAAAATCGTGCCTAAGTTTTTATTTCAGCAGTTAATTAAAAATAACTAATTATTAGTAAACAAATTATTAATTTTTAGTAAAAACATAACTAAAAAATAGTTAAAATTCGACTAATTGAATTAGTAAACAGAATTTTACTAAAATATTAGTTATTTTGACATAACCTAAAAATGAATTTCACTAATAATTAGTTATTTTTTACTAAATGATTAGTAGATAAATAACTATTTGAATTAGTGACTGAGTTTTTGCTTTCGAATTAGTTATTTTTAACTAATTCAGATTTAGAGAGATGACAGTTGATTTTAGTAACTAAGCGCGAATTGCGTGCGCAAGTCTCTCTTCAGTATGCAGTCTGGGGTCCCAAAACACCACAGTTAGTCCTTTACGTTTCAAAAAAGTCAGGATAATAAATTTCTGTTTCTTTATTAAAACGGTTTAATTTAACCTACAAAGCAAAAATGTAATGAATATACTTGTACAAAAAGTTTTTTTTTTTTTAAATAAATATTTTGAGTAAAAATACAATTTTTTTACAGTTGATTTTGGCAAATTTCACGTGCGTAATTTTTTATTAATATTATTGGAATTTCATCTATTCAAATAATTATACTTTTTTTAAATAATTTGAAGGTCCATAAAAATTTTTTCAAACATGTCTTTTAAGCTTTTAAACTCCACAGGGTTCTTCTAAATTGGTAAATTTGTTGAAAAACTACAATATCTTTTTGTAAAAAATGACAATTTTTAGAAAATTTGGTTCTTTTTTTTTGTTTTTACAATATTTTTAGATTTATTTTTATTGTATTAAAAAATAAATTACACTATCTTCTTCCTTAATAAAAAACGAGAAAAATTTCCTTTATAAAAGCTGTTTTCGGTAAAATGCAAATCTTATATACACGTTTAAAATTTGGGGTAACAAAGGATCTCAGTTAGTCCTTAGAGAGTGAGAAAATTAATTTAGTATTTTATTTTTTGTCTTTTTCTCGAGGAAAAAATTACCTTTTTTAATGATAAAGGGTACTGTGATGCCTGTTTAATGAAATTAATTTTAAAAAAATTGTTTAATAAATAAATGTTTGGTGTTTTTTTACACAGCGTAAAAATTTCGTAAGAAATTTGTTTGACCAGGTACCCACATATGTAAGTTATCATAGAAAGATGTTTTACCCGCTTTTACCCAAAAGACCTTACATAATTTATTTACGCGCCCTAAGAAGGATGAATTAATCAATCACTCCAAATCAATGAAAAAACACTGATTTTTAAAGTTTCGACAGTTTATGTTGCCTTCTTCATAAACTAAAAAAAAGTTATATTTATTATACAAATGATTATTTATATATATATTATTATTTTTATTGTTTAATTGGTATTTATTTTTACAATATGACTTTCCGTTTACTTTAAATTGAGCAGTGTTAATCGACCTGACTAACAATTTTATTTCTTCGATTTTTTATTTATAGCATGAAAAGGTTATTTTAATAATTTGTTTAAAAAAATATAAACATATTTTCTCGGTAAATATATTTTCTATTTTAGTATTACAATTTTAAAAATTGTTTTGTTCACGCAGCGAAAAATCTAACCTTTGTAGCATGACACTAACTTGTTCTTATGTAGCAAGCGTCTTCGCTTTGCAATTATAGTAAAATGTTTAGCTTTTATAGCGTTAGAAGTATCTACGCTCCAAAGGCAAAAATATTTTACTGCAAATGCAAGAGTCGCAAATGCAATCCACGCTTTTTCGTGGTGAAGCGGGTGCAACTAGAGATTTGGCCATGCCTACTTATCCCCTCCGTTTATGTCATTGTAACCGCTTCACTACCAAAAGGCTTCGAGTTCTTGCCTTTACAATAAAATGTTTTTGATTTTGGAGCGTGGATACTTCTAACGCTATAAAAGCTACAAATTTTACTACAATAGCAAAGACGCCTGCTACAAAAGAACAAGTTAGTGTCATGATACAAATGTCAGATTTTTCGCTCTGTGTAATTTTTATAAAAAATTTTGTTGTTATTTCAATGTACAAATTTGTTAATAAATTTTTAGTTTCTGAAAAGGGCAGTATAAACTGTCGAAACGTTAAAAGGCTGTGGTTTTCCATTGACTTGGAGTGATTGATTAATTCATCCTACTTCTGAAAATTTTCACCGAATGATATATTCAAAATTATCAATTATTAATTATTATTTTTTATCAGATTAATGCGTTTCGATCTACGATAAAGAACTCACCTATAACTTTTTCATTGTTTGGAGAGATCCAATTAGGATCCAAATATATACATAAGGTATCGATTATATATATATATTTTTTTTTTCGAACACCTTCGCGCAAAGTGAGACTTTGGAGGTTAGTTGTGTGATGACCCGGGAGCATTTTTAATCATAAAAGAAAACATTGAGTAAATTGAAAATTTACTAAAGAGACTTTATTTAAAATTTAATGAGTAATTTTATATAACAATTCAAAAGCCTGCCTACTTGAGCTCAACCTAAATCCAAAGAATTAATCAGTTAACAAATTTTGGGGATAATAATTTGGTAGCAATCTTTACATTTATTTGAGTCAAATATTTCGCACTAGAATTGATAAAATTTGTCCATAAAATGCCTCTTACACTTTTCGAAAGATGGTACGTACTTATCACTTTTTCATGTAAATGCTGAGCGATGGCGAGGCTGGAACACTGAAGGAAAAACATAAATTTTCTTTAAATCCAGATGCGTCCCTGGAGATATTACAGGTCTGACTTTCTCAGCAAGCTCTCAGAAATCCATACAAGCACAGGATTACAGAGGCCCAAAATTAGTTCGTCTCAAGAAACACAAAGAATATATTGGCGTACAGAATTTTGCCACTTAAGTAAATCCCAAATGTTTGATTACAGATTTAATTCTAGATATCTAATTAAATCGCTTAGACATCCGTTCCTGTCGGCCGACCAGGAAAAACTGCCTCTCCTTATCTTGAGAAAAAGGGGGTTTTCACGTCATGCCCCTTTCCCTAAATCTATGCGGAATGTCTCTTTTGACTCATTTCAGTTGAGAGAAGTCGAATGTATCGATTTCTCGATCCATGGCGCGTCAGTTGGCGAAGTTACTTCGACCACTGGTGAGCCGATTTCTTTTTTGATTTTAAAGTGTTGTGTATTGTTTTTTATTTTTTTTAGTGATATAAGTGTTTTAACCTCAGAGTTTCTTATAAAAATTTAAACTTTTGAGTTGTCTTTTTGGACCATGACGGAGGGCAAGCCCCCTGAACCTCTCTTTTACGTCTACTGGTACTTCTGCGGGCTTGTTAGTGATTTCTGTTTCAATAATAATAGATGAGTCATTTTTTATACAAAAAAGTGTTAAATATATTGTTTGTGACGCGGACACAGCAAATGACCTCAAAATCTATCCAGTCGTTATCACTCAGCAACCTCTGAGTCTATTGTGCGCAGTTTTTCAAGAAATTGTTTACAGTATAAATATAAATCATATAACACTCTCGTTCAGTCATTCTAGTCCACTGGTGGAGTTAATAAAAAATTCCATTAAAAATAATAGTTTTCGATCGAATAACTCTGTTTCTCTCCAGTACAGTTTAGAAACTAAAATCCAAAAATCCATGTATGTGTTTCTTAATTTGTTCAGACAACTTAATATTGTGAATTTACAACTTTTCATCTAATGGAGCTAAAGAGTTGTAACTTTTTCCTAATTTTGCAAATATTCAAGTCTAGTCAGCCCAATATTAGTTAAAAAGTAAATTATACAATTTAGATTAGAAGTAAAAATTCATCTATTTTTTAAGTCAAGGTGTTTATACTTTATTTACTTTCCCTTTTACGGGTTCGAGGGCTCCGCTCCCTTTACTTTTTTATTACAATAACTTTCTTGTAACTACCTATTTACAATATTAATCTACTTAAATCTAAACGTCATCTTAACCTATTTTAACCATTTATCTGCCAAGTGCCTGGGCTTCCATTTCCCGTTCCTTCTGCCAAATCTGGCTTTATCCCTTTTATCGACCACCCTCTGATATTTTACCATTCTCTTTTTTCCATTCACTCTTTACACAGTCACTCGTTTTCCTCTCTTTTCTCACTTTTCCATTTATTCCACTTTCGTCATTCACCCCCACACTTTCTTCCATTCCTAACATACCCATGCACTCCATACCTACACACAATCACACTTTTATAACCTCTCCTGTCTCTTCTCTCACTTTCCATCTTATTCCATCCACCCAGACACACTCTGTCCCCATCCTTACTTCACCTCCTTTCCTTCTCTCTGCCCACGCTTTCTCTTCCAAGAACCACCTTACTCTTCTCTTTTTCCTTGTTCTATATTCATCTATTCTCTTCCTACTACCTCTCAACATTCCTCTTAATTTCACTACTTCATATTTATCCTCCTCCTCTTCCAACTCTACTATCCACAATTTTGCTATCTCCTGATCTTCTCCCTTAATTCCCTTAACCTTTTTAATTTTTACCTTCGCCCCAATTCCTGCCAGCAATTTTTCTACTCCCTCTTTGCCTTCCCTATATCCTACTTTCAAACCTCTAATAATGATCTTCCTCTTTCTTCTTTCCTTTTCAAGCAGCCCAACCTGACTTGCTATCTCTTTCGTTTTCCTTTTCCAATTATCGTCTCCTACTTCCCCATTCTTCTCCCTACTTTCTTTCTTTCCCTCTATATCTATAGCCTTGAAACCAACCTTTCCATGTTTTCCACCTTCATCACTCCATTCTGATAATTCTTTCTCTAACCCGTTCATTCTCTTCCACATATTTTCTTTCTCCTTTTTCCAATTTTCCTCCCACTTTTCCAACTTCCTTTTAATCCCGCCTATCTCTTCTTTTATTATCTCAAACTGCTTATCTCTACTTTCTTCTATGTCCCTAACAATCTCTATTTTGTCCCAAACTTCTGTCCATTCTTTATCGAAAGTTTTAACCAACGTCTTGATTAACTCGAGTAAGTCGGTGCAATTCTCACACTTCATAATTTTTTTGCCCTTTCCCCTTCCTATTTCAACTATAGAATTTCGTAACTCCAACATTTTCTCGCCTGTACTGCTTCAGTCAAGTATCGCCATTAGAACCCTACCTTATCACTGCAAAAACTGCTGTCTTCTAAGTGTCTTATTTTAAGACACAAGACATTAAGAAAGCGTCTTACAGTTATTTCAAGCTATTTCATTGGTTAATAATTTTGAAAGATAACTAAATTTCAGATTTTAACTATATTTATACAACATAATTGATTTTTTTCTTACAATTTAAAACTCAAAAGTAAGCATTTAACAATTTTTTGCGCTGAACACGAATCTGTTATCAAAAATGATCCTTCGCGTCAGGATTTTGAAAATCTGTCTGACATACTTTAAAAATTAGACGTTAGCGTGTGTTTTCCGAAAAAACCGAGTTCTTAGAATATAGCACATGTTGTTTAGCATTTTTCCTTTTTTAATTTTCGTCTAGATACCCTCCTGCACACAAAGTCGAGTATACTCGTCCAAAATACGTTTAAATCGCGAAAACTCGTGCGCAGGAGAGTTCAGTTTCAGTGCTAGCGTTTTGTCAATATTAAACAAAAGGATAATAAAAAAAAAAATAAATGCTCAAAGAAAAACGCTTTAGTGGAATTGTTTTAAAGGTGTTTACAAGTATCCAGATTTTTTTTATATTAGTGTCAAAAATCTATACAATTCATCTTTTCACTTAAAATAGTCTCACAAGTGAATTAATTATATAATAAGAACTACACTGAAAACAAAAAGCGAGAGCTGCTGCATTTAACATAGAAAGAAACTGTGCTCTTGCGTGAGAACGCAACAGTGGTGCCGTAAAAACCGCAGCAGCTGCCTTTTTTCCAGAAGCAACTGCTTTCTTTTGCATGTAGGGTGCAGCAGTTGCTCCTGGAAAAAACAGAGTTTCTACGGTTTTTACGGCGCCACTGTTGCGTTCTCATGCAAGAGCACAGTTTCTTTCTATGTTAAATGCAGCAGCTCTCGCTTTTTGTTTTCAGTGTAGTTCTTATTATATAATTAATTCACTTGTGAGACTATTTTAAGTGAAAAGATGAATTGTATAGATTTTTGACACTAATATAAAAAAAATCTGGATACTTGTAAACACCTTTAAAACAATTCCACTAAAGCGTTTTTCTTTGAGCATTTATTTTTTTTTTATTATCCTTTTGTTTAATATTGACAAAACGCTAGCACTGAAATTTTTGATTTATTAAATAAACTAATAAATGCGAAACAGTAGAAATATCAAAACGTACATCTGATACAACCAGTGCAGTGCTCATCACTTGTCGTCGGCAACTAACTCCCTTCCTTTCCCTTGACGCCCCCTGGACCAAGTATAAGAAATCGTAGCGCGGCAAATACAAAAGTATTATTGGTACAAAGTATGCTTCCCACATTTATAGATACACCAAACAAAAATTTCTGATTCAAATAACCAGAAATTTTGACCAGAAAATTTTAACCACATTTTTTAATACTTTTAACCAGAAAAAATAGTAAGGGTATATTTAATATTCTATTCTAGTTAATAACCAGATGCATAATATTTCCAACTAATTGTTTGTCCCATGTATTTTTGGACCACCCTATTGTCCACCCTACACCAATGAAAGGTTTAAAAAAAAGTCGTATATTTTCGTGAGTTATTGATAAATGAAAAACGCAGTTTTTTAAATCAACACTGAGAAAACAAGTTGACTAAATATAACCAATTTTTGGTTAGTGTAGCCAAGAGAGGTTTTTGATATAGCACCTGCAAACAATTTTGTTGATTGTAGCCGAATAATTCTTCGATTTGACTACTGTTAACCTTAAAGTTTGGTTGTGATCGCCGGCATCTTGTTTGTTTTGTTCAGACTCCATTAACCTGGATATTTATACTGCTTGATTAGAGGCTTATTTTCGCAGTGAATTGTTCATAGATTAGTAAAGAATTTTAAAATTACTTTTTATTCCATAAAACTTTGATAAAGTATAATTTTCTTTAAGCCAATCAATTTGTTTTAAAGTAACGAATACTAACTTTTTACATATGTGACTGAGCGAGAGGGTACATCTATATTATGTATTAAAAATTATATTGTTTTTAGTTTGCGGTAGGGATCATCGCCAATATGATAATTTGGTTTCAACTAAAAGATATATTTAAGGATACTAAAATTATAAACAGGAAAGAATAAATTGTATATGAAAAGGTGTACTTGCATCAAACACAGAACGAATCTGATCTAAAAATGAGCCCCGTTGCTGGCGCCACGTCTCATGTCCTTTAGCATTGCTTAAATTGAGTATGCATCACAAATAAGCAGATGAAGATTGTTATGTAAAAATATTGTGCAATTAAGTAGGGAGAAGTCATTTACGACATTATACAGTGGGTCAGAAGGTCCACGGGAAAAACGTTTGATGCAATTTTTCCCATATTCTGCCGTCCTGATGAAGAAAGTCGGTATTCGACATTTTTATGAAAAATGAGTTCTTTATATCACTGGATTCGTTACGAAAAAAGTAATCTAGCTGTAGTAATATTGTTTATCAATAATAATTAGATTTAGAGATAATTAGTCTTCAATTACTCTACTTTCGGGAGATCATTCTAAAAAGGTCGGTACTTGCAAGCAAAATCAGAAAAAATGCTCGGTATTGGCTAGTACTGCTAGGAAATGTGGTCTCACTTGACTCAGTCGATGGGACGTATTGCAAGTACCGACTCTTGCCTCAAGGATTTTAGTCGAAAACAGTCTTGTCGGAAAGTCGGTACTTGCATTTTTACAATATAATTAATATATTTATTTAAGTAATCTTATTATTAATTGTTATTATTGTTAATTATTTATTTAATTATTCATGTTTCATCTCAAATAATTAATTATTTAAATAAAAATATTAATTTTAATTAATCTAATTAACTATTTCTTAATAATTAAATAAATTAAAGTAAAGTTTTATTCATTGTTTAATCTTATATCATGGATTATATTACAATATATATTATAAATATTAGGTTATAAATGTTAAGCATATCTATAATTTATATAAAATACATAATTATTATCTGTAATAATGAATATACAAGCTATAATTATATAAAAAAGTTATTCAGAATAAAATAAAAAAATTAAATTTATATGTAATCTATTTATGTTATTTGTTTGTATTGTGTGTATAAATAATCTTTTTAAGAATTATGAAATACTTTTAATTATAAATTCTTATGATAAAATATTAATGATTTAGAATTTAAAATAAAATGAAAGGTTAATTAATTTTAAGATATATTATTTATAAAATTAATTTCATTTTCATAATCAGTTGAGTGTATTTGATATTCGATATTTTTCCGCCGCCATAGTTAATCAGACATCCTCCAATAACTTTTTAATAACAAAATTTTTAAAAATAAGAAGAAGTTGCTAAATTTTTATCGTTTTTTAAAGATATCTTTTTTACAAGTCTACTCTCTGAATCTGAATTAGTTTAAAAATTAAGAATTATTCGTAAAAAAATAACTAAAAATTAGTTAAAATTTGACTAATGTAGTTAGTAAACGGAATCGTACTAAAATATTAGTTATTATTAATCATTAGATTAATAATAAAACATTCATGTATAATTTAATATTATATTTAAGTATTAATTGAATTTTGCTTTCTTAATAGCATCTGAATTTTTGTTTTTACAAACTAATAATAATTCAGTAATTAAACAATAATAGAAATCAATTTATTTGGAACTTTAACCAACATTTATAACAATTATATATTTCTTTAGTAATAATAAAGAATCTTAAAAATATAACAGTTTCACTTCATAATATAACAAGTCAAAATATACGTAGTAGACTGCAAGTACCGACCCTAAAGTAGTGACGTCACTTAGCCGTAAGAGCAAGTACGTACTCTCCGGCAGTATTTCTAGGATTTCAAAATTAAATTTGGGCAGTAATCGACATTTTGTTTATAAAAAATGAATATTTCTAAAATCTTTTTGCGCCATTAAATAGAGCATACCAAAATTAGTTAATATCAATTGTAATTATTTAAATAAGTGATAAATATTAGTGCTGCTCGTAAGAAACGCGTTTCTTTAAATATCTCGAAATCACCCTGAATGCAAGTACCGACTTTCTTCATCAGGACGGCAGTATTAGATGCAGTCCAATGACTCTCCAGCAAAGTAAACCCTCCTCAAAACTTAAAATTTATTACTATCACATGATTAATCAAACTTTTTCCCTTTTTCTCTATTTTCAATTTGCAGATGCGATCACATATCTTTTGACAGTTAATTATACACGAACTCTTTCTATTAAAACGAAAAACAATGAATTTTAATTATTTACTTTAATATACTTCTATATACTAGATATATATATATATATACACTAGAGGTTAGCTTTACGTTGAATTCTAACATGAAACTATAAAAAAAAAAAAAAAAAAAAATTTAAAACGCAAACTTGTTAGAATATTATTTAACAAAAATGCTCTAATTTTGAAATAGTTAAAAATAATTAATTTGAAAACAAAGTTAGCCATTAACTCAAATAGCTATATTTCTACTAATCATTTAGTAAAAAATAACTAACTATTAGTTAAATTCATTTTTAGGTTATATCGAAATTGATAATATTTTAGTGAAATTCTGATTACTTGTTCAATTAATCAAAATTTAATATTTGTTTATTTTTTTTACTAATAATTATAGTAATTTTTTATTAATTAGTTGCTAATTTTTTACTAATTGCTGACATAAAAAGTCAGACACGATTAAATTAATTAGTTTTAACTATTTCAGATTAAAAGAACAGATAGGATTGTCTAAGTTTTTAAACTCTTAATGCAGAAAAATACAGATTTGTTTCTATATAAAAATTATTATATTAAATAATATTTATAGTAGTATTTTTATATATATATAATACATGTAATATATTTTTAATAAATGAATATCAGGTTTTGTAAACATTGTACTCCGAGAGAAATCTCTTACTCAAATTACATGATGGACGGTTGACAGTTTTGCATGGTTGTTTAGGATGTTACTACACTTGTTCAAATTCTCCATCTTTATGGCACTAAAAACGCACGTTTTTTTGTACTAGTAAAGCAACAGAAGTTCATGCGCTTTGTCCATGTCACTTTTAAACAAATGCAAGGAAGTTCGTGCGAAAAGCACACGCATTTCGGTGCAATTCTAGTACCCGAAATTGACGTGCGCTATCAGCGTTACTGTAGAACGATATTATTAATGAGGAGTTTACTATTTGTGTACAGAACTTTGCTTACTATTAATTCATGAATTTGTAAAATAAAAGCAAGGCGCTTTAGTTGCGAATAGCGAAGGTTAGGTTTCCATGCGTTAAAGGTAACAGATTAACAGTGGCGTGCGCAGACTTTTTGATTTGGGGTGTCCCGGCCGACTGAAGTCCTTAATATCGTTTGTTCGCGCGGCCTTTTATACCAAAAAAATTTGTTTCATGTTTCCTATATATTTTGTTCGAGACCTCAAGTGGCCAAAAAATAATCGTATACCAGCGGCCCAATACAGCATCTTGGATTCATTTGGGGTGTCCTGGGACACCCTGGACACCCCCTTGCGCACGCCACTGCAGATTAACATTTTGAATTAGAATCACAACTTTGTGCAAGACAAAAAAGAAGTATTTAATAGGAATACACAAATTTTTGAAATATGATTTACCATCGAGCGGGACTATTTTGTGCACAAAACAGCTCTTTTTTTAATATATGCTTTATTAAAATACAGAATTTGAAAAAATAAAGAACTAAATTATTTAGTTATGTTGTGGACATTTTTTTAAAGATGACCTATGAGTTAACTAACCAGAAAGAAATTTTTGTCTGAATTATAGAAACTCAAAGTTGTTCACTGATTCCCACTGATGGAGCTATTTTGTGCATCAAAGTTTGTTTATTCATAAAGTTAGGTAAAACAATTTTTATATCGTTTTTGATGTATGAACTATTTTTTCTAGATATTCTAGAGTTCAATAAAGAAAAACAAAGCCAGAAATATTTCTTTTGTAGGTTTTATTTCACCAATTTGAAAGTAAATTACTGAAGTTTCATAATATATAAAATTACAAAAAAAAGATATTTCTTTGAGAAAATTTTACGTAATATAACTTCTATTATAATTCTTAAGTTATTTTCAGAGACAAAGTTTTAAAATTTACTTGAAAAGAATGTAATTATTAATGTTACTTTTTTGAGGTTATTATGGCACCGCGTGTAAAAGGGCCCGTATTATTTTGTCACAAATTTTTTCGGGCAACTTGTTATATTGTACTCCCGAAGATGAACGTTATATTTTACTCCTACTAAAATCAAAGATTTTTAAGTTTTGATTATTCAATAATTGAACTTACTGGATTAATTAAGTCTTTTAATATTAATTGAATGTATTAAAATCAATTATTTAATAAATAAGACTTAAAAATCTTTGATTTCAGAAGGAGTAAAATATAACATTCATCCTTTGGAGTACAATATAACAAGTTGCCCGAAAAAATTTGTCTCAAAATGATACGGGCCCGTGTAAAATTGGAATTTTATGCTTATTTCTCGTCTTTTATAACAAAAATAAGAAAAAAATGTTTTAAAACGAAATTCTAAATTATTTTTTACTGACTACAAAACGATTTTTTGAAAAATAATTGATTTTAAAGAATGCTCAAATAACCCACCAAATTATGATTTTTTAGTTTTTTATACTTTTTTTCTAAAAATATGCAACAAAAAGTTAGCGCATCACGTATATACCATCACAACTGAATTGTCAACAAGTATTATTAATACTTTACTTTCAGAATTATTTTTAAACTTACAGAGATCTGAACAGAATTTTGAGAACTTTAAATATTTTTAGCTTGATTTTCACGACTTCAAGATTTTTTTCTGAGTTCTGATAAAGAATTCAGTAATTTCACTAACTACTCTCTGTAGTCTAGATATCAGAAAATAGTTATACCAAGTAACAAACTTGAACAACTGAATATATAGATTTTATTAATTAAAAACCTCGCGTGCACAAAATAGACCGACTTAACGGTACATCAAAAATTGAATAGGGGAGGAAGCAATAATTAACACATAATTATTTTAAATAAAAAATATTAAGTCTATAGATATAAGAATTAATACTGTTTTTTGCAAAGTGATACAATTACTCTACTCAGTTATTATGTGAGATAAGTTTGAATCTCTAACTTCAAATGTATTCGAGCGTATTTGATGTGCGTGAATGTGGAGAGGAGACCGGGGCTACTTGGCGCACTTTTCACTCTTTGTTGATTGGCTTTGTCAAGTTTATGTACATGAAAACTATATTGCACAAAAAACTTTGTTTAAAATCTCAGCTTTGATTTAAAAAAAAGTTCCGAAAACAGTTGTAATTTTTTTTGGAGAATTTTTGGAGAAATCTAAACTGCGCTAACCATCCCTGGGCTTCTAAGCGGGGATGACTTGGCGGGGGTTACTTGGCGCATGAATTAAACTATGTGATTAAAGTTCAAGCAATATGTTTCATTGTAAAAATAAGTCTTATACGGAAATATTATCATAGAAAAATGTTAATTAATTAAAAATAGAAGGTTATCTTGTTCAAAAAGTAAAGTTAACCAATCTAAAAACTGCAAATACCTAAATGTAAAATTATGAGACTATAAAAAACACAATTTTATTTAAAAAGTTTATTCTTGGTATTTATAATAAAATAATAGACATTTCACATTGAATTTAATGAATTTTTATTAGTAATGCCCGTTTGCCACTAGACGTCTCTTATACACTTAGCGTGCCGAGCGCGCCAACCAACCCCGGCCCTACTTTCAATTAGTAGTTTTCTACTATATGAATTAGAGAAAAATGAGCCATGAATTTGACTAATTCATAGTAGAAAACTACTAATTCAGATTTAGAGAGTTTATACATTTTTTTAATTTTTATGAAAAGTATAAATACAAATTAAATTTTTTTAATTGTTTCTTAAAAGCAACTGTTCAGAACCCAAGACCTCATTTTTAATTTATTTTTGATTACATATTGTAAAAAGATATAACAAAAAAATGTGGGCGTTAAAAATTTTCTTTTAAGTACCAAAATTAGTTATTTTAATTTATACTCCAAAATAATAAATCGATAACAATGTAATTATGTACGAAGTTACAGTTCATAAAGTACATTAATTAAAGCAAAGAAAGAAATTTATTCGACTTTTCACTTTTGAATAAACTTAAGTGCGTCAACCAGCCCCTGTGCCAAAGAGCCCCGGTCTCCGCTATAGGTATTTGTACATCCCTGGCAACGTATGCTTTAACATTTTGATTAACAATTGTACAGAAAAATGTTAAAGCATACCTTGCCAGGACTTTACATTGCAACGTCAGTTTAGTTTAGATGAATCGAGTCTTGTATATATTTTAAAAGAATATTAAATTAATCTTAAGGTTAAATCTACTATCATGATTACATCATAATTACATCGTTTACAAATATCATTAATTAACCTTACTCTAATACATAATTAATCAATTTAACCGTTGCTCTCCTTATATCTTAACTACCTAACTGCCAAGTGCTTGGACTTCCGTTTCCTGTTCCTCTTTCTCATCATGGGTTCATCCCCTGCATCGCTCACCCTTTCATAAAATCTAACTCTACCTTCGTCTTTCATCTCCTTACCATTAACCCTTTTAGACATCTTTCATCATCTTCTCTAATTCGTAGATCCCAACATGTTCCACTTTTAGGCTTCGTGCACAAATTACGTAACAGATTTTTAGCCCATTTTTGACCCCCTCCCGCCTTTACACAGAAAGTAACGTTTAAAAAAAGCCCCTCCCTCTAAATTACGTAACAATTTGCAAACCCGCCCCTAATTTCCCTTTATTGTTTTATTTTTAAAATTACATTTTATTACGTACTTTGCACTTTTCTATGTAGTCTAAGTGTTACGTAACAACTAGTATCATAATGTACTAAACTGACACCGAAATATTGAAATTATTCAATTTCTGAAAATAACAATTTCATCGGAACTATTAAATGATCTCACTCTTTCTAGACTCTTCCCTCCAGCCCCCAAAATTCTCTTCCTTAAGGAAAATGATCTGAGCTTTATTCATCCCCACCTTATCGGTCTAAATCACTGGTTATTTCTATAAAAGGAAGTCATTTTCCATCACTATTCGACCCCTGCGACATTAAACTTCCAACCTGCGAAGAGTGAAGTTGATTTTAAATTCAGGTCCCATCGGTTTTGGCCTTTGTTACATAATTTAAATCGGTATTGTAGACTTGTAAACTTTTAAATTTAAAAATCAAGTTAAGGTTAAATTAGCCGAATTACGCAAGTTTTATGATCGGGCATCGATGTAAAGCCAAGAATCGAAACGCGAAATTTAATTGTTAAAATTTAGACTTTGTCAATTTACGATTATTTTCGTGTCAGTTGAAACCCCAAATTATATAGACCTTTAAGGGGTTAGACAACCCTGACAGCAAAAAAAATTAGACGGTTTTAAATGTTTTTTTTTTCAACGAAACTGTTAAAGATATAATTTTTTCCTATTAATTACTATTTAGTAAATATATTAAACTTTATAAATAATAAAAATTGTTTTAAAATATTAACAAATAAAGAAGATATACGTATCGGCATGAAACTATCTTTTTCTTAAAGGTGTACATGATTGACGTTTCATTTTTTATCGGAAACAAGTAAACCAAGCTTTTTTTTAAGGAACAATAAATTATGAACAACATGACGTAGCCGTTTCAGAAAAAAAAAATTTGAGCAAATGGGAGCACTTTATGGATTTTATTTTTTAATTTTTTTTTTCAAATTTTTAAAGTGCGTCCATTTGCTCAAAAAATTTGTTTTTTTTAAACGGCTACGTCATTTATTTATTTATTTCTTTACATGTATACGGGCTTACAAAAAGTAATAAAAATGTGCCCTTTTGTACTTAGAGTACTAAAAAAGAGAAGAATGATTTTAGGCTAGGTAGCGTTTTTATCACATTCAAAGATTCCCAGTTTACTTTGTTTACAAAAAGGAAACTACAAATACCAGCTACGTTTGCATTATTAAAATCATACTTAAACTGAACTTTTGAATTGCTATTTCTGCTTGGTAACAAGCTTTCTATATAAATTTGTAATAATAAAAACCGCGAAATAAGCTTCAACTGGTAGAAATACATCAGTAGTAGGACTTGAAGTGAAGTTAAAAACATTGACAAAAATAGAATAGAATTGATTGTATTCGTAAAGTTATTAATTTGTTTTAAATTAAAAAAAAATTTAGTTGCACACGAAGACTGCTTAATGCCTTAGGATTTACTCGTAGTAAAAGACGTCGAATTGTGTTGAGAGACTAGAATCAGAGTCATTGTGTTAATAATTTATTGTTCTTTAAAAAAACCTTGATTTACTCGTTTCCGATAGAAAATGAAGCGTCTATCATGTATGCCATCAAGAAAAAGATAGTTTTACACCGATTCGTACATCTTCTTTATTTGTTAATATTTTTAAACAATTTTTATAATTTATAAAGTTCAATATATGTACCATTACTAATTAGTAGGAAAAAAATATATGTTTAACAGTTTCGTTGAAAAAAAAAACATTTAAAACCGTCTAAATTTTTTGCTGCCAGGGTGGTCTAACCCCTAATACAACTAAAGACATTCCCGAAATCAGAACACAGATATTCAAAAGCTAAAGCAGTTTATTGTATTCGAGTATCTTTACTACTGATAATTTACGAATAAAAACTTTATTTCTCTTTAATATCCATTGTCCATCCTTCTTATTTTCTTTCCTTCCTAATTAATAACTTAAATAATAAACAAATTTTTTTTTATTTTTCTTCAATTAAACAATGCAATGACAGCTCCCGTAGAGCTGAACTAATAACAGACCTATCTCAAAAATTAATTAGGCGCAAGCCTTACCAAGTTGTATGAAAAAGATCAAAATCTGAAGGGAATTCAAAACTTCTTTTAAAATCTCGACCGCGCAACGTTACAGAAACGTAATTTGCTTTGCATTTTCTAGTGGCAGCGGTAGGATAATGGACAAATAATTGCATTGTTTGTAATTAAACCTCTTTCAGGATTTTCTTCTCTAACGAGACTAATCACTTAAAAGATTCTAATTTGATAACTTCTATCTTTCTTAATCCTTTCTGATTTATGTGTAATTGTTGAAAAATTAAAAATTTAGATGCCTGTTTTAAATTTCTATTAAATATTATTTATAATCATAAAAAAGTGTCGCTCGTACAGTAAAATTTATCATTTCAACCAGACCATATCAAACCCCGTGCAATAAAAACCTTGTGCAAGATTATTAAATATTATTATAGACATATACGTGAACCTCCAATATTTTGTATTATTTATACTACAGAAATTTAACAAGGTGCAAATAAAATTTTAGAACTTAAACGAACTTTGGCTACACAAGAAAACGATTACTAATTGATGTTTTCCTTTGGTAATACAAAGGGAAGTTCTTTAATCAAAGAAAAAAAATATATATAATATTTTTTATTGCGTAGTGATTTGTGATTGTTTGTCCACTGTATAAAAATATAAAACAATCTTACACGAATCTAATTGATCGTGACAAGGATTAAGATATTTTAATGTAATAATTGTAATATTATGAATTTATTTCCATAATATTATGAATTTACACTCAGTTAATAATTATTGAAAAGATATTATCGATACTCAGTGAAATCGATAATATCTTTTCAATAATTTTAATGTAATGTCTTTAATTTTAATTTAGTTTTAAGGAGTATGATTTTAAGTTACTTTATAGGTTGTATAAGTGAAAAATAGGCTTTTATTTTCGTTACAGACACATTTAGCGACAAGTGTCCGTGTCTTAGTTTTTAAGTTTTTAAGTTGTTTGAGAAATATCAAAGAATCTTACACTGATCTAATGGATCGTGACAAAGATTGGGGTATTTCAAGTATTGCATTTAGTTTATTAGTTACTAGTTTTTAGTTACTAAAAATGGTTATTTCTAAGGCACATTTAGCGGCCAGTGCTCGTGTTTTAGTTTTAAGTTGTATTATTTTAAGTTTCTTTAAAAGCTGCATAAGTGACAAACAAGCTTTTGTTTTTGTTTAAGACACTTGAGACGCTTGTGCCCGTGTCTTAGTTTATAAGTTGTATTGTTTTGATTTAGTTTATAAGTTATATGTGAGAAAAATACAATTTTCTTTTCGTTGCAGACACATTTAGCGACTCGTGTCCGTGTCTTAGTTTTTAAGTTGTTTGAGAAATATCAAAGAATCTTACACTGATTTAATGGATCGTAACAAAGATTGGGGTATTTCAAGTATTGCATTTAGTTTATTAGTTACTAGTTTTTAGTTACTAAAAATGGTTATTTCTAAGGCACATTTAGCGGCCAGTGCTCGTGTCTTAGTTTTAAGTTGTATTATTTTAAGTTTCTTTAAATGCTGCATAAGTGACAAACAAGCTTTTGTTTTTGTTTAAGGCACTTGAGACGCTTGTGCCCGTGTATTAGTTTATAAGTTGTATTGTTTTGATTTAGTTTATAAGTTATATGTGAGAAAAATACAATTTTCTTTTCGTTACAGACACATTTAGCGACTAGTGTCCGTGTCTTAGTTTTTAAGTTTTTAAGTTGTTTGAGAAATATCAAAGAATCTTACACTGATCTAATGGATCGTGACAAAGATTGGGGTATTTCAAGTATTGCATTTAGTTTATTAGTTACTAGTTTTTAGTTACTAAAAATGGTTATTTCTAAGGCACATTTAGCGGCCAGTGCTCGTGTCTTAGTTTTAAGTTGTATTATTTTAAGTTTCTTTAAAAGATGCATAAGTGACAAACAAGCTTTTGTTTTTGTTTAAGACACTTGAGACGCTTGTGCCCGTGTCTTAGTTTATAAGTTGTATTGTTTTGATTTAGTTTATAAGTTATATGTGAGAAAAATACAATTTTCTTTTCGTTGCAGACACATTTAGCGACTCGTGTCCGTGTCTTAGTTTTTAAGTTTTTAAGTTGTTTGAGAAATATCAAAGAATCTTACACTGATCTAATGGATCGTGACAAAGATTGGGGTATTTCAAGTATTGCATTTAGTTTATTAGTTACTAGTTTTTAGTTACTAAAAATGGTTATTTCTAAGGCACATTTAGCGGCCAGTGCTCGTGTCTTAGTTTTAAGTTGTATTATTTTAAGTTTCTTTAAAAGATGCATAAGTGATAAACAAGCTTTTGTTTTTGTTTAAGACACTTGAGACGCTTGTGCCCGTGTCTTAGTTTATAAGTTGTATTGTTTTGATTTAGTTTATAAGTTATATGTGAGAAAAATACAATTTTCTTTTCGTTGCAGACACATTTAGCGACTCGTGTCCGTGTCTTAGTTTTTAAGTTGTTTGAGAAATATCAAAGAATCTTACACTGATTTAATGGATCGTAACAAAGATTGGGGTATTTCAAGTATTGCATTTAGTTTATTAGTTACTAGTTTTTAGTTACTAAAAATGGTTATTTCTAAGGCACATTTAGCGGCCAGTGCTCGTGTCTTAGTTTTAAGTTGTATTATTTTAAGTTTCTTTAAATGCTGCATAAGTGACAAACAAGCTTTTGTTTTTGTTTAAGGCACTTGAGACGCTTGTGCCCGTGTATTAGTTTATAAGTTGTATTGTTTTGATTTAGTTTATAAGTTATATGTGAGAAAAATACAATTTTCTTTTCGTTACAGACACATTTAGCGACTAGTGTCCGTGTCTTAGTTTTTAAGTTTTTAAGTTGTTTGAGAAATATCAAAGAATCTTACACTGATCTAATGGATCGTGACAAAGATTGGGGTATTTCAAGTATTGCATTTAGTTTATTAGTTACTAGTTTTTAGTTACTAAAAATGGTTATTTCTAAGGCACATTTAGCGGCCAGTGCTCGTGTCTTAGTTTTAAGTTGTATTATTTTAAGTTTCTTTAAAAGATGCATAAGTGACAAACAAGCTTTTGTTTTTGTTTAAGACACTTGAGACGCTTGTGCCCGTGTCTTAGTTTATAAGTTGTATTGTTTTGATTTAGTTTATAAGTTATATGTGAGAAAAATACAATTTTCTTTTCGTTGCAGACACATTTAGCGACTCGTGTCCGTGTCTTAGTTTTTAAGTTTTTAAGTTGTTTGAGAAATATCAAAGAATCTTACACTGATCTAATGGATCGTGACAAAGATTGGGGTATTTCAAGTATTGCATTTAGTTTATTAGTTACTAGTTTTTAGTTACTAAAAATGGTTATTTCTAAGGCACATTTAGCGGCCAGTGCTCGTGTCTTAGTTTTAAGTTGTATTATTTTAAGTTTCTTTAAATGCTGCATAAGTGACAAACAAGCTTTTGTTTTTGTTTAAGGCACTTGAGACGCTTGTGCCCGTGTATTAGTTTATAAGTTGTATTGTTTTGATTTAGTTTATAAGTTATATGTGAGAAAAATACAATTTTCTTTTCGTTACAGACACATTTAGCGACAAGTGTCCGTGTCTTAGTTTTTAAGTTTTTAAGTTGTTTGAGAAATATCAAAGAATCTTACACTGATCTAATGGATCGTGACAAAGATTGGGGTATTTCAAGTATTGCATTTAGTTTATTAGTTACTAGTTTTTAGTTACTAAAAATGGTTATTTCTAAGGCACATTTAGCGGCCAGTGCTCGTGTCTTAGTTTTAAGTTGTATGATTTTAAGTTTCTTTAAAAGATGCATAAGTGACAAACAAGCTTTTGTTTTTGTTTAAGACACTTGAGACGCTTGTGCCCGTGTCTTAGTTTATAAGTTGTATTGTTTTGATTTAGTTTATAAGTTATATGTGAGAAAAATACAATTTTCTTTTCGTTGCAGACACATTTAGCGACTCGTGTCCGTGTCTTAGTTTTTAAGTTTTTAAGTTGTTTGAGAAATATCAAAGAATCTTACACTGATCTAATGGATCGTGACAAAGATTGGGGTATTTCAAGTATTGCATTTAGTTTATTAGTTACTAGTTTTTAGTTACTAAAAATGGTTATTTCTAAGGCACATTTAGCGGCCAGTGCTCGTGTCTTAGTTTTAAGTTGTATTATTTTAAGTTTCTTTAAAAGATGCATAAGTGATAAACAAGCTTTTGTTTTTGTTTAAGACACTTGAGACGCTTGTGCCCGTGTCCTAGTTTATAAGTTGTATTGTTTTGATTTAGTTTATAAGTTATATGTGAGAAAAATACAATTTTCCTTTCGTTACAGACACATTTAGCGACTAGTGTCCGTGTCTTAGTTTTTAAGTTTTTAAGTTGTTTGAGAAATATCAAAGAATCTTACACTGATCTAATGGATCGTGACAAAGATTGGGGTATTTCAAGTATTGCATTTAGTTTATTAGTTACTAGTTTTTAGTTACTAAAAATGGTTATTTCTAAGGCACATTTAGCGGCCAGTGCTCGTGTCTTAGTTTTAAGTTGTATTATTTTAAGTTTCTTTAAAAGATGCATAAGTGATAAACAAGCTTTTGTTTTTGTTTAAGACACTTGAGACGCTTGTGCCCGTGTCTTAGTTTATAAGTTGTATTGTTTTGATTTAGTTTATAAGTTATATGTGAGAAAAATACAATTTTCTTTTCGTTGCAGACACATTTAGCGACTCGTGTCCGTGTCTTAGTTTTTAAGTTTTTAAGTTGTTTGAGAAATATCAAAGAATCTTACACTGATCTAATGGATCGTGACAAAGATTGGGGTATTTCAAGTATTGCATTTAGTTTATTAGTTACTAGTTTTTAGTTACTAAAAATGGTTATTTCTAAGGCACATTTAGCGGCCAGTGCTCGTGTCTTAGTTTTAAGTTGTATTATTTTAAGTTTCTTTAAATGCTGCATAAGTGACAAACAAGCTTTTGTTTTTGTTTAAGGCACTTGAGACGCTTGTGCCCGTGTATTAGTTTATAAGTTGTATTGTTTTGATTTAGTTTATAAGTTATATGTGAGAAAAATACAATTTTCTTTTCGTTACAGACACATTTAGCGACAAGTGTCCGTGTCTTAGTTTTTAAGTTTTTAAGTTGTTTGAGAAATATCAAAGAATCTTACACTGATCTAATGGATCGTGACAAAGATTGGGGTATTTCAAGTATTGCATTTAGTTTATTAGTTACTAGTTTTTAGTTACTAAAAATGGTTATTTCTAAGGCACATTTAGCGGCCAGTGCTCGTGTTTTAGTTTTAAGTTGTATTATTTTAAGTTTCTTTAAAAGCTGCATAAGTGACAAACAAGCTTTTGTTTTTGTTTAAGACACTTAAGACGCTTGTGCCCGTGTCCTAGTTTATAAGTTGTATTGTTTTGATTTAGTTTATAAGTTATATGTGAGAAAAATACAATTTTCTTTTCGTTGCAGACACATTTAGCGACTCGTGTCCGTGTCTTAGTTTTTAAGTTTTTAAGTTGTTTGAGAAATATCAAAGAATCTTACACTGATCTAATGGATCGTGACAAAGATTGGGGTATTTCAAGTATTGCATTTAGTTTATTAGTTACTAGTTTTTAGTTACTAAAAATGGTTATTTCTAAGGCACATTTAGCGGCCAGTGCTCGTGTCTTAGTTTTAAGTTGTATTATTTTAAGTTTCTTTAAATGCTGCATAAGTGACAAACAAGCTTTTGTTTTTGTTTAAGGCACTTGAGACGCTTGTGCCCGTGTATTAGTTTATAAGTTGTATTGTTTTGATTTAGTTTATAAGTTATATGTGAGAAAAATACAATTTTCTTTTCGTTACAGACACATTTAGCGACTCGTGTCCGTGTCTTAGTTTTTAAGTTTTTAAGTTGTTTGAGAAATATCAAAGAATCTTACACTGATCTAATGGATCGTGACAAAGATTGGGGTATTTCAAGTATTGCATTTAGTTTATTAGTTACTAGTTTTTAGTTACTAAAAATGGTTATTTCTAAGGCACATTTAGCGGCCAGTGCTCGTGTCTTAGTTTTAAGTTGTATTATTTTAAGTTTCTTTAAAAGATGCATAAGTGACAAACAAGCTTTTGTTTTTGTTTAAGACACTTGAGACGCTTGTGCCCGTGTCTTAGTTTATAAGTTGTATTGTTTTGATTTAGTTTATAAGTTATATGTGAGAAAAATACAATTTTCTTTTCGTTGCAGACACATTTAGCGACTCGTGTCCGTGTCTTAGTTTTTAAGTTTTTAAGTTGTTTGAGAAATATCAAAGAATCTTACACTGATCTAATGGATCGTGACAAAGATTGGGGTATTTCAAGTATTGCATTTAGTTTATTAGTTACTAGTTTTTAGTTACTAAAAATGGTTATTTCTAAGGCACATTTAGCGGCCAGTGCTCGTGTCTTAGTTTTAAGTTGTATTATTTTAAGTTTCTTTAAAAGATGCATAAGTGATAAACAAGCTTTTGTTTTTGTTTAAGACACTTGAGACGCTTGTGCCCGTGTCCTAGTTTATAAGTTGTATTGTTTTGATTTAGTTTATAAGTTATATGTGAGAAAAATACAATTTTCCTTTCGTTACAGACACATTTAGCGACTAGTGTCCGTGTCTTAGTTTTTAAGTTTTTAAGTTGTTTGAGAAATATCAAAGAATCTTACACTGATCTAATGGATCGTGACAAAGATTGGGGTATTTCAAGTATTGCATTTAGTTTATTAGTTACTAGTTTTTAGTTACTAAAAATGGTTATTTCTAAGGCACATTTAGCGGCCAGTGCTCGTGTCTTAGTTTTAAGTTGTATTATTTTAAGTTTCTTTAAAAGATGCATAAGTGATAAACAAGCTTTTGTTTTTGTTTAAGACACTTGAGACGCTTGTGCCCGTGTCTTAGTTTATAAGTTGTATTGTTTTGATTTAGTTTATAAGTTATATGTGAGAAAAATACAATTTTCTTTTCGTTGCAGACACATTTAGCGACTCGTGTCCGTGTCTTAGTTTTTAAGTTTTTAAGTTGTTTGAGAAATATCAAAGAATCTTACACTGATCTAATGGATCGTGACAAAGATTGGGGTATTTCAAGTATTGCATTTAGTTTATTAGTTACTAGTTTTTAGTTACTAAAAATGGTTATTTCTAAGGCACATTTAGCGGCCAGTGCTCGTGTCTTAGTTTTAAGTTGTATTATTTTAAGTTTCTTTAAATGCTGCATAAGTGACAAACAAGCTTTTGTTTTTGTTTAAGGCACTTGAGACGCTTGTGCCCGTGTATTAGTTTATAAGTTGTATTGTTTTGATTTAGTTTATAAGTTATATGTGAGAAAAATACAATTTTCTTTTCGTTGCAGACACATTTAGCGACTCGTGTCCGTGTCTTAGTTTTTAAGTTTTTAAGTTGTTTGAGAAATATCAAAGAATCTTACACTGATCTAATGGATCGTGACAAAGATTGGGGTATTTCAAGTATTGCATTTAGTTTATTAGTTACTAGTTTTTAGTTACTAAAAATGGTTATTTCTAAGGCACATTTAGCGGCCAGTGCTCGTGTCTTAGTTTTAAGTTGTATTATTTTAAGTTTCTTTAAATGCTGCATAAGTGACAAACAAGCTTTTGTTTTTGTTTAAGGCACTTGAGACGCTTGTGCCCGTGTATTAGTTTATAATTTGTATTGTTTTGATTTAGTTTATAAGTTATATGTGAGAAAAATACAATTTTCTTTTCGTTACAGACACATTTAGCGACAAGTGTCCGTGTCTTAGTTTTTAAGTTTTTAAGTTGTTTGAGAAATATCAAAGAATCTTACACTGATCTAATGGATCGTGACAAAGATTGGGGTATTTCAAGTATTGCATTTAGTTTATTAGTTACTAGTTTTTAGTTACTAAAAATGGTTATTTCTAAGGCACATTTAGCGGCCAGTGCTCGTGTTTTAGTTTTAAGTTGTATTATTTTAAGTTTCTTTAAAAGCTGCATAAGTGACAAACAAGCTTTTGTTTTTGTTTAAGACACTTGAGACGCTTGTGCCCGTGTCTTAGTTTATAAGTTGTATTGTTTTGATTTAGTTTATAAGTTATATGTGAGAAAAATACAATTTTCTTTTCGTTGCAGACACATTTAGCGACTCGTGTCCGTGTCTTAGTTTTTAAGTTTTTAAGTTGTTTGAGAAATATCAAAGAATCTTACACTGATCTAATGGATCGTGACAAAGATTGGGGTATTTCAAGTATTGCATTTAGTTTATTAGTTACTAGTTTTTAGTTACTAAAAATGGTTATTTCTAAGGCACATTTAGCGGCCAGTGCTCGTGTCTTAGTTTTAAGTTGTATTATTTTAAGTTTCTTTAAAAGATGCATAAGTGACAAACAAGCTTTTGTTTTTGTTTAAGACACTTGAGACGCTTGTGCCCGTGTCTTAGTTTATAAGTTGTATTGTTTTGATTTAGTTTATAAGTTATATGTGAGAAAAATACAATTTTCTTTTCGTTGCAGACACATTTAGCGACTCGTGTCCGTGTCTTAGTTTTTAAGTTTTTAAGTTGTTTGAGAAATATCAAAGAATCTTACACTGATCTAATGGATCGTGACAAAGATTGGGGTATTTCAAGTATTGCATTTAGTTTATTAGTTACTAGTTTTTAGTTACTAAAAATGGTTATTTCTAAGGCACATTTAGCGGCCAGTGCTCGTGTCTTAGTTTTAAGTTGTATTATTTTAAGTTTCTTTAAAAGATGCATAAGTGATAAACAAGCTTTTGTTTTTGTTTAAGACACTTGAGACGCTTGTGCCCGTGTCCTAGTTTATAAGTTGTATTGTTTTGATTTAGTTTATAAGTTATATGTGAGAAAAATACAATTTTCCTTTCGTTACAGACACATTTAGCGACTAGTGTCCGTGTCTTAGTTTTTAAGTTTTTAAGTTGTTTGAGAAATATCAAAGAATCTTACACTGATCTAATGGATCGTGACAAAGATTGGGGTATTTCAAGTATTGCATTTAGTTTATTAGTTACTAGTTTTTAGTTACTAAAAATGGTTATTTCTAAGGCACATTTAGCGGCCAGTGCTCGTGTCTTAGTTTTAAGTTGTATTATTTTAAGTTTCTTTAAAAGATGCATAAGTGATAAACAAGCTTTTGTTTTTGTTTAAGACACTTGAGACGCTTGTGCCCGTGTCTTAGTTTATAAGTTGTATTGTTTTGATTTAGTTTATAAGTTATATGTGAGAAAAATACAATTTTCTTTTCGTTGCAGACACATTTAGCGACTCGTGTCCGTGTCTTAGTTTTTAAGTTTTTAAGTTGTTTGAGAAATATCAAAGAATCTTACACTGATCTAATGGATCGTGACAAAGATTGGGGTATTTCAAGTATTGCATTTAGTTTATTAGTTACTAGTTTTTAGTTACTAAAAATGGTTATTTCTAAGGCACATTTAGCGGCCAGTGCTCGTGTTTTAGTTTTAAGTTGTATTATTTTAAGTTTCTTTAAAAGCTGCATAAGTGACAAACAAGCTTTTGTTTTTGTTTAAGACACTTGAGACGCTTGTGCCCGTGTCCTAGTTTATAAGTTGTATTGTTTTGATTTAGTTTATAAGTTATATGTGAGAAAAATAC
Source organism: Ganaspis brasiliensis (assembly GCA_037103525.1). NCBI lineage: Eukaryota > Metazoa > Arthropoda > Insecta > Hymenoptera > Figitidae > Ganaspis > Ganaspis brasiliensis. The sequence continues at coordinate 555,855 of JAZKLR010000082.1, forward strand.
AATTTTCTTTTCGTTACAGACACATTTAGCGACAAGTGTCCGTGTCTTAGTTTTTAAGTTTTTAAGTTGTTTGAGAAATATCAAAGAATCTTACACTGATCTAATGGATCGTGACAAAGATTGGGGTATTTCAAGTATTGCATTTAGTTTATTAGTTACTAGTTTTTAGTTACTAAAAATGGTTATTTCTAAGGCACATTTAGCGGCCAGTGCTCGTGTTTTAGTTTTAAGTTGTATTATTTTAAGTTTCTTTAAAAGATGCATAAGTGACAAACAAGCTTTTGTTTTTGTTTAAGACACTTGAGACGCTTGTGCCCGTGTCTTAGTTTATAAGTTGTATTGTTTTGATTTAGTTTATAAGTTATATGTGAGAAAAATACAATTTTCTTTTCGTTGCAGACACATTTAGCGACTCGTATCCGTGTCTTAGTTTTTAAGTTTTTAAGTTGTTTGAGAAATATCAAAGAATCTTACACTGATCTAATGGATCGTGACAAAGATTGGGGTATTTCAAGTATTGCATTTAGTTTATTAGTTACTAGTTTTTAGTTACTAAAAATGGTTATTTCTAAGGCACATTTAGCGGCCAGTGCTCGTGTCTTAGTTTTAAGTTGTATTATTTTAAGTTTCTTTAAATGCTGCATAAGTGACAAACAAGCTTTTGTTTTTGTTTAAGGCACTTGAGACGCTTGTGCCCGTGTATTAGTTTATAAGTTGTATTGTTTTGATTTAGTTTATAAGTTATATGTGAGAAAAATACAATTTTCTTTTTGTTACAGACACATTTAGCGACAAGTGTCCGTGTCTTAGTTTTTAAGTTTTTAAGTTGTTTGAGAAATATCAAAGAATCTTACACTGATCTAATGGATCGTGACAAAGATTGGGGTATTTCAAGTATTGCATTTAGTTTATTAGTTACTAGTTTTTAGTTACTAAAAATGGTTATTTCTAAGGCACATTTAGCGGCCAGTGCTCGTGTTTTAGTTTTAAGTTGTATTATTTTAAGTTTCTTTAAAAGCTGCATAAGTGACAAACAAGCTTTTGTTTTTGTTTAAGACACTTGAGACGCTTGTGCCCGTGTCCTAGTTTATAAGTTGTATTGTTTTGATTTAGTTTATAAGTTATATGTGAGAAAAATACAATTTTCCTTTCGTTACAGACACATTTAGCGACTAGTAACCGTGTCTTAGTTTTTAAGTTTTTAAGTTGTTTGAGAAATATCAAAGAATCTTACACTGATCTAATGGATCGTGACAAAGATTGGGGTATTTCAAGTATTGCATTTAGTTTATTAGTTACTAGTTTTTAGTTACTAAAAATGGTTATTTCTAAGGCACATTTAGCGGCCAGTGCTCGTGTCTTAGTTTTAAGTTGTATTATTTTAAGTTTCTTTAAAAGATGCATAAGTGATAAACAAGCTTTTGATTTTGTTTAAGACACTTGAGACGCTTGTGCCCGTGTCTTAGTTTATAAGTTGTATTGTTTTGATTTAGTTTATAAGTTATATGTAAGAAAAATACAATTTTCTTTTCGTTGCAGACACATTTAGCGACTCGTGTCCGTGTCTTAGTTTTTAAGTTTTTAAGTTGTTTGAGAAATATTAAAGAATCTTACACTGATCTAATGGATCGTGACAAAGATTGGGGTATTTCAAGTATTGCATTTAGTTTATTAGTTACTAGTTTTTAGTTACTAAAAATGGTTATTTCTAAGGCACATTTAGCGGCCAGTGCTCGTGTCTTAGTTTTAAGTTGTATTATTTTAAGTTTCTTTAAATGCTGCATAAGTGACAAACAAGCTTTTGTTTTTGTTTAAGGCACTTGAGACGCTTGTGCCCGTGTCCTAGTTTATAAGTTGTATTGTTTTGATTTAGTTTATAAGTTATATGTGAGAAAAATACAATTTTCTTTTCGTTACAGACACATTTAGCGACAAGTGTCCGTGTCTTAGTTTTTAAGTTTTTAAGTTGTTTGAGAAATATCAAAGAATCTTACACTGATCTAATGGATCGTGACAAAGATTGGGGTATTTCAAGTATTGCATTTAGTTTATTAGTTACTAGTTTTTAGTTACTAAAAATGGTTATTTCTAAGGCACATTTAGCGGCCAGTGCTCGTGTCTTAGTTTTAAGTTGTATTATTTTAAGTTTCTTTAAAAGATGCATAAGTGACAAACAAGCTTTTGTTTTTGTTTAAGACACTTGAGACGCTTGTGCCCGTGTCTTAGTTTATAAGTTGTATTGTTTTGATTTAGTTTATAAGTTATATGTGAGAAAAATACAATTTTCTTTTCGTTGCAGACACATTTAGCGACTCGTGTCCGTGTCTTAGTTTTTAAGTTTTTAAGTTGTTTGAGAAATATCAAAGAATCTTACACTGATCTAATGGATCGTGACAAAGATTGGGGTATTTCAAGTATTGCATTTAGTTTATTAGTTACTAGTTTTTAGTTACTAAAAATGGTTATTTCTAAGGCACATTTAGCGGCCAGTGCTCGTGTCTTAGTTTTAAGTTGTATTATTTTAAGTTTCTTTAAAAGATGCATAAGTGATAAACAAGCTTTTGTTTTTGTTTAAGACACTTGAGACGCTTGTGCCCGTGTCTTAGTTTATAAGTTGTATTGTTTTGATTTAGTTTATAAGTTATATGTGAGAAAAATACAATTTTCTTTTCGTTGCAGACACATTTAGCGACTCGTGTCCGTGTCTTAGTTTTTAAGTTTTTAAGTTGTTTGAGAAATATCAAAGAATCTTACACTGATCTAATGGATCGTGACAAAGATTGGGGTATTTCAAGTATTGCATTTAGTTTATTAGTTACTAGTTTTTAGTTACTAAAAATGGTTATTTCTAAGGCACATTTAGCGGCCAGTGCTCGTGTCTTAGTTTTAAGTTGTATTATTTTAAGTTTCTTTAAATGCTGCATAAGTGACAAACAAGCTTTTGTTTTTGTTTAAGGCACTTGAGACGCTTGTGCCCGTGTATTAGTTTATAAGTTGTATTGTTTTGATTTAGTTTATAAGTTATATGTGAGAAAAATACAATTTTCTTTTCGTTACAGACACATTTAGCGACTAGTGTCCGTGTCTTAGTTTTTAAGTTTTTAAGTTGTTTGAGAAATATCAAAGAATCTTACACTGATCTAATGGATCGTGACAAAGATTGGGGTATTTCAAGTATTGCATTTAGTTTATTAGTTACTAGTTTTTAGTTACTAAAAATGGTTATTTCTAAGGCACATTTAGCGGCCAGTGCTCGTGTCTTAGTTTTAAGTTGTATTATTTTAAGTTTCTTTAAAAGATGCATAAGTGACAAACAAGCTTTTGTTTTTGTTTAAGACACTTGAGACGCTTGTGCCCGTGTCTTAGTTTATAAGTTGTATTGTTTTGATTTAGTTTATAAGTTATATGTGAGAAAAATACAATTTTCTTTTCGTTGCAGACACATTTAGCGACAAGTGTCCGTGTCTTAGTTTTTAAGTTTTTAAGTTGTTTGAGAAATATCAAAGAATCTTACACTGATCTAATGGATCGTGACAAAGATTGGGGTATTTCAAGTATTGCATTTAGTTTATTAGTTACTAGTTTTTAGTTACTAAAAATGGTTATTTCTAAGGCACATTTAGCGGCCAGTGCTCGTGTCTTAGTTTTAAGTTGTATTATTTTAAGTTTCTTTAAAAGATGCATAAGTGATAAACAAGCTTTTGTTTTTGTTTAAGACACTTGAGACGCTTGTGCCCGTGTCTGAGTTTATAAGTTGTATTGTTTTGATTTAGTTTATAAGTTATATGTGAGAAAAATACAATTTTCTTTTCGTTGCAGACACATTTAGCGACTCGTGTCCGTGTCTTAGTTTTTAAGTTTTTAAGTTGTTTGAGAAATATCAAAGAATCTTACACTGATCTAATGGATCGTGACAAAGATTGGGGTATTTCAAGTATTGCATTTAGTTTATTAGTTACTAGTTTTTAGTTACTAAAAATGGTTATTTCTAAGGCACATTTAGCGGCCAGTGCTCGTGTCTTAGTTTTAAGTTGTATTATTTTAAGTTTCTTTAAATGCTGCATAAGTGACAAACAAGCTTTTGTTTTTGTTTAAGGCACTTGAGACGCTTGTGCCCGTGTATTAGTTTATAAGTTGTATTGTTTTGATTTAGTTTATAAGTTATATGTGAGAAAAATACAATTTTCTTTTCGTTACAGACACATTTAGCGACTAGTGTCCGTGTCTTAGTTTTTAAGTTTTTAAGTTGTTTGAGAAATATCAAAGAATCTTACACTGATCTAATGGATCGTGACAAAGATTGGGGTATTTCAAGTATTGCATTTAGTTTATTAGTTACTAGTTTTTAGTTACTAAAAATGGTTATTTCTAAGGCACATTTAGCGGCCAGTGCTCGTGTCTTAGTTTTAAGTTGTATTATTTTAAGTTTCTTTAAAAGATGCATAAGTGACAAACAAGCTTTTGTTTTTGTTTAAGACACTTGAGACGCTTGTGCCCGTGTCTTAGTTTATAAGTTGTATTGTTTTGATTTAGTTTATAAGTTATATGTGAGAAAAATACAATTTTCTTTTCGTTGCAGACACATTTAGCGACTCGTGTCCGTGTCTTAGTTTTTAAGTTTTTAAGTTGTTTGAGAAATATCAAAGAATCTTACACTGATCTAATGGATCGTGACAAAGATTGGGGTATTTCAAGTATTGCATTTAGTTTATTAGTTACTAGTTTTTAGTTACTAAAAATGGTTATTTCTAAGGCACATTTAGCGGCCAGTGCTCGTGTCTTAGTTTTAAGTTGTATTATTTTAAGTTTCTTTAAATGCTGCATAAGTGACAAACAAGCTTTTGTTTTTGTTTAAGGCACTTGAGACGCTTGTGCCCGTGTATTAGTTTATAAGTTGTATTGTTTTGATTTAGTTTATAAGTTATATGTGAGAAAAATACAATTTTCTTTTCGTTACAGACACATTTAGCGACAAGTGTCCGTGTCTTAGTTTTTAAGTTTTTAAGTTGTTTGAGAAATATCAAAGAATCTTACACTGATCTAATGGATCGTGACAAAGATTGGGGTATTTCAAGTATTGCATTTAGTTTATTAGTTACTAGTTTTTAGTTACTAAAAATGGTTATTTCTAAGGCACATTTAGCGGCCAGTGCTCGTGTTTTAGTTTTAAGTTGTATTATTTTAAGTTTCTTTAAAAGCTGCATAAGTGACAAACAAGCTTTTGTTTTTGTTTAAGACACTTAAGACGCTTGTGCCCGTGTCCTAGTTTATAAGTTGTATTGTTTTGATTTAGTTTATAAGTTATATGTGAGAAAAATACAATTTTCTTTTCGTTGCAGACACATTTAGCGACTCGTGTCCGTGTCTTAGTTTTTAAGTTTTTAAGTTGTTTGAGAAATATCAAAGAATCTTACACTGATCTAATGGATCGTGACAAAGATTGGGGTATTTCAAGTATTGCATTTAGTTTATTAGTTACTAGTTTTTAGTTACTAAAAATGGTTATTTCTAAGGCACATTTAGCGGCCAGTGCTCGTGTCTTAGTTTTAAGTTGTATTATTTTAAGTTTCTTTAAATGCTGCATAAGTGACAAACAAGCTTTTGTTTTTGTTTAAGGCACTTGAGACGCTTGTGCCCGTGTCCTAGTTTATAAGTTGTATTGTTTTGATTTAGTTTATAAGTTATATGTGAGAAAAATACAATTTTCTTTTCGTTACAGACACATTTAGCGACAAGTGTCCGTGTCTTAGTTTTTAAGTTTTTAAGTTGTTTGAGAAATATCAAAGAATCTTACACTGATCTAATGGATCGTGACAAAGATTGGGGTATTTCAAGTATTGCATTTAGTTTATTAGTTACTAGTTTTTAGTTACTAAAAATGGTTATTTCTAAGGCACATTTAGCGGCCAGTGCTCGTGTTTTAGTTTTAAGTTGTATTATTTTAAGTTTCTTTAAAAGCTGCATAAGTGACAAACAAGCTTTTGTTTTTGTTTAAGACACTTGAGACGCTTGTGCCCGTGTCCTAGTTTATAAGTTGTATTGTTTTGATTTAGTTTATAAGTTATATGTGAGAAAAATACAATTTTCTTTTCGTTACAGACACATTTAGCGACTAGTGTCCGTGTCTTAGTTTTTAAGTTTTTAAGTTGTTTGAGAAATATCAAAGAATCTTACACTGATCTAATGGATCGTGACAAAGATTGGGGTATTTCAAGTATTGCATTTAGTTTATTAGTTACTAGTTTTTAGTTACTAAAAATGGTTATTTCTAAGGCACATTTAGCGGCCAGTGCTCGTGTCTTAGTTTTAAGTTGTATTATTTTAAGTTTCTTTAAATGCTGCATAAGTGACAAACAAGCTTTTGTTTTTGTTTAAGGCACTTGAGACGCTTGTGCCCGTGTATTAGTTTATAATTTGTATTGTTTTGATTTAGTTTATAAGTTATATGTGAGAAAAATACAATTTTCTTTTCGTTACAGACACATTTAGCGACAAGTGTCCGTGTCTTAGTTTTTAAGTTTTTAAGTTGTTTGAGAAATATCAAAGAATCTTACACTGATCTAATGGATCGTGACAAAGATTGGGGTATTTCAAGTATTGCATTTAGTTTATTAGTTACTAGTTTTTAGTTACTAAAAATGGTTATTTCTAAGGCACATTTAGCGGCCAGTGCTCGTGTTTTAGTTTTAAGTTGTATTATTTTAAGTTTCTTTAAAAGCTGCATAAGTGACAAACAAGCTTTTGTTTTTGTTTAAGACACTTGAGACGCTTGTGCCCGTGTCCTAGTTTATAAGTTGTATTGTTTTGATTTAGTTTATAAGTTATATGTGAGAAAAATACAATTTTCTTTTCGTTACAGACACATTTAGCGACAAGTGTCCGTGTCTTAGTTTTTAAGTTTTTAAGTTGTTTGAGAAATATCAAAGAATCTTACACTGATCTAATGGATCGTGACAAAGATTGGGGTATTTCAAGTATTGCATTTAGTTTATTAGTTACTAGTTTTTAGTTACTAAAAATGGTTATTTCTAAGGCACATTTAGCGGCCAGTGCTCGTGTTTTAGTTTTAAGTTGTATTATTTTAAGTTTCTTTAAAAGATGCATAAGTGACAAACAAGCTTTTGTTTTTGTTTAAGACACTTGAGACGCTTGTGCCCGTGTCTTAGTTTATAAGTTGTATTGTTTTGATTTAGTTTATAAGTTATATGTGAGAAAAATACAATTTTCTTTTCGTTGCAGACACATTTAGCGACTCGTATCCGTGTCTTAGTTTTTAAGTTTTTAAGTTGTTTGAGAAATATCAAAGAATCTTACACTGATCTAATGGATCGTGACAAAGATTGGGGTATTTCAAGTATTGCATTTAGTTTATTAGTTACTAGTTTTTAGTTACTAAAAATGGTTATTTCTAAGGCACATTTAGCGGCCAGTGCTCGTGTCTTAGTTTTAAGTTGTATTATTTTAAGTTTCTTTAAATGCTGCATAAGTGACAAACAAGCTTTTGTTTTTGTTTAAGGCACTTGAGACGCTTGTGCCCGTGTCCTAGTTTATAAGTTGTATTGTTTTGATTTAGTTTATAAGTTATATGTGAGAAAAATACAATTTTCTTTTCGTTACAGACACATTTAGCGACAAGTGTCCGTGTCTTAGTTTTTAAGTTTTTAAGTTGTTTGAGAAATATCAAAGAATCTTACACTGATCTAATGGATCGTGACAAAGATTGGGGTATTTCAAGTATTGCATTTAGTTTATTAGTTACTAGTTTTTAGTTACTAAAAATGGTTATTTCTAAGGCACATTTAGCGGCCAGTGCTCGTGTTTTAGTTTTAAGTTGTATTATTTTAAGTTTCTTTAAAAGCTGCATAAGTGACAAACAAGCTTTTGTTTTTGTTTAAGACACTTGAGACGCTTGTGCCCGTGTCCTAGTTTATAAGTTGTATTGTTTTGATTTAGTTTATAAGTTATATGTGAGAAAAATACAATTTTCTTTTCGTTACAGACACATTTAGCGACTAGTGTCCGTGTCTTAGTTTTTAAGTTTTTAAGTTGTTTGAGAAATATCAAAGAATCTTACACTGATCTAATGGATCGTGACAAAGATTGGGGTATTTCAAGTATTGCATTTAGTTTATTAGTTACTAGTTTTTAGTTACTAAAAATGGTTATTTCTAAGGCACATTTAGCGGCCAGTGCTCGTGTCTTAGTTTTAAGTTGTATTATTTTAAGTTTCTTTAAATGCTGCATAAGTGACAAACAAGCTTTTGTTTTTGTTTAAGGCACTTGAGACGCTTGTGCCCGTGTATTAGTTTATAATTTGTATTGTTTTGATTTAGTTTATAAGTTATATGTGAGAAAAATACAATTTTCTTTTCGTTACAGACACATTTAGCGACAAGTGTCCGTGTCTTAGTTTTTAAGTTTTTAAGTTGTTTGAGAAATATCAAAGAATCTTACACTGATCTAATGGATCGTGACAAAGATTGGGGTATTTCAAGTATTGCATTTAGTTTATTAGTTACTAGTTTTTAGTTACTAAAAATGGTTATTTCTAAGGCACATTTAGCGGCCAGTGCTCGTGTTTTAGTTTTAAGTTGTATTATTTTAAGTTTCTTTAAAAGCTGCATAAGTGACAAACAAGCTTTTGTTTTTGTTTAAGACACTTGAGACGCTTGTGCCCGTGTCCTAGTTTATAAGTTGTATTGTTTTGATTTAGTTTATAAGTTATATGTGAGAAAAATACAATTTTCTTTTCGTTACAGACACATTTAGCGACAAGTGTCCGTGTCTTAGTTTTTAAGTTTTTAAGTTGTTTGAGAAATATCAAAGAATCTTACACTGATCTAATGGATCGTGACAAAGATTGGGGTATTTCAAGTATTGCATTTAGTTTATTAGTTACTAGTTTTTAGTTACTAAAAATGGTTATTTCTAAGGCACATTTAGCGGCCAGTGCTCGTGTTTTAGTTTTAAGTTGTATTATTTTAAGTTTCTTTAAAAGCTGCATAAGTGACAAACAAGCTTTTGTTTTTGTTTAAGACACTTGAGACGCTTGTGCCCGTGTCCTAGTTTATAAGTTGTATTGTTTTGATTTAGTTTATAAGTTATATGTGAGAAAAATACAATTTTCTTTTCGTTACAGACACATTTAGCGACTAGTGTCCGTGTCTTAGTTTTTAAGTTTTTAAGTTGTTTGAGAAATATCAAAGAATCTTACACTGATCTAATGGATCGTGACAAAGATTGGGGTATTTCAAGTATTGCATTTAGTTTATTAGTTACTAGTTTTTAGTTACTAAAAATGGTTATTTCTAAGGCACATTTAGCGGCCAGTGCTCGTGTCTTAGTTTTAAGTTGTATTATTTTAAGTTTCTTTAAAAGATGCATAAGTGATAAACAAGCTTTTGTTTTTGTTTAAGACACTTGAGACGCTTGTGCCCGTGTCTTAGTTTATAAGTTGTATTGTTTTGATTTAGTTTATAAGTTATATGTAAGAAAAATACAATTTTCTTTTCGTTGCAGACACATTTAGCGACTCGTGTCCGTGTCTTAGTTTTTAAGTTTTTAAGTTGTTTGAGAAATATCAAAGAATCTTACACTGATCTAATGGATCGTGACAAAGATTGGGGTATTTCAAGTATTGCATTTAGTTTATTAGTTACTAGTTTTTAGTTACTAAAAATGGTTATTTCTAAGGCACATTTAGCGGCCAGTGCTCGTGTCTTAGTTTTAAGTTGTATTATTTTAAGTTTCTTTAAATGCTGCATAAGTGACAAACAAGCTTTTGTTTTTGTTTAAGGCACTTGAGACGCTTGTGCCCGTGTATTAGTTTATAAGTTGTATTGTTTTGATTTAGTTTATAAGTTATATGTGAGAAAAATACAATTTTCTTTTCGTTACAGACACATTTAGCGACAAGTGTCCGTGTCTTAGTTTTTAAGTTTTTAAGTTGTTTGAGAAATATCAAAGAATCTTACACTGATCTAATGGATCGTGACAAAGATTGGGGTATTTCAAGTATTGCATTTAGTTTATTAGTTACTAGTTTTTAGTTACTAAAAATGGTTATTTCTAAGGCACATTTAGCGGCCAGTGCTCGTGTCTTAGTTTTAAGTTGTATTATTTTAAGTTTCTTTAAAAGATGCATAAGTGACAAACAAGCTTTTGTTTTTGTTTAAGACACTTGAGACGCTTGTGCCCGTGTCTTAGTTTATAAGTTGTATTGTTTTGATTTAGTTTATAAGTTATATGTGAGAAAAATACAATTTTCTTTTCGTTGCAGACACATTTAGCGACTCGTGTCCGTGTCTTAGTTTTTAAGTTTTTAAGTTGTTTGAGAAATATCAAAGAATCTTACACTGATCTAATGGATCGTGACAAAGATTGGGGTATTTCAAGTATTGCATTTAGTTTATTAGTTACTAGTTTTTAGTTACTAAAAATGGTTATTTCTAAGGCACATTTAGCGGCCAGTGCTCGTGTCTTAGTTTTAAGTTGTATTATTTTAAGTTTCTTTAAAAGATGCATAAGTGACAAACAAGCTTTTGTTTTTGTTTAAGACACTTGAGACGCTTGTGCCCGTGTCTTAGTTTATAAGTTGTATTGTTTTGATTTAGTTTATAAGTTATATGTGAGAAAAATACAATTTTCTTTTCGTTGCAGACACATTTAGCGACTCGTGTCCGTGTCTTAGTTTTTAAGTTTTTAAGTTGTTTGAGAAATATCAAAGAATCTTACACTGATCTAATGGATCGTGACAAAGATTGGGGTATTTCAAGTATTGCATTTAGTTTATTAGTTACTAGTTTTTAGTTACTAAAAATGGTTATTTCTAAGGCACATTTAGCGGCCAGTGCTCGTGTCTTAGTTTTAAGTTGTATTATTTTAAGTTTCTTTAAATGCTGCATAAGTGACAAACAAGCTTTTGTTTTTGTTTAAGGCACTTGAGACGCTTGTGCCCGTGTATTAGTTTATAATTTGTATTGTTTTGATTTAGTTTATAAGTTATATGTGAGAAAAATACAATTTTCTTTTCGTTACAGACACATTTAGCGACAAGTGTCCGTGTCTTAGTTTTTAAGTTTTTAAGTTGTTTGAGAAATATCAAAGAATCTTACACTGATCTAATGGATCGTGACAAAGATTGGGGTATTTCAAGTATTGCATTTAGTTTATTAGTTACTAGTTTTTAGTTACTAAAAATGGTTATTTCTAAGGCACATTTAGCGGCCAGTGCTCGTGTTTTAGTTTTAAGTTGTATTATTTTAAGTTTCTTTAAAAGCTGCATAAGTGACAAACAAGCTTTTGTTTTTGTTTAAGACACTTGAGACGCTTGTGCCCGTGTCCTAGTTTATAAGTTGTATTGTTTTGATTTAGTTTATAAGTTATATGTGAGAAAAATACAATTTTCTTTTCGTTACAGACACATTTAGCGACAAGTGTCCGTGTCTTAGTTTTTAAGTTTTTAAGTTGTTTGAGAAATATCAAAGAATCTTACACTGATCTAATGGATCGTGACAAAGATTGGGGTATTTCAAGTATTGCATTTAGTTTATTAGTTACTAGTTTTTAGTTACTAAAAATGGTTATTTCTAAGGCACATTTAGCGGCCAGTGCTCGTGTTTTAGTTTTAAGTTGTATTATTTTAAGTTTCTTTAAAAGATGCATAAGTGACAAACAAGCTTTTGTTTTTGTTTAAGACACTTGAGACGCTTGTGCCCGTGTATTAGTTTATAAGTTGTATTGTTTTGATTTAGTTTATAAGTTATATGTGAGAAAAATACAATTTTCTTTTTGTTACAGACACATTTAGCGACAAGTGTCCGTGTCTTAGTTTTTAAGTTTTTAAGTTGTTTGAGAAATATCAAAGAATCTTACACTGATCTAATGGATCGTGACAAAGATTGGGGTATTTCAAGTATTGCATTTAGTTTATTAGTTACTAGTTTTTAGTTACTAAAAATGGTTATTTCTAAGGCACATTTAGCGGCCAGTGCTCGTGTTTTAGTTTTAAGTTGTATTATTTTAAGTTTCTTTAAAAGCTGCATAAGTGACAAACAAGCTTTTGTTTTTGTTTAAGACACTTGAGACGCTTGTGCCCGTGTCCTAGTTTATAAGTTGTATTGTTTTGATTTAGTTTATAAGTTATATGTGAGAAAAATACAATTTTCTTTTCGTTACAGACACATTTAGCGACTAGTGTCCGTGTCTTAGTTTTTAAGTTTTTAAGTTGTTTGAGAAATATCAAAGAATCTTACACTGATCTAATGGATCGTGACAAAGATTGGGGTATTTCAAGTATTGCATTTAGTTTATTAGTTACTAGTTTTTAGTTACTAAAAATGGTTATTTCTAAGGCACATTTAGCGGCCAGTGCTCGTGTCTTAGTTTTAAGTTGTATTATTTTAAGTTTCTTTAAAAGATGCATAAGTGATAAACAAGCTTTTGTTTTTGTTTAAGACACTTGAGACGCTTGTGCCCGTGTCTTAGTTTATAAGTTGTATTGTTTTGATTTAGTTTATAAGTTATATGTAAGAAAAATACAATTTTCTTTTCGTTGCAGACACATTTAGCGACTCGTGTCCGTGTCTTAGTTTTTAAGTTTTTAAGTTGTTTGAGAAATATCAAAGAATCTTACACTGATCTAATGGATCGTGACAAAGATTGGGGTATTTCAAGTATTGCATTTAGTTTATTAGTTACTAGTTTTTAGTTACTAAAAATGGTTATTTCTAAGGCACATTTAGCGGCCAGTGCTCGTGTCTTAGTTTTAAGTTGTATTATTTTAAGTTTCTTTAAATGCTGCATAAGTGACAAACAAGCTTTTGTTTTTGTTTAAGGCACTTGAGACGCTTGTGCCCGTGTCCTAGTTTATAAGTTGTATTGTTTTGATTTAGTTTATAAGTTATATGTGAGAAAAATACAATTTTCTTTTCGTTACAGACACATTTAGCGACAAGTGTCCGTGTCTTAGTTTTTAAGTTTTTAAGTTGTTTGAGAAATATCAAAGAATCTTACACTGATCTAATGGATCGTGACAAAGATTGGGGTATTTCAAGTATTGCATTTAGTTTATTAGTTACTAGTTTTTAGTTACTAAAAATGGTTATTTCTAAGGCACATTTAGCGGCCAGTGCTCGTGTCTTAGTTTTAAGTTGTATTATTTTAAGTTTCTTTAAAAGATGCATAAGTGACAAACAAGCTTTTGTTTTTGTTTAAGACACTTGAGACGCTTGTGCCCGTGTCTTAGTTTATAAGTTGTATTGTTTTGATTTAGTTTATAAGTTATATGTGAGAAAAATACAATTTTCTTTTCGTTGCAGACACATTTAGCGACTCGTGTCCGTGTCTTAGTTTTTAAGTTTTTAAGTTGTTTGAGAAATATCAAAGAATCTTACACTGATCTAATGGATCGTGACAAAGATTGGGGTATTTCAAGTATTGCATTTAGTTTATTAGTTACTAGTTTTTAGTTACTAAAAATGGTTATTTCTAAGGCACATTTAGCGGCCAGTGCTCGTGTCTTAGTTTTAAGTTGTATTATTTTAAGTTTCTTTAAAAGATGCATAAGTGACAAACAAGCTTTTGTTTTTGTTTAAGACACTTGAGACGCTTGTGCCCGTGTCTTAGTTTATAAGTTGTATTGTTTTGATTTAGTTTATAAGTTATATGTGAGAAAAATACAATTTTCTTTTCGTTGCAGACACATTTAGCGACTCGTGTCCGTGTCTTAGTTTTTAAGTTTTTAAGTTGTTTGAGAAATATTAAAGAATCTTACACTGATCTAATGGATCGTGACAAAGATTGGGGTATTTCAAGTATTGCATTTAGTTTATTAGTTACTAGTTTTTAGTTACTAAAAATGGTTATTTCTAAGGCACATTTAGCGGCCAGTGCTCGTGTCTTAGTTTTAAGTTGTATTATTTTAAGTTTCTTTAAATGCTGCATAAGTGACAAACAAGCTTTTGTTTTTGTTTAAGGCACTTGAGACGCTTGTGCCCGTGTATTAGTTTATAAGTTGTATTGTTTTGATTTAGTTTATAAGTTATATGTGAGAAAAATACAATTTTCTTTTCGTTACAGACACATTTAGCGACAAGTGTCCGTGTCTTAGTTTTTAAGTTTTTAAGTTGTTTGAGAAATATCAAAGAATCTTACACTGATCTAATGGATCGTGACAAAGATTGGGGTATTTCAAGTATTGCATTTAGTTTATTAGTTACTAGTTTTTAGTTACTAAAAATGGTTATTTCTAAGGCACATTTAGCGGCCAGTGCTCGTGTTTTAGTTTTAAGTTGTATTATTTTAAGTTTCTTTAAAAGCTGCATAAGTGACAAACAAGCTTTTGTTTTTGTTTAAGACACTTAAGACGCTTGTGCCCGTGTCCTAGTTTATAAGTTGTATTGTTTTGATTTAGTTTATAAGTTATATGTGAGAAAAATACAATTTTCTTTTCGTTACAGACACATTTAGCGACAAGTGTCCGTGTCTTAGTTTTTAAGTTTTTAAGTTGTTTGAGAAATATCAAAGAATCTTACACTGATCTAATGGATCGTGACAAAGATTGGGGTATTTCAAGTATTGCATTTAGTTTATTAGTTACTAGTTTTTAGTTACTAAAAATGGTTATTTCTAAGGCACATTTAGCGGCCAGTGCTCGTGTCTTAGTTTTAAGTTGTATTATTTTAAGTTTCTTTAAAAGATGCATAAGTGACAAACAAGCTTTTGTTTTTGTTTAAGACACTTGAGACGCTTGTGCCCGTGTCTTAGTTTATAAGTTGTATTGTTTTGATTTAGTTTATAAGTTATATGTGAGAAAAATACAATTTTCTTTTCGTTGCAGACACATTTAGCGACTCGTGTCCGTGTCTTAGTTTTTAAGTTTTTAAGTTGTTTGAGAAATATCAAAGAATCTTACACTGATCTAATGGATCGTGACAAAGATTGGGGTATTTCAAGTATTGCATTTAGTTTATTAGTTACTAGTTTTTAGTTACTAAAAATGGTTATTTCTAAGGCACATTTAGCGGCCAGTGCTCGTGTTTTAGTTTTAAGTTGTATTATTTTAAGTTTCTTTAAAAGCTGCATAAGTGACAAACAAGCTTTTGTTTTTGTTTAAGACACTTAAGACGCTTGTGCCCGTGTCCGAGTTTATAAGTTGTATTGTTTTGATTTAGTTTATAAGTTATATGTGAGAAAAATACAATTTTCTTTTCGTTGCAGACACATTTAGCGACTCGTGTCCGTGTCTTAGTTTTTAAGTTTTTAAGTTGTTTGAGAAATATCAAAGAATCTTACACTGATCTAATGGATCGTGACAAAGATTGGGGTATTTCAAGTATTGCATTTAGTTTATTAGTTACTAGTTTTTAGTTACTAAAAATGGTTATTTCTAAGGCACATTTAGCGGCCAGTGCTCGTGTCTTAGTTTTAAGTTGTATTATTTTAAGTTTCTTTAAATGCTGCATAAGTGACAAACAAGCTTTTGTTTTTGTTTAAGGCACTTGAGACGCTTGTGCCCGTGTATTAGTTTATAAGTTGTATTGTTTTGATTTAGTTTATAAGTTATATGTGAGAAAAATACAATTTTCTTTTCGTTACAGACACATTTAGCGACAAGTGTCCGTGTCTTAGTTTTTAAGTTTTTAAGTTGTTTGAGAAATATCAAAGAATCTTACACTGATCTAATGGATCGTGACAAAGATTGGGGTATTTCAAGTATTGCATTTAGTTTATTAGTTACTAGTTTTTAGTTACTAAAAATGGTTATTTCTAAGGCACATTTAGCGGCCAGTGCTCGTGTTTTAGTTTTAAGTTGTATTATTTTAAGTTTCTTTAAAAGCTGCATAAGTGACAAACAAGCTTTTGTTTTTGTTTAAGACACTTAAGACGCTTGTGCCCGTGTCCTAGTTTATAAGTTGTATTGTTTTGATTTAGTTTATAAGTTATATGTGAGAAAAATACAATTTTCTTTTCGTTACAGACACATTTAGCGACAAGTGTCCGTGTCTTAGTTTTTAAGTTTTTAAGTTGTTTGAGAAATATCAAAGAATCTTACACTGATCTAATGGATCGTGACAAAGATTGGGGTATTTCAAGTATTGCATTTAGTTTATTAGTTACTAGTTTTTAGTTACTAAAAATGGTTATTTCTAAGGCACATTTAGCGGCCAGTGCTCGTGTCTTAGTTTTAAGTTGTATTATTTTAAGTTTCTTTAAAAGATGCATAAGTGACAAACAAGCTTTTGTTTTTGTTTAAGACACTTGAGACGCTTGTGCCCGTGTCTCAGTTTATAAGTTGTATTGTTTTGATTTAGTTTATAAGTTATATGTGAGAAAAATACAGTTTTCTTTTCGTTGCAAACACATTTAGCGACTCGTGTCCGTGTCTTAGTTTTTAAGTTTTTAAGTTGTTTGAGAAATATCAAAGAATCTTACACTGATCTAATGGATCGTGACAAAGATTGGGGTATTTCAAGTATTGCATTTAGTTTATTAGTTACTAGTTTTTAGTTACTAAAAATGGTTATTTCTAAGGCACATTTAGCGGCCAGTGCTCGTGTCTTAGTTTTAAGTTGTATTATTTTAAGTTTCTTTAAAAGATGCATAAGTGACAAACAAGCTTTTGTTTTTGTTTAAGACACTTGAGACGCTTGTGCCCGTGTCTTAGTTTATAAGTTGTATTGTTTTGATTTAGTTTATAAGTTATATGTGAGAAAAATACAATTTTCTTTTCGTTGCAGACACATTTAGCGACTCGTGTCCGTGTCTTAGTTTTTAAGTTTTTAAGTTGTTTGAGAAATATCAAAGAATCTTACACTGATCTAATGGATCGTGACAAAGATTGGGGTATTTCAAGTATTGCATTTAGTTTATTAGTTACTAGTTTTTAGTTACTAAAAATGGTTATTTCTAAGGCACATTTAGCGGCCAGTGCTCGTGTCTTAGTTTTAAGTTGTATTATTTTAAGTTTCTTTAAAAGATGCATAAGTGACAAACAAGCTTTTGTTTTTGTTTAAGACACTTAAGACGCTTGTGCCCGTGTCCTAGTTTATAAGTTGTATTGTTTTGATTTAGTTTATAAGTTATATGTGAGAAAAATACAATTTTCTTTTCGTTACAGACACATTTAGCGACAAGTGTCCGTGTCTTAGTTTTTAAGTTTTTAAGTTGTTTGAGAAATATCAAAGAATCTTACACTGATCTAATGGATCGTGACAAAGATTGGGGTATTTCAAGTATTGCATTTAGTTTATTAGTTACTAGTTTTTAGTTACTAAAAATGGTTATTTCTAAGGCACATTTAGCGGCCAGTGCTCGTGTCTTAGTTTTAAGTTGTATTATTTTAAGTTTCTTTAAATGCTGCATAAGTGACAAACAAGCTTTTGTTTTTGTTTAAGGCACTTGAGACGCTTGTGCCCGTGTATTAGTTTATAAGTTGTATTGTTTTGATTTAGTTTATAAGTTATATGTGAGAAAAATACAATTTTCTTTTCGTTACAGACACATTTAGCGACAAGTGTCCGTGTCTTAGTTTTTAAGTTTTTAAGTTGTTTGAGAAATATCAAAGAATCTTACACTGATCTAATGGATCGTGACAAAGATTGGAGTATTTCAAGTATTGCATTTAGTTTATTAGTTACTAGTTTTTAGTTACTAAAAATGGTTATTTCTAAGGCACATTTAGCGGCCAGTGCTCGTGTCTTAGTTTTAAGTTGTATTATTTTAAGTTTCTTTAAAAGATGCATAAGTGACAAACAAGCTTTTGTTTTTGTTTAAGACACTTGAGACGCTTGTGCCCGTGTCTTAGTTTATAAGTTGTATTGTTTTGATTTAGTTTATAAGTTATATGTGAGAAAAATACAATTTTCTTTTCGTTGCAGACACATTTAGCGACTCGTGTCCGTGTCTTAGTTTTTAAGTTTTTAAGTTGTTTGAGAAATATCAAAGAATCTTACACTGATCTAATGGATCGTGACAAAGATTGGGGTATTTCAAGTATTGCATTTAGTTTATTAGTTACTAGTTTTTAGTTACTAAAAATGGTTATTTCTAAGGCACATTTAGCGGCCAGTGCTCGTGTTTTAGTTTTAAGTTGTATTATTTTAAGTTTCTTTAAAAGCTGCATAAGTGACAAACAAGCTTTTGTTTTTGTTTAAGACACTTAAGACGCTTGTGCCCGTGTCCGAGTTTATAAGTTGTATTGTTTTGATTTAGTTTATAAGTTATATGTGAGAAAAATACAATTTTCTTTTCGTTGCAGACACATTTAGCGACTCGTGTCCGTGTCTTAGTTTTTAAGTTTTTAAGTTGTTTGAGAAATATCAAAGAATCTTACACTGATCTAATGGATCGTGACAAAGATTGGGGTATTTCAAGTATTGCATTTAGTTTATTAGTTACTAGTTTTTAGTTACTAAAAATGGTTATTTCTAAGGCACATTTAGCGGCCAGTGCTCGTGTCTTAGTTTTAAGTTGTATTATTTTAAGTTTCTTTAAATGCTGCATAAGTGACAAACAAGCTTTTGTTTTTGTTTAAGGCACTTGAGACGCTTGTGCCCGTGTATTAGTTTATAAGTTGTATTGTTTTGATTTAGTTTATAAGTTATATGTGAGAAAAATACAATTTTCTTTTCGTTACAGACACATTTAGCGACAAGTGTCCGTGTCTTAGTTTTTAAGTTTTTAAGTTGTTTGAGAAATATCAAAGAATCTTACACTGATCTAATGGATCGTGACAAAGATTGGGGTATTTCAAGTATTGCATTTAGTTTATTAGTTACTAGTTTTTAGTTACTAAAAATGGTTATTTCTAAGGCACATTTAGCGGCCAGTGCTCGTGTTTTAGTTTTAAGTTGTATTATTTTAAGTTTCTTTAAAAGCTGCATAAGTGACAAACAAGCTTTTGTTTTTGTTTAAGACACTTAAGACGCTTGTGCCCGTGTCCTAGTTTATAAGTTGTATTGTTTTGATTTAGTTTATAAGTTATATGTGAGAAAAATACAATTTTCTTTTCGTTACAGACACATTTAGCGACAAGTGTCCGTGTCTTAGTTTTTAAGTTTTTAAGTTGTTTGAGAAATATCAAAGAATCTTACACTGATCTAATGGATCGTGACAAAGATTGGGGTATTTCAAGTATTGCATTTAGTTTATTAGTTACTAGTTTTTAGTTACTAAAAATGGTTATTTCTAAGGCACATTTAGCGGCCAGTGCTCGTGTCTTAGTTTTAAGTTGTATTATTTTAAGTTTCTTTAAATGCTGCATAAGTGACAAACAAGCTTTTGTTTTTGTTTAAGGCACTTGAGACGCTTGTGCCTGTGTATTAGTTTATAAGTTGTATTGTTTTGATTTAGTTTATAAGTTATATGTGAGAAAAATACAATTTTCTTTTCGTTACAGACACATTTAGCGACAAGTGTCCGTGTCTTAGTTTTTAAGTTTTTAAGTTGTTTGAGAAATATCAAAGAATCTTACACTGATCTAATGGATCGTGACAAAGATTGGGGTATTTCAAGTATTGCATTTAGTTTATTAGTTACTAGTTTTTAGTTACTAAAAATGGTTATTTCTAAGGCACATTTAGCGGCCAGTGCTCGTGTCTTAGTTTTAAGTTGTATTATTTTAAGTTTCTTTAAAAGATGCATAAGTGACAAACAAGCTTTTGTTTTTGTTTAAGACACTTGAGACGCTTGTGCCCGTGTCTCAGTTTATAAGTTGTATTGTTTTGATTTAGTTTATAAGTTATATGTGAGAAAAATACAGTTTTCTTTTCGTTGCAAACACATTTAGCGACTCGTGTCCGTGTCTTAGTTTTTAAGTTTTTAAGTTGTTTGAGAAATATCAAAGAATCTTACACTGATCTAATGGATCGTGACAAAGATTGGGGTATTTCAAGTATTGCATTTAGTTTATTAGTTACTAGTTTTTAGTTACTAAAAATGGTTATTTCTAAGGCACATTTAGCGGCCAGTGCTCGTGTCTTAGTTTTAAGTTGTATTATTTTAAGTTTCTTTAAAAGATGCATAAGTGACAAACAAGCTTTTGTTTTTGTTTAAGACACTTGAGACGCTTGTGCCCGTGTCTTAGTTTATAAGTTGTATTGTTTTGATTTAGTTTATAAGTTATATGTGAGAAAAATACAATTTTCTTTTCGTTGCAGACACATTTAGCGACTCGTGTCCGTGTCTTAGTTTTTAAGTTTTTAAGTTGTTTGAGAAATATCAAAGAATCTTACACTGATCTAATGGATCGTGACAAAGATTGGGGTATTTCAAGTATTGCATTTAGTTTATTAGTTACTAGTTTTTAGTTACTAAAAATGGTTATTTCTAAGGCACATTTAGCGGCCAGTGCTCGTGTCTTAGTTTTAAGTTGTATTATTTTAAGTTTCTTTAAAAGATGCATAAGTGACAAACAAGCTTTTGTTTTTGTTTAAGACACTTAAGACGCTTGTGCCCGTGTCCTAGTTTATAAGTTGTATTGTTTTGATTTAGTTTATAAGTTATATGTGAGAAAAATACAATTTTCTTTTCGTTACAGACACATTTAGCGACAAGTGTCCGTGTCTTAGTTTTTAAGTTTTTAAGTTGTTTGAGAAATATCAAAGAATCTTACACTGATCTAATGGATCGTGACAAAGATTGGGGTATTTCAAGTATTGCATTTAGTTTATTAGTTACTAGTTTTTAGTTACTAAAAATGGTTATTTCTAAGGCACATTTAGCGGCCAGTGCTCGTGTCTTAGTTTTAAGTTGTATTATTTTAAGTTTCTTTAAATGCTGCATAAGTGACAAACAAGCTTTTGTTTTTGTTTAAGGCACTTGAGACGCTTGTGCCTGTGTATTAGTTTATAAGTTGTATTGTTTTGATTTAGTTTATAAGTTATATGTGAGAAAAATACAATTTTCTTTTCGTTACAGACACATTTAGCGACAAGTGTCCGTGTCTTAGTTTTTAAGTTTTTAAGTTGTTTGAGAAATATCAAAGAATCTTACACTGATCTAATGGATCGTGACAAAGATTGGGGTATTTCAAGTATTGCATTTAGTTTATTAGTTACTAGTTTTTAGTTACTAAAAATGGTTATTTCTAAGGCACATTTAGCGGCCAGTGCTCGTGTCTTAGTTTTAAGTTGTATTATTTTAAGTTTCTTTAAAAGATGCATAAGTGACAAACAAGCTTTTGTTTTTGTTTAAGACACTTGAGACGCTTGTGCCCGTGTCTTAGTTTATAAGTTGTATTGTTTTGATTTAGTTTATAAGTTATATGTGAGAAAAATACAATTTTCTTTTCGTTGCAGACACATTTAGCGACTCGTGTCCGTGTCTTAGTTTTTAAGTTTTTAAGTTGTTTGAGAAATATCAAAGAATCTTACACTGATCTAATGGATCGTGACAAAGATTGGGGTATTTCAAGTATTGCATTTAGTTTATTAGTTACTAGTTTTTAGTTACTAAAAATGGTTATTTCTAAGGCACATTTAGCGGCCAGTGCTCGTGTCTTAGTTTTAAGTTGTATTATTTTAAGTTTCTTTAAAAGATGCATAAGTGATAAACAAGCTTTTGTTTTTGTTTAAGACACTTGAGACGCTTGTGCCCGTGTCTTAGTTTATAAGTTGTATTGTTTTGATTTAGTTTATAAGTTATATGTGAGAAAAATACAATTTTCTTTTCGTTGCAGACACATTTAGCGACTCGTGTCCGTGTCTTAGTTTTTAAGTTTTTAAGTTGTTTGAGAAATATCAAAGAATCTTACACTGATCTAATGGATCGTGACAAAGATTGGGGTATTTCAAGTATTGCATTTAGTTTATTAGTTACTAGTTTTTAGTTACTAAAAATGGTTATTTCTAAGGCACATTTAGCGGCCAGTGCTCGTGTCTTAGTTTTAAGTTGTATTATTTTAAGTTTCTTTAAATGCTGCATAAGTGACAAACAAGCTTTTGTTTTTGTTTAAGGCACTTGAGACGCTTGTGCCCGTGTATTAGTTTATAAGTTGTATTGTTTTGATTTAGTTTACAAGTTATATGTGAGAAAAATACAATTTTCTTTTCGTTACAGACACATTTAGCGACAAGTGTCCGTGTCTTAGTTTTTAAGTTTTTAAGTTGTTTGAGAAATATCAAAGAATCTTACACTGATCTAATGGATCGTGACAAAGATTGGGGTATTTCAAGTATTGCATTTAGTTTATTAGTTACTAGTTTTTAGTTACTAAAAATGGTTATTTCTAAGGCACATTTAGCGGCCAGTGCTCGTGTTTTAGTTTTAAGTTGTATTATTTTAAGTTTCTTTAAAAGCTGCATAAGTGACAAACAAGCTTTTGTTTTTGTTTAAGACACTTAAGACGCTTGTGCCCGTGTCCTAGTTTATAAGTTGTATTGTTTTGATTTAGTTTATAAGTTATATGTGAGAAAAATACAATTTTCTTTTCGTTGCAGACACATTTAGCGACTCGTGTCCGTGTCTTAGTTTTTAAGTTTTTAAGTTGTTTGAGAAATATCAAAGAATCTTACACTGATCTAATGGATCGTGACAAAGATTGGGGTATTTCAAGTATTGCATTTAGTTTATTAGTTACTAGTTTTTAGTTACTAAAAATGGTTATTTCTAAGGCACATTTAGCGGCCAGTGCTCGTGTCTTAGTTTTAAGTTGTATTATTTTAAGTTTCTTTAAAATCTGCATAAGTGACAAACAAGCTTTTGTTTTTGTTTAAGACACTTGAGACGCTTGTGCCCGTGTATTAGTTTATAAGTTGTATTGTTTTGATTTAGTTTATAAGTTATATGTGAGAAAAATACAATTTTCTTTTCGTTACAGACACATTTAGCGACTAGTGTCCGTGTCTTAGTTTTTAAGTTTTTAAGTTGTTTGAGAAATATCAAAGAATCTTACACTGATCTAATGGATCGTGACAAAGATTGGGGTATTTCAAGTATTGCATTTAGTTTATTAGTTACTAGTTTTTAGTTACTAAAAATGGTTATTTCTAAGGCACATTTAGCGGCCAGTGCTCGTGTTTTAGTTTTAAGTTGTATTATTTTAAGTTTCTTTAAAAGCTGCATAAGTGACAAACAAGCTTTTGTTTTTGTTTAAGACACTTAAGACGCTTGTGCCCGTGTCCTAGTTTATAAGTTGTATTGTTTTGATTTAGTTTATAAGTTATATGTGAGAAAAATACAATTTTCTTTTCGTTGCAGACACATTTAGCGACTCGTGTCCGTGTCTTAGTTTTTAAGTTTTTAAGTTGTTTGAGAAATATCAAAGAATCTTACACTGATCTAATGGATCGTGACAAAGATTGGGGTATTTCAAGTATTGCATTTAGTTTATTAGTTACTAGTTTTTAGTTACTAAAAATGGTTATTTCTAAGGCACATTTAGCGGCCAGTGCTCGTGTCTTAGTTTTAAGTTGTATTATTTTAAGTTTCTTTAAAAGATGCATAAGTGACAAACAA
Organism: Ganaspis brasiliensis; assembly: GCA_037103525.1. NCBI lineage: Eukaryota > Metazoa > Arthropoda > Insecta > Hymenoptera > Figitidae > Ganaspis > Ganaspis brasiliensis. The sequence continues at coordinate 579,312 of JAZKLR010000082.1, forward strand.
GCTTTTGTTTTTGTTTAAGACACTTGAGACGCTTGTGCCCGTGTCTTAGTTTATAAGTTGTATTGTTTTGATTTAGTTTATAAGTTATATGTGAGAAAAATACAATTTTCTTTTCGTTGCAGACACATTTAGCGACTCGTGTCCGTGTCTTAGTTTTTAAGTTTTTAAGTTGTTTGAGAAATATCAAAGAATCTTACACTGATCTAATGGATCGTGACAAAGATTGGGGTATTTCAAGTATTGCATTTAGTTTATTAGTTACTAGTTTTTAGTTACTAAAAATGGTTATTTCTAAGGCACATTTAGCGGCCAGTGCTCGTGTCTTAGTTTTAAGTTGTATTATTTTAAGTTTCTTTAAAAGATGCATAAGTGATAAACAAGCTTTTGTTTTTGTTTAAGACACTTGAGACGCTTGTGCCCGTGTCTTAGTTTATAAGTTGTATTGTTTTGATTTAGTTTATAAGTTATATGTGAGAAAAATACAATTTTCTTTTCGTTGCAGACACATTTAGCGACTCGTGTCCGTGTCTTAGTTTTTAAGTTTTTAAGTTGTTTGAGAAATATCAAAGAATCTTACACTGATCTAATGGATCGTGACAAAGATTGGGGTATTTCAAGTATTGCATTTAGTTTATTAGTTACTAGTTTTTAGTTACTAAAAATGGTTATTTCTAAGGCACATTTAGCGGCCAGTGCTCGTGTCTTAGTTTTAAGTTGTATTATTTTAAGTTTCTTTAAATGCTGCATAAGTGACAAACAAGCTTTTGTTTTTGTTTAAGGCACTTGAGACGCTTGTGCCCGTGTATTAGTTTATAAGTTGTATTGTTTTGATTTAGTTTACAAGTTATATGTGAGAAAAATACAATTTTCTTTTCGTTACAGACACATTTAGCGACAAGTGTCCGTGTCTTAGTTTTTAAGTTTTTAAGTTGTTTGAGAAATATCAAAGAATCTTACACTGATCTAATGGATCGTGACAAAGATTGGGGTATTTCAAGTATTGCATTTAGTTTATTAGTTACTAGTTTTTAGTTACTAAAAATGGTTATTTCTAAGGCACATTTAGCGGCCAGTGCTCGTGTTTTAGTTTTAAGTTGTATTATTTTAAGTTTCTTTAAAAGCTGCATAAGTGACAAACAAGCTTTTGTTTTTGTTTAAGACACTTAAGACGCTTGTGCCCGTGTCCTAGTTTATAAGTTGTATTGTTTTGATTTAGTTTATAAGTTATATGTGAGAAAAATACAATTTTCTTTTCGTTGCAGACACATTTAGCGACTCGTGTCCGTGTCTTAGTTTTTAAGTTTTTAAGTTGTTTGAGAAATATCAAAGAATCTTACACTGATCTAATGGATCGTGACAAAGATTGGGGTATTTCAAGTATTGCATTTAGTTTATTAGTTACTAGTTTTTAGTTACTAAAAATGGTTATTTCTAAGGCACATTTAGCGGCCAGTGCTCGTGTCTTAGTTTTAAGTTGTATTATTTTAAGTTTCTTTAAAATCTGCATAAGTGACAAACAAGCTTTTGTTTTTGTTTAAGACACTTGAGACGCTTGTGCCCGTGTATTAGTTTATAAGTTGTATTGTTTTGATTTAGTTTATAAGTTATATGTGAGAAAAATACAATTTTCTTTTCGTTACAGACACATTTAGCGACTAGTGTCCGTGTCTTAGTTTTTAAGTTTTTAAGTTGTTTGAGAAATATCAAAGAATCTTACACTGATCTAATGGATCGTGACAAAGATTGGGGTATTTCAAGTATTGCATTTAGTTTATTAGTTACTAGTTTTTAGTTACTAAAAATGGTTATTTCTAAGGCACATTTAGCGGCCAGTGCTCGTGTTTTAGTTTTAAGTTGTATTATTTTAAGTTTCTTTAAAAGCTGCATAAGTGACAAACAAGCTTTTGTTTTTGTTTAAGACACTTAAGACGCTTGTGCCCGTGTCCTAGTTTATAAGTTGTATTGTTTTGATTTAGTTTATAAGTTATATGTGAGAAAAATACAATTTTCTTTTCGTTGCAGACACATTTAGCGACTCGTGTCCGTGTCTTAGTTTTTAAGTTTTTAAGTTGTTTGAGAAATATCAAAGAATCTTACACTGATCTAATGGATCGTGACAAAGATTGGGGTATTTCAAGTATTGCATTTAGTTTATTAGTTACTAGTTTTTAGTTACTAAAAATGGTTATTTCTAAGGCACATTTAGCGGCCAGTGCTCGTGTCTTAGTTTTAAGTTGTATTATTTTAAGTTTCTTTAAAAGCTGCATAAGTGACAAACAAGCTTTTGTTTTTGTTTAAGACACTTGAGACGCTTGTGCCCGTGTATTAGTTTATAAGTAGTATTGTTTTGATTTAGTTTATAAGTTATATGTGAGAAAAATACAATTTTCTTTTCGTTACAGACACTTTTAGCGACTCGTGTCCGTGTCTTAGTTTTTAAGTTTTTAAGTTGTTTGAGAAATATCAAAGAATCTTACACTGATCTAATGGATCGTGACAAAGATTGGGGTATTTCAAGTATTGCATTTAGGTTATTAGTTACTCGTGTTTAGTTACGAAAAATGGCTATTTTTAAGGTACATTTAGCGGCCTATAATACAGAAGACAAAGACATTGAACTAGAAAATAGAATTGAAAATTTATTTAAACAAACTAAACAATTAGACACTAACTTAGGAAATAAAATTCCATCTGACAATTTGAAATTTTTAGAAGACGAAATATTTATGGAACATCAAAATAGAGAACATAAAATTAAACAGAGACAGAAACAACCCTATAGATCACTTGTTAATAATTATTTCGTTTTATATTTTTCTCAAGCGCCAGGAGTGTCTCGTACAAAAGAAGATGAATCTTATCGGATAACTCATTAAGTTCTAAAAAAACAAGGCATTTTTTAGATCACCTCAATTGCATAACCAATGGATCACACTCTTGAAATGTATTTATACGAGAATGTACAGAAAACCAAGATAACTGCTTATTTTACCTCCAGCAACTGTGAATTTTTGACCCCGATTGACAAACATTTTATAAATCGTGGAGCCTTAAATAATGATAAAATAAAATCACAACATCCCAAATTAATACAAATTATTGTAACACCGCGGATGGAAAATTAAATATTTACCGTAATGGTAAAATCTGCACATTATGACGAATTAAATGAAAATAACTTAAAAATGGCATTAAAAAATTTACAAAGTTTACTTAAAAAAGATAATATAAAAACCTTACGAATATCTTTATTGGGAAATTATTTGGAAAATGTAAATCATCTTTTGAAAGTATTAACAGAAATATTTTATGAAGATTTTATGGGCCCGTATCATTTTGACACAAATTTTTTCGGGTAACTTGTTATATTGTACTCCCAAAGATGTATGTTATATTTTACTCTTTCTGAAATCAAAGATTTTTAAGTTTTAATTATTCAATAATTGAACTTACTGGATTAATTAAGTCTCTTAATATTAATTTAATGTATTAAAATCAATTATTCTATAAATAAGACTTAAAAATCTTTGATTTTAGAAGGAGGAAAATATAACATTCATCTTCGGGAGTACAATATAACAAGTTGCCAGAAAAAATGTGTGTCAAAATGATATAGGCCCGATTTTATAACAATTACTTCATGCTATGGAAACGTTTCCTAAATAAAAAAAAAAATTTTAAAAATAAATTAATTTAAAATAATAATAATAATAGAACCTAATATTCAATTATAAAATAAATATATATCCCCCAAATATTCATTAAAGCTTACTTCAACAATTTTCTATAATTTCTTGAAAACTAAATCCTTTTTAAGGATGCAAGAACTTCAAAGATGATCACTACGCGCGCCACAGAGCATCGCGTGTGTCTGAAGTTTTATATCAAATTCAATATCGAAAATCTGTAGACAGTTGTTTAGGCGAACGCGGGTGAGAGAACCGGATCAATGCCCCTTCCCCCAACATATGATCCCTCGCCTAAAACTACGTTTAATTAATATTAATAAAATTAATTAAAACTACAAACACTCAACATTGATTAAATATATTATTCTTATACCAACTCGAATTTCAATATTCTGAAATTGGTGTATTCTTAGTCAGAGACCCCAAAATCCCCCGAGTAACACATTCCAGCTAATTTAATCAAATTTTAAAAAATACATATACATTATTTTTTATCAATACTCTACATACGGGTTATCATGTTTATAATCGTACTATATAACTTATTATTTTTTACATATAATATAGTAACTTTGGTAATCAAAACAGCCTATATTAATTGTTAATTTCTTAAAATGTATAAGAGACCACAGGTATAAATGAGTTAAAAAACAACCCTAAACGTAAATTAAACATTTGTAAATAAAAAGGTATACAACATTATCTTCTTACTTCTCTTTGACTCGTTACACCTTTTAATTAATTTTTAATTGTTTTAACAATTTTAATTTCTTTAAACAATTTTTACTTCTATTTCCTGACTAAATTAAATATTTCAAAACCTTAAAAATGTTTAAATTGCGAAAGGAAAGCAATTTCATTTATTTAATGTAATTAATTTCATTTCAATGACTGTTTAAACAACTAAAATTACTCAAAATCAACTTTTTATTACATTTAGCTAGAATCATAATCTTTTTTGCAATTTTCATGGAAGAGTTACGTAGAAGTAATTTATTCGTAATTCGCAATATACATTCAATTGCTCAAATCATTTTAATTTTTTTGAGTTCTAATTCCGATTAGTTCGAACTTTCAATTGGCAGCATTTCATTAAACAGAACTTTCATAAAGTCGCATATTTATTTTATAGAATTTTTTTTCAATTGAATGTGAATTAATCAGAATTTTTACTAAGTACAATTTACAAGTCACTGAAATCATATTTAATATAATTTTTTTACAGAATTTCTGTTTAACAAAATAATAAGCAAATGAATATTAAAGCAACTTCTCATATAAGTAGGAAAAAAATTCAAAAACGACAAAAATCTTCGAACAAATCGGAATTAGATTTTAATGCTGACACCCCCTAGGATTATTCTTTGGCAAATAAAATACCCCTATTTATTTATTTGCAAATTAAATAATGTTTAGAGGCAGCTCAAAGCCCGTGAAGTTTTACATGTAAAATGCATGGAAAAAAGGCGTTTTCGTAGATTTGATATAAAATCTTGGGAAATTAATATTTTCCAATCGGATAACGCTGTTTCTCTTTAGAAATTTTCTAATTACAAGTTCCAATAATTTATTTATAATTTTTTTATAATTAACTATTTTTTACTGGTCCACAAAATACCCCATAAATTGCCAAAATGGTATTTATGGGGTATTTTTGCGACCCTGTAAAAAATAGTTAATATAATAATGCTTTCTGTTAACTTCGGTGCTGCCTGGGCGAGTACGAAAACTAACATGTTAAATCTTTCTTCATAAGATTTTGACAACTTTTTAAATTCAAGCATCTGCACTTTTTTAAAAAGATTATTGCTCGACAGATAATTTTTTAAAATAAATTCAACGGTTTTAAAATATTTGAATTATTAAATTTAACAAATACTCAAACACAGCGACCCCAAAAACCTTAAAATAACAATTTTCAGACATTTTTAAAATTTTTTTAAATATTTGTCCGACATCTTGAATCCACCAATTTAATTCTTTAAATCTAACAAACATACTCGAATTTAAAGACCCCAAGAATCCGGGAGTAACCATTTTCAGCAAATTTAGAGAATTTTTAAAATATTTTTGTCCGCTTTCTTGAACCACCCTTTTGCATTTTTAAATCTAACAAACATATTTGAACTCAGAGACACCAAAAACCTCCGAGTAACAATTTTCAGACAATTTAGAGAATTTTAAAAATTTTTGTCCGACATCTTGAATCCGACATTTAAAATTTTTTTTAGTCACGAAATAATTGAGTTCACTCAAGTAAAAAAAGACGAGGAAAGACTTTGTACTTATGATTTAGTGGAAAAATAAAATTTGGACCTAAGTTGACTGCATAATGCCAGTTATTGAAAACTGAAGACGCCATTTTGAAAAAACAGGGGTGGAGGTTGAAAATGTGTTTTCATATTTTTAAAGTAGAAATGTCGAGTACAGTGTTCACGTAGTTTCTGGTGGTCAAAAAAATTTTTTTTGGCTTGAGACTTATGTTTTATCAAAATAAAAGCGTTAAAAAATCGTATTTTTTCGCAAAAAAGTGCAAAAAAGTAATAAAATATATGTGTTAAACAAATTTTCGGTGAAATATTTCGGAAAAACAAATTTAAATACATAAGAAATGGTACTTAAGAAAAACATCTTCTTTTTCATTTGAGAATTAACAGAGCTCGAATTTGAACTAAAAAATATGTGCATTTGTTTATTGCACATGTTTTTTAGAATTCATTCTTTATATTAGAATATAGTTTTATAACCCAGTCTTTTATACATTTTTCATCTAAATTACGAACTTTCACCTCTGATGAAAATAAAAATACAAAATGGCGGATGTTTCAAATTTTTTATTTAATTTGTAGAAAAAGGGTTCCTTTTCAACAAATTAAATGTATTAAAGATTGGGTTAAATATTAAAATATTTTTATTTCCGTAGTTCATACCAAAACGACTCATATATAGAAGAATCCCTTAAAATTTGAGCTCAATCGGTCCAATAGTTTTTTTTAAATCGTGTCGGCCAGTAAAATTAAGGGTTAACTTCTAGCAGATATTTTGCAGCAGTAAACAATAAAAAAAAATTAAAAAATATTTTTCAGCATTTTTAAATATCAATTTTTATGTATGAAAGGGCTGGGTTATAAAAATATTTTTTTTTATCCCACAGGCATGAAAATGACGATATTTCATGCTTCGAAACAGGGATGGAAGGAACTCATTTTTCACAGTAGGTAAAAATGACTTCCTTCTTTCCAGTGCATTCTCATCTTTTTCCAGTTTTCTTAGCGATTCTCAATAAAGTTAAAAAATGTAACGTCGCATATACCATCGTATTTTTTCCGTTTATTAAAATTATTGTTTGTGACAAGTGCTAGTCAACCAATGTGTGACGAAAACAAATTTCCCGAAAGTAGTATGGCGGATGTGCCGCAAGAAATTGACGAACTAGCTGGTGCTGCAATAAAAGAAATTTTACAACAAAAATTAAAATTTTGCTATGAAAAGGCCTACAATTCCTATATCGATTGGAAGAAATTAAGAGGTGCATCTGAAACCTGTGAAAAAGTGCTTCTTACTTATTTTAAATCACTGTCTGAGCAGTATAAACCGACAACATTGTGGTGCCAATTTTCTATGTTAAAGGCCATGATTAACCTCAAAGAAAAAATCAGTATCGATAAATTTGTAGAAATATCTGCCTTTTTAAAACAAAAAGGAAGAGGATACGCTTCAAAGAAATCTAAAGTATTTTCTGCCAATGACGTACAACCCTTCCTCGAAAATGCTCCCGACCAACAACAATTGGACAAAAAGGTAAATTAATAAATATATACATAATATCAATTAAAATATAACTTGCAGCTAAAAATATATAAATTTATAACACAACAGTAATAACTTACAATAAAATATATGTTAAATCAACATAACTACTTTGTAAAATAATAAAATTAAATTTTCAGGTTATTGTACTTTTTGGGGTTTTTGGCGCTCTTCGAAGCGGCGAGCTGTCACAAGTCAAAATTAAAAATGTACATGAAGGACGTTTTTATCATGTTCATGTCCATAAAACAAAAACAATGAAGCTACGTTCTTTTCTATGACGTCAAAATTTAATGACGTAATTACAAAGTTAAAAGTAGAATAACTTAGACAATTTTCAGCAAATTTTATTTAACCAGGGGTCATTTCAAACAAATTTGACTAGGCTTTCGATCTGCGATGAGAAATAATATAATTAAAATACGATTAGACACATAAATTAGTATCAAAGTTGAAGAATTATTAAAAAAATAAAAGTTTCTTAAAGTTTTTGGTCCGCATCTTCTCATGAAGATCTCATGGTCTCATGGTCTCATGAATTTAAATAATAAAAAAAAATCTTGCATGGTTTTAAAGGTCTGATTTTCAGCTTCAAAATGAATAAAAAAATTACAATCGGATCAAAAATGACGAAGTTACGAGGTATTATGTACATGAATTTACCTAAAAACGGTTTTTTGGCTCTAAAACCAGATGTTGGGGGTGTATCAAAGATTAATTATATGCCATTCATTTCAGTTTTTTATTACCTACAACCTCCACTTGGTCTGATAAAAAGAATATTTACTTCTTTTTATTTTGTAGCACCGTGTTATTAAATTTTCTTTAAAATTTGAAAAAATATTTCAAATTTAAGGAGATAAGCAATTAAGAACGAAGCCTGTATGACCAAAAATAGTAAAGTTATGAATTTGTTAATTAGTGATTGTTAAAAACAATGCTAATGTTTAGAAAAGATTAAATTATTTTAAAAACAAAAGGTTTCACCTTATATATAAGTCGTGAATTAATATTTAGGTTATAATAATAAAAATTATTTGACCTCTGTTTTGGCCCATACGACTTTTTTATTATTAAATATGCGTTTTACGCGTTTCGACGCAAAATATTACGTCCTCTTCAGAAACTATAAACAAATATAATATGTTAGATTGTGGCAAATACAAATTAAGGTATAAAAAATTATAAATACAAAAAGTTCTTTCCTATACGACAATTATTTAAAATAATATAATATACCATTAATTAAATATGAAAAATCTCACATAAGAAAATGTAAAAACATTAGTATTCGGAGACATATCTGGAAAATGAAAATTCCATATATTATTGAGTTTAAAAAATTTTTTACTTAATAAAACTGTTTTTTAAAAAAATACCTGAATAATTAAAATCCATAAAAGAAAAAATCTCTGTCAATAAAAGTCACAAAGGTTTCAATGTCACTATATAAATATTTGTCATGATTTAACATAAGTTTAATTTTATTTTAGGACAGAGAACAAAACTAGTTTTATAAAAAAACATTTCAAAAATCCACAAAATTTTCTATTTAAATTAAAAATTAATTTAAGCACCGAGAGCACTTTGTCTACTGAATGGAATTATAACCAAGAACAGACGAGAATCACATTAATTATCTTGTTTATGAAAACTGTATACTAATTGAATTTATTTATAGTCATTAAGATGAAAACAAAAATACAATTATTTAGGAATTGAATGAAAATTTTACGAACTTGCTATTAAATTTAAATAAATTGGGCTCAAATTTTGAACATCTGTTCTCAAATTTATGGAATTTTCATTTTTTACAATAAAAAACAATTCTAAAATTAATCTCTTCATAAGACAACTTTCATGTTGTAAAATTTTAACATTTTTGGATGAAAAGTCAAATTTATGATTAAAATCATTTGCATGCTTACAAAGAGCTGTTTTATCGTCATTTTTATTTTGTTGTCCTTTATGTTGTTTAATTCTTTCTTTTAAAAGTTGTTTTGTTTGCCCAATGTACACCGAGTCACAGTCTTTACAATTTATTTTATATATTAAATCCTTTTTTTCAAACTTGCAAACAAAATCCTTAGGTAGTCTAAAAAGTATAGAGTTTAATCTGGATTCTGATTTAAATACCACTTTTATATTGTATTTTTTGAAAATTCTAAACGCGCATGTTTCAAATTCTTTTATATATGGTAAAACGACAATTCTAGAAAAGTCTTTTTCTTTTTTTTCTTCTAATATATCTGTTTTATACGATTCTAGTCTTTTATTAATATATTTTTTTATAAAATGTTTTGGATATCCATTTTGTGTCAAAACTCTAGTAATTAAATCAATATTTTCTTTAAAATTGAAAAATAGTTCAAATTTAAGGAGATTAGCAAAAAGAACGAATCCTGTACGACTAACATTAATGAAGCTAGGAATTTGTTAATTAGTGATTGTTTAAACAATGTAAATGTTAAAGAAATTACATTCTGCTTTTTTTAACAATCTGCAATAATATTGCACATTTTGTATAAAATTCCAGTTATTTCATAATAAGAAATTAGACAAGTAAAATTATTAATAAAATTTGTTTATAATAATTTTTGTAATTTTAATCACTTATTTGTTTTAAATATTAAATAATAGATAGATTTAGATTTATAAATATCAAGTGAATCATAAAAATATTTTTCTTACACTAATTTGTTTATAACAAATACAAACATTTTTTAAACAATTAACTTACTATTAGAATTTGTTTTCAAATCATTTCTTTAACATTTTTCGTCATTCGTAATTTAAATATTGTATTTGATGAAAAATTAAATTAGTTTAAATTGGCCAATTTTTTTTCATTTTTATCAATAAATAAACAAATGAAAACAACTATTTTTCAAAAAACAAAATTAGAGGTGTTATGCAGAATTTTAGTACCTTTAAGTAAAAAAAAACTTCTAAATCGGTTAATATTTGTGGGCTCTATGTTAATTTGTCCACGGACGCTTTTTTAGCGCCACTGTGCGGTAGTTAGACATGAAATTAATAATTTCTTTTTTTAATTCCGATTACGTAGTTACAATTTGAATAAATGTAATCTCTTAAAAATATAAAACTAATTATTTTTTTTAATATAACGGAATTAAAACGCATTAAAATGTTTGGAAACGTGATCACTAGCACTTTCTATTAAAAGTTATAAGATCTGCCTATTGCTTTACGTGATATTTTCAAACATAAATGTTTTTAGATGTAAATAATTTTTATCTGATTCCAGTGGCGTCGTTGTATGAAAATATTTGAGTCAGTAAATTCGTATACACTGAAAGAAAAGAATAATATAATAGTATGTCGAAAGATAAAAAGTAAGAGGATTCTTTTAAATAAAGAAAATGGACAGTAGAATAATTTAAGTAGGTGAAATCTTTGAACCTATTTCAAACATTCCCTGAACATTGTAGGAGTCTGCTTTGCGTAATATTTCAATATTATAGTTTTAAACGAATAGAAAATGATTATTACGCGATTTCAAAATAATACGAATAGAAAGGTACCAAAAGTGGTAATAAGAAAGATTCTGTGAACCAGATAGATAAAAATTAGTAAATAAATACGCAAGGAAAACGATACAGCGTATTTCAGTAAACTTTATTCCTACACAAAGAAAGCATGAGAAATTTTTTTCCATACAGACAATTTTTACAGAAAACTTTAGCTTTATCTACAATTTCTATCAGGCAAAGAAGTTAAGGCTGTCTTCTATGAGTACAAAAACGTGAAAAATCACAATCTTACAATTCCACTTTTGTCTGTATTTACCCATGATTCCAATAAAATAAATGTAAAGTGTACATTGCCCAATTTTCTTCAAGATTGTGAAAAATGTGGTATTTTCTATTGGAAAAAATAGGTAATGTGTTTTTTATTGTGATGCGCCGATAGACGAATATTATAAACGTGTGCGCCCTTCTGTGCTTTTGTCGCTAATTTTTTGGCGATAATAAAATACAACTTTTTTTGTTCATATTACAAACTAATTAAAAAAAGAAATTTTGGTAAAAGTTAGAGTCGATTCATTATGGATGGATTTATTCACTGAAAAAATTAGTTAATAATAATTAATACCTAATTAATCCACTATGTATTTATTCACTGAAAAAATTAGTACCAGAATTATACTAGAATTTCTTCATGTTACGAACCGAAATAAAAATAGCAATGATAACAATAATTAATTAACCGTTACTAAACAAATAATTAATTTATTATTAATTAATTTAGATATTAAGTTCTCAACAATTAAAATTTATTTTCCTTTCCAGAGTCGTCGGAGGCTCCAAGCTGCCAAGATTCACACAGAACTAACTCTATGAATCAAGTTTTATTTTTATGTGGGCGATCGTGTTTTCTTTTAAAAGTGCTGTCTGAATTGCGCGCCTGATTTTTCTATTTGCAAATCTGAAGTTAATAACAATCATGAATAAGATCAAATGGACAGGACATCCTTAGCGAATAACTGAGTAAGGTGATTTAAAGGAAATGAAATTAAAGTAAATTCTAATTTAGGGCCTTTATTTTCATTACCAAAAATGAAACCGGAGCGAAACCACTACAACCAATTTCTTCTCTCAATCATATACAAAATCATAGTCAAATTGTTTTATTGGAACGATACATGTTGCTTTTTCTTACTTACGCATTAGGTCCTTACACACTATACTACCACATTAGACAGAGTGAGAAACGCTCTTACAAATGACGTTGTCCTTCCATACAATGTGGGCCTGGGTTAATTGGTTGAATTCTTCAACTTAGTGAATAATTTCTAGATTGTTTTAATAGGTGCGTAGTTCGACTAGTTTTTATATTGCGCGTAATTTGATGCTGTAATGACTTCAAATAAGTTCACAAGTGAAGTTTTCATGTTAACAAAAAGCACAAACACTTGTCCGTTATGTCCGTATCGGGTTTTGTGATATAAGTGTAGGATTTACCGATTAATCGCACCCCTCAGTTAACTTACGCCTCACTGACTTTTTGGTTCTTTCTAAAGACCACGTCACCGGATTTAAAACGAGGTAATAATCTTTTGTTTTAAGAGAAAACTTTATTGTTAGTCAACAGGATACAACATGAAACACTAACACACTATAAATGGAACCCGAATTTCATGGAGAATTCAGAATGTCAACCTTTTCACTTTTCCATGAATAGCGAACACCGTAAAGTATAGATCGGACTACTTCGCCTTCGTTTAGAACTAGAACTTAATTTATTGTCCACCCGAAACTACTTGGCTTCCGCGAACATTTTCGAATTGGTTATGACGCGGACGGACAACCCTGCGACCAAATCGACGGATAGTCTGTAGCACCGTCAAGTATAGAACGGACTTTCTCACTATCCATAATTGAGTTGTTGTCACGAAAAAGCGATTTTCGTTGCGAGTGCATCGATTTTATCAAAACTGATCAAGTTTGGTAAGTGGGGAGCCAATTGGTTAGAGATTTTTTATTGGCTTGGATTAATGAGGTGATGTGTTTTAAAATGCAAATTTTGCAAAACTCTACTCGGCCTTGCGAAAGCACTGAGAAAAAGATTAAGAAATAACGCAAGAATTTGGAACCATCGTTCACTGAACATCACTTTTGTAAAGAGAGCTTCTTACTCAGCGCTTTTGTTGCTAAAGACAGTTTGTCTTTTAACTATAGGTTAACTATAGCTTTGTTTTTGATTCAACAGGTGAATTTTGGAAATACGGAAAGCAAGGAATTTAGGAAATGGCTTGCATGACAAAATGTACTCGCGCAACGAAAGCAACTCCTTGGGTTGAACGCGCGCCAAACCCTTTCCTTTTATAGTTCAAAAGAAAAATGGAAAGGATAAGTTTCTGAATTCTCCATTTAAATAATACTTTTATAAAATAATCAATTTAGTGAACTTAAACTCATTTCTGATAAAATTCTTTCGCGGAATTTGGAAGTTGGTCTTGTGTATTGAGTTTATTCTCTAGCCTCAATTGCAAATCGTCAAAATCGCGGAGTGTCAAATACCGGCTTGTGAAACCTTTCGGGCAGCTTGGTCTCAGATTAATGACATATAACATAGCTTATTAGTTTTGGAAATAAAGAAAAATGTGAAGTACACAACACTTCAAGAACTGTGGATACGGAAATAGTTCGGGAATTTATTAAAACAATTTAATAATAATTCTAGAATTTTGTAGGTGTTTCTAGAATGACATTGAAAGAATTCTTATTAGCGAAGTGGTCGGCAGATTTCTACCACTGCGTTCTAAAAGTTTCGAAACTGTCATAGAAGACGAAGCACGCGGACCAAGCACTATATGGCGCTAAGTTCACTCAAATATGTTTTCGCGCTTCAGTAATTCAACTGCGTACTTAGCTCAGTTGGATAAAGCTGAGATTTTGTAGTCCCAAGGAACTGAGTTCAAGTACTTGCGGAGGAAAATTTTTTAATGGAATTTTATATTTTTTCTCTTTTATAACGAGTTCAAGAATTCTTTAGACGAGTTTCGAAAGTCTTCTTGAAGTAAATTCTAATTCTTCTACAAAAACTCTTAGGAATATTTCAAAGAATTTAATAATAAAAACTTCCGAATTATTCCTGTATTCACAGTTCTTGAACAAATTCTAGAATAATTCTAGTATTATTTTTTCCGTATTGAATTACAAAATACCAAAATTACAAATAACTTTATGACATTATCAACTAATTATGTATTAATACATTCTATAAAATAACACCAAAAAATTAGGAATCCCGAACTTTGAATCATAAAACAGTTTATTAATGAGAAATAAGAAGAAATCAATCTCTCTGAGTCAAATCTTTGTCATTTTATTTAAAACATTACGTTTTAACAGTTACACTGCCCTCATCAGAAACGATAAAATGAGTTAAAAAAAATCCTGTTATAGGTTAAAAACACAATACATCGAAAATTAAATGTCAAAACTGTCAAAATACATGTTGTGTAAGAGTCCGTGAGTAAAATTCTGACAGGATTTTTTAAACTCATTTTATCGTTTCTGATGAGGGCAGTGTAACTGTTGAAACGTAATGTTTTAAATAAAATGACAAAGATTTGACCACAGGGGTGACACTTGTATGCTTTTTCTATTAAAAAAAATAACATGAAAGTTGCTGGTGACCGATAGAGGCGCTGTCTGTGCCTTGTGCTGATATTTAAAAAAATGCATGGGAGAACTCTTGCAAAGACAATTTTCAGTATTTAAAAACTAATTTACTAGATGCATTTCTATTTCACATTAACATTAAATACTTAAAGCATCTTTTACTTTTAATTCAATGAAAAACATTGTTCAGTTTGAGATTTTAACAAAAAATGTAAAATTTTGACTGGATATAAACAGGGTAAATTTGTTTTTTTAAATCGCATTACAATTCATTGTGAAAATGTTTATTTATTTACGTTTAAAACAGGGACCGTCACGAAATTAATTTGGTTTTTGGAGTTTTTTCAAAATATCTAGTAATAGTCAATAGATTTTACTCAAAGATTAAAATTAATTCATCATATTAAGGCAAAAAATAGTTGTACGTTGTTAAAATTTCAAAATTGATTTTCAATTTTTTGTTATTTCGCTTGAACCGTAATTCGAAACGTAATTATTTAGTTTCGTTTCAAATTACGGTTCAAGCGAAATAACAAAAAATTGAAAGTCAATTTTGAAATTTTAACAACGTACAACTATTTTTTGCCTTAAATTTGATAAATTAATTTTAATCTTTAAGTAAAATCTATTGACTATTACTAGATAATTTGAAAAAACTCCAAAAACCAAATTAATTTCGTGACGGTCCCTGGTTTAAAATAGGACAATTTCCAATTAGATTAGCTTCTGCAATAATATTAAATATTAATTAGTCACAAGGGCAAACATTTAATAAAATTGGTTTAGATCTCCGAAAATATGTTTTCAACCATGGTCAATTGTACGCTGCACTTTTAAGAGATCGTTTATTTGATAGTGTTAAAGTTCATTTAGGTTGTCAAAGACGCAATACGAATATAAAAAATAATATAAAACATTGTTTCAATGATGATTTAGTTTTTCGTTGATTTCAGATGAATCCTCTCCTCCTATCATTGGTTGTTCCACTGCTTTGAGTCTTATTTCCAATCTTTCTAATTTTTCAAGAATTAATTGAAGATTATTTCTGTTTGGAGATGATGCTCGCGACATGTTGGCTGTGGGGAAAGGAAATTCAAGTATGTCAGTCAGTGAGGTTGAAGGGCTTGAGCTGTCTATTGTCGTGTTTTCCCTACTTTCCCTATATATATCCAGTTTGAATTTTTCCTACTTTTGTTTCGATTAATTTTTTATTTTAGTACCGTTTGCGCTTTCTAATTTAAAATTTCACTTCTTGCAATCCTGCTACACGGAGTACACAACAATATTAAATTAGATTTTTGATTTTTGACGATGGCATTGCTCATAAACACACTGAGTATACCAACGCTTTAGAACTTTGTTCTAAAGATTTAAATCTATACTTCTTTTTAAAAATGCTTACTCTCAATTAGTTGATGATCGCTGGATCGTAGTGCTGAAACGTAGCTCTGGATCGTAGTTCTGGATTAAATCTCTGGATTGAATCTCTTCATTGTATTTTTGGATCGTCTTAGTTCTGCTTCGCTGGATTCACCGGTCCTTTCTTTTTATGGAACCTTATTTCCCAACTCGAATTCCAACTTCACGTGTCTTAACCTCACGAGTTTCTGGATTTTGAAGTTTGGATTCTAGGCACTTATTCCCCCAGGATCTGAATAAATTCCCAGAAGTATTGGATGTATCTCTTATCGCTGCCACCAATTTTGTTGTCGTCGTGAGAAATAACAAATAATATTTTTTGTGAGTTGGTCACTCTCTATACTTCTCTATACCAACTCTATACTTCTTTATTTTACAAGAAAAGTACACAAAAATTCTTGGAGATTACAATTCACGTGACTTCTTGATATTCTTAAACAAGAGTAAATAATGTACCTGTCCTCGCTAATGCGCGATCACACATTTTTTACTTAAATTTACCACTTGACTTTTCTGCTCAGTTTATCATTGTACTTAACGTTAAATACGCACTCAGACAAAAAATTCTGTTGAATTAAATGAACCGTTAACTTATCTTATTTTATTTGATACAATAAAAAAGTTTTATCAGTATATGAAGTGTATGAATTTGCAAAATAGTGATAAATAAAATAGGGGAAAATATATATATAATATCTAAACACACTATTTATGTTGTCACGTACTCGTGACTTATTGATTTCAGATGTCAGTGAACTTCACAAGTTCATTCTCGTGTTGTCCAAATCAATATTTGACTATCGATTGGTTTGAGAGTACGGGATGAAATCAATAATAAAAGGGGGTAAGTTGCGTGAGGCATTGATTTTTCTATAGTGAGAAATTGCTTGGTGGCTACTGTTCCAATTGCAGATCTTCCGTGGAGATAGTAAAATTCTCACAATAATTTCACTGCGGAATTCAGGGAACGAAGCCAAAGACTTGAAATATAAATATCAGTAAGCTAGTCGTATAAATCAACACCTGCTACTTCCAGAACCAACCATTTCCTCGTTAGTAAAATTATCCTTTGTTTCAGTGGACGATTTTTTACGTGCAAATAAGGATTTGAATTGACAAGGATGTTTCCTTTTTCACACTTTTTAACCTAATTAAGATCGCTCAGCAAAAAGAAGGTGGGCTGCTGTCTTTTCTTTGGGAGAAATTTTCGCCCAAGAAAATACAAGGCAAATTCAGTAGTAAAAGTCATGGGAGAGCAGCTGTCCCACAGCTAGTGCATTAGATTTCACCAGTCAAAACTGTGGGAGAAATGCTCTCCCACAGAAGAGACAGCAACTGTTCCAAAATTTTCTCCGTGTATATATATATATGTTACGGTTAAAGTGCAAAGTTGGTGAATGTGCACATTGCCCAAATTGAACGTTAGTCGGATGGAGAATGTGAGAATAGCATACGAATTTTGTGTTTCTACGCACTTTAACCGGTGAATGTACACATTAACCAAATCATTGCGGTCAAAGTAAAAAAAAAGATCATTTCTTTGGTCTTGGTCCATCAGTGGATTTGAATGATCATTTCTTGGGTTTTAATTTAGTAACACACACTTCCTCTAGTATTTTCGAATATTCTTCATCCGACAAATGAACACAATTTTTATTTTTATTCCAAATAATATTGACTGCATATTCATTAAATTTTTCTTTCATTTCATGATTTTCAGTCATTTTTACTTTAATAAATTTAACACGGTATAAACAATGTGACTGTCAAAATTAAACTAGATGAATAATAGACGTTTATAAATCCTAACTTTGTAAATGAATCGGAGGTTAAAATAAAAAATGTCCCTTCCGGACATAACATTATATTTAATAAAAATCTTAGCATATGGAAATATAGATTACCTACTGATTAATTCTACAATATATAAAAGAAAACACGATATATAAATGCAGAACCTATAGAAATAATAAAAAATCTAAGAAAATGAAAAAAAAAACACAAAATGTTTCTTCTACTAAAACCAATTTAAATCGTTATTTAATTCATCATACTATCTACTTGTGATATCTAAATAGTTATTTAAATTATTAAGTTCAGGGTGTCCAGCAAATTAGCATTTCAAGTTTTGGGATTTCCCGGTTTGTAAATTACAATTTTCCTGGATTAATTTCTTTATGTATATTAAGTTAACAAAAGAACATTGGAAAAATTAAAAATAAATAATAAAAATTGCGTTTTTTCTAAGAAACAAATACCACTTAAAAGAAGAAAGAAAAAATAATAACATAATATGAAAATCAGTAGCGTGAGAAGTTAAAAAAGAAAATAAATTACAATAATTCTGCCACCGTACATTTGTTAATAACATCTGTATCAAATTTGATCGAAAAGAAAACGTAAAAAAGTAGGTTTATCGAAATATATTTAGTTAATTAGTTATGCTATGAATAGGTGATCAAAAAAAGTACATTAATGGTGCTTGTCAAAAATTGATGAAATAATTTCTTTAAAAATTCATAAGTATACGCATATTTCTATTATATGCCGAAATCTTATTTCAAAACCAAGTACTTTTAACACTGAATAAGCGTTGAAATTTACATAATTTAATAGGACCTTCTTTCAATCCGAATCCGAAGTCAGAATTGCTAGATTGGTTTTACTTTTTGAGACAATCTCAAAAGAATTTTCAAAAAAACAAATCCGAACAAAAAATTTTTTTTTACTAGGCCACTAGGTTAGTGTATTCTTACGCATTTTTCTGTGCTGGATCAGGATTAAAAGTCAAAATGATCAGATTAGATCAAATGTTTGAGATGATCTCAAAAAGTTGAACCTATTTGGCAATTCTGACTTCGGATTCAGATTCAGCGGAGAAAGTATAAAATTCCAAAATCCAGAGTTTGCAAATCACCCAAATAGCACGATATCATCCAGGAACCTTAGTATGTCCGCCTTCCAGGAAGCTTCCACCGGAATCTCTAGCGAAGCTTCCACCGAACCTCCAGGGAAGCTTCATGGAAGCTTCCATCGAACCTTCAGTGAATCTTCAGAGAAGCTTCCACAGAACCTCCAGGGAAGCTTCAGAGAAGCTTAAAAAAAACCTCTAGATTAAAAAAAAAATTATTTTAATGTAAGCGTTTGAATATTAATAAATACAGATTCTACATTATCTTAATTCATAGTGAAGACCTGGAATTATGGAGAAAATTTTGAAAACAAATTTGGGGGAACGAGGATTCGAACCCGGGTTCGACGCACGCAAACTAACTACCTAACCACTAAGCTACCTAAGCGACTGCCGATATATAGCAAAAGCTTTCTCTTGAGGTGCAAGTGATTTTATTGTCTGACAAAATGGCGGGCTTATTTAAAAACGTTTTCACTACATATTTCATGTACTTAAACTTTTGTCATAAAATATTTGCTTTTATAACAGTTAATTCTTATTTAAGATACTTACTGTGACAGAAAAAATCCATTTAAGTTTCTTAAAATTTTTTTAGTTAACGATTTTAAATATTTCTCAATTGCACTAGAGACAATTTGGTTTTGGAACTTTAAATAAGAGTTGGAGAATTACGAAATATTAAAGAATTTATTTTTAAAATCAATCCAATGTTTTATTGCTTTTTTAAAAAATTGTACAAAATAACAAATTCATTTTTCAGACTGTACAAAATAACATTTAGCAGTTGTACAAAAATAACATTTCCATTCTGTACAATATAACAATCTAAAATTAAGTCATGTGTCAAAATGATACTGGCTCATTTAGTGGTGCCTGTAGGCTATTGAAAATTTGCATGTATTCTGCATGGGAAAAAAACTTTTTTTCGTAGATATCCTGTAAAATCGTTGAAAATTAATATTTTTTGACCGGACTACTCTGTTTCTCTTCATAAATGTTTAAAGAATAATATGCAATTTTTAACTTATGAAATTTGTTAAGTTTACTATTTTTTACAGGACCCAAAAGTTGACCAAAAAAAAACTAAAATAGGTTATTATTGGCAAAAAATATTAATTCTCAAAAAAAAAAACGAGAAATTTAAACTGCTAATTATGGTTTCTATTGTTTTTAAGGTCCCTGATTACAAATCTGAAGTCATATTTCAAAAATTCAAAATGGCGGATTCAATATGGCGGCCATGAAAAATTTAAAATTAATTAATTTTTAGAAAATTTCGTATCAGGGGGTTTTGGGGGTCTCTGATTACAAATTTGAAGTCAGATTTCAAAAATTAAAAATGTCGGATCCAATATGGCGGACATATCCCTAAAAAAGGGTGTGTTTTTAGCGGGTCAGCAGAACATCGCCACCCCCGCATAACCTTGTAGTACGGGCTACAGGGTACCTGAAGGCAGGTTTTCACATCCTACGCAAAAAAAAAAAAAAAAAAATATGGCGGACATAAAAATTTTTAAATTAATCAATTTTTATGATACTTGGTATCATAGGGTTTTTGGGGCCCCTAGTTACAAATCTGAAGTCAGATTTGAAAAATTCAAACTGCCGGATGCAATATGGCGGGCATAATGTTTAAAAAATTAATAATTTTTTATAAACTTAATTATGTAATATCTTATCCCAGTAGCCAACAAAATTTTTGTGAATGTTCTATCTAAATTTAAATTAGTTAGAAATAACTATTTTAAAAACAAAAAGTCGATCAGTGATTGAAAAATTAATATTTCTAATAAATCGGCTAGTTAGACTGCTAATTACTGTTAATTAGAAATGAGAAGGTTAGTATTTATTAGCTAGAAAAGGTTCGTTTACAAATTAGATGACACGATTTTATAGATAGGTGATTCTCCTGAAAGGGATTACTTCACGTGTCTCCAACGTGAGTTTCAACATTTACAATAGTTTTTAATTGATATTTCCTTGAGTTTGCAATTTTTAAAAGAAAACCCAAAAACCCTATGATACCAAGTTTGATAAAAATTGATTAATTTAAAAATTTTTATGTCCGCCATATTGGATCCGCCATTTTTAATTTTTAAAGTCTGACTTCAAATTTGTAATCAGAGACCCCCAAAACCCCCTGATACGAAATTTTCTAGAAATTGATTAATTTTAAAATTTTCATGGCCGCCATATTGAATCCGCCATTTTGAATTTTTGAAATATGACTTCAGATTTGTAATCAGGGACCTTAAAAACAATAGAAACCATAATTAGCAGTTTAAATTTCTCGTTTTTTTTTAGAATTAATATTTTTTGCCAATAATAACCTATTTTAGTTTTTTTTTTGTCAAATTTTGGGTCCTGTAAAAAATAGTAAACTTAACAAATTTCATAAGTTAAAAATTGCATATTATTCTTTGAACATTTATGAAGAGAAACAGAGTAGTTCGGTCAAAAAATATTAATTTTCAACGATTTTACAAGAAATATACGAAAAAAAGTTTTTTTCCCATGCAAAATACATGCAAATTTTCAATAGCCTACAGGCACCATTAAATATTAATTTTAAAAAAAATGAAAAAATACATATCTATTTTTTTTTCAATTTGTGACAAAATGAGACCCGGAAATGGGCAAAATTCCAATATGTCATTATTAACGGCCACCCTAATGCACAGTAGGGTGTCCCAAAAAATAAAAATTTTTTTTTTCTTTGGTCTCACCCCCACAAAACTTTTCATTTTACGTCAAAATAAGTGTACTGTATGTAAAAAGAATTATTTTTAATTTCGACCCGTGGTCCAGGGCCTCTAAATCATCAAAACGTTAAAAATTTGCTTTCATGTTTAAACCAAATGTAAGTAAGAATTACTTTTAAAATTATACAAATTAGTATAAAATAATATAAATCAACTGCTAAAACACATAAACTTGCCTTTTTTTAAAGTATCAACTACATTGATAAATTATTGTTTAAAAAAGATGTGATGACTTTTTAAAGAAAACTTTATTAAATAGCAGTTGATACTTAATGAAAATAAAATTTAATTTGGTTCAGCTGTTAATTTATAGTATTTTATCCTAATTTTTATCATTTTTAAGTCTTTGTCACTTACATTTTGTTTATATCTGAGAAAACTGAATTTTTAACGTTTTGATGATTTAGAGGCCCTGGACCAAGGGTCAAAATTAAAATTAATTTTTTTTACATACAGTACACTTATTTTGACGTAAAATGAAAGGTTTTCTGGGAGTGAGACCAAAGAAAAAAAAAATTTTTTTTTTGGGACACCCTAATGTACAGGTATATCTCTAAATTAAAATAGGAAATTATCTTTTTCTTCTTCATTCTTTAGTGGCCTGTTGCAGGGCAAATAGCCATAACAATATTATGAAAAATTCATACGTATATTTGTCAAACTTGTAGATAATAATTCTTAAAATGCAACAAAGAGAAAACAGTCGAAATAGTGACTTTGTCACTTCCATGTTTATTTAAAAAATATTTTTTTTCAGATGAAAATATTTTGTCGACTTAAACTGACTTTGCTTTTAAAGATATTTTTTATATAAATTGGAAGTTTTTTTTCATGATTTAATTTTATTTATAATTTATTTTATCATTTATTTTTATGCTATGTATAGAAACTTGCACTTTTTATCAGGTTTTGGAAATCTATAAAAAAAATTCGGTGGACGGATTTTATGCCGTGAAAGCATATCTCTATCCTTGATGAAAGTTGCGTGACATTAACGCGGATAATGAGATCATTAGAAGATATTCACATAAAATGACAATTTTATATTATTCAAAGCAATCGATTTTTTCCACAATTCAAGAGCAGCAGAACAGTCGTTATTTTATAGGCGTCAAGTGCAGTTCATAATAAGTAGGTTTAATTCTAATATGTGACTTGGACAGTGAAAAGGGGGCTTACGTGTCAAAAAATCGTTTTTTATTTTTTTGCAGATTCTGATAGATTTTTTGACGCTCTTGCACGTGGTGTAAACCCAAAAAAAAATTTTTTTTTGACACGTAAGCCCTCTTTTCACTGTCCAGGTCACATATAGAATTTGATCACATACGATAAATTAAATAATTAACCAATATAAAAGACAAAAATAAATTCGTCCCTTTTTATTGTTATATTACTGATAATATTGGATAGATAAGTAAAAAGTTAAGATGAACTGCGTTTTTTAATTTACTGAATTTGGATTGTTAATTATATCATTGCAACTTTAACAATAATTGTGAACCAGATTAAAATTGGGGTAAGTTACTTGTATTTGTATATTATATATTTGTTACTTTCAAATGACCAACTTTATGAGTAGACCTTTTTATTTAACCATTCCGTCTTCTGCAAGAGTTATTACATGAGCTGGAAGAAGACACAAGAACTTAAATGTAAAGGTCTGTAAAATGACAGAAAAATTAGAATCACAGAATGTACAAGTATATTTCAAAATTGACATTGTCAGCAACTCTTTATAAAACCATGTTTCATATAAAAATGAGAAATTTTACGTTCAAAACCAGGAAATTGTAAGTCAAAATTTCTTTTTATATTTACTGAGCAAAAAAAACTTTAATTCATAGAGGTTTTTTTACTGTTATAGTTGTTTGTCAAAAAAGTATGCATTTTGCTACTGTTATGGTGTATGTTTCATTTGTTTAAACACTTTATTGTTGCAAAAATGTAACATTTCCAAATAAATTTAAGAATAGGAAAATATAAAAAGCTGTTGAATTTTATTTTTTAAATTAATAAATTAAATAAGATATTGCGTAAAACGAATAATGAAAATTATTAAAGCATTGTTTAAACAAATAAATATTATTTACCAATTTTTTACCTAAAGCCCATAAAAATATGCAGTTTTTTCTATAATTTTGCAACTTATCGATCTTCATCTAATTACGGAAAAGCCCCAAATCAAATTATAATTTAAACAAATTATTATTGTTAACTAGCAACTGTGTTCAATATTAAATCTACAGATATGTAGTTTTTTCATATTTTTGCAATTTATCAATCTTTATAGAATGACGGAAAAACAATACAAATTAAATTATTATTTAAACAATTCTTAAATTAATTATTATAAAAAATAAAATGATTTTATATTCTTTTTCCCTAATTAGAAAAATCGGGCAAGTTCGAGTTACACTCGCACTAAAACCGAGGGTTCCGTACACAAAACAAAATAGTTTTTAATATATTTGATACTATTAAATATATAATATAAAATATAAAATATAATATATAATGAATTTTTTATAAAAAATGGACCACCCCCTCCCTATCTTCCAAAATATTTAACTTAGAAAGTTCAAATTTTGTACAGGAATGTATTGTCAGGTGTAAATTACATAAAAATTATAGAGAACGTGATGGTGATTGCGCTGTCAACGAAAAATCCAGAGATTTTAGCAAATATCCATAAAAAATACTCAAAAATCATTATATTTCCTTAACAACGTTACAATCAACTTTTACAATCATGTTCCCTACAAGTTTTTTGTAATCTACACGTGAAAATACATTTGTGTACCAAACTTAAACTCTCAAAGTCAAATTGTTTGGATATTATGGGAGGGGGGATACGGTCATTTTTTAGCATTTTTTTTAAATCGTTGGAACATTTTATTATTTTACTAACTTTTGGTGAATGATATACTTTATAAATTATTCAACCGATTTGTTTTGAGATAAGGAATATTATTATTTTATGTTGCGTTCTTAGCGTGAACATTTTTTTAGAAATAACGATATTATTAGATAAAAAAAAGGTGCTTAAAATATATTAATTAAATATTTTTAAAATATTTTCACATTAAAATCCGTGAAAACTTTCATGAGATATGCTGGTGACAAAAACATTACAACAGACCCACACACACACACAATTTATTAAAATATTTCAAAATAAAGAATGTTTTCAATTTTCACGTATCATGAATATTTTATAAATCTTGAAATATGAAGAAATGGCGGTGTTTTGAAGCAAAAAATATTTTTTTTTTCTAAAAAAGTACTTGTTTTTTGGATGTTAAATTGACCATTTTGATCCGATTCCACCTTTCTATTGGATCTTAATATAGTTTTTAAAGCTAAATCAAAATTCAAAAATAATGATATATGATAAACAATCATTCCTTTTTTCTGTGCTATCTGACAAAGACGAAAAATTTTGCGTTCGTTTTTCGTTACGTTTAATTTAATATAAATTAGTGTTTTTTCCACATTATTTTTTTTTGTCACGTCTGAAGAAGATTCTCGGAAATTTCGATACGCAAATGAGTTTATCAGAAAACTCCAAATTACAGCTCAAATGGTGGATTAAATATTTCCCTTTTAACCAATAGTATCAGAAATTCCAAATTTGTTTTAGAAATATTTCAATTGGACCAAAAGCAAAGTATGAATTTTCTGGAACTTGAAGCCGCGTTTTATGATCCCAAAAGTTTTTTTTCAGAATACAATTCTTATCAAGTACTGCTTAGAATCGATATTACAACGGCTATATCTTACAATAACCGGCTGGGTGGAGTTCAATTTGAAAATCTTAATGGCATCACGAAATCTATTTTGCAATGATGTGCAAGAAAATATATTTGGATTTTTTATTGTATATTAACACTAAAGAAAATTGTGCGGCCGGTAAAGAGACTCGAGTCCTACTTTCGGATGCGGAGTGGGAATTAAATAATTAAAATGTTAAGTGAATTAAGAAAAAATTTTGAAATTTTCAGATTGATTTATTTGCCACCTACATTAATCAAAAATGTTCAAAATTTGTATCTTGGTTCAAAGATTCGGAATCAGAGACAATTGATGCGTTCATAATTTCATTGAAAAGAGTGTATTTTTACGCCTATATAATGGACAATTAAAGTATGCAAGAAATGTAATATATTGTTTGAAAATTTAATTATGTTTAATTAAATAAATACTTACAATGTTTCTAACCCATAACAAAAAGTTGGTGAAATAATCATAAATTACATTGCTTCAAACATCTAATACATATTATTTTAGGAGAACGAGACGACAAAATATAATTAACGGATTAAACAAACTTATAAGTTAAGTGATGTTTAATCGGAATTATATGAGTCGTCTCGTTTTCCTAGAAGTCTCCCAGCCATTTCCTTATTTTATTTAAAAAAATAAACCCTCGAGTAATTTGTGATCAAATTGCTTTAAAATAAATTATTGTTTATCATATATCGTCATGGCAACAGCAAACGTGGAACATTATTTTTTAATTTTGATTTAGCTTTAAAAACTCTGATCAGATCCAACAGGAAGATGGGACAACGTATTATTCTAGGAGAAAGAGACAACTAATATGATTCCTATTGAACATCAGTTACTTTTCACTTATTGATGAAGAAAAGGTCGGTCAAAATTTTACTGATGATCAGATATTCTTTTTAACTATAATTCAAATTAACCGTGTAAGCCTCCAGAAAAAAATATTAAATAAACTAATTTGTTTTTTTAAACAATTTTTTGTGTCGAATAAATCGTTGTATTCTATAAAAATAAAACTATAAATTATTTTCTACACTCTAAAAAAGAAGTTTTGATTTAAGCCCACTTTGGACTGGTATTGTTTACATGAGACTCAAATTCGACTGGATTTCAGCCATAAAATGTATTGAAACTGATTTTAACCCGAAAAATTGGCTGATTTTCAGTTATTTTGGGTTTCAGCTGTAAACGAAGTAAGACTTTATTTTTCTAGTGTAGGTTCGAGTGGATTTCATATTGAAAAATATTTATTTTACTTATTTAAACGGCTTATTATTGGTTATCTGTTAGTAGTTTTAACAGGAGAGTTGCTTAAAATAATGATTCTTTACTATTTTGAAATAGATTGTATAAAATCGCATTATAATCGCAATTTTGCAATTGACATGTAAAACCCGATGCATCAAATCTAAAGTATTAAAGAGCATCTCTTCTTTCAGGTAGAAATTTTCACATAAAGGCAGAAAATTACCTGGTAATATATTCAGATAGAAAAGATTGTTTATAATATTGGAAAAAGCAGTATCTGTTTTAATAAAAGAATACAATATGCCGAATCCAAAGACACCACTTGATACCATGTATCCACTTCTTATATGGAATTGGATTGCGTACATTGGTTTAACAGATTATCCAACAGGAAGGGCAAGAAGTAAAATTTGCTATATTATTGTTATATTATTAACAATATTCTACTGGATTTTTCAAGCTTTTAAACTTAAAGACAATGCAATTGAAAACATTGAAGATTTGTTATTGCCATGCATTCTGATTCTTGATTTAGTTACTACAACATTTACAACAATCACTAATCGGATCAAAAGGGAGGTAAGTTTTTTGGATAATATTTTTTATGTGTAAAAATATATGTTACTGAATCAATTAAAAGGTTCTGGATTCGCCCCCAGCGGAGTTAAAAGTCTTCAATATTCTTTCACAATTTTCCTCCCATTTTACATTGAGAAGTAAGCGGCCAAAAGTTGATAAGTCCATTTATTGTTGCTTCGAAAAAATTAAACAAATGCAGTTTTTCACGTAACCCTTGAAATTATCTACAAATTAGAAAAGCAATATTAAATTCTTTATATAAAAATTGGTTATGGATTTCAGACCTCTTAATATCAATTAAAGTTAATTATATATTTAAACAATATTTTAGTTTTGATAATTATTTCTATTAAAAAAAAAAAAAAATTGCAATTCATATTGGTTGCGACTATTGTTTTTAAAGTCGAAATTCTTTATGTAAATTTTTGTTTTCTATTTAACTGAGGCTGTTTACACCACCTTACATAAAGTAAGTTACTTAAAATAAGGCATACTTAAATCGTGTTACATACATATATTCGAGTCTGCGCAGAACACCAGTGCCCAGGTTTCCCAACATTATATTTGACATATTTATTTTCCTAACCTCGAAATCAAAGGTTAGAAAATCGAACCTGTCAAAATGAATCTAATATAATGTTGGCAAACCTGGGCACTGGTGTTCTGCGCAGACTCGAATACACTGAGAGACTTTTAATTACAGTTCTTGCTTTTTTCAATTTCTATATTTGTAATAAAACGTAAGAATTTAGGGATAATCGAGGTTCGATCATAATAGTTCTTTTAAAAAAAAAGAGATTGTGTTACCTTGTTTTCTATTATTGTAATTTCGTGACAAAAAAATTAATATATATAATTAGAATTAGTATTATTTGAGGTTAGAAAAAAGTAAATGTGAAAAAGCGATATTAATTTTTAACACATTTTGATCTATTTATTATGGCATGTCTAAAATTTTATTAGACTTTTTCTAGGACAGTTTTTCGAGCAGCCATATGTCTCATGAGCTATTCTACCACTTCACAATATTTATTCAAAAATATATTTAAAAAAAATCGGTCTTCAGAAAAATTTCGTATCATCCGGAATACTGAACACAGAATTTAATTATTATTACCATTTTCACTTCAATTTAGTAAAAAATCACTTCTCAAACCACATGAAACTTTTGCTAGTTAGTATATAAGGAAAGTTTAAAACACTCTTTTCTAGCGACGCGCGCGATTATTCGATGTCATCGAAATGTTATATGTTTGTAGCTTAGGATTAAAAGTGTGCGTAATGTATATATCATAGTATAGGTTGTTCGTTACACAGATTTCATCCAATACCACTATAAAGATACAGAATACTTGTAATTATACAAATATCAAAGACGAACTTGCATCTGTAGTATCTCTGACCTGTCAAACAAATACTGCCATCTTTCTTTTTACTGCGCGCGCACCCCATGATTCTAAGTTTCTAACACGCGTTTTATAATTCTTGCAATTCTTTATTTTCATCTCTCTTAAATTCTTTAGAGGTAATATAATTATGTGTCTTATGAAGTATATAACACTTTTACTACTTTTTATCAAAAAGACAACTGTTGCATCTAAAACGTCTTTTCTTAAACAGTGTATTAGTTTTTATAACCACATCTCGATTATCCCTAAACTCTTAAATTTTATTGTACATAATAATAAGCAATAAAGCAGATATTAAAATCAAAAGTTTCTCAGTATATATGTATGTAACACGATTTAAGTATGCCCTATTTTAAGTAATTTACTTTATGTATCGCAGCCTCACTGTGACAGATCGGTTTGTAATGTCTTATAAATATACCAAATTTGTATTAATCTCAATTTTGTTAAAAAATGGACTAATCCACTTTTGGCCGCTCAATTAAAGGATCCCGTACAGAATGCACTTAAATAAAGTCTCGGCCAATATTGTTTGTAATTTTTGTGCCAACCTGTGGATTTGTGATTAATGATAATAAAGACTTCTTAGCACCAAGATTCGTAAAAAAAGCAATTTTTTAGAAATGTCACGGCCATATTGCATCCGACATTTTGAATTTTAGAAAACTTATTACAGATTGATGTACGTCTATCTCAGAAACATCCCGCTACCATACTCTCTAAATTTAAATCAGTGAAAAGTCACTGGTGAATCAGCGCGAAATGAGCCACTGATTTGAATCAGTGAAAATTTCAATGGAATTTCTCTGACTCTCAGTCAAAATGTAACTGATTGAATCAGTGGTGTTACTGAATCAATCAGTAAGACATTTGACTGAGAATCAGTTAAATTTGATTGATTCTCAGTCAAAATCTCACTGATTGAAATCAGTGGCTCATTTCGCGCTGATTCACCAGTGACTTTTCACTGATTTAAATTTAGAGAATATGTTCTGCAATTAATTAATAGCAGTTTAAAGGTTAAAAGATAGCCTTTGACGTCAGTATGGACTTGTTCTGGAAGAATGAGAAAGTGGAGAGTCATGTCGTGTTGGCAAGGTGCACTAATAGGGTATAAGTCCCCGGATAGGCATCCATTGGCAGGGGTTCGAGTCCTCTCGGTTGCACGGTGTGCTCTTCCACGGCTTATTTTTTCAGAACAAAATTTTAAAGTATAATTTAAATTCGAAAAACCAATCGAATTTAAATGTTAAATTTACCACCAAAAGCTCGAACCAAGAGCGTAATAGGCATCGAGTAATAGATGTCGCTTTACCGGTAAGGTCGAAATCTTCTTTTCAATAGCAGTTATTGTTTGGTCACATTTAATTTGTCTTTATATACTTACTTACTACTTTTCACTTTTTCCACACGGTCTAACAAAAAAAATAAAAAGTTTTAGCGGTTTTACCACTCGCACTTTTTCCAGGAGATCCTAAACTACAAAACTGCCAAGTTACAAAAAATTTGACCGAGACTTTTTTTCAGTGCATTGTGTTTGGGAAATTTTGAATTTGTGATGTACCTATGCAAATTTTAAAAATATTTTAAAATCCTTTTAAAATATGCTTTTTATTAAATGTTGAACCAACGTTTCACAAAGTTGCTAATATTGTTTTGTTTTCTTCCAATAAAACAATTAATAATAAAATAATTATTATTCTTTATCTTATTAGAAAATTTGTCAGTCATTGCAAGAAATTAATAAATTGGATGTTGTGTTCAGAAGATTGGGAATTCAAGAAGATTACACCAAGACCTACAAAAGGCTTATAGGTTGGATTTTAGTCTATTCTCTTCTAATTTTAGGGCTTGCAATTTTCTCTTTTCTTAGGAAACAAACCACGGAAGAAAATGTGAAATTAAATTTTATCAGTTTTGCCTCGAGTTTTGCCGAAATTATTCTGGCAAATTGGTCTACTTTAGCCTTAACTGTAGTAGGCTTAAGTTCTGTTCTTAGTCTTACGTAAGTATTTATTTTTAAAAAATCACTTGTCTGATATACAATTTGTTAATAGATTTATGTTTATTTGCCATCTTTTACAGATTCATTGAGAGAAAATTAAAGAATTTAAATACCATCTTAAAAGAAAAGTTTTTATCAAGAAAAGAAAATAATTTTTTTAATGAGAGTCTAGTACAAGTCACAACGATAAATTCAAGTCACGTATGGGATTCTGCAGATGAGGAAGACAATTATTATGAACGAGAAAGCAAAAAATGTATGAAACAATTGAAGTAAGTTACATTTATAAAAGAATCGCAAAAAAATTCCCCCTCTGCGTACGCTCTTGTACACTACAAAAACTGTCAAAAACAGATATCTTATTTTAACGCATATGACATTTAGAAAACACCTTACAGTCATTTCAAGTCATTTTATTGATTAGGAACATATGTACACTTAAAAAAATGCTATTGAATCAATAGCACGCATATTTAGTCAATTCAATATCATTGTTGTTGAAACAATAACTGCCTTCTCGAATTAAAAATAGTGCTTTAGAATTAATTAAATATCGGTTCAAGTAAATAGCATATACTTTTGGGCGCATGTAAATATGCGGCTTATAGAATCAGTAGAATTTTTTTCTCAGTGAAAGACTCTTTTCATTGGTCCAAATCTAAAACACAATAAAATATCGTAAACGTTTTTTTTTGGCAATAACAGTTTATTTAGTTTATTTAGAACTTCGTAAATCAAAATTTAAGGTCTGCACTTTTTTCCTATTTCATGCTAATTAAACAAATGATCATTTTCATTTTATATATTCTACATTTCATCCATAACTATAATGTTCACTATGTTGTTCAAAGAAACCTTATTACAAATTTCTCAAATCAAATGGCCTTCACAATGCTCTTCCACACAATCGTAGGACACTACCCAGTTTTTAAATTTTATATAAAGTTTCAATATATTTCGAAAAATTCGTCCGTCTTTTTTTAACTTTTTAATAAATGATTTAAAATTTAAAATTAATAATACTAAAAACTCCCAGATAATAAGTTTCAAACAATTTAGACGATTTTTTAAAATTTGTCCAACATATTGAATTCGACATTTTTAATTTTTAAAATCTGATCTCCAATCATTTTTTAGCGACCCCAAAAATACTTCAATAAAAACTTTTAAATAAATTTGACGAATTTAAAGAAAGTTATCTACTACCCTGGATCCACCATAATAAATTTTTAAAATTCGCTATAAAAAATAGCGAGTTTCAAATAAAATTGCTGATTTTTTAATACTTTGTTCGCTATATTGAATCTGACATTTTGAATTTTTGTAAACTAACTTTTAGTGCACAGAGTTACTTTTTCAATTCTCTTAAGCGTCAAATTTTAATTTATAACTTTATCTATAATTGTAGGTAATGCGTTGTAATGGTGATAAAAATCAATAATATGTAACGTACATTCCTTAGAATCGTAAAATAATAATCTATATAAATATAATCAACGTTTTGTCCGTACATTGCACCAAGCTGAAGAAGTTTTACATACTTTTTCGTTTTGAGTGATAAGGATTACAAAAATGTAGAAAACAAAAATTCTGTCTGTCTATAATCTATAAAAATCTGTCGATAATATTTTATCTGGGCATCACTTTAGAACATCTTGGCCGATTCATGTAAGATTTGACAGAGTATTAGAGAATTTCTCAACTGAGATTTAAAAAAAAAATTACTCTCTAAATTTCTTGGGAGTGAGTTTTCACTTCACGAAGAGTGGAAATTGAGCCACTCTGGTCAGAGTGAAAGACCCACTCTAAAAGAGTGAGATCTTACTCTTAAAGAGTGAACTTTCACTCCAATTTGAGTGGAAATTCACTCCAAAATTAGAGTGAGAATTTACTTTTTACTTGGAGTGAAAAATTCACTATATAAGAGTGAGATCTCACTCTTTTAGAGTGGGTTTCTCACTCTTGATTGGAGTGGCTCAATTTCTACTCTTAGTGGAGTGAGAACTCACTCCAAGAAATTTAGAGAGTAAGAAAATGTTATTAGAAGATGAGATATACAGCTAAGTCGCATATTCACATACACATATACACACACACACACAAATATAACTTAACATCAAAGTAAAAAAGAATGTTTACACACATACATATATATTTATATGTATATATGTATATATCACAAAACTTTGTACGCAAATCACATTTAAACAACTTAACCGATTTAAACGACATTTTGTGGTATATTACGTATTGACCCAAGTTAGTTTTAGGGTAGACCGCCCAACAGTAGATAGTAAAAATTTCTGATAGGTGTAGTTATTTCAGCCTGAAGTTATTGATAGAAAGCTTAACGCTAAAATGAAGCTAATATAATCAAGTAAGTAATGCAGAAAGCACAATAAGTTAGGTCCCTCTGTCGAGAAGTCCTGAAAACCCATAAGGGGTGGGGGGGGGGGTATGGTTTAAATAGCCAAAAAAAACCCTTTTTAAACATTTTTTTTTTTTTTTGACGAAACTACTAAATCTTTTTTAATCCTTTTATTACTACATCTCTAGTAACTTTTAAAGTAACTTTTTGAATTTTTTAAGAAAAAAATGTCCAGAAACAACGGAGTTGCAGCCACTTCCAGTAGGCCATGTCGAATTATATTGTGCGTCTAGTTCTCGATGATTACATGTAGTACTGTCAAGTACGCGAAATAATTCACACGTTCAGAGTTTAAATTTTAAAGAATTTCCCGCGCTGCTGAGCGCCTCCTACACTCACGCGCAGATAACCTCTCATATTGTTTTGTTGTGCGGAATAAATACACGTACGGAGATTTATTTATGAATATTATAGTTGTTTATTAGTTTAAATTCTATAGATTTTTGTTAAAAAATGGGAAAGCACAAGAAAAGAAGTCGTTCTCGATCGAGAGAAAATGATAAAGACACAAATAAAAGACTGAAGAAGAAATCTCAATTATTGAAGGTAAAGTATCATAAAAAAAAAAAGTTAAATTTTGTTGTTGCAACTTTCTTTCACATGAAAATGTTGTCAAAGGCTATCTCCATACGAGAAGTGCCCGTTCTACACGAACACATACATATATGCGTATAGTTCCACACGAACTCAAAACGCATCAATCAGTCACAGTACTGAGTATAATAAAAAGTTTTATTTTCAGATAAGGAGAATGCTCCTACCAATAAGGTTAATGAGTCTCAAATAGAGACTGAAATCCCGGAAACTAAAGATGAAATATCACCTGAACAGACAGAACTAGATCCTAACCTCAAAATTTCTGAGGCAGATTTGGATGCGGAATTTCTTGCGATGTTTGGAGAAGAAATTTCTCAAAATAACAAAGTAAAAGTTAACGAAGGTGTAAAAAAATGGTGGGGTGAATGGATGCAGATTGGTTTGTCCGAAGAAAAGAGAAAGGAACTGAGGGAAAAATACGAAAAGAAAAGTGATATGAAGGCAGAAGCGCCTAAAGTTAACTTAGAAATTCAGAGACATTTATCTGAAATTTCGAAAAAACGCGATCAGCATTTTATCGATACGCAAAATTGTGAAGGTTCTGCCATCACTGCATTAGCAACTGCCGTAACACAGGGTGTAGATGATTCTACTGAAACAATAGATTTCGAAAAAATAATGCAGCACTTGTGGGATGCTGGAAAAATTCTGTCGGATGTTTTCTTCCAGCAGTCTGTTGCAAGAAAATCGTTTATCACTCTGGTTTTAGATAAAGAAATAAAAGCAACACTAGAGGCAACAACTTCCGATGAGTGGTTGTATGGAGAAAAATTAACGGAAAAGGTTAAGGAAGCAAAATCCATTGTAAAAGCAGCGGCAACACTTAAACCAGTAGAAAAAACTACTAACAAACCTCATCCAAAAAATGTTCAGGGAAACTGGAAGAGCCCACCTTTGAGGTTCTCACAGGTAGGCAACCAATTTCGGAAGAAATTCACAAATCCGAGATTCAAATTCAAACAACAAACAGGACGTCCGTTCTAAAATCCGGGGAACAAGCAGATCGAATAGAAACAGCTGATCAGGAAATAGAAAAGGTGAATTTTGTAGCTGGTAGATTAAAATATTTTTTAGAAAATTGGAAAAGCATTACTAACGATGCTTTTATCCTTAACTGTATTAAAGGTTATAAAAACCCTTTTGTTTCTACCCCTCTTCAATGTCGAACACCAGTTGAGCCTTTCTTTTCACTTCGAGAAAAAGAAAAAATTCATTTAGAAATAGATAAACTTTTGAAAACTGGGGCGATAGAGCACTGCGTTAAATACGATGATCAATTTGTATCAACTTACTTCCTGGTTCCAAAACCAGACGGTTCACAACGGTTTATTTTAAACTTAAAAAATTTAAATAATTTTATTGAAGCTCCTCATTTTAAAATGGAAGATCTTCGATCAACAAAAAATTTATTGTCTAAAGGAGTTTACATGGGAAAGATAGATCTTAAGGATGCTTATCATTTAATCCCTATACACGAAGATCATAGAAAATATTTACGTTTTATATTTAATAATAAAATTTATCAATTTACTTGTCTACCGTTTGGTCTCTCAGTAAGTCCTTTTGTTTTTACAAAATTACTTAAACCAGTAGCAAATGCACTTCGATCTCAGGGTTTCTTATCAACTATTTATCTAGACGATTGTTTATGTATTGGAAACAATTTTAAAGCTTGTGAAGAAAATTTAAAAAATACTATAAAAATTTTAGAAAAATTGGGTTTTATAATAAACTATAAAAAAAGTTCAACAACACCACAAAAACAATGTAAATACTTGGGATTTCTTATTGATTCAGAAAATTATTCTATAAATTTAACAATTGAAAAGAAACAAAGAATAACAACAATGATCAACAAATTTGAAACAAATAAAGAATATAAAATTCGTGATTTCGCTAATTTAATTGGAACGTTAATAGCGGCTAGCCCGGGAGTTAGTTATAGTAAGGTTTATTGTAAGGGTTTTGAGAGAGAAAAGTGGCTTGCTCTATTATTAAACAATAATGATTACGATGGTTATATTAAAATTAAAAAGTATCTGTTAGAAGATCTCACGTGGTGGAAAAACAACATACAGGTTGGAATTAATCGAATAAGATTACAACAGTTTCGACTAATAATTAGTTCTGATGCGTCCAGAACAGGCTGGGGAGCAGAATCGAAAGGAAAAATAGTCAATGGTTTTTGGAATCAGGAAGATAAAAAATCGCATATTAACTATCTTGAGCTCTTAGCAGCTTTTTTTGCCTTAAAATGTTTTGCTTACAATGAAGGGGGATGTGAAATCTTGTTGAGAATAGATAATACGACTGCACTTGCATATATTAACAAAGCTGGGGGAATTAAATTTCAAAATTAAATGAACTTTCGCGTGAAATATGGCAGTGGTGTGAAAACCGACAGATTTGGCTAACTGCATCGTATATAGCGTCCAATGAAAATGTGGATGCAGATGCAGCATCTAGAATAGATAATATTGACACAGAATGGGAGTTATCTCAGGTAGCTTTTAACAAAATAATTAAAAATTTTGGATCAATCACAATTGATTTATTTGCGTCCAGAATAAATAAAAAATGTGAAAAATTCTGTGCTCGATATCAAGATCCAGATGCAACAATAATAGATGCATTCACTAGCTCCTGGAAAAATGAACAATTTTACGCTTTTCCTCCTTTTTCATTAATATTGCCAGCATTACGAAAAATTATAAATGATAAAGCCACCGGAATCATGGTTGTGCCACTATGGCCTACTCAACCATGGTATCCGCTTTTCATGAGCTTATTAAAACAGTCTCCATTAGTTTTTGAACCTTCTCTAGACTTGCTTTTGTCTCCTTCCAGAGAAATCATCAATCCTTTGGCTCGCAAACTCTCACTGGTGGCAGGGATACTGTCCGGCAGGCGTTCTTGATCAAGGGAGCAACAGAAGATTCAGTCGATTTACTTCTGGATTTAATCACTCCAACAACTATGAATCAATATAAAGGATGTTTAAAGAAATGGATAGATTTTGCCAATAAAAAAAATTGTGACATTTTTAATCCAAAAAATTATGAAGTGATCAGTTTTCTAAAGGCGAGATTTGACGAAGGTGCCAGCTACGGAGTGCTGAATTCTTCGAGATCAGCGATTTCCTTAATCGCCAAAACTGAATTATCTGGAGATAATCTTATATCTCGATTTATGCGGGGCTGTTATAAAAATAGACCCCCAAAGCAAGGTACGAAACTACTTGGGATACAGAACAAGTTTTATCTTACATTGAAAAGTTAGATAAATAGTCATAACC
This sequence comes from Ganaspis brasiliensis, assembly GCA_037103525.1. Lineage (NCBI taxonomy): Eukaryota > Metazoa > Arthropoda > Insecta > Hymenoptera > Figitidae > Ganaspis > Ganaspis brasiliensis. The sequence continues at coordinate 616,404 of JAZKLR010000082.1, forward strand.
TTAAAGACTTATCTGAAGTCATAGTTACGTTACTGATGTTAGTAAGAGCACGTAGACTACAAACATTGGCTTTAATAAACATTGATAATATCGAAAAACAACGAACGGGAATTCAGATTAAAATTCCAGATTTAATTAAAACATCGAAACCAGGGAAGGAACAACCATTACTTTTTCTGCCCTTTTATAAAGAAAGAGAAAGAGTTTGTGTGGCTTCGTTAATTTTAGAATATTTGAAAGTAACCAAACAATTAAGAGGAAATATAAAACATTTATTTATCTCAACGATTAAACCAGTTAAACCTGTTAAATCTCAGACAATCGGTCATTGGGTAAAGTCACTTCTTAAAAAAGCAGGAATTGATACAACAGAATACACTGCATACAGCATAAAACATGCTTCAGTGTCAGCAGCATTAAAGAAAGGGATTGACGTAAACACTATCAGACGGACAGCAGGCTGGTCAGACGGCTCAAATACTTTTGCCAAATTTTATAATCGCCCAATTAAAAGTTCAAAAGATAGTTTTGCTTGTGCAATTCTGGCAAAGAATTAAAGTCAATTCAGTGATAAATCTGTCTTCTTATAACTTAATTATGTTCTTTTGTGTGTTTCAATGTGAAATTGATATAATAAATAAATAAATAAATATATAAACTTAAAACGCATAAAGTTACCATATACTCTAAACATCTACATGTAATCATCGAGAACTAGACGCATAATATAATTGCCAGATCAAACAAAAAGATATCCCAAAAGATATCCCAAAAAGATGATTTCAATCATCTTCAAAATAGGATGGTAACTTTATTTGAAAATACTCTAAAAATATGAGAGGTTATCTGCGCGTGAGTGTAGGAGGCGCTCAGCAGCGCGGGAAATTCTTTCAAATTTAAACTCTGAACGTGTGAATTATTTCGCGTACTTGACAGTACTACATGTAATCATCTTCGAACTAGACGCTACATATAATTTCGATCGAACGTCGCCCGCCTTCGGCGGGCTCGTTTGATCTGGCAATTTTACGATGTCCCGGATTTTAAATCGTAGAATCATCTGAAACACATGGGATTGAGAAAAATTAGCTATTTGAAAGTATACCTCCCAGTCAACGTTGCCCTTTTATTAAAAAAAATTTTTTCTATTTTTTTACGGTCGTTTAATGTCAAAGTACGTTTTTTAGCCTAAAAAAGGCGCCATTTTTTTTAAAAAAAGGCTGCACAATCGATCAGAAGCAAAAAATAAATAAAAGGGCAACGTTGACTGGGAGGTATACTTCCAAATAACTAATTTTTCTTAATCCCATGTGTTTCAGATGATTCTACGGTTTTAAATCCGGGACACCGTAAAATTCAACATGGCCTACTGGAAGTGGCTGCAACTCCATTGTTTCTGGACATTTTTTTCTTAAAAGATTCAAAAAGTTACTTTAAAAGTTACTAAATAATGTAGTAATAAAAGGATTAAAAAATATTTAGTAGTTTCGTCAAAAAAAATGTTTAAAAAGGGTTTTTTTTTGCTATTTAAACCATACCCCCCCCCCCACCCCCTTAAATAGAAAATTTCGAATTTTGAACGAATATAAATGAAACATTTCTAACAAACAGGTGAAAAATTTGGATGTTTGTAATCATCTAAGAATGCTGTCATTTAATAATTAATGAATTACTTTTCTATAAACAAAAACTATATGAACAATCAGTGACATGAGCCTTTACTGTTTTATGAGAAAAATGTTTATTTTAATCTAATATTACTGTTTTTTGTAGACAAGTTTACTCAAAGCTTTATGAAGTTTCAGTGGAAATGAATTATATTTTTCAAGCTTCTTGGACACTTCAAACTACTTTACATTGTCTTAACATCATAAAAAAAATTTATTTGCTAATGTGCTGTTTCGTTGATTTGAAATGTTATGGATATGCAGTTTTCGTATTAACGATTATACTACATATCTTGAGATTTTGGCAAGTGAACACAACTTGTTCTTCTATCAAAAATGAGGTAAGGCTAAATGTGAAAAACGTTTATATCAAGTAGAATAATAATAATCTATATATCATTGCACGGAGAATAATATATATAGTATACATATATATATATATAGTATACCCTCTCGTATCACCTCAGTATAAGTCATGTCAAGTCTTTGCTCAACGAAAAAAAAATGATGCTTTTTACGCAGTTTTTGCATTTTTCTCGAAAACATCATTTTGGGTAAAAAATTTATGAACTCTTTAACTCTGAATAAGTCAAAACTTCACTTATTCTACGTTGCAAGGTGTTCTCTCGTTCAATAAGTATATATAATTATGCATTTACTATAAGTGGAAATTCACTAAAAATAAGTTAAAAAGTCACTTATTGTAACTGCACATATATAATATATATATATATATATATATATTGTACACTACTGGCCACGAGTATGTGACTACTTACGAGCGACTAGATTAAAAAACATAGCTTTACATTTTCAACGATTTCTCTGCAGCAAAATAAGATAAAACAAAATCTAAAAAACGGTTGAAAAACTTACTAAGTTTCACGTAAAACAGTTTATACTTAAAGACATTTCATTAAATAGCTTCTGACATGTGAAGTGAGAAATACAGAGGAAAAATTAACTAGTTTTCTTATTTTTAATTCTGGATTTGAACTCCTAGAAAAATCCAGAAAAATAAAATAAAACAAATTTTAAAAACGTATTTAAATATACGTTACTATTTCATCTTTAAAATAAGCTTCACAAAGTTAAAAAAAGTTAAGCAGTTATCGAGTTATCAATCCAAATGTAAGGGTACCTATATTGTATCTGATCAGTACACTGCAAAAACAGGTGTCTTAAATTGTTCAAAAATGTCTTAGACACCAAAAGTATCTTAACTTAAGACATTTTTGTCCAATTTAAGACACCATTTTTTGCAGTGTAGTTAGAAAATTAGTATCCGCGACTCGATTCTCGCTTGGCGCGGAAGCGGAAGTCGAAGCAGTGACGAAATTGATGGGTAAACAATAGGGCCCCAGTTTTTTTACATCACTTATAAAATTTTGTCAACATTACTTTAAACTACAGTGTTTTTATTAAAACACCTATGTACTTGTAAAAAAATAATTATAATCATTATAAATTTTCAATTGAACTAATAATTAATAAATATTTTATATTCAAATTATTTTTTAATTAATCATTTATAATTTTCGTTAATATTATTTACTAAAATATAAGGAAAAAAGTTATTTGTAAACAATTTATTCGCAATAAATAATAAAATTTAACTAATATAATTCCTATTATCCCATAAAAATTTAATAAATTATTTTTTAATATTATTAAAATATTTATATTTAACATATTGTAGACCATTTTTTATATAGATTCATCAAGTGCATTTAGTGGCCTTTGATCTTTAATTAATTAATTTAATTTAGAAGCAATAAAATTATGTAACCTAAATTGAAAAAAAAATTTAATTAAAGACCAAAGGCCACAAAGTGCATTAATAGATTATTAAAATATATTCAAAACGAAAGTTCTAATTTTCACTTATCTTTAATTTAACATAAGTTTCCAAAAAATCTATGAAAACTGTTTCAAATTCTTTCAGCCCATTTATTAATTATGCATTAAAATTTTAAAAATTATCTTTTCAATTTAAAAATCTTTTTGTACAATGCCATCATTAAAATAATTTTTACTGAATTTTTTTATTAACTGTATAATTTCTTATTTAAACAATTTTGTACAGAAAAGAATACACAGTTAAATTAATAATCTTTAAGTTAATAATAATTGAATATTAAATTGAACTTATAATTATACACAGCTTTATTAAATTATTTTTCACAAGTCATTTATAGTTTATTAAATGTTATTTATTTAAATCTGAACAGTAAAGTAAATAACTTTAACTTACTTGCAACTAATAACAAAATTAAAACAGACCATTATAATAGTTTCTTGTTTTAACTTTATTATAAATTATAAATAACTGTTAAGAAGTAAATTAATTAAACTGTCCAGAATTAAAAGTTCATTTTAATATTTCATTATTGTAAATTTAGTGATAAATAATTTTACTATTCTTTTCCATACAATAAAAAACAGGATAAAATGTCTAAAAAGTACATTTTTGGAGCTTTTTGAAGCACTATAAATAGAAAACGCAAAGTGTTCAAAGTCTCTAACAGTAATTATTACATTTTTTTATTTTTATTTTATCCACTTATTGTGCCCACAATACAAGATCATTTAAGGGCAATACAAAATAAATACATGTACAGATTCGTAACATAGAAAATGAAATTAAGTCATTGTACAATGTCTATATAGATTAAATAATGAAATTAAAAAAGGAGAAAAAATTGAAATATTAAAATGAGAAAAAACATAAATTATATAAAAACGTAAAAGATCCAATTACTGTATGCATTAAGGAAAGAATAACAATCAATAATACTGGACCGTTATGGAAAAATTCAAAAACAATAGCAAAAATGTTATAAGAAATAGATGGAGGAATGTACAATAATAATATAATACAGGTCTCTATATGAAAATCAAATGGACTCTACTACACAATTATTTTAAGAAGAAATAACCACAATGATGTCTAGATTTAAAAACGATACCGACAATTGAATCATCGAAATTTTGAAAACACTTGATAAGCGGTTGTAGTAATAAGGCCCTTCACATTTTGATAATAGGAGCTTAAGTGTCCCTCTCCTTCACTTCTACAATCCTGGGCGTTCCGTTGACGTAACGTATGAGCAGGTTCATCTCTCCATTGGCTATTCGCTCTTGCAGGACTGGTTTCAGTTGATTGTAGAGTTGTTGCTGTTTCCTAGTGCGATCTATTGCCAATGTCACACCTTTGAAATCGTTTGAAAGATTTAAGGTAGTTTTCATTTGCTTGGCAGAACTGAGAATTTCCATTACCACTGTCTGGGATTTGCAGAACAACTTCAAAGGACGTGGATTAGGTCTTAGATGAGAAAAAGTACCAATCCGAGCAAAATTTATGTTTTCCACAATAATACTAGAATTCTCTTTTAATATGAAATTTAGAAGATTCAATAATTTTTGCCTGTCAGCACTCCTGTCATAAGAATTCTCAATGAGAGGTTCGAGAAAATCAAACACAATGACATTTGACATAGATTTAATACGTAAATCGATTTCATTTAGGATATTTTCACTATTATCTTCAATAGGTGTAGACATAATTTTCTCAATATTAGATTCAGCGATTTCTATCCTGTTCTGATTCGATAAAACGTTATCCTCAATAGTCGATAATCGAAGATTTATATCCTTCACATTTATTATTATTTATTATTGCAGATTAAGGAAACAAAGAAAATATTAGAGACTATAGAACAACATAAGAAAAATTTGCATCTAAAGGAAGAGGTAATAAAACTTAAAATATATATAGCTTTTTGTATATCATCTATTTAGACATTTTTAATTCAATTATTATTAATTATTATTTTTTTGCAGGTCAACGCGTTACGTTCTAAAATAAATGACTGGCCTTTAATTTTTTTATTACTTGGGGAAATCCAGTTGGGATCCAAATATTTCCGTAAGGTACAAATTATATATACCTATCTATTTTCTATTTACAGCATAAATATCAGTATTTACACTCTCGTTCAGTCACTTTTGTTTACCCTACAGCAATTAAACGTTTTAAAATATGTAATGTATTTGCTTGAGTTATTGATAAATAAAAAACGCAGTTTTTTAAATTAATTGTTTCTAAATTCGTAAAAACTTTACAAATTGACTTTTTCTATAAAACTTTGATAAAGTATAACTTTGTTCAGATCCGGCGAATCATATTCAACCCGGGTGGGTAGTTGACTTGGTGAAAGGGAAAAGGAGGAATTTAAAAAAGTTTATATGAGTAGTGAAATTTTAAGGATATAGAAAACAGGCTATTTTAATGAACGTACCCACCTTATTCGCCTGGTCAGTCTTTGTTTAGGTCAATCGACTTGTTTTAAAGCAAGGAATACTAATTTTTTGAATATGACTGAGCGAGAGGGCACATCTATATGTATTATAAATTATATTGCTTTTAGTTTGCGGTAGGAATCATCGTTAATGTGATAATTATGTTTCAACTAAAAAGTATATCAATAAAGTATAAAGGTAATACGCTCAAGGAAGAATAAATTGTATCTGAAAAGGTGTGCTTGCATCAAACACAAAAAGAACCTGATCTCAAGTAGTGTATGCTACTTCTTTTGCGACGCATAAAAAATGAACCTTGTAACTGGCGCCATGCTTCACGTCGTTTAACATTGCACAAATTGAGTATGCAATCAGAAATGAGCAGAAACTTTTTGTGCGAAAATATCGTGGAGTTAAGTAGGAAAAGAAAAGAATACTTCAAGTTTTAAGTAATTAAAGAAGTATCAGTAAATAACTTGTAATTTACGTTGCAAAATGATTACCTAAAAGTTTAATTATATTAGTTATTACAAGAAAAAAAATACTCACGTACATCGTTAATATATCATATATTTTTCTTGAATATCTAATTAGGCGCCAATCCAGTGGGAGAGGGAGGGGATAACATTTCTTGCCCCTCACAGAGCTTTTTATTTACATGAGATAAAAGGAGATAATAATAATAGTGTTGTCTATTTCCATCTTATATAATAATAATTATAAACTTTATATTTGATAAATCACAAACCTGTATACTGCTCATAAGTTAAAGTCAAATATCTCAAGAAATATTAATCTAAGCGATTGGGTCCATATGACCTTTTTTGTAGGCAATTAAGTTTTCAACAAATTTGTCATTTACAATTTTTTGGTCAAATTTTTTTTTTTAGAGATAACAGCAAAAAAACGAGAATTTTGTGTAAAAATCATCTTTAGCGACACGTATCAACTCACATGCACAACTTACACTCTTGCGCCAATAGACAGTTTTGTAGAGTCAAAAAAGAAAGAAAATTTCCTTCCAAATTGTATATAGTAAAGAAACAAATTCGATCCTAAGAAGGTAAATAATACAAAAACAGAATTTCTTACTTTTTTGTATTTTATTGAGTCACGCAACGTTTCAATGACTGGTGTGTCTTTCTCATCAGGCTAATTTTTTTTAAAATAAAAATAGACGCAAATTAAACACAGCACTAACAAACTAATCACAAAAAATAAATAAATTAATTAAAAGTTTCTTACCTAAAGTACAATAAAATTACATGATTTTAGTCAACTAATTAAAATAAAATATTCAAATTGAAAAATTGTCGTCAATGAGGTAGGAGCATCATGTCAAGACTGATCACGAAGAAAGAAAATTAATTGTAGAATATTTGGTAAACAGGGGTCGATGTACTTAAATATAAACAGAGGTGGTAATCGCTAAATTTAAAACAGAGACAGTATTGATTAGACGGAGAAAAAAAACAATCATAAGTTCAGTCGGTCAATAAGTGGAAAATAGATTCTATTAAGATATAAAATTTCAAATTTTTTATTAATTGTAAATTCGTTACTTTTTATGTGTAACATTTCTGAAAAAACGCGTTTTTGTTTTTTGTAGAGTGTTCAATTCTGAGTTAATCAAGACCAAGTCTAATGGAATAGCATAAAATGCGCCAAAGTAATAGTAATTTAAAAAAAGTACGTCGATTTACGTGTATTTTACATGGAAAAGCTTTTAATGCTTTGGGCGAGTACTTAAAATTAATATTAAAGCCTGTTACTTCAAGGCAATTTTTTTTATGGCATTTACAACCAAATTTTGAGTGAGGACTAAAAAAAGTAGTCGAATAAAAATCACCCTAACGCACATACATTTAGGCACTTGCATAATAAAATTGAAAATTTACGCTTTTTAGATAAAAATTAGTCGATTTAGACTATTTTTGGGAAATTAAAAATCTTAGAGACCACAAAGCTTCCTATATTCTATGAAGAAGCAACACTGCAAAAACAGGTGTCTTAAATTGTTCAAAAATGTCTTAAGATAAGACATTTTTCGTGTCTTAGACACCAAAAGTATCTTAATTTAAGACATTTTTTACCAATTTAAGACACCATGTTTTTGTAGTGAATACATTAAATAATGAGGATTTGATGCCAAACACACAGGGGCGTCGGAAGGAAAATGTTGATGGGTGGGCTCACCAAAAATATGTTAAGACATATACACATACATACGCATATACACACACAATTATTTTGATGGGTGGGCTTGATACCACCCAGCCCACACAGCTCCGACGCCACTGCAAACACAAAACGTGTATGTTGGTTTTTCGATTTTACAAATCTAGAAGAAGATTCAAACTCGCATATCTCGAATCCATGAAAATGGAGTTATATTCTTTTACCTTTCTTCTTCTTGGTTTGTGGCTTTCGTATGGCCAATTAGTCACACAGAATTATTGGAGCGTCTAAAATAGGGATGGTAAAATCGAAATCAAATATGATCAATAATCGAATACTATCTTCCGATTAATCGATTAATTATAATCGATATATAGTTTAAATAAAGAAAAATTTAAATTATACAAAATATTTTTAAGAATATATCATTTAATTCTTTATTAAATTATATTAATAAAAATTTTATAACAAAATATTTAACACATATATTTAAACATTTATATTCAAAATTGTTATTTAATAAAAAAGCTTGTTATAAATTTTAGTTTTACTTTGACAAATCTAGTTAAATTAATATTAAAATAGATATTTCGAAATTATATTAATAAATTAATAATTAATTCTAAACAATATGTAATTTGAACAAATTAGTATTATTATTTAAATGGAATATAATACATTTCAAAACAATAACCCTACTTTTATTAAAATGTTTAAAGACAATTATCTTATAAAAACTTACCTATATTATAACTGTCACGTACATATTCACTAATTTCTCGTCCTCCTCACATCTTAAAATTATTTAAGGCGCCACACTTTATTTAAAAAATTTTAATTTAACCAATTTTTAACCTTTTACTTGAAACATTGCACAATGCAAACAAACTATCGTGACTTATACACTTTACAGGTGAAACGGTTTGAAACAGCGTAATCCCGCGACATTGTTTCTTCGGTTTGTCGCCAGAGGGCTGCCATCATTCTGCCTCACAAATGAGACCGAACTCTTAGGTATTATATATGGATCAAGAAATAAGCATTTTAAAAGGATAAGACACAAGATGTCTTTCCTCTAACAAAAAATAAAAGTGCGTCAAACTATTATGAATGGTTATGAATGACCTTATTATTAATAATTTTTCTAAATATTTTTTTTCAGACATTTTGAAAAATGTCTAAAAATTAAATTTAAAAAAAGATTTTTCTATCTTCTATTTTTAAATTTAATTTTAATTAACTTTCATTAATTAAATTTAATGAATTTAGATTTTTAACTTAAATTTTATTTATTAATATACAGTTTTTTAAAATTAAAAATATGAAAATTAAATTTTTTATTTTTGGCAGAATGTAAGTTCATAAACTTACATAAGAACTTACCTAAGAAATTACATAAGAACTTACGTAAGATCTTTTGCCAAATGCACACGTAAGATCTTACGTCATTTCATACATAAGAAATCACATAAGAACTTACCTAAGATCTTACCTAAGATCTTACCTAAGATCCAACATCAGATCCTACGTAAGGTTTTTAAATAGGGTTTACAATAAATTTGTTAATTGGTAATTTAAATCCTTGCACATCAACTACGTATTCCATCTTGAAGACTACTGAGCATTCCACGATTAAACAATGACTTTATATACTTTTTTTTTATCCTCACACATACAATTTTATTTCATTTTACACAGAAAATATCCAAAATCTACATCACGTACTGGATCACTTGTGAATATCAGATATAAATCATCTTGATCAGCTATATGTTTTAAACGATTAAACAGTTCAGAGTTTATTTCTTTCACTACATCCTGTGGTAAATAGACAAAAAAATCGTTATCAATTTCTACAACTATTTCTTCTCCAATTCTCTCTACATCAGAGACTGAATAGTAAGTTAAAGGAAAAAGATCATCAAATTTTTTCACCAATCTGGTAGTTTGAATTTTTGTTTCTTCTTCAATAAATGTCACTTCTTTCTTTTCCTCAGACATTTTGTTTTCTCTTGAACACAAATCTCACGCAGTTTACTTTAAAAGAACCTTTAGTCTTCACGCGTAACGATATACTAAGAGAAGAAGAACTCTTGAACCACTTGTAACTAACCTGGGACAATTCTTGACTAGGTCGAGCGCGTTTCAGTGACCTAATACATATGAATCATCTTTTTTTGTTTATGTCTCTTTACTCTTAAAGTCTTACTTTAAACTAACCTAGGACAAATTTACATTCCTATGACATAATATCAATCTTCTTTTTGTTCAAAATTTATAATTAATTTACAGTTTTCTTTTATTAATAATTAATAATAATTCTAATAGCTAATAAAAATTAATATTCAAAATTTATACAATTTTTTTTACAATTCCACTAATTGGTTTATATTCAACAATTCTGTCATGCAAAATTAAGCAATAAGCGGAAGTATTTGCAGGGAAATTGTCTTTTGATTCAAATTCTAAACGGATATCTACTGATCCGCTTTTCAGTGATTCATTTTGTTTCGAACAATCTATAACAATTAATGGTGCATATTCCAAAAATTGTTTTTTCGTTAAAATTGGCTGTGATTCTTTTCCATAATATGCAGCTTGAAAGTTATTAAACATTTCATACAAAGTAGAATACTGGTTTTTATTAATATTTAGATTCATATTTCCATATGGATAACATTGTGAATTTAAAAATAACTTTACATCAGATATGTTACCATGATCAAAATAACTTGAATTTCTCACTGTAGTATTTTTTCTGTTTTCCTGAAATCCTAAAACAATAAATCTAGGTTTTTCCAACTGTGTTGAAGTTTTTACACTCCAAATATGCTTTGGAGTAAGTGGCAATAATGGATACTCATACAATTCCCAAGTTCGAAAACTTATTGGAATAGATGGATCCTTTTCAATATATTTCAATAATTTAAATTTTCGAGCATCTGACAATTTTATATATGGTAATAACCATTCAACTTTTTCAATTATAATTTTAAAATTTTCAACAGGTGCTGTTTGTAGAACTGCATTTGAGTCTGTTCTTGATCTTGTAAAAATTAGTTCATGTTTAGCGTTAATAATGATCTTTTGATAATCTTCAGCAAAACCGAAAATCATATTTAGTAGTATACAAACATCAAAGTACCCTTCTGCGTTAGTTAATGTCGCATCTTCATTAAAATCCAACCAACCAACATTTTCAAGAAATTTATTTTGACTCTCATCAAGCGAAACATAATTTTTCATTAAACTTGTAAGCCCAACATTTTTATTTTTATCAATCTCTACACCGTTTAGTTCATACTTTGCTTCTTCAAATAAGTGACAAATACCATTAGAAATTAAACTTGTATTTGCTACTCGTGTTCCATCATTTTTTACCAGTTTCCATTTACATGAATCGAACTTTTGCTTGGAAGTAGACAATGGTCTTGATTCTGTATGGAAATACGAATTTGATCACTATTATTGTATGTTGATGATGCATATGGTTGCTGTGCATGTACTTCATAGTGAGCAATAGATTCATCGAAGATGATTGGTGAATCAATATTCAAAATTTCCCCTTCCATAGACTTCCATAGACTTCCTAGACTTTTGAGTAGCTGCAGGTTTTGAGGTGTTAGTTCCTTCGGAATTCGCCGTCGACTGATCCGCTTTTGACATCGTGTGTTAGTTTTATAACCAAAACCAATTTTCTTCTTATTATTAAAAACAATACCCATTATTTTAAAGATTTGATGTGAAGTCTTATTGTTATAGTTTCTCCACGGAAATTAATCAAATTGCCGTCTTGATCAACAATTCTTAGCCGAATATGATCTATTGTCTTGACTGCAAGTGGCAGGTAAATGACATGATTTGGCACTTCCACTATTTTATATCCTGGTGGCACAACAGGGAAAAATTCGTGAATTGTGTGCGCTTTTTCACCATTGATGTATGCCCCTGTAGTTATGTTACACTCCACTCTTATAGAATTTATTTTAATAATTGATACTGGTTGATTAGATTCATGGTATTCTTGTGCTTTTAATTTGTGTGGAGAAAATCCTAACAAACTGCCTATAGAGTGATTAGGTTCAAAATTAATTTCTTGATCACAATAAATCATAGATTTCAAAGTATTGTTATTGGGATTAATTTTAAAATCAATTCCTCTTTTTTTCAAAAAGAAATGCAAAGCATCATGAATATCATTAATTTCGTAACTTCCTGTGGCTAGAGTAATTTCTTCATTTCCAACGTGAAATTTATTTTTTCCAGTATCTGCATTAGGAATAGAATTAAAAGATAAAAATTCTACAAGACCAAGAGCATAATTTTTAAATGGAGATAATTCAATGGGTGGAAAAAATTGAGACTCTAAAATTGAAGCGTTTCCCGATAATGTTAATATAAGTGAATCGTCCATGTTGGAATCCAAATACTTACTGATTTAAAATTTTTAATTATTTGTCTTATATATAGAATACATGTCAGAAATTTTCAATTGATTACATAAAAATTTAAGACATAAATGGCCACATATATGGGTCATTCCATACGAAAAGGCAAATGGCTGAGTCCACTCGTAGTTTTAACCAATTTTAAAGATATATAGCTCAAAATTTAGCATTTTTTATAAGGAATCGAATGCCGTGTGGTACTTTTTGAAATATTCAAAATGGCGGCTACCACAGCTGGATATATAACCAAACTTTTTGAATTTCTGGGTTTAAGCGATTATTACTTTTATTATCTCGGATTAAAATTGCTCAAAACAAATTTTTCTTATGTTTTTGAGATCCCCGAGACAAAAAAATATGACTAAATAATCATAAATAAAAAATTCAAGATGGCGGATCCAAAATGGCGGTCAAATTTTTAAAATGCTATTGGATTTAACTGAAACTTGTTACTCGGAGGTATTTGAGGTCGCTGATTACGAATATGATCTCAAAATTTAAAAATTCAAAATGGCGGATCCAATATGGCGGACAATATTTTGAAAATTGATCGGATTTCTATGAAACTTGTTAATCGGGGGTTTTTGAGGTCGCTGATTTCGAATCTAATGTCAAAATTTAAAAATTCAAAATGGCGGATCCAATATGGAGGACGAATTTTTTAAAATTGGTCGGATTCGCTTGAAACTAGTTGCTCGGGGGTTTTTGGGGTTGCAGATGACGAATTTGAAGTCAGTTTTTCAAAATTCAAAATGGCGGATCCAATATGGCGGACGAATTTTTTTAAATTGGTCTAATTCGCTTGAAACTTGTTTCTCGGGGGTTTTTGGGGTCGCAGACTACGAATCTGATGTAAAAATTAGAAAATTCAAAAGAGGTGTACAATAAACAAGAATTAAATATTGATGGCAGTTGAAAGGCTACGTCTCTTGACACATTTTTCGCCATTTTATATCCACCATTTTTAATTTTTAAACTTTGACATTAGATTCGTAATCTGCGACCCCAAAAACCCCCGAGTAACACGTTTCGGACAAATCCGACCAATTTTAAAAAATTCGTCCTCCATATTGGATCCGCCATTTTGAATTTTTAAATTTTGACATTAGATTCGAAATCAGCGACCTCAAAAACCCTCGATTAACAAGTTTCATAGAAATCCGATCAATTTTCAAAATATTGTCCGCCATATTGGATCCGCCATTTTGAATTTTTAAATTTTGAGATCATATTCGTAATCAGCGACCTCAAAAACCCCCGAGTAACAAGTTTCAGTTAAATCCAATAGCATTTTAAAAATTTGACCGCCATTTTGGATCCGCCATCTTGAATTTTTTATTTATGATTATTTAGTCATATTTTTTTGTCTCGGGGATCTCAAAAACATAAGAAAAATTTGTTTTGAGCAATTTTAATCCGAGATAATAAAAGTAATAATCGCTTAAACCCAGAAATTCAAAAAGTTTGGTTATATATCCAGCTGTGGTAGCCGCCATTTTGAATATTTCAAAAAGTACCACACGGAATTCAATTCCTTATAAAAAATGCTAAATTTTGAGCTACATATATATCTTTAAAATTGGTTAAAACTACGAGTGGACTCAGCCATTTGCCTTTTCGTATGGAATGACCCATATATATATATATATTGACAAAAATGAATAATAAAATAGGGCGCCCTCGACTACCCCTCGTACTGCAAACATCAACATAAACAAATGGTTGCGTCAATATACCATTACAACCAACAGCCACAAAAATTGCGTTTTCAGTTACTTAAAAACAAGAACAAAGTAATTTTTTGTTCGATCGTATTAAAATGACGTCTATTTCAAGCAACCCTTGTTCTTAAACTATACTATTGCTTATTTAAAAATTTGAATATTGTTTGCTGATGATATTTCTTTTATACGCTTATTAATAATTAAGATGCACTTTTTAAGTAGCTAAATAATTTTTCAAAAAACTACAGATAAAAAAATTTTCAACTTAAATGAAATTCTAAGAAAAATGATGAGACAGAAGAAATATTATAATACTTATAGTTAAGAAATAATTTATTATTGATTGGGTTGTAATTTTGCAGAAAGAGTAACTTATTCTTTCAACAGTTATAATTTAGATGAAATACTGCAAAACTTAGAAGACAAAAAAATTATAATACCTAATTATCGAATTATTTATTCATATTGTTTTATAATTTAAATGAAATACTGAAAAACTTGAAGAAGAGAAGAAAAATTAAAATAATAATATGTTGTAATTTTTAAGCACAAATGATTTATATTCTTGCACAAGTTATAATTTTAACACATAAATAAATTATTGATAGACAAGTTGTTGTTTAAATGATTTACTGAAAAACTTGGGAGACAAGAAAAATAATACCTGATTATAGAATGATTTATTCTGTTATACATTGTAATTTTAATTCAAGAATGATTTAATATTGTGTTATAATTTAAATGAAATATTGAGAAATTGGGAGGAGAGAAGGAAAATTTGAAATAATAACATGTAATTTTTAAGCACAAATGATTTATATTCTTGCATAAGTTATAATTTTACTGCAAGAATAAATTATTGATGCACAATTTGTAATTTAAATGATTTACTAAAAAACTTGAAAGACAACAAAAATAAAACCTGATAATACACTGATTAATTCTGTTACACATTGTAATTTTAATGCAAGATTCATTTAATATTGTGTTATAATTTTAATGATATACTAAAAAACTTGAAGAAGAGAAGAAAAATTAAAATAATAATATGTTGTAATTTTTAAGCACAAATGATTTATATTCTTGCACAAGTTATAATCTTAATGCAAGAATAAATTATTGATGAACAAGTCGTTATTTAAATGATTTATTGAAAAACTTGGAAGACAAAAAAATAATAACTGATTATAGAATGATTTATTCTGTTATACATTGTAATTTTTAAGCACAAATGATTTATATTCTTGCACAAGTTATAATTTTAACGCATAAATAAATTATTGATAGACAAGTTGTTGTTTAAATGATTTACTGAAAAACTTGGGAGACAAGAAAAATAATACCTGATTATAGAATGATTTATTCTGTTATACATTGTAATTTTAATTCAAGAATGATTTAATATTGTGTTATAATTTAAATGAAATATTGAGAAATTGGGAGGAGAGAAGGAAAATTTGAAATAATAACATGTAATTTTTAAGCACAAATGATTTATATTCTTGCATAAGTTATAATTTTACTGCAAGAATAAATTATTGATGCACAATTTGTAATTTAAATGATTTACTAAAAAACTTGAAAGACAACAAAAATAAAACCTGATAATACACTGATTAATTCTGTTACACATTGTAATTTTAATGCAAGATTCATTTAATATTGTGTTATAATTTTAATGATATACTAAAAAACTTGAAGAAGAGAAGAAAAATTAAAATAATAATATGTTGTAATTTTTAAGCACAAATGATTTATATTCTTGCACAAGTTATAATCTTAATGCAAGAATAAATTATTGATGAACAAGTCGTTATTTAAATGATTTATTGAAAAACTTGGAAGACAAAAAAATAATAACTGATTATAGAATGATTTATTCTGTTATACATTGTAATTTTAATTCAAGAATGATTTAATATTGTGTTATAATTTAAATGAAATATTGAGAAATTGGGAGGAGAGAAGGAAAATTTGAAATAATAACATGTTGTAATTTTTAAGCACAAATGATTTATATTCTTGCACAAGTTATAATTTTACTGCAAGAATAAATTATTGATGCACAAGTTGTTATGTAAATGATTTACTGAAAAACTTGGAAGATAAAAAAAATAATACCTGCATTGCAAAAACATGGTGTCTTAAATTGGCCAAAAATGTCTTAAATTAAGATACTTTTGGTGTCTAAGACACGAAAAATGTCTTATTTTAAGACATTTTTCTTAAATTGAACAATTTAAGACACCTGTTTTTGCAGTGTGATTGTAGAATGATTTATTCTGTTACACATTGTAATTTCAAACCATTATAAGGATGGGGCCAAGACTGTAAGTGCTCGATGAGAAAAAACAATGAAAACAAAGATACTTTGTTAAAATATAATTCAAGAAGCAAAAAAAATAATAATAAATTTAAATATCTTTTTCTAATAAAATTAAAAATCAATTTTTTTACATTTTTCAATATGTTTTAACAAAATATTCTTAATATTACATTCTTTGTTTTTATGGTTTACCTTAAATCTATAAGCCAGGAGTTCCATTGCGTCCAATTATAAATTTTTGTAGTAGTTCTATCTATAATATCTCTAAATACTTAGCTAATGTTTTAAACAAACCTTTGGACGGGACTAGTCCTTATTATATTAAATATTCTTGGTCTTTTAAGAAAAAAATCCATCATATTAAATTTGTTCCTGATAAATTTACTATTAGTATATTTATTACCAAATTCTTTTCTTTTTAATTATTCAAAAATTTAACAAAAGAATTTTGTTGACACAACTAAATAATTTTTTCTAACACACGCACCGAAAGTACAATCTTTCTTACCTGTGAAGAGGTCAGAAAGTGAGTCTTTCCCGGCGACAGGGAGGGAATGTTTTATTTCTTCCCCATGACGTCATTGAAAGGGAGGAAATGTACATTCCCTCCCGGTGACGCCATTAACAAGGAAACAAGTGTTTCATGATGAATTCTTATGAGAAATAGAGGTTTATGATAATTACGCATGCAAAATAGCGTTTTATGATAATCACGCATGCGGAATAGTGTCTCATGAGAATTACGCATGCGGAATTGTGTTTTATGATAATGACGCATGCGGAATGGACAGAAGCCCAAGGGCATTTGCCGTTGGTTGTCACTCTGCGAATGTTAACTAATTTTTATCAGCAAATGTTTTTATACTTTCGGTATACGTGTGTTAGAAAAAATAGTATGTGCAACGCGGGAGAAAAGTGATTATCGACTTGTGTGTTTGCATCCCTCGCCTTCGGCTCGTGCTACAAACTCACACTCGCGAAATCACTCACTTTCCTCCCTAGTTGCACAATATACTATTGTTGTTCGTATATCAACAAAAAATAATTGATTGAGCTAACAACACACTTTTTCTAAAATATGGTAGAAATAAAGTTCCTTAAAGAGAGTTAGAACACGTGATCCCTTCCACTAGCGTGTTGACAAACCTCTTGTTTTTACTACAAAACTTTTGAACTAAAAAAAACTATTTTAATATTTAACCCTTAAACTGTAACTCTAGGCCACTAGTGTTTTCCCCTTTAAAAAGTGCTTTAAAGAGCACTGAAAAAATCTGGAAAAATTCATAGTCTAACATCATCAGTTTTTGCAAAAATGTTTGCAACTTGAAAAAGATTGAAGTTTTAAGGGCATGTGATGATAATGCTAAATTTGTCCGTAAACTTTCTCTTAAAGTACTCAATATTTTGACACTAAACTTTGTTGAATTACTCAACATACCATTAGAATGGTCTCTCTGACCCAAATTTATTTCATTTTTATCTTTAAACTAATTTTTTTTCAATTTTACAATTTTTGGAAAATTTTGAAAAAAAAGTAAATTTGAAAAATATTTAGTATAAAGACAAAAATGAAACGAAATTGGGTCAGAGAGACCATTCAAATGGTGTTTTGAGTAATTCTACAAAGTTTGGTGTCAAAACATTGAGTACTTTAAGAGAAAGTTTACGGACAAATTTAGCATTATCATCACATGCCCTTAAAGATAAATTCTTCTACAATATGAGTTAAAAAATCTAATTATGCTATTAAAAAGGCTACGTAAATTTCCAATCTATTAAACGAGCTCGACCCGCGCTCCACGGCGCGCTTGTTATTTTTTTCTTAATGAATGTTTATAATGTGAACTGTTTAAGAAAATTCATAAAGTGTAATTATTTATATAAATTGTTAATAACAATTTTTAAGCGCAAAAACTTCTTTTTACTATTGACACACCCCCAAAAATCAAATGCATACATTATAAAGTATGCAAAAAAATTTTTGTGCAAAAGAAATTAAAAATTGTAAAAAATCATTTCTTATATATTTTTTTGAATTAAAATTAAAAATTTATAAAACAATAATTAAAAAATCGATTCTCACAGATCTCTTTAGAATTTAGTTTTGCGTTAGAGCAAAGAAGAATTTTTTAATTTGGTTTAAAATTGCGGTCCAAAAGTCAATTTGAACCAAATTTTGTCATTTTATCCTACAGTTCCACCTAACCGGAGAATAATAACAAAAAACTTAACCTTAAACATGAAAGTATAATATTTTTATTTTACAGAATCTTAAAAGGTAAATGAATTATAAACATACAATAAAACAAAATAAAGAACTAAAAATTATTATTACTTACCAGTTTCACCATTTCCACTTGATCGAAAAGAAATCCGATAACAATTACCACGTGTATCCCAATAAAAAGAAATATCAAAACTTTAAATGACATAAATAATTATGATACTTTTAGAAAAAAAAAACATTTCAATAATAGAACTTAAAAGCAGACAAATACTCACCTGTCAGAAACGAATGACAATGTAAACAAAATATTATTTCACTTAAAACACTATAACCTGAACAACTTCACGAAAATCACTGTCACTTCTTAAACTATCACTCCTTAATTATTATACAATTTAATTTATTTTCAATTTATTATTATTTCATAAAATGCAATTATTCAATAAACCAAAGAATAAACAAAGATTTTAAATAAAATGAAAAATAGTACAAATAAACGTCTAAACTGTGATGTAGGGAAGTCAAGGTCAAAGCTAATTTCTATGTATTAATTATTTTAATAAAATTTTTTGTTATTTTAGATTGCTAACATTATAAGGAATTTTATAAAATAAACTTGAAGTTAAATATTTAATTAAAAGATTTTAATTCGTCTGCAAAACAAAAAATCGAAATTGAAAACTATCGATAGTGAGGTTTGATATCTACTGACCAATGGGAGACTTGGAAATGGAGTTACACGTCTGAAGTTAACCACAACGTCCGTTTTTTTAAAGATAGGATGAAGAAGACAATCCCCCAGGTTGAAGTCAATCCGTTAAAAATTAAGGCAGTAATCATGCCCACGAACTTAAAGAACGTTGTTACGAGAAAAACGTCTTTACAGTTTGGCAACGGAAAATAATTTACATTAAATTATTCCAAAACCAATTTTTATGTAATGGAAATTATATTCTATACACTTTAAAGTACCAATTAATCAAGAATAAATCGACTTTTTATGAGGACAAGTTGTAACTCTCTCTTAAAGGGACTAGGATTAAAACAAATAAGATACTTGAACTTAATTAATCGAAATGGAAGTTTAAAAGTAGCATTTTCGAAGAATTATTTTGTTACAATCAACAAAGTGGTTTGCAAGTGCTATATTAATGAACGTCCTCTGTAACTTTTAATCAAAAGGTGTTTATATTTAGTCAACTTATTTTCTTAGTGAAGGTCTTTTAAAATTTTATATAAATCTGTCTACATATAAGGGTTCAAGAAAGTCGACGTGCAAGGATATTCCCGAAATTCTAAGTAACGCAATTCTTATTGGACCGAAATTTATTTTAACAAATTCTTATATGACCGAATTTTTATTTTCCAAAATCTTATTTAACATAATTCTTATTTATCCTAAATATCACTTGAGATAATTCTTACTTCACTGAAATCTTATTTGGCATAATTCTTATTTAGCCTAAATCTGATTTCATATCATTTTTATTTAGCCTAAATCTTATTTGACATAATCCTCATTTAGCCTAATTCATGCCTAATTCTTATTTGGACAAAATCTTACTTAACCTAATATTTGTCCAAAATCTTATTTGACATAATTTTTCTAATGTCAAAAAATTTTTTCTATAAAAATATATGTCAAATAAAATTCTGTCCGTGTATAATTTAAGCTAAATATGAATTAGGTTAAATAACATTTAGGCCAAATGAGAATTAGGTCAAATAAGAATTATATCAAATAAGATTTCGGTCAAATAAGACTTATGGTAAAGGAGGTTTAGGCTAAATAAGAATTCTGTTAAATAAGATTTTGCCCAAGAAAGATTTAGGCCTAATAAAAAGTATATCAAATAAGAATTAGATCAAACAAATATTAGCCCAGATTAAATTAGGTCATACAAGAATTATGTCATTTGAGATTTGGAGAATAATCATGTTCCTCAAAAATTCATTGATTTATTTCTACATTCTCAAATAATAATGGAGATTTTCCTAAATGGAAATTCACCCACATACATTAGATATTAGATTTATGAAGAATTCTAGATATTTCAAGTCCCTTAAAACGTGTCCACATGATGCATGGTCGGACCTTAATAAAAATTTAAAAATAAGTTTATTACGTATTTTAAAATACACCAAAGTAATAATAAATTCATGACTCAACGTGGAACATTCTGTAGTAAATGTAGAGAAATTTAATTAGAGAGTAATGAACCGGTTGTAATTTAAATGAAATATTGGTCAATTTGAAAGACAGAAGGTAGGTATATATCGCCTGATGTGAGGTCAGATCTGACTAGATATATTTGAATATAGTCAGATCTAATAATATATTTGTTTATATCTGTGTGAAAATCAACTAATGTGAGGTCAGATCTAACTAGATATATTTGAATATAATAAGATCTGTTATAATATCTGTTTATATCTAGGTAGATATCGTCTGATGTGGAGTCAGATGTAACTAGACATATTTGCATACAGTTTAGAACTGTACAAAATAATCAAGACCGAACTATATTCGAATTTTTACGCCTAAGTTGAATGTCGAATATTTGACATTCAAGTCCGCCTAGGAGATAGTCTTGTTCGAATGTCGAATTTTGATATTCGCATTATTTTTCTATTGAATAAACACATACTCACTAGTAATCAAATATGTAAATATTGTGCAAGAGTGTTTTATGGTAATTACACATAGGGAAAAATGTTTTATGATAAAAACGCATGCACAGAAAAAAGAAAGTTCTTAATTTGTTGCAGGTTTTTTTAATAGAGGGTTACTGTCACTGTGGGTTATTTGAATAAACCGTAAAATCGTTGGAAAAAACTTTGCAGTAGATTAATATAACCCATATGTAGGGTTCTTGAACTATTTTAATCCCCACTTAGGGTTGTTACATGAATTTGATAAAAACTTACCATTTGGTAGAAAATAACTAGATTTCTCTCTATTTTCTGCTATTAAACAGTTTTTATATTTTAGTGATAAGAATAAAAGTGTTGAAAGGTGTGAAAATTCGACAATAATTATATACATATGAGTCAAATCACGCCAAGTGGGCACCCCTTCGGACCTTTTTCAACCGATTTTGATGAAACTTGGAAGAATTGTTGTACCAATAGGATACATTAAATTTGTAAAATATGGTTCATAAATATGAACGGGTTGCCTGGATACAGGGGGTCAAAGTTGATTTTTTTTTCGAAACGGTAATGTTCAAAAATTTTTAGCTCCAAAAATATTGGTCGTAGAAAAAATCTTCTAAACAATTTTTGTAGCACATTAGTTGTAGTTTTCAAAAAAAAATTAGTATTACCAGAAAATATTTTTTTTTTGTTTTAAACATTATTAATTGTTTTAAACAATTAAGTTTTTTTATGCTTTCTCCATCCTCATAAACATCTTCTGTTACATAAAAAAGTGTATTTGATATTTAAGTACAGAAATCAACAATTAAATTTAACTGCCCGACATTTGCATAAAAACAATCACAATTTGTTTATTGTGGTGCGCGACGGTTATGCTGTTTTACCTGATGGCGCGTAACCTCGTAATGGTGCTAGGCAAAAGTTTGATTTATTATTGGTTTTCGATTAATTATATTCATAAAACAATTAAAAGAAGATTACAATTTTAAATTAATAAATACTGCATTTCGTAAGAAAATTATAATAATACATTTATTAATAGTTATTAATTTACATTTAAAATAATGTCAAAATGGTTTTAACCATTTTAAATTTCGAAATTTTAACGATATAAAGAATGAAAAATGAACATTCTAACATTTTTTTTTTAAAAACCAGAAAATGTAGAAATTGCTTGAAAGAGTATATATATCAATTAATAATTAAAATAGACAAAATAGAAAAACGAATTGAAAAAAAAAATGAAAAAAAAATGAAAATGTCAATTTTTTAAAAAATTAATAATTGCGATTTTTTTTAAACTTTTGAAACAATGTAAACTTTTTATAGGTAAATTGATCCATTTTAATGTAAAGAATAACATTTTTAGTATTTAAAGTTGAATTTAAGAAACAAAACAAAAATGTTAACAAAAAGTCAATTTTTGATTCTTTAATCAATTTCCGAGTATCAACTTTGAAAATTATTGAAGAAGAGGAGGATTTAGATTGAAATGTTTTCTTTGTTTTAACGAATTAGCGAAATTTTTTTAAAAATCGTTAAACACCCTGAGTTTACTAATAAATTTAGAAAATTTTAAGCCTTAATTAAATAAAATAAATGGGTAAAGAATTTAAAAAAACAACTCGTTTTTCAAAACCAAGGTGGCCACAAAACTTAGTTTACAAATTTCCCTGACATTTCCCTGACTTTTCCCTGACATACAATTTTTATTATAAATAATAAACAAACAGCTAGGTAAAATAAATTAAAATTTTGCTATATTCTTAAAAGCAGGGCTGATAACAATCATGATCTTTATTAAAAAATTTAAAAAATCAGATGTTTTTTTATATGGGCATATCTCTGGAACATTTAACTTTTCAATAAGAAAAAATATTTTCTTTTTTTTATTAGCACAGTGTTCAAACTTTGTCCACATAAACTTCAAGTGCTAAGCTTTCAAATTATACAAATGGACAGATAAATCTTATTGTCTTCAAAAAATGATAAATTATTTAAAATTGCAAATAATTTTTAACCTGTAACAAAAAAATATTCAACAGGTGGTTGCTTTTTAGAATAAAAAACAGTTGAAATGAACTGCTTGAGGGGTTATAATTTTTAAAAAACGATAAACTTGTTTAATATTTTCAATATTTATAAGAATAGTAAAATACTAATAATAATACACTAGGAATAAATTTAAACAAATGTAAAAAATCAACTAAATACATTTTTTAGTTAACCTTCACGTTTTAATTAATGACAATTTCTATCAGGGACTGACACGAAAACCGAAACAAAATATATTTTATTTTTGTTTCGTTTCGGTTTTGAAAAACTGAAACAAAATATCAATTTAATTTTGTTTTGTGTTGAACCTGAAACGAAAAGGCTCTGAATTACGTTTTCGTCTCATGCCCGAAACGAAAAGGCTTCGAATTTTGTTTTCGTTTCATGCCCGAAACGAAAATCCGCTCCGAATTCCGTTTTCGTTTCTCATAAAAAATGCTCTAAATTTCACAAAAACAATTTTAAACACAATTTTTTTCTTGCAGGAGACGAAAACGATAAGTTCAGAGTCTTTTCGTTTCGGGCATGAGACTGAAACGAAATTCGGAGTTGATTTTCGTTTCGGGCATGAGACGAAAACGTAATTCAGAGCCTTTTCGTTTCAGGCTCAATACAAAACAATATTGATTGTACATTTTTGTTTCGTCACAACAATTCAAAACAGAAACAGAATTCGATTTTCGTGTCAGTCCCTGATTTCCATTTAATTCTTTAATTTTCAATTTATTTCTTCAATTTTTAATTATTTTCTTCATTTATCAAATATTTTCCTTAATTTTCGAATATTTTTATCGATTTACAATTAATTCCTCAATATTCAATAATTCTCGGATTTTTTCAATTACTTTTTTCACTCATTAAAATTGTTTTAAAATTTTAATTCAATTGCTATTAGTATTATTATTATTATTATCGCCTTTTTTCTATTATTATTTCGATTATATTTAAGTTTCTTTAATTTTAAATTTAATTGTTCAATTATTTTCTTTAATTTTTAATTCCATTCTTCGATTTTTAAGTATATTCCATAAATTAATATTCAATTCTTTAATTTTTAATTATTTTTTTCGATTTTTAATCCAGTTGTTAAATGTGCAATTATTTCCAACAATTATTCCTTCACTTTTCTTAATTTTTCAATTTGCAATTATTTTCTTTAAATTTAATATTTCTTGTTTAATTTTTTTAATTATTTTTTTCAGTTGTCTATTAATCTAGTCATTTTTCGAATTTTCGTTATTTTTCACATATTTTCATCACTTTTTTAATTATTCTCGTCATTTTTCAATTATTTCCTTCAATTATTAATTATTTCCTGCAATTTTCAATTATTTCCTACAATTTTTTCAATGATCAATTATTATAAAATTTTATAATTATTATTTGATTTTTTTAAATTGTTTTATTCAGTTGTGTATTAATCTAGACATTTTTTTAATTTTGTTTCCAATTGTTAAATATTTTCGTCATTTTGTAATTTTTGTTCCAGTTATCAATTATTTTTTCAAATTTTAATTTAATTCTTAAATTTTCAATTTATTTCCTCAACTTTTTATTCTTTTTTTCAATGTCAATTATTTTTTTCGTTTTCCGATATAGTTGTGCAATTTGCAATTATTTCGAACAGTTATTCCTATAATTTTTCAACTATTTTGTTTAAATTTAATATTCATTGTTTAATTCTTTAAACTATTCCTTTCAATTGTGTAATTATGTAGTCATTTTTCGAATTTTTTTCAACTGTCAATTATTTTTGTCATTTTTTAGATATATTCTTCAGTTTTTTAATTTCCATTATATGAATTTGCAAAACTTTAGTTTTAAACGACCAACAACAATGGAAAGTTTGTCCCGCGCTTGGGCACGCGTTAATGTTGCTTGTATAAAAAATAAATTTTGTTAATTATTTAATTTGTGTTTAAAACTGACTTAATTCTCTGGATCGCGAAACATCTTATATAATAATTTTCTAGCCGTCCCTCCTTCGAGACAATAATGTGATATGCGCACCTGGCGGCGAACAGTGGAAGCTGATATTTGAAAGTTAAATTGTCGAATTGCAAGTTATTACAAAATTATTATAAAGGATTATACAGAAATTTAGAAAATTCTAACAAGGGCCTGTTGTTATTTGTTTTTCAACACATATTTCGAAATTTAAAGTTACTTTTTTTTAATAAGCTATCCATTATTGGGGAAACTAAAAAAAAAAATTTAGGTTAAAAAATGTAACAAAAATTAAATAGGTTAAATAGATAAAAAAATGGTTATAAATAAACTAGAATTTTTCAAATTTGTCCAAAGTTAATAATAACAAAAATTAACCTGCTCTCGCTATTTAAAAAAGAAACAATAAATAATAATTTTAGAATACTTACTACGCTTACTACAAATAAACAATAATATTGCATTTTCAATAAATAAACAATTTTTTAAGAAAATTATGCAACCCGTCAAACATAGCAGTTAATACCAAACCTTTTTTTGCAGCAATTGCCTATCGTAAGGCGCTAATATAAAATTCCTTTTCTGTACATTTTTAATCATACCCACATATTTATTCAAATATATATACAATATTTCAAAAGTCTGTTTTGTAAATCATATAAATGCGTTGTGAGTGATATATCTATCTTGAGAATCACAATTTAAGTAACTTTTTTGATAAAAGAGAACTTACCATTTAAAATCGTTCTTACCGGCAGTGTAGAGGTCATTTTACGTCGGCTTAGGTTTACTTACCGACTTGGTCGACTTACGTTTATATATTTGATATATTTTATATTTATTGTTATTGGATTTACAGGTTGAAGGTTAACCGCTGATAATTTTTTCCGGAATATGAACAAAGTTATTACGCGCAATTAGTAAAATAGACACAGACAAGTAAAATTTGAGTGTGTAATTGAAAGAATACTTAATAATTGGAAAAAAACGTGTGATTATTACGACAGCTGTCAAAAGCAAGTAGTGAAACCTAACCTATGTAAGTGAATGAAAATTATACGTGTACATTTTTTATAATTGCTTATTCTGTTATAAAAAAAATTAATTTCTATTGAAAAATACAAAATAATTTTAAAACAGAATTGGATTAAGTAGCTAGTGTTGATTAGTGAAATTTGACAGGTGTGAGAATATAAATTTGAATTCCAGGAAAATTGACATTTTTTAGCCAAGTTCTCACGGATTATTTTGTTCAAAGGAGCCCTTACTCTGTCAATCACTGGCGAAATAATATATTGAAATGCCTAAACGCAAATTTGAGGAAACGTCCAGCGTTGAACCTTGTTTAGAAGTTCCAGGAGTGTCATTTAAAAATTCGTTAGATTCTGACGAAGACGATGATGAGGTCGAGGAAGAGGCGTACAATATTATGAATGAAGATGATTTTGAAGGTATTTATATGCATATAATTACTTTTAATATTCCTTTTTATTAACAATAAAATCCTTTTTGTGACTATATGCTTATTATCGAGACCTTATCCTTTTTTACTCGAAAACTGTATCCCAGAAGCCTGCAATTTTTCAAAATAAATATTTTTAATTCTAGGTCCTGAAGAAGGTCCAGCTCCAGAAGCAAACATTGGATTCACTGCATTTAATATGACCGAGGAACTTGAGGAAGGTTATTTTGATAAAGAGGGTCATTATCTTTTAAAAAAAGAGAAACAGATACGAGATAACTGGTTGGATAATATCGATTGGGTTAAGGTAATCATTGAAAATCTATAAAAAATAAGATTACCAAATTACAGTACTAATAGATTTAATTTTTAAAAAAGGTAAATCCTGAACTCGCAAAGCATCAAAAGGGCAGAAAAAAAGAAAATAAAGGAATCGCAGACAGTGATAGTGATAGTGATGAAGACCCTGACAAATCCTTTGATCCCATTCCATTGTACAAACAAATTTTTGAATTCCTTCAACCTGGAGAAACTGTTAAAAAAGCTCTTTGCAGACTAGGTTAGTGGAATACTTATTTATTTATTTTTTATTACCGTCATTGTCACTCGTTCGAAAAATAATTCCAGGGATCACAGTTGCTCCCATTTTTTCCGCTTATTTAGAAAAAATTACCTAAAATTCTACATGGTTCCTACGCTTTCAAAATTTCAAAGTTCTATGACTTTTCCAGGTTCTCCAGACTATTTTTCTTAAAATTCCATGACCAAATATAAAATTATTTTAATAAATTGTTTAGCTTATTGCAGTAAAAAAATATAAAATAATTGAATTAAATTAATAATAAAACGTTAAAATTGTTATTACTTAACAACATTAATCTGTATATAATTTGAAGCAATTAGTTATTAGATTTATTTTAAACTAACAACATTAAAGCGTGTCCAGGCGTGCGAGAAACCTTCCATTCTTGTAGATAATTTACAACTATATATTTCTGCAAATGCAAATGATGAAAATTACGAGAATAATTAGAAAATTGAAGAAAATATCTGAAAAATGACAAAAGCAATTGACAATTGAAAACAAAATTTGAAAAATGTCAAGATAATAATTACACAATTGAAAAAAATAATTTAAAAAATTTGAAAATTACAGAAATAACTGTTGGAAATAATTGAAAATTAAATAACTGGATTGAAAATCGAAAAAAATCATTGATATTGAAGAAAATAATAAAAAATAGAAGAAATAAATTGAAAATTTAAAAAGTAAATTGAAATTTGAAAAAATAATCAATAATTTAAAAACTTTACAAAATGACGAATATAATTGACAATTGAAAACAGAATTCGTAAAATGGTTAGATAATTACAAAATTGAAAAACATAATTTAAAAAATTAAATACTAAATTTTAAACAAAAAAATTAAGAAATGAAGAAAATTATAGGAATAACTGTTGGAAATAATTTTAAATTAAATAATTGGATTGAAAATCGTAATAAATCATTAAAATTCAAGAAAATGACAAAAATAAAAGAAATAAATTATGAATTTAAAAACATTACAAAATGACGAAATTAATTGACATTTGAAAACAAAATAACAAAAATGGCTAGATTAATACATAAATGACAAAATAATTAAAAATTAAAGAAGAAATATTAAATTTAAAGAAAATAATTGCAAATTTAAAAATTAAGAAAGTTATAAGGATAATTGTTGGAAATAATTACCCATTAAAAAACTGGATTATAAATTGCTAAAAATAATTAAAATTGAAGAAAATGCTTGAAAAATGAAGAAAATAATTGAAAATTAAGGGAAATAATTCAAAGATTAAAGAATAGAATTGAAATTTAAAGAATATAATTGAAAATTTTAAATAGTAATGTTAAAAATCCAAGAATTATTGAATATTTAAGAAAATATTTAAGAACTGAAAAAAGGGATTGAAATTTTAAAAAAACGAGAATTGAAGAAAATAATTGAACAATTGAATTTAAAAGTAAAGATACTTATTGATAATCGAAAAAAATAATTGAAAAAAGGCGATAATTGTTTAATATTAACGAAAATAATTGGCAATTGATAAATGGAATTGAAAGTTGAAGAAAATAATTGAGAATTGAAGAAAATCATTAAAGAATCATAATTATTAATTCAAATAAAATTTTAAAAAAAATTTGTGATTGAAAAAAGCCGAGAATTATTGAATATTGAAAAATTGATTGAAAATAAAAAAAAATTGAAAATTCGGGAAAATAACTAAAAAATGAAGAAATAAATTGAAAATGAAAGTATTAAATGGAAATTTCAAGAAAATAATTGATAATTAAATAAAAATTACAAAATGACGAAAATAATTAAATATTAAAGAAATTAATTAAGAATTAAAAAAATTATTAACAATTGAAAACAAATTCTTAAACTGTCGAGAATAATCGACAACAGAACAAAATAATTAAAAAAGTTAAAGTTTAATTATAAAAGTTTAAGAGAAGAAATGAAAATTGAAAAAAATTGTTGTAAATAAAAGAAAAATGAAGAAAATAATTAATCATTAAAAGAAATAATTGAAAAATAACGAAAATAATTGCGCTATTGAATAAAATGTGTGAAAAATGACGAAAATAATTTCCAATTGAAAACAAAATTCGTAAAATGACTAGATTAATACACAATTGGAAAAAATAATTTTCAAAATTAAACAATATATATTAAACTTAAACTAAATAATTGAAAATTGATAAATTAAGAAAATTATATGAATAATTGTTGAAAAAAATTGCAAATTGAACAACTAGATTGAAAATCGAAAAAAAGTAATTCAAATTGAAGAAGACAATTCAAAATTGAAGAAAATAATTGCAAATGGAAGAATAGAATTGAAATTTAAAGAATATAATTAAAAATTGGAAAAAGTCATTGAAAAAATCCGAGAATTATTAAATATAGAAGAAAATAATTAAAATTGTAGAATGGAATTAAATTTTTGAAAAAAAAATTGAGAGTTGAAGAAAACATCTCAACAATTAAATTTAGAATTAAAGGAACTTATTGATAATTGAAAAAATAATTGAAAAATGTGAAGATACACATAAATAATTTACTTCTTTAAACGTACAAAATATAGGTAATAGCTAATTCTTTTTTTTTTTATTAATTCACGTAAAACAATTCTATGAAAAAACGTATGAGAAATTCTTACAAAATTTTCCAATAAATTTCTACCAAAATTCCAGAAAAACATGAAAAAAAAAGAAAATTTCATGAAATTTTGTATAGAAATTTATGGGAAAATGTTGTAGCAATTTTTGAAGAAATTTTGTTGTAATTTTTTTAATGTTTTTTTATAATATAGGTGTGTATTTACTAAAAGTTATTGTAATTCTAAGAAAATCTATACTTAAAAGAAATGGTTTTACCAACACTTTATTTCGATATTTCTATATAATTATGTATATTCAAAAAACTGGAATTCTCAAAGTTTTATAAAAATTCAAATCATTTCTGAAATAATAAACATCATTTTATGTTCTTAGGTTTATTTCAAAATTTATATTTTGTAATGAAACTTTTTATTAACTTTCGGTCAAGTTTTCCAAACGACATTTATTTGAATTTTATAAATTACTTTTATATCTTTACTAAATGTCATAAAAATATTCTAATATTTTTAAAAAATAATACTTTTTTTTGTATTATTATTTACGGTTGATGAAGTTTTGCACTAGTACAAATAAAATTGCGTGTACTAATGATTCTGTTTGTAAATAGTTTATAGATATTAATATAATCCCCTTTTTTTACATAAAATTGAACAAAAAGACAACTGTGATCCCTGTAATTCTATTTTGAGAAAAAAGCGTGGTCCAGTATTTTTATAATATATGTTTTCTAAATTTAAAATTATATAATAAAATACAATTAATAAAGCAGTTTGAAGTATTAATTTTAATTAAAGTTAATTTTTAATTTTTAGGCAAAGGGAAAAAACCATTAACGACGGCAGAGAGATGGAAAAGAAAAAAAGATCCAGCCTTGGCTAAAGAGGATGAAGAAAAATCAGCATTAATCACTAAACTTACCGAATTCGCTAATGAATTACTAACACGTACAGGAAATATGGATATTTACGAGGAATCTTATGAACATATTAAGCAGAAGGTGATTTTTATAAAAGTAATCTTCTAAATTAAGAAATAGTTTTATCAAAGCGGTTTTCAAAACTAAAGTTATTTTACAAAAAGATCGAGCCAGCAAAGCCAAAAGTGGAACTAGACATGTATGCAGATGATTTTGACGAAAAGGAGAAAGAGAAATTGGACGTAAACATTCCTGGAGGTAAAAGTTACACAATAACCTTGTAGTACATTTCCTGAAGTTTTAGTCCTTCATCTCAGATATCAATTTGTTTTTTAATTTACAATTATTTTTAACATTTTTTAATTTTTTTCTTCAATTTATACTTATTTGTATTTTTATTTCATTAATTTTATAAACTGTCAAT
This sequence comes from Ganaspis brasiliensis, assembly GCA_037103525.1. NCBI lineage: Eukaryota > Metazoa > Arthropoda > Insecta > Hymenoptera > Figitidae > Ganaspis > Ganaspis brasiliensis. The sequence goes on from JAZKLR010000082.1 coordinate 647,910, forward strand.
TATTTTCTTCGAATTTCAGTTATTTAAATCAATTTAAATTATTTTTTCTACTTATTAAATATTTTCATTATTTCTCAATTAATTTCCAGAACTTACAAGCATTTACTTACGTTCTAATTTTGTTCATCATTTTTTTATTTTGTTTATCATTTTTCAGTTATTTTAGTAAATTTCAAAAATGTTTTGTAATTTTATCACGTATTTTTCATAAATTTTATGTATTTTGTTTAATTTTCAATTATTACTATAATTTTGAAAATAGTTTCTCCAATTTTAAGTTTTCTAAAGTATTTTTCCATACACTTTCTACATTTTTAATTTATTTATCTCAAATTTCAGTTATTTGTATTCTTTTTCAATTATTTCCATCATTTTTAAATTGATTTCTTTAACTTTGCAATTTTTTTCTCCAAATTATAATTTTTAAAATGATTTTTTAACTGATTTACTAAACCTTTAATTATCTATTTCAAATTTCAATTGATTAAAAAAAATTTTAATCAATTTTAGAATTTTTCAATTATTACTTTCGGTATTTTGTAATTAATTACCTAAATTTTCAGCTACTTTTAAAAATTTATCATTATTTTTGTCATTTTTCATTTATTTCCTTTAATTTGATATATTTTCTATAATTTTTCTCAATTATTCTTCTCAATTCCGGATTGTTTTTCTCAATTCTCAAATACTTTCGTAATTTCCAATTACTGTCCTCAATTTTCAATTATTTCTATAATTTTGCAATTTTTTTCTCCAATTCTTGATTTTTAAAATTATTTTCAATTTGATTTACTTAATTTTCAATTATTAATCTTAAATTTCAATTCTTTTCTTTTCAATATTCAATTTGTTTTATAATCATTTCATTGATTTCTTCGATTTTAAAATTACCTTCTTCATTTTCTAATTATTTTCCAAAATTTTTTTTTTTCATTTTTAAATTAATTTTTTCATTTTTCAATCATTTTTGCAATTTTCAATTATTGTCTTCAATTTTCAGTTGTGTCTATAATTTGGCAGTAATAGAAACAATTTTTAATTTTTTAAATTAATTTTAAATTGATTTATTAAATGTTCAATTATTTATCTCAAATTGAATTCTTTTTTTAATTGTTCTTTTTTTTCAAGTTTTAATTATTTTCACCATTTTTTAAATAATTTCCTAAATTTTCATTTTTTTTTTAATTTACCAGTATTCTTATCATTTTTCAATTATTTTTTCTTAGTTTATATATATTCTGTACTCTTTAAATTATTTTGATTATTTTTCAATTATTTTCCTCAATTTTTAATTGTTCTCAATTAATTTATATTTCAATTATTATTTGGAATTTTCAATTATTTCTAAAATTGTGCATTAATTTTCTATAATTTTGAATTATTATTTATCAGTTTTAAATTACTTTCCTCAATTTGTATTTTCCTTTTTTTTTTTTTAATAATTTGAAAATTTTGTTATTTCATTTTTTTGTACTACAGCTTTGTAATTTTGTCCTACCCAGGTAAAATAATTGAGGTTCTACTGTATATAATTCATTTATCTTTATTTATGAAGTTTTTAAAGTACCCTAAAAGTTCCCAATTTTTGTATATTCAGTCCCCTATTTCTCCTAAAAAAAATCCCTGTTTATTTCTGTGTTTTTTATACAACTAAGAAAATAACCTTTTTCCGTGCACCTGAATTTAAAAATTACAATTCCAAAGCAAATACAAATAATTTCATGAAATATTTGCCAAAAATGAATTGTACGGATATTAAAAATCATTATTACGTATTATGAGATTTTTCTAAAAATAGCCCGCAACGACTTTAGGTGAAATACAATTTATTGACTCTAATAAACTAATATTTATTTTTACCAGAACAAGAAGATAAACCAAACAAAATAGAGGAAGATAATTCTGTCACCTGGGAATTAAAGTGGTCACAAAATGAAAATGCGGAAGTCAGTGGACCTCACAAAACTGAAAAAATGCTTTCCTGGTCAAAAGAAGGCTACTTTAAGAAAGGAGCTTGGGTCCGTAAAACTGGACAAGCTGGAGAATTTTACAATGCTGCACGGATTGATTTTGACTTATATCTTTAATTTATATGTTTGGAATTATTTTTAAACATAATACACGTAGTATTAAGTGTAAAGTGTCATCAATTAACAGTTTTCTGAACGTTTATTTCATGTTTACTGTCTATGGATATATTAATAATAATGTACAGATTGGGAAAGAATATATCTATATCTTTTCCAATGATTTCCTTTTTTTAAAATCATTTGTTACATTTATTTATTTAATATATTTTTATTTACAAATGCCTAAACTAGTCGATTAAGTAATATAAATATTAAAAATAACCATTATTTACAAGCAGTTACAATTGGAATAGAATTATTATCTTCGCCTTTGTTGAATCGAGCTTCTTTTTCCTCCACTGTATTTTGTGGATTTTTTAGGCTTTGTATTGTGGAAAATTCTCTGCGAGTATGAATTCGATGAAGACCAGTCATTTCCAAATCTATCATGCAACGTGTGATCCAAATGAACAGGTGGTCCTATAATTTTTAAATTACGACGCTATAAAACTGTAAGTACCAAGATCATAAAAGTTTTATTTTTAATAAACTTGTTTTTATGTTGCACGTTAATAAGTATTTATCTTCATGAAACAGAATCAAGAAATTTAAAGAGTCCTTTAAAACTGGAATTTGTCTTTGGATGTTTACCTCCTTGCAGCAGTCCAAAGTCTCAGTTTTAACTTTGAAGTTTCAAGAGTGAAGGGGAGCTTTAAAAAGGTCAACACCAACGGAAAAGAATTCTTTTCTCGAAAGTATTTGTGCAAGGAAATGTTAAACAAATTACAAAATACTAAATCGTTAAATCTTCCTAATGCAGAGAGGAATTTAAAAATTAATGAAAAATCTTTTCGAATTTCTTCAATTGACATTAGATTAGTAATCTATTGAAGAAATTGAAGAAATTCGAAAAGAACAGGGTTGCTACGGTTCTGGAAAACCTGGAAAAGTTATGGAATTTTATAAAATGTTGTTTTTAAAAATTAATTTAATTAACTTCTCTTTTTTACGCATTTTTTTCCAATTGTCAATTATTATTCTCATTTCTAAATTATTTTCTTTAATACTATTTACTTATTTCGTCATTTTGTAATTTCTCTTTCAATTATCAATTATTTTCTGCAAATTTCAATTTTATTTGTCAATTTTCAATATATTTTCTCCATTTTTAATTATTTTCATCAATTTTCAATTATTTTGTTTAATATTCAATAATTCTCGCCTTTTTTCAAATTTCATTACATTAAATCAATTCAAAACTTCAATGATATTATTCCTACAATTTTTATTAGTTTTCAATTGACAACTTACTTTTCTCCTTCTATTTCATAATTATTCTTTAATTTTTTCAATAATTTTGTTCTATTCTCGATTATTCTCTCCATTTATCGAATTTTTTCAACTCTCAAGTATTTTCCTTAATTATCAATTATATTAAAAATTCAATTTCATTCTTTAATTTTCGTTATTTTCTTCAATTTTAAATTATTTTCTTTAATTTTCAATTACCGTCAAGTGGGGCTATTTTGTGCACAAAACCGCTCTTTTTCCAATCTATACTTTATTAAAATTCGGAATTTGAAAAAATAAAGAATTTATCTATTCAGTTTGGTTGTAAACATCCTTCTAAAGGTGTCCTATGAGTTAGCCGACAAGAAAAAAATTTTTGTCTGAGTTTTAAAAACTCAAAGTTGTGGACAAAATAAATTCCATGGTGGGGCTATTTTGTGCACCAAAGTTTGCTTTTTTATAAAGTTGTGTAAAAAAAAATTTTGAACGCTTTTGCTGTACGAAGTATTATTTCTAGATATTCAAGAGTAAAATAAAGAAAAACAAAGCCAGAAATATTGTTTTCTAGGAATTGTTTAACAAATTTGAAAGTAAAACACTAAAAAAGTTTACAAAAAAAGTTATTTCTTTAAGAAAATTTTACTTAAAATAACTTCTATTACACTTCTTGAGTTAAATCCTGGTTTTTCAGTTTTTTACACTTTTTTCTTAAAATATGCAATAAAAAGTTAACGCATCACGTATGCATTATCACAACTAAATTGTCAACAAGTGTTATTAATATCTTTAGAAACACTTTTAAACTTCCGGAGATCTGAACAGAATTTTGAGAACTTTGAAATTTTTCAGCTTGATTTTCACGACTTTACGATTTTTTTTCTGATTTCTGATAAAGAATAAGTAAATTCATTTAGGTAGTACTCTCTGTAGACTAGATATAAGAAAATATTTATACCAAGTAGCAAACTTAAGCAACTGAATATAAAGATTTTATTCATTAAAAACCTCGCGTTTACAAAATAGCCCCACGGCGCACAAAATAGCCCCACTAGGCGGTATTTTCATTAAACATAAAAATTTTATTAAAATTTCAATTCAATTTTACAACTAAATTATTTTCTTCAATTTCAATTCAATTATTCAATTCTTTTTTTCTGTTTGCAATTATTTTGACAATTACTCCTATAATATCCATAATTTCTTAATTTTAAATTATTTAATATTCAATGTTTACTTTTTTAAATTAGTTGTACCAATTGTATATTAATTTAGTCATTCTTGTTTTCAATTGTCAAATATTTACGTTATTTTTCAGATATTTTCTTCAGTTGCGCAATTGTTCTCATTACTAGCAAAATAAAACGCGCGCAAGCGCGCGATTAGTTTGTCATACATTTTACAAATTATAAAATACAATAATAAATATAAAAAATCGGTAAATACTATTCATCTAATAAGAAAAAATAAATATTTTAAATATAATATTTAAAAATCAGTTAATATAAATAAAATAAATATTTATTTAGGTCAAACTTTATAATATTTTAAAATTAAAAAGAATTGCAAAAAATAATTAAAATTAAACAAAATAATTGCAAATCTTGAAAATTAATTGAAAAAAAATTAAATCAATTAAAAATTGGGGAAAGTAATTTAAACAATCATAAAAATGTTTTAAACATTAAGATAATACTTAAAATTTGAAAAAAATACTTGAGAATGACAAAAAGAAATTGAATAATGAAAAATTAGAGAAAATAATTGAAAATTGAAAAAACATGGTTAAAAATTGAGATAAATAAATTAAAATTTAAAAAAATAATTAAAATTTGAGAAAATAATTAAACAAATTACACAGAATATTTTAAATAAAGGAAAGTTAAATAAAATTTGAGAAAAATGCTTAAACTTTCAGAAGTTCATTGAAATAAAAGAAAATAATTAAAAATTAGAGAAAATAAATGAAAAAAGATAAAAATTAATTAAAATTGTACAGAACAAGTTTTAATTAAAGAGAAATAAGTAAAAAATTTTGGCAATTATAAAAAAGAACGAGAAAAAGAACGAAAGTATGTAATTGAAAAATGAAGAAAATAGTATAAAAAATAACATAAATAATTAAATAATTGAAAAGTCAGATAAATAGTTAACGATTTTTGAAATTATGAAACAAACTTAAAGAATTGAAAATTGAAAAAAATAGATTTTGGAAACTAATTCAAAAATGTTTTTAAATTTTAAAACTTAACGAAAATAATTAAAATATGATACAAACAAAGATAAGTTGTAAAAAATAAATGACATTTAAGTGTAATAATTGAAAAAACTACAGAATTTTTTTTAAATAAAGAAAAAATAATTGAAATTTAAAAAAAAGACATGAAGATCTTAGAAATCAATTAAAAAAAAAGAAAATAAATAAAAATTGGAGAAAAGAATTGAAGAAATAAGCTAAAAGTAATTGAAATTTACGATAATTAATAAATTTTTTGGGAAATTATAAAAACAAATAGAAATAAATAAAAATTGAAGAAAAGAATAGAACTTTGAGAAAATTACTTGAAAAAATTTTAGAAATTAATTTTATGAAATGAGAAAAACTAAAAATTGGAGAAAAGTCTGGAAGAAAGCTAAAAATAATTGAAATTTACGATAATTAATAAAAAAAATTTGAAATTCTGATAACAAATGAAAATAATTAGAAATGGAAGAAAATATTTGAATTTTCAGAAAAATACTTAAGGGCATGTGATGGAGAATGACTTCACTAGTTTAGGCAAAATTTATCCGTAAACTTTCTCTTAAAATAATAAATATTTTGACTCCAAACTTTGAGGAATTACTTAAATTATCATTAAAAAGGTCCCTCAGGCCCAAGTTTGTTTATATTTTGGTTAAAGTTAACTTTTTAAAAAATTAGCTGATTTTCGGAAAATTGAAAAAATTAAGTTTAATGCAAAATTTAAACAAATTCAGGTCTGAGAGACCTTTCTAATGATATTTTGAACAATTCCACAAAGTTTGATGTCAAAATATTTATTATTTTAAGAGAAAGTTTACGGACAAATTTTCCCTATACCAGTGACGTCATTCTCTATTACATGCCCTTGAAAATCTTAGAAAATAATTTTAGAAAATGAGAATAATAATTAATAATCGAGAAAAATAATTGAAAAATGATAAAATTAATTCAAAATTGAAAAAAATAATTGAAATATGCTGAAAATAATTTCAGAATAAATTAAAAAATCGTTATATAATGGAAAATTGATGACAATAATCTAAATTTGAAATAATAACTGAAAATTTTGGAAATTAATTGCATGTGTATATATCTTAAACTTCTTCAAAAACCATAATAAATTTTTAAAGCATTTTTCGAAACTTTTTTTTTACACAAATGACAATTAAAAAAAACAAGCACAATACGACACTAACGAAAAAGGTTACCTTATTCTTTCAATTTAAATTTCAAAATATTTCCTGATAAAGAGAGTCAAAATCAATAAAATAACAGGGACTAAGACTAACTTTACTTCAGTTTTTAAAACGTGGACAGAAAAAGATGAATAAATATTAATACTAACTAACTTCACTTCAGACTTTAAAATGTGGACAGAAAAAATGAATAAATATAAATAGTAACTAACTTCAGGAGTTTACGGAGATTATTATTATTTAATTTTTCAATTATTTTTCCCAACTAAAAATTATTTTCTTCAATATTTAATTGTTTCCGACATTTTGTAATTTTTTTTTATTTCTTAAAATTTCCATTTAATTCTTTAATTCTCAATTATTTTCTTCAAATTTCAATTCCATTTGTCAATTTTCAATTATTTTTGTTTAATATTAAAAAATTGGCGCCTTTTTAAAATTATTTTTTTCGACTATCAATACATTTCTTTATTTTTATTCAATTTTTCACTTATTTTCGTTAAAAATAATTTTTTTTTTCAAATTTCAATTCTATTTTTCAATTTTAAATTATTTCCTTCTGTATTCAATAATTCTTGCCATTTTTCAATTACTTTTTTCAATTTTTAATTATATTCATTAAATTTCAATTCCATTCTTCAATGTTTAATTATTTTTTTCGATTTTGAATCAAATTGTGCAACGTGCAATTTTTCCCAACAATTAAATGTTATATGTTGTTATGTTAAATGATATTATTAATTATTTTTAAAAAAAATCGTAAAAAACGATTTATTTTAAATTTTTTCGTCATTCTTCAATTATTTTCTACGAGTTTTTTAATCTACAATTAATTTTCTTAAATTTTAGACGTATTTCTTAATTTTTTAAAATTATTTTCCTCTCTGTTGTCGATTATTCTCGCCAATTTTCGAATTTTTCTTCAATTGTCAATTATTTTCTTAAAATTTCTATTTAATTCTTTAATCATCAATTTGTTTCTTCACTTTTCAATTATTTTTTTTCAATTTTAAATTCCATTCTTCAGTTATCTATTTTGTCCTCTATATTTAATAAATCTCGACTTTTTTTATTTACTTTTTTCAATTTTAATTTTTTTTTTTTTTTGATTTTCAATCCAGTTGTTCAATGTACATTTGAATACAATTATTCCTACAATTTCCTTAACTTTTCAATTTGCAATTGTTTTCAATTATGTTTTTCAGTTGTCTATTAATCTAGTCATTTCTCGAATTTTGTTTTAAATTGTCAAATATTTTCGTCATTTTTTAGATATTTCCTTCAATTTTCGAATTATACTGGTCATTTTTCAATTATTAATTATTGTCTTCAACTCTTAATTATTTTCCGGAATTTTTCAATTATTTCCTGCAATTTTTTTTCAATTATCAGATAATATCTTAAAATTTTATAATTATTCTTTTAATTTTTCCAAATTTTTTTCAACTGTACATTATTTTTGTAATTTTTCAGATACCTGCTTTAATTTTGTGATTATTTCCGTAAACTTCATTATTTGCCTTTGCAATAATTTTATAGTTTTAAAATGACTAACATCAATGCAAAGTTTCTCACGCCCTTAGGCGTTCGTTAATATTGCTATTGATTTTAAATTTGGTCATGGAATTTTAAGAAAAATAGTTTGGAAAACCTGGAAAAGTCATGGAATTTTGAAATTTAGGAAACGTAGCAACCCTGATTAGTTTTTTTTTTTTTTTAATTTGAGTAGAATACAAAGTTAATGTTAAATGAATTTGAAAGTGCATTATTTCAAACATGAATGATATTAAGATTGATTCGTTAATTAATTAAGTTTTAATGAAATATTCTCATACCAAAATCATGTACAGGTTCATGAGCGACAGAATAAGGAGTGGAATAAGGTGCTCGGTACTTGTACTTGAAGATTTCAGCAAACTTGAGCGTAGCGATGACAATTGCGGCAACGGCGACGGAAACCAGGACGATTTTGAATTTTATTAGAAGCAGAACTATCCAACCCTTTAGACCTCCCAAAACTGTGGATGGAGAAGTCCATTATTTCCTTTCTATATCACTATGCATTTGAATCGCTTTAGGATTCACACCCCGCAGGACAAGAGTGTAAAGTGGTATAATATAGAAAACGGAGGTATGCAAATGTAATTATGTAAATCATGTATGTAAAGCAGCTCCAGCTCGTCGCTGGGCTAAAACACTGGTGTAAGTCGAGTTGTAACGATAAAAGTGAATATGTAATTACGCGAGACGAAAGACGGATAAAGATAAGCGCTGCTGAATCCACAGTGCCTTTCTGAAAAAATGTCAACATTTACTTCAAGTTTTCTGTTTTGTTCTGAATTCATTCGAATGTAGCCAAGTTAGTTAGATACAGGGCTGTTACTGATTTAAATCGTGATTTAAATCATTGAAAAATTTGCATTAAAATCATGATTTAAATCAAAAAACTTTACAATTCTCCGGATGTCTTATAATGAATGTAAAACATCAAAAACCATAAACAAAACCCACAAATTTGTGGATAAATCTTAAAAATTTCAATTTTAATATTTTAATCTTTATAAAATTTTTAAAATTGTGCTAATACAGATGATCAAATTAAGTTGACTTAATCTCAATTAAGTCAAATTCCAATTTGTTTCCTTTAAATTTAAATGTGTAATTCAAATTTAAATGCCTATTAATTAATGCAAAATAATCCAATAATATTAATTATTTTTCATAATCACAATAATCATTTTTTTTTAATATTCTTACAAGATTTCTAAGAGATTTTAATTTGTCGAAAATGTTAAATTTTTATCTTATAATTTTTACTTTTACTTTTGATATTTTCTCTTCTTTTTTTTATTTGTCTTTTTATTTTAGGATTCTCTTTAATTTTCCTCTTTTTATGCAAATTATTTATTGAATATTATTTTACAAAATTTTGCTATTATATCTATTATATATTATACTTATACTAGGGTGGCCCAAAGAAAAAAAAAATTCGATTATCATAAACCTTACCCCCCAATTTTGTTCTTTGGCGAAAAATATGAGATACGTATTTTTTTATTTTTTAATTTTTTAATATTAACCCGTGCCGCAAAGCCGTTGAAAATTACCATTGAATTCCCATAGGAAAAATGCACTTTTTCGTAAATTTGACATAAAATCCTGAAAAATTAACCTTTTTCTTTCTGTAAACGATATTTTTGTTCATGAATGTCCAAATAATAAAAATCTGTCGTATATTTATTAAATAAATTATTTCAACTATTTTTTATATGACTGTAAACAAACCCCATAAACGTAAAAAAACCTGGAATTTATTAAAAAAAATATTAATTATTATTTTAAATGCTTTTTCTTCATTCATTGATGTTATTATCAAAATATATATTATTGTTTATGTTTTACCATGTTACATAATTTGTTTAAACAATTTATTGTTGTTATTTCCTTACAAAATGACAAATAAATAGAGCGTTTTTGCAATTTTCTTAAACTTTCTAACTTTAGACGCCTAATAAAAATATAGATTTATATTGATTTATGTTATATAAATATTTATTATCAAATTAAGACGCTAACAATTGTTTAAACAAATTATTGTTGTTATTAATCAACTTTTTCAGAATTGCTTAAAAAGAGTTGTAGTTTTTTCTTAATTTTGCAAATTGCTTTTTTTGAATCAACCACATTTTAATAAAATAAATAAAAATTATTATTATAACAATTATTTAAACAAATTATTGTTGTTATTTTTAAAATTTTTCAAAAATATTTATAATGAGTTCTAGTTTTTTCTCAATTTAGCAAATTGATTTTATTAAACCAACAGCATGTTAATAAAATTATTATTATAACAATTAAACAACTTCTTGTTGTTATTTATTAACTTTTTTAAAAATGCATTAAAAGAGTTGTAATTTATTCTTAATTCTTTAAATTACTTTTCTTAACTCAACCACAATTTAAAAAAATTGATAAATTTTTAACATAACAAATTTTTAAACAAACTGTTTAACTCTTTATTTAGCATTTATTAAAAATGTTATAAATAACAACAATAATTTGTTTAAATATTTGTTAGAATAATAATTTTAATAATTTTATTAACCTGTGGTTAGTTTAATAAAATCAATTTGCAAAATTGAGAAAAAACTACAACTCTTTATGAGCATTTTTAAAAAAGTTAAAAAATAACAACAATAATTTGTTTAAATAATTGTTATAATAATAATTTTTATTTATTTTATTAAAATGTGGTTGATTCAAGAAAAGCAATTTGCAAAATTAAGAAAAATCTGCAACTTTTTTTAAGCATTTCTGAAAAAGTTAAAAAATAACAACAATAATTTGTTTAAATAATTGTTTTTATAATAATTTTATTTAATTTATTAACATGTGGTTGGTTAAAGAAAATTAATTTGCAAAACTAAAAAAAAATACATCTCTTTATAAGCATTTTTGAAAAAGTTAATAAATAACAACAATAATTTGTTTAAATAACTGTTATAATAATAATTTTTTTTTCGTTTATTAAAATGTGGTTAATTCAAGAAAAGCAACTTGCAAAATTAAGAAAAAACTACAACTCTTTTTAAGCAATTCTGAAAAAGTTGATTAATAACAACAATAATTTGTTTAAACAATTGTTAGCGTCTTAATTTGATAATAAATATTTATATAACATAAATCAATATAAATTTATATTTTTATTAGGCGTCTAAAGTTAGAAAGTTTAACAAAATTGCAAAACCGCCCGATTTATTTGTCATTTTGTATGGAAATAACAACAATAAATTGTTTAAACAAATTATGTAACATAGTAAAACATAAACAATAATATATATTTTGATAATAACATCAATGAATGAAGAAAAAGCATTTAAAATAATAATTTATATATTTTTTAATAAATTCCAGGTTTTTTTACGTTTATGGGGTTTCTTTACAGTCATATAAAAAATAGTTAAAATAATTTATTTAATAAATATACGACAGATTTGAATTATTTGGACATTCCTGAACAAAAATATCGTTTACAGAAAGAAAAAGGTCAAATTTTGTCGATTTTATGTCAAATTTACGAAAAAGTGCATTTTTTCTATGGGAAATCAATGGTAATTTTCAAGGGCTTTGCGGCACGGGTTAATATTAAAAAATAAAAAAATACGTATCTCATATTTTTCGCCAAAGAACAAAATTAGGAGGTAAGGTTTATGAAAATCAAAATTTTTTTTTTGGGCCACCCTAATTTATACATATATTATTAAATTTGTTATTTCGTTAATTTTCATAATTATTTCCATTTTTTTTTAAAATTAATACTCTCATTTTTTTGTCAGCTTATTCAATTTTTTCCTCATCTTCTCTATTTTTTGCGAACTTACTTATTCTTCCATAAACTCATTACATTTTCTTCATTTTTCTAAATTTATTGTTGGACTTATTTCAAAAGTAATATTATAAAAATGTTTTTTGTTTAATTTGCTTAAACTTTTTTATTTTTTAAGGATTTTTATGAATGTCAAAACATTTCTCTATTTTCTTCCTATTTCTTTAATTTTTTTAATGTTTCACTATTTTTGCTTCCTCATAGAGGAAGTATTTTTGTTCTTCTTGCGTTTTAATTAGTTCTTTAATTTTTGTCATCATTTTTTCATTTCTAAGAAGCATTTTTCCTTTTTTGTCATAGAATTTCTTTTCTTTTAAAATTTTTTTAAATTTTACAAAATTATATTAATTCTTATTTGTATTCAATTGCAAAATAATTCTCTAATTTTTCTAATTTTAAAATTTTGTTCTCTTCAGTAATATATTTTAACGTTTTTTAAATTATCTTCTTATTTATTATTTTAATTTAAAATAATGTCCGTAAAAAGTTTAATTTTTTGAAAAGAGTTTCTACTTTTTTATATATAATTATGTCACTGTTTCATTCTTGTGTTGTTGTTTAAACTTTTTCTTCATTTCTTTAATAAACTACTTACAAATAAACATTTGGAGATTTTATATATTAATAATATTTAAAAAAAAATCAATTTTTGATTTTTTTTAAAAAATCATGATTTTTATCAGTTCTGGTTAGATATAAAGAAAAGTGTCTCGAATGCTAATTAAGTTTGATTTTAATTAAATCAGTCTATCGATACTTGAATATCGATTACAAAGTATTACATAATTAGAGATGTTGCGAATCAAGATTATTTTGAATCGAATCGAATCCTAAAATAGCCGTAACTATTTTAGGACAGAATTTTAAAAATTTCAGAATTAAAAAAAAATTGGGGAAAGTAATTTAAAAAATCTTAGAAATATTTTAAAAATAAAGAAAATAATTTAAATTTGAGAAAATTACTTGAAAAACTTAAAAATAAATTGAAAAAATTGGAGAATGAAAAATTAGGGAAAATAATTGAAAATTGAAAAAAAAAATGATTGAAAATTGAGATAAGTAATATAAAATTGAAAAAAATAATTAAAATTTGAGAATATAATTGAAAAAATTACATAATTTATTTTAAACGAGGGGAAGTTAACGAAAATTTCAGAAAAATACTTGAAACTTACAGAATTTTATTGGAAAAATAGGAAATAATTAAAAATTAGAGAAAATAATCGAAACAAAATAAACATAATTTAAAATTGAACAGAATACTTTTTAATTATAAACAGAAATAATTAAAAACTTTTTGGAAATTACGAAAAAGAATGAAAATTGAAAAAAATCATATGAATAATTGAAAATTGAATGAAATAATTTAAATCACAGATAAATAGTTTAAAATTTTGGAAATTGTAGAAGAAATAAAAAATGGAAAATTAAAGGATATAAACTTTGGAAATTAGTTGAAAAATGATTTTACAATTGAAATATGATACAAATAATGATAATTTGTAAACAAATAAATCAGATTTGAGTGAAATAATTGAAAAAATCACAGAATTTTTTTTAAATAAAAGAAAATAATATAAATTTGAGAAAAATACATGAAGATTTTAGAAATCAATTAAAAAGATTTAGAATAACTAAAAATTGGAGAAGAGAATTGAATAAAGCTAAAAATTAATGAAATTTACGATAATTAATAAAAAAAAATTTGGAAATTATGAAAACAAATGAAAATAATTAAAAATTTTAGAAAATAATAATTAACATCCGAGGAAAATAATTTAAAAATGATCAAATTAATCAGAGCTCTTATTGATTTAAATCATTGAGGAATTTGCATTAAAATTATGATTTAAATCAAATTTAAATCAAGTTGCTACATCTTGTCTATTTTTTGCGAGATTTTTTACATATTTACTCATTTTTTCATGAATTTTTTAGATTTTTTTTATTTGTCTAAATTTATTGTTGGACTTGTTTTAAGTGTAATATTTTAAAAATGTTTTCGGTTTAATTTGTCTAAACTTTTTTATCTTTAAAGGACTTTTAAACTTCTTTTGTGGTATTATTAATTCGAATTTTTTAGTAGATTCTGACCAAATTTTATTATTTTTTGTTCTTTTTACATTTTTTTTTTTTACAGTTTGTCAGATGAAGGAAAAGAACATTTTCTTCCTATTCTTTTAATTGTCTTGATGTTTCACTATTTTTTTAGTCCTTCCTTTCGTTTTCGTTACTTCTTTAATTGTTGGCATAATTTTTCTAATTTTTAGAAACATTTTTCCTTCTTTTAAATTGTTTAGTTTTTATCTTTTATAATTACCAATTTTTTAGAAAACTTTAATTTTTTTTATTTTATATTATGTAAATTTAATCTTGTTCTAAATATTTTCATTTTAACATCGTTCTTCATTCTTTTCTGATTCAATTTGTAAAATAATTCTCTAATTCTTCTAATTTTAAAATTTTGTTCTCTTTTGTAAAATATTTTAACGTTTTTTTTAATTATCTTCTTATTAATTTTTTTAATTTAAGAAATATGTCCGTCAATAGTTGACTTTTTTTAAAAGAGTTTCTACTTTTGATTCCTCATAGAGGAAGCTTTGTGATCGTTAAAATTTTCGATTTTCCAAAAATAGTCTAAATCGACTCATTTTCATCTAAATAGCGAAAATTTTCATTCCTAAGCAAATGTCCAGATGTATGTGTGTGTGTGTGTGTATAGCGTTTTTTGTGTACAAGATATCTTGAGAACGCTTAAACGGATTCCAAAAAAATTTGGATGACTTATTAAGCTCATGAATATCTAAATTTGGACACAAGGATTTTTGAAAATACCCAACCAAATTTTTTTGAGCACCTTTTTTCATCGAAAAAAATCGTTTTTTGACAAAAAATTTGTTTATGCTAAAAATACAACTTAATGAATACAAAAATCATATTCCTTATCTCAAAACGAATCGATTGACCTATATAACTTTTATAATTGATCAAGAATTCGTAAAATAATTCATATTTTTACATTTTTTTGCATTAAAATTTTTTTTTTAACAACTTCCCCAATTAACTTATATATATTATTAATTTCTTGCTTCCTCTATGAGGAAGCAAATTATTTTGCTTACTTGGAAGCGAAATGTCCATAAAATGGACATAATTCTCACCTAGTTTTATATATTTTTATGTCACTGTTTCATAGTTGTGTTGTTTTTTAATTTTTTTTTTCATTTCTTTAACAATGTCTATGACATTTTTGATTGAAAAATCATTATTATTTTCGCTGCTTTTACCTAATTTTCTTAATTTTGCGATCACATGAATTTGAAGATTGTTTTTTTTTTAAGTTTCTCATTTATTGGACATAATTTATTTCAATTAATCTAAATCTATAATAAATTAATTAATCTAAACTATAATTTATCACATTGTCAACTATGTAATCCAATTTTGTTATTTTAATTAAATTTTCTATTAATTTGCAGTTTATAATTTTTTAAAAACGAAAGAAGATAAAAAAAAGTTCAAACTGTTATTAAAATGTTGGAGTCTACTTGAAACTAAATTTAAGCACATATTTAAATCAGAATTTTTCTGTAAAATATTTTTAATTTGAACGTTGATTTAGCATTCTTAAATTTACTATTTTTAAAATTTAGTTATTTCAATGAGAGTTGATTAATTAATTTGGCTACATTCTTTCAGGTGATCATTAAAAGAAAACTTACGTAGGAGATGATATTTGTGTTTGCGAGATTGTAGTTCATTTCCGTGAGATTCATTGTCATCGATGTCATTGTTATTCGAGAGATTCGACGTTTGAATGGAATCTGCAGCCATCATGCAAATCATCGAGACAACCAGGAAAATCAAAACTCCCCGACGATTCACTATCACTGCCATTATGCGAACTTCCGGAAAGATTCGTTTTGGAACCGGAATGGATTTGCGATATCGTTATATACCTATCGGCGGTCACAGGTGTGAACAATTTGTGCAACTAAAGCTGAGCTACTTTTCCCTTTTCTCTGCAGTCAATACGTGACAGCTTCTACAAACATTCAGGCCTCATACTCATGCCAATATTGCCACTTTTTGCCACTTTTATCAGCTGATGCCACTATTTAGCAACTATTTTGAAAAAAATGCCACTAATGACACTTTTTTTTTAAAAAAAAGGCAGGGCTCGAACTAGCTCCGTAAATCCCGTAAAAGTCCGTAAATTTACTTATGGTCCGTAAAAGTCCGCTTTTTTTAAAAAAAGGTCCGTAAAGTCCGTAATTTCTTTAGAAAAGTCCGCAAATTCCGTAAATTCTACGATAAGAGGCCCTAAGCAGTGTAAAAACTGTTAAGTTTCAATTTTTCAATTCCTTTCTTTAATTTTTAACTATTTTATTTATTATTTAATAATACTCGCCTTTTTTCAATTATCAGTTATTTTCTTGAAAATTTAATATCTTCTTCAAGTTCCAATTGATTTCTTCAATTTTCATTTATTTCCTACAATTTTTCCTACAATTTTCTTTAGTTTAGATTATCAATTAATAAATTCATAATTTGAAAAAAGTTTTTTCAAATATAATTATTTTCATCCACTTTTATAATTACTCTTTAATTTTTAAAATTACTTTGTTCTAATAACGATTATTCTCGACACATTTCGAATTTTTTTCAAATGTGAATTATTTTCGTCAATTTGTAATTTTTCCTTCAATTATCAATTATTATCTTAAAACTGCAATTTAATTCCTTTACATTTAAAAATTCTTTAATTTTTTCAATTATTTGTTTCACTCATAAATTTTTAAAATTTAAACTCAATTGTTCGATTCTAAAACTATCTCCTTCAATTCTCCATTATTTCCTTCAAATTTCAATTGCATTTTTCAATTTTCAATTTTCAATTTTCAATTTTTTTCTTTATTATTAAAAATTCTTGCCTTTTGTCCATTTTTTTTATTATCAATAAGTTTCTATGACTATAATTCACATGTTCAATTAGTTTCTTTAATTCTGAATTTTTTTCAAATTTCAATTCTATTTTTCAGTTTTTAATTATTTTCTGCTATATTTAATAAATCACGGCATTTATAAATTACTTTTTGGAATTTTCAATTAAATTATATAAATTTTAATTCCATTCTTCAACTTATAGTCATTTTTTCATTTTTAAATGATTTTTTGAATTATAAAATTGTTTTAATTTAGCGATTTGTCAAAGTTTGTTATCATTTGTCAATTATTTTCGGTATTTTTCAGATACTTTTTTCAATTCTTTAATTATTCTCGTCATAAACTATTTCTTTCAATTATTATTCATTTTCCGCAACTTTCAATTAATTTTTTCAATTTTCATTCATTCTCTTCAAGTTTTATAATTATTCTTTAACTTTTTAAATTATTTTGTTCTCTTGTTGATTATTCTTGACAGTTTTCGAATTTTTTTCATTTGTCTATTATTTTCTTTAATATTTGATAATTTTATATTTTGTTATTTTTCTTTTAATTATCTATCTCAATCTGTCTTCTTCAAAATTTGATTTAATTCTTTAATTTTCAATTATTTTTAAAAAATTTAAATAATTTTTCCAGTTTACATTTTTGTTTATAATTTTTCTTTAATTCTCGGCTTAACTCAATCATTTTTTTCAATTATAAAAATTGTTTTAAATTTAAATTCAGTTTTTCAATTCTACAACTATTTTCTTAAACTCTTATAGGGTAAATGCGGGTAATTTCGGACAGTACCGATAGTCGGACACTTTCAGTTTTGAAGTTAAATAAATAATTATTTACTATCGGAATCTTCTCACAAAGTTATTTTATCAAATTTGTCAGAATTATAGAATATAAAAATTACCTGCAACGCCCTCTAGTAATTTGTAAATTAGTTAAAATGCAACAATAATTTACTCAACCGCGTTGTTTTGACATTTTGTCCGATTTCTTATTCCAGCTGTTAAGGAGGTAGAGATTTTTATTAATACGAAATAAGGCTTTGTAGGTTGTAATTATGTTTGAAAATGTTACAAAGTGATTATGAAATCTCTAATTTTATGTTTAAAAGTTAAAATAACATTAAAATGACTTTAAATTTACAAATAATTGACGTGTCCGACCTAACCTGTCAGATTTTAGAGTGTTTGTGTATAGTCGGACACTATATTACTTGTATTATATCTTGTATTATTTTAGATGCTGAAAAAGTAAATACCATAAAAACAACTACTTATAACCTATAAATTTGTTAACTTTCTAACATTTTCTGCATCAAAAGAAAAATAACCTAAATTTTGATTTTATACGAATTCCTCCTTTTCACTGAGGATCACAACAGAACTTGACAGATTGTCTTCAAAATGCCATAATGAGGTATACAATTTTGAAACTAAAAAACTTTCTTTTTTTATTTAAGATTCACCACATGGGTTTACAAATTAAAATCGCGCTGCCTGAGGATTATTTCTGTAATTGAATTTGACAGATTTTATAACATAAAAGCAAGAAATATTTTATTATCTTAAAAAAGAAAAATGTACGACTAATGATACAGTTGTGTCCGACTTTACAAGCAAGTGTCCGACTACTGCTGATATTCTGATTTTTTATTAAAATAGCTATATTTTATTAAATATTGACATGTTTGTAGCAAATTTATATGAAAATTAATCATGGATGAGTCATTTAACGGTTCATGCAAAGCAATGTGTTAAAATACTTTTCAATTTTAAGAAAAATATCATTATTTAAGATCGAATCCTTAAGTGTCCGACTACCCCCGCATTTACCCTATATTTTCTTCAATTTTTACATTTTTTATTCAAATTTCAATTCAATTTTTAACTTTTTAGTTGTTAAATTCAATTTGCAATTATTTTTTTCACTCATAAAAATTGTTTCAAAATTTCAATACAATTGTTTGATTCTACAACTATTTTCTTTAAATTTTATTTTTCAATTTTAAATTATTGTCTTTAATATTAAAAAAATTCTCGCCTTTTTTAAATTATTTTTTTTTCTTCGAGTATCGCAATAAATTTTTTTAATTTTAAAAGCAGTTGTTTAATTATGTTATTCTATATTCAATAATTATCTTCTTTTTTCAATTTTAAGTTTATTCTTTGAAATTCAATTCCTTTTTGCAATTTCTAATTATTTTCTTAATTTTTCAATTTTTCCCCCTTTTTTTTTGCAATTATTGCTTTCAATTTTCAATCTAGTTGTTCAATGTTTAATTATTTCCAACAATTGTTCATATAATTTTCATATTTTTAAAATATTTTTTTCCAATTGCCAATTAATATATTTTTTAACTATTTCTTGCAATTATTATTTATTTTACCCAATTTTCAATTGTTTGCACACTTTTTTCAATTATTCTCTAAAAATTTTATAATAATTCTTTAATTTTTTCAATTTTAATTTTTTTCAGTCCATTTGTAATTTTTTTTAAATTATTAATTATTTTTCCAACTTCAATTCAGTTCTTAAATTTTCAATTTATTTTTCGAAATTGTTATTATTTTCTTCAGTTTTTCAATTTGCAATTATTTCCAACAGTTTATTTTTTAATTTACTTGTTTAATTTGAATATTTATTGTTTAATTATTTAAATTATTCTTTTTCAATTGTATAATTATCTAGACATTTTTCGAGTTTTGTTTTCAATTGTCAATTATTTTCGTTATTTTTCAGTTAGTCTCTTCAATTTTGTAATTATTTTTCTAATTTTCATTATTTGAAGTTGCAAAAATTTATAGTTTTTAATAACAAATAACAATGCAAAGTTTCTGGCGCGCGTTAATGTTGCTAGTACTATAATAAGACTTATAGGTCTATTTTAATGCACAGAAAGTTTTTTTTTGTGCCTATGTTATAAGTATACCTACAATAATTGTTCTCTTATTTGCCTCAGACTCATTAATATTTTTCTATTTAATATTAATAAAATTTTCTATAATTTTCAAAGAAATAAATTATTTTAAACATAAAAAATACAATTTCTTTTTACTTTTCTACTAAATTTTAATTCTATCACACTCAAAATAGTCTTTCGGGATACAAAATTTTTATTCTTAACTAGTCCGTAAAAGTCCGTAATTTTGAATTTTTGGTCCGTAAAGTCCGTATTTTTAAGTACTTTTACCGGTTCGAGCCCTGAAAAAGGCCACTAAAGGCACTATTTTTTTTTCTCTAAGTATTTAACTGCTGTCCTTTTCTTTATTAGACTTCAATTATAAGATTTATAAGCGAAAAAAGAGGAAACGCATTGTGGTTTATTGTAGAATTTGTTTCTGAACTTTGGGAGGAAATCCATTATATTATTTGGGAAATTTTCCAATCTTTAGGACTAATTTCCGATTTTTTTTTTGGAATAAGTCCATTTTTCTGAACTACGGAAATATTTTCACTTGGACTTAGGATTTATATTTTTTACTTCTGGAAAAAAAATCCATCGCATTTAGACGATTTTCCAATTTTTTGGAAAAAAATTCCAATGATTTGATAAAAATAGTTTTTCTTGAAACATTGGAATTTTTCCACCAATTCCTGAGATTTATTTACGAATTTTCGGAAAAAATCCACTATGTTTGCAAATTTTTCCAATCATTAAGAATAATCTCCAATTTTTTTTTAAACGGGGAATTTTTCCAAACTTTACGAAATAAATCCACTAGAGTGGAAGATTTTCTAATTTTCGGGAAAAATCACAAATCACACAAAATTCAAAAATGGACAGGTTGATAATGTTCCCATTAGTCCAGTTAAATAAGAAATAAAGAAATTATTTGCGTATTGAAAAATTAAGAAAATTATAGGAACAATTGTTGGAAATAATTGCACATTTAACAACTGGATTAAAAATTGAGAAAAATAATTGAAAATTGAAAAAAGCAATTAAAAATTGAAAAATGAAATTGAAATTGAAAGATTATACTTAATAATTGAAAAAAAGTAATTGAAAAAGCCGAGAATTATTGAATATTAAGGAATTAATTGAAAATCGATAAAAATAATTAAAAATTAAAGAAAATACTTGAGAATTGAAGAAAATAATTAAAATTTGAAGAAAAAAATTGGAAATAAAAGAATTAAAAAGAAATTTTAAGAAAATAATTGATAATTAAAAGAAAAATTACAATATGACGAAAATATTAATTAAATATTGAAGAAAATATTTAATTATTAAAAAAAATAATTGACCATTGAAAAAAAAGTTTGAAAAATGATGAGAATAGCAAAAAAATTTAAATTAATGAATAATCATAAAATTAATCGTCAATTGAAAACTGATGAAAAGTATGGATTGAAAATAAAAAAAAAATTGAAAATTAAAAAATGGAATTGAAATTTAAAAAATATAATCAAAAATTGAAAAAAAGTAATTAAAAAAGCTGAAAATTGTAGAATATAAAAGAAAATAATTGAAAACTTAAAAATTAGAATTTGAAGAAAATAATAACAAAAATTTAGAAATAAATTAAAAATTTCAGCATTAAATTCAAATTTGAAAAAAATAATTGATAATTGAAGAAAGGTAAGAATTGCTGAATATTGAAAAAAATAATTGAAAATTGAAGACTGGAATTTAAAATTAAAAATAACAACTGAGAGAAGAAAATAATTAAGAATTTTAAGAAAGTAATTGACAATTAAGAAAAAATTAGAAAACTGTCGAGAATAATTGTCAACAGAACAAACTATAAAAGAATAATTATAGACTTTAAAAATAAATAGAAGTTGAAACATTTGTAGAAAATAATTGACAAATGACGAGAATAATTGAAAAATTGAAGAAAATATCTGAAATATGACGAAAATAATAGACAATTTATTGGAAACATAATTATTAGAATTCAATTATAAGTTTTTAAGCCAAAAAAGAGGAAACGCATTGTTGTTTATTATAGGATTTGTTTCTGAACTTTGGGAGGAAATCCATTATATTATTTGGGAAATTTTCCAATCTTAATTTCCGATTTTTTTTTTGAATAAGTCCATTTTTCTGAACTACGGAAATATTTTTATCTAGTCTTAGGATTGATATTTTTTACTTTTGGGAAAAAATCCATCTCATTTAGACGATTTTCCAATTTTTTGGAAAAAAATTCCAATGATTTGATAAAAATAGTTTTTCTTGAAACACTGGAATTTTTTTCACCAATTCCTGGCATTTATTTACGAATTTTCGGAAAAAATCCACTATGTTTGCAAATTTTTCCAATCATTAAGAATAATCTCCAATTTTTTTATAATAGGGAATTTTTCCAAACTTTACGAAATAAATCTACTAGTTGGGAAGATTTTCTAATTTTCGGGGAAAAATTGAAAATAAGTAACTCTTAGGTTAAAATAATTGGAAATAAGGATTCTAAGTCTTAAAATAAACCTTAAAATATTGAAGACTATTAAAACATCACAAATCACACAAAATTCAAAATTGGACAGGTTGATAATGTTCCCATTAGTCCAGTTAAAGTAGAAAAGAAAAGTATTTAATATTTTTTTAATTTAAATTAAATTCCCAAGGTTGCCACGGTTCTGGAAAACCTGGGAAACCTGGAATTGAAATGGAATTTTAAAAAATTAATTTAATTAATTTCTATTTTTATGATTTCAATCAGTGATAATTTATTTGAAATAAGTTGTAAACTGCTGAATTGTCGGTGACTTTTACCTGCTTGATCAATAGAAAATAATTCAAATTTTCAATGCTATTACTAAAATTGACAATTATTTTCATCTATCAATCAGTAAAAAATTAATGACAATTTAGTCATTTTCAACTGATTTCCTGCGAAACTTTATTGATTGAAATCATGAAACGAAAGTTATTTTTAATATAAAATTATTCTTCTTAAATTTTATAATTATTCGTTAATTTTTTTTATTATTTTGTTCTGTTCTCGATTATTCTCGACAGCTTTTGAATTTTTTTGGCAATTGTCAATTATTTTCCTCATTTCTCAATTATTTTCGTCATTTAGTAATTTTTCTTTCAATTATCAATTATCTTCTTCACATTTCAATTTAATTCTTTAAATTTCAATTTATTTCCTCCATTTTCAATTATATTCTTCAATTCTCAATTATTTTCATCAATTTTCAATTACTTTATTCAATATTTAATAATTATCGCCTTTTTCCAATTATCAATAATCTTTTTTTTTTAATTTCAATACAATTCTTTAATTATCTTCTTCAATTTTCATTTATTATCTACAATTTTTTCTAGAATTTTTTTCAGTTTTTAATTGACAATTTAATATTTTGCTTCAATTTTATAATTATTCTTTAATTTTTTAAATAATTTTGTTCTATTATAGATTAATCTAGCCATTTTTCGAACTTTTTTTACTTTTTCTTCAAAATTGTCAAGAATTTTTTAAATATTCAATTGTTTTAGTCATTTAGTAATTTTTCTTTTAATTATCAATTATTTTCTTACAATTTAAATTTAATTCTTTAATGTTCAATTTATTTCTTCAATTTTTAATATTTTCTCCAATTATTATTTTCATCATTTCTCAATTATTTCTTTCAATTATTAATTATTTTCTACAATTTATCATTACTTCCTACAATTTTTTCAATTTTTTTGTTTTGTTGTCTATTAATCTAGTGTTTTTTGAATTTTGTTTTCAATAATTGTTTATTATTTTCGTCATTTTTCAAATATTTTCTTAAATTTTTCATTTATTCTGCTCGATTTTTAATTATATCTTTCAATAATTAATTTTTTCCCGCAATTTTCAATTATTTTCTACAAATTTTTGAATGGATAATTATTTTTCTTAAAATTTATAATTTATTCATTAAATTTTGAAAATGATTTTTTCTGTTTTCGATCATTCTCGATGTCTGTTGTCGATCAATTTTCTAATTTTTTTTATTTGTTATTTATTTTCCTAAAATTTAAATTCAATTCCTTAATCTTTAATTTAATTCTTTAAGTTTTAATTATTTCTTCATTTCTCAATTATTATTTTCAATTTAAAATTGCAGTCTTTAATTTACAATTATTTTATTCAATATTTAATAATTCTCACCTTTTTTTAAATATCAATTATTTTTTCAAATTAAAATTTAATTCCTAAATTTTTAATTTATTTCTTATATATTTTTATTATTTTCTAAAAATTTCAATTCCATTCTTCAGTTTTTAATTATTTTCTTCTATATTCCATAATTAATATTATGTGAAACTCGATAAAATTCTACGTTTATTAACCATAATATTATAAAATAAATTTTAATTCCTTCGATGATATTATAATTAATCAAAAATAAGATGTTCACTACATGATTTCATAACCTCCAATTTTGAATTTTTTTAAAAACATTATTAAAAAACTACGGAACAAAATGTATTATCACTTACAAGAAACATAAATCACTTTATTATATCCATAGAAATTATGATATTATTATAAAATTATTTTATTTTATGAATATAATTAAATTTAAAAATTTTCTCATTTACAAAATTCCATAATTTTTTAAAACTTGTAATTTTTTTCTTGAAGCTCAAAAAATGTTGAAACTGCAGGTATATTTTTTTCTTAATATAATTCACCTGCTATTAAAATTTAACGACGGTATTTTACTTTGTTTCCGAAATATTAAATTTGATAATTTTTTACTTAATTCGAGGACTTGAAGTTAGCAAAACAATTTCGCATCTCTTTGTTCCTTTGTAATGTTTGTAAGAAGATAAGAGAGATATAAAATGTTTAAATCCTCGTATTTAACCTTTTTGAGTAAAAAATTTTCAAATTTAATATTTCCGAAACGAAGCAAAATACCGTCGTCAACTTTTAATAGCAGGTAAATTATATTAAGAATAAAATATCTACAAAGTTTCAAAAATTTTAGAGCTTTCAGAAAAAAAAATTACAAGTTTCAAAAAATTATGAAATATTGT
Organism: Ganaspis brasiliensis; assembly: GCA_037103525.1. Lineage (NCBI taxonomy): Eukaryota > Metazoa > Arthropoda > Insecta > Hymenoptera > Figitidae > Ganaspis > Ganaspis brasiliensis. The sequence continues at coordinate 673,012 of JAZKLR010000082.1, forward strand.
AAACGAAAATATTTTTCAATTTAATTATAATCGTAAAATAAAATAATTTTATAATAATATCCTAATTTCTATAGATAGAATAAAGTGATTTATATCTCTTGTAAGTAATAATAAATATTGTTAATAATTATTGTTAGTAATTTTTCCATAATTTTTCAATAATAACGTTTTTAAAAAAAAATGCAAAATTGGAGGTTATGCCAGCAACTGAACAGCCTTCAGATGAAAGTCAGTAGAATATATTGCCCATATATTGTTTTTTTTTCGCAAATAAAACGAAATTTCTATTTAAAACAAAATTATTAATAATAATTTTTTATAATTCGTGTCATAATAAAATGACTTGCGCAATTTAGACTAATTGCTTTACCTTTGATTCTTTGAAACGATTTTTATGTCAACTGTAATCGGATAAAGTTGAATCTGCGCTGCTGATTTCTGAAACGTCATTTTAAATATCAAAGTACACGTTATATTTCGTATAATTAATGGAGTAATTAGTAAGAGATTTCAAATAGAATTATAAAAGATTTTAATCCAAAGCTCGGAATTATTTCGAAATTACTTAGTTATTTATAGTTGTAAGAAATTAAAAGAATGTATATTATTTTATGTGCATTTTAAAAACTAATTTTATCAGGTTTAAAAATACTATCGAGAAAATTTAATTACATAACTTTGGAAGTCATTAGGCTCATAAATAATCAATGCAAAAGTGGGGTAGGAGTAAAAAGAAAAATAAGATTTTCATTAAAGTTCCTTCAATGTATAATGTGACAGGACTCACTTTCTTAAAGTATCGATTAAATTTTTTAGAACCCTTTTACTGCGATAGTGAAACATTGCGCGACTGAGGAAAAATACCTTTAAACTCAAGTAATTATTTTGAAATATAAAATAGTTGATAAAATAGATAATAAAATAGTTAATAAATGAGGGTGTCAAGCGACTTTTGAAAAAACAATTTAATACATTTTCAGGATTTAAAATAAATTATATCAAGGTACACTTTTTAATAATTGAAACAGTAGCTGAATATACTTTTATTCTGGAGAAAATAATTGAAAACTTTAAAGAAAATTATTCAATTTAAAGAGAAAGATTGAAAAAGTACAAGATATAAAAAAAAGACTGAAGAAAGAAGTGGAGAAATGGAAAATACAATGGAAATTTGAAGATAATAATTTTGAATTGAAGAAAATAATTGACCTCTATAACGAAAAAGAAAATTGAAGACATTAATTGATAAATTAACAACAAATTTGATATCAAGAAAACAAGTTAAAAATTTTGAAAGATATAAATAAGAATTGAAAAACGAAACTCAAAAAATTAAAGATTTACGAAAATAAATGAAAAATAATTAAAACAATTGGAAACTTAGGAAAAATTTTGAAAAAATTAAGAACATAATTCAAAATTGCAGAAAATAATTGAAAAAAAATGAGAATATATTTAAAATAGCAGAAAATAATTAAAAATCAAAGAACACCATTGAAAAAATGTGAAAATTACAATTAACATTTCAAGGAAATTATTAAATTATTGTTTTAAATTTTTACATCATATTTTACTGAATCAAAATGTTCTCAAATTTTAAATTTATATTAATTTTAATTTCTTCAAATTTTTGCTAATTTGAACTTGCGTTGATTAAAAGTTCAATTAATCCACAGTTCAAAAATATGATAAATTTGAAGCGATTTAAAAATTTCTTCAATTTTTTAGTAATTCTTTTCTCTTATATGATTTGAATTACTTGGACTACAGTTTTCAACAATTTTACCATTTTTCAATTATTTTTCGCAATATTTAATTATTTTCATTATTTCTCAGTTTCTCCCTAAATCTTAAATCTACCTTCCGAAAATTTCAATTATTTTCCTTAATTGTTTCAATCACTTTTCAATTTTAATTATTTTCTCTTCCACAATAAAATAATTTCATTATTTGTTGCAAAATTTTATATTATATTTATCGCAAATTTCAATTAATCTTTTTAATTTACCATTTATTATTTTCATTTTGCAATTATTATCTTCAATTTTTAATCATTTTCGAAAATGTCAATTATTTATGTGAAATTCTAATTATTTTCATCACATTTCAATTATTATTTTTTTCTATTTCAAATTATTAGTATCATTTTTCAATTATTTCCCTCAATTTTAAATTATTATTCTCATTTCGAAAATTATTTTTTAAGATTTTTAATAGGTAGTTTTCACAAATTTCAATTATTCTTTTCATATATTTCAATTATTTTCTTTAAGTTTGAAAATTTAAAATTATTTATCATTTATTTTTCCCAATTTTTAATTATTCTTATTTTTTAAGATTTTCAAGTAATTTTCACAAATTTCAACTATTTTTTTCAATTTTTTTCAGAATTTCCGAAATTTTAAACTATTTATCTGATATTTCAATTATTATTAATTATTTCTTTCAATTTTCAAATATATCTAGGATTTTCTTGTATTTTATATGTATTTATGTATAATCTGTATTTTTTGCAAATTACTACTCTGAAATTAAAAATTGTTCTCTTGAATTTAAATATTTTTTTAACTTTCCTTTATTTAAAATATACCTATTATGTAATTTTTTCAATTATTTTCTCAACTTGTAATTATTTTCATCATATTTCAATTATCTTTTTAATTTTAAATTATTTTCATCACATTTCAATTATTATTTTTTTTAATTTCAAATTATTAGCATCATTTTTCAATTATTTCCCTCAATTTTTAATTATTATTCTTATTTTGTAAAATTATTTTTTAAGATTCTTAAGTACTTTTCACAAATTTCAATTATTTTTTTCATATTTCAATTATTTTCTTTAAGTTTCAACATTTAAAATCATTTTTCATTTATTTCCCTCAATTTTTAATTATAATTCTTATTTTGTAAAATTATGTTTTAAGATTTTAAATGGGTAGTTATCACAAATTTCAATTATTTATATTATTCTTTTATTATTTTCTTCAATTTTCAATTACTTACGTTCATTTTCATAATTTACAAGAAGTTTTTTATTATTAATCTGAAATTTCCATTATTTTTTATAATTTATATTAATTTTTTTATTCCATTTTCAATTATTACTATGATTATCTTGTATTTTATGTATATTTATGTAAATTTTGCATTTTTTGCCATTATTTCTCTGAAATTGAAAATTGTTCTCTTCAATTTTAAATTGTGTAAATCTTTTTTTTATTTATTTTCTTAATTTTTAATTATTTTCTTCTATTTATAATCATTTTCGTTATTTCTAACTTAATTTCCTAAAACTTTAATTATTTATCTCAATTTCAATTTTTTTTCGATTTTTTTCAATTATTTTCTCTCATTTTTCGTCATTCTAATTTTTGCAATGCATTTTTAAGATTTTTAAGTATTTTTCTCAAATTTAAATTATTTTCTTTAATTTCTACGATTTTTTAAATTACTGTCGACAAGTTTTAATTGTTTTCATTTTTTTTTCAATTAATTGGCCAAATTTACAATTATTTTTTGCAATTTCCTTCAATTCTAAAATTTTTATAAATATTGTCGTATGTAAATAAAACTTGTTTTATTTATTTTTAAATATTATATTTAAAATATATTTATATGATAACATAAAGTATAGAAACTAATCGCGCACCAGCGCGCGTTGTTTAATCTACTTAAATAATAAAATTTGTGATTAAAACGTTGTTTCGTGTCGCCAAAGAAGTTGTCACTTTCTTGAAAAGGCCTTTGTAAAGAAATGGCAAGTTTGAAACTTCTCAGTCTTAATAAATTAAGCTCTTAAATTTTCTGCCCTGAATATTGATCCAAGTAATAAAAATGTCCAATTAAATGCGATAAATTGCAATTACTCTTAACGAAAATATATATCAGTTTAAAGCCCAAATGAATAAAAAATGTAACCGTAAAATCCCTCATGAATCGATAACACCAATCATTTTTTATTTCCAGTGTGGTTTCAGATGAACAAATTATTTTGTGAACTGCCTAAAATTGTGCACCTGGGGTTAGTAAATTTGGGGGTAGCAGGACGTATATTTTGAGGGAATGAATCTTCCTACACGTGAAATGTATCTTCACATATTTAGACATACATGACTGGAAAAAAAAGGGGGACTACATAAATTATGGACCTCCAGGACGAAACGGGAAAAAAATGGAACGGGAAGGGAAGAAAGACAAACACACAATTAAGATAAATAACGAGCCTCTATCTCAAAATTAAATAAATGTACATACTCGTCAGCGCGTTAGAAAACTAACACTTCGTGTCATTGCGCAATATACAATATAATTTTATTGTACGTCTTAAACAATTTTCCGTTTTTTATTTATTTATTTATTATTATTATTTTTTTTTTGTCAATAACGTACGAAAAATTTCTTTATTTTTATTTAAGTTTATACTTAAAATATCTCATGAACGAGTGCTCGGTCGAGCTTGTAAAGTGAATAAATATTTTCTTCAAGACGTGATTCTTCTATGGGAACAAGGGCTCTACTTTATTTTCTAGAATAAGCGACTAACGAAGCAGTACGAATAACTATCGAGAGACACGTAGACGCGATATAGAGTAGAATGTAATTACAACTTTTTTCGGTTTCAAAGAAAGTCGACGCGCTAAAAGGAATGCTCCGTTTAAACTCACAAGGCGCTAACTAGGTCCAATTTGTTAAAAAAGAGAAGATCTATTGGAACTACAAGACGCTAATAATGCATTTCTCTTTCCGCAAATGCTTTCACTGGACACATTTTTTAAATAAAAATTCTTTTCTTTTTTTTTTTAAAGGGATACTATTCTTCTTTCACCGGACATCTTGAGTTCGCACAGCCATTTCAATTTTTTCAATTTTACACAACGTTTTTTCGGCATTTTACATAAAATTTGGATCTTTTACATAATAACATTTTTGGAGAATTTGTAAAAAAAAAAAATTGTCTCTATAGAAGCATTTACATGAAAATGTTTAATTTAAACCACATAATGCTTTTAGCCAGAAAGCTTTTTAATTTGAAGGCTTAGAAATTGGGAGTAATCTAAACATCTGAACTTCTAATTTGAAAGCATTTAAATTTAGTCTTTCAAATGTCTAGACCCGAAAACTTTCTATTTAAAAGCTTTTTTCAATTCTGTCAGTTTAAATCGTGATTTTAAATCATATTATTTCGAAATTGGATACACAATAAATGATGATACAGCAAGGCTTTGAATTATTATTATTATTTTTTTTTTTTCTTTTGTACAGAAAATTACAGACACAGAGAGAAAAAGCGACTGGATTTGTAGGAATGAGAATGCTGACAAGATATTCTGGTTTTTTAATCTTTTAACATTTTCAAGTAGAGAAGGTTGATTTCGCAACAATCTAGAGCAGAATAAATTTAAAAACCAATCATTTGGCATAATTTTTGAAAGAAAAACTTTGAAATAATAATTTCTTTTTGAATTTAAGGCCAAGAGAATGCAGACAAAACAAAATGTTGAATGTAAATTGAGTTAAATTGAGATGAAAATTTATCTCTAAATCAGAAATATTCTGCCAATATTGTGGGAGGAAATGGACAAAAGGAACAATGAGGGGAATAATAAATGGCGAATGAACAGCACAAACGTGTAAGGGTGGATAGGTCGAAAGGCTGAAGGCAAGTGACATGACAATAAGAGACAAGATACATGGTGTGAACGCAGAAAAGATGTGACAAACGCACAACATTATTTGGGCGTTTGTATCTACATTTAAAAATAACACTTCATATACCAAGAAAACGGGTGTCAAATCAGAATCCTCTGAACGGTGACACGAGCTAAAAAAGCCTATAGGTTGCTCAACCTCCAGGGACGCATTTGTCCTACAAAATAAACTTTAAAACAATTTAGAAGTGAATTTTTCCCGCTTTTGAGCGCAACGAGAGCAACAATTACACGAAATTATGTTTCTTTTTTCCAATTAATGCGAGAAAATACAAATGTAATAAAGTATATTTGACGTTTTTGAAAGATTTTGGTTTTTAATTCTATCGAAAAGTGAGGTTAGGTTTCACAAATTTAGTTTTATTTGTCAAGTGTGGAAAAGGAATTGTGATTTTGAATCTGTTTAATTATTTAAAATCCTAGAATCAGAAATTGTTGTTAAATATAAAAATGAATCGATCAACGAAATTTTGAATCATCCAAAAAATTTAAAGGTTACTCGCCCAGGAAATAAAAGCAGTTTCAACAAATGTTCTTTTTAATCCAAAATTTTAATAATGCGCATTAAGAGATTAATTTTTTAATTCGGAATTATAATTTTTAATCGGTTGAATTATTTAAAATCTTAGAATCGGGAATTTCCTTTCGATTAAAATGAATCGATCATCGAAATTTTTAATCGTCCAAAAAATTTAAAAGTTACTCCTCCAGGAAATGAAAACCGTTTGAACAAATGTTGTTTAATCCCAAATTTTATCAATGCTAATTGAAAGATTTATTTTTTAAATCGGAATTGTGCTTTAAAATCGGTTTTGTCATTTAAAATCCTAGAGTCAGAAATTTACGTTGAATAAAAGTGAATCGATCATTGAAATTTTTAATCATCTAAAAAATTTGAAGCTTTTTGGCCATATTTCACGACAAACTTCTAATTTCTTAGTTTATTAAGAAATTAAAAGCATTTAGCCACTGGACTACTAGATTTAGTAACAAAGTTATATTTTAAGATTCTAAACATCAGGAACTTGAGATTTGTGAATAAATCAATAAATAAATAAATACTTTCTCTATGAGGAAGCAATAAATAAATAAATACAGTTAAATATCCCTTTCAAATTTCAATCGGAAATTTTCCATTATTTAAGAACCCGTATTCAGAAGAATTGAAAATTCTAATCGGTTTTTTGTTCCTAGGAACATAAGTGTTACAAAAAATGTTCTTTTCATGCACAACGTGAATAAAGTGCACTTTTTGCAGGGTGTCTACTAATTTCGTCCCACGGAATTCCCGGTCATTTCCCGGTTTTTGTTCCTATTTTTCCCGGTTTTTTTCTCTTGTTAACTTAAAATTTATTTTAAAAAAAAATAGACCTACAAATGGCTACAAAAATTGAAGATAACAGTTAATAATTGAAGAAAATAATTGACATTCAAAGAAAATAATTGAGAATTGAAGAACTAAATATTAAACTTTACAAAAAATAAGAATTAAACAAAATAATTAATAATGGAAAGAAATAATTGAATAATGACAAAGATATTTGACAATATCAGAAACAAAATTAAAAAAAAAAGTAAATATTAATCTACAATTGAACAATAATTGAAGAAATTGAACAATGGTTATTAAATTCAAAGAATATAATTAAAAATTGGTCAACTAGATAGAAAATCAAAAAAATAATTTAAAATTTAAGTTAATAATTCAGAATTGAAGAAATAAATTGAAAATTAAATAATGAAATTAAAATCAGAAAATCATAGAATTATTGAATATTAAAGAAAAAACAATTGAAAATTGAGAAATAAAATTGAAATTCGAATACAATAATTGAGAATTAAAGAAAATTACTGAACAATTGGATTGAAAAAAGAAGAAAATAATTTATAATAAAAAAATGGAAAATGCCAGGAATTATTTAATATTGAAGAAAATATTAAAAATTGAAGAATAGAATTGTTATTTAAAGAAATTAATTGACAATTGAAAAAAATAATTCAACAATTGAACAATTAAATTGAAAATAAAAAGAAAATTATTGAAATTTGAAGAAAGTTTTGAAACATGAAATAAATAACTGATAATTGGAAAAAAATAATTGAAAAAAGTCGATATTACTGAATATAGAAACAAACAATTGAAAATTGAACAAAATAATTAAAAATTAAAGAAAGTACCTAAAAATTAAAGACAATATTTGAAAACAGCAGAAAAAATTATAAATCGACGGAAATAATTGCGAATTGATGAAAATAATTTAAAAATTATCAATTTAAATAAAAATTGAAAGAAAAACATAATTTACAAAAGCTGAGAATTGTAAAATATTGATGAAAATTGAAAGAGATATGAAAAAATAATTGGAAATAAAAGAAAATAATTGGAATTTAAGAACAAAATTGGAAATTGAAAAAAATAATTGAGAATTAAAAAAAAATCATTGTAAAAAGTCTAGAGTTATTGAATATTAAAAAAAAAAACATTTGAAAATTAAAGAATGGAATTGAATGTCGAAAATTATAATTGAGAATTAAGGTATTAGTCGCGTAAAATGATTTTCGTCAGATTTTTTTAAAACTTTGTATCTGTATTCATGAGGTATTTATCTATGAAATGAGATCTATCCTATTAATTTTGATCACTTCTGAGCTTCAAAATATTAATTCAAAGTTTATACCTTTTACATGCAATAGCACAAAATGCATGTAAAAAATGTCTCTTATATTCAATTATAAAAAAACAAGTCGTCAGTTTTTCAAATAAAACTACTAAGTTACACTTTGAGATAAAATAAATCCTTTAAAAAAAAATTAATTTTATTGACCACGCCGTATAAAAAATACAATAATTTAAAAATTCATAATTTTTCATTTTCACGTGGTTTCATTGAAAAATGTCGAAAACGTGTAAGCAATACATCACGATAACTTATAGTACCTGACTCAAAATCGTGAAAATTACATATATTATATTAGAAGAGGTCACAAGGAAGCAAGTGAGTTGATATAAAAGTTTATTTTTTGTTCTTTTTATTTTGCGGGAGTTTTGCGGGAGCATTTACGCGACTAATACCTTAACGAAAATAATTCAAGAATTGAAGAATGGAATTGAAAGTAGAAGAAAATAAGTGATAATTGAAGAAAAAAGAAATTGAACAACCCAGGAATTATAGAATTTGAAGAAATTAATTAAAAATTGTAGAAAATAATTTGAAATTGAAGAAAATGTGATTTTATGAAAATTGTTGAATAATAATTGATGAATTGAATTGAAGTTTCAAAAACATAGTTGATTATTGAAAAAAAAAATATTGAAAAAAGCCGCGAATTATTGATCATAGAAGAAAATAATTGAAAATTGGAGGAGTTATTGAGATGTGAAATAAATAAATGATAATTGAAAAAAATAGTTGAAAAAAGTCGAGAATTATGGAATATTAAATTAAATAATTAAAAATTGAAGGAAATAATTTAAATCTGAAGAAAATAATTTAAAATTGATGAAAATAATTGAAAATTGAAGAAAATAATTGAAAATTGAATCAAATAATTAGAAATTGAAAAAAATGATTTAGAGTTGAACAAAATAATTAAAAATTGATGAAAATAATCGAAAATCGTAGAAAATATTTTAGAATTAAAGAAATTAATTAGAAATTGATGAAAATAATTGAAAATTGAAGAAAATAGAAGAAATTTGAAGAAAATAATAGAGAAATAAAGAAATAATTTGAAATTAATGAAAATAATTCAAAATGGAAGAAAATAATTGGAAATTGTAGAAAATAATTGGAAATTGAAGAAAATAATTTAAAATTGAAAAGAATAATTGTCAGTTGAAGAAAATAATTATGAATTTCTGAAAATAGTTGAATAATTGAAGAATTGAATTGAAGCTTCAAGAACGTAATCGATAATTGAAAAAAAATATTGAAAAAAGTCGAGAATTATTGAATATTAAATTAAATAATTAAAAATTGAAGGAAATAATTTAAATCTGAAGAAAATAATTTAAAATTGATGAAAATAATTGAAAATTGAAGAAAATAATTGAAATTTGAATCAAATAATTAGAAATTGAAAAAAATGATTTAGAGTTGAACAAAATAATTAAAAATTGATGAAAATAATCGAAAATCGTAGAAAATATTTTAGAATTAAAGAAATTAATTAGAAATTGATGAAAATAATTGAAAATTGAAGAAAATAGTAGAAATTTGAAGAAAATAATTGAGAAATAAAGAAATAATTTGAAATTAATGAAAATAATTCAAAATGGAAGAAAATAATTGAGAATTGTAGAAAATAATTGGAAATTGTAGAAAATAATTGGAAATTGAAGAAAATAATTTAAAACTGAAAATAATAATTGTCAGTTGAAGAAAATAATTATGAATTTCTGAAAATAGTTGAATAATTGAAGAATTGAATTGAAGCTTCAAGAACGTAATCGATAATTGAAAAAAAATATTGAAAAAAGTCGAGAATTATTGAATATTAAATTAAATAATTAAAAATTGAAGGAAATAATTTAAATCTGAAGAAAATAATTTAAAATTGATGAAAATAATTGAAAATTGAAGAAAATAATTGAAAATTGAATCAAATAATTAGAAATTGAAAAAAATGATTTAGAGTTGAACAAAATAATTAAAAATTGATGAAAATAATCGAAAATCGTAGAAAATATTTTAGAATTAAAGAAATTAATTAGAAATTGATGAAAATAATTGAAAATTGAAGAAAATAGTAGAAATTTGAAGAAAATAATTGAGAAATAAAGAAATAATTTGAAATTAATGAAAATAATTCAAAATGGAAGAAAATAATTGAGAATTGTAGAAAATAATTGGAAATTGTAGAAAATAATTGGAAATTGAAGAAAATAATTTAAAATTGAAAAGAATAATTGTCAGTTGAAGAAAATAATTATGAATTTCTGAAAATAGTTGAATAATTGAAGAATTGAATTGAAGCTTCAAGAACGTAATCGATAATTGAAAAAAAATATTGAAAAAAGTCGAGAATTATTGAATATTAAATTAAATAATTAAAAATTGAAGGAAATAATTTAAATCTGAAGAAAATAATTTAAAATTGATGAAAATAATTGAAAATTGAAGAAAATAATTGAAAATTGAATCAAATAATTAGAAATTGAAAAAAATGATTTAGAGTTGAACAAAATAATTAAAAATTGATGAAAATAATCGAAAATCGTAGAAAATATTTTAGAATTAAAGAAATTAATTAGAAATTGATGAAAATAATTGAAAATTGAAGAAAATAGTAGAAATTTGAAGAAAATAATTGAGAAATAAAGAAATAATTTGAAATTAATGAAAATAATTCAAAATGGAAGAAAATAATTGAGAATTGTAGAAAATAATTGGAAATTGTAGAAAATAATTGGAAATTGAAGAAAATAATTTAAAATTGAAAAGAATAATTGTCAGTTGAAGAAAATAATTATGAATTTCTGAAAATAGTTGAATAATTGAAGAATTGAATTGAAGCTTCAAGAACGTAATCGATAATTGAAAAAAAATATTGAAAAAAGCCGAGAATTATTAAATATCGAAGAAAATAATTGAAATATGATGAAAATAATTGATAACTGAAAGCGCACATTAGAATTGCCCATAACTATATAAACTATTATATATTTCATGAGAATATATTATATTTTAATTTTTAATGTATATTTTTTATTTTTCAATTGTATAATTTTCGCATAATTACACAAAATTTAAACGCATAATCAGATTAGTTCAAAATGTATAAAGTTATTATCTTTATTTATAAAACAAATCGATATATTAGTTAAATTTATTAGGCCAGAAAGAAAATTCCCGGTTTGACGTAAAATTCCCGGTTTTTCCCGGTTAGTAGACACCCTGTTTTTGACAATGTTGCTAACCTCAAAATCGCATTTTCAAAGCATCAGTTGGAAAAAGTAAACATCACCTCAAATTCAAAATAAATTTCAATTTAAAAACTCTTAATAAACAAAAGAGGGAAATTTGATTGCGGTAGAACGAGCTTTTTCTTGTTTCTTATTGTCCACTTTGCTTTTATTGTGCCTGGTAAAATAGTATTTTGAAGAAAAAAGCTCTCTCTACCGTTTGGCACAAGAATCGGTTCAAATGATTATAAAAATTTTGCGTTTTGTTTGGATAATTTTTGGGTTTTTATGATAAAAAATTAATGAGAGCAGCCTGGATTCTTTTCTGGTTACGACCCTGATCATCCCTCTTTCTCTTTGTGTCTCCTCTCTTGAAACCCTGTACAAGATGTACATAGCATGACTAACGAGCTGAGCTAAGTGCCGCTGAAGAATCTCGAATAAAGCGAGGGTTAGCCGGACGAGGCTCATGAGAGAAAAATATTTCGCATCTGTTAAAAAGAGAATATCTAAAAGTTACTTTGCTCCCGCAGTTAGGTGATTGAATACACTGGATGAGAACAGGTATTGGCTTGTCCCGAGCGCTGACTGCTTGCAAATGTACTGACTGAACAAGAGTCGAGAAGACTTATTTACAAAACAACAGAAAACAAAAAGCAAACTAAAACGCAGAATTTGTTTCAGTCAGTGCATTTCGCATGTGGAGCATAAAACTGATGTCGCTCTCTCGACGAAAATCTGCATACGAATAGAAGAGTGTCATCAACGTTCTAGTTATTGAGTTTTGTCATTTCCGTACTAGATAGTTTTGTCCTCTTTCCATGAATGAATATGATTAAACAGTCAATAATGAGAAATTCAAAGTGTACAATCATCAACCAAATATTACAGGGTGTCTTCTAATTTTTAATTCCCGGTTAAAAGACACCCAATATAATATCATTTTGAACCCTTCTATTTCACTTTTTGTATTGTTTTCCAAGGATCGACATCATTTTCTTCAAAACTCAATTGACAGAATCTCCGACAGATCGAATTTATGTCAAAAACTTTTAACAGGACCTTTTACTGTATTTTTATATTAATTACGAGATTTATCGGATTCTTGAAAGCTCCTGTAATAGAATAATGAAATTAAAATTTGAGGTTATATAAATTATAGATCAAAATAAACATGTATTCAATTATCAGAAAATATAAAATTACTTTTAAAAGCTCCATTATTATTGGATGTTATTAAATCCAAATAGAAATTTATGGATTACATTTTGATTTTATTCGTATGACTGATTCATTTTTAAGAAGCAGCATTTCGATTTTAAAAGAGAAATGAAGTTGGAAAATATCGATTAATCGATTTTAATTCAAGTAGCGGGAAAAAAATTTGTTTTAAATATCTAAATGTCTAAATTTTTCAATTGGTGGATAATATGTTATACTTAAATTTGCAATATCTAGATTAAAAAATTACAGTTATTCCAGAATTACTCTGTACATAATTTTTAAATTATTAAAATCAAACACATGTCTATTTTTAGAAGCGTGGATTGAAATATTAGTATCATTGGTTTTTTTATATTCAATATTATCTTGGTGTTCTTTTTATGTTAGACGGAATTTATTTGCCAGAATTTTTAACTTCCGAATGTCTTTCTGATTGGCTGGTAATGTTTCCGAAAAAATTACCAACCAATCAGAAAGCTGTTTTAGCAATTCTACATTCCTTTGGTCTAGCCAAATTCTGTCTGTTTAATAATCGGAGAGCTGAAAGTTCTAACAAATGGAGATTCGGGAATTTAAAAGTTCTCAAAAATAAAGTTTCGTGAAGTTTAATATTCTGACAAATAAATTTCGCTCTATTGGAGATTCTGTCAATTGAGTTTTGGAGAAAATAATACCGCCCCTTTCTCAAAAGTGTTTTTCGCTTCGACAATAGAGAAACAATCTCAATTTGATTAAACTCTAAACCAGTTTTAATTATCATTCACCATCAGAATAAATAAATTTGTTGTAAAACAATTTTAATTTGATTTAGCTGTAAACAACTTTATATCTCGTAAAGAATTTTAATTTTATATTATTATTTATCAACTTGATTCATCACGAGAAGCAATTTTCAAATTTCTAAAATAGCAAGTAAATTTTCGCCTTTGTGAAAAACAGTGTCGAACTTTTTTTTTCTGTAGCGAGGTCTTATTGTCGACAAAAAGTTGGACATTGTTAAAAGAGTAGCTGATCCATGAGTTTCGCTCCGCATATTAGCAAGGGAAGAAAATATCCTCGATATAGTCGAGGAGCTTTTTCAACCTAAAACTCAAATCAAATTCGTTTTGCACCAGTATATTTTTCATTCTCGTTTTATATTCAAAACGTAACAGCGTCTCAAAACGTAACATCGTAAATTAATAAATAAATATATGTATATAATATATATTTTTATACCGTATCACGTACGCACTATTTGTAATCTTAACCTTATAATTAAGTATGTATTATTTATAAATGCGCGTGTATAATATAAGTCTGTGTGTGCCTATATTATTTTCATTCATTATTATTGCTCTGATTTGCATGTGGCACCAAAAGGACCGTGAAAACTCACACTCTCGTATTATTCAATGTGTACAGGATCTCATCATTCGCTTTTTTTTTCTCTCCTCACTCGCTCGTTTCTCTCGTTCACACATTTTTCTCTCTTTTACACTGCTTTCATTCACACTTGACTCCATTCTCTGTTACTCTCATTTCGTTCTTTGTGACGCTTTGAGCGTCCTTCATTTCATTTATTATCCGCTTTTTTTATATATATATATATATTTCTCTATCTCAAAGTTGCCACGATCTGTGTACAGTGACATTTGCCGAATCGTCTCTTTAAAAGCCGCTAGTTTCGAAGCACTAGTCTCTAGGCGGATTAAACAGACTAGGTCGTAGCTAACGAGATGCTGCTTTGATTTGATTTATCGCTACGTAGAATGTAGAACGTTCGCCCTGTAACCGTTCTCCTCCGGGCGGCGCAATTTCTCGGAAGACATTTCATTTGTATCTCTCTTCAACCAGACTTCCTGCCTTCGTCGTCGATCCTCATTCACCGATAAAAAATATATTTAATATACCACAGCTTAAGAGAATATCGTCGAAAATCATTCGCTCCCTCGCTTCCTTTCAACAATTTCGCTTCAATCCAGCAAATTTCGTTTACTTTTCGAATTCAAGTTTCGCTCCTTTTCAGAATCGAAATTAGTTTCTCTTCAGAAACAAAATTCGTTTCTTATCCGAACTACGTTCCTTATCAGAAGCTCGTTCCTTATCAGAAACTCGTTCCTCAACAGAAGCTCGTTCTTCAACAAAAGCTCGTTTCTCTTGAGACGAAACTTGTTTTATTTCACTCTAAATCTGAATTAGTGAAAAATCGGATCCTGATTGAAATCTCTTAACTGAGTTGATAGGGTTTTTTTTTTCTTATTTTATTTACTGGACCAACAATTTGTTTTTTCCGTTTTTATCAATGATTCAGATTTAGAGTAAACATTTTTCTAAAGAATTTTTTCTTTTTTTTTTTTAGAAGAAAATTTATTTTTCTTTTGTAGAATCAAAATTTTAAATACTTAACACTATATTCGAACAAGTGATAGAAAATATTTACATAAAATTTAAGAGTTAATCAAATTATAACAAAATGTGAGTATTCTCGAGAGGGGATTCTTGAAATTCCAAGAGGATGCAGATGAAGTTAATCCGCGCTCTACAAACTTGGAATTTCTATCTTCATCAGAGCTCCAAACTTCTATATTATAAAATAAATTACACGAATTTGCAAATCGGACTGGAGCAATTCGAAACATAAAATTGGGAGCCTTTTTAAACAAAGTTTTCTGAACATTTGAGTAGAGATAATCAGTTAATTATCACTTTCGTAGAAATATTCAATCACTGTTTTTTAAACAAAAATAATTAGAAATTATTGATCAGATCATCGTATGTGCGTGTCCATATAAAAAAGGACCACTTTGTTTGATTATTTTTAATTTATTCTATTAATAGAATTCAATTAATTTCATCCGCTTTATTTCCAGGTAGAAGAAAATACAAATTTTCAAATTTCGAATAAAACCAGTCTCTAATTCGTAGACTCTACTTTTTAAAGCCTTTTGAAATCTTTTTTTTTTAAAGTAGTTGAATAATTCTTATTTGTGTAAATTTCATTTTTCGTTAATTATATTTTAAAAAGGTTCTCTCCATTTCTAAAACTAGAAGGTGGTTTTTCAACACAAATAAAAATATTATTGAAATCAATTTCACCAAATTTTGAAAGACCCAATTGTAAATTTTTGAGAAAAAATTAGGTTGAGTTAAAATTTGTTATAAAATAATAATTATTCAACATTTTACGTTTTTTCTTTAAATCTAGTTAAAATCTGTGATTTTCATTCAATTTTAATAAATAAAAGCTCATTTTTCACGTTGAAATATTCTCTACAATTTTATTTGTTGGGTTTTGTTAAAGAGTATTTTGTTTCAAAGTTATTAAACAAATAAAATTTGTTTTTTATCTGTTGAGTTTTGTTCTAAAGACTATTTTGTTTCAAAGCTATTAGACATATAAAATTTGTTTTTTACATATTGCTTAAACAAAATAGTATTTAACAAGATCTAACAAATAAAATTTTAAATAATGTTTCAACGAGAAAAATGAGCTACTATTTGTCAAAATTAGATAATAATTACAGATTTGAACTGGATTGTAAGAAAAAAACAAAAAATGTAAAATAAATAATGGACAATAAATTTTAGCTAAACCTTATTTTTTCAAAAGATATACAACTGGATCTTTCCAAATTTTGTGAAAATGATTTCAAAAATATTTTTATTTGGGGTGAAAAATGAGTTTCTAGATTGAGGTTTTGTAAATGGCTCCTTAATAAATCGTATTTTAAGTTGATTAGCCTGTAAAAATATTGAAATTTTAATCAATTAACGGATTAAAATTTGGATGCATTGAAATTAAAATTAAGATTTTTCAAAATTTGGCTCAAGTGTACTTAGAATCTTTAGTCAATTTTTAATAGCTAACGTGTTGACTTTCAACAATTTGGATTCAAAAATTAGGAAATTAGTAAAATCTTTAAAAATTTTTATTAAGTATTAGACATGATCGAAAATTGGATGACTTGAAATTTTAATCAAATAAAATATAGAGCATTTAAAATTCTAAGATTCTAAGATTTTGGATTGATTGAAATTTAAAATGATAAAAATTTGAACAAATCGAATTATAGATTGATCTTGAAACTAATTAAAATTTAAAAAGATTAATATACAGATAGATTAAAATTAGAATGCATTGAGGTAGGTTTTTATAGGTTAAAAATGTTTTTTCGTTTATGTATTGCAGCCATATTGTCTGGGGACAATTTCTAAGTATCTGATTGGCTAAGAATTTATAACGAATTTTGCACCACAAATTATTTGGTTAGCTTTTATTTATTTGATGGCACCCGAACGGGGACATTTTTTTTTTTTTTTTTTTATTGAACTTATTTAAGGTCGCGTCTACAACATGGTAATTAGCGACCGGTACTGGGGACATTAGGGTGGCCCAAAGAAAAAAAAAATTCGATTTTCATAAACCTTAACCCCCAATTTTGTTCTTTGGCGAAAAATATGAGATACGTATTTTTTAATTTTTTAATTTTTTTATTATTAACCCGTGCCGCAAAGCCCTTGAAAATTACCATTGAATTCCCATAGGAAAAATGCACTTTTTCGTAAATTTGACATAAAATCGTGAAAAACTGACCTTTTTCTTTCTGTAAACGATATTTTTGTTCATGAATGTCCAAATAATAAAAATCTCTCGTATATTTATTAAATAAATTATTTCAACTATTTTTTATATGACTGTAAACAAACCCCATAAACGTAAAAAAAACCTGGAATTTATTAAAAAAAATATTAATTATTATTTTAAATGCTTTTTCTTCATTCATTGATGTTATTATCAAAATATATATTATTGTTTATGTTTTACCATGTTACATAATTTGTTTAAACAATTTATTGTTGTTATTTCCTTACAAAATGACAAATAAATCGAGCGTTTTTGCAATTTACTTAAACTTTCTAACTTTAGACGCCTAATAAAAATATAAATTTATATTGATTTATGTTATATAAATATTTATTATCAAATTAAGACGCTAAAAATTGTTTAAACAAATTGTTGTTGTTATTTTTTAACTTTTTCAAAAATGCTTAAAAAAAGTTGCAGATTTTTCTTAATTTTGCAAATTGCTTTTTTTGAATCAACCACATTTTAATAAAATAAATAAAAATTATTATTATAACAATTATTTAAACAAATTATTGTTGTTATTTTTTAACTTTTTTAAAAATGCTCATAAAGAGTTGTAGTTTTTTCTCAATTTTGCAAATTGATTTTATTAAACTAACCACAGGTTAATAAAATTATTAAAATTATTATTCTAACAAATATTTAAACAAATTATTGTTGTTATTTATAACATTTTTAATAAATGCTAAATAAAGAGTTAAACAGTTTGTTTAAAAATTTGTTATGTTAAAAATTTATCAATTTTTTTAAATTGTGGTTGAGTTAAGAAAAGTAATTTAAAGAATTAAGAATAAATTACAACTCTTTTAATGCATTTTTAAAAAAGTTAATAAATAACAACAAGAAGTTGTTTAATTGTTATAATAATAATTTTATTAACATGCTGTTGGTTTAATAAAATCAATTTGCTAAATTGAGAAAAAACTAGAACTCATTATAAATATTTTTGAAAAATTTTAAAAATAACAACAATAATTTGTTTAAATAATTGTTATAATAATAATTTTTATTTATTTTATTAAAATGCGGTTGATTCAAGAAAAGCAATTTGCAAAATTAAGAAAAATCTGCAACTTTTTTTAAGCATTTCTGAAAAAGTTATTTTTTAACAACAAAAATTTTTTTTTTAACAACAATAACTGTTTAAATAATTGTTTTTATAATAATTTTATTTAATTTATTAACATGTGGTTAGTTAAAGAAAATTAATTTGCAAAACTAAAAAAAAATACAACTCTTTATAAGCATTTTTGATAAAGTTAATAAATAACAAACAATAATTTGTTTAAATAATTGTTATAACAATAATTTTTTTTTCTTTTATTAAAATGTGGTTAATTCAAGAAAAGCAAGTTGCAAAATTAAGAAAGAACTACAACTCTTTTTAAGCAATTCTGAAAAAGTTAATTAATAACAACAATAATTTGTTTTAACAATTGTTAGCGTCTTAATTTGATAATAAATATTTATATAACATAAATCAATATAAATTTATATTTTTATTAGGCGTCTAAAGTTAGAAAGTTTAAGTAAATTGCAAAAACGCTCGATTTATTTGTCATTTTGTAAGGAAGTAACAACAATAAATTGTTTAAACAAATTATGTAACATGGTAAAACATAAACAATAATATATATTTTGATATTTTATGGGGTTTCTTTACAGTCATATAAAAAATAGTTAAAATAATTTATTTAATAAATATACGACAGATTTGAATTATTTGGACATTCATGAACAAAAATATCGTTTACAGAAAGAAAAAGGTCAAATTTTGTCGATTTTATGTCAAATTTACGAAAAAGTGCATTTTTTCTATGGGAAATCAATGGTAATTTTCAAGGGCTTTGCGGCACGGGTTAATATTAAAAAATAAAAAAAATAAAAAATACGTATCTCATATTTCTTGCCAAAGAACAAAATTAGGGGGTAAGGTTTATGAAAATCAAAATTTTTTTTTTGGGCCACCCTAGGGGACATGGACCCTGTTCGGGCGCCGTCAAATAAATAAATAAAAAACCAAATTATTTGAGGTGCAAAATTCGTTGACGGCGCCCGAACAGGGGCATAAACCCTGTTCGGGTGCCGTCAGATAAATAAAAACTAACCAAATAATTTGAGATGCAAAATTCGTTATAAGGCCTCGTAAAAAAATTCCCAACTACTGATTAATTGGAAATTTAAGAATGCGAATTCATTTGAGCTCAGGACCGAATCAGAAAAAGTGAATAGGTTTTTACTTCTGGGATTCTTATTCACGGATAATTTAACGGGGAAGGTAAAAATTGATTTCGAAACGAAACCAAACGTACCCAAGTGGTCCTTTTTAAAAACAAACACACAGATCACATTCTAAATTATCTCTAAACAGTCTTTGAAGAAAGGTGTTCCTAAGCCTCGATTCTCATAAACACCCTCTCTCCAATCTATTCTCTTATAGCTTGGCTCAATTGTTTTAAAGACTCGAGCTTTACATTGATCCCTTTGAAATTTCTTGAACGCCTTTCGAAATTCCTTATTAACTGAACCTTTTCAAATTCCCTACACTGACCCTTTTCAAATTCCTCACACCTTCTGCCCCATTACATGAGTCGAGTTCTCACAAAACTATATACTTGCATCCGCACAAAAAAGTCTCTTTCAGAGAAGCGAACAAGGTAAAGGTAAACGCAAACCCTTGACACGTTCACACGAAAACCACGTGTGGTTTCTGAGGGATCGTTGGCTCATAGTCGTACTCATAATCATAGTCCCGAACAGAAGGAGCGCTAGGTCTCGGTAGCGACGAGGGTGTTCGCATGCGATACAGGGAAAGCACTTCCGGAGGCTCTTCTCTTGCCAAGCCAGTGACATCCGCAACAGCATAGACGCCCTCCTCGATTTGTCTTCTGTCGTAGGGATCTCGATCCCGTCGATTTGGTCTCGAGTATCTCGGCGTCTCGTAGACATTGGCGTCCCTCTGGTCGAGGGAATCCTGACTCGTTTTTCGCCTCGGGGTCTCGTAGAGAATTTCCTCGTTCCGGGCGATTAGTCGCCTGCTGTAGGACTCGGCGTTCTTATCTAGCTCGTCGTTGCCTCGTCCAACGTAGACAAGTAGCTCGGGTCGATTGGGCGCCGAGTAAGCCGGTCTTTTTCTTCTCTTTGACCTGGTCACGTGAACTATCAGGGCCAGAATTGTGGCAGTCGCCGCGAGGCAACCGGCAGCTGACAGCGAGAGGTAGAGAGGACTCAATCTACAACGGAGAGAGCCCTCGGGGAGGGAAATTAGGGCCTTGCCGGCAAACTCCTCGTCCACGCAGACAATGTCCTGGACGTCGAGATCCAGTCGGGTTTCGTTGCGTCTTTCCTCGGCTCGCAGAACGTTCCATAGCCAGTGAACGGAACAATTGCACACCAGGGGATTGTAGCCCACCCGCAGGGACGACAGGCCGTCGACGGGAAACTGAGTCGGTTGCAGAGTTGCCAGACTGCATCCACGAAGGGAGACCCACCTGTACAGAACAAAAGAGAAGAATCGTATTAATCGTATTGTTGGCAATTTACAATTCGACCAGTGGTCAATTGTTGCATTCACTTTCCTATAATCTACTAAGCAAATCGCGTGCTGCGTGAATAATTGCTGTTTCTATTTCCTGCATGGTAACTCAACGGGGATTCCATCGAGTGTGCCAAGCTTATTGTCAATTTTGTTACGCGCAATTGTTCACAATTTGCTAAGGAGAAAATTGCTCACATTCAGAATGTACCGACAAATTTTTCCAGATTAAAACACAAGAATTGTTTCTCGTTTACGGATTAACGAATTTTATTTCAGTTTGGAAGCACCTTTCTCTACGCCCTTTTACAATTTTTGTGAGGAAATTAATGAATAAGCTGGTTACCACTGTCTACCTTTTACAATTTTTGTGAGGAAATTAATGAATAAGCTGGTTACCACTGTCTACCTTGTGATATGGAATTTTGAAAAAAGCACCTTATGCTTTTCTCATAAAGTAGTGTAAAGGAGGTCCCACTCTCTTGAAAACTTGTAGCAGATTTTCCCGTTTCTATTACAAATAGATAGGGTTGGAAAGTTTCATGAAACTTTCCTAATTGAAATGTTTCATGAAAGTTTCAATGCTTCATGAAACATTTCAAAGTTTCAATATGGCGCAAATACATGGGTAAACTAACCTTACCTTACTTGACAAATAAATTTGAAGGCGCGACATTTAAATTCTATCCCCTCCACTCAAAGTTTCATGAAACTTTGAAACTTTCGTCCATGAAACATTGAAAGTTTCAATGAAAGTTTCAATGTTTCAATGAAACGATTCACAGCTTACAACCCTACAAATAGAAACAATGGGTTTTCGTCTGCTAAGCTAGTCACGTGACCCACGTGATCACTCAGCTGTTTGTAGTCAGCCATTTGCATAAAGTATTTCAAATGTGTTAGTAATAAAGTTGCTAAGAAGTAATATTACCTGAAGAACGGTAATGAGATCGAGAATATAACCGGGAATGTTGGGAATGGCTAAACCCCGATACGCTATCTGGTGGTATGAATTTGAACTAAAAAAAGTAGGTAAAAAAAGTAAACAAACACGTAAAAATTTTATAAAAGGAGAAAAAAGTGTAATTTTCTAAATTTATTAAAAAAGCTACATTTAATTTTGAGTACGGATAGATGAAGAAAATAAAAAAGAACAATTTAAAAAAAAAATTCCTGCAATTAACATTTTTTACGCAGTATATATATGGATATAACAGCTGACCTGTCAAGAAACCGAACCTATAAATATTTATCATTCTTTCAAAAAATGGACAATTAATAGAATGAACCATGCTAATTAATAAATAAACGAAATTGTTTTAAAGATTGCAAGTTTTTAATGCAAAATTTTTAAATATTTAAACAACTTTTTTCAACGTATTTTTCTCCAGTACACAAAATATGTTATTTCTGCCGTTTAAAACTTCCTTACGCTGAACAAAATTTAGCCCGGAAAGTGTTGATTGCATAACTTAACAAATTTTATTTAAAGTGAGTCGTATTTTATTATTTTTATAATGTATTTTAAAAAATTTCTCTCGTTTATGTGCTTTAGTTAACAAAGTTACCTACTTCTGTCAGCCATTTTTGTTTTTTTGACGTCACGACCGCCAATCCCAATAACCGATCAAAATTCTATTCTAGAATTTATGAGAATTTAAGTTTTTTATTTATTTATCAAATTAAGTCATATTTTCAAACTCAATGTACGAAAACTACGAAAATAATTGACTGTTGATAACAAAATTCGAAAAATGGCTACATAATTACACAAATATTGAGAAAAATAGTTTAAAAAAATAAACAATAAATATATTAAATTTAAACAAAAAAGTTGAAAAATTATAGGAATAACAGTTGCAAATAATTGACAATTAAACAATTGAATTGAAAATAAAAAAAAATTGAAATTGAAGAAAATGATAAAAAATTGAGAAAATAAAATAAAAATTTAAGAATTAAATTAAAATTGGAAAAAACAATTGATAATTGAAAAAAAATTACAAAATGACGAAAATAATAAGAATTAAATTAAAGAAACTTAATGATAATAAAAAAAAAAAATAACAGAAGAAAGGCAATGGTTTTTTAATATTAAATAAATAATTGAAAACTTAAAAGTGAAATTTAATTTTGAAGAAAATAACTAAAATTCGAAGAGAGTTCTGGAATTGAATAATTTTTATGAATGAATAAAATAATTGAAAAAATAAGAGAATTATTGAAAAATAAGGAATTAATTGAAAATCGATAACAAAAAATTGAAGAAAATAATTAAAAATTGAAGAAATAAATTGAAAATTAATGAATTAAATAGAACTTTAAAAAACAAATTAATAATCAAAAGAAAAATTACAATATGACCAAAATAATTGAATATTGACGAAAATAATTAACTATTAAAAAAAAATAATTAACAAAAAAATCAAAAACTGGTGAGAATAATAAGCATATGAATTTTTTTTTTTTTTAAATGGATGAGTAATCATAAAATTGAAGAAGAAAAATAAATTGTCAATTGAAACTTGATGAAAATAATGGAAACAATTGTAAAAAATAAATGAAAATTAAAGAAATCATTTGGAATGTAATGAAGTTTCAAGAAAATATTCGGTAATTGAGAAAATGCGAGAATTATTGAATTTTGAATAAAGTAATTGAAAAACATAGAATAAAATTAAAAATTAAAAACTGAAGAAAAAAATTAAAAATTAAAGAAATAGATGGAATGCTAAAGAGTTAAATTTAAAATTTAAAAAAATATTTGCTAATTTAAAGAAAAATAACAAATTTTTTTTTAACTTATCATTGTTTTCATCTTTTAAATTTTAAAATCATTTTCCAATTATTTTCCACAAGTTTTAATTATTCTTATGTTTTTAAATTATTTTCTAAAATTTTTAAATATTTTTCTCAATTTCCCATTATTTTCTTTAATTTTTAATAATTTTCAATTATTTAATTCAATTTTCTATTGTTTATAATATTTGTTTATTATTTTCAATTACTTACGTATACTTCTTCATAATTTCCAAAAAGTTTTTAATTATTTATCTGAAATTATCATCTTTCTATTCAATTTTCAATTATTTCTACAATTTTCTTGTATTTTATGTATCTATATTCTGTATGTTTTGCAATTATTTCTCTTAAATAAAAATTGTTTTTCTCAATTTTAAATTGTTTATTTTTTTCATTTATATTCTCTAAATTTTAATTATTTTCTTTTTTTTTGCAATTAACTTCTAAAAGTTTCAAGTATTTTTCTGAAAATTTCTTTAAATTTCCATTCTTTAAAATATATTATGCAATTTTTCCAATTATTTTCATTATTTTTTAATAATTTTCAAAATTTTCAATTATTTTCATCATAATTCAATTTTTTTTTAATATTTTTAATTATTTTCAGCATATTTCAGTTATTTTTTTCAATTTAAAATTTTTTTTATCATTTTTTTAATTATTTCCCTAAATTCTTCATTATTATTCCTATGTTGTAAAATTACTTTTCAAGATTTTGAAGTATTTTTCTTAAATTCCAATTTCTTTTTACAATTTTTAATTATCTTCATTTGTTTTTGTAATTTACAAAAATTTTTATTAATTATCTAGAGAAGTAATTATTCTTAGCCTTCTTCAATTATTTTCTTCAATTTTTCATTATTCTCATTTTTTCAATTAATTTCTTAGTTTTTCAATTATTTTTCTCAAATTTTAATTTCTTTCTATTTTTATTATTTATTTTTATTTATTTCATGACATTTTATTAATTAGGTTACACGCGTCATACATTTGGGCGTTGAAACTTTTAAATATTTTGAAGAAAATGCCATTTTTTAAATTATTTATTTCAAATTTTATTAGTTTTTTTCAACTTATCATTGTTTTATCATATTTCAATTATTTCTTATAAGTTTTAAATTTTAAAACATTTTTCAATTAATTTCCCCAATTTTGAACTATTTTTATTTTTTGAAATTATTTTCTAAAAATTTAAAATATTTGTCTCAAATTTCCCATTATTTTCTTCCATTTTTAATCATTTTCAATTATTTTTATAATTTCTAAATTTTACAAATATTTATCTGATATTTCAATTATTTATCTGAAATTATCATTTTTCTATTCAATTTTCAATTATTTGTACGATTTTCTTGTATTTTATGTACCTATATTATGCATGTTTTCCAATTATTTCTCAAAAATAAATATTGTTTTTCTTAATTTTAAATTATGTTTATTTTTTTCATTTATTTTCTCTAAATTTTAATTTTTTTTTTTTGCAATTAACCTCTAAAAGTTTCAAGTATTTTTCTGAAATTTTCTTTAAATTTCCATTATTTAAAATATATGCAATTTTTTAAATTATTTTTTTATAATTTTCTTAAACTTTTAATCATTTTCATCAATTTTTGAATTAATTTTCTAAATTTTTAATTATTTATCTCAATTTGAATAATATTTTTTCAATTTTCAATTATTTTCTCCAATTCTTCATTACCCTAATTTTTGTCAATTTATTTCTAAGATTTTGAAGTATTTTTCTCAAATTTAAATTACTTTCTTTCATTTTAAAATTGTTCATAATTATTATATTTTAATAATAATTTTTACACTTCATTGAGTTATAGTTAATTTGTAATGATAATTATTTTGTTATTTATCTATTTATTTATCTATCTATCGCTAATTTGTAAAAGAAACGGGGAAACCAGTTTCAACTTTTTCAAGGTTAGACATAGCAGTGGGGCCTCCTTAAACTACTTCATGGCTTCTCTATACGTAATTTACCTTCCTTACCAACATAACCTAAAAATAATTAATATATATAAATGCGACATTTTTGTGAATATTTCTTTATTTAAATTGATTATCTCTAGAAAGTTTGTTCTTTAATTCGTACTACGTATTTATTAAATAATAATTATAAATTTAATTTAATTTATAGGTAAAAACCTGTAGAAAACCTAGGTACCTAGGTAAAATACGTTTCAAATATGGCTTCTGAGAAAAACAAATAATAATATAAAATCATAATTTTTTTGATTGTTTATTACAATTATTTTTATTTAAAAAGTTTCATAAAGAAATAAAATTAAAAGAAATATTTTTCATAAAACCAAATTATTTTTCTGCACAAATAAAATTCTGTTTTCTTTTCAAACAAAATTTATTCCTCTATCAAATCAAAATTTGTTTTTCTTGACAAGCAAAATTCGATTCTCGTCAGAGCTAAATTTTCTATTATACACGAAAAACATTTCATTAGAAAATAAATTATTTTCCCATGGGAAGTTTGTTTTCTTTCCAAAAGAAAATTTCAATTTTTCGTTTTTCTTCAGAAAATTTTTTTTCTGTTTTTTAAAGAAAAACATTTACATTTTTTGAAGAAGAAAATTCTATTTGCTTTAAAAAATGAAAGATCTGTCTGTCTAAAAAAAACCATTCCCCTAAAAATTTAAGGAACAGATCCAGAAAAACCACAGTTCGTAATCCCCCAGAAAATAATTGAACTAAAAAATAATCATTTCAGGAGGAAAATTTTTCGAAAATAATTTATGTTTTTAGAAGACGATTTCAAATTGAATAGAACGTTTTCCATGCGCTATAAACTCTTGAAAGATTCAGTCTATTGATTGGCCTGAGAAGAAGCTGATTCTAAAAGCAAATTGCATATTCAAGTGAACGACTTGAGCGCTATTACCAGAGGATTTTAAAAAGCTTTTCCCTAATAAAAATGAAAATCACATTTTCTATTCTTAAAAATGATTCACAAATTTCAAGAGTTATTTGACTTTTTCGCATTTTGATTACGTGTCGAAAAAAATTAATTGAACCCGTCAAAAAAAAGGAAATATAGCTTAAAAAAATAATACATTTCATTTTCCTATTAAATCATCATTTTTTTATATTTTTCGAGGAATAATAATTTTTTCAATTTACTTCAAACTAAATTTTTATTATCAGATTGTGAACGACAGAAATCGATATAAAGCAACGATTTTACGAGCAGCCGATCAGGTCTTTAAATCAGATCTTGATAATTTTATTATACTAGATTTTATGTACTAGCAATATTTCAGTGCGCTTACATAAAGAAAAAAAAATACGTTATACGCGTGATGTCATAAAAATTTTACATCACGTAGGTCGTTGACAAAAAGTTTATTGAACACTTTCGTGTGAGGTGTTTCCTTTAAATTGAAAGTAATTTTCGAAGCTTGAGATCAAAGTGCTTGTTGAAGACGCGTAATAAAAATTGAAATAAAAAAAAAAGAAAATTACAATTACCTAAAAATAAAACAAGCTTAGAGTTTCCTCTCCAGTATTTTTCTTGATTTAAAATGTATTTTTATAGTGCTCGTTAGAAAAGTTAGGTAATAAATACAAGGCTCAATAAATCAATATTTTACTTCTTAACTTCGTAAATTTTTCTGATCAACTTGCCCATTTTCAGATTTATAGATTTACCACTGATTTATAGATTTTCTTCTGACTTAAAAATTTTTCGATCAGAGTGTAATGATTAAAAGTTTGTAATTCAAATGTGGTACAAATACATTATTATTGTTATTATTATATTTATATGTAGAATAATAGGAGTTGCTATGGTTTTAAGGAAATTAAAATTTCATAACTTTTTCAAAAAATTAAAGCTCTGCTTTTAATCAATTAAAATATAAAATACAATTTTTTGTTCAATTATAAATTTGTTCATAAAATGTGAGTTAAAAAACAGCTTAATTTTATATTTATTATTTAATAAAAACGAAAAAAGTAGAGAGAATAAAAACTAGATGAAAATCCAGGAATGAAAAATATGTAAATTCAATTCTTTAAAATATTGATTTTAAAATCATTGAATTATTATGTGAAAATAAAAAACAACAATTGACAATAAGGCTTTTAAAATACTCTAAACATAAAAAAATTAATGAAGATTTTGACAAATTAAAATTAAGATTTCTTGAAACTTTTGTAAATTAAAGTTTTAATTAAAAACATAGAAATGTTAAAAAAAAGTTCGAAAAAATAAAATAAAAGAACATATATTTTATTCAACTTTTAATATTTTCATTATTTTTCAATTAATTTCCTAAATTTTCAGTTATTATCTCAAATTGAGATTATTGTCTTTAATTTACGATTTTTTGACGATTTTTGAATTCTTTCCTTTTGGTTAAAAACAAATTCTGTGAATTCTGTAATTTTATATTATTTACTACAATTTTTAATTTATTATTTTCATTCTTTTGGAATAATTTTCAAAAAATTTCAATTATTTCAGCATATTTCAATCATTGTTTTCAATTTTGAATTAATTTTAATATTTTTTAATTATTTTCCTCGGTTGTTGATTATTTTCATTTTCTAAAATTTTTAAGTATTTTTCTGAAATTTCAATTATTTTCTTCAATTTATAATTATTTTCATTTGTTTTGATAATTACGAATTTTTTTTTATTAGTTATCGTAAATTGCATTAATTTTTAGCTTACTTCAATTCTTTTCTCCAATTTTTAGTTATTCTCATTTTTTTCAATTGATTTCTAAGATCTTCATGTATTTTTCTTAAATTCCAATTCTTTTTTTTTAATTTAAAAATATTCTGTAATTTTTTCCATTAATTCTTTAGAATGTGATTTATTTTTTACATTTTATCATTGTTCGTATCCTATTTCAATTATTGTCTTCAAATTTAAAATTGTAAAATCATTTTTCAATTATTTTTCAAAGTTTATATCCTTCAATTTTATCTTACTTTAAGAATATTCTTCTTATTCTGAGAATATCTTAATCTTATTATATCTTATTCTAAGAATAAGATATTCTTAATAGAAAAATATTTTATTCTTGAATATTTATTCTTGAACGCCAAGAAGAATTATTGGATTAAAGAATATCGTTTTTGTCGTTGAAGACCGTGTAAAAATTGAATAAATAAATAACAGGGCTGCCACAAAAACATGATTTAAAAATTCCATGCCTTTTCCAGGTTTTCCATTCTATTTTCTCAAAAATTCCAGGTCGAGATATAAAATTATTTTATAAACTTTTTTGGTAGTTACAATGAAAAAAATATAAAATATTTAAATTAAATGAATAATATAATATCAATTAGGGTATCGAGTGACTTTTAAAGAAAATTGAAGACATTTTAAAAAGGCTTCAAAGTAAAAACTAATTTTTTTCAAGTTTACTTTTGAAGTAATATTTTTAATTTTGAGATTAAAGTTGATCAACAATTTCGTACTAAAAACGCAAAAAAATGCAATAAATAATGTAAATTACGAGAATAATTACAAAATTGAAGAAAATATCTGAAAATGACAAAAAAAATTGACAATTAAAAACAAAATTCGAAAAATGATTAGATTAATAGGCAACTGAAAAAAATAATTAAAAAACTAAACAAGAAATATTAAATTAAAAAATTAAGAAACAAGAAAAATTCAGAATATTATAGGAATAATTGTTGTAAATAATTATTATAATTGAACAACTGGATTGAAAATCAAAAAAAAAATTGAAAACTAAAGAATGAAATTTAAATTTAAAAAACAATTAAAAATTGAAAAAAGTAACTAAAAAGCTGAGAATAATGAAATATAGAAGAAAATAATTGAAAACTGAAGAATAGAATTGAAAATTTAAGACTGCAATTTCAAATTAAAAATATTAACTGAGAAGTGAAGAAAATAATTAAAACTTGAAGAATTAAATGAAAGATTAAAGAATTAAATTAAAGGTTAAAAAAATAATTGACAAGAGAAAAAAAAAAATTAGAATACTATCGAGCATAATCGATAACAGAATAAAATAATTTTTAAAATTGTAGGATAATTATAAAATTTAAGAAAAATAATTCCACATTGAAAAATTTGAAGGAAATAAATGAAAATTGGAAAAAAAATTAATAATTGAAAGAAATAATTGAAAAATGAGTAGAATAAATGAAAAATTGAAACAAATATTTGAAAAATGACGAAAACAATAGACAATTGAAAACAAATTTCGAAAAATAACAAGATTAATAGACAACGACAAAAAAAATTGAAAAAATTAAAGAATAAATTTAAAATTTTAAGAGAGTAATTAAAAAAATTGTAGGAAATAATGGTAAATTATAGAAAATAATTAATAATTTAAAGAAATAATTGAAAAATGACGAGAATAATAATTGGAGAAAATATTAAAAATTGAAGAAGTAAGTTGAAGATTAACGAATTAAATTTAAATTCTAAGAAAATTACTAAATGATTTAAATAATTGAATATTGAGAAAAATACTGGAAAATTGAAAAAAAAGTAAAAAAAATTCGAAAAATGGCGAGAATAATCGACAATAAAAGAAAATTATTGGAAAAATTAAAGAATAATTATAAAATTGTAGGAGAATATTAAGTTGCCAATTGAAAATCAAAGAAAATAATAGAAAAAATTGTAGAAAATAAATTAAAATTGAAGAAGATATTTAAAGAATTGTATTGAAATTTCAAGAAAATGATTGATAATTGGAAAAAGACGAGAATTATTAAACATTGAATAGAATAATTGAAAATTGAAGAAAATAATTGAGAATTAAAGAAAATAATTGAAAATGAAGGTAATAAATTGTAAATTAAAAATTAAATTGAAATGTGAAGAAAATAATTGATAATTGAAAGAAATAACTGAAAAATGAGTAGAATAAATGAAAAATTGAAAAAAATATTTGAAAAATGACGAAAATAATAGACAATTGAAAACAAATTTCGAAAAATAACAAGATTAATAGTCAACAACAAAAAAATTGAAAAAATTAAGGAATAAATTTAAAATTTTAAGAGAATAATTGAAAAAATTGTAGAAAATAATTGTAAATTGTAGAAAATAATTGTAAATTGTAGAAAATAATTAATAATTTAAAGAAATAATTGAAAATTGACAAGAATAATAACTGGAGAAATTATCAAAAATTGATTAAATAAATTGAAGATTAAGGGCATGTGATGGAGTATGACGTCACTGATATAGGCAAAAATTGTCCGTAACTTTTCCCTTAAAATATTAAATATTTTGTCTCGAAACTTGTTAGAATTACTTAAAATATCATTATTTGGAAAGTCTCTGACCCGAACTTGTTCGATTTTTGTGTCAAAAGTAATTTTTAATAAATTTAATAAATAATTGAAAATTCGAAAATTAGGGGGAGAAATAATTTATGTTTGAAGAAAATAAATGGAATTTTAAGAAAATCATTGAAAAGGTGTAAAAAATTAATAAATTCATGATAATAATATAGAGATTCAGAAAAGCCATTTAAATTTGAAGTAAATACTTCGAAAATGGCAAAAATAATTGAAATATGAAGCAAATAATTGTAAAATGGCAAAACTAATTGAAAAATTGAATAAAAATAAAAAAATGAAGACACAAATTAAAAAATCGAATCAAAATACTTTAAATTTGAAAAAAATAATTTAAAAACTGAAGAGATTAATTGATATATGAAAAAATTGAATTCAAAATCACAAAATACTTCGAAAATGGCAAAAATAATTGAAATATGAAGAAAATAATTGTAAAATGGCAAAAATAATTTATTATGAAAAAAAAATTGTCAAAAAAAAGGCAAAACTAATTGAAAAATTTAATAAAAATAACAAAATGAAGCCACATATTGAAAAATTGAAACAAAATAATTGAAATTTGAAGAAAATAATTGAAAAAATTAAAAATTAATTGAAATTTGAAGAAAATAATTGAAAAATTTCCAAAATAGTTGAAATTTGAAGAAAATAATTTAAAAATTTCAAAAATTATTGAAATTTGAAGAAAATAATTGAAAAATTTCAAAAATAATTTAAATTTGAACAAATTTATTGAAAATTTTCAAAAATAATTGAAATTTTAAGAAAATAATTGATAAATTTCAAAAATAATTGAAATGTGAAGAAAATTGGCCAAAAAATAGCAAAAGTAATTGAAAAATTTAATAAAAATAACAAAATGAAGCCACATATTAAAAAATTGAAACAAAATAATTGAAATTTGAAGAAAATAATTGAAAAATTTCCAAAATAATTGAAATTTGAAGAAAATAATTAAAAAATTTCAAAAATTATTGAAATTTGAAGAAAATAAAATTGGTTGTGTCTCCTGAGCCTTTTCGTAAAAAGCGTAAGAAGGCAAAAAAGCCTAAACCTATGTTATTCTATACTGTAGTTCACCGTACAAATTATGCCGATAACTCAGTATTTAATAGAATTTGTAAAGAAGCAAATAGGTTTAGAGTAGAGTTGGACTTTTTTGAGGCCTCAGAATATAGATTTAAGAATCGCCTTGCAAGTGTAGTGAACACTTTCTAGTTTAATCTAGAACTAGTTTTGTTATTACTCCTGCAGCAAATTTATAATTTTTAATTTTAATTTTATTTTATTCAGCTTATATATTTTTAGTTCTAAGGTATATTTTTTGTATTTATTGCCAAAATAATTTCTTTTATACAAATGTAAAAGGTTTTCTTAAACCTGTAAATCTGCTTAAATAAATAAAAAAAAAAATAAAAATAATTGAAAAATTTCAAAAATAATTTAAATTTGAACAAATTTATTGAAAATTTTCAAAAATAATTTAAATTTGAAGAAAATAATTTAAAAATTTTTAAAAATAATTTAAATTTGAACAAATTTATTGAAAAATTTCAAAAATAATTAAAATTTTAAGAAAATAATTGAAAATTTTAAGAAAATAATTGAAAAATTTCAAAAATAATTGAAATATGAAGAAAATAATTGTAAATTGACAAAAATAATTTATTTCGAAAAAAAATTTTCCAAAAAATGGCAAAAGTAATTGAAAAATTGAATAAAATTTAAAAAATGAAGACAGATATTGAAGAATTGAAACAAAATAATTGAAATTTGAAGAAAATAATTGAAAAATTTCAAAGATCATTGAAATTTGTAGAAAATAATTGAAAATTTTCAAAAATGTTTGAAATTTGAAGAAAATAATTGAAAAATTTCAAAAATAATTGAAATATGAAGAAAATAATTGTAAAATGACAAAAATAATTTATTTTGAAAAAAAAATTTGCTAAAAAAATGGGGCCCGTATCATTTTGACACAAATTTTTTCGGGCAACTTGTTATATTGTACTCCCGAAGATGAATGTTATATTTTACTCCTTCTAAAATCAAAGATTTTTAAGTCTTATTTATTAAATAATTGATTTTAATACATTAAGTTAATATTAAAAGACTTAATTAATCCAGTAAGCTCAATTATTAAATAATTAAGACTTAAAAATCTTTGATTTCAGAAGGAGTAAAATATAACATTCATCTTCGGGAGTACAATATAACAAGTTGTTCGAAAAAATTTGTGTCAAAATGATACGGACCCAAAAAATGGCGAAAGTAATTGAAAAATTGAATAAATTATTGAAATTTGCAGATATTAATTGAAAATTTTCATAAATAATTGAAATTTGAAGAAAATAATTGAAAAGTGATGAAAATTTTGTAAATTTTAAATGGAATCATATAAGAAAAGAATTATTAAAAATGTAAGAAATTTAAAAATCCCTTTAAATTTACTATTTTATTTTTGAAGCGTGTAATTCATTGAATTTTTAATCAATGGAAGTTTAAATTAATTGAAGTTTGAAGGAATTAAAATTGCTATAAGTATATAAATTGGCACAATTTTAAAAAGGTGAAGAATTATATAAAATTTGAAGAAAAATTTAGTGACAAATTCCAGGTGTGGATAGTATGAATGAATGAATCAATGAATCAACGAATGAAAGAAACTTGTAAATTATTATATAAATTGCAAATTATAATTATTTTTCAGATTGCAAACATCAATTATTTTTAGTGATGTTTAAATGACTTCCAAAAATTTGTTTAGTAATTTTTTTTCCATTTTAGAGATTCTTTGCATTTTTCCAGTACTTTTAATGGAAATCCCTGACTTCCCTGACCCATTTCAGTTTCCCTGACTTTTCCCTGAATTCCCTGAAATCCCTGACCTGTGGCAACCCTGAGAAATTAATTAAATTAATTTTTAAAAACAAAATTCCCCGACTTTTCCAGGTATTCCATGACTTCAAAAAAATTCCATGACAATTCCAGGTTTCCCAGAACCGTGGCAACCACTTTTTTTTTGTTATTTATGTTTATTTTGTTATTATAACAAAACAAAAATCAAATTAAAGTTTATAGAGAGAGGCTTCCTTAATCTGTCTAGTGATAGAGAGTAGCGATAATAAAATATCCGTAAAAGCCCGCAGTTAAATAGAGGCCATAATCTAGACCCCAAAAACCAGATGGGATTCACGATAGCATTTTCCCTCATCTTCTCCTCTTCTGAAATCACTCTAGAAGCAGTTAAAGCTCACCTCAGATATCGTGCTCCGTAGAGAACCCTCGCAGGCAGTACCCCGAGATCTCGATTCCCGTCCATTGAGATACGTTCGAGATTAACGTTATCGGCGAATGCCCTTGGATGGACATCGACTATCGAGCAATTGTTTAGCTCGAGATTCTTAAGCTCAAATAAATTTTGAAAGGCCACGCTGTTCAACGACTGCAGAGGATTCCGATTGAAGGTGAGTGTAATGAGGACATTCAACCTGGAGATGGCAGGCGTAGGCACCGAGGTCAATTTATTCCCGGACAAGTCCAGGGTCTTCAAATTTGGCAGCAGATCGAACGCGTCGTCGGCTATCCTCAGAATGCCATTGTCCGCCAAACTGAGGAACGTCAACACATTCATAGAAGGCAAAGATCCACTCTCAAGCTCCTCGATTAGATTGCACGACAAATCGAGAATTTCTAGTGTTGGTTTCACCAGAGCAAGATTACTGGAAGGTACCTCGAGCAGGACATTTCTGCTGAGAAGAAGAGTCCGAATACTGGGAAGACTCTTGAGCAGACCCTCTGGCAGACTGGTCATTGAATTGCCGCTTAAATTGAGATACTCGAGTTCATTGGTGTCGTGAAACGCCAACTCTTCCATCTCGGTGATATTGTTGCCGGAGAGATCCAGGTCCCTGAGCAATTTGAGTCCACGCAGGGCATTCTTCGTGATGTTTCTGATGACGTTGTTGCTGAGATTGAGCGAGAGCAGGGTCTCTTGAAATTTAAAGTTGTGCGAGCCCAGAGTGTGAATGAGATTGGACCCGAGATTCAGGGTTTTGAGATTTCCGTAGAAGTCAAAGGTGTGGTGAACGCTGACAACCCTGTTTGTCGAGAGATCCAGGTGGCGGATTTCCGGATTTAGCTGAATGGGCACGACGTCTAGGCTCCCGGAAACGCAGCTTGCGATTAGCGCCGTGTCATTGCAACGACATCGCGCCGGACAAATCCCATTTGCCAAAGCTGGTAAACTTGCGAGCAAAACACTCGCCATCGCTATCGCAACCGGCAGGGCCGTCGACGAGGGTCCTCGTGATGCCATTCCATGAGTTGACTAGGACTGACCTGAAACACAAATTAGTTTTTAATTAGTCACCAGTCATTTCCATGGAAATTATTAGTACAAGTTTTGTTAATCTTTTGTGCAAAGATCAGGGTGTCTACTAATTTCGTCCCACAAAATTCCCGGTTTTTGTTCCTATTTTTCCCGGTTTTTTATCTTGTTAACTTAAAATTTATTTTAAGTATAAATAGACCTACAAATGGCTACAAAAATTGAATATAACAGTTGATAATTATTATTAAATAATAATAATCTCCGTAAACTCCTGAAGTTAGTTCGTATTTATATTTATTCATCTTTTCTGTCCACGTTTTATTTATTTATTTATTTATTTTAACACAATATCCCGCGGTCCATAGGGACCATAAATGGGTTACAAAAGTTATCAAAATTATAATATGTAACAATGTTTACAATACAGATCACAAGTTATCGATATAAGTATTCAATTGTTTTACAAAATTTGTATTCGAAGAATAAAACAAGTCTAGATCGATACTTAACTCTGAGAACATTTGGTTGACATGATATGACGCAAAGAAAATAGGCGCTGTCGAACCGCTTATAGTTTTAGGATAATCTAAGTAGAAGGGTTCAAAATAACGAGCCTCAAGTCGAGGAATTTTAAAAGCGATTTGAAATAGCAGTTCCGGCGATTGAGTTTGCAAAGATATGATTTTAAATAAAAACATGACATCAGAAAAAATTCGACGCTGCTCTAGAGTATGAAACTTAAAACGCGTACAAAGAATTCCATAATCTGACCCCCGCGGCGGGTAACTTCCATCGGACTTGAAGGCCAGGTACTTTAGAAATCTTTTTTGAATTTTTTCAATTTCACTTATATACTTCACAAAATGTGGATTCCATATTACTGAAGCGTATTCTAATTTAGAACGAACCAATGCATTATAAAGCAATATTAAGGTGTCCTGTTGCTTAAAAAGTTTTTTCGATCTAATTAAATAGCCCAAAGCCCTCGAGGCCGATGAAACAATTCTAGAAATATGTTCGTTGAAGGACAGCTTTACATCAAATAGAATGCCAAGATCGCATTTAGAAAAAACTCTGTTAAGACTTATCCCATTGATGGAATAAGGATACAAGATCTTTTTATCTGTTCTCACAAAGGACATAATGTTGCACTTGGAAGCATTTAACTCAAGTTTGTTTGATTGAGACCAATTATAAATTACATCTAAATCAGATTGCAAAACGTTAATGTCGGAAATAGTATACACAATACGAAAAATTTTCACATCATCTGCAAATATTAAGATAAAAGATTTTATTGCTTGCGTTATGTCATTAATGTAAATAATGAAAAGTGGAGATCCAAGAGAAGAACCTTGAGGAACTCCCATGGATGGAACAAAAATCCGAGAATTATGCTTTCCAATTGCAACTCGATGAGACCTAGATTTTAAATAATCCAATATTAAATATTGGAGGTTAACTGGCAGACCAATTCCACTCAACTTTTCAGACAATATTAAATGATCAATTGTGTCAAAAGCTTTTGAAAAGTCTAAAAAAATAACGTCAACCTGTAGGCCATTTAATAGAGCTTTATTGATAAACTCCATAAAAATTGTAAGATTAGTAAGAATTGATCTGCCCCGAACACACCCATGCTGCTCATCAACTATAATTCTACTTATACATCTTTGCAGAACCTCAGATATGGCACGCTCAAAAACTTTTGCAAAATTTTGTATGATTGCAATTGGTCTATAGTTTTGAATTAACAATTTATCTCCCGTTTTAAAGACCGGAGTGATCCGCGCCAATTTCCATTTCAGTGGAAATTTACCAGTCTTCAAAGCAAGGTTAAAAATTACTGTCAATGGTTCAGCAAGTACAGAAGCGCAGTCTTTTATTAAAAAACTCGGTATTCCGTCAGGACCAGCGGTCATTTTAGATTTTAGGGACTTAGCCGCTTTTAGCACTTGCTCCACTGTAAGTAACATAGAAGTATCGCAAAAGTGTACAGTGCTTGATATTTCTTGCGGGGATGATAATAGAAAATCTTGTCGAGTATTAACACTGGAAAAAAGATCAACAAACGCATTGACAATCGAATCTGGAATCTTTAAAAACTGAAGTGAAGTTAGTCCCTGCTATTTTATTAATTTTGACTCTCTTTATCAGTAAATATTTTGAAATTTGAATTGAAAGAATAAGGTAACCTTTTTCGTTAGTGTCATGTTGTGCTGGTTTTTAATTGTCATTTGTGTAAAAAAAAAGTTTCGAAAAATGCTTCAAAAATTTATTATGGTTTTTTAAGAGTTTAAAATATATACACTGAAAAAAAAAATTATTTGACTCAATTAATTCAAATTATTTGATAAATATTTACTTCGTTCAAATATTTTTTAGTTAGATCTAAAAAATATGTATTTGATTCAAATAACTTGAATTATTTGAATCACGTTTATTTAAACCAAATAAATCTTCTTTGGATCAAGTAAATAATTAATTTAATCTAATAAACGAATATATTTAATACAAATGCTCAATTATTTGAAACTATTCATTTATTTATTTCACTCAAGTATTTGGGTTTTTGGACACAAATAAAAATTATTTGACCCAATTAATTTATTTTATGGATTAAAGCAAACCGAATTATTTAATATAAATAATGTATTATTTAATGCTAATATATTATTTTATAAAAACAAATAAAAAGTATTTCAGTCAAATAAATAATTTATTGTAACGAAATTTGTGAGTTATTTAAAACTATTCATTTATTTATTTCACTCAAATATTTGAGTTTTTAACGTTAATAAAAATTATTTAACACAATTAAATTATGTTATGAGTCATAGTAAATCAAATTATTTAATGCTATATTTTCTTTTTTAAAAACAAATAAAAAGTATTTGGATCAAGTAAATAATTTATTGTAACTAATGTGTGAGGCTAAATAGGTGTTTTTGTAATTTTGAAGTCAAGTCAGCGTGGCTTCGTGGGTAGCGTAAAAGTCTCGTATTGCGTGCGTCGCGGGCTCAATCCCACCATCCGTGCGAAATTTTAATTCATAGTTTATATGTTAGGTTATATTAAGTGTTAACTAAATATAAGTAAATAAGTGTAAAATAATCAGTATTTAAATAAATAATAAATAATAAGAATGTTATAAATGAAAATCACCATACTTATAATAACATTAAGTAAGAGTAAACTCAAAAACAAAAGAGGGGTTATATTTTATTGATGCAAACTAATATTTTTTTGCTTTAAAAATATAAATGAAATAATTTTTTTAATTGATTTAAATTATCAGTTATTAGCTCCAAATATTTAATTTATTTGACACAAATTACTGTTTCTTTAATGTGACAAAATAAAATACTCAGGTCGAATAAAATATTATTTGAATGGAATAATTTTCATAATTGATTTAAAATATTAGTTACTAGCTCCAAATATTTAATTTATTTGACACAAATTACTGTTTATTTAATGCGATAAAATAAAATACTCAGGTTGAATAAAATATTATTTGAATGAAATAATTTTCATAATTGATTCAAAACATTATGTACTAGCTCCAATTATTCCATTTATTTGACTCAAGTAATTTTTATTTGATACAAATTAGTCTATACTTAATACAATCAAATAAAATACTTAGGTCTAATAAATAGTTATTTTATTTTTAATTATTCTCTTTAATTAAAATTTTTTAAGTAATTTTGTAATTATTATTTTTTTTAAACATATATTCTATAATTTTTTCAGTTATTATTCTCATTTTCTAAAATTATTTTCTAAGATTTTTAAGTATTTTTCTAAAAATTCAAATATTTTCTACAATTTTTAATTATTTTCATTTGTTATCAGAATTTCAATTTTTTTTTTTTTATTAATTATCGTAAATTTAAATTATTATTAGCTTTCTTCCAGGCTTTTCTACAATTTTTAGTTTTTCTCATTTTATAAAATTAATTTCTAAAATTTTAAAGTATTTTTCTCAAATTTCTATCATTTTCTTCAATTTTAAATTATTTTTTTTTGTTTTCATAATTTCCAAATAATTTTATTAAATATCGTAAATTTCAATTATTTTTTGCATTCCTCCAGTCTTTCCTACAATTTTTAATTATTCCCATATTCTAAAATTGTTTTCTAAGATTTTTAAGGATTTCTCTAAATATTGAATTGTTTTCTTCAATTTTTAATTATTTTCCTTTGTTTTCATAATTTCAAATTTTTTTTATTAATTATCGTAAATTTAAATAATTTTTAGCTTTCTTCCAGACATTTCTCCAATTTTTAGTTTTTCTCATTTTATAAAATTAATTTCTAAAATTTTTAAAGTATTTTTCTGAAAATTCAAATATTTTCTTCAATTTTTAATTATTTTTCATTTGTTATCAGAATTTCCAAAAATTGTTATTAATTATCGTATATTTCAATTATTTTTAGCATTCTTCCAGTCTTTCCTCCAATTTTAAATTATTCTCATTTTCTAAAATTATTTTCTAAGATTTTTAAGAATGTCTCTAAATATTTAATTGTTTTCTTCAATTTTTAATTATTTTCCTTTGTTCTCATAATTTCAAATTTTTTTTATTAATTATCGTAAATTTCAATTATTTTTAGTTTTCTTCCAGACTTTTCTCCAATTTTTAATTATTCTCATTTTCTAAAATTATTTTCTAAGATTTTTAAGTATTTTTCTCAGATTTCTATTATTTTCTTCAATTTTCAATTATTTTTATTTGTTTTCATAATTTCAAAAAATTTGATTAATTATCGTAACTTTCAGTTATTTTTAGCATTCCTCCAGTCTTTTCTCCGATTTTTAATTATTCTCATTTTCTAAAATTATTTTCTAAGATTTTTAAGAATTTTTCTAAAATTCCAATAATTGTTTTCTTCAATTTTTAATTATTTTCCTTTGTTTTCATAATTTCAAATTTTTTTTGATTAATTATCGTAAATTTCAATTACCAATTTTTAGCTTATTTCTTCAATTCTTTTCTCCAATTTTTAGTTATTTTCTTTTTGTTTAATTGATTTCTAAGATCTTCATGTATTTTTCAAATTTCAATTACTTTTTCTTTTTTTTAAAAAATTCTGTAATTTTTTTTAATTATCACACTTAAATGTCATTTATTTTTTACAACTTCTCATTGTTTATATCTTATTTTAATTATTTTTGTCAAGTTTTAAAATTTTAAAACATTTTTCAATTATTTACCAAAATTTATTTTCTTCAATTTTCAATTCTTTACATTTGTTTCATAATTTCAAAAATTTTAACTATTTATCTGACTTAATAATTATTTCATTATTTATATTATTTTTTATATTATTTTCTTCAACTTTCAATTAATTTCGTTCTTTTTTCGTTCTTTTTCATAATTGCCAAAAAGTTTTTACTTATTTCTATTAAATTAAACTTCAATTTTAAATTATGTTTATCTTTTTCATTTTTTCATTTATTTTCACTAATTTTTCATTATTTTCTTTTATTTCAATGTACTTCTGAAAGATAGAAGTATTTTTCTCAAATTTTGTTTAACTTTCCTTTATTGAAAATTTTGTTTTGTAATTTGTTTCATTATTTTCTCAAAATTTAGTCATTTTTTTCAATTTTAATTTATTTATCTCAATTCTTAATCATGTTTTTTCAATTTTCAATTATTTTTTCTAATTTTTTATTATTCAATTTTATTTTAATTTACTTTTAAGATTCTCAAGTATTTTTCTCAAATTTAAATTACTTGATTGCATTATTCTTTTTTAATTAATTTGCAAAATTTGCAATTGTTTTGTTTAATTTCAATTATTTTTTGCAATTCTTTTTAATTCTAAAATATTATAAATTTTGTCCTAAATAAATATTTATTTTATTTATAATTATTAATTTTTAAATATTATATTTAAAATATTTATTTCTTCTTATGAGATAAATATTATTTACCGATTTGCTATATTTATTATTGTATTTTATAATTTCTAAAAGGTATGAAAAACTAATCGCGCGCTTGCGCGCGTTTTATTTTGCTAGTTGAAGAAAATAATTGAGAATTGAAGAATTAAGTATTAAACTTTACAAAGAATAATAATTAAGAATTTAAAGAAACAATTAATAATGAAAAGAAATAATTAATAATGGAAAGAAATAATTGAACAATGACAAAGATATTTGACAATTACAGGGATCACAGGACCTATTGCTATTGAAAAAGGTGAATAGGTGCGAATTTTTTCAAAAATCGGGGACAAAAAAGGGACAGAAAATTTGCTTCAACTTATATACTTGAAGATTTTTTAGGACCTTTTTATCTACAAATTTTAAATATGAAAACATTATACAGGGCTGCCAAAGTACTTGTAGATTGAAAATAGTACCAAAAAAAAACTTTTTAATTTAAAAAGGTGAATAAATAATGAGTTTTTAAGTGAAAAAAGTGAATAAACAATAATTTGCAATAATAAACAAAATATTACTGATATTAATTTGGGGCCCGCCAGCAGGCAAATAATTAATCAGGGCTCCCCAATATCTAATTTGAAAAAAAATTGTTAAATGAGAAAACTAATTAAAAAATTAATTAAAAATCAAGAAATGAAGACAAAAATTTAAAATTTTAAATTTAAAACAAAATAATTGAAATTTAAAGAAAATAATTGAAAAATTTAAAGAATACTTGTAATTACAAGAAAATAATTAAAGAATGATAAAAATAAGTAAAATTTGACGAAAAATAATGATTCAAACTTAAAAGAAAATAATTTAAAAAATGATAAAAAAAATTTACATATGTAGAAAATATGTAGAAAACAGTTGAAAAATTACAAAAAAAACTGAACTTTGAAAAAGAAATTAATGAGAAATATAATTCAAAAAATGAAGTAAAAAATAAAAAATGTATTACATTAATTAAAAAATAAAGGACATAATTGAAACGTGAAGAAACTAATTGAATAATGTCATAAATAATGGAAAGCTAGTGTAAAAATTAAAAATTTATAGACAACAATAATAAAAGGATTGAAGAAAATAACATTTAAAGAAAATAATTCAAAAATTTCAAAAATTTTTGAATAATGACAAAAATAACTGTAGTTTGAAAAAAAAATAATTGAGAAATGACAAAAATAATTGATAACTAATGTAAAGAATTGAAAATTTATAGACAATAATTATTCAAAAATTGAAAAAAATATTAGAAGTTTAAGGAAAATAATTAAAAGTTGAAGATATTACTTGGCATTTGAAGAAAATAATTTAAATTTAAAGAAAATAATTCAAAAACGTCAAAAAAAAATTAAATATGAGGAAATGAATTGAAATTTATAGAAAATAATTGAAAAAAGTGTAAAAAATTATAAATTTGAAGTCAATACTTGAAAAATTGACAAAACAATTAAAATATTAAGAAACTAATTGAATAATGAGATAAATAATTGAAAGCGTGTTTAAAAATTAAAAATTTATAGACAATAATTGAACAATTGAAAAAAAATATTGGGAGTTTGAGGAAAATAATTGAAAGTTTAAGAAATTAATTGAAGTCTGAAGAAAAAAATTGAAATTTGAAGACAATAATTCAAAAATGTCATAAAATTTAAATATAAGGAAAGTAATTAAAATTTGTAGAAATAATTGAAAAACTAATTGAAAAAATAATTGAAAGAGTTGTACAAATTAATAAATTCATGCGAATAATAAAAAGGATGAAAGGAAATGCTTGAAATTTGAAGAAATTTATTTAAAACTAGTGTAAAAATTTTTTAATTTCTTGACAATAAACAAAATTGAATAAATTAATTGAAATTTGTTAAAAATAATTTTAAAATGTCAAAAATAATAAAAATATGAAGAAAGAATTGGAAAATGACAAAAATAATTGAAAATTTACAAAAGTAAGTGAAATTTAAAGCAAATAATTAAAAAATAACAAAACTAAATTAAAATTTGTATAGAAAATTTAAATATTTCTGACAATAAAATAAGGATTAAAAATATAATTGAAATTTTAAGAAAATACTTTAAATATTGCAAAAATAAATGAAAATTTGTGTATTAAATTAAAAAATGTATGTCAATAATTTAAAGTTTAAAGAAAATAATTTATATTTGAAAAAAGTAATTGAAGTTTAAAGAAAATAATTGTAATTTAATAGACTAATTAAAAAATGTCAAAAAATTTAAATATGAAGAAAGTAGTTAAAGTTTCTAGAAAATAATTGAAATGCGTAGAAAATAATTGAAAAAGTTGTAAAAAGTTAATAAATTCGTGACAATAATAAAAAGATTGAAGACAATTAAACTGGTGTAAAATTTAAAAATTTATGACAAAAAAAATTGAATATAATAATTGAAATTTGCAGAAAATAATTCTAAAATAACAAAAATAATAGAAGTATGAAGAAAATAATTTGAAAATGATGAAAATACTAAGAAAGACGACAAAAGTAATTGAAATTTTTAAGCAAATAATTAAAAAATGAAAAAAGTAAATTGAAACTTGTATAGAAAATTTAAATATTCTTGGCAATAATTTATAGATTTTAGAATATAACTGAAATTTTAAGAAAATAATTTAAAAATGACATAAATAAATGAAAATTTGTGTAATAAATTTAAATATTCCTGACAAAAATTACAAGACTGAAGAAAATAATTGATATTTTTTTTTTTGGGATGATGTGCAATACACATTTTTATATCGTTATTTTATGGTTAAATATGTATATATAAAGAGTTTCAGTGCATTTTACAATGTTTTTAGTCAGTATGCTACAAAAATAAAATAATAAATCAAAAATCAAATACAACAATTTTCTTCTCTTTATTGAAATTTCCACTTTTCAGAGGTTAACTATATCGTAGTGAAAAAATGTTTTTTTCGGCGGATTTCGATTAATTTGCATTAAAGAAGCCTAAATTTAATATTTAAAGTGATTCAAACCGATACACTGAGAAAATAAGCCTCTAGCCAAGCAGCTTTATTTCTAGGTTAGGGTTCCTCGGGACAAAACAAACAAAACACCGGCGATGACAATCAAACTTCTAGGATACCGGAGCATATGCTCTGCTAAAATCAATCAAGTGCTTTGCAGGTGCTATATCAACAATCTCTCTCTGCTAAATTTAATCAAAAATTGGTTGTATTTAGTCAACTTATTTTCTCAGTGTATTGATCAATTTTTTCTGTGAATTATACCTGTGTTGTACATCACCCCACTAACACACATATATTTGATCCTAAGGATAATTTGCCATTTATCCAAATCTAAAATGCATTGATACAAGAAAACTTTACTCTCGGTGATTATAATGAATAAAGCTAATGACCTAAGAATTGAGTATAATTATAATAATACTAAAAAGGAAATTTTCATACTGAAGGGCATAACTTTTGGAAACGATAATTAAAAAGGTGTTGCAGGAAACACACGTCGTTACAGTTTAAACGCGAAAATGA
Organism: Ganaspis brasiliensis; assembly: GCA_037103525.1. Lineage (NCBI taxonomy): Eukaryota > Metazoa > Arthropoda > Insecta > Hymenoptera > Figitidae > Ganaspis > Ganaspis brasiliensis. Next base: position 717,942 of record JAZKLR010000082.1, read on the forward strand.
ATTCTGAGAGAAGAATCCTTATCACTATGCGCATACCCAATTATTACGCGATTTCCAACAAAGTCGTCAGAAAAAGAACAGGATGCTGCTGTCTGGGAGGGTCAGTTTTAAATTTTAGACCCGCGTGGTCTTTCTCTAATTAAAATGCGTTTAAAATGTGCACATTATTAATTGAGAAAGTTGGTGTGCAGGCCGGTGTCCAGCTGAATTTTCGCATTTGCAATTACTAACGCGATAAAGAGGATTTTCTCATCCAGAAAAGTCCGGCAAACAATGTGTCACAGATTATTGTAAATTATTTTGCTGCAACATTTTGTCAAAATATTTTTTCTCATTAATTTTATTTCTTAACCGATACGATAAAATAAATTCACTCGGTTATTATAGTATATGAACTTTTCGACATAATAAAAAAAAGAAAGAAAATGTTAACAGAAAAACATCAAAAGACATGTTTATAATGTAATAAAAAATAAAATTGTATAAAAAATACATATAATGTTTTCGATGAAAATAATATATTCAGAGATGAGCCAGGGAGGATAAATAATCGACAAGTGACTCAGCCGGAAGGCTAATGTTAAACTGTCCTTTTAAAGTAACAATAGAACCTCGCCTTTATAACATTACCATAATGTATTTAATACACGATTTAAAGTCGTATAAATAAAAAGAAAATGATTTGAGAGAGGTTGCATCTGCATTAGCACTCGTGATCATTTCCTGTCGCTTTGTAAAATAACCACGCACATTAATCCTCCGGGTATTAAATATTATTAAATGAAATCCCTTGATTTGATTTTAAAGATAGAGGGAGAAATATCTCTAAAGTGGGAACATGCAAAGTGGAGATTAAATTAAATTAATTATACAGTAACAGAGAGAGAGAAAAAAACCCCGAACTCATTACCTCACATTTTTTTATTATCTTTTTTATCCACAAAATGCTTGGTTCATTTTTAAATATTTTAGCTTGGGTATACACTTTTGATCTAGCAGGTTTTTTTCTCGGCAGAGATAATTTCATGTTAGGAGAAGCTCTTTTTAATGATAATGACGATGACTCGATTGTAGATGATTTTTGAATGTATATAACAGAATTTTTCCTCGTCACGATGGCATTTTATCATAATCCAAGGATTTTCGATGCTAATGGCTAATTTTTTTTTTTTTTTTTAATTTCACGCGTCCCTAATGAGAGCGCTTGCCTCGATGAAGATCTAAGTCCATGACTTGGCTGCATTGAAATTGAGGGCTCAACGGCAGGCATGAGTAGGCAAGATTTTATCCCACCTTTGGATAATTAAGGCTTAAATCGAAAAAACGCCTTGTTTTTCAAATTTTAGCGAAAAATTCCTGAAATTGTCGCTTTTATAGAGTGCTTAACTCGACGATTTGAAAATGAATCAAAATTGGATTGCAGGCTTTATGGAAATAGAAATTGCTTCGGGGATTTGAAAGCTTAATCAGAGTATCATAAATGATTGTAAACATTCATTGTCCTTTAAGGATATTCGACGCGGGGAAAGAGGAGAGGGAAGATGCAAGAGACCCAAGAGACATGTTCCAGATCATGTGTTCCTATAGAGCCTATACACATATATACAGGTACGTGACGCAAATGTCAGAAGGTATTGAATTTCAATGTGAATTTAACCCAGCAATAATTATCTGCCCCGCCTAGCGACAAAATGTTATACGAAAATGGTGACACTATTCAAAATATATATTTTGGCCACTTAGCCTCCAGCGAATTGTAAAGCTAAATAATATCTCTGTTTCATATGCTGTTTGCTGACATTCTGCCAAGCACAAAATATGTCGTCAAAACAGCAATATCAAAATCTCCTCCCCCAAATGAAAGCGTCAATTTTGCCTGAAGAGTGAGCTTTCAATTTCACTGCATTGCCACTGAGAGTGCATCATCACTATATTTTCCAAACTATAAATTCACAATTTTTACCCAATTCGGGACTTTTTTTTTTAAACTCAAAAATCAGAGTAAAAGTGTCATTTTAACACAAAACTTTAATTTGAAAATTGTTATTTTGTACAAACATAGGTAAAAGTTATTTTGTAAAACGCCTTGAATTAAAGGCTTCAACATTAATCAATTAAATAAATCAATCAATTGTTATATTGTACGAACATAGGAAATGTTATTTTGTACAACTGCTAAAATTAAAAGATGTTTACGTTTAATAACTAATTATTTAAATATTCATTTGATTAACAGAATATTAAAAAGGGCGTCAGTTAAATAACAAATATATAAACTTCATTTGAAAAAAAAAATAGAAAAATATTAGATTGAAAATTTAAAAAAAAACAGATAGCATGAATAAAAAAGAATCGCAACGAAATAATAATATAATTTCTGGATATTTTTAAATGAAACTTTTTGTAGATTTACCAAAATATTATCCATAGAACGTTTATCCCTCTTTTGGATTTTGCCACAAAATTAATTTTTTGAATTTTTTCTGATTTCGGTAAATTTTACAAAATTAATTTTTTCAAGAAAACTTCAATAAAATAAAAATAGAAAAATGTGAAAATATAATGAACAAAAGTGTAAGAAAATAAAAAAAAACTATAAAAATAGTGAAAAAATTCTTTCAAATTAACAAACTAGAAAATATTATTGAAATAACTAAATATTTACAGTCTTTTTTTCAATTATGAAAATAGTTTAGAATTAGGTGAAAATTTTATCCAACGTGGACATTTCGCTTCAATGTAAGCAAAAAAAATTGCTACCTCATATAGGAAGCAATAAATTAATAATTTAAAAGTTAATTGCATAAGTTATTTGAAAAAACAAATTATTATTGACTAGCAGAACCGCACAAACCAAATTAATTAAAAAAAAAAAAGAATTTTAAATGCAAGAAAAATGAAAAAACATTAATTATTTACGAATTAATTGTGATCGTTAAGATTTTCGATTTTCCAAAAATAATCTAAATCGACCCATTTTCATCTAAAAAGCGTAAATTTTCATTTTTAAGATAATCTTCATTAATAATAAAGACAAAACTTTCATCAAATATTTATTTTAAACCTGAAATATTTAACCTGAAACAATGACTAAAAAATTTTAAAAAAATTTTCTTTATTGTTTAATTGCTTAAAATAAAAAAAATTTTGTGCGTAAAATTAAGAAAAAAAATATTTAAACAAACAAAAAAAAATGTTATCCTTTTTTCTTTCTGTATATATTTTTAAGACGAATAACATATACCTATTATACAGGAGGAAAAAATGTATAAAATTTTTTTTTTTTTAATGTTTAAATATTTTTTTTCTTAATTTTACTCACGTAAAGGCATATTTTTTTCAACAAAAAAAATTTTCAAAATTTGTATCAATTTAAAATTTTTCAAAAAAAGTGAAAAAAATTTTTTTTGTTTTAAGCAATTAAACAATAAAAAAAAATTTTTTTTTAGATACCGTTTCAAGTCAAATATTTAAGCTTTAAAATAAATATTTGATGAAGGTTTTATCTTTATTATTAATGGTAACTTGAGCGGCATTGTATGTGTGTGTGAGTATGTGTGTGTGTGTGTATCTGTATGTGTGTAGCATTTTTTATCGCCAGGATATCTCGAAAACGCTTCAAAGGATTTCAATAAAATTTGGATGAATTATTAAGCTCATGAATATCTAAATTTGGACACAGGGATTTTTGAAAAAACTCAGTCCAATTTTTTTAGCTCCTTTTTTCATCGAAAAAAATCGTTTTTTAACAAAATTTTTTTCTATGTTAAAAATACAACTTCAGAAATACAAAAATCATAATCCTTATCACAAAATGATTCGACTGACCTATATAAAGTTTATAATTAAATAATTAGTCAAATAATTTTTCTTTTTTCATTTTTTTTTGCATTTAAAATTCTTACTTTTTTAATAACTTCCCCAATTAACTTTTATATTATTGATGATTTATTTCTTCCTCTATAAAGAATCAAATTTTTTTGCTTATGTAGAAGCTAAATATCTGTGAATTTTCACCTGGTTTTTGATCAATTATAAACTTTATATAATCGATCGATAAAAAAAAATGAAATTTACGCTTTTACATAAAAATGAGTCAATTCAGACTTTTTTTTAAAAAATCGAAAATCTTAACGATCACTAAGCTAAATAAGTTAAAATTTTACTAAAAAGAAAAATCGTCAAGGAATTAAAAAAATTAAGAAATATTTAGAAATTATTAACAATCTCTCTAAATCTGAATTAGTGGTTTTCTACTAATAACTTGGCGAAAAATTAGTTACTATTAAATAGTAAAAAATTTACTAATTTTGTGCAAAAACCACTTATTCAGTTTTTAAGAGAAAATATAGAAAAATAAGTAGGATACATGTTTTTAAAAAAGTATAAATTAGAAGATAAAAATTTAAACAATTTCAAAGAATAAAAAACATTTCTAAGAGACAGGAAAATGATAATAAAGATTAAGAATTAATTATAAAAGTTCAAAAATTATCAAAAAACAAAGATATAAAACTTGGTAAAAATTTAATAAATTTTCAAGAATACAAAATTGAGTTTAAAATTTCAAGATTCACCTAAACGGAAAGAATATAAGTTACAAATTTTACTAGAATGTTTTACAATTTGGAAAAAAGCGAAATTATAAAAAAATTCTAAGCTTAAAAAAAATATTTCAACCATTAGGTACTGAGTAATTAAAATTTTTAATATAGTTTGCAGCAAATTTAATATAATTTTTATTTAATTTAAAAGTTTTTGCCTGAAAATTACGTTTTTCGTCATACAGAAGGACTTTAGTAAATAATTTTTAATATCAGGTTTGTAGTATATTTCGTTTAAATTGTTAAATTTTTATCTTGTAATTTCGAATTTTTAAAAAAAATTATTCGACACTTTTACTTACATATTTTTTTTTAAATTTCTTAATTTTTCTAATTTGTTGTTGACTTTTATTATTTTACCATATTTGATGTAAATTTAATCTTGTACTAAATATCGTTTTGACATCGTTCTTCTATTTCATCGGGTTTTTCTTTTTTTAAATTCACATTTTTTCAAATTTTCCAGAATTTCAGTCATTCTTTATTTCTTCAATTTTTAAAAAAATATATACTAATAAAATAAATACTAATAAAATGAATTTTCGTAAATATTTTATTTTTTACAAAATATTTTCTAATTTTTAACTATTTTTTGCAAGCCTGGGTCCGTGAATAGCCTACTTCACTATAGAATTTACTTTTATAGTGAAGTAGACTATCTACGGACCCACACTGAGAAAAAATTTTGGTAAAAATTCCTGTGCCTTCACTATAAAATCGTCGTAATTGACTGTCTCCGAAATTTTACCGTGCTGTCATACAATTGTTACCGGATTTTCTGGAATTTTTACCAAAAATTTTTCTCAGTGCAGGCCTGAATTTTTTTGACACTTTCTAATTATTGTGTAGTTTTTTTTCTCTAATAAAACCGAAACTTTTTTTATTTTAAAGATTTTTCTTAATTTTTTTGTAGTATTTTACAGTGTTTTATTAAAGGTTTTCAGTTTAAAAAACTAATAACTGCTTAAAAGTACACATAAAAATTGTATGTAGGTATTGAAAACAATCAATTTTTCATTTATATTCGGAGTTTAAAAAAAATCATGGTTTTTATCAACCCTGGGTATTAGATATCCGGCAAATTGTAATGTTTTGATTATTTAAATTATGATTTTAATGCAAATGACCTGGTGATTTTAATCACGATTTAACAAGCATTTCAACAAATAGTATATAAATTTTTCTTCAGAACAACAGTTTTTATACTAATTATATTATTTTTCTTTCAATTCTTTTGCCAAATTTCCATAAAATTGAACTTGAAAAAACTTAGTACTATTTTAAACTTGCTTCTTTAAGATTTGAGGTTATGTCACACATTACTTTTGTATTGTTTGTATTATTTCACACGTTTTTTTTATATTTTCTTTCTATTAACAATTTATTATTTTGAACAAATCTTCATGAATAATGACAAAAAAAAACAAATCAATAAAATTCTTTCATAAATAGAAGTGTGTCAAAAATGTCCGACAATGCTCGACATGTCGGACATTTTGTCCGTCACATTCGACAAGTCCCATCTCTAGCAATTTCCCACAGATCGATATAGAAATTGTATATAACTTTCATTAGGGTGTCCCAAAAAAAAAAATTTTTGATGTTCATAAACCTTACCCCCCAATTGTGTTCTTTGGCGAAAAATATGAGATACGTATTTTTTTATTTTTTTATTTTTTAATATTAACCCGTGCAGCAAAGCCCTTGAAAATTACCATTGAATTCCCATAGGAAAAATGCACTTTTTCGTAAATTTGACATAAAATCGTGAAAAATTGACCTTTTTCTTTCTGTAAACGATATTTTTGTTCATAAATGTCCAAATAATAAAAATCTGTCGTATATTTATTAAATTAATTATTTCAACTATTTTTTATATGACTGTAAACAAACCCCATAAACGTAAAAAAACCTGGAATTTATTAAAAAAAATATTAATTATTATTTTAAATGCTTTTTCTTCATTCATTGATGTTATTATCAAAATATATATTATTGTTTATGTTTTACCATGTTACATAATTTGTTTAAACAATTTATTGTTGTTATTTCCTTACAAAATGACAAATAAATCGAGCATTTTTGCAATTTTCTTAAACTTTCTAACTTTAGATGCCTAATAAAAACATAAATTTATATTGATTTATGTTATATAAATATTTATTATCAAATTAAGACGCTAACAATTGTTTAAACAAATTATTGTTGTTATTAATTAACTTTTTCAGAATTGCTTAAAAAGAGTTGTAGTTTTTTCTTAATTTTGCAACTTGCTTTTCTTAAATTAACCACATTTTAATAAAAGAAAACAAAATCATTGTTATAACAATTATTTAAACAAATTATTGTTGTTATTTATTAACTTTATCAAAAATGCTTATAAAGAGTTGTATTTTTTTTTAGTTTTGCAAATTAATTTTCTTTAACCAACCACATGTTAATAATTTAAATAAAATTATTATAAAAACAATTATTTAAACAAATTATTGTTGTTATTTTTTAACTTTTTCAGAAATGCTTAAAAAAGTTGCAGATTTTTCTTAATTTTGCAAATTGCTTTTCTTGAATCAACCACATTTTAATAAAATAAATAAAAATTATTATTATAACAATTATTTAAACAAATTATTGTTGTTATTTTTTAACTTTTTTAAAAATGCTCATAAAGAGTTGTAGTTTTTTCTCAATTTTGCAAATTGATTTTATTAAACTAACCACAGGTTAATAAAATTATTAAAATTATTATTCTAACAAATATTTAAACAAATTATTGTTGTTATTTATAAAATTTTTAATAAATGCTAAATAAAGAGTTAAACAGTTTGTTTAAAAATTTATCAATTTTTTTAAATTGTGGTTGACTTAAGAAAAGTAATTTAAGGAATTAAGAGTAAATTACAACTCTTTTAATGTATTTTTAAAAAAGTTAATAAATAACAACAATAAGTTGTTTAATTGTTATAATAATAATTTTAATAATTTTATTAACATGTCGTTGGTTTAATAAAATCAATTTGCAAAATTGAGAAAAAACTAGAACTCATTATAAATATTTTTGAAAAATTTAAAAAATGACAACAATAATTTGTTTAAATAATTGTTATAATAATAATTTTTATTTATTTGATTAAAATGTGGTTGATTCAAAAAAAGCAATTTGCAAAATTAAGAAAAATCTGCAACTTTTTTTAAGCATTTTTGAAAAAGTTAAAAAAAAAACAACAATAATTTGTTTAAATAATTGTTTTTATAATAATTTTATTTAATTTATTAACATGTGATTGGTTAAAGAAAATTAATTTGCAAAACTAAAAAAAAATACAACTCTTTATTATCATTTTTGATAAAGTTATTAAATAACAACAATAATTTGTTTAAATAATTGTTATAATAATAATTTTTTTTTCTTTTATTAAAATGTGGTTAATTCAAGAAAAGCAAGTTGCAAAATTAAGAAAAAACTACAACTATTTTTAAGCAATTCTGAAAATGTTAATTAATAACAACAATAATTTGTTTAAACAATTGTTAGCGTCTTAATTTGATAATAAATATTTATATAACATAAATCAATATAAATTTATGTTTTTATTGGGCATCTAAAGTTAGAAAGTTTAAGAAAATTGCAAAAATGCTCGATTTATTTGTCATTTTGTAAGGAAATAACAACAATAAATTGTTTAAACAAATTATGTAACATGGTAAAACATAAACAATAATATATATTTTGATAATAACATCAATGAATGAAGAAAAAGCATTTAAAATAATAATTAATATTTTTTTTAATAAATTCCAGGTTTTTTTTACGTTTATGGGGTTTGTTTGCAGTCATATAAAAAATAGTTGAAATAATTTATTTAATAAATATACGACAGATTTTTATTATTTGGACATTCATGAACAAAAATATCGTTTACAGAAAGAAAAAGGTCAATTTTTCACGATTTTATGTCAAATTTACGAAAAAGTACATTTTTCCTATGGGAATTCAATGGTAATTTTCAAGGGCTTTGCGGCACGGGTTAATATTAAAAAACAAAAAAACAAAAAAAAAATACGTATCTCATATTTTTCGCCAAAGAACAAAATTGGGGGTTAAGGTTTAGGAAAATCGAATTTTTTTTTCTTTGGGCCACCCTAAACTTTCATTAATGTTTTTACTTATGAGCATATCTCTGGAACATTTAACTTTTCAATAAGAAAAAATATTTTCTTTTTTTTATTAGCACAGTGTTCAAACTTTGTCCACATAAACTTCAAGTGCTAAGCTTTCAAATTATACAAATGGACAGATAAATCTTATTGTCTTCAAAAAATGATAAATTATTTAAAATTGCAAATAATTTTTAACCTGTAACAAAAAAATATTCAACAGGTGGTTGCTTTTTAGAATAAAAAACAGTTGAAATGAACTGCTTGAGGGGTTATAATTTTTAAAAAACGATAAACTTGTTTAATATTTTCAATATTTATAAGAATAGTAAAATACTAATAATAATACACTAGGAATAAATTTAAACAAATGTAAAAAATCAACTAAATACATTTTTTAGTTAACCTTCACGTTTTAATTAATGACAATTTCTATTGAAAGAATTAGAATCTGCAACTTCGTACTTAACAATTTCTTTCTAAAAAATTTCGGTCGACCGTAATTGATAAATATTTTCACATTATCTTTACAATAAAGTATTTTTTCTCAAAGAACATTCACACGATGTTAAATGATACTCTAAAAAATTTATGTAAGTACTTTTCGAATACTTTTATTTGATTTTCGTGGAGTATCACTTGATTACGGTCGTTGTCAAATTTTGTACACACGTGTTTTCTGTTATTTAAATTAGAATAGTTTTTTGAAGACATGAAGCACATCAATTTAGTATGTCTCAAAATAATTCTAATGATTTGAACTCTTATTTCCCATAAACAATTTTGGTGTGCCAATAGTCTTATTCAAGAAAAATGATAAATATGCCGATTACGGTCGAAAAGGTTAAAAGTGAGGGACAACTTTTAAAAGCATATAGCTTTCTTCACAATTAACAAAATATTAATTTTCAAGCACAAATGTCTTCAGCGTTTAACTAACTTTAAAAATATGTGTTATATAATTAGTAATTCTTATTATTTACAAAGTTTCAACGTAAAAACCATTCGAAAGTATGGTTAGGGACAAGTAAACATGGTTAAAAATCGGGTATTCAAACTGGAATAATTATTTATCTATTTAATAAATAAATGTTAAATCTTTTGGAAATAATTCATCGTATCAAGTATTAATATTTCCAACAAAAGCCAGGTAAAAATTGATTGAAATTATCAAAATATATGCGAGGGACATAAAAGTTAAAGGTTCCAGAGATATGCCCTTATGCTTTCATTTGTTTGAAATAATGTCTTATTGCTAATTTGAACGTATAATACAAAAGATTGGCGTGAAAAGGAAAACAATTTTGATGGTGAATGGCAAGCCCGCATAAATGTTGACAGTGGTAGATAGTCAGGGGTTGTTGAAATGGAGACAAGTACTTGTTGGTGGTAGTTATAGATTCGTCAGAGTTCCATTGAGTAGTAGGAATTAGTTTAACTTTCAACAAGCCCTAGTAGTTTTCATCAGACATCAGCTTGTCAACTCTGCTTACGCTCAACATCCATCGTTTCGCAAATATATACAACATGCATATATTTACATTATATTATTACGACCACGATATGGTGCACAATGTTTAGTCCAAAGTTGTACAGACTTTGCACACACATTCACCCTTCTGAACTCTCTCGGCATTGTACTTGAACGCCACTCGAAATATCCATCCTTATATACTTGCGACCTCTCTTATATTGTCCACGCCAATAAAGTCGTTTCTTTACATTGGAGCTACCAAAGTGCGACTATAACGGGGCTTCATCCTGTCAAGAGCTTTCATCATGATAGTTGTTTGCCAAAGTATTTTTCAAGAATTTTCAAGCCTTTTTACAAAATATAGTCAAGATTTTTCTTTCATTTTTTATCTCTCTTAATTAAATTTAATTTTAAGGTCATTTCCACATGACGTTTTCATGATAATTTTTACTATTTTCCAGAATTTTTTTCCCCCTGAAAATACAAAATGGCTTTCAAAATCTTAAATCCAATAAACAGACCTATCTAAATGCTTCTGAAATTAAAATAATTTCTAATACTTTAATAGATTATATGAATACCTGCTTGCTTAAAAAAAAGATGTAAATTTTAGATAGAAAACCTAAGAGGCTTTGACTTGTTAATTTTTGACATCTGCACATTTAATATTGACCGGAGGGGAGAAGAAAAATAAAACAACAATAAATTAAAAGAGTTTCTTAATTAGCGTAATTATTGTAACGCAAAAGTTGACAATTTATTTGATTTCTAGTGAATTTTTGAAATTAATAAACAAATAATTAAAATAATATAAAATTTGTAAACATCATTACAAGTTGAAAAAAAAAATTTAAATTTGAGAAAAGTAATTTGAAAAATGATTAAAACATTGGACAGTGGATACAATAACTTAGATTTGAGATAATAAATGGAAATAATTGCAAAAAGATAAAAGAAAATAAAAATTGAAAAAAATAATTGAAAAATGAGATAAAAAATTGAAAATTTAGGGATTTAATTCAGGAATTGTAAAAATAATTAAAAATTGAAGAAATTGATTGCAAATGGATTGAAAAAATAACTGGAATTTAAGATAAATAATAAAAAAAATTAGAGAATTTATTAAAAAATAATTTAAAATACCCAAAACTAATTGAAAAATGATAAAAATAATTAAAAATTGAAGAATTTAATAAAAATTTGTAAAAAAATAATTGTAAAAATTACAGAATATATTTGAGATAAACAAGACTACTTTTGCTTTCAAATTAGTTATTTCCAACTAATTCAGATTTAAAGAGTAAATTAACAAATTTGATGAGTTATGTCCTTCCATTATTTGACATTACAAATTGACATTAAGAATTCAATATTGAAGAAATTAATTGTAATTTAAAGAAAAAATTACAACTTGATAAACAAAATTAATATTTTGTAAAAATAATCGAAAACAAAAGGAATTGAAAGTTAATTAATAAATAATTATTGAATGAAATAATTGAAACTGAAAATGTTAAATTTGAAAAAATTATAGAAAATAATTGAAACTTACGGAAATTTTGAATTTAACATGTAGGGGTAAAATTGAAAATAATGAGAATTATTGAAGAAAAATTTTTGAAAAATGATAAAAATAGTTGAAATTTGTGGATATTAGTTGCAATTTTAGAAGAATAATTTTTAAAAATACAGAATATATATTTGTGAAGTAAAAGAAAGTACTTTATTACAAAATGATTTCATGAATTTTAAAATTCAGGAAAATAATTGCAACATTTTATAAATAATCGAAAATGTATTAAAGAAAATAATGAAAATTTAAGAAAAATAATTGAAGACTGATTAAAAAATTAAAAAGTGGAAGCAATAACATAGATTTGAGATAATAAACGAAAATTTAGGAAATTAATTGAAACATAATTAATATATCTAATTAAAAGGTGGGGAAAATAATTGTAAAAGTTTTAAGAAAATGAAAATTGAAAAAAATGTAATTGTAATATAAGATGAATAATTTAAAATTTAAGGATTTAATTGAGGAATAGTAAAAATAATTAAAAATTGAAGAAAAGTATTAAACTTTGAGAAAAATATTTTAAAATCTAGGAAACTAATTGAAGAACAATGAAAATAATAAAAAAACTCGATAAAATATTTTCAATGTAATCAAATAATTAAAAATTGAAGTAAGTAATGGAAATTTAAAATACTTTTTGGAAATAATCAACAAATATTCAAATTAATATAAAATTTGTGAAAATCATTGCAAATTAAACAAAAAAAATTAAAAATTAAAGAAAGTATTTGAAATTTGAGAAAATAATTGAAGAATGATTAAAACATTGAAAAGGGTTTGTACTTTAGAGTAGCTTAGATTTGAGATATTATATAAAAAAATTTACGAAATTAATTAAAAAATAACTATATATCTAATTAAAAGATGGAGAAAATAATTGCAAAAAGATAAAAGAAAATGAAAATTGTAAAAAATAATTGAAAATTTAGGAATTTAATTGAGGAATGAAGTTTGAGAATAATTAAAAATTGAAGAAAGTGATTGCAAAGTGATAACAATAATAATTGAAAATTGAAGAAAATTATTAAATTTTGAGGAAATTATTTTAGAATCTAGAAAATTAATGGGCCCGTATCATTTTGACACAAATTCTTTCGGGCAACTTGTTACATTGTACTCCTAAAGATGAATGTTATATTTTACTCCTACTAAAATCAAAGATTTTTAAGTTTTAATTATTCAATAATTGAACTTATTGGATTAATTAAGTCATTTAATATTAATTTAATGTATTAAAATCAATTATTTAATAAATAAGACTTAAAAATCTTTGATTTAAGAAGGAGTAAAATATAACATTCATCTTTGGGAGTACAATATAACAAGTTGCCCGACAAAATTTGTGTCAAAATGATACGGGCCCAAATTAATTCAAGAATAATGAAAGTAATAAAAAATTCTAGAAAATATTTGCAAAGTAATAAAAATAATTCAAAATTGAGGAAAATAATTTTAGTTTGTAAAAAATAATTGAAAAAAGTACAACATATATTTGTAATAAAAGAAAATAATTGCAGAATGATGAAAATAATTGTAATTTGAAAAAATAACTAGAATTTGAGATTAATAATAAAAAAACTAAAAAATAATAAAAAAATAATTGAAAATGACAAAACGTAATTGAAAATTAGTTGTAAAATAAATTTAATAAAAAATAAATGATGGAAATAATTATAAATTAAAGAAAATAAAACAAATTTGTAAAAAATAATTGAAAGAATATTAGAATATATTTGAAATAAACAATTACAATTATATATTATAAGTCTTCGTACTTCAATTAATTTGAAATTTTATTGATAAAAAATTTAATTTATCCACGCTTTGAGAAACATAAATTTAAAAATATTTAAATATTTCTTCAATTTTTAACACTTTTTTTTTTTATGATTTCAATTATTTGGTACAATTTTAATCTATTTTTATGGTTTTTTAAAAATTTTTTTCAATTTCTAATGAATTTTCATTATTTTTCAATTTCAAAATTTCCGCAAGTTTCAATTATGTTCTTTAATATTTTCAAATAAAACTTTTTTATTTTTAATTATTTGGTTTGATATCAAATTATTTTAACTATTATTTAATAATTAATTTTCAATTTCTTTCGTCATTTTTTAATTATTTTTGCAAAATATTATTTTTGCTTATTTTTGCCATATGACGAAATGACTTTCAAAATTTTAAATCCAATAAACAGGGCCCGTATCATTTTGACACAATTTTTTTCGGGCAACTTGTTATATTGTACTCCTGAAGATGAATGTTATATTTTACTCCTACTAAAATCAAAGACTTTTAAGTTTTAATTATTCAATAATTTAATTTTCTGGATTAATTAAGTCTTTCAATATTAATTTAGTGTATTAAAATCAATTATTTAATAAATAAAACTTAAAAATCTTTGATTTTAGAAGGAGTAAAATATAACATTCATCTTCAGGAGTACAATATAACAAGTTGCCCGAAAAAATTTGTGTCAAAATGATACGGGCCCAATAAACAGACCTATCTGAAATCTTCTGTGATTAAAATAACTTATAAAGTTGAATTTCTAACATTCTGATAGTTTATATAAATACCTGCTTGTTTCGAAAAAGTGTGACTTTTAGATAAAGAACCTGAAATTTAAAAAAATCAATGACGACGTGATTCTTTATAATCACGTTACTCACGCAACTCTCGCACTCATACGCATTTTTTCCGCGCATGCGCACTTATTTTGATTAATCCCGCGCTTATTTAAAATTATGATTTAAAAATATAGTAAAAATTATTCTCTAATGTATATTTTCTTTACCTTTACATATTTCATCAATAAAAATAATTATGTTTAATATTTATTTTTGGTTATTAACGAATGCCAATTTACCCAAATATGCATTTTACCCGGTTCTCCCCTATTTCGTGGAAATGCCCTCAAAGTTAAACGTAAAACCTAAATGAGAATCGAAACCTCAGTCGAACTTGTTCGGTATTATTAATTTAAGGTTTTTTTTTGTCCAGACACCCAGAAAACGGAATAAGAGAGAATGTATGTATTAATTAAAGAAGCAGACAAATAGGTCACTGTTTAATCTTGGATATTTGTCTGGTTTATTGAAAATCAATTAGACAGATAATTAGGGACATAAAGTAGATGTTATATATTCATTACAAACTAGTTTTATTGTTGACTTTTAAACAATTGTTCTTTTATAAGGAAAATAGATCGATTTATCGATTCTTTGCATTTATTATTAATTGGCTTTTATTGCAATTAATATAAATGCACAAAGGATTTAATTGACACAGTTTTTTCATTGATATTATTTTCTGCTTGGCAACTTCATCGCATCACGATAATTGTGAATTTAATTGAAATGATAATGGCAGAATAAAAAGGCTTTATAGTTGAAAATACTTTGTACATAAACTATATTTATTTTATATATTAGTCAAGTTGTATATTTTTCCTAGAAAATATATTTTTTTTTTTTACAAAGAAACCATTTTTACAGACAAACAATTTTTACGCGGAGAATCAATTTTTTATCGAGAAAAAAAATATTTTATAGACAGAGAGTAGAGAAAAAATGTTCTTTAGAATAAATAGAGAAAAAAGTTTCTATGGAAAAAAAGGGTGAAAAAAGATGCAAAATTGGAGAAAAAATGTATTCTGTGGTAAAAATAGAGGCTATAGATAAAATACAAGGAAAACCTTTTTTAAATTGAAATTTTAAATTATATAGAAAAGTGTATTGTGAACAAGTTTTGTAGTTATTTACAATTTTGAAACTTATAATTATTTGCTACTATCCTATAATTTCAATTATTATAAAATTTCAATTAATGATTTAAAAAATGAGTCCGCCTGGAGAATCTCTCTTTTTTTTAAATTTGTAATATTATGTCGATAACATAAATTTAAGAATAAAACTAACATTCATGAAATTGTAAAATTAGAATTAAGTTTGAAAAGAGGTCGTGATTGCATTAAACTAATTTATAAATTAAGTTTTAATATTTACTAATTCGAAGAGATTTCTTAATTAAGTAATCATTGATCTTATCAGTTACTACCTACAATTATTTTTTAATAAATATTATTTCGGTTTCTGTTTATTATTCATTTGATTAACAAACTCATTCCTGTATTAAATTGAAAGGCTTTTATTCGATCCACCTGAACTATAAAAAAAGAGATTTAATTAATAACAGAAATAGCTTTCTATTTTTCATGAAATAAATCCACCTGGAAAAAATTGAGATAATATTATGAACTTTAATATTATTTGAATACTATCAGATTCTCAAACGATTGCTTTCAATCATATAATAACATAAAAAAAAAGAATCCTTTATTCATTTTAAAGTAGGTACTTTAAAAAAGTTGAAATATTTCTTTCTTGAAAAATTAGTTTTTGAAAAAAATGTATTCTAACCTCTACCCAAATTTCTATTATTCCAAACTTTGATTAATTAAAATTTCTTATTGAAACAATACAAAGTACAATTATTACAAAATGTATTTTTACAAATTTAAAAAATTTTCAATTTGTATCGATTCAAGTTTGAATTATTTCAATCTTTAATTTTAATTCAAATTTTAATGTGAAAATTTTGAGATTCATATTTTGTTTTTTTAAATTCCAAAAGTTGGAAATAAAAATTATTTTAATCTTTTTATATTAAGAAATTAATAATTTTTTAACATAATTTTATTAAAAGAAATTAAATCTGCTTCAAACCTCAATAAATATATAAAAACTTTTCATTGTATTAACATTTCCCTTAATCCAGATGTTAAGATTTAGATTTTAACATTTGGATCCAAACTTAATTTTTATCGATACAAATTCAAAAAATTAGAATTGATGGAATTTGAAATCTAAAATTTGGGATTTAAAAAATAATTTTAATTTGGGATAAAAGAAATGCTTAGTTGTTAAAAAAGCATTCTTATTATTTTTATTCATATTTCCAAATGTTTAAATCAAAAACTTTATCACAATCGCTATTCATTGTTTTATTTCAGAGCAGATTGAAAATGAATTCTAAATTTTGTTTGTAAATATAATTCGTATATTAATTTTTTAATTTATTGAAAATTAATAAAAACCAATAACTTTATAACTTTTAGATAAGTTAATGTTTTTTGGTTCTTATGGTTATTTTAAAAAGAACTGAACATTTTTCAGTTTTAAAAAGTAAACACACTTTTTAAAAGTCTAAAATTTTAGTAATAAAAAATAGGAAAAGCGGTCGTAAAACTTTATCTGCGATAATTTTTTCAAATTTTAATTTTAGGAAACAGATACTTTTACTTGAAGCAAATAAACTTTTTTAAAAGTTAATCCTCGAACATGACACACTCTATTAGTAAGATGATTGATTACAGAAATCTTAAAAAACTTGATTTCTTTTTGCGTAATATTTGGGTGTCAGAAACTTACCCTTTTACCTTCGCTACATTTTAACAAAAATTCATTCTATGTTTTTTTCAATAAATCTATTAAATAACTATCTCATTATATTCCTAAAGTTTGTTATTATATATCTTAAAATTGAAACTTAATGTTTGAAGATTATTTTAAAACTTTCATAAAATAATGTTTTCTTTCTCAAAACTTTTTACAGGCGAGCATTTCCATGATAAGTGATCATGGAAATTTCCTTCTGTTATGGGATTTAAATCAAACTTAGTTTACTTTCGTCCTTGATGTAACTTAAAAAAAAGTTAAAGCTGCTTTTAAAAGATATTAATAAATATAGGAGATATTAAACTTTTACAATTTTTGAAACCACATAATTTTTGATCGATAAAAGATATTAAAATCGCAGATTTTATTTTTAAACACCAGAAGAAATGTTTGGTGAAATTTGTAAAACGATTAGAAAATTTGGTACATATTGGACTAAACTTTATATTTTTAACAAAATTTATGAAACATGTTATATTAAAATTTGTTAGACATTATTAATGACATTACAAAAATTAAAAATGTGGATCCATATTGAATTTATTTGGTTTTTAAAAATAAAATCTGAGCACGGAATATCGTAGAGCGATTCAAATATAAAGAAATTTTATTCCCAAAATTTAGATAATAAAATTTGAATGAATTCAACTTAGAATCAAATAGAATTTTCATCACTATAAATTTCCGCTTATAAAAAGTAGGATTGATTGAAATTTGTTAATTTTCATAACAAAATACAAATAAATAATAACCATAAATTTTATTTGACATTTGATTATTTCTTTATATTCTTTAATAACAGTAATTAGATAATATGAAAAACTTCATTCAGTCTTTCATTCATTCTTTCATTCTGTCTAGATTTGAAGTTTAACACTTAGGTTTTTTTTGTTTTAAATCAGTTACGTTTGACAAAACGTATATTTTTTAATTAATTATAAATCATACGAGTTCTTATTCCATGTATCTAATTATTAATTGCTAAACTTATTTAATTCGTAATTAAATTAATTAATCAATTATTTTCTTGAATATTTAATTATTTTAGTCATTTTGTAATTTTTCTTTCAATTATCAACTATTTTCTTAAAATTTCAATTTAATTCCTTAATCTTCAATTTAGTTCTTTAATTTTTAATTATTTTCTTCAATTCTCAATTATTTTCTTTAATTTTCAATTCCATTCTTCGTTTTTCAATTATTTCATTCAGTATTCAATAATTCTCGCATTTTCTCAATTATTAATTATTTCCTTGAAATTTCAATACAATTCTTCAAACTTCATTTATTTCCAACAATTTTTTCCATAATTTTCATCAGTTTTCAATTGAAACTTTATTATTTTCGGTCAATTTTATGATTATTCATTAATTAAAAATTTTTTTTTGTTCGATTGCGTTCTGATCCCGATTATTCTCACCATTCTTCGATTTTTTTTAATAGTTAATTATTTTCGTCACATTGTAATTTTATTTTTTAATTATCAATATTATTTTCTTGAAACTTCCATTTAATTATTTAATTTACAATTTTTTTTCTTCAATATTTAATTTTTTTTTCAATTCTCAAATATTTTCTTTAATTTTCAGTTATTTTTATCGATTTTCAATTAATTCTTCAATATTAAATCATTTTCGGATCTTTTCAATGATTTTTTTTCACTCATAAAAATTGTTTTCAAATTTCAATTCAATTATTCAATTCTAAAACTATTCTCTTCAAATCTAAGTTATTTTCTTTATGTTTAAATTCTACTTTTCAATTTTTAATTGTTGTTTTTAATATTAAAAAATTATCGCCTTTTTTCTATTATTTTCTTTCGATTATCATTAAGTTTGTCTTATTTTAAATACAATTGTTCAATTATTTTCTTTAATTTTCAATTCTATTCTTCAATTTTTATTTTCATTCTTCAGTGTTCAACTGTTTTCTTCTATATTCATTAATTCTCGGCTTTTTTCAATTACTTTTTTTCAATTTTTAAGTATATTCCATAAATTTCAATTCAACTTGTCAATTTATTATTGCTTTCTTCAGTTTTCAATTATTTTTTTCATGATTATGTGGTATATATAATCATATATGCTATATATGGTTAAATACATTCCTATAATTTTTTTAATTTCTCAATTTTAAATTATTTTCGTTAAATTCATTATTTGTTGTTTAATTGTCTAAATTATTCTTTTCCAGTTGTCTATTAATCTAGTCATTTTTACATATTTTCTTCAATTTTTCAATTACTCTCGTCATTTTTCAATTTTCCTTCAATTATTTTCCGCAATTTTATATTATTTATGTATTTTCTACAATTCTTTCAATTTTCAATTTATTTCCTCAATTTGTCATTATTTTCTTCAATTTTAATTATTTTTTCGATTTTTAATCCAGTTGTTCAATTTGCAATTATTTCTAACAGTTATTCCCATAATTTTTCAACTACATATTTTGTTTAAATTTAATATTTATTGTTTAATTTTTTAAATTATTCTTTTCAATTGTGTAATTATGCTTAGTAACTTTTCGAATTTTGTTTTCAACTGTCAATTATTTTCGTCATTTTTTAGATATATTTTATAATTTCGAAATTTTTATTATTTGTATTTGCAAAAATGTATACTTTTAAACAGGGTGTCTACTAACCGGGGAAACCGCGAAAACCGGGAAATAACCAGGAATTTAAATTGACCGGGAAAAACCGGGAATTAACCGGGAATTTTCCGTCAAACCGGGAATTTTCTTTCTGGGCTAATAAATTTGACTAATATATTAATTTGTTTTATAAATAAAGATAATAACTTTAGGCATTTTAAACCAATCTGATTATGCGTTTAAATTTTGTGTAATTATGCGACAATTATGCAATTGAAAAATAATAATAATAATAATTGCACAATAGTTTATATAGTTATAGGCAATTCTATTGCGTCATTTCAATTATCAATTATTCTCATCATATTTCAATTATTTTCTTCGATATTCAATAATTCTCGGCTTTTTTCAATTATCGATTACGTTCTTGAAGCTTCAATTCAATTCTTCAATTATTCAACTATTTTCAGAAATTCACAATTATTTTCTTCAACTGACAATTATTCTTTTCAATTTTCAATTATTCTCTTCAATTTCCAATTATTTTCTACAATTCTCAATTATTTTCTTCCATTTTCAATTATTTTCATTAATTTCAAATTATTTCTTTATTTCTCAATTATTTTCTTCGATTTTCTACTATTTTCTTCAATTACCAATTATTTGATTCAATTTTCAATTATTTTCTTCAATTTTCAATTATTTTCATCAATTTTTAATTATTTTCTTTAGATCTCAATTATTTCCTTCAATTTTTAATTATTTAACTTAATATTGAATAATTCTCGGCTTTTTTAAATATTTTTTTTCAATATTCAATTATGTTTTTGAAACTTTAATTCAATTCATCAATTATTATTCCACAATTTTAATTAATTTCTTCAAATTACAATTATATTCTTCATTTTTTATTGTTTTCTTCAAATTCTATAATTTCTGGGTTGTTCAATTTCTTTTTTCTTCAATTATCACTTATTTTCTTCTACATTCAATCCCATTGTTCAATTCTTGAATTATTTTCTTTAATTCTTAATTATAATTTTCGACATTCAGTTCCATTCTTTAATTTTCAATTGTTTTTTCTATATTCAATAACTCTTGGCTTTTTACAATGATTTTATTTAAATTCTCAATTATTTTCTTCAATTTCCAATTTTATTCTTAAATTTCAACTACTTTCTTCAATTTCCAATTTTTTTTCATATTTCTTTCAATTTTCAATTTCTTCTCAATTCTTTCAATTTTTATTTAAATTGATAATTTTTATCAATTCTTTTTTATTTTCATCATTTCGCAATTATATCCGTCGATTTCTACATTTTTCTGCTGTTGTCAAATATTGTCTTTAATTTTTAAATACTTTCTTCAATATTAAATTATTTTCTTTAATTTTTAATTATTTTGTTCAATTTTCAATTGTTTGTTTCAATATTCAGTAATCTCGACTTTTTTCAATTATTTTTTTTCAATTATCAGTTATTTATTTCATGTTTCAAAATCTCCTTCAATGTCAATAATTTTCTTCTATTTTCAATTTAATTGTTCAATTGTTCAATTATTTTTTTCAATTCTCAATTAATTTCTTTAAATAATAATTCTATTCTTCAATTTTTAATGCTTTCTTCAATATTAAATAATTCTTGGAATTTACCTTTTTTTTTAATTATAAATTATTTTCTTCTTTTTTCAATCCAATTGTTTAGTAATTTTCTTTAATTCTCAATTATTGTATTCGAATTTCAATTTTATTTCTCAATTAAAAAATTTTTTTTTTAATATTCAATAATTTTGTGTTTTTCTGATTTCAATTTCATTATTTAATTTTCAATTTATTTCTTCAATTATGAATTATTAACTTAAATTTTAAATTATTTTTTTTTATTTTCTATCTAGTTGACCAATTTTCAATTATATTCTTTGAATTTAATAACCATTGTTCAATTTTTTCAATTATTGTTCAATTGTAGATTAATATTTACTTTTTTTTAATTTTGTTTCTAATTGTCAAATATCTTTGTCACTGTTCAATTATTTCTTTCCATTATTAGTTATTTCTTTTCATTATTATTTGTTTCTTTTAATTCTTAATTATTATTTTTTGTTAAGTTTAATATTTAATTCTTCAATTCTCAATTATTTTCTTTGAATTTCAATTATGTTCTTCAATTATCAACTGTTATCTTCAATTTTTGTAGCCATTTGTAGGTCTATTTATACTTAAAATAAATTTCAAGTTATCAAGAGAAAAAAGCGGGAAAAATAGGAACAAAAACCGGGAAAATCCGGGAAATGACCGGGAATTTTGTGGGACGAAATTAGTAGACACCCTGTTAAATGACCAACAACAATGCAAAGTTTGTCGCGCGCATGTTGCTATAGTTTATTAATTTTTTTTAAAAAGGAGTTTTACAATTTGTTTATTATTACATCATGGACTATATAAACGATCTAAATCCCATAACAGAAGGAATAATTTTCAAGATCATCTTTACAATGGAAATGCTCAGCTGCAAATTTACCCGATTCTTTCCTATATATTAAGAATAAAAAAATTTTCCCACTTTCTCGTGAAACTGAAAGAGACAGACGAAAATTTTCGTATTCTTCGCATTATAAATCTCGAATTGAAAAGAATCTGAACCGTTTTCGGGGGAATATTCATGCGTCCCTTAAATATTTGTTTTAGGGCGCGTTTCCGATAAAAAGGGAGCATGTGAAATGGTTTCGGGAATAAGCAATATTCTGCATCGCGAGGTATTGTTTTCGAAGGGCAATCAGGTCTTTTTTTTTTTTTTTTTTTTTGTGCCAACGAGTGTACATTTCAAGAAAAAGAGGGTGTGCGAGGGAGAGATGCCGAGGATGAGAAAACTATCAGAAGAAAGACAGAGTGCGTTTTTAATGCAGAGAAAGAAAAAGGAGGGTAAAAGGATAGGAGGGGTGGGGAGGAGGTGAAAAAGGGGAAAAACGCAAACAAGGGTAAAAGAGGGTGAAATGCGGATAGACGCAGACTTACAAGAACCAAGGGGTGAGATCGTAAACCTAAGCTATCTTCTTGCAACCCTCGGCTTCTTCGTTTTCTTCATCTTCTCAACAACCCTGATGGACAAGGCGGGCATCACATAATTCTTGATCCTTTTCTATATCCACCAGGAGCTTCTTCCTCGGTGTCAAATCGAAATTTTGGCCAAGGTTCGTGCATCGGACGTAATCATCGTTTGCGCCTCGCTACTGCGGATATTCCCTGTCCGAACTTCAAACGCAACATTTTCACGTCATAAATTGTAAATGTATGTGTACACGGATCACGAACTGAATCGTGTAACTGGGACACGTTTGACAGAAGATATCCCTTTGATCTCACTTCACAGCTTTGATAATACTTCTCGAAATGAAGCGTCATATAAATCTTCCCAGTCTGCAAATGTGTGTTTGTCATTCTTCAAACCCTCTGGTGATAACGTAATCTTTCACCAGTAATGCTTCTTTTTTTTTTCTCCTTTATTTTTTACGCACTTTATACAAGAAGGTGAGACTTCTTTTCAAGAGAAAGTGGAAATGTAATTGTTCAGACGGGAGAATTTTCCGGGATTAGTCGAATTTTTATCCACTCCAATATTAGTAATTTTATTAGTAATTCAATTTTGAGTAAAATAGTAAATATTCCGATTTCTCTAGATTTATTGCCGGGCTGCCAACGGACTTGCAGATTAAAACTAGTAAAAAAAAGTGACTTTTTATTTCAAAAAAGTGAGTTTTTAAGTATTAAAAGTGAGTACCGTCAACCGGGGTAATTCTACCCTTCCAGGGGTAATTATACCCATCGCCAGTTTTTAATATGTCAAATTTTTATATTGAAATGTATGAAGTTGCCGCTATGGGTAAATATTCTTTGATAGTTGTACTACAGAGTAAATATAATGTAATTTTCTAATTCTTTGTCAGAAAGGAGAAAAAAATTCGTAAAGTCGCGAAAGTTAGGTTAAAAATTTCGGAGGTGCGCCAAACATTATACTAGGTCTCGTAAAATTTTCTAGTGTTTCGCAAAATATTGCAGATAATTATTGTTAATTTAGTTGTGATGATGTATACGTGATGTGCTAACTTTTTATTGCATATTTTAAGAGAAAAATGTAAAAAACTGGCGAACCAGCATTCTCTGGGTAATTATACCCATTATTAAAAATCAATTATTTTACTAAAATTTGTCTCGTAGTAAGTAAATAAGTGTACAGTACATCGTTTTTATACATTTTTGATTTACTTTTGTGTCAAAAGTCTTGAAATAAGTTATATTATTAGAAACAAATTATAAGTTTACAAGGGGTGCAACATAACCTCAAAAAGTAGAGTCATTAATATTTAAATGTTTTTCAAGTTAATTTTCAAACTTCTTCTTTTAAAATAACTTAGAAACCTTATTAGTAGTTATATTGAGTTATTTACTTAACCTAAAAAATTATAACTTTAATTTTTTAGTAAATATAGATTTCAGTAAAATTTCAGTGTTTCACTCAGGAATTAGTTGAATAATTTCTACAAAAAAGATTTTTTTTTAGTTTTTTTTTTTTATTAGACTCTAGATTATCTACAGAAAAGATTTCATATAATTAAAACGATCAAAAATTCTTTTTAAGGCTATTTTATAAATAAACAAACTTTGATGGGTATAATTGCCCCAACCCCGGGGAAATTATACCCACAATTTTAAACCTCTATAATTTCATTAAAAAAAAACTTTTTTACTTCCAACTTACAGGAATTCTTTAGAAGGATGTCCACAACAATATCCAATAGTTAAAAACTTTTTTTTCTTAAATTCTGATTTTTAATGATGTATTTAGTATAAAAAGAGCGTTTTTTTGGGTATAATTACCTCGGTTGACGGTAAACAATAATCAGTTTGATATTACTGATATTAATTTAGGGCTCCCCACTCTCTAAATCTGAATTACTGAATTTCTACTAACAAATTAACGAGAAATCGGTTACTATTAAATAGTGAAAATTAACACTATTTGTTAGTACAAAACTATTAATTATTAGTACAAAACTACTAATTATTAGTAGTTTTAAAGTGAAGTATCTACTAATTGAAATTGTAACAGCTCACTTTCTTAATTAATAGTTATTCAACTTTCAAATTAGTAGTTTTATACTAAAAAATAGTAAAAATTTTCACTATTTAATAGTACCCGATTTCTCGCTTATTCATTAGTAGAAAATCACTAATTCAGATTTAAAGAGCAATATCAGACGGCGATATCTGAAGAAAATAATGGAACAATGACAAAAATAATTCAAATTTAAAAAAAAAATTGTAAAATGAAAAACTAATTGAAACAAGCCGAGGATTATATTAATTTAATGAACATTCTGCTTCCACGTCAGCAAAAAGATTTACTTCCTCATGGAGAAAACAATAAGTTAATTTTTAAAGAATTGCAAATTTCAATTTTTTACAAATTTGAAAATTGCACTGTTTCTTTAAAATTTGGATAAAATATAAACTTTATATAGATCGATCGATTTGCTTTTATATATATATATATATATATATGATTTTACATATACTAAGTTGAATTCGTTGGTTGAAACAATTTTTTTTTTTAAACAAATTTTTCCAAAATTAAAAATTCAATAAAAATTGTTTAATGGTTATTTTTAAAAAACCTTGTGTCTGATTCCAGGTTTTAGTAGTAAAAATAACCATACCAAATTTTATTTAAATCCATTAAAGCGTTTTCGAGTTATCGTGTTCACAAAAAAACTACATTCACACACACACACACACACACATATATATATATATACATACATACACACACATCCAGCCATTTGATCAGAAACTCATAAAGCACATTTATAGACAGTGGAATGTTAATTTGAAGCATTTTAAAAAATTTGTAAATTTAAAATTTTTTAATTATATTATCATTTATTCTTTTTATATTATATATTTTGTATGAAATAATGATATTAATTAAATATTTAATTGGAATAATGAAAATTTATCGTATAAAATGAGTTGAGTTTAAAATTTATAAAAAAGTATATTTATTTATAAAAATTTTATTAGCTGAGAATTATGTTAAACATTATGGGAATTTATAAATTTTTATAATTGTATTTTTTATTCTAATTGTATTTATTGCTGTAACTGAAGCTTCCTCCATGAGGAAGAAACATTGATTAAAAATCAAAAAATGAAGACGAAATTTTAAAAATTGAAACAAAATAATTAAAATTTGTAGAAAAGAATTCTAAAATGGCAAAAATAATAGAAATATACAGAAAATAATTGGAAAATGAGCAAAACACTTGAATAATGACAAAAATAATTTTAAAGACAATACTTGAAAAATTGACGAAACTATTGAAATGTTAAGAAACTAATTGAATAATGACATTAATAATAATTGAAATCTGGTGTAAAAAAAAAATTTTAGACAATGATTGAAAAATTGAAATAATACTAGAAGTTTGAGGAAAATAATTGAAACTTGAAAAAATTAATTGAAATTTGAAGAGAATAATTTAAAAATAGAAAAAAAATTAAATTTGTAAAAGTATAATTCAAGTTTGAAATAACTAAAATTTGTAAAAAATAATTGAAAAAGGTGTAAAAGATTAATAAATTTATGACACTAACAAAAAGAATGAGGGAATAATTGAAATCTTTTGAACAAACAAATGAATCTGAAGAAAATATTTGAAAACTAGTGTAAGAAACCGAAGAATTCACGACAATAAAAATAATTGAATAAAATAATTGAAATTTGTAGAAAACAATTGTAAAATGTCAAAAATAATAGAAATATGAAGAAAATAATTGGAAAATGACAAAAATATTTTAATTGTGTCGAAAATAATTGTCATTTGAAAAAGTAATTGAGAAAAGATGACAATAATAATTGATAACTGGTGTAGAAAATTAAAAATTTGAAGACAATAATTGAATGACAGAAATAATAATTGAAATCTGGTGTAAAATAATTTATAGACAATAATTGAAAAATTGAAAAAATATTAGAAGTCTGAGGAAAATAATTGAATGTTGTAGAAATTAATTAAAGTTTGAAGAAAATAATTGAAATTTGAAGAGAATAATTCAGAAATAGCAAAATAATTTAAAGTTGAAGAAAGTATTTAAAGTTTGTAAAAAATAATTGAAAATGGTATAAAAAATTAATAAATTCATGACACTAATAAAAAGAATGAGGAAAAAAATTGAAATCTTTTGAACAAATGAATCTGAAGAAAATATTTGAAAACTAGTTTAAGAAAATGAAAAATTCATGACAATAAAAATAATTGAATAAAATAATTGAAATTTGTAGAAAATAATTCAAAAATGGCAAAAATAATATAAATGTAAGGAAAATAATTGGAAAATGATAAAAACATTTGAATAATGTCAAAAACAATTGTGATTTAAAAAATTAATTGAAACAAGATGTCAAAAATAATTGATAACTAGTGTAAAAAAATAAAAATTTAAAGACAATACTTGAAAATTGGACGAAACAATAGAAACGTTAAGAAACTAATTGAAAAATGACATAAATAAGAGTTTAAATTTTGTGTAAAAATTAAAAATTTATAGACAATAATTAAAAAATGGAAAAAATATTAGTAGTTTAAGGAAAATAATTGGGAATATAAATAATAAAAAGAATAAAGAAAATGGTTGAAATTTGAGGAAAATAATTGAAAATTGGTTTAATAAATTTAAAATTTCATGACAATAAAAAAAATTGAATAAAGTAATTGAAATTTGTAGAAAACAATTCTATAAAAAAATGTCAAAAATAATAGAAATATGACAAAAATAATTGAAAAATGACAAAAATACTTGAGTAACGACAAAAATAATTTTAATTTGAAAAAAATAATTGAGAAATGACAAAAGTAATTGATAACTGGTGTAAAAGAGTGAAAATTTGAAGACAATATTTGAATAAGTCGCGAAACAATTGAAATGTTAAGAAACTAATTGAATAATGACATAAATAATAATTGAAATCTGGTGTAAAAATTAAAAATTTATAGACAATAATTGAAAAAATAAAAAAAAATATTAATAGTTTGAGGAAAATAATTGAAAGTAATTAAATAATTGAAGAAATTAATTGAAGTTTGAAGAAAATAATTGAAATTTGGAGAATAATTCAAAAATGGAAAACAAAATTTAAAATATGAAGAAAGTAATTAAAGTTTAAAGTAAATGATTAAAATTTGTAAACAATAATTGTAAAACGTGTAAAAAATTGATTGAAATTTGATGAAGATAATTAAAAACTGATGTAAGAAATTTTAAAATTCATAACAATAATTTAAGACTGAAGAAAATAATTTATATTTGAACAAATTAAATTCAAAATCGCAAAAATACTTGAAAATTGACAGAAATACTTTAAAGTTGACAAAAGTATCTTAAAAATGAAAAAAAATAATTGAAAATAAGTGTAGAAATAAAGTATTTGTAAACTATAATTAAAAAATTGAAAATGTAATTGAAATTCTAAAATGGCAAAAATAATAGAAATATGAAGAAAATAATTGAAAAATGACAAAAGTAATTGAAATTTGAAGAAAATAATTGAAAAATATCAAAAGTAAATTGAAACTTGCGTAGAAAATTTAAATATTCCTGACAATAAATTAAATATTGAAAAACATAATTAAAATTTTAAGAAAATGATTGGAAAATAACAAAAATATGTATATTTTATGTATATTTTTTGTATATTCTCTATGATCACAAGCTACAAATTGTACTTTCTATTTTTGTCCCTATGGTATCCCAGAACAAATAAATGAATAAATAAATAGTTAAAAATAAATAGAAACTTATGTAACAAATTTAAATATTCATGACAATAATTTAAGACTGAAGAAAATAATTTATATTTGAACAAATTAAATTCAAAATCGCAAAAATACTTGAAAATTGACAGAAATACTTTAAAGTTGACAAAAGTATCTTAAAAATGAAAAAAAATAATTGAAAATAAGTGTAGAAATAAAGTATTTGTAAACTATAATTCAAAAATTGAAAATGTAATTGGAATTCTAAAATGGCAAAAATAATAGAAATATGAAGAAAATAATTGAAAAATGACAAAAGTAATTGAAATTTGAAGAAAATAATTGAAAAATATCAAAAGTAAATTGAAACTTGCGTAGAAAATTTAAATATTCCTGACAATAAATTAAATATTGAAAAACATAATTAA
Organism: Ganaspis brasiliensis; assembly: GCA_037103525.1. Lineage (NCBI taxonomy): Eukaryota > Metazoa > Arthropoda > Insecta > Hymenoptera > Figitidae > Ganaspis > Ganaspis brasiliensis. Next base: position 747,038 of record JAZKLR010000082.1, read on the forward strand.
AATTTTAAGAAAATGATTGGAAAATAACAAAAATATGTATATTTTATGTATATTTTTTGTATATTCTCTATGATCACAAGCTACAAATTGTACTTTCTATTTTTGTCCCTATGGTATCCCAGAACAAATAAATGAATAAATAAATAGTTAAAAATAAATAGAAACTTATGTAACAAATTTAAATATTCATGACAATAATTTAAGACTGAAGAAAATAATTTATATTTGAACAAATTAAATTCAAAATCGCAAAAATACTTGAAAATTGACAGAAATACTTTAAAGTTGACAAAAGTATCTTAAAAATGAAAAAAAATAACTGAAAATAAGTGTAGAAATAAAGTATTTGTAAACTATAATTAAAAAATTGAAAATGTAATTGGAATATGAACAAACTAATTGATTTATAAGGTAAAATATTATTCAGGCACCCAATATCAGAACCCCCTCTCGCAACTGAAATAGACATTTTACTAAAAAAGTGAAAAAATTGTTTTTTTTTTTTATAAAGTGAGTAATAGTGAACGATTTAAATAAAAAGTGATTAAAAGTGATAAAAGTGAGTCACTGGTCGTCCCTGTATCTTAGTTTCGAATTTTACTCCATAAAATCGAAATATAAATTTGAAATCTTCATAACAGAGGGTAAAATATGTTCGTCGTGTGTTTTACGAGAAGAATGGCTCAGGTAAAAAGGATTTAGAACAGGCAAAGTACCGTGTAAACGATACGTTTTGTTTGAAGAACAACTTCAGGTATAAAGGTACCATAAAGATATCTCAAAACTAGAATTCGGAGTTTAAGCACAAAAAATGAACTGCTTCTGAAAAACATGTAGAGAAAATATTTATTGTCTAGTTTCTAAAATCTTCTTTGTGAACGTTTTATCTTTGCCTTTACAAAATAAAGCCGGCAGAAAAATTCCTAACAGAAATAAAACATATATCTATCAGATTGTGTTCGAGTTATTTTAGAAAAACATAGCTAAATCTTAAGTAAACTTCGAAAGGGCTATTCTTCCCTCAAAAGAAAGCCATTCTCGAGATCCAGTTTTTATTTTCTTAGGTGCTCTAATTTTTATTCTCTATATCCAAATTTTATTCCAAATTTAGTTTTTATCAACTCTTCTTTAATAGCTTCAATGTTTTTAGATTTTGTAATAACATTCATAAAGATTTGAATCTTAATAATTCAAAATTTTAAATTTATATTTTAGAAGCTAAAATTTATTTCTCTATAAAAGCGAGCATTGTTACTTTTAGGAGCTCTAATTTTTTAAGTTACAACTTTTTTCCGGTAAGCTTTCATATTCTCTTACAGGAGCTTCTTATTTTTGCCAGAAGAAAAATTTTATACGAGGTAAAAGAATTCTTGACATGATGTGAAGACATTTTCGTGCAAACGGAGTAAAAATCTCTTGAAATAAGGGAAAGCAACAATCGTAATGACCGTGAATTCAGCATCGCAAATATAAACGAGAGTCCTCGGCGAATATAACACAATGTTGCAAATTCTTATATTATACAAGACTATCTTTTACTCCTGAGAAAAAGCAGGCGAAGAAATATCCGGCGGCAGTTTCTTATGGCGAGAAGTAAATCAACGCGTATCTGCGGCAAAGAATTCTCGTTTATAATTTCAACAACGTAAAAAGAGGATGGCTTAGTTTTTATTAAATAAGGGCTCTCTGTTATCAAACAGAAAAAGTCAAAGAGGAAAAACTTTGCTTTAATTAGTTTCTAACCGAGTCACAAAAACGAGCTTAATAAACTCATTTAGAAGTATAATTAATTAGTTATTTAAAAGTGATAATTAATTATTCATTTATAAGGATAACTAATTACTGATTTTAAATTATAATTAATTATGATTTAAAACTATGTATCATTTTTAATTTTGTATGAATAAAAAGTTTGCTTTTATAATTAGAACGGACAATTTTACTGATTTGTTTCCTTGCATTATAATTTCTGTGACAAACCTTTTCAACGATATATAAAGGATTTGAAATAATCCAATTATAGCGAACAAACAAAATATTCTCCTTGATATTTCGAATTTTACTACTTGGTACTCTGGGGCTTAATTCAATTTGTTTCAAAGCCATCTTCCTAGAACGAACAGTCCAATTATTTTTGCTTACATGCAACGTTGTCAGTTTTTTTTTTTTTTTTTATTTTTAGAATTTTATCGACAAAAGTCATATTATTATCGTTTATTCATACTATTATCGTTTTATGGAAAGTTAAACGCAGCAAAGATATTGTGTGCTTTGGGAAATTTCTTCTCTTTCTTGGGACCATATTCTCCAGTCGTGCGCCAATAACTCGTAAACGTACGACTTTTGAACTTTCCGCTAATCGCAACTTGGGAAAGGGAGGACTTGCTAGTTGGAAGTACGAAAATTATAATACAATAAGTTATGATATTCCTAGTCGAACTTAACCCATTAATGTCCAGAATTACTTTTAAAGTAGAAATAATTTCCGAAAACGTGTGACGTAACTTTCAATTAAAAATAGACGACGATCTTTAATTAAAACCGAAATCTCTGATTGTAATTTTTAATTGCAATTGGAATGTTTTATTGTTGAAAAAAAAATTTTAACTGAGCAAATTTTTACAATTTGTTTTTTAATTATTATTGAATAATTTTTTACAAGGCCTTTTTCGAATTAGGAGGATGTAAAATATGCAGAAAAACTTACTTTTACTTTATTTATTCATTAGACAATGTGTTTAACACACAAGTGCCCTCTTCAGGTCTGTGAACTTTTATAATCTAAACAATATTTAAGCAGCTAAGAAATGAAAGAAGAAATCTGAAAAAATGCTAAATTGTTAAATTTTAAGTTTAAAGCTTTAAAGGTGTGTGATGGAGAATGACGTCACTGGTATAGGCAAAATTTGTCCGTAAACTTTCTCCTAAAATACCAACTATTTTAGCACAAAACTTTGTAGTATTACTTAAAATATCAATAAGAAGGTTTCTTTGACTCAAGTTTGATTGAATTTTGCTTTTAAACTTCATTTTTTAACATTTTCAAATATCAGCGAATTTTTTAAAAAAATCAATTTTATGGCAAAATTCAAACAAAAATTCAAAACTGAAATTTGTCACTAGATGTTTTTTTCTTTTAAAATTGTAAATCGTATTTCACCTTTTTCAAATGTTCTCAAATTTTAAATTTATAGTAATTTTAATTTCTTCAAATTTCAGTTAATGTGAACTTGCATTGACTAAAAGTTCAATTAATTCACGTTTCAAAAATAATAAATTTGAAGTGAGATACATTTTTAAAAATTTTTAATAATTCTTTTCTATTATGATTTCAATTACAATATTACATACAATACTATTCTGTACTATTTTTTTCATTTTTTAACTATTTCTGACAATTCTGAATTATTCTAATTATTTTTAAATTGGTTTTTTAATTCTTAATTTTTTTATTCTTCTTTTTTTTCTTTCTCAATCACTTTATCAATTTTAATTATTGTTGCCTTGTCATAAAATCAATTTAATTATTTATTCATAAATTTCAATTATTCTTCGCAAATTTAAATTAACGTATTTAATTTACCATTATTTTTGTCATTTTGCAATTATTATTTTCAATTCTTAATTAGTTTAATAATTTCTGAATTAATTTCCTAAATTATCTAGTACACTTCTCAATTTTCAATTATTTTGTTCAATTTCTATTTTCTTTATTATTTATTATTTTGCAATAATTTTCTCCATCTTTTAATACTTTCATTATTTTTCAATTAATTTCCTAAATTTTCAGTTATTATCTCAAATTCAGATTATTGTCTTCAATTTTCCATGTTTTAAACGATTTTTCCATTATTTTCATTATTTTGGCATAATTTTTAAAAATTTCGATTATTTATTTGGAATTTCAATTATTTCCATTCATATTCAATTACTTTTGCAATTTTTTAATTATTCTCTATAATTAAAAACTGTTAAGTAATATCGTAATTATTTTCTAATTTTAACAATATATTCTATGATTTATTCAATTATTTCTCTCAAATTTTGTTTACTATTTTCAATCTTTCATATTTGAATTATTTACATCATATTTTAATTATTTTTCTCAATCTTAAATTATTTTCAGCATATTTAAATTTTTGTTTTCAATTTTGAATTAATTTTATCATTTTTTAATTATTTTCCTCCATTGTAAATTATAATTCTCATTTTCTAAAATTATTTTCTAAAATTTTTAAGTATTTTTCTACAATTTCAATTATTTTCTTCAATTTTCAATAATTTTCATTTGTTTCCATAATTTCTGAATTAATTTACTGAACTATCAAATATGTATCTCAATTTTCAATTTTTTTGTTCAATTTTCATTTTTTTTTTATTATTTTGCAATTATTTTCTCCATCTTTTAATATATCATTATTTTTCAATTATCTTTCTTAATTATCATTTACTATCTAAAATTTAGATTATTGTCTTCAATTTTCAATTTCTTTTAACGATTTTTCAATTATTTCCTTTCACTTAAAATCAAATTCTGTAATTTTAAGTTATTTAAATTATTTCTTTTAAATTTTATTTACTGTCTTCAATTTTTTCATATTTAAATAATTTCATCATATTTCAATCTTTTTTCTCAATTGCAAATAACTTTCAGCATATTTCAATTATTTTTTTTTTTTTTGAATTAATTTTATCATTTTTTATTTATTTCCCTCGATTGTTAATTCTAATTCTCATTTTCCAAACTTATTTTCTAAGATTTTTAAGAATTTTACTAAGATTTAAATTATTTTCTTCAATTTTTAATTATTTTCATTGTTTTGGCATAATTTTCAAAAATTTCAATTATTTATCTGAAATTTCAATAATTCTTTTCATTAATTTCCGATTATTTCTGCGATTTTTTTATCAAATCAAATCAAATTTAGTTCATAATTTCTTACCTCGATTGAGGTTTCAGAAATACATATACATTACATCGTAGCTTTAATTTTTTATGTCTATTTTGTAAAAAATATATGCGATTTTTTTATTATTGACTTTAATTAAAAATTTTAAGTAATTTTATAATTATTTTCTTGTTTTTAAACATGTATTCTATGATTTTTTCAATTATTTCTTTCAAATTTTATTTACTGTTTTTAATCTTTCATATTTAAATTATTTTCATCATATTTCAATTATTTTTCACAATCTTAAATTGTTTTCAGCGTATTTGAATCAATCTTTCAATTATAAATTAATTTTATCATTTTTCAATTATTTTCCTTAATTGTTAATTATGATTCTCATTTTCTAAAATTATTTTCTAAGATTTTTAAGTATTTTTCCACAATTTCAATTATTTTTTTCAATTTTCAATTATTTCTATTTGTTTTCATAATTTCTAAATGAATTTACTGAGCTATCAAATATATATTTATCTCAATTTTCAATTATTTTATTCCATTTTCACTCCTTTTTATTATTTTGCAATTATTTTCTCCTTCTTTTAATATTATCATTATTTTTCAATCAATTTCCCAAAATTTTATTTAGTATCTCAAATTTAGATTATTGTCTTTAATTTAAAACTTTTTAAAAGATTTTTCAATTATTTTCTTTCGCTTAAAATCAAATTCTGTAATTAAATATTATTTTCTCCGATTTTTAATTATTTCCATTCTTTTGGCATAATTTTCAAAAATTTCAATTATTGATCTTAAATTTCAATAATTCTTTTCATCAATTTTCGATTATTTCTGGAATTTTTTAATTGTTTTTTCAATTAAAAACTGTTAAATAATATCGTAATTATTTCCTTATTTTAAAAATATATTCTACGATTTTTTCAATTATTTCTCTCAAATTCATATTAAAACTATTTGAAAATAATTGAAATATGATGAGAACATCATATTTCAATTATTTTTCTTAATCTTAAATTATTTTCAGCGTATTCAAATTATTTTTTTTTTAATTTTAAATTAATTTTATCATTTTTCAATTATTTTCCTCGTTTGTTAATTATAATTCTCATTTCCTAAAATTATTTTCTAATATTTTTAAGTATTTTTCTACAATTTCAGTTATTTTCTTTAATTTTTAACTATTTTCATTTGTTTTCGTAATTTTCAAATTTTTTTATTAATATCGTAAATTTAATTTATATTTAGCTTCCCTCAAATCTTTTCTTGAATTTTTATAGATATTATCATTTTTTACAATTGATTTTTAAGATCTGCATGCATTTTTCTCAAATTTCAATTATTTTTTTTTATTTGAAACAAAATTCTGTAATTTTTTCAATTATTTCACTCAAATGTGATTTTGTACAACTTATCATTATTTGTATCATATTTCAATTATTTTCTTCAAGCTTCAAAATGTAAAATTATATTTTAATTATTTTCTAAAATTTATATATCTTTCAATTTTCAATTTTGTTCATTTCTTATATAATTTCCAAAATTTCAAATTATTTATCTGTGATTTTAATTATTTCATTTAATTTTCAATTATTTACATGATTTTTATATTATTTTCTTCAATTTTCAATTACTTTTATTCTTTCCGTAATTTCTAAAATTTGTAAATTATTTCGGTTTAATTAAAAATTATTCTCCTTAATTTTAAACTATTTTCATCCCGTTTCATTTATTTTCTCTAGTTTTTAATGATTTTCTCTTTTTTTTTCAATCAAAAACCTAATGAAAAACCATTTTTATATAAAATTTCTTTAATTAACGTTATATCGAAACTTTTAATTCTCTAAACCTGAATTTTGACTAAAAACGGTTTCTTTTCAGTTTGTGAACAAAAAAAAAAGTGTTGAGATAAGATTTAGGTTGCTTTAATTATTTAGGGGATAAGAAACACTGAGCGTGTTTACACTGGTGGCTTATAATACAGATTAAAAGAAAAAACCTGCTTATGGATAAACTATTTGAATCAGAACAAAATTCGACTAATTTCATAATAAGAAAAAAATAATTTAGAAACGAACTTTATATCAATAATAGTTTAGAAATGCCGACAAACTTGGAATTTTCAAATTGTTTTCTCGATTTTAGTTCAAGTGAAATATTTTTCCTGGGCTCGACGAGAAAAAGAAGAAACCTTCACATTTAAACTTGCTCAAGTATAGTGCTCCTTGGAGGTTTATGAAGCAAGCAATAAGTAAAAAAGTGCTTCGCAGAGCATCTGACATTGTGGTATATATATAACTTACTCCATTTTTAATCTTTATTAATCCTGGTGAGCATTATAAAGTTTGTTCTTTCGCATGAGTGAAGCGTGGTTGTAAATATTGTTGAAGAGGGGGGGAAAAAAAGTCGTGTGGGATCTTTTAGAAATTAATTTTCCCTTATGGAGGCCAAACCGCAGATATAGCATCTGCAGCTAAATTAAATAATATTATAGCGGCGCGCGTAGGTATAACAATGGAGAAACTGAATAAAGCGAAATGTTATTCGGTGTTTTGCGAACGGGACGTCTAAATCCGGTTACTGGAAAAAGGAATTAAGAGTAGAGAAGAGACCCTGGCGAGGAATCCGGCGCACGTGTATGATCGTGTAGTGCTCGACGCTGCAGGTGTCCGTAAATAAACGCGAGTTGAGTTTCTGCAACAACGGATAAACATAAAGGGGTAGCGACGGCTTTTACATACCGGCCGGTTACTGGGCTCTTTGCGGGCACAAAGTTTTTAATCCTTGAAACGGTAAAAATAAGTCTGCTTGCGCCACCAGCCATATGCATGGACTCGCTGTTGTGCGTTAATCTTCCGGGCTTTTCGTACCACTTTCTTTCTTTTTACTTGGTCTTCTCTTACTCGTTTTTCTTTTCTCCTTTGAAAACTCGGTAAATTTTTAATTATCCAAAGCCTCCTTCCCACAAAGCCAGCTTAACTGCAAACGCCCTTGTTCTGCAAACGAAATTCTCTCACTTGTAATTGATATCGTTCGAATCTCTTTCGCTCTAAACGAATTTTACCCAGATTTATTTTAACTCAAAAGACTGCTCTTTTCGCTCTAACAAGATTTCTGCACTGATATTCTGGAATAAAGTAATTCGTTTGTGGTAAGGATTGATTTTTTACTTAATCATTTAGGATAAGATTTATCTTTGCTGATCTGGATTTTTAGAGATTTTAACAGGTGGATCAGTAGTAATGACTATATACTTTTTTAAAGAGAATTAGTGAAGAGAGATTTGGATAGTTATTTTTGGTGGTACCATTTATATGTCAGTGGTACAATGTGAATTGCTACCTAGGTGGTGTAATTGAATTTGAATTCTTGTCCTGATGGTACCTTATAAACTGATATCTACATGATGTTGTTTTGATTACCATCTGGATGGTATACTATTTCGATTATTAGCTCGATGACATCTTCTGAATTGCAATCTAAATGATTTCATTTGGATAACCATCTAGGTAGTTCCATTTGGATTGTTATTTTGGTGGTACCTGGTATGCTATCTTCAGAGTACCATTTGGATTGTTATCTCGGTGGCATCTTCTGAATTGGAAACTGTATGATTTCATCTTAATTCTCATCTAGACAGTACCATTTGGATTGTTATTTCGGTGGTACCATCTGAAGTAATATACTTCTAGTCCTGTTTGAATTCCTATATAAAAGGTACCATCTAAATTTCTATCAAGAGGGTACCATTTGGAATATTATCTCGGTGGCATCTTCTGAATTGGTATCTGGATGATTTGATCTTAATTACCGAATAGACAGTACCATTTGGATTGTTATTTTGGTGGTACCATCTGAAGTAATATATTACGGATATAATTTGAATTCTTATGTTAGTGGTACCATGTAAATTGCTATCTTAAGGGTACCATTTAGATTATTATAACGGTGGCATCTTCTGAATTGGTATCCGGATGATTTTATCGTGATTACCATCTAGATAGTGCCATTTGGATTGTTATTTTGGTGGTACCATCTGTAGTAATATGCTACTGGTAAAATGTGAATTCCTATATTAGTGGTATCATCTGAATTGCTATCTAGATGGTATCATTTTGATTGTTATTTTGGTGGCCCTATCTGAAATGGTATGATAGTGCTACCATCGGAACTACTATTTAGATTGCTTTATTTTGATCACCATCCAGTATGATGCATTCTTGATTACTTTCTAGATGGTACTATTTAGATTGTTATTTATATTGTTTTACTGGCACCTTATAAATGGCCATTTGGAAGACGATATTTTGCTTAACATCTTAACGGTACCACTTGGTTAGTCATTTTGTAGGTACCATCTAGAGTTATAAGTTAAAGGTACTATCTGAAGTGCTACCTAGAGTATCTAATTTTCATTATCATCCAGATGGTATACCATTTGAATTGCTGTTTTGTTTGTATCTTTCAAATTACTATTTATATGATGTTTTGAATACCATTTAGATGGTACTATTTGGATTATTATTTTGGTGGCACCATCTAAAGTAATATATTACTGGTCCTATTTGAATTCCTATATAAGTGGCACCATCTAAAGTAATATCTTGAGGGTACCATTTGGATTATTATCTTGGTGTCATCTTCTGATAAAGCTATCTGGATGATTTGTTCTGGATAACCATCTAGAGAGTACCATTTAGATTGTTATTTTGGTGGTACTTGAATTGCTGTTTTGAGGGTACCATTTGGATTGTCATCTCGGTGTCAACTTCTGAATTGGTATGCGGATCATTTCATCTTGATTACCATCTAGACAGTAGCATTTAGATTGCTATTTTGGTTATTGCTGGTATAATTTGAATCCCTATGTTAGTAACAGCACCTGAATTGATATCTAGGGGGTACCACTTGAATTGTTTTTTTGTTGGCACCTTCTGAATTGCTAACTGGATCATCTTGTGTAGTTTAACATCTCATTGGTACCAATTGGTTAGTTATTTTATTTGTACCATCTAAAGTTATATGCTACTGGTACCATCTGAATTGCTACCTAGAGTGGCTAATTTTGATTACCATCTAGATGGTATACCAATTGAATTGCTGTCTTGATGGTATCTTTTAAATTGCTATCTATATGATGTTGCTCTGAATACCATCTAGATGGTACGATTAGGATTTTTATTATTTTGGTGGTACCATCTGAAGTAATAAGTTACTGGTACAGTTTAAATTTCTATGTTAGTGATATTATCTGAATTGCTATCTAGATGGTATGATTTGGATTGTTATTTTGAAGGCCCTATCTGAAATGATATTATAAAGCTACCATCTAAACTACTATTAAGATGGTGTTATTTTGATAATTTTAATATGATTTTTTTTTATATAACATTCTAGATGGTACCATTTGGATTGTTATTTTAGTAGTACCTTCTAAATTACCATCTGGATGACGATATTTTGTTTAACATCTTTATGGTACCACTTGGTTAGTTATTTTGTTGGTACCATCTATAGTTATATGTTAGTGGGACCATCTGAATTGATACCTAGAGTGTCTAATTTTGATTATCATTTAGATGGTACTCTTTGGATTATTATTTTGGTGGTACCATCTGAAGTCATATATTACTGGTCCTATTTGAATTCCTATATAAGTGGTACCATCTAAATTGCAACCTCGGGAGTACCATTTGGAATATTATCTCGGTGGCATCTTCTGAATTGGTATCTGGATCATTTCATCTTGATTACCATCTAGACAGTAGTATTTAGATTGTTATTTTGGTGGTACTATATGAAGTAATATATTACTGGTGCTATTTGAATTCCTATATAAGAGGTACCACCTAAATTGCTATCTAGAGGGTACCATTTAGATTATTATTACGATGGTATCTTCTGAATTTGTATCCGGATGATTTTATCGTGATTACCATCTAGATAGCGCCATTTGAATTGTTATTTTGGTGGTATCATCTGAATTGCTATCTGAATGGTATTATTTGGATTATTATTTTGGTGTCCCTATCTGAAATATGATAGTTCTACCATCTGAACTACTATTTAAATGGCGTCATTTTGATCACCATCTAGTATATTGTTTTCTTGATAATTCTTATTTTATTGGTACCGTCTAAAATAATGTATAACTGGTACAATTTTAATTTCTATGTAAGTGGGAATCACCTGTATTGCTATCTACAGTGTACCATTTAGACTATTATCTCGGTGACATCTTCTGATTTGTTATCTGGATGATTTCATCTTGAGTACCATCTAGACAGTACCATTTTGTTTGTTATTTTGGTAGTACCAAAAATGCTATCTTCAGAGTACCATTTGGAATATTATCTCGGTGGCATTTTCTGAACTGCAACCTGAATGATATTATTTTGCTTATCACCTACTTTGTATAATTTGTACTATTATCTGACCAGCAATCCATAGGTAGTAACATTTTAAACTGTTATCCTTTTTCTTATAATATTTTTTGGATTGTTATCAGGTTGGTATTATTTGCATTGATATTTTAGTGGTACAATCTCTAGTACTATGTTAGTGGTAAAATCTGAATTTTTATGTTAGTGGTACCATCTGAATTGGTCAGTACAAAGTGTAATTTTGATTATCATCTAGATGATACAATTTAGATTATTTTCTTAGTGGTACCTTCTGAATTACAATCTGGATGATATAATTTTTCTTACCATCTAGATCGTACCACTTATATTATTTTCTAAATAGCGCATCCATAAGTAGTAACATCTAAATTGTCATCCTTCCCTTATTTATCCTTTTTCGGATAGTACCATTTGCTTCGATAATATGACTACCAGTTAGTCAATGTTGACTAATTTAGAATCAGGCAATTTTTTCATGTCGCAATATTTAGTCATGTAAAGTTCAAGAGAGATCTTTCACTCTCAGTATTCCTTTTATCAAAAAAAAACCACTTTCTTTTAAAGTCTACGTAACAAAAAGAATAGAAAATTTTTAAATAACTAAAATTAACTATAAATTAATGAGACTAGATTGAAACTTAAGGTTTTTGAGATCGTCAGTCAGAGCGAGAAAATAAAGAATAAACAATCTAATACCAATTTGATGATTTTCTAAAATTGATTGTTGTGTTTAAGCGGTTAGAAGGATCTGGTAGCCGAGTGACCAAGTTTAGCAATATTTCAGACTTTTGTCTGTGACTTGGGTGGAATTTGTATTTCGTCGGAGAATTCAAACGATATTTCAGAGAATGAGTGCAGTTAGACTCGTTTGTTTCCACCTGTCACTGTGGAAGTATGCTGCGCCGGTTAGCGAGATGTCTGGTCCATTGCTGGTTCGCTTTCGAAGAGGCGCAAGATGTGCGGAGGATGGGTTTAGTTGATCTACATTCTGCATTCTGCATGCTACAGCAAGAGAGCAAGAATTCCCAGAGTCTCTCTAGCTGGAAAATGGGGGATGAAGGCCGCGTTATACGCAGAAAGGGAATTCTGTAAATTGAATGCATTTATACCTTAGCCACTGGAATCGGGCGAATGGGTCAGATTCTATTATAGACAAGAAGTCACGGTGGCCTTAGCCACCCATTTTCATACATTATGCATTTCCTGGCAAATTGTGTTATTTGTACTGGAGGAAAAAGGAAAACCAAGAGACGACAGGCTCGTTGATTTTCTCAGTCGTACAAGTCTGGGCTTCGCTTTTCTTTTGCCTTGCACTTGGAGAAACTTGTCCTCGAAATTGGCAAGCGTTTAGACTCAATGGGAGTACGTAAACTGCATTCAATAGTGCGCCTTTACCAGACAAGTGTTTTGTACCACAAATTCAATGTCGTTGTTTTCTTGATTACTTCTTTTATACATACATATATACACAATACTTTCTGTGGAAATTAATCAATTTCTTGATTAACGACTCAAAGAGTTTTAGCTTCTTGGAAGAATTAAAATTTTTTTTGTTCAATCCACTAAAGTGTAAAGTTGTCAAAATGATAGAAAATCGATTTATGGGAATTTTCATTTGCCTTTTAATATTTATGAGGATCTTCTTTAAGCATTTAAGAGGTAATGGGTTTTAAAAAAAGTTAATTACGAAGAAATCTTAATTTCACAAATATCTATTGGGCAGAAAAATTCCATTCTGGGACCAAGAAAAAAATTCAATTATCGATTTATGGAAAGTTCAATTCTCTCAAATTCGATTCGATTTGAATAATTTTCCCACCATGTTTTTTCCAATCGACGTGGTTGGAAACAGGTTTTGAAATATTGATTGCGGCAGTAGAAATTATTGCCAATGAAAAGAAATGTATTCCCGGAAAGGGAATTTATAGTTCTGGAGAATTTCATCCAGAGTGAAAAATTAAAAAGAATAAAAAAACAGTAAATATTTTAGATCTTGTACTTTTATTTTTTATCGCTTTTTAATAAAATTATTTTAGATTTTTTTCTGTCAATATCAACAAATAAGAGTAATTACTTTTTTTAGTAATGATTTGCATAGAATTTTAAAAAATTTGTGTTTCACTTAAATTTTGGAGAAACCAATGAATTATTTTAATTATTTTAGTATTATTTCTAAACTAGGTTAAATTTAAAACGTGTAAACAATGAAATACAGAATCTCCTGACAAATGTGAAATTTAGTCACAATAATAAATCGATTTCATTAAATTAATTGTCCGCCAACGATCAGCACAAGTTTATTTGGTCTGATCAGAATGAATAGGTACAACTAAAAAATTCAAGTTATTTACAAATTCGAGATAAAAATTATAAAATTACAAATGTAGAGAAGTTTTAAATAAATTTAAGTTGATAATTTAATTGATAATCACCAGGATAACATTTTCGTTGCTTTTTTTTGCGTTGAATTGATTTTAATGATTTATATTCAGTTACTAGTTTAAAATAATGACTTTTTTGTGTGACGTATTTTTATAGTTTAAAACTGAAATTCATTTATGGTGCATTTTACACTATTTTCTGTAATTTATGTAAAGAAATTCCATTGTGTACTTACAAGATAAATATAATTTAATTTTATTAGTTTGTAGTAATGTATTATGTCCATTTTTATATCTGACAAAAGTTCACCTGTTAGTAATAAAAAATTTAAAACTGGAAATTTATAAATTGTTTTTTAATCCTTACCTTATTGAAATATTTTTCAAAAAGTCAAAATTAACGTTAAAGATCATTAGAATTTGGAAAATTTTAAAAAATGGATTCCCTTTTATAATGTCTTACTGAAGTATATAATTTTGTTAAATTTTGTCAAAATCAACTATCGAAATAGTATTTTGTATTTTTTTCGTATTTTTATTGAAACAGCTATCCATAGAATTGAATGTTTTGTTATTTATTCACTGCAATCTAATTTTTGAAAACAAAAGTAAAAAGTCTCTTTCAGGATAACCACAAAATCTCGTTTATTGCAATGTCTCATTTCGACATTGACTATTATTTGTTGTTGACACATGCTATTTTCAAACACAATTGACTTAAAAATACCCCGGTTTTCATTTATTTGAAAATGTTTGAATGTAGAGCGGGAGTTGAAAAATAGGTACTAAATTGCTTTATGATGAGATGGTGTCATGAAACCCATTTTAACGATCTCGCATTCAAAATTCAATAGCTTAGAATACTTTTCAAAGCTCGTTTCCCGCAGGTTGTTTATTCAAATAAGAAGCACGGATATAAAATAATTTGACGCGAAAATTTCTTTGTTTGGAATTATCAGAGACATTATTTTCAGAACATTATTTCATTGTCTATAATGCAAATTTCAATATTGTGCCGAATGTTTAAATTAAATTCATTTTATGTTATTATTAAAATGTTCTTACTTTAGATACTAATTTATTTTACAGATCATGTAATGTTTTATCGTCTTCTTGTCATTATATTATTTCTATTCATATTCCATTTATATTTTATTTATATTCTACTTACATATATTATTTACTCGACACTATTTAAGTACGAGAATTATAAATTAAACGAAATTAGTTAATAAAGAGCGATTAATATAAATCAAATTAATGAATGGATCAGAAAATTGATTATGGAGTTAAGTAGAAATAATTCAGGGAAATTAATCACTGAATCGTGAATTCTCGTTTCATGCCCTCCAATTAGAAGTAGCCATTATGCTGAAAATAAATCGATCACTATCCTGCAGAGTCATCTTAGAATACTGATACCCTCGTTTCATTGTTTTAGAAAATTGACTTGCAGTCTAATCATTTATTAACGTAAGCCTGAATTGACCCTTGGGACTCATTCTGCATCATCATAGAAACTAATTTTCCGCAAACTCATGTCATCTGTCGGGCAAAAAACCATCTGTAAAAAACCTTTCTGTTTTTCCAGATGCTCTTTTTTTTCTCTTCTTATTGCAATTTCGGAAAAGCTATTCCTAGAATCGTTTCACTTCTCGGGACGAAAGAAAAAAAGAAGCTCGTATACCTTTGGAAATAGAAAAATAGGAGGAGAAAAAAAAAAGGGAGGCAAAGTAAAATCAAACGTCATTTCAGCGAAAAAACTTGGGTGGACCGAGTTTTTCATCTGGAAAATGTAAGTGAGCCACGCTCGACGATGATACACGGTCCATAAATCATTTTTACGACCAACGTTCGCAAAATCTATCGCTAAAAAAGGAAACAGATTGTCAAAAAAGACGACTCCGCGATTTCTAGGGAAGACGAGAGCGAATTCTGGCACCCTTGCCTTTCTCCTCTTTAGGATCGTTATACGACGAGAGAAAATTCACGATTTATTAGGTTCAATAATTTAGTGTTCACGATAAAGAGATATGTATTATATTCTATATACGACTTCATACGTGGAATTCGATTCTTAACGATATTCCTGTCAATTTTCTCATTTTAAAAACGATTACGTTTCGTTTGAGAAAATATACTTTCATCGGTTGAAAATTGAAGAAAAGAAACTTGGAAATAAAAAAAGTTCACGAAAATAATTGCTGAATTGAAGAAGAAAAATTCGCTAAAGACGAAAGATTAAAGCAAAAGATGACATTTTACGAGGCAAAAATAACCAGTACTTGAAACTGGTCAAATACTCTTTAAAACCTTAAAAAAAATAGTTTAAAACGATTTAAAACCTGTTTAAAACTGTTGACAAATAGTTTGAAACTGTTTAGAATGATCAAAAGTGATTAGACCTACTTTGTACTTGTTTAAAACCATTTAGAGCAATTTATTGCTTATTTTATCATTTATTTTATCTGAATTAATATTTTTCATTTCTTTTTTTTTAAATTTTTTTCATTCAACTTTATATCCAAATATTGAGATTGGAAGCACTTGACCAACCTGATATTGTAACTAGTTTAAAACAGTTTAAAATTTACAGACAACTCTTAAGAAACAGCTAAAAAATAGTATCGGTTGTTTAAAAATATTCAGAACTAGTTTAAAACTTTTTAAAACTGTTTTGTGGTTGTTTAAAACTGTTTATAACTAGTTCGTACTAGTTTACAACTTCTTAGAGCTATTCAAAACTACTCAAACCAAGTTAGACCGTAAAATTGTTAAAAACTAATTTCTACTAGTTTAAAACTGTTTAGAGCTTGTTTGTACTTGTTTAAAACTGTTTAAATCTAGTTTGTACTAGTTAAAAACTTCATAGAGATATTAAGAACTTTTTTTAAAAAGTTAGAATCCAGCACTATTTAGAACTACTTTGAAACTATTTAGAAATAGTTTGCGCTTGCTTAAAATTGTGTAAAACTAGTTAGTACTAACTTAAAACTGCTTAAACCCATTTAGACCTACTTGAATCTAGTTTGACCGTAAAATTGTTTAGAACCCAATTTATACTAATTTAAAACTGTTTTGAACTTGTTAAAAATGGTTAAGAACTAGTTTGTATGTTTTTATAACTGTTTGTACTTGTTTAAAAGTGTTCAAAACTACTTTGTACGTGTTCAAAACTAGTTTGTACGTGTTCAAAACTGTTTTAAACTAGTTCGTAATAGTTTGAACTTGCTTGAAACTGTTTAAAACTACTTTGTACTAGTTTCAAACTGCTTAAAGCTATTTAGAATTACTTAAAACAAGTTAGACAATAAAATTGTTTAGAAATAATTTTTCTGGTTTAAAAATCTTTGGAGCTTGTTGTACTATTTAAAAAAATTTTAAAGCTTGTTTGTACTTATTAAACAAATTTTAATGCTTGTTTGTATTCGTTTTAAAACTGTTTAGAGCTTGTTGGTACTTGTTTAAAACAGTTTAGAGCTTATTTGTACTAGTTAAAAACTTCACAGAGCTATTAAGAACTACTTTAAAAAAGTTAGAGTCCAATAGTGTTTAGAACTAGTTTGAAACTATTTAGAAATAGTTTACGCTAGCTAAAAACTGTTTAAAACTAGTTTGTACTAGCTTAAAACTGCTTAGAGCTATTTAGACCTACTTAAAACAAGTTGGGCCATAACAATGTTTAGAACCAATTTGTACTAGTCCAAAAATGTTTAAAACTAGTTATCAATAGTTTGAACTTGCTTGAAACTGTTTAAAACTAGTTTGTACTAGTTTAAAACTGCTTAAAGCTATTTAGAACTACTTAAAACAAGTTAGACCATAAAATTGTTCAGAACTAATTATTCTGGTTTAAAACTTTTTAGAGCTTATTTGTACTAGTTTAAAACTGTTTAGAACTTGTTAAAAATGGTTAAGAACTAGTTTGCATGTTTTTATAATTGTTTATACTGTTTGTACTTGTTCAAAACTGTTTAAAACTAGTTCGTAATAGTTTGAAACTAGTTCGTAATAGTTTGAAACTAGTTCGTAATAGTTTGAAACTATTTAGAAATAGTTTGAACTTGCTTGAAACTGTTTAAAACTAGTTTGTACTAGTTTAAAACTGCTTAAAGCTATTTAGAACTACTTAAAACAAGTTAGACCATAAAATTGTTCAGAACTAATTATTCTGGTTTAAAACTTTTTAGAGCTTATTTGTACTAGTTTAAAACTGTTTAGAACTTGTTAAAAATGGTTAAGAACTAGTTTGCATGTTTTTATAATTGTTTATACTGTTTGTACTTGTTCAAAACTGTTTCAAACTAGTTCGTAATAGTTTGAACTTGCTTGAAACCGTTTAAAACCAGTTTGTACTAGTTTAAAAGGGCTTAAAGCTACTACAAACAAGTTTTACATTTTTACATATAAAATTGTACATATTAAAACAAGTTAGACTATAAAATTGTTTAGAACTAATTTTTCTGATTTGAAACTGTTTAGAGCTTGCTTGAACTAGTTTAAAACTTTTTAGGGCTTGTTTGTACTAGTTTAAAACTGTTTAGAGCTTGTTGGTACTTGTTAAAAATGTTTAAGAACTAGTTTGTAAGTTTTTATAACTGTTAATACTGTTTGCACTTGTTTGAAACTGTTTAAAACTTGTTTGTACTTGTTCAAAACTGTTTAAAACTAGTTCGTAATAGTTTGAAACTAGTTCGTAATAGTTTGGAACTATTTAGAAATAGTTTGTGCTTTCTTGAAACTGTTTAAAACTAGTTAGTACTAGTTTAAAACTGCTTAGAGCTATTTAGAACTACTTAAAACAAGTTACAACAATAAAATTGTTTAGAACCAATTTTTACTAGTTGAAAACTGTTTAGAGCTTGTTTGTATTTGTTAAAAATTGTTAAAAACTAGTTTGTATGTTTTTAAAACTCTCTATAACTAGTTCGTACTAGTTTAAAACTTCTTAAAACTATTTAGAACTACTTTAAAAAAGTTTGAGCCTAATAATATTTAGAACTAGTTTGAAACTATTTGAAAATAGTTTTCGCTTTCTGCGCTTGCTTAAAACTGTTTAAAACTAGTTTGTACAAGCTTTAAACTGCTTAGAGTTAATTAGACCTACTTAAAGCAAATCAGACGACAAAATTGTTTAAAACCAATTTGTACTAGTCCAAAACTGTTTAGAATTTGTTTTAAATTTCTCAGATTTTATTTGAAACGGTTTAAAGCTGGTTTAAATATATTTAAAACTTGTTTAAAACTCGCAGATTTTTTAGTTTTATTTCAAACTGTTTAATACCCGTTTCAAACTGTTCAGAGCTAGTTCTAAACTGTTAAAAACATTTTTTGGGACTACCTAAAACTTCTTAAAACTACCTAAAACCGTTTAGAACTTAAAACGAGTTTGAACTCGTTCGAAACTGTTTGTAACTTGTTATAAACTGTTTATAATTAGTTCAAAACTGTTTATAAATACTTGAAACCGTTTAGAACTAATTAAAAACAGTTTATAACTAGATTAAATCAGTTTAAAATGATTATAAACTGCTAACGCGACTGCCAACAACTATAGCTTAAATTTAGATAAATTAAGTTTATAGATCAGTTTTTTAATACAATTTTTAAATTGATTGAATTTGTATTGTTTAACATTTTTCGGCTCTAAAAGTTTCGGCTATTGGTCACAAAATCTTTTAAAGAAACCAAAAGAGAAATACATGAAAACTCAGAGAAAATAATCTACAAAAATGAAGAATAATAAAAAATTGAAAATAAATAATTGAGAAATGTGAGTGTAATTAAAAAGATGAAATAAAATGAAACGTAACATTTGAATAGCATGTAGAACTTCAGGTGTTGTATACATGTCCTTTCTCATGACATTAACAATTAAAGTAAAGTTTATTCAATTTTGCACGACTGAAAGTTAAAGGTAGTAAGTTTTAGTCTAATTAAACGAAAACATAAGGTACACAAAATGTATAAACAAGAACGTACATGCAGAAAGCTTTCAGCCTGCGGTTGGTATTTATCTCAAACCGCCCTTGGGTAAGTACAAATTTAGTTCGGTTTCAAACAGGGGGATTGGTATTTAGCATCAACTAAGTTCTTTCCTGCAAGTTTCCTTAGTCAAATCAAACCGCGTCTCAACCCAATAAAATTTAATTAACTCCCTCAAATAAGAAAAAGAAAACCCCCATCAAAGTATTGTCGATAAAGTCAACCAAGATTTTCAGTTAAGTATATTAATTCGGTATATAAAAAAAAATTTTAATTAAAACTACATCAGAAGGACAGAATTAAATATTCCCCATTTTAACAATTAACCGTACATTAAAAAAAAAAACAAAAAACAGTTTCAAATTGTTAACAAAGCTGCAAATTTAAAAAAGAAAGTTTTGCAATTATGTCTGGGAAAGTCGTGGGTTGAAAATGACTTGTAATTAACACGAAAAGCAGAAAAAAGATTTACTTTACACACCAGAGGGCCATAAAAAGCAACTATCTTTAAAGTGTATTTTGACTTCGAATGGCAAGTTTTTCAAAGCTTTCCGGAGCTTTTGAAAGCTTCCCTGGGGACTCATTGCGGCGGCTCACTCATCCTCTCTCTCCTCCTAGTTCTCGTCTCTTTTAAATCTGCGGTCATTTCATTCCCTGATATCGGAAGGAGACGAATTCAAAAAGCGCGCGACCCAGTTTGTAAACATTCATTATAAGAGTCGCGTATAGCCAAAGTCGTCACTTTTGATAACGGCGGCGTTAGAAAATTACTCCGAGATTGACTGCCGAGCGATTTGTCCGGAAACCGAGTTTCCTTCCCTATCTGCGCGGCCACCAAGCTCAAGATAAACTTCGACGTTTAGCTCGTAAGTGAAGATAACTTACGGTTATCTAGTAACCGGAGATGACTTGAACGAAGTTAACTCCAGCGATCCTTCGTGTCTCGAGGCTACTCGTTACACCCAATTGTGCACCTGGTTTATGCTTTTTTATATAACAAGCCGAGAAATTATGAATATTTTTTTTTCCTCAATTATAATTTATTAATTTTTATTACAAAATTTTTGTCCCGACCTTTGGTAGACCAAAAGTAAAAATCATTTTAACAGGGTTGCTATGCTTTCGAAATTTCTAAATTCCATGACTTTTCAAGGTTTTTCAGGACATTTTTCTTAAAATTCCATGACCAAACATAAAATTGTTTTAATAAATTGTTTAGCTTATTGCAGTAAAAAATATAATTGAATTAAATTAATAATAAAACGTTAATATTGTTATTACTTAAGAAAATTAATCTGTATATAATTTCAACCAATTAGTTATTAGATTTATTTTAAACTAACAATATTAACGAGTGTCCAGATGCGCGAGAAACTGTCCATTTTTGTAGATAATTTACAACTATATATTTCTGCAAATGCAAATAATGAAAATTATGAGAATAATTACAAAATTTGTTTAACCACGTGTACGGGCTACAAAAATACTCTTTTACAAAAAAGAAAAAATCAGAATCTTAAAATTAAAATAACAAAATTATAAAAAATCCGCATCTAATTACAATAATAATCCTAAGCATATGCTTAGGATTGAAATTGAAGAAAATATCTAAAAAATGACAAAAATAATTGACAATTGAAAACAAAATTTGAAAAATGGTAAGAAAATTACACAAATGAAAAAAATAGTTTAAAAAATGAAACAATAAACATTGAATTTAAACAAAAAATTTGAAAAATTAAAAAAATACAGGAATAACTGTTGGATACAATTGAAAATTAAATATCCGGATTGAAAATCGGAAAAAAAAGCATTGAAATTGAAGAAAATAATAAAAAGTAGAAGAAATAAATTGAGAATTTAAGAATTCAATTAAAATTTGAAAAAATAATCGAGAGTTGAAAAAAAATTAAAAAATCAGGAAATTAATTGCCAATTGATTGATAATTGGAAAAATTAAAGAATAATTATAAAATTTTAAGAGAATTTTTGAAAATTGAAAAAATTGTAGGAAATTACAGAAAATTGTGGAAAATAATTAATAATTGAAAGAAATAATTGAAAAATTAAAGAACATATCTGCAAAATGACAAAAATAATAGACAATTGCAAACTAAATTCGAAGAAAGACTAGATTAATAGACAACTGAAAAGCATTATTGGAAAAATTAAAGAAGAAATATTAAATTTAAATAAAATAATTACAAATTGAAACATTAAGAAAAATATAGGAATAATTGTTGGAAATAATTACACATTAAGAAACTGGATTAAAAGTTGCTAAAAATAACTAAAATTGAAGAAAATGATTGGAAAATGAAGAAAATAATTAAAAATTGAAGGAAATAATTAAAAAATTAAAAAATAGAATTGAAACTTGAAGAATATAATTGAAAAAAAAAATAAAAAATAATTCTTAAAATATAATTGAAAATTTAAAATAGTAATTTTAAAAAATCAAGAATTCTTGAATATAGAAGAAAATATTTAAAAACTGAAAAAGGGGATTAAAACTTAAAATAAAATAAAAATTTTAAAAAATAATTGAAAAATGACGAAAATAATTGAAAAATTAAAGAACATATCTGCAAAATTACAAAAATAATTGACAATTGAAACCAAATACGAAAAATAACTAGATTAATAGACAACTAAAAAGTATAATTAGAAAAATTAAAAAAGAAATATCAAATTTAAATAAAATAATTACAAATTGAAAAATGAAGAAAATAATTGAAAATTGAAGGAAATAATTATAAAATTAAAGAACAGAATTGAAAGTAAAAGAATATAATTTAAAATTTAAAATAGTAATTTTAAAAAATGAAGTCTTATTAAATATAGAAGAAAATATTTAAGAACTAAAAAAAAGGATTAAAATTTAAAAGAAAAATGAAAATTGAAACAAATAATTGAAAAATGACGAAAATAATTGAAAAATTAAAGAACATATCTGCAAAATGTCAAAAATAATTGACAATTGAAAACAAAATTTGAAAAATAGCAAGATAATTACACAATTAAAAAAATAATTTAAAAAATTAAACAATAAACATTGAATTTAAACAAAAAATTTAAAAATTAAAAAATTACAGGAATAATTGTTGGAAATAATTGAAAATTAAATAATTCGATTAAAAACCGAAAAAAAATCATTAAAGTTCAAGAAAATAATTAAAAATTGAAAACAAAATGACGAAAATAGCTAGATTAATACATAACCGACAAAATAATTGAAAAAATTTAAAAGTAATTATAAAATTTTAAGAGAACAATTGAAAATTGAAAAAATTGTTGGTAATTATTGAAAATTGAGGAAAATAATTAATAAATGAAAGAAATAATTGAAAAGTGACGAGAATAATTGAAAAATTAAGGAACAAAGCTGCAAAATGACAAAAATAATTGAAAATTGAAAACTGAATTCGAAGAATGACTAGATTAATAGAGAGCTAAAAAGTATAATTGGAAAAATTAAAGAAGAAATATTCAATTTAAGGAAAATTAAGAAAATTATAGGAATAATTATTGAGAATAATCGCACATTAAAAAACTGGAATAAAAATTGCTAATAATAATTAAAATTGGAGAAAATTATTGAAAAATGAAGAAAATAATTGAAAATTGAAGCAGATAATTAAAAAATTAAATAGAATTGAAATTTAAAGAATATAATTGAAAATTTAAAATAGTACTTTTGAAAAGCCAAGAATTATTGAATATAGAAGAAAATATTTTAAACTGAAGAAAGGAATTAAAATTTTTAAAAAATGAGAATTTAAGAAAATAATTGAACAAATCAATTTATAGTTAAAGAAACTTATTGATAATCGAAAAAAATAATTGAAAAAAGGTCGATAATTTTTTAGTATTAAAGAAAATAATTGATAACTAGAAAATGGAATTGAAATTTGAAGAAAATAATTAAGAATTGAAGAAAATATTTATAGAATTGAACAATTTAATTGAAATTTTAAAGAATTTTTATGATTGAAAAAAGTCGAGAATTATTGAATATTGAAGAATCTATCGAAAATCGATCAACATAGTTGAAAATTGAAGAAAATAATTAAAAAATAAAGAAATAAATTGAAAATTAAAGTATTAAATGGAAATTTTAAGAAAATAATTGATAATTAAAAAAAATTACAAAGGGACGAAAATAATTAAATATTAAAAAAAAAAAAAATTAACAACTGAGGAAAATAATTAATCATTAAAAAAAGAAAGTAATTAAAAAAGTTGAAGTATAATTATAAAATTTTAAGAGAAGAAATGAAAATTGAACAATATTGTTGTAAATAAAGGAAAAATAAAGAAAATAATTAATTATTAAAAGAAGTAATTGAAAAATAACGAGAATAATTACAATATTGAAGAAAATATTTTCAGATATTTTAATATCTGAAAAATTACGAAAATAATAGACAATTGAAATAAAATTCTTAAAATGGCTAGATTTAATACACAATTGGAAAAAATAATTTTAAAAATAAAACAATAAATATTAAATTTAAACTAAATAATTGAAAATTGATAATTTAAGAAAATTATAGGAATAATTGTTGGAGAAAATTGCCAATTGAACAACTGCATTGAAAATCGAAAAAAAAACTAATTCAGATTGAAGAAGACGATTCAAAATTGAAGAAAATAATTGAGAATTGAAGAAAATAGTTGTAGAACTGTAGAATTGAATTGAAATTTTAAAAACTGTTTTTTACAATTTAACAAAATAACTGCAAAATCCCGAGAATTATTGAATATTGAAGAATCTAGATCGAAAATCGATCGAAATAGTTGAAAATTGAAGAAAATAATTAAAAATTGAAGAAATAAATTGAAAATTAAAGAATTAAAGGAAGTTTTAAGGAAATAATTGATAATTGGAGAAAAAATTACAAAGTGACGAAAATAATTAAATTTTAAGGGAAATAATTGCTATTGAAAAAAGAATTCGAAAAATGGCAAGAATAATCGAGATTAAAGCAAAATAAGTTTAATAATTAACGAATAATTAAAATTTTGAAGGATAATAAGAAATTGTGAATTGCAAACTGAATTTCAGTAATAACATTTACAATTTCAGTTATTTTCTATTGATCAATCAAGTAAAAGTATCACTAACAATTCAGCAATTTTAAACTTACAACTAGCTCAAATGACAATTCACTGATTGAAATCATAAAAAGAGAAATTAATTAAATTAATTTTTTAAGATAATATTTTATAAAATTCCCTGACGTTTCCAAATTTTCCAGGACTACAAAAAAATTCCATGATAATTCCAGGTTTCTTAATTTTTTTAAAAATTATTTATACCCAGGGTCGCCTGTATTTTTTCCAAAACCCAATTGACCGAACTTGCAGTTGCTCGAAATTCAATAGTCCGAATCTGTAATTCTCCGAACTTGCATTTGTCAGAATTTGTAATCCCCCGAACATGTATTTGTCGAACTTTTAACTTCCAGAATTTGCATTTGGTCGAACATTTATATCACCGAACTTGGATTTTCCAAAACATTCACATCGCCGAAATTGCATATATGTTGAAATTTTCAACTCCCCGAACTCGTATTGTCCGAACTTCTAAATCTCCCACCTTGGATTTGTCCGAACTTTCAAATCACCGAATTAGCATTTTTCCGAACTTTAAAATCACTGAACTGACATTCGTCCGAACTTAAAAATTTTCAAACTTGCATTTGTGCGAACTTTAAAATCACTAAACTCACATTTTGACGACCCTCGAAATGTAGAATTTCTAAAAGGGCCTTCAAATTAACTGATAATGTTTCAGGGAAATTCACCGACTAATCAGAAGACTCGTTTAGAAATTCTACATTTCAAGGGTCGGGCAAATGCAAGTTCGGGGATTCAAGTGTTCGGTCAAATATATGAAGTCGGTGATTTCAAAGTTAAGACAAAGGCAAGTTTAGGAATTTAAAAGTTCTGACAATTGCAAATTTGGGGAGTTGCATATTCTGCTAAATTTAAGTTCGGTGATTTCAAAGTTCGGAAAAATGCAAATATCGTGATTTCAAGCTCGGTCAAATACAAATTCGGAGAGTAGAAAATTTTATCAAATGCGAGTTCGGTGATTTTAAAGTTGTGACAAAAGCAAATTCGGAAATTTAAAGTTCGGACAAATACAAGTTGGGGGGATTACAAATTCTGGCAAATGCAAGTTCAGAGAATACAAATTCGGACAATTAAGTTAAATTAATTTTTTTTCACGCCTGTCTTTAAAGCGTCGGTGTAAACGAACCCTACAAGACACTATTCAGTACAAGAATGCGAGTAATTTTATAAGGTCAGGGCTCGAACTAGCTCCGTAAATCCCGTAAGAGTCCGTAAATTTACTTATGGTCCGTAAAAGTCCGTTTTTTTAAAAAAAGGTCCGTAAAGTCCGTACTTTGTTTAGAAAAGTTCGCAAATTCCGTAAATCTAAGATAAGAGGCCTTAAGCAGTGTAAAAACGGTTGAGTTTCAATTTTTCAATTCCTTTCTTCAATTTTTAATTATTTTATTTAATATTCAATAATACTCGCCTTTTTTCAATTATCAGTTGTTTTCTTGAAAATTTAATATGTTCTTCAAGTTCCAATTGATTTCTTCAATTTTCATTTATTTCCTAAAATTTTCCCTAGAATTTTCTTTAGTTTAGATTACACAGCCACACAAAAAAAAACAACTTTATTGTCCGAGACACTACACTAGTGTCTTTTTACGTATTTTTTTCCTCTGAATCCAAATCCGAAGTCAGAATTGTTAGATTGGCTAAATTTTTCGAGATAATCTCAAAAAACTCGATTTTTTCGTGTTTTTGAGTAGTTTTTTGAAAATATCTCAAAAATTTTAGCCAAATTGGTTATTCTGACATCGGATTCGGATTCAGCGGAAAAAAATACGTAGGAAAACACTATCATAGTGTCTCGGACAAAAAAATTTTTTTTTGGGTTTTAATTGGTGATGCTTTTTTTATCTTTTTTGAGATAATTTTCAAAATTTTAGCTAATCTGCAAATTCTAACCTCTGATTTACATTCGTCAGAGAAAAATACATAAAAATACATTAGTGTCTCAAAAAATTTAGCCAATCTAGCAATTCTGACTTCGGATTCGGATTCAGCGGAAAAAAATACGTAAGAATACACTAGTTTAGTGTCTCGGACAAATAAGTTTATTTTTTTTGTGTGGCTGTGTTATCAATTAATAAATTCATAATTTGAAAAAAGTTTTTTCAAAATAATTATTTTCATCCACTTTTATAATTACTCTTTAATTTTTAAAATTACTTTGTTCTAATAACGATTATTCTTGACACATTTCGAATTTTTTTCAACTGTCAATTATTATCGTCAATTTGTAATTTTTCCTTCAATTATCAATTATTATCTTAAAACTTCAATTTAATTCCTTTACATTTAAAAATTCCCTGATTTTTCCAATTATTTGTTTTACTCATAAAAATTTTTAAATTTAAACTCAATTGTTCGATTCTAAAACTATCTCCTTCAATTCTCCATAATTTCCTTCAAATTTCAATTGCATTTTTTAATTTTCAATTTTTTTCTTTATTATTAAAAATTCTTGCCTTTTGTCCATTTTTTTTTTTTTATTATCAATAAGTTTCTATGACTATAATTCAAATGTTCAATTAGTTTCTTCAATTCTGAATTTTTTTTCAAATTTCAATTCTATTTTTCAGTTTTTAATTATTTTCTGCTATATTTAATAAATCACGGCATTTATAAATTACTTTTTTGAATTTACAATTAAATTATATAAAATTTAATTCCATTCTTCAACTTATAGTCATTTTTTCATTTTTAAATGATTTTTTGAATTATAAAATTTTTTAAATTTAGCGATTTGTCGAAGTTTGTTATCAGTTGTCAATTTATTTTCGTTATTTTCAGATATTTTTTTCAATTCTTTAATTATTCTCGTCATAAACTGTTTCTTTCAATTGTTGTTCATTTTCCGCAACTTTCAATTAATTTCAACAATTTTTTCAATTTTCATTCATTCTCTTCAAGTTTTATAATTATTCTTTAACTTTTTAAATTATTTTGTTCTCTTGTTGATTATTCTTGACGGTTTTCGAATTTTTTTCATTTGTCTATTATTTTCTTTAATATTTGATAATTTTGTATTTTGTTATTTTCCTTTTAATTATCTATCTGTCTTCTTCAAAATTTGATTTAATTCTTTAATTTTCAATTATATTTAAAGAATATAAATAATTTTTCCAGTTTACTTTTCTGTTTATAACTTTTCTTTAATTCTCGGCTTTTCTCAATCATTTTTTTCAATTATAAAAATTGTTTTAAATTTAAATTCAGTTTTTCAATTCTACAACTATTTTCTTAAACTCTTAAATATGTTCTTCAATTTTACATTTTTTATTCAAATTTTAATTTAATTTTTAACTTTTCAGTTGTTTAATTCAATTTGCAATTATTTTTTTCACTCATAAAAATTGTTTCAAAATTTCAATACAATTGTTTAATTCTACAACTATTTTCTTCAAATTTCATTTTTCAATTTTAAATTATTGTCTTTAATATTAAAAAATTCTCGCCTTTTTTAAATTATTTTTTTTTCGAGTATCGCAATAAATTTTTTTAATTTTAAAAGCAGTTGTTTAATTATGTTATTCTATATTCCAGAATTATCTTCTTTTTTCAATTTTAAGTTTATTCTTTGAAATTCAATTCCTTTTTGCAATTTCTAATTATTTTCTTAATTTTTCAATTTCCCCCTCCCTTTTTTTTGTAATTATTGCTTTCAATTTTCAAGCTAGTTGTTCAATGTTTAATTATTTCCAACAATTGTTCATATAATTTTCATATTTTTGAAGTATTTTTTTCCAATTCTCAATTAATATATTTTTCAACTATTTCTTGTAATTATTATTTATTTTACCCAATTTTCAATTGTTTGCACACTTTTTTCAATTATTCTCTAAAAATTTTTGTAATAATTCTTTAATTTTTTCAATTTTAATTCTTTTTCAGTCTTTTTGTCATTTTTTTTAAATTATTAATTATTTTTCGAATTCCAATTCAGTTCTTAAATTTTCAATTTATTTCTCGAAATTGTTATTATTTTCTTCAGTTTTCAATTATTTTCTTCAATTTCCATTATTTTGTCAATTTTCAATTCAGTTTTTCAATTTGCAATTATTTCCAACAGTTTATTTTTTAATTTTCTTGTTTAATTTGAATATTTATTGTTCAATTATTTAAATTATTCTTTTTCAATTGTATAATTATCTAGACATTTTTCGAGTTTTGTTTTCAATTGTCAATTATTTTCGTTATTTTTCAGTTAGTTTCTTCAATTTTGTAATTATTCTCCTAATTTTCATTATTTGAAGTTGCAAAAATTTATAGTTTTTAATAACAAATAACAATGCAAAGTTTCTGGCGCGCGTTAATGTTGCTAGTACTATAATAAGACTTATAAGTCTATTTTAATGCACAGAAAGCTTTTTTTTTGTGCCTATGTTATAAGTATACCTACAATAAGTGTTCTCTTACTTGCCTCAGACTCATAAATATTTTTCTATTTAATATTAATAAAATTTTCTATAATTTTCAAAGAAATAAATTATTTTAAACATAAAAAATACAATTTTTTTTTACTTTTCTACTGTATTTTAATTCTATCACACTCAAAATAGTCTTTCGGGATACAAAATGTTTTTTCGTAACTAGTTCGTAAAAGTCCGTAATTTTGAATTTTTGGTCCGTAAAGTACGTATTTTTAAGTACTTTTACCGGTTCGAGCCCTGGAGTAATTTTATAAGGTACAAAATTGACGAAAACAAGTTTCAAGAAGATTAAAAAGGGTAAGTAGACCCAATATAGAATAGACCAAAAGAATATTGAAAGAAGTAAAAAATATTAGAAGAAGCTAGAAGAGAATAGAAGGAGAAAAAATATTAAAGGAGTAAAAAAAATATTAGAAAGGGTAAAAAAAAAAGTCACAACCAGAAGCGATCCGGTCAAATATCCGGAGCTGAGACGAATGACGAGTGAGCGAATAAGCGTGAAGCGGAGAACAGAGAGTCAGAGGGCAGAAATATTGTTCTAGCTAGAACGAGACGAAACCAAACGAAACGAAGCGAAACCTACGTTCCTATACGAGGCAGTCGATGTCGATAAACCGCGCCTGCGTAGCACAATAACCAAAGCCCTCCCTGTATGTATGAGGAGACGAGAGGCTTTCACTGCTGGGAATAGTGTGAAGATTAAAGATATTAAAGATACCCTTCCATAATCGACAGCTTGCGCCCAAGAAGAAGAAGAAGCATCAGCAGCACCCACCTGACTTTTTCCAGTTTCCAATTGCTCACGTCCTGAATTTAAAACTCCTGATAAAGTCCGGATTTTGTAATATTTAACATCCGCTCTGATGCAGTTCCTTTTAGAACAAGTTCTCAACTTGTAAAGATTTGCTGACGTAAACAATTTTTCTTCAAAGCCAGACTTTAGTATCCAAGCTGTAATAACTTCCCATGATGCAAGTAAAACTTTACCCGAGACTTCCAACCACTAAGTTTTTCAAACTTGCGGAATTCCACGAGATTAATGCTGATCAGACCAAGAGCTACTTTTTAAATATTGTATCACATTGTCTGTTGAGCGAAATTAGATTAGTGGAGCAGGGAAAATTAATTAATTTTGTTGCAATTAATTAAATGGGGTTAAAAGCACCATTGTCGCTTCTTTTTCACCCTTTAAGAATAGAAAAAGTTATTTTTAAAAATAGTTTTTGTCATTTTGAATTGTGGAAATATGAGAGCGAGGTTCCACCGTCAGCTGAGCTGCAAACTTTGAATAGCAAACTTCAAGCGAATATGAGTAATTTTTGAAAATTGGCCGCCACATTGAATTTTGTGAATCTAAGTTCAAATTTATAATACACAATACTATAAACGCCTATATACCAAATTTCATAATAATCGGACAATTTTTCAAAAATATATCCGACATTTTGAATTATAAAAATTTGAGAACGGATTCGTAATCAGTGACCCCGAAAACTCACGAATTTCAAATTTCAAGCGAATTCAATCAATTAAAAAAATTATCCACCATTTTGAATTTTGAAAATGTGTCTTCAGGTTTTTAATCAACGACCCAAAAAAATCTCTAAAATGCACTTTATCACAAAAGTACCTGATTACGAATCCAAACCTGAATTTCAGAAATTCAAAATGTCGGATCTAATATGGTAAACTAATTTTTGAAAATCGACCGCTATTTTAAAAAATCCTAATTCCAATGGATTCTAAGGTCATAGATTTCTTAAACTTAATCATTGTCTAAGTTTCTCAAGTCGCTAATCACGAAACTGAAGCTAACTTTTAAATATTCAAAATGTCGGGTAATTTTTTTTAAATGAATCAGATTGGCTTTAAATTTGTTACTCGGTGATTTTGAGGTCGAATCCAAACATAGATTTCAGAATTTCAAAATAGCGGATCAGTGGGGTACCTGGGAGCGCATGAGGCCCCAACTATAAACAATAATTTACAATTTTAATTCATCCATTCAGTCCCCACCTAAAATTTGTCACTAGATGTTTTTTTTCTTTTAAAATTTTAAATCATATTTCACCTTTTTCAAATGTTCTCAAATTTTAAATTTATAGCAATATTAATTTCTTCAAATTTCACTTAATGTGAACTTGCATTGACTAAAAGTTCAATTAATCCACGTTTCAAAACTACTAAATTTGAAGTGATTTTAAAATTTCTTCATTTTTAATCATTTTTTTTTCTATTATGATTTTAATTACATAAAATTACATACAATTTTGTACTATTCTTATCATTTTTTAACTATTTGTGAAAATTCTTAATTGTTTTTAAATTGTTTCCCTAATTTTAAAATTTACCTTCCTCAAATTCCAATTATATTGTGTAGTTTTCTTAATCACTTTTTCAATTTTAACTATTTTTGTCTTGTCATTAAATCAATTTAATTTTTTATTCGTAAATTTTGTATCATTCATCGCAAATTTAAAATAATTTTCTAATTTACCATTATTTTTGTCATTTTGCAATTATTATTTTAAATTCTTAATTATTTTAATCATTCCTGAATTAATTTCCTGAACTATCAAGTATACTTCTCAATTTAAAATTATTTTATTCATATTTCATTTCTTTTTATTATTTTGCCATTATTTTCTCCACCTTATAATATTTTTATTATTTTTCAACTAATTTCCTAAATTTTCAGTTATAATCTCAAATTTAGATTATTGTCATCAATTATTTTCAATTTTTCAATTATTTTCATTGTTTTGGCATAATTTTCAAAAATTTCAATTATTGATCTGAAACTTCAATAATTCTTTTCATCAATTTTCGATTATTTCTGGTATTTTTTAATTATTCTCTTGAATTAAAAAACTGTTAAGTAATATCTTAATTATTTCCTTTTTTTAAACATATATTCTATGATTTTTTCAATTATTTCTCTCAAATTTTATTAACTGTTTTCAATCTTTCATATTTAAATTATTTTCATCATATTTCAATTTTTTTTCAGTCTTAAATTATTTTCAGCATATTTCAATTATATTTTACAATTTTGAATTAATTTTATCATGTTTTAATTACTTTCCTCGCTTGTTAATTATGATTCTTATTTTCTAAAATTATTTTCTAAGATTTTTAAGTATTTTTCTACAGTTTTAATTATTTTCTTCAATTTTCAATTATTTTCATATGTTTTCATAATTTCTAAATGAATTTACTGAACTATCAAATATACATCTCAATTTTCAATTATTTTGTTCAATTTTCACTTCTTCTATTATTTTGCAATCATTTTCTCCATCTTTTAATATTTTCATTATTTTTCAATTAATTTCTTAAATATTCAGTTATTATCTCAAATTTAGATTATTAACTTAAATTTTCAATCTTTTAAACGATTTTTTACTTACTTTCTTTCGCTTAAAATAAAATTCTGTAATTTTTTATTATTTTCTCCGATTTTTAATTATTTTTATTGTTTTGGCATATTTTTCAAAAATTTCAATTATTTATCTGAAATTTCAATAATTCTTTTCATCAATTTTCCATTATTTCTGCAATTTTTTAGTGATCTACTTTAATTAAAATTTTTAAGTAATTCTGTTATTATTTTCTTTTTTTTACATTTATATTCTATGATTTTTTCAATTATTTCTCATAAATTTTATTAAGTGTTTTCAATCTTTCATATTTAAATTATTTTCACCATATTTCAATTATTTTTCTCAATCTTAATGTTATTTTTAGCATATTTTAATTATTTTTTTTTCAATTTTGAAGAAATTATATCATTCTTCAATTAATTTCCTCGATTGTTAATTTTTATTCTCAATTTCTAAAATTTTTCTAAAATTTCAATTATTTTCTTCAATTTTTAATTATTTCCATTCTTTTGGCGTAATTTTCAAAAAATTCAATTATTTATCTGAAATTTCAATAATTCTTTTCATCAATTTTCGATTATTTCTGGAATTTTTTAAATATTCTCTTGAATTAAAAACTGTTAAGTAATATCGTAATTATTTCCTTTTTTTAAATATATATTCTATGATTTTTTCAATTATTTCTCTCAAATTTTATTTACTGTTTTCAATCTTTCATATTAAATCTATTTTCATCATATTTCAATTATTTTTCTCAATCTTAAATTATTTTCAGCATATTTAAATTTTTTTTTTCAATTTTTAATTAATTTTATCATTTTGCAATTATTTGCCTCGATTGTTAATTATAATTCTCATTTTCAAAAATTATTTTCTAATATTTTTAAGTATTTTTCAACAATTCCAATTATTTTCTTCAATTTTTAACTATTTTTATTTGTTTTCGTAATTTCCAAATTTTTTTATTAATATCGTAAATTTCATTTATTTTTAGCTTTCCTCAAATCTTCTCTTCAATTTTTATAGTTATTCTCATTTTTTACATTTGATTTTTAAGATCTTCATGTATTTTTCTTAAATTTCAATTATTTTTTTTTTTTTTGAAACAAAATTCTGTAATTTTTTCAATTATTTCACTCAAATGTGATTTTTTTTACAACTTATCATTATTCGTATCACATTTCAATTATTTTCTTCAAGCTTCAAAATGTAAAGTCATTTTTCAATTATTTTCCAAAATTTATATCACTCAATTTTCATTTTTTTTCATTTCTTTTATAATTTACAATAATTTAAACTATTATTTATCTGTGATTTCAATTATTTCATTCAATTTTCAATTATTATATGATGTTTTACATTATTTCTTCAATTTTCAATTACTTCCGTTCTTTTTCGTAATTTCTAAAAAGATTTTAATTATTTCTGTATAATTAAAAATTATTCTCTTCAATTTTAAATTATGTTTATCTTGTTTCATTTATTTTCTCTAAATTTTAATTTTTTTCTTTTTTTCAATTAACTTCAGAAAGTTTTAAGTATTTCTCTGAAATTCTCTTTAACTTTTCTTTATTCAAAATATATTATGTAATTTTTACAATTATTTTCAATAATTGTTTCTTCAATTTTCATATTTTCAATTATTTTCCCTAATTTTTCAATATTTAATTTCTTTCAAATTATTTTTAAGATTTTCAAGTAATTTTCTCAAATTTAAATGATTTTCTTTATTTTTAAAACATTTCTATAATTGTTTAAATTACTTTCCCGAATTTTTAATTGATTTCATTTTTTTTTGTCAATTAATTTGACAAACTTGCAATTACCTATTTTGTTTAATTTCATTTATTTTTGCAATTTTTTTTAATTCTAAAATTTTATAAATTCTGTCTTGAAAAAAAGTTTTATTAGGCTTGACTGAGGGCCCTCGGAGTTCAAGATACCCGGGGCACTGCTCCACTTTGACCCTTAATAGTTACGCCACTGTAGCAGATCTAATATTTTAGATATTTTTTTTTTAATCTGTCAAATTGACTAGAAACTTCTTACTCGAACTATTGTTTAAGGTCGAACCCTAAGAACATAAAGTTAAATTTAAAAAAATCCACAATAAAGGACAATGTTTTCAAAGCTTATTTATTGATTGCACCAACATTAAAAATTAAATGACCAACGATTACTAAAGCATGAGGTGACAATTAAACTGAATATGCATTTCCCTTACCACTCAGACGTAAACGATATACAATTTTAATTATCATTTAAAAATTAAATTCTATTCAACCGAGAAACTCAGACGGATAAAATTGAATAAAACTGGAGAAATGGTGAAACTTATTTAAAGCCTTTATTTACATTAATGTCGGATTTCGTCTGAGAGTGTATTTTAAATCTGTTGATTAAATCGCTCAAAATTTGATCTGACTTGATAGCTCTTACATAAACGGGAGGTAGAAAATCCAGAAATTCTCGAGCTGGCAAGAATTTTAAGATCCTAAGCAGGTGATAATTACAGGGTAGAGGCACGAAATTGCCTCCTTCGTCTTCTGCGTGATCACTGAGTGATCTTTCAAGCAGGTGGAAAGCCAAAAAGCGGTCCGACAGGTGGAGGGCCAAGATCAACGATATCGTTACAAAAAATGAGTCTCGTAAAGGCTGCAACGTGCTATCCAAAATTAATAAGATCCTCTTCTTTTAAATTCACCTTTTTACGGAAAGGCCTAAAGCTGACAGCCTCATGAATATTCCCCAAAATCTACTTGTCATTTGTTTCTTCTGACATTTCTCGTGTCGCAGTTGGCCCTCGTAAAATTTTATTTTTCAAACGGTTAAAGAGGGGAAAAAAAAACAAATGTAAGGAAATTTTTTCTCTTATCAGATGAAATTTTTTAAAAAGTGAAAAAAATATTATAGACGAAAGAGATTAGGTAAAAAGTGAGAATTGTTAAATAATAATAATCTCCGTAAACTCCTGAAGTTAGTTAGTATGTATTTTTATTTATTCATCTTTTTCTGTCCATGTTTTAAAGTCTGAAGTGAAGTTAGTTAGTATTAATATTTATTCATCTTTTTCTGTCCACGTTTGAAAATCTAGAGTGAAGTTAGTCCCTGTTATTTTATTTTGTTGTGCTGGTTTTTAATTGTCATTTGTGTAAAAAAAAAGTTTCGAAAAATGCTTTAAAAATTTATTATGATTTTTGAAGAAGTTTAAAATATATACACATGCAATTAATTTCCTAAATTTTCAGTTATTATCTCAAATTTAGATTATTGTCATCAATTTTCCATTATATAACGATTTTTTAATTATTTTCTTTTGCTTAAAAATAAATTCTGCAATTTTTCTTGATTTTCATCACTTTATAATTATATTCATTATTTTGTCATTACTTTTAAAAATTTCAATTATTTATCCGATATTGCAAGTATTCTCATCAATTTTTTGTTATTTCTGCAATTTTTTAATTACTCTCTTTAATTAAAAATTTTCAAGTAATTTTGTAATTATTATTTTTTTCTAAACATATACTCTATGATTTTTTCAGTTATTTCTCTCAAATTTTATTGAATGTTTTAAATTTTTCATATTTAAATTATTTCCATCATAATTCAATTTTCTTTCTCAATTGTAAATTATTTTCTGCATATTTCAATTATTTTTTTCAATTTTGAATTAATCTTATCATTTTTCAATTATTTTTCTTGATTGCTAATTATTATTATTCTCTTTTTCTAAAATTATTTTCTAAAATTTTTTAATATTTTTCTGAAAATTCAAATATCTTCTTCAATTTCTAATTATTTTCATTTGTTATCAGAATTTCAAAAAAATTTTTTTTTATTAATTATCGTAAATTTAAATTATTTTTAGCTTTCTTCCAGACTTTTCTCCAAATTTTAGTTTTTCTCATTTTATAAAATTAATTTCTAAAATTTTTTAAGTATTTTTCTCAAATTTCTATTATTTTCTTCCATTTTTTATTATTTTTATTTGTTTTCAGAATTTCAAATTTTGTTTATTAATTATTGTAAATTTCAATTACTTTTAGCTTATTTCTTCAATTCTTTTCTCCAATTTTTAGTTATTTTCTTTTTTTAATTGAGTTCTAAGATCTTCATGTATTTTTTTCAAATTTTAATTATTTTCGTCAAGTTTTAAATTTTAAAAACTTTTTTCAATTATTTTCCAAAATTTATTTTCTTCAATTTTTAATTCTTTACATTTGTTTCATAATTTCAAAAATTGTTTACTATTTATCTGAACTTTCAATTCTTTCATTATTTATATTATTTTTTAAATTATTTTCTTCAATTTTCAATTAGTTTCGTTCTTTTTCTCGTTCTTTTTTATAATTGCCAAAAAGTTTTTACTTATTTCACGTTAATTAAAACTTGTTCTGTTCAATTTTAAATTATTTTGATCTTTTTTCATTTATTTTCTCTAATTTTTAATTATTTTCTTTTATTTCAATGAACTTCTGAAAGCTTAAAGTATTTTTCTCAAATTTTGTTCAACTTTCCTTTATTTAAAATATTTTATGTAATTTGTTTAATTATTTTTTCAAATTTTAATTATTTTTTTTATTTTAATTTATTTATCTCAATTTCTAACCATGTGTATTCAATGTTCAATTATTTTCTCTAATTTTTCATTATTCAATTTTGTTTGTTAATTCTAAAATATTATAAATTTTGTCCTAAATAAATATTTATTTTATGTAAATTAATTGATTTTTAAATATTATATTTAAAATATTTATTTCTTTTTATTACACTGCAAAAACAGGTGTCTTAAATTGTTCAAAAATGTCTTAAACTAAGACATTTTTCGTGTCTTAGACACCAAATGTATCTTAATTTAAGACAATTAATTATTTTAATCATTTAGTAATTTTCTTTTAATTATATTATTTTCATAGAATTTAAATTTAATTCTTTAATCTTCAATTTATTTCTTTAATTTTTAATATTTTCTCCAATTATTATTCTCGACATTTTTTAATTATTTACTTAAATTATTAATTATTTTCTAGAATTTCCAATTATTTCCTACAATTTTTTCAATTATTTTCTTAAAATTTTAAATTTATTCTTTAATTTTTTTAATTTTTGTTGTTGTTGTTTATTAATCTTGTTATTTTTTGAAATTTGTTTTTAATTGCTCATTATTTTCGTTATTTTTCAAATATTTTTTTTCAATTTTTCATTTATTCTACTCATTTTTCAATTATTTCTTTCAATTATTAATTTTTTTCTCCAATTTTTAATTATTTTCTTTAAATTTTCAAATGTGGAATTATTTTTCTTAAAGTTTATAATTATCCTACAATTTAAAAAATTATTTTATTCTGTTATCGATTATTCTAGATAGTTTACTAATTTTGTTTTTATTTGTCAATTATTTTTTTAAATTTTAATTCAATTCCTTAATCTTTCATTTAATTCTTCAAATTTTAATTATTTCCTTCACTTCTCAGTTAGTATTTTTAATTTTAAATTGCAGTCTTAAATTTTTAATTATTTTATTCAATATTCATTAATCCTTACCTACCTTTTTTTAATTATCAATTATTTTTTCAAATTTGAATTTAATTCTTAAATTTTGAATTTCTTTCTTTATTTTTTTATTATTTTCTTCAAATTTCAATTCTATTCTTCAGTTTTCAATTATTTTCTTCTATATTTCATTATTCTCAGCTTTTTTAGTTACTTTTTCAGTTTTAAATTGTTTTTTTAAATTTAAATTTCATTCTTTAGTTTTCAATTTTTTTTTATTTTCAATCCAGTTGTTCAATTATAATAATTATTTACAACAATTATTCCTATAATATTCTGAATTTTTCTTGTTTCTTAATTTTTTAATTTAATATTTCTTGTTTAGTTTTTTAATTATTTTTTTCAGTTGCCTATTAATCTAATCATTTTTCGAATTTTGTTTTAATTGTCAATTTTTTTTTGGCATTTTCAGATATTTTTTTCAATTTTGTAATTATTCTCGTAACTTTCATTATTTATTGCTTTTGCAAAAATTTATAGTTTTAAAAGACTAACAACAATGCAAACTTTCTATTAAAATTTTGTATTTTGTCATGGAATTTGATAAAAAATAATATGTACCTATAAATCATTTCTTTTTGCATTTTTAGTACGAAATTGTTGATCAATTTTAATCTCAAAATTAAAAATATTACATCAAAAGTAAACTTAAAAAAAAAATTATTTTTGACCTTGAAACCTTTTTAGAATGTCTTCAATTTTCTTCAAAAGTCACTCGATACCCCAATTGATATTATATTATTCATTTAATTTGAATATTTTATATTATCTTCATTGTAACTACCAAAAAAGTTAATAAAACAATTTTTTATTTGGACCGGGAATTTTTGCGAAAATGATCTGGAAAACCTGGAAAAGTCATGGAATTTTCAAATTATGTTTTTGTGGCAACCCTGTTTCATCTACAATATCAAATGTACTCGTTTTTAATTAAAAATAGCGTCAAATTATAAATATGGATTTCAATACCGATAAATCACCAGAGGCATATAAACATATAATTTGAAAAATTCGTCAAAAAAGAAAGTAAATTTTTTTCTTATATATTTTTCCCTTCATTTCAGACATCTCTTCACGTCTCCATCTTCTTTTCAGTGGTCTTTTTTGCGAATCTCCGGATCCTCTTCTCTCCAACAGGTTTTCTTTTTCTCGATTTTTCTTGTCCTCTCAATTTTCCATCACTTCTGGAACATACAGTTTCTTACAGTTGCAATCTTACTTGTATACCCTGTGGTCAAGTGAAGCAATATTTCAGTTCGTTTTACTGGCGGATTTCCTCGCTCTGGAAATATACTATCCTGGGAAAAGAGGAAGAATCACGAACGGAAGAGCTTGCTTGATGACAAACGGTCTATGGAGGATCGGACGCTGCCCGTGGATGATCCTCTTTATTCGGGGTGGAACGAGAGTGATTTCCGGCTTCCAGAATTAGTCCGATTCGAGTCCTGTTTCGAATCCTCTTAGTCAACCGCAACTTTTTTGTTCACTCTTTTTTTTCCCGGGCTTCTCCAATTTCTTTCTTGACATCCACTCACAATGTTTCCCCCTAATAACTACGCATTTTCTTATTTGTAAACATTGACAGACGCGTAAGAAGGAATTTTTTTTCAAGAATTCTAGTTATTTTTCACATTTTAGTATAGTTTGTTTTTTCAGGGTGTTTACTAATTTCGTCCCACAAAATTCCCGGTTTTTCCCGGTTTTTTCTCTTGTTAACTTAAAATTTATTTTAAGTATAAATAGACCTACAAATGGCTACAAAAATTGAATATAACAGTTGATAATCGAAGAAAATAATTGAAATTCAAAGAAAATAATTGAGAATTGAAGAATTAAATATTAAACTTTACAAAAAATAATAATTAAGAATTAAAAGAAACAATTAATAATGAAAAGAAATAATTAATAATGGAAAGAAATAATTAAACAATGACAAAGATATTTGACAAATTGGAAACAAAATTAAAAAAAAAAGTAAATATTAATCTACAATTGAACAATAACACAGCCCCACAAAAAAAAAAAGTGTCATGTACTTTTGACCGGAATACCTTAGCCCTATGTATTTTGACGCGCTGAACACGAATCCGAAGTCCATTTTGCTCCATCACGTCAGGATTTTTTTCTAACCTCAAAAAACATGTCGGATTTTGAGAGGTAGGCGATTTTTTAAAAAAATTTATGGATTTACTTCAAACTTGGTATCTGGGGGTTTTTTGGTTCGCTGATTATGAATCTGAAGTTAGATTTTCAAAATTGAAAATGGCGGATCCAATATGGCGGACGAATTTTGAAAAAATTTGAAGATTTACTTCAAACTTGGTATCTGGGGGTTTTTTGGGTCGCTGATTACGAATCTGAAGTTAGATTTTCAAAATTCAAAATGGCGGATCCAATATGGCGGACGAATTTTTAAAAAATTTGAAGATTTATCAGGATTAAGATGCAGAATGGAACAATGTACTTTCTTATTTGGCTTCGGCACCAAACATATCCAATCTGTTACCAAGGAATATTTTATGATAAAATTGTAATAGAAGTCATATTTGAAAATGTGAGAAACTCGCTTCGAAATCACACTCAGCAACTTAAAAACCTGAAGATACCAAATTTCATAAAAATTTCGAAAATATGACGTCAGATTCGCAATCAGCGACCCAAAAAACCCCCAGATACCAAGTTTGAAGTAAATCTTCAAATTTTTTCAAAATTCGTCCGCCATATTGGATCCGCCATTTTGAATTTTGAAAATCTAACTTCAGATTCGTAATCAGCGACCCAAAAAACCCCCAGATACCAAGTTTAAAGTAAATCCATAAATTTTTTTAAAAAATCGACTACCTCTCAAAATCCGAAATGTTTTTTGAGGTTAGAAAAAAATCCTGACGTAATGGAGCAAAATGGACTTCGGATTCGTGTTCAGCGCGTCAAAATACATAGGGCTAGGGTATTCCGGTCAAAAGTACATAACACTTTTTTTTTTTGTGGAGCTGTGTAATTGACAAAATTGAACAATGGTTATTAAATTCAAAGAATATAATTGAAAATTGGTCAACTAGATAGAAAATCCCAAAAAATAATTTAAAATTTAAGTTGATAATTCAAAATTGAAGAATTAAATTAAATATTTAATAATCAAATTGAAATCAGAAAATCATAGAATTATTGAATATTAAAGAAAAA
The DNA here is from genome assembly GCA_037103525.1 of Ganaspis brasiliensis. Classification (NCBI taxonomy): domain Eukaryota; kingdom Metazoa; phylum Arthropoda; class Insecta; order Hymenoptera; family Figitidae; genus Ganaspis; species Ganaspis brasiliensis. The sequence continues at coordinate 788,397 of JAZKLR010000082.1, forward strand.
ACAATTGAAAATTGAGAAATAAAATTGAAATTCGAATACAATAATTGAGAATTAAAGAAAATTACTGAACAATTGGATTGAAAAAAGAAGAAAATAATTTATAATTAAAAAAAAAAAATAAAAATGACAGGAATTATTTAATATTGAAAAAAACATTAAAAATTGAAGAATAGAATTGTTATTTAAAGAAATTAATTGAGAATTGAAAAAAATAATTGAACAATTAAATTGAAAATAGAAGAAAATTATTGAAAATTGAAGGAGGTTTTGAAACATGAAATAAATAACTGATAATTGAAAAAAAAATAATTGAAAAAAAGTCGAGATTACTGAATATTGAATTAAACAATTGAAAATTGAAGAAAATAATTAAAAATTGAAGAAAGTATTTAAAAATTAAATACAATGTTTGGAAACAGCAGAAAAATTTAGAAATCGATGGAAATAATTGAGAATTGATGAAAATAATTTAAAAATTGAAAGAAAAACATAAATAAAAAAAAGCTGAGAATTGTTAAATATTGAAGAAAATTGAGAAGAAATTGAAAATTGAAAGAAATTGAGAAACTTAAAAAAATATGAAAAAATAATTGGAAATTGAAGAAAATAATTAAAAATTGAAGAAAGTACTTAAAAATTAAATACAATGTTTGGAAACAGCAGAAAAATTTAGAAATCGATGGAAATAATTGCGAATTGATGAAAATAATTTAAAAATTGAAAGAAAAACATAAATAAAAAAAAGCTGAGAATTGTTAAATATTGAAGAAAATTGAGAAGAAATTGAAAATTGAAAGAAATTGAGAAACTTAAAAAAATATGAAAAAATAATTGGAAATTGAAGAAAATAATTGAAATTTAAGAAAAAATTGGAATTTGAAGAAAATAATTGAGAATTAAGAAAAAATCATTGTAAAAAGCCTAGAGTTTTTTTAAATATTAAAAAAAAATTGAAAATTAAAGAATGGAATTGAATGTCGAAAATTATAATTGACAATTAAAGAAAATAATTAAAGAATTAAACAATGGGATTGAAAGTAGAAGAAAAGAAGTGATAATTGACGAAAAAAAATTGAACAGCCCAGGAATTATATAATTTGAAAAAAAAAACAATAAAAAATGAAGAATGTAATATTGTAATTTGAAGAAATTAATTAAAAATTGTAGAAAATAATTTGAAATTGAAGAAAATGTGATTTTATGAAAATTGTTGAATAATAATTGATGAATTGAATTCAAATTTCGAAAACATAATTGATAATTGAAAAAAAATATTGAAAAAAGCCGAGAATTATTGATTATAGAAGAAAATAATTGAAAAATGGAGGAGTTATTGAGATGTGAAATAAATAAATGATAATTGAAAAAAATAGTTGAAAAAAGTTGAGAATTATTGAATATTAAATTAAAATATTAAATTAAATAATTAAAAATTAAAGGAAATAGTTGAGATCTGAAGAAAATAATTAAAAATTGATGAAAATAATTAAAAATTGAAAAAAATATTTGAAAATTGAATCAAATAATTGAAAATCGTAGAAAATATTTCAGAATTAAATAAATTAATTAGAAATTCATGAAAATAATCGAAAATCGAAGAAAATAATTGAGAAATGAAGAAATAATTTTAAATTAATGAAAATAATTCCAAATGAAAGAAAATAATTGAGAATTGTAGAAAATAATTGGAAATTGAAGAAAATAATTGAAAATTTAAAAGAATTTATTATCCCTGAAAAAAAATTCCCGGTTTGACGGAGAATTCCCGGTTAATTTAAATTCCCGGTTTTTCCCGGTCAATTTAAATTCCCGGTTATTTCCCGGTTTTCCCGGTTAGTAGACACCCTGATTTTTTGTTTTGATACTTTATTTTTGCAATTTATCATTCTTTTATCGATTAATCTATTGAAAAAAATTTTGGTGCAGTATTTGAACCATCTAAATAAAAAATTACATTATTCAGTTAACTTCACTACATTGAAAATCTACACTGTAAAAAGTAAATCTTCATTTCAGAGAAGTCTGAAATTAAATCTGCCTTAAAAATAATGCTGTCCTTAATTTAAACTGAGACTTTTGTGAAAATCAGGATATTTTATTTTAAACTGACGTTTGTGTGAAAATAAGATCTTAGTCCATCTGAATTTCAAACAGAATTCTTAAATTCAGCACACAGCTGCTGATTTTACAGGATTGTCTTAAATTCAGCAAATTTACACGCTGATAATCACATTCTTTGCTTCTTAAATTAAGTTACAAAAATTGTATTTGAATCTTAAAACATCTTAAAAATGTTGAGTCTTAAAACAGGACAGCTTTTATGCCTTAAAATAAGACTTTATTTTTACAGTATTTTTTATATATATACAAAATATTTAGTCTGATGTTAACAGAATGGGTCCGTAAAATTTTGACACAAATTTTTCTTGACAATTGTTATATTATATCACTGTAAAAATAAGATCTTATTTTAAGGCAGAAAAGTTGTCTTATTTTAACACGCAAAATTTTTAAGACAGCCCTTGTCGAATTTCAAATACAAATTTTGTACCTCAATTTAAGTAACAAAGAATGTGATTATCAGCAGGTATATGTGCTGAATTTAAAAGAGCATCCTTATTTTCACAGAAGCCTCAGTTTAAATTAAGGACAGCATTATTTTCAAGACTGATTTGATTTCAGACTTCTCTGAAATTAAGACTTACTTTTTACAGTGTATTTTATAGTACAGTCGTTTTTCCACAGAATAGAAAAGATTTTATTTCCCTTCGTGCTAAATTTTAAGTTTGACACCTCTAAATTTAGTGATTTTTTATTAATGAATTAGAGAATGTCGTGCTACCAGTGTGTATGACCAAATATTAATAAGGCCATCTGAAAAATCTTTACTCAATACAAAGTGACTTAAAAATGATTACTTGGGGATTTTTGGGGTCGATAAATCCAAATCTGTAGTCAAAATTTAAAAATTCAAAATAGCGGCAAAAAAAGTTTTGAGTTTTTCAATTTTGACCACAGATTTGGATACAACGATCCCAAAGACCACCAAGTGAGCATTTTTATACAGATTAAAAAATTTTTGGCCGCCATTTTAAATCTGTAATCAAAATTTAAAAGTTCAAAATAATGACAAAAAAGTTTTAAAGTTCTTGTCGTTTTTAACAGTTTTTGAATTATTTTAAAAAAGTTATGGTAATTTTCATCAATTTATGGTTAGTTATTTAATTATTTATTTAATTCAAATATACGGGTTATTTGTTAACATTTTTTTAATTTTGTTCTTTTCTAGAAATATTTCCTTATTTTCTAGTTCCTTCATTTTCTATTTTTCCTTTTCACTTTCTATTAACTGATTAAAAATTCTTATTCTTTAGTTAATTCTTTTTCACGCCAAGATGATTTTCACTTTACATTAATGTTTCTTTTATTTTAGTAATTTTTTAAAAATTTCTTGTTAATTTTGTCATTTTTCGTTCGTCTTTTTAATTTTTAAGAATTTTTTCAATTTTCAATTTATTCAATTTTTCTTGGTCATTTTCATCCAATATACTCTCTAAATCTGAATTAGTTAAAAACTACTATTTAGGGGTTAAAATCGTGAACAAATTTTCTCTTTTTCCATTAGTAAATAATAACTAATTATTAGTAAAAAACTACTAATTCAGTAGTTAAATTTAGCTAATTAAATAGTAAAAAATAACTAATGTAATTAGTAAATAGAAATCTACTGTAACGACCCAGATCGTTTTTAATAATATTTTGGGCGACAGGGTTGCTACACTACTAATTCTTTTAGTAGTTTAACATAACCTAAAATTACTTTGGCTAATTAAATTAGTAGTTTTTTACTAAATTATTAGTAAAAAATTACTATTTGACATGGTAAACGAATTTTCACTCTTAAAATAGTAGTTTTAACTAATTCAGATTTAGAGTATATTTTTTCGTAATATTTTTTCACCTCTATTTTTTTATCATATTTCTAGTTTATTTTCCTTAGTATATGACTTCTGTTATGACATCTTCAGTTTCTAGTAATTTTTTAATTAATTCTAGTAATTTTTTGCAGTTTGTACTATTTTATTTAGCAGTTTTTTTTACTTTAAAACAACTTCTAGTTACAATTTTACTTTTTAAGTATATTTTTTAAAATTTTTTCGTAATTTGTCAATACATTATAGTAACTTTTATCAATATATTGTTATATTTTTGTTATATATTTTGTTATATTTTAATTAGTAGTTTATTAATTATTTTCACTTCCTAATATTAGGAATTCTAATTTGTTTTCTACTTTCTTCTTTTTCGGTCTATTTTTAATAAATTTCTAGTTATTATTTTACTTTCTAGTAATTTTCCCGTATATTCTAGTAATCTTTGTATTGACATTTATTGTCTAAACATTTATTCGTTTTTAATTAACTTTATTTTTTTTCTTATATTTTTTTATTCTTATATTTCCTGGTCTCTAAATCTGAATTAGGGGTTCTCTACTATTGAATTAGCGAAAAGTGAGCTACTCTTAAATAGTAAGATTTAATTAAATCTATTTAATATATTTAATTAATTTAGTGAAAAAGTGAAATCCACTATTTCAATTAGTAGTTTTCTACTATTTCAATTAGTAGTTTTCTACTAAAAATTAGTAGTTATCTCCATAAAAAAAAAGTAAAATTCTTACTATTTAGTAGCTCACTTTTTGCTAACTTATTAGTAGAAAACCACTAATTCAGATTTAGAGTTTGGTGTTATTTTTAAATTTCTAAAAATTTTCAACAAATTCTAGTTTTTTCATTATTTTAAGTTCTTTTGTTTACCTTTTAGTTTTTCGTAAATTTTTAGTAGGTTTTTTTACTTTTAAATAATTCTTTCTCAATTTCCATTTTTTCCCCATAATTCATCACTATTTTCCCTTTATTGTAACATTCCGTCCTTTTCTAGTTACTTTAAAACAACTTCTAGCTATAATTTTATTTGATGGTATTACTTGTACATTTTCCAGCAGTTTTTCAATATATTCTAATAATTTTCAACAAATCCTTTTTAACATTCTAGTGCAATAGTAAATTTTTAAAAACTTTTTAATTATTGTTAGTTGCGTAGAATTGAAATTAAAAAAAAAAAAATTCTAGGTGAATGCCCCATCGGTTTCTACGCCACTAAAAATTTGACGCCAAATTGTTACCCAGGCAATATGCATTTCGAGTATATTTTAATATATAAAAATCTATTTCATGTATAAGAAGATTTTCAACACAAAAATATACCTCTTAATCTGTATTAGTCAAAAATAACTAATTATTATTAAAATCGTTTTCAATCTAATTCTATGGTATTACTAATCTAATCTAATTGTTAGTAAAATATGACTAATTTAGTTAGAAAACAAACTTTTATTAAAATATTAATTATTTTTCAATAACTAAAAATAAATTTAACTAATAATTAGCTACTTTTTACTAAATAAATAGTAGAAATATAATTATTTTAATTAGTGACTGAGTTTTTGCTTTCAAATTAGTTATTTTTAACTAATTCAGATTCAGAGATTATACAAATATATTCCAGATATAAATCCCAAGTTCTCTGATTAGCTGAATTACGAGTAGAATTAAAAAACGGTCCGCTGATTGATTTACGTTTATCGTTTTAGTTGGAGTTTTGAAACTCAACAGGATGAAAGAAGGCAAAAAAAAAAAAAAGCATAAAGTACTTTTATTGTTCAGTTTGGAGGCAGTAATATTATAGTTATGTGTCGGCATTCGCAGTCCACTTGACTGCAGTATGCTCCACTCAGTCATTCGTGCTGTTCGGTTCAAATAATCCTAGACCGCTTGATCGACTTTAGCCCCTTCTCGATTTTAATATAGCTAAAACCCACTCGTTGAAGCGTCGCACGAAAAAGAATATGCACTGAAAAAAAAAAGGCCAAGTTGAGAACCGGTTTATTGCCTTCCGATATGTGCACGTCGTGAGAAATATCTCTCATGTTTACACGCAAAGAAAAAGAAATCACAAAAAGCTCTCGTTCACTCGAGTCTCAACTTTCTCAAATTTCAAGTACACTTTCAGTCTTCGAATGTAGGCTGAATATAGAATGTCGATCATTCAAATCTCCTGGAAATTGAAGCGAATAAAAATGCTTAAACCAATGGAAAATTTTTATCAAATCATAAATGCTAATGCGTCCCAATAGTCACTCGTTCCATCATCAGAAAAGAATAATACATATTCAAAGTTTATCTTTATACTGAATAAATAACTCGGATTTGCCACACTATTGTATACACGGTTTAAAGGTTTTTTTTTTTGTAAAAATAAATATGGAACTTTTTTTGTATAAATTTCATTTTTGAGAAGAAATTTTTGTATTATTCATGGAGGAAAAATATAGAAGCTATATGGGTGTGTGTAATGTCAACAAAAATCAAATCGAAATGGACGTTAAAGGTTTTATGGCCTCTCGTAAAATTGATTCTAAAGGCTCAGTCCTAAAATTCAATTGGTGATCGTGAATACTTCCGGGGGACAAATTTGAACTAAATGTGAAGAGATCGACCCCAGAGAGGACTGCAATAACAAGATACAGAGCAGAATGGCCAAAACTTTTTCAAGCCAAGGGCATAAATTAAGAGATAACTGACGCACGGGAAATAAAGTTGAAATCGAATTCAATTGGGATTTGTAGGTATATATTTATATTGATAACATCACCCCTCCTGTGGCCTTTCCAAAGATTCACAATTCAGATTAAATAGACTGAGAGTAAAAAAAAAAGGCGAGAGAAGAGAGGGATGAAAACGGGAAGTGCAGGTCCTGCCAGATGTCCCGGTATAATGAACCATTTTGTCCAATTAAACACAAGTGCACAGGGTCCATAAAAAAAGCAATGAAATAATGGGTGGCTGCTTGAGGTGAGAAGATGAACGAAAATTGGGAGCTACTATAGAAAAGTCGAGACAACTTGCTTTTTGCTAAAAAGAGGAATGGCAGAACTAAGAAAACCGAGGTAAGGGACAAGAAAATTACTCTGACTCATAATTTACGAGCTGGGCACTCATAAAGACCAGAGATTGCCTTCCACTATTTTCGTCGGGGAACTCGTGAATCGTAACACGAATATCAACTCATAATTTCAATAATTATCGTGCGCCACGCGATTTTCGCCATTTATAACCAATGATAAAATCTCCTCCTTTCAATTATTATTGCACACATAAAAATTATAGGTTCCGCGAACAAAAAATTAAAAGTTATGCCCAGGAGGGTAAAATTTTTACTGGGATTTGCTGCCAATTAGAGCAAGGGGCCAGTTAAAGGATTCTATAGTTGAAAAAGGACAATAAACGGTGTAAGTGATGCTGGTCGATATTTACTCACAAACTTGACGGCAAAAGTAATGGAGATGATGAAAACTTACCTGGAACAAAAAAAGAATAATTTACGTTAATGTGTGAATAATAAATTTAAATATATATTTACATAACTATATGTATAACAGTAGATAATAATTTGTTTAGGTATATTTTGGTTTTAAATTTTGTGCAAGTTTTTCGAGTTAGTAATTTTTCTGGAACTTTTCTCGAATTTATCAGACAAAATTTCATTAAATTGACGCTGTTGGGCCCTGGGAACTTGTATTTTAGTAAATGAATAAATAAATTAGATTGAATAGAGAAAAATATACTAGAAAGTGCATTTTTTAAATTTAGGAAGACTAACTATGGAAATTGAAACAAATTGTAAAGTGAAAAGTTAATTTTGGAAATAACAGACGTAACTAAAAAATGAACAAATTTGCTAGAAAATACATATAGAAAATACTAATTAAAAATACATTGACGAAAATAAAGAGGAATTTTTAAAAGTAACTTGAAAATAAAGAACAAATCTGAAAAAAATCGAAATTAAATAACTAAAACTAGAAAGAAAAAAATTAATAACTAGAAAATAAGGAAAATAACTAAAAATTGACTAAAAATAAGCAGTAAATTTGAAAATATATCTGTAAAGTAAAAAAGTGTTGATATTAAAAAAAGATAATTCAAAATTAAAGAATCTAGGTGAGAATTATGTCCTTTCGGGGACATTTTGCTTCTACTTTAGCAAAAAAATTTGCTCCCTCGTAAGGGGGGCAATAAATTAATAGTATAAAAAAAGTTAATTGGAGAAGTTAGTAAAAAAAAATTTTTTAATGCAAAAAAAATGAAAAAAATGAATTATTTTACGAATTTTTGATCAATTATAAACTTTATATAAGTCAATCGATTCGATTTGAGATAAGGAATATGGTTTTGTACTCATTAAGTTGTATTTTTAGCATGAAAACAATTTTTGGGAAAAAACGATTTTTTTCGATGACAAAAGGCGAACAAAAAATTGGATTGAGTATTTTCAAAAATCCCTGTGTCCAAATTTAGATATTTATGAGCTTAATAAGCCTTTCAAATTTTATTTAAATTCGTTGACGGGTTCTTGAAATATCCTATCGACAAAAAAAGCTATACACACACACACACATACACACAACACACACACACACACACACACACACACATATATATAGACATTTGCTTATAAATGAAATTTTACACTTTTTAGATGAAAATAAGTCTATTTAAACTATTTGGGAAATCGAAAATCTTAACGATAACAAAGCTTCCTCTATGAGGAAGCAAAATGACTAAAAACTTGAAAAAATAACTAGAAATTTTCAAGAAAGAGAAAAAATAGAATTACTAGAACTTGAAAAAATACTCGAAAGGTTAAGAGATGTGTCCAATTTTTTTTTATATACGTAAAAAAATATAACTATAAAACGAATATGTTGACTGAAATGAGAAAAAAATTATTAGAAAGTTTTAAAATACATACAAAATGAAGAATGTAACCATAAATTAATGAAAAAAAATAAATAAATTTAAATAAATTAGGAAAAAAGCACTGATAAATGAATAAATCAGAAAATAAGTTAAAAATTGTTGGACATTGTATTATTAATAAAAATAAATGGATATTGAAAAATGATAACTAAAAAGTAAGGAAATGTGAAAAGCAAAACGTGTTTTGAAATTTAGGAAAAAAATTAGAAAAATAAAAAATTAGTATTTATAAACTAAAGAGAAATCAAGAACTCAAAGAACTATTTAAGAAATGAAAAAAATGTCTGAAAACTTCAAAAATAACAAGAAAATAAAACTGAGAACTAAAAGTAGTTTCAAGTATATAGGATAACTCTGTATAAATTTACTTAAGTCGAATCTCAAAATTTTTCTATAACTCTAATATTTTATCATAATTTAAATTTGTGGATTATTTTCATTAATTTATCTGTAGAATAAACATGGGTCACTTAAAATTAATATAAAAGCTAATTTAAAAAAGTTAAAAAATATTTGTGGACAATATATTAGTCAAAATTAATTCTTTAACTTTTAAGTAAATTTTGTACCTACAGTTTTACAATTCTAATCTTTTATAATAATGAAAATGAAAAAGATGATTTTTATTTAATTTGTCTTTTTGTATTTCCGAGATTTATTCTTTTTTTTGAGTATTCTTTTTCAAAATCAGTAAATTTAATTTTACTATTTTTCATATACTTAAAAATTAATAATTCAGTTTACTTTAATATGTAGTTAAATTTAAAAGAACAACTAAAAAAATCCTATTTTACCAACTAATTTTTTAGTTTTCTTAAAAGTATGTGATGGAATATGACGTCACTAGTCTAGGCAAAATTTGTCCGTAAACTTTCTCATCAAATTCTAAATATTTTGACAATCAAATAAAATAGAGTCGTGTTAAAAATAAAATAATTAAAATAGGGTTAGAAATCATGAAATCAGTACAGAAAAAAAAAGATTTTTCTTTTTTATCAAAATATTAAAAAAATTATAATGTTAGATCATAAGAATGTTTCTATCAAACGAAAAAATATTAAAAAAATGTTTACAAAAGCTATTGCAAAATGAAAATCTTTAGCACGTTTTAAATAAAAGCTTATGTATTGTAAATGAATTTATCAATAAGTATACCTTGGATGGAATTATAAGGCATATAATAGACTTTCATTTACAGTTCGAAAATTTGGGAAAAATTGTTTTTTTCTTAATTTCTTTATAAACAATTAATTTTTTGAATGTTATGTGCCTTTTAAAAATCGGAAAAAAATTTTCGATACATTTTGGAGTTTAAAAATAGCTTTAAAAACAACATTAACGAGAAGATAAGTTTTTATACATTTAAACAGAAAATCATAAATTAGTAAATTACAGGGCTGATAAAAATCATGATTTTTAAAAAAAAATCAAAAAAATCGGATTTATTTGATTTAAATCGGATTTTTTTGATTTAAATCAAAAATTGATTTTTTTAAAAATATAATCAGCAGGTATTTAAAATCTCCAAATGTTTATTTGTACGTAGTTAATTAAAAAAAAAATTAAAAAACAACACAAGAATGAAACAGTGACATAATTATATAAAAAAAGTAGAAACTCTTTTAAAAAAACTAAACTATTTACGGACATTTTTTTAAATTAAAATAACAAATAAGAAGATAATTAAGAAAACGTTATTAAAAATCCTTTAAAAATAAAAAAAGTTTAAGCAAATTAAACCAAACCCATTTTTATAATATTACATTTAAAAGAAGTCCAACAAATAAATTTACAAAAATAAAAAAAATCTAAAAACTTTATGGAAGAATAAGTAAGCTTGCAAAAAATCTCGCAAAGAATAGACAGGATTCTATTCTTAAAGAAAATTGAATAAACTTACAAAAAAAATAAGGGTATTTATTTTTAAAAATATGTAAATAATTATGAAAATCAACGAAATAAAAAGTTTAGTGAGTGTTATAATAACAGAATTGTTTAAAATAATTTAAATAATTTGCATAAAAGGAGGAAAATTAAAGAAAATCGAAATAAAAAATATCAAAAGTAAAAGTAGAAAAAAACTTAAAATTTTGTAAAAATAAGAAATTACAAGATAAAAATTAATATAAATAGTTTCAAAAAATTGAAATCTCTTGGAAATCTTGTAAGAATATTAAAAGAAAGGATTATTGTGAATATAAAAAAGTATTAATATTATTTAATTATTTTGCATTAATTAATATCCATTTAAATTTGAATTGATTGAAATTTAAAAGTTGGAACAAATTGGAATATGACTTAATTGGAATTTATATAATTATAATGACATGAAGATACAAAAATGTAATACTTTTTTTGCTATCTTCATACCAAAAATGTGTAAGTCGTAGGTATTTTGATCATCTGTATTAGCACAATTTTTTAAATTTTGTAAGATTAAAATATTAAAATTTTTAAGATTTATCCAGAAATTTGTGGGTTTTGTTTATGGTTTGTGATGTTTTACATGCACCGGAGGATTGTAAATTTTTGATTTAAATCATGATTTTAATGCAAATTTTCCAATGATTTAAATCATGATTTAAATCACGATTTAAATCAAAGTGATTTAAATCAATAACAGCCCTGGTAAATTATATGAAATATTAATTGCTATGAAAGATTTGATTTACTTAACTCAAAGCACTTTACAGAAAATTAATTAATTAAAAATTATTTGACATATTAGTCAATTAATTTATACTGAAGAGTTTATTAGTTTACAATTTTATTAATATAAGAATAGTTTTACTTAGTTTTGTAAGAGAAAATTTAAGGAAAAATTTTGCCTATACCAATGACGTCATTCTCCATAACATTCCCTTAAATTCTTTGTTTAATAATTTTTCAGAGTTCCTGACTTTTTAACGAACAAGTTCCCGATTTTTCCAAGAACAAGTTTCTGATTTTTTCTCAAACTATTTGTGTTTGTAATAAATCGACTTAAAACACATATATATAAGTAAACAGTCAAAACCATATAGAAAAGAAGCGTGTGTATAAAAGTCATTTTCTGCAAACGCACGTTGTGAACATCAAGTTTAGTGTTTTGTTCTTGGAGACGTTCCTATTCCCAGAGTTGAGCGAGAAAGTTCTTTTTCCTTCCTGTTCCGTATATTTTTTACGAGGAATTACACTGAAGTACCGAGCGCGTATATAGGAATAATAGTCTCTCTCAAATAAAAAAAAAAAAAAAAAAAACACAGAAAGAGAGGAAAAAGGGCGTCTCCTTGGGGTGTCCTGCAGCGCTGGCCGGCTAATCTCAATTTATTTGCCCTCGGCTTTTTACGGATGTAAATGAGGGCGCGCCCGTCGTTACGCGTCGCGTCATTATTCGCGCACAAAAACCCTTTCGACCTACCACCGTCGGCATCATGGACGAGATTAAACCGCTTTGAAGACCCAGAGTGCGGGGGTGCAAGTTTTCTCTTCCGCATGCATAATTATCCATCTTGGCGCATTTCCTTCCTACCCTTTTAGATAGACTGATGCTGCCACTGTCCCCCGAGTAAACTTACTTTTTTTATCGTATCAACTGTTGGCTTTTTATTCTAATCGGGCACTCGATATTTTTTATTGTTATATATCAAACTTGGAAAAAATTATCCAAGAAAAAAAAAATAAAAGTTATCAACTATAAAGTTGATGAAGAATTAGTCTTATTCAGATCTTTTTAATTGTATAAAGGTCTTTCTGCATCAAGATAGAAAAAGATAATTTTTTTTTTGTTGCATCAAGTGCCTCGATCTTGAGATGACAAATGAACAGCAGCTCAGAAAATACGCAACTTTTCAGTACAGTTCTTCAAGTCTTAATAAATTACTGCTTTATTCATTCATCAAATTGTAGAGAGAAATTCATTTCCCTCCGAGGAAGTAACTCCCGAGAGTCGTACACTCAAAAGAGTCGAGGAACGCTTCCTAATTTGGCACTCTTTCAGAGTTTCCTTATGCGGGAGACAAATCAGAACTGGGATCTTGGGGGGAGTCGAGTGGCAAATGCTTGATTCAACACAAACTTCATTTACACGATTACACTTTCTTCCAACCAAATGTCTGTCGAATTAATTAACATTTTCGAATGGAAGGGATACCTAAACGAACAATGCTTAAACGCGTCACCTTTCAATCTCTGGATCCTTCTTACCAGTGGCGTAACTATTAAGGGGCAATGTGGGACAGTGCCCTGGGGCCCTTGAGCTTGGAGGGCCCCCTCAGTCTAGCCTAATAAAACTTTTTTTCAGGACAAAATTTATAAAATTTTAGAATTATAAAAAAGTGCAAAAATAATTGAAATTAAACAAAATAGGTAATTGCAAGTTTGGCAAATTAATTGACAAAAAAAAATGAAATCAATTAAAAATTCGGGAAAGTAATTTTAAGAATTGAGGAATTAAATATTAAACTTTACAAAAAATAATAATTAAGAATTAAAAGAAAACAATTAAAAATGAACAGAAATAATTAATAATGGAAAGAAATAATTCAATGACAAAGATATTTGACAATTAGAAACAAAATTAAAAAAAAAAGTAAATACTAATCTACAATTGAACAATAATTGAAAAAATTGAACAATGGTTATTAAATTCAAAGAATATAATTGTAAATTGGTCAACTAGATAGAAAAAAAAAAATAATAATTAATTAAAATTTAAGTTAATAATTCAAAATTGAAGAAATAAATTGAAAATTAACTAATGAAATTGAAATCACAAAAACACAAAATTATTGAATATTAAAAAAAAAAATTTTTAATTTTGAAATAAAATTGAAACTCGAATACAATAATTGAGAATTAAAGAAAATTACTGAACAATTGGATTGAAAAAAGAAGAAAATAATTTAAAATTAAAAAAAAAAAATAAAAATGACAGGAATTATTTAATATTGAAGAAAACATTAAAAATTGAAGAATAGAATTGTTATTTAAAGAAATTAATTGAGAATTGAAAAAAATAATTGAACAATTGAACAATTAAATTGAAAATAGAAGAAAATTATTGAAAATTGAAGGAGGTTTTGAAACATGAAATAAATAACTGATAATTGAAAAAAAAATAATTGAAAAAAGTCGAGATTACTGAATATTGAATTAAACAATTGAAAATTGAAGAAAATAATTAAAAATTGAAGAAAGTACTTAAAAATTAAATACAATGTTTGGAAACAGCAGAAAAATTTAGAAATCGATGGAAATAATTGCGAATTGATGAAAATAATTTAAAAATTGAAAGAAAAACATAAATAAAAAAAAGCTGAGAATTGTTAAATATTGAAGAAAATTGAGAAGAAATTGAAAATTGAAAGAAATTGAGAAACTTAAAAAAATATGAAAAAATAATTGGAAATTGAAGAAAATAATTGAAATTTAAGAAAAAATTGGAATTTGAAGAAAATAATTGAGAATTAAGAAAAAATCATTGTAAAAAGCCTAGAGTTTTTTTAAATATTAAAAAAAAATTGAAAATTAAAGAATGGAATTGAATGTCGAAAATTATAATTGACAATTAAAGAAAATAATTAAAGAATTAAACAATGGGATTGAAAGTAGAAGAAAAGAAGTGATAATTGACGAAAAAAAATTGAACAGCCCAGGAATTATAGAATTTGAAAAAAAACAATAAAAAATGAAGAATGTAATATTGTAATTTGAAGAAATTAATTAAAAATTGTAGAAAATAATTTGAAATTGAAGAAAATGTGATTTTATGAAAATTGTTGACTAATAATTGATGAATTGAATTCAAATTTCGAAAATATAATTGATAATTGAAAAAAAATATTGAAAAAAGCCGAGAATTATTGATTATAGAAGAAAATAATTGAAAAATGGAGGAGTTATTGAGATGTGAAATAAGTAAATGATAATTGAAAAAAATAGTTGAAAAAAGTCTAGAATTATTGAATATTAACTTAAAATAAATAAAAATTGAAGGAAATAGTTGAGATCTGAAGAAAAAAATTAAAAATTAATGAAAATAATTAAAATTTGAAGAAAATAACTGAAAATTGAATCAAATAATTGGCAATTCAAAAAAAATAATTTATAGTTGAAGAAAATAATTAAAAATTGATTAAAATAATTTAAAATCGTAGAAAATATTTCAGAATTGAATGAATAAGAAATTGATGAAAATAATTGAAAATTGAAGAAAATAATTGGCAATTGAAGAAAATAGTAGAAAATCGAAGAAAATAATTGAGAAATGAAGAAATAATTTTAAATTAATGAAAATAATTCCAAATGGAAGAAAATAATTGAGAATTGTAGAAAATAATTGGAAATTGCAGAAAATAATTGAAAATTTAAAAGAATTTATTATCCCAAAAAAAATTCCCGGTTTGACGGAAAATTCCTGGTTAATTCCAGGTTTTTACCGGTTAATTTAAATTCCCGGTTATTTCCCGGTTTTCCCGGTTTTCCCGGTTAGTAGACACCCTGAGAAATGTTTTAAAAATAAAGAAAATCATTTAAATTTGGGAAAATTACTTGAAAATCTTAAAACTAATTTGAAAGAAATTAAATATTGAAAAATTAGGGAAAATAATTGAAAATATGAAAATTGAAGAAACAATTATTGCAAATTTAGATAAATAATATAAAATTAAGGGAAATAATTAAAATTTGAGAAAATAATTGTAAAAATTACATAGTATATTTTGAATAAAGAAAAGTTAAAGAAAATTTCAGTGAAATACTTAAAACTTTCTGAAGTTAATTGAAAAAAAGAAAAAAATTAAAAATTAGAGAAAATAAATGAAACAAGATAAACATAATTTAAAATTGAAGAGCATATTTTTTAATTATACAGAAATAATTAAAAACTTTTTAGAAATTACGAAAAAGAACGAATATAATTGAAAATTGAAGAAAATAATATAAAAAATCATGTAAATAATTGAAAATTTAATGAAATAATTCAAATCTAAGATAAATAGTTTAAATTATTGGAAATTATAAAAGAAATGAAAAAAAATGAAAATTGAGTGATATAAATTTTGGAAAATAATTGAAAAATGATTTTACATTTTGAAGCTTGAAGAAAATAATTGAAATATGATACAAATAATGATAAGTTGTACAAAATCACATTTGTGTAAAATAATTGAAAAAATTACAGAATTTTGTTTCAAATAAAAAAAAAAATAATTAAAATTTAAGAAAAATACATGAAGATCTTAAAAATCAAATGTAAAAAATGAGAATAACAATAAAAATTGAAGAAAAGATTTGAAGAAAGCTAAAAATAAATGAAATTTACGATATTAATAAAAAAATTTGGAAATTACGAAAACAAATAAAAATAGTTAAAAATTGAAGAAAATAATTGGAATTGTAGAAAAATACTTAAAAATATTAGAAAATAATTTTAGAAAATGAGAGTTATCATTAACAATCGAGGAAAATAATTGCAAAATGATAAAATTTATTTAAAATTGAAAAAAAAAATTTAAATATGCTGAAAATAATTTAAGATTCAGAAAAATAATTGAAATATGATGAAAATAGTTTTAATATGAAAGATTGAAAACAGTAAATAAAATTTGAGAGAAATAATTGAAAAAATCATAGAATATATGTTTAAAAAAAGGAAATAATTACGATATAACTTAACAGTTTTTAATTCAAGAGAATAATTAAAAAATTCCAGAAATAAAACTTTTTTTCAGGACAAAATTTATAAAATTTAATCTCTAAAGGGAAAATAGTGATGAATTATGGGGGAAAAATAGAAATTAAGAAAGAATTAATTATAAGTAAAAAAAAACTTACTAAAAATTTACGCAAAACTAAAAGGTGAACAAAAGAACTTAAAATAACGAAAAAAACTAGAATTTGTTGAAAAATTTTAGAAATTAAAAAATAACACCAAACTCTAAATCTGAATTAGTGGTTTTCTACTAATGAATTATCGAAAAGTGAGCTGCTAAATAGTAAGAATTTTACTATTTTTTAATGTGGATAACTACTAATTTTTAGTAGAAAACTATTAATTGAAATAGTGGATTTCACTATTTCATTAAATTGATTAAATGGATTAAATAGATTTAACTAAATTCTTACTATTTAAGAGTAGCTCACTTTTCGCTAATTCAATAGTAGAAAACCCCTAATTCAGATTTAGAGACCAGGAAATATAAGAATAAAAAATATAAGAAAAAAAAATAAAATTAATTAAAAATGAATAAATATTTAGACATTTTTAAATTACTAAAAACTAAAATAATAACTAGAAATTTATTTAAAATAGACAGAAAAGGAAGAAAGTGAAAAACAAATTAGAATTCCTAATATTAGGATGTAAAAATAATTAATAAACTACTAGGGTGTTAAAAATATAACAATATATTGATAAAAGTTACTATAATGTATTGACAAATTACGAAAAAATGTTAAACAGTAATCTTTGACTAATTCAGATTTAGAGAGTAAAAATTAAAAAAAAACTGCAATAAATAATTGAAATTAAACGAAATATTTGGAAACTTTCCAAATTACATGAAAGAAAAAAATGAAATCAATTAGAAATTCGGGAAAGTAATTTAAAAAATCATAGAAATGTTTTAAAAATAAAGAAAATAATTTGAATTTAATAAAATTGCTTGAAAAATTAAAAATTACATAATATACTTTAAATAAAGAAAAGTTAAAGAAAATTTTAGAAAAATACTTAAAACTTTCTGAAGTTAATTGAAAAAAAGAAAAAAATTAAAAATTAGAGAAAATAAATAAAACAAGATAAACATAATTTAAAATTGAAGAAAATAATTTTTAATTATACAGAAATAATTAAAAGCTTTTTAGAAATTACGAAAAAGAACGAATATAATTGAAAATTGAAGAAAATAATATAAAAAATCATATAAATAATTGAAAATTTAATGAAATAATTGAAATCTCAGATAAATAGTTTAAATTATTGGAAATTATAAAAGAAATGAAAAAAAAATGAAAATTGTGATATAAATTTTGGAAAATAATTGAAAAATGATATTACATTTTGAAGCTTGAAGAAAATAATTGAAATATGACACAAATAATGATCAGTTGTAAAAAATAAACCACATTTGAGTGAAATAATTGAAAAAATTACAGAATTTTGTTTTAAATAAAAAAAAAATAAATCAAAGAATTTGAGAAAAATACATGAAGACCTTAGAAATCAATTTAAAAAAATCATAGAATATATGTTAAAAAAAATAATAACAAAATTACTTACAAATTTTAATTAAAATGAATAATTAAAAAATAACACAAATAATCAAAAATTGATGAAACAAATTATTGAAATTTCAGATAAATAATTGAAATTTTTAAAAATTATGCCAAAAGAATGAAAATAATTAAAAATCGGAGAAAATAATATAAAATTACAGAATTTGATTCTAAAGAAAAAAAAATAATTGAAAAATCGTTTAAAAAATGGAAAATTGAAGACAATAATCTAAATTTGAGATAATAACTAAAAGTTTAGGAAATTCAGAAATTATGCAAACGAATTAAAATAATTTGAAAGAATAGAATTGAAATTTTAAAAAAATACTTAAAAATCTTAGAAAATAATTTCAGAAAAGGAGAATTATAATTAACAATTGAGGAAAACAATTAGAAAATGATAAAATTAATTTAAAATTAAAAAAAAATTGAAAAATGCTGAAAATAATTTAAGATTGAGAAAAAAAATTGAAATATGATGAAAATAATTTAAATAAGAAAAAATTAAAGATAGTAAAGCTTTAGAGAAATAATTGGAAAAATCATAGAATATATGTTAAAAAAATAAAATAAGTACAATATTACTTAAAAAATTTTAATTAAAGAAACTAATTAAAAAATTGCAAAAGTTATCGAAAATGAATGAAAATAATTGAAATTGTAGATAAGTAATCGAAATTTTTGAAAATTATGACAAAATAATGAAAATAATTAAAAAATCCTTTAAAACATGGAAAATTGATGACAATAATGTAAAATTTAGATAATAACTGAAAATTTAGGAAATGAATTGAATAATAATGAAAGTATTAAAAGATAGAAAAAATGATCGCAAAATAATGAAAAGAAATGAAAATTGAAAAAAATAATTGAAAATTGAGATATACATATATATTTGATAGTTCAGGAAATTAATTCAGAAATTAATAAAATAATTCAGAATTGAAAATAATAATTGCAAAATGATAAAAATAATGGTAAATTAAAAACATTAATTTAAATTTGCGATGAATAATTAAAATTTATGAATAAATAATTTAATTGATTTTATGATAAGGCAAAAATAATTAAAATTGAAAAAGTGATTGGGAAAACTAAACAAAATAATTGAAATTTAAGGAAGGTACATTTAAGAATTAGGGACATAATTTAAAAACAACTAAAATAATTAAGAATTGTCGGAAATAGTAAAAAAATTATAAAAAAAGTACTAAATTGTGTTTTAAGTAATTGAAATCATAATAGAAAAAAATTATTAAAAATGAAGAAATTTTTAAATCACTTTAAATTTAGAAGCTTTGAAACATGGATTAATTGAACTTTTATTTTAGTCAATGCAAGTTCACATTAACTAAAATTTGAAGAAATTAAAATTGCTATAAATTTAAAATTTGAGAACATTTGGAAAAGGTAAAATATGATTTAAAATTTTTAATTTAAAAAGAAAAAAACTCTTAGTGACAAATTTCAGGTGCGAACAGAATGAATGAGTGAATTAATTGAGATATTGTAAATTATTGTTTATAATTGAGGCCACATTTTCCTTTTTGTCTCAGGGCCCTTGGGCTCCCAGTTATATAAAAAAAAATCTCCAAGATAATTTATTTACTTATTTATTTAATCATTTATGTACTTGTATTAATATTTGAAAAGTTGATTCAATAAATTTATATGAAAATTGAAGATATTTCTTTCGCGCTTCAATATCGGATTATTGGTAACATACATGTCATTTTATTTTAGGAAAAATCGACCCTAGATTCTAGGTAGAACTTACACCTTCATAAATATAGAAATCTGGGAAACACGGGATATATTAAGCGATGGCAAATAAGATTATAACTCAATAAATTATCTAGATTTTTCAATGAAAATCCTTTAGAGAATGTGTTAATTTAAAATTGAAATTTCTTAATTGCTTTTCAGTATTTTATTCAAAATCCAATTGACACTTGATAACGGGAATCAAAGTCAGGTTGCCATTATTATTTAAGAATGAATTATTGACATATTTATATTGCAGAAATAAGTAATAGTATAAAATGGACTTTAACTTATTAAGATTTCTGAAGCAGACACAACATGAAAATATGATTAAAAAATTTTGTAACCTAAATTAGAACGGAAATTTTATAAATTAAAGTTTGTCATTTTTTGACAAATTCGATAGAAATAAAAATTTTACTTTTTTTGCTTAAAAGGTAATTAAATTTTTAGAAAAATAATAACTGAAAGAAATGGGAGATACAACATTGCTAAATTATATTTCGATTTTTTAAAATATAAATTTTGAAATAAACCTAAGAACATAAAATGATGTTTATTAGGTCAGAAATGATATGAATTTTTTATGAAACTTTGAGAATTCCAGTTTTTTTTTTAATATAATATCATATAGAAGTATCTAAATAAAGTGTTGTCAAAACCATTTCTTTCAAGAATGAATTTTCTTAGAATTTTTTTCATGTTTTTCTGAAATGTTGGTTGAAATTAGTTGGAGAATTTTGTAAGAATTTCTTGTAAATGTTTTCATAGAATTGTTCCACGTGAATTAATAAAAAAAAAAGAATGAACTATTTCCTATACTTTGTGCGTTTAAAGAAGTAAATTATTTACTAAAAAATAAGTATATAGAGTGTTATACATAAAAGTTATGAAAAAGTTAGTTAAAAATTAATTAATAACTTTGACTTTCACTATGATTATGAAAAAGAAATGAAAATTTATTGGAACAGCATAATTGAAGAACATTATTGCACATCTTCTAAATGTGAACAACAATTGAAAAACCCGAGAAAAAAAATTCTACAACTATATTCTTCGCTACCGTTCCAATTTCGTGTTATGAGTTTCCTTTCACCTATATAGCTATTTTCGTATCCGAAAAATCGGTTCTAAAGAAAACTTGCATTTAAATAGAGATCCACTTGTTTTGCATGATCTTTTGTATAATGAACTGAAAGGATCCGCAGAATTGAAGGGAGGATTTTCGGTGGCTGTTTTTTTTCTTTCTTTTTTTTTTTTGTTAGGAACTGAATTTTTCGGCGAGTTAAAAAATGAGGCATTTCTCATTTTTATAAAAGCAGAAAAAGCTGGCAGGCATGCCAGAGGATGACATAGAGAGGACACTCGCAACGAATTACTAGAATGACTGCCCCGTTAATATCTTTAACGTCACACCCTTCTTGCCCTCGACGAGTACAATGGGCTCAGTGACACAAGCTCGTTCCGTCAACGTTGATCGTCACACGACAGATGGACAAGCGTTAAAAAAATTAGCGTTTAATATCCCTAATCCGTGTCGATTCTGAAATCCGAAACGAACGAGGGAAAGAATTGAGTTTCGGTTACACATGCGTGTACGGGTGCGAACTCTATATTTACAGTCGTTATATATACGTTGGGGGTCATGTCACTCGACGATTGTAAATGATACCCACTGAATCCCAAATCGCAGTCAATGCTACGCTAATTACACTCCCTTTCATCTGCATAAAATTTCAACAATCTCGTTACTCATTCCTGTTTAAATTCATTTCACTATTAAATTATTATGTAGTTGAGAGTTATTAAAATTCTAATTTAACGGCCAATGCCGCTCGTATTAAGGGAGACAAAGAACAATACGTGTATGATACATCAAGTATAGTTCTATTTTTTATAAAAAAATCATATAAAATAAAAAAAGTCCTAAAATGTCTTATAATAAAAACCTTTGATAAAATGCTTATTCAGGGTTGCTTTCAAAATTTCAAAATTCCATGACTTTTCCAGGTTGTCCAGACCATTTTTCTTCAAATTCCATGACCAAATATAAAATTGTCTAAATAAATTGTTTAGCTTATTGCAGTAAAAAATATAATATAATTGAATTAAATTAATAATAAAACGTTAATATTGTTATTACTGAACGAAATTAATCTGTATATAATTTGAACCAATTAGTTATTTGATTTATTTTAAACTAACAACATTAACGCGTTCACAAGCGCGCGAGAAACTTTCCATTCTTGTAGATTATTTTCAATTATATATTTCTGCAAATGCATAATGAAAATTACGAGAATAATTACAAAATTGAAGAAAATATCTGAAAAATGACCAAAGTAATTTTTACAATTGTAAACAAAATTTGAAAAATGTCAAGATTTGAAACTGAAACAACACAACTGAAAAAAATAATTGAAAAACTTAAACAATAAGCATTGAATTTAAACAAAAAATTTGAAATTAAATTTGAAAAAATGATCAATAATTACAAAAAATTACAAAATGACGAAAATAGTTGACAATTGAAAACAGAATTCGTAACATGGTTAGATAATTACATAATTAAAAAAAATAATTTAAATAATTAAATACTAAATATTAAACAAAAAATTTGGAAATTAAGAAAATTATGGGAATAACTATTGGAAATAATTGCAAATTAAATAATTGGACTGAAAATCTAATAAAATCATTAAAATTCAAGAAAATTCAAGAAAATAATAAAAATAGAAGAAATAAATTGAAAATTTAAGAAATAAATTAAAATTTGAAAAAATCATTGAGAATTGAAAAAAATTACAAAATAACGAAATTAATTAACAATTGGAAACAAAATGATAAAAATAGCTAGATTAATACATAACCGACAAAATAATTGAAAAAATTAAAGAATAATTATTAAATTTTAAGAGAATATTTAAAAAATGAAAAAATATGTAGGAAATTATTTAAAATTAAAGAAAATAATTAATAATTGAAATAAATAATTGAAAAAGGCAGTAAATAATTCAAAAATTTAAGAATAGAATTGATATGTAAAGAATATATTTAAAATTTTTAAATAGTAATTTAAAAACCCAAGAACTATTGAATATAGAAAAAAATATTTGTAAACTGGAAAAAGGAATTGAAATTTAAAAAAAAGAGAGTTGAAGAAAATAATTGAACAATTGATTTTAAAATTAAAGAAACTTATTGAAAATCGAAAAAAATAAATTAAAAAAGGTGATAGTTTTTAAATATTAAAAAAAAATAATTGACAATTGAAAAATGGAATTAAAATTTGAAGAAAATAGTTGAGAATTGAAGAAAATAGTTATAGAATTTAACAATTCAATTGAAATTTTAAAGAATTTTGATGATTGAAAAAAGCCGAGAATTATTAAATATTGGGAAATTAATTGAAAATAAAAAAAAATTGAAAATTCGGGATAATAGCTAAAAAATGAAGAAATAAATTGAAAATTAAAGTATTAAATGGAAATTTTAAGAAAATAATTGATAATTAAACAAAATTACAAAAGGACGAAAATAATTAAATATTAAAGAAAATAATTAAGAACTGAGGAAAAAAATTAACAATTGAAAAAAAATTTTGTAAAATGTAGAAAATAATGGACAACAGAACAAAATAATTAAAAAATTTGAAGTATAATTATAAAATTTTAAAAGAAGAAATGAAAATTGAACAAAATTGTTGTAAATAAAGGAAAAATGAAGAAAATAGTTAATTATTAAAAGAAGTAATTGAAAAATAACGAGAATTATTGCAATATTCAAGAAAATATCTGAAAAATGACGAAAATAATTGCCAATTGAAAACAAAATTCATAAAATGGCTAGATTAATACACAACTGGAAAAAATAATTTTAAAAATTAAATAATAAATATTAAATGTAAACTAAATAATTGAAAATTGAGAAATTAACAAAATTGTAGGAATAATTGTTGGAAAAAATTGCAAATTGAACAACTTGATTGAAAATCGAAAAAAAGTAATTCAAATTGAAGAAGACAATTCAAAATTGAAGTAAATAATTACAAATTGAAGAATAGAATTGAAATTTAAAGAATATAATTAAAAATTGGGAAAAGTAATTGCAAAAAGCCGAGAATAATTAAATACAGAAGAAAAATGGAATTAAATTTTGAAAAAAAAAATTGAGAATTGAAGAAAACATCTGAACAATTGAATTTAGAATTAAAGAATCTTATTGACAATTGAAAAAATAATAGAAAAATGTCGAGAATTTCTTAATGTTGAGGATTTCTTAATATTTTCAAAATAATTGAAAATTGAAAAATTTAATTTAATTTTAAAGCAAATAATTGAGAATTGAAGAAATTAGTTGTAGAATTATAAAATTGAATTGAAATTTTAAATCTATTTCTTACGATTTAAAAAAATAACTGCAAAATTCCGAGAATTATTGAATATTGAAGAATCTATCGAAAATCGTTCATAGTTGAAAATTAAAGAAAATAATTAAAAATTGAAGAAATAAATTAAAAATTGAAGAAATAAATTGAAAATTAAAGAATTAAATTGAAGTTTTAAAATAATAATTGATAATTGGAGAAAAAATTACAAACTAACGAAAATATTCATTAATTACATTTTCAAATTTATAAACAAAAATCTTTCTAAAAACCTTGCATCTTAGGCCTAATAATGTCACAAAACCCCCTTAAGGAGGAATCGGACGAACAATCGGAACAAAAGTTAGTCCAAATGAATAATTTTGATTTTTGATTCAGAATAATGTAATGCTAACTCAAAGTTGCATTTAAAATAATTTAAATTCAAGTATAAATAGCATATTCCACGTGACATTTTAATTTAAATTTTTGTTTCCTTGGAATAAATTTTTACTGATTCTATATAAAGAATACGTATTTTTATATTTTCTCATTGAATAAAAGTTACAGAAGTTATGGATTTTTTAAATTTGACGTTTTCAAAAATAGAGTAAGCGTTTATCCCCGTTATTATTTTAAAATCAGAAAAACTAAAATATAAAAAAAATGATGTATTCTTAAAAATAATGAAACTTATAAAAAAAAATGCTCTGTGCTGCTATTACTACGGGCCAGCATGAATTACTGTCCCTCAATTACTGCGGCGAAAATAACTTGTATTTGGAGGTTAGATTGCCTCTGTGTCAACAGTAATAGAAACACATTCATGCTCCAATTAATACTGCAAGTTGTAATTTAAACTCGAATTATTGAATTATTAATAATTAAAATGTTATGGCAATTGTATCAAGTAAAGTTATAAATAATTTTTTCAATCAATTTAAATTGATTGTATACTCCTAAATAGTGCATAATAACTTTTTTAAAAAAAAACTGCAGTAATTGGAGCATTCGCAGTAATAGGTACATTTGCCCTATATGTTTTGACAATTTAACACGCATTTTATCACCTGGAGGTGTCGACTGTTATTTGAGGGGAAATTTTTAATTATAAAATCGTAAATATTTTTAACCTTTTCTCTGTCTTTAAAAAATCATGATTAATTTTGTTTTTTAACGAAAAATTTCGAGAAAATTTAGAAATAAGCGAGGATAGTTGATAAAGTGAGTAAATAATGACATGATATTAAAATAAGAGGCGTTGAATATGTCTACTTAGTGGAAGTAATAACATTCCCATAAGACTCCCTGGAGTATCGTGTTATATTTTCTCGTAACAGATGGTCACTACTGTGTAAAATGAAAGCTTCATAAGCTGGTAAAGTGGAGAGGCTGCTTTGAAACTCTTCTAGGAGGGTCTTGCCGAGTTTCCCGAGTGACGATTCCATACCACAAGTTCAATAAACAATGTCATTTATATCCCCGTCTCCCAGCTACCTTTTCAGTGTTAAAGCTCTCTCGACTTACTCACGCGGAGCACGCGTAAGCGAAATGTAGCAAGGTTCTATACGAATATCGTGCCAGTGCCATTTTCAATGCACACAATACACAAAGGGATGCGATTCATGAATTTAAAATTACATCTACCCTTCGCTCGTAATACATTTTGGCTTCTCATAAACGCAAATATAATTGGCAATCTCTTAACATCGTCCGCACGATATTATTGTCTATTATTAAGCTATTTCTCCTTATTCTTCCGGCCACAGAAATCCAGACTAAAAAGTAATGGATTTTCATTTTCACTAAGCACCGCTCTTTCCCTTTTATTAAATGTCTTTCAATATCGTTTTTATCTTCTTGAAATTAACAGTTATCCAATTATTCTACTACTAGCTAAAAATACGCGCGCTAAAGCGCGCGAGAATTACTTTTTTCAATGGTTTCAATACAAAAATAAACTGAACTTATTTAGATTAAATTAATTATACTATTAAATTAAATTTTGTCAATTATTTTTTATTTATTAAAATGTGCTATAAATTAACAAACACAATGAAATTTGAGAGAAAAACTCAGATTTTCTTCCTAAGTTAAAATTAAAAAGTTTCCATAGTACGTTACAAAAAATTAAATTTTTTTTTTTTAAATAGTTTTTTGAACAAAATATTTTTTATTAATACAATTTTCTATGCAAATTTATTTTATTCCAAACTTCTATTGATATGAAATCTTTATTTTTTAAGTTTCTTTAAACAATACGAAATTCGATTAGTAACAAACCATTCTCAAAAATTTCTATCGATATAAATTTGAATTTTTTCAAATTAAAAAATTCTCAACTTCTATTAATTTAATCAAACTTCAATTATAATCAAAATTCATTATGATATAGGTAACCAAAGTTTTAAGATTTATAAATCGAGTTTAAGATTTTTAATTTAATTCAATTTGTAAAAGTGAAAGATTGAAATAATTAGTGTTTTTTAGAAATTAAAATAAAAATGAGTTCATTTTATTTTATTTCCATCTTTAACTTTTACAAATTAAATTATATTAAAAATTTTAAACTTGATTTTATTACTATGAATGCAAATTGTTTCAAATTTTAATTAGTTTACTCTAAAAACAAGTGTCTCGAAAGTGTCTTAAACTATGATATTATGGTATCTTTATTGTATCTGAGGCTCAAAAAGTGTATTAAAATAAGATATGTAAGAATTATGAATTATTCAAATTTGAATAATAATAAACTTCAATTATTATTTAAAACTTTTAATGGTTCAAGCATCAATCATGTTAAAATTATTATAAACCTATAAATATTTTTTAATTTTAACAATGCATATTTAAATTAGGAATTTCAAACTTCAGCCAATATTAAAATCTTCAAATTATAAAAAATGTGTATTATAATATTAAAACTTAAATTAATCAAAACTTTATGATTACAATTTCTACTATTTAAGTCTAAAAATATTTTAAAAACTTCGAAACAATGGAACCTAAAATCATTTGCAAATATAAAAACTATTAATTTCAACTTATAGAAATTTGGAAATTTCAAATAGATTCAAACTTAAATTTAATTCAAACTTTAATCAATTAATACTTGAATTTACCGATTCTAAATTTTTTATTGATGCAGACTTCTTTTCCTAAGAATTATTTGAAACAATTTAAAATCTTAAAGGCCTTAAAAAATATTGAAAAACTGTGCTCGCTTTCTTCAATTTAATTTTATAATATTCATTTCTATTCTTATTTATGTTGTATTCAATAAAATTATAATTAAATCGTCGAATATATTGGAAACATTAAATTATTTTAAATTATTTATATCTACATATTTTTTCATTAATTTTCATATTATGTTTAAAGTGTTTTCAATCTTTATTAAAAACTGTAAAGTAGATTAAAATAAAACTCGCATTTATATTTTAATACACTATTGTTAAAAATAAAATATAAATTTATTACTTAATTTAAATTTAAAATTCAGGAGAATTAATAAATAATTAAGTAAAATTAGAAATCATATATAAAAATACATTTTTTCAAAAGTTATTGATTTAAAACAGAAAAACATCTATAGGTGTGAACAGAATGCAAGAATGAATGAATAAAGTTTGCGATTATTATTATTACTAAGCAAAAAAAACGCGCGTATTTTATTGGCTAGTATATAGTTTAAATGCAAAAAATAAATTATAAACTTATTTAGATAAAATTAATTATATATTATCAGATTAAATTTTGTGAATTAATTTTGATTTATTAAAATTTGTTACAAATTAATAAATAGAAAGAAATTTTAAAAAATAAATTAAATTTTCTTCCCCAGTTAAAAATAAAAAAATTTATTGTATGTTACAAAAAGAAAGAATATTTCTCTTCCACTAGTGTTGTGAACAAAATATATTTAAACTTTTATGCAAACTTAATTTATTCCAAACATCTTTTGATAATAAGAATTCCTTATTTTTAATTTTTTTACGCAATTCAATTAATAACAAACCATTCTTTAAATTTTTTATCAATATTTTTTCATTCTTCCAAATTAAAAAATTCCTAACTTCTATCAATTCAAATTAAAAATATTTCAAACTTGAATTAATCAAAATTGAAATATAACTAAAGTTTTAAAATTTATAACTCATTTTTAATTTAATCCATGGGAACAATTTTTCCAATCTTTCACCTTTACAAATTAAATTAAATTAAAAATTTTAAACTTGATTTTATTAATACGAATTTTAATTGCTTCAAACTTTAATAATTAGTATAAGAAGAATGAATTTTTAAAATTTTAGTAATATTAAACTTAAATTACTTAAAACTTTTAATTGTTCGAATTTGATTAATTCATGCTAGAATTATTATGAACTTCAAATATTTTCAAATTCTCACAATTTATATTTTAGATGTTCAAACTTAAACCCATATAATTATAAGAATTTAAAGAAATTTGGAAATTTTAAATCGATCCAAACTTTAATATAATTCAAATCAATTAATATTTCAATTTATCGATTCTAAATTCTTTTATTAATTCAAACTTCTATTAATAAATAGTTACTTTTCTTTAATTTTATGAAATTATTTTAAGTACTTGATTTTTGTGATCAGCGCTTTTTTTGTGAAAATTTTGGGATCTTGATCTTGATTTTAATGAATTTTTAGCCTGACGGGCTTGGCAAATCTATAATATAGTGAAAACTATATTTCAGTCAATCTTATTTTTTGTTTTTACAATTGAACTGATTAAAATTATAATTGATCCTAATTTGAAACCTATAATAAAATTAGAAATTAAATAAGTTTAATAATTCACCAATAAAAAATAAGCATTTTGAGATAAAAATACAACATTTATTTGGAGAAATTTAATTTGGTACTTATTTTTATTTAAAATAGAGAAGAAGATTTCAAATTAAAAAAAAAATGATTAAAAGAGGAATAAATTATAAAGAAGGTATTTAAAAATCTTAAAAATTATTTGAAAACAGTGCTCGCTTTTTTTTAATTATATCATGATATTTCATTCTTTATTCCTATTTATATTGTCTTTTTTAGAAGAAATTAAAAAACGAAATATTATTATGAAAATTATTCATATATTATTATAAATTATAACATAAAATATTCACTAATTTTCATATTAAGTTTAAAATTTTTTGAATCTTTATTAAAATCTGTAAATTAGCTTTAAATAAGACACGTTTGTATTGTAATACATTATTATTATTGAAAATAAACTATATAAATTTGTTAATTGATTTGAAATTTAGATTCAGGAGAATCAATAATTAAATAAATAAAATTAGAAATCTTATAATTAATATAAAAATACATTTTTTCAAAAGTTATTGATTTAAAACAAAAAACATCTATTGTGCCAAACTTCAGGTGTGGACAGAATGAAAGAATGAAAGAATGAAGTTTGCGATTATTATTATTAATAATTTATTATGATAATTAAATTATTAATATAGCGTGAAAGTGTACTTTTTTCATTGATTTTGAAAATGTCTATAGTTGTTTATTTTATATTAAAATAAAACTTAAAAAATTCCAGGGCTGATAAAAATCACGATTTTTTTTTGTGGATATATAAAATCAGTATAAAAAATTTTCAAATAATATTTGTAAGTAGTTTATTTTTTAATTGAGAACATTTAATAAGAAATAATGAAGAATCAAACATTTAGTCAAAATCAAACAAATAATAAAATAATGAAAAAATAAAGAAAAACTAATAAATGTAAAAATTTTTAAAAAATCTTCAAATTCATATATGATTGCAAAATTAAGGAAATTGGGTAAAAGTAAAGAAAAAATAATAAATTGTTAAAAAAAACGTAAAAAAAAAATTTTATTAAAATTAATTTTAATAAAACAGTAAAAACCAATGTTTTTTTATATCTCAGGGAAATATTAACTAAAAAAATTAAAAGAAGTCGTGGACATTATAAAAGAAATAAAGAAAAATTAAAAAAAAAAAAATTTTACAAGAATAAAACAGTGACATAAAAATATATTTAAAAAAAATAGAAAATCTTTTAAAAAAATTAAACTTATTTTACTAACATTTTTTTTCAATTGAAAAAATTAATAAGAAGACAATAAAAAAAACGTTAAAATATATTACAAAAGAGAAAAAATTTGTAAAATAAGAAAAATTAGTGAATTGTTTTACAAATTCAAAAAGAAAAAAATGAAATTTTTTTTGAAAATTTAAAAAAAATTGAAAGAAAAAAAATGTTATGAAATAGAAAAACGATGTTAAAATGAGAATATATAGTACAAGATTAAATTTACATAATATAAAATAAAAGAATAAAAGTCTTCAAAACAGTAGAAAAATGAGATAAATTTAAAAAATAAAAATGACAAAAGCAACGAATAAAATAATGTGTCAAACATTCGTAATTACAAGATAAAAAAACATTATCTTAGAAATTTTATTTCTAAGAAATAAAATAATGATGACAAAAATTAAAGAATTAATTAAAATGCAAAGAAAAATTAACAAAATTGTGAAACAAGAAAATTGAATAAATACACAGTTAAAAATTTTGTGTTAAATTATTTGTGTTAAATTAACATATAGTTTGTGTTATTTTACCACAAATTTTGAGTGGACCGTTTCAGACATTTAATTTGTGTTAAATATACACACAATTTTTAACTGTTTAGAAAGAAAATGGAGAAACGTTTTTTCTAACAATCTGTAAAAAAATGTAAAAAGTATACAAAAAGTACAAACAAAATTGTGAAGAATCTACTAAAAAATTAGAATAAGAAAATAAATAAATGTATATAAAGATAAATAAAAAGTGCACAAAAGAAATTTAAAAATCCTTTAAAAAGAAAAAAATATTTTTAAAAATATTTTATTATTTTATAGATTTTTATATTTTATTATTATTTTATAAAAATATATATTGTTTGCAAAAAATAGACAAGATGTGAAAACAAATTGAATTTTTTTTACAAAAATTTCTTTAATTTCTTAAATTATTCTCTTATTTTTATGCAAATTAAATAATTTACAGAAAAAGAAGAGAATTAAAGAAAATCTTAAAATAAAAAGACAATTACAAAAAAAGATCAAAAGTAAAAGAAGAAAAAATCTGAAAATTTTGGAAAAATAAGAAATTAAATGATAAAAATTGAACAGTTTCGTAAAAGTGAAAAACTTAGAATTAAAAAATGATTATTGTTAAAATGGAAAATAATATTAATATTATTTAATAATAAATTATGCATATAAAACATTATTTAATGCACATTTAAAATTGAATTAATTGAAATTTAAAAATTTGAATAAATTGGAATATGAGTTGATTGACGTTTGTAATTTATTTACATTATAATGACTTAGAGATTTAATAATTAAGTACTATTTTTTGCTACCTTCATACCAAAAATTTGTAGATCGTAGGTTTTTTGATCACCTATATTATCACAATTTTTTAAATTTTATAGTGAATAAAATATTAAAATTGAAATTTTCAAGAATTATATGCGTTTTTTTTTTATTTAAATCATGATTTTAATGCAAATGCCCAATGATTTAAGTCATGATTTAAATCATTTACAGACCTGAAAAATCATATTGAATTAGATTCGCGAAAACTTTATCAGACAAAATTTGTTTGATTTTACGTGTATTTTGAGAGAAAACTTACAGAAGAAAAATATTGAAAAATTTCAAAAAGTATACATTTTTTGATTTTTCAAAATTTTCTTTTTTTTTTGACAGTTTTGAAGCTAAATAGCCGGTTAACGAACATAACCTGTATTTTTGGTTCTTGGAAAAGTTTACCAAGGATGAAGTTCATCGTACAATTTTTACTCAAGTTATCCGATTTCAAAATTTTCTCTACAGACAGAGAGACAGACTGACAGACATTTTCGTAAAACCCATTTTTCGGAATCAAGAAGTTTCAAAACGTCGAGAAATGTGTAAATTAGTAAAAGTTCAAAATCGGACAAAATTAACACCTCGTTTAGGATGAGAATGTAAAAGTGTATTAATTTTATAAAACTTGTTTAAAAATGTGGTTTTTCAAGTGATTTGAGAAAAGTGAAATTGTTCAATTAGTTTCAGAAAAGTGTAATTTTTTTATTAATTCCGAAAAACTGTTTTTCGAATTATGATCAGAAAAGTTTAATTCTTCATTTTGTAATAGAAAGATTGTTTCGCAGTTTAATAAAAAGTGTAAAAATGAGGTTTCTCAATTTCATCTTTTGAATTGTTTTTGCAAAATTTTGAATAATTTTCAATTTGTCTAGAAAGTGTGTAATTTTATATAAAGTCTCTAAAAATGAGATTCTTCAAATGAACTCAGAAAAAAATGGTTTTTAATTGATTTTGAAAAAGTGTAGTTTTTCATTTTGTATAGAAAAGGTGTAGTTTTAGAAAAGGAATTAAAAATGAGGTTTTTAAATTGATTTCGTAAAAATACGGTTTTTTTAGCTTATTTCAAAAATGTGTTGTTTTTAAAGTCTAAAAAGATACTATTGACCTTGAAAAAGTGAAAATTTTCAATTATTTTCAAAAAAAGTTTTATTTTCTAATTAATCTAAAAAATATGCATTTTTAAGTTTCAAAAAATGTGGTTTTTCAATTAATCTCCAAAAATAGTTGTATACTTATCAGCTGGTATATGATTCTTAAATTTTTGATTAGATGATAAAATTAAGTATTTTACTGTTGCGAGACAATATTTCCATTGCATATAAATCGATTGTATTGCATTTTCTCATCAGTTATATATTTCGTGCTCTCTGCTCTCTATTCATGATTTTGATCCGGTAAGTTTTAATAAATTCTGTCTACGCTAGCCACACGGTATTCGCTTTTTATGAGATATCCATCAAATAACGTTACCAATATCCGCTAGTAATGTCTATCTGATGTCTACGCTCGACTAGAAACGCTTTATGCATATATAAACTGTATTAGCGTTGTCGACATTCCAAGTCACTTTAGTGCTATAAATATTCAAGTTTTTTTAATGCGTTATATTAAACCCACAAAAGTGTAAAATTACACCAAGATCTGATTAGAGGTTCATTAGCCAAAGGGACTTTATATATAAAAGGCGAGAAAAACGTTTTAAAAATTTGTAATAATAATCCACAAGATTCAATCATTCTTTCTTTAATTCTGTACACACCTGAAATTTGGCACTTAATTATTTTTTTGTTTTAAATCAGTTACGTTTGAAAAAATGTATCTTTAAATTAATTATAAAATGTATGAGTTTTTATTTTATATTATCCTAACTATTAATTGCTTTTTATTATAAAAGTAGAATAATAAGTAATATAATCATAAAGAAGGAAATATCGTTAATTGTATCATTGAAAAAAAAAGAAACAAGCACCGTGTTGTAACATATTATAAGTGCCTTAAACAAATTTCAAAAATAATTTTTTCATTTATAATGTTTAAAATTTATTTTCTTTAAAATTCCCTACGTTATTTGTCTTAAAAAAATCTACTAAATTAAATGTCTTAAAATAAATATTGTATTTTAGATCTCAAAATACTTCTTTTTTATTGAATGAGAAAATTATTATTAGACTTATTTAATTTTTGTTTAAAATTTAGATAATAAAGGGGATCGATTAAAATTAGAGTCTACTTTCATAAGAATCAATTTAACTGCGTTGACAGAAAATAAATTAATTAAAATATATTATGTATTGTTTACTATAAAATGTTGAACTGAAATTTTGATACACTAAAATTTTTAGTAAATTAAAATTTAATTCTATCAATTTTAAAATTACATAAAATATTCATGCAATTATAAATTATTTTTATTCAAATTTAAATACAATTCTTCAATTTCCAATTGATTTCTTAAATTTTAATTTATTTTCTTGAAATTTCCATTTAATTCTTTAATCTTCAATAATTGCATTCTTCCTTTTTCAATTATTTGATTTAATTTTAAATAATTCTCGCAATTTACTGAATTATCAATTATTTTCTTAAAGTTTCAATTCAATTCTTCAATTTTCATTTATTTTCTACAATTTTTTAGATAATTTTCATCAGTTTTTCATTGACAATTTATTATCCTTATTTAATTTTATGATAATACATTAATTTAAAAAAGTTTGTTGTTCAAATGCCCATTATTCTCAACATTTTTCTATATTTTTGTTTCAATTGTCAATTTTTTTTTATAGATAATTATTTTTTTCAATACTTAATTAATTTTATCATATTGTAATTTTTCTTTAATTATCTTGAAATTCTTATTTAATTGCTAAAATTTTCACTTAATTCGTTAATATTCAATTTATTTATTTAATTTTTAATTAATTTCTTCAATTTTCTTTTACATCCTTCTTTTTTCAATTATTTTATTTAATTTTCAATGATTCTCGCATTTTCTGAATTACCAATTATTTTCTTAAAATTTCAAAACAATTCTTCAATTTTCATTTATTTTCTACAATTTTTTTTAGATAATTTTGGTCAGTTTTTCATTGCCAATTTATTATTCTCCTATAATTTTATGATTATTCATTAATTTAAATTTTTTGTTGTTCAAATGCCGATTATTCTCACCATTTTTAGATTTTTTTTCAATTGTTTATTTTTTTTATAGTTAATTATTTTTGTCATAATGTAATTTTTCTTTAATTATCAATTATTTTTTTGAAATTTCCATTTAATTCTTGAAAATTTCATTTTATTCTTTAATGTTCAATTTATTTATTTAATTTTTAATTATTTTCTTCAACTCTCAATTGCATTCTTCGTTTTTCAATTATTTTATTTTATTTTTAAAAATTCTCGCATTTTCTGAATTATCAATTATTTTGTTAAAATTTCAATACAGTTCTTCAATTTTCATTTATTTTCTACAATTTTTTAGATAATTTTCATCAGTTTTTCATTCACAATTTATTATTTTCGGTCAATTTTATGATTATTCATTAATTTAAAAAAACCTTTTTGTCGTTTTGTAATTTTGATTCCAATTATTAACTGTTTTTTTTTTAAATTTCCAATTTAATTCTTTAATCTTCAATTTATTTATTTAATTTTTAATTATTTTCTTCAACTCTCAATTGCATTCTTCTTTTTTCAATTATTTTATTTAATTTTAAATAATTCTCGCATTTTCTGAATTATCAATTATTTTCTTTAAGTTTCAATTCAATTCTTCAATTTTAATTTTTTCTCTACAATTTTTTCCATAATTTTTATCAGTTTTTTTATTGACAATTTATTATTCTCCTCCAATTTTATGATTATTTATTAATTTAAAAATTTTTCGAATTCTTTTTTCAATTATCAATTTTTTTTGTAGTTAATTATTTTCGTCAATTTTTAATTAATTTCGTCATATTGTAACTTTTCTTTTAATTATCAATTATTTTCTTGAAATTTCCATTTCAATCTTTAATAACCAATTTATTTCTTCAATTCTCAACTATTTTCTATAATTTTCAATTATTTTGACCACTTTTCTGTTAATTCTTCATTATTAAATGTTTCTCGGATTTTTTTCAATTACTTTTTTGACTCATAAAAATTGTTTAAAAATGTCATTTTAATTATTCAATTCTAGAAAGATTTTCTTCAATTCTCAGTTCTTTTTTTCGCATTTAAATTCCACTTTTCTATTTTTATTTATTCTCGTAATATTTCAAGTATTTCCTTAAATTATTAATTATTTTCCTCAGTTTTCAATTATTTCCTTCAATTTTTTCAATTTTCAAATATTATCTAAAAATTTTATGATTATTCCTTGATTTTTCGAATTATTTTATTCGTTTGTATATTAATCTAGCCATTTTTGAATTTTGTAATCAAGTGTCAATTATTTTGGTCATTTTCTAATTTTTTTTAATTATCAATTATTTTTTCAAATTTTTATTTAATTCTTAAATTTTTAATTTTTTTTATCAATTTTTTATTATTTTCTTCAATGTCAATTATATTGTTTTCATTCACAACCAGTTGTTCAATTTGCAATTATTGCCAAAGTTTCGAAACTGATAATAAACTTGTTTAAAATTATTTATAGACAGATTATTAGAAACTGCTTATTAGAACTAGACTAAAATTTATTGTTTAAATCTAGTTTAAAATTGATAGCAACTAATAAATAGTTTGAAACCCGTTTAGTCCCTGTTCCCTGATTTTTTTTTAATTTGTTGGATATATTCCAAACTTTTTAAAGAATCGGTTTGAAACTTTGCAGAAAAGTTATTTATATAATGATAATAAAATATCTTAGTGAAAGTTCTTTCTAGTTTAAAGTTCCATGCAGACCTTTGGCCAGCGAAACTAAAAAGGCGCAACTATCTCTATTTGCAATAAAACATTAGTTCACATAAAGAACAAAATTTGATGCATTTTAACAACTTGTTTCACCGAAAAAAATATCTTCTTTTTTTGAGCGGAATCCACTCATTTTGATGCTTTTTTTCCCTCTACAATATGGTATCAAAATGATTCCCCTCGTTTTGAGAAAATGTTATACTCATCAAAATGGGAGGAACTTTCCTCTCATAGGGTAAACTTTTTCACTTTCCCACTTAAATTACTTTAAATCATTTAAGAAACTTAAAATCACTAACTATACCTTCATTGATTCACATAAAGAAAGGAATATTCATTAATATTCGAACATTTTGTAGGTTGTTTTATTAAATACGCGAGTAAAATAAACATGTCACACTGCTAGGTTATATTGGTCTTTTACTTCAATTTCACATTCGTACACAAACAAATAATGAAGTCAAAATATTATTATGTGCACAGAACACTAAAATATTATCATCCAGTCTTAAATCTTTTAAAACACACTGTAAATTGTCTTCCACAATCAAAAACTAAAGGTGAAAATAAACGTTAAAGCTGACGACGCGACACAATTGTTACTGAGTGCGCATGTGCAAATACGATATAGAGGATATTCCTCTACTTTTGATCGGATGTTTCCTATCGAAAGTAGTGGATTACTCTCAACGTAAGATTAAACCGTGAGGGTTGTCTTCTAATATTTTTCCTCTTCAAAACAGAGGAAAATTCTATTGGTTGTATAGTATAATTAGCTCATTTTGAGTAAAAAAACTCAAGAGGATTTTATGATAGGAATGTTCCGTTCAAAAAAAGAAGATATTTTTTTCGGTGTTGAAAAAGAAAATCCCATTTTTCTATGACTCAAATATGTCCAGGCCCTGATTGGCCATTCAGGATACCGGGAAAAATCCCGGTGGGCCGACGCCAGGCGGGCCGGTATTTTTGTAGGTCTAATTAATAATTTAATTTATGTAATTAAATTTCATTTAACTTTCAATTACTCTTTTCTATTTTCAATTAATTTTACAACATTCAATCATTTTCGGCTTCTTTCTATGTTCTTTTCAATCACAGAAATTGTAGAATTTCAATTAAATTGTTCAATTCTACAACTATTTTTTACAATTCTTATTTATTATTATCTTTAACTTTCAATTCCATTCTTCAGTTTTCAATTATTATTTTTTTCTATATTCAAGAATTCTAGACTTTTTCAATTACTTCTTTCAATTTTTAATTACATTTTTTAAATTTCCATTACATTCCTCGATTTTCAATTACCTCCTTCAATTTTTTCAATCCTCAATAATTCTCAAAAAATTTTATAACTAATCTTTAACTTTTTAAATTATTTTGTTCTCTTGACCATTATTTCTTAGTGCTTTACGATATCAAGACGATATCATATTTGAGCAATATTGATATTGATCTCAAAATCTCTTGACCATCCAAAAATGTTCTCGAGTTGA
Organism: Ganaspis brasiliensis; assembly: GCA_037103525.1. Classification (NCBI taxonomy): domain Eukaryota; kingdom Metazoa; phylum Arthropoda; class Insecta; order Hymenoptera; family Figitidae; genus Ganaspis; species Ganaspis brasiliensis. The sequence goes on from JAZKLR010000082.1 coordinate 826,482, forward strand.
TAATATCGACCTAAAATAACTAAAAAATGACGAAAATAATTGACAAATGAAAAAAATTGGAATAATGACAAGATTAATAAATCGACAATTGACAAAAATAATTTAAAAAATTAAAGAACAAATATAATATTTTAAAAAAACAATTGGAAATTAAAAAAGGAAAAAAATTACAGAAATAATAATAATTGAAAAAAATTTTAATTTTAAAAAATTGACCTGGATTGAAATTTGAAGAAATAATCACAAATTGATGAGAAGAAAATAATATTAAAAATTGGCAAAATAATTAAAAAATGAAGAAAATAATTGTGAATTAGACAGAAAAATTGAGGAATTAAGGAGTTAAATTGAGATTTCAAAAAAATTATTGATAATAAATAATTTACAAATTACTATATCAATAAATAAATAAATAGTATAAAAGAGTGAAAAAGCCCAGGATTGGTGAATATTTAAGAAAATAATTGACAATTAAAAACTGAAGAAAACTGTAGGAATAATTATAACAAATAATTGAAAATTGAATGAGATTTCAAAAAGTTAAAGTTGGTTGAAAATCGCAGAAAATAATTTGAAATTAGAAGAAATAGTTGAAAATTGAAAAAAAAATTCAAAATTAAAGAAAATAATAATTGTGAATTTAAGAGGATAGTTGAAAAATTGAATTGAAAGTTCAAGAAAAATATTGTTAATTGAAAAAATCATCGAAAAAAGCCGAGAATTATTAAATATTGAAGAAAATAATTGCCAATTGGAAAAAATTCTAAACATGGCAAGATTATTAAATTAAAAACTGACAGAAATAATTTTAAACAGAAAAAGATAAACATGAAATTAAAAAAAAACTAAAAAAGAAAGAAAATGATAGGAATAGTTCTAGAAACAATTGAAAGTTTAATTGCTTTTTAAAAAATTAAACTTTATTAAAATTTGAAGAAAATACTTCCAAATTGAGAGAATAATTGAAAATGAAAAAAAGTATCAATAAAAGACAAGAATTGTGATTGGATACAAATAATTAAAGAATTAAAGAACTGAATTGAAATTTCAAGAAAATGATTAATAATTGAATAATATGAAAGAAAATAATTGAAAAAAGACGAAAATAAAGGACAATTGCAAAAAATTCGAAAAATTGCAACATTAAAAAGTTTACATTTCAACAGAATTATCTTAAAAGTTAAGAATGTAAATTAAAATTTAGAACAGAAATAACTAAGAATAAAAATTGAAAGAAAATTACTGTAGTAATTGTAGAAAATAATTGTAAATTTAATTGGATTATAAAAAATTGAACTGGATTGAAATTCTTGGAAAATAATTGCCTATTGAAGGAAACAAGTGGAAATTGAAAAAATAATTGAAAAAAAATCGAGAATTATTGAATATTGACTGAAATAATTAAAAATTCAAGTAAATAATTGAAAACTGAAAAATAATTGAAAAAATGAGAATATTTGAAAACTGAAAAAGTAATTGAAAACTGAAAAAAATAATTGAAAAACCGACAATATTTGAAAATCGAATAAAATAATTGAAAACTGAAAAAATAATTGAAAAAACGAGAATATTTGAAAACTGAAAAGAATAATTGAAAAAAACCGAAAATATTTGAAAATTGAAGAAAATAGTTGAAAACTGGAAAAACAATTGAAAAAATGAGAATTATTGAATATTGAAGAAAACAATTGAAAATTGATAAAAATATTGAAAGAAGCCGAAAATTATTGAATATTAAAGAGAATATTTGAAAATTGAAAAACATGATTAAAAATTAATTAAAATAATTGTGAATAGAAGAAAATAATTGAGATTTGAAGAAAATAATTGTAAATTAAAGAAAGTAATTGGGTATTCAAATATTGAAAAAATGATTTTCAGGTGAATGAAAGCCGACTTTTTTTATGCTAAAGGGGGCAAAGTAGATAGAAATTCATTCTGAGCAATTATTAAAGCCGGGGAATTCGCTAAAAAACTTTTTATTATATTTATTTAATAAAAATTGTCCATTTCCTAATTGAAGATTAGGGAATGATTTTAAAGGGTTGTTTTTGATGCTGAAGGGGTTAAGGTACACTGAAAAAAGTTTGGTACAGTATCCGTCCCATGGAAATATTTCATTATTCTGTTAATTTCAGATTAAATATTTTGCATTGATTTTCAACGTAGTGAAGTTAACTGAATAACGTAATTTTTCATTTGGGACGGATACTGTACTTTAAAGTACAGATGCTGCACCAAAATTTTTTTAGTGTAGATAGGAATACATTCAGAGCAATTTTTAAAGCCAGGAAATTCTCTCAAAATTTTTTTATTATATTTGTTTAATAGAAGTTGTCCATTTTTTGTCCTTTAAAATTGGTTAAAACCAGATTGATGTGTTCATTAAACTAAGAAATTACTGCTGCTTTCGTACAAATGGCAGTAGAGAATGCTACTGTTCAAGAAATTCCAAATAATTAAATTATTATTGATAAGTTTAAATAAAATAATTTAATATTTTTATATTTTAGTTTTAAATGTTAATAAAAATTTTCAATTATATAGAAAGGGGCCGCTTTGAATATCTTTCCCGGGCCGCTTTTAATTCCCAATCCGGCCCTGAATATGTCTCAGGGTAAAATTGCCAACTGATTTGAAAAATATTTCTCTTTCCCAACTATTCAATTTGAAGCTCGTTAGAATATTTAGATTATAGCGATTCAGTCACACTTTTCGGTTTATTTAATTCACGACAGATCTCGAGATTCATTCAATTGTCAATGCTTCTGCCTGTTTACTGAGAAAATCTATTTTCACATATTAGGGAAAGGGTCTTCCGTGAGGGTTACGGAACCCCACAATAATTTCAAACTCGAGTTTTTCGTGTGAAAGGCTGCTTTGACTTTTTGTGCGTTATTTCCAGTAAACCCAGTGGGAAATGCGAGGAAGCGCATAAATTTGTGTAGATGGCAGTCCTTAATACGCATAATGCGACATATGCCTCAGTTCCACGGTATATGTTACTTAGAGGTTGGTGTTAGTTGTACGTGCAGTTGAGAGGGTTTTCCGAGAGGATGGTGGATTTTAAAGAGCAGGGAAACGAAATAACACGCTCCGTAGAGAGCAAGAAAATGATTTACCTCGTGAAAAGAGAGATAGCTCTGAATCGCCACTTTTCTTTGCGTCGATCTCTTTCAAAAACCCTTTCCTTCAAACACAATTCTTCAGTCTTATTGGATGAGCCTCCAGTCACCGAAATGGCTCGTTATTCAGCGACAATGGACGAGATTTTTTACGTGCAATAATCACGATGATAATACCAGGCGATTTTTCTTTTTCGATGCGGATTTTACGAGCTCTGCGTCCGTATTGCCTTGAATCCCTTGGGTGGAGTCGCGCGTATTTGCGGTAACGACTGTTTGACACTTTTTTTTTTTCTCTCTCCTCAACGACATTCTCGACTTAAGTTCAGATCCTGATTGGTTTTCGTGCCCGAAACTGCCATCCGGTAAAGCGCTCCACTGACTAGGCGAGAAATATCTTTTGGGGACGAGCGAAGATTGAATTCCTTTGCTGCGAAAAGAAGAAACCAATCGCTCTTCGAAATGGGGATGTGATGAGTAAAGGGTGACGTGTCAGGAAATTTCATTGCCCTCTCTCTCTCTCTCTCTCTTTCTGACAATCGAATCAAGGAAAAGAAAACTTTTCCAACGTTTTATGATTTTTAATTTCTGATCCAATAAAACGAATTTTTAGTTTCAGGGTGTCTACTGAAACATGATTTTCAAATTCCCGATTTTCCAGGATTTAAAATCACATTTTGCCCGGATTTCTTTTAGATATGATTATTAGCTATAATATTAAAATAATTATCGGTTAATAAGAAATATTAAGCAGATTTTGTATAAAAAGTCATTATACGTCTTTCTTGATTAGAAAAATATAATATAATTTATTTTATGAACTAATCAGACAACAATGCAAAATCGCGGGTCCAATATGACGGGATTTTTTTTTTTCAAAATTGCTCGGCTTCGTTTGTAACTTGTTACTTGCGGGTTTTGGAGGTTTTTAAAATTCAAAATTGCGGATCCAACATGGCTGACATTTTTTTTTAAAAATGCAGGGCTGTCAGCAGACTTGCCGATTGAAAATAGTGAAAAAAGTGAATTTTTAATTTCAAAAAGTGAGCAAATACTGTGTTTTTAAGTGAAAAAAGTAAATGCGTAATACATAAGTTTTTAAGGTAAAATTAATCTTTGAAGAAAATAATTCCAAAATGGCGAAAATAATTGAAATTTGAAGAAACAAAATGAAAGATGACAAAACTAATTAAAAATTAAGTGAAAAATTTGAAGAAAAGACTTGACAAATGACAAAAAAAGTTGAAAAATGGAAAAACAAAATAAAAATTTGAAATCAATACATAATTAAGGAAATGGAGAAAAAAATTGCCGATTAAAGAAAATAATTAAATAATTGGAAAATCATAAAATTGATAGAAATTTGAAGAAAATACTTGAAAACTGATAAAAATAATTAAAATTTAAAGAAAAAACAATTGAGAAATAACAAAAATAATTAAATATTACAAAAATAATCAAAAAATGGAAAAAATAGTCGAAAAATGACAAAAATAATTGATCCAAAAAGAAAATAAATTAAGTATGATAAAACTAATTTAAAATTAAGTAAAAAAATTATGATTTGAAGAACAGACGTAAAAAATGAAATAAAACATTGAAAAATGGATAAACAAAATGAAAAATAGAAATCAATAATTGAAAAATTGGAGATAAAAATTGACGTTTAAAGAAAATAATTGAATAATGACAAAATAATTGCAAAATCACAAAAAAAAAATTGAAATTTGAAGAAAATACTTGAAAAATGATAAAAATGAGTAAAATTAAAAATAAAAAGTAATTGACAAATGACAAAAATAATTGAAACATGGAAAAAATAAATAAATAAAGTAAGAAATTAAAGAATCCATGATAATACTTTAAAGATATAAGAAAATAAGTAAAATTTGGAGAAAGTAATAAAACAAGGTCGAAAATTATTCATAATAATTGAGAAGTTACTAAATTAATTGAAATTTACAAAAAACAATTAAAAAATGACAAAAATAATTAAACATATGAAAAAATAGTCCAGAAATAACAAAAATAACAGAAACTGGAAGAAATATAATTGAGAAATAACAAAAAATTTTAATTCGAAAGTAATACGTGAAAAATAACAAAAATTTGAGCTAAAGAAAAGACTTGATAAATGATAAAAATAATTAAAAATTGAAAATAAATTGAGAAATTACAAAAATAAATGAAAATTGAAGTAAGAAATTAAAAAATTCATGACAATAATTTAAAGATATAAGACAATAGGTATAAAATTTGGAGAAAGTAATAAAACAAGGTCGAAAATATTGACAATAATTGAAAAATTACTAAACTAATTGAAAATTTCAAAAAACAATTAAAAAATGACAAAAATAATTAAAAATAGGAAAAAATTGTCGAGAACTGACAAAAATAATTTAAACTTGAAGAAAATAATTAAGAAATCACAAATAATTTGAATTTGAAAGTTATACATAAAAAATAACAAAAATAATAAAAATGGGAGATAAATGATTGAATAATGACATGAACAATTGATAACTGATGTAAATAATTAAAAGAATGAAAGATTGAAAAAAAAATTATTGAAATTTGAAAAAAAATAAATGAAACCTGCAAAAAATAATTGGCAATTGGTGTAAAGTATTTCAAAATTATTGAAGAAAATAAATGAAATTTGTAGAAAAAAATTGAAAACTGTGTAATAAATTGAGAAATTCATGACCATAAAAAAAAAGATTGAAAAAAAATTATTGAAATTTGATAAAAATAATTTCCAAATGTTAAAACTAATAGAAATACGCAGAAAATAATTGAAAAATGATAAAAATAATTGAATAATAACAAAAATAATTGAAATTTGATGAAAAAATTGAAAGACAACGAAAGTAATTGACAATACTGGTTTAAAAATTTAAAATTTGTAGATATTAAAAAATTGAAAAAATAATCTAAATTTGAGGAAATTTATTAAATAATGTCAAAAATAATTGAAATTTGAAGAAAATAATTGTATATAATAATAATAATAATAATAATAATAATAATAATAATCATCATCATCATCATTTTACTAAGAAAGTGAGAAAAGTGAGTTTTTTTTAAAAGTGATTTTTAAAAAAATGAACAAAAGTGATAAAAGTAAGTATAACTAGCGCCCTGAAAATGCTTAAATTTGCTAGAAACTTGTTACATGTTTACTATTTCGAAAATCTAACTTCAGATTAGTAACCAGCGACATGGATTACCACCGAGTAACAAATTTTTAAGTGAATTTGAGCAATTTTGCAAAATATGTCTGCCATATTGGACCAGCCATTTTGAATTTTGAAAACTTGGTAAATCTGACATCGTATTCACAATCAGAGCCTTCGAAAACCTCCGGGTAACAAGTTTCAAGCGAATTTGAAAAATTATGAAGAAAATGTCCGCCATATTGATTCCGTCATTTTGAATTTTGAAAATTTAACTTGAGTTTCGTAATCAGAGATTTTTCCCTGTTTTTTTCCCGGTGATTCCAGAATTCCCCCAAATTTGTTCCAAATTGAAAAAAAAGTTACCCCTATTAATCGTAAAAAATCACTTAAATCATTAATGCACCGAATATGTTTCTAAAAAGTGTTTCAAAAACAGTATTCCATAATTTATTTATTAATTTGTTGATATTAACTTTTTTTTTTGCAATTTCAAAAACCCAAAAAAATTCAAAAAATTAATAATAGTGAATATTAACAAATTAATAAATAAATTATGGAATACTGTTTTTTAAACACTTTTTAGGAAGCTATTCAGTGCATTAATGATTTAAGTGATCATTTACGATTTTATTGCAAATTTACGAAAAAGTGCGTTTTTCCCATGCAAAATTTATGGGAAATTTCATGGGCTTTGCGCCGCCTCTAAATATTGACCGATTTCAAAATAAAAAAATAGGGGTAACTTTTTTTCAATTTGGAACAAATTTGGGGGGGGGGGGGTAGGAGCATAACATTTTCTGACTTTTCCTGACAAAAAAAATTTTTTCCCCGACTTTTTACAAATAAAGCCGCGCGTGGAAAAGGGTCGATAAAAAATAAATTTTGAGAAAAAGGGAAATTACTGTTTGTTAATCTTCGCGCTAACGAAATACAGATCATTATAAAAAAATTTGTTGCAACAGATTCTAGTAAAACGAAAATATTTTAGTTGCTTCCGTTTTTTTAAGATATATCTCTCGGTCGGTTAAATACAAGCTATCAGAAAAATAATTCCAGTGCCCTTCAAAGGATTCAAAACTATTTGGCAACTATATTTTTGGGAAAGGAAAATTTCCTTTTTTAGGAAAAAAAAATTTCAGGGATCACAGTACCTATTGCTACTGAAAAAGGTGAATAGGTGCGAATTTTTTCAAAAATAGGGGACAAAAAGGGGACAAAAATTTGCTTCAACTTATGTACTTGAAGATTTTATAGGACTTTTTTATTCACAAATTTTAAATAAGGAAACATTATAAGGGCTGCCAGCGGACTTGTAGATTGAAAATAGTACAAAAAAGTGACTTTTTATTTTAAAAAGGTGAATAAATAGGAAGTTTTCAAGTGAGAAAAGTGAATAAACAATAATTTGCAATAATAAACAAAATATTACTGATATTAATTTGGGGCCCGCCAGCAGGCAAATAATTAATCAGGGCTCCCCAATATCAAATTTGAAAAAAAAATTTGTTAAATGAGAAAACTAATTGGAAAATGAATTAAAAATCAAGAAATGAAGACAAAAAATTTTAATTTAAAACAAAATAATTGAAATTTAAAGAAAATAATTGAAAAATGTAAAGAATACTTGTAATTACAAAAAAATAATTGAAGCATGATAAAAATAAGTAAAATTTGACGAAAAATAATGATTCACATTTAAAAGAAAATAAAAAAAATTTACATATGTAGAAAATATGTAGAAAACAGTTGAAAAATTACCATAAAAAACTGAAATTTGGAAAAAAAAATTAATGAGAAATATAACTCAAAAAACGAAGTAAAAAATAAAAAATTTATTACTTTAATTGAAAAATTAAGGACATAATTGAAACGTGAAGAAACTAATTGAATAATGTCATAAATAATTAAAAGCAAGTGTAAAAATTAAAAATTTATAGACAACAATAATAAAAAGATTGAAGAAAATGACATTTAAAGAAAATAATTCCAAAATGTCAAAAATATTTGAATAATAACAAAAATAATAGTTGTTTGAAAAAAATAATTGAGAAATGACAAAAATACTTGATAACTGATGTAAGTAATTGATAATTTATAGATAATAATCATTGAAAAATTGAAAAAAGTATTAGAAGTTTGAGGAAAATAATTAAAAGTTGAAGATATTAATTGACGTTTGAAGAAAATAATTGAAATTTAAAGAGAATAATTCAAAAATGCCAAAAAAATTAAATATGAGAAAAGGAATTGAAATTGGTAGAAAATAATTGGAAAAAGTGTAAAAAGTTATAAATTTGAAGACAATTCTTGAAAAATTGACGAAAAAATTGAAAGCTGGTTTAAAAATTAAAAATTCATAGAGAATAATTGAACCTTTGAAAAAAATATTGGAAGTTTGAGGAAAATAATTAAAAGTTTTAGAAATTAATTGAAGTCTAAAGGAAAAAATTGAAATTTGAAGACAATAATTGCAAAATGTCATAAAATTTAAATATAAGGAAAGTAATTGAAATTTGTAGAAATAATTGAAAAAAAAAATTGAAAAAGTTGTAAAAAATTAATAAATTTATGAGAATAATAAAAAGGATTAAAAAAATGATTGAAATTTTTTTTTTTAACTTTTTTTTAATTTCTTGACAATAAACAAAATTGAATAAAATAATTGAAATTTGATAAAAATAATTTTAAAATGCCAAAAATAATAAAAATATGAAGAAAATAATTGGAAAATGACAGAAATAATTGAATAATGACAAAAGTAATTGAAATTTGAAGAAAATAATTTTAAAAATAACAAAACTAAATTAAAATTTGTGTAGAAAATTTAAATACTTCTGACAATAAAATAAGGATTAAAAACATAATTGAAATTTTAAGAAAATACTTGAAATATTACAAAAATAAATGAAAATTTGTGTAATAAATTAAAAAATTTATGGCAATAATTTAAAGTTTAAAGAAAATAATTTAAATTAGAAGAAAGTAATTGAAGTTTTAAAAAAATAATTGTAATTTAATAGACTAATTAAAAAAAGTCAAAAAATTTAAATATAAAGAAAGTAATTAAAGTTTCTAGAAAATAATTGAAATGTGTAGAAAATAATTTAAAAAGTTGTAAAAAATTAATAAATTCATGACAATAATAAAAAGAATGAAGACAATTTTTAAAATTTGAAGAAAATAAATTAAAATTGGTGTAAAATTTAAAAATTCATGACAAAAAAAATTGAAATTTGTAGAAAATAATTCTAATATGCCAAAAATAATAGAAATATGAAAAAAATAATTTGAAAATGACGAAAATACTAAGAAATATGACAAAAGTAATTGAAATTTTTAAGCAAATAATTAAAAAATGACGAAAGTAAATTGAAAATTGTGTAGAAAATTTGAATATTCTTGGCAATAATTTATAGATTTTAGAATATAATTGAAATTTTAAAAAAATAATATAAAAATGACAAAAATAAATGAAAACTTGTGTAATAAATTTAAATATTCCTAACAATAAGTTAAAGACAGAAGAAAATAATTGATATACGAAAAAATGAAGTTCAAAATCTTAGAATTATTTGAAAATTGACAAAAGGACTTTAAAAATGAATAAAAATGAAAAAGATAATTGAAAAGAGATGTAAAAATTAAATATTTGTAGACTGTATTAAAAAAATTGATGATGTAATGTAATTTTTTTGAAAACTGAATTTTTTACACGAGAATGTATATCCAAAATTTTTAAAAATTAATTTTTGACTTCGGAATATTTATTTGCGACCTCAAAAATCTCCAAATAAGACTTGTTGAATTTCCTTGAATATTTATGTGATAAAAGATTGGACATATTGCAATGTATTATTTCTACATAATTTTTATAACACCCGACATTTTGAAAATTTAATTTCTTTAAACATTATATCTTAAAATATGGGTAAAAATGAAGAAATTTATGACCTAAAATATTTTTAGCTTATGAATTAAAAAAGTTGGGAATTTATTTTTAAAAGTTTATTTTTCCCCATGTATTTTTAATGGGGATTTTCTATTGACTGATGCAGATTAATGTAAATTAATTGGGCTGGGTTTTTATAAAAATTTTTTCTTTATATTGAACTGCTAAAATTTTTGGCTATAACTATAAACTTTAATACTGAAAATTAGAAAAAGGGGAAATAGGGGACAATTCTTTAAAATAGGGGAAATAGGTGCAAAATTTTAAAATAGGGGAAAAAAGGTGAATAGGGGATAACCTGTGATCCCTGAAATTTGTAATGTTAAAAATTGTTTATTTATACACATTTTTATGCAATCAAACTTTTCTATCACATCTCTTCTTTGCAAATTTTTAAAATTGATGCAATTTTGATTGATAATTGAAAAACATTTTCACAAATGTTTTTTAAAAAAAAAGGACACTTTCCCTTCCCAAAAATATATAGTTTCCAAAAAGTTTTTAATCTTTTGAAGGACAGTGGAACTGTTTTTCTGATATCCTGTATTTAACCGAGAGATATAGCTTAAAGTAATATTGAATCTTTCTAATATAAAAAAATGTTACAACTCCTGACTTAGTAAAAATTTTAAATTAAATTTTTGGCACAAAGCAATTTTATAAGAAGCTGGGTCAACTTTCGAACATAAAGAAATTTGAATTTAATGTGGCAAGGAAGCCGAGGCAGAGATTTTGTCCAGAAGTTAAAAAGTAAAATACCTTGGTGTGGTTGAAAGGCTGAGCAACAGTTTAGCAATAAATTGAGTTTATCTGAATGCCGTCGACAGGGTGAATTTCGTGAGGAAGGTGTGTTTCCGAGTTTTTATACGTTGGCGTTTGTCGAATGGCAAACAGCTTGTTCCTGCATAGGTAATCCTTATGTTTCCTCAGATATCGTCCTTATCGTTTCTCCTTTCTTCGAACACGGATCACGTTTCATCGCAGTTTCCCACGTGGATGCTCCGCTAGTCTAATCGGAAGAGATGATCCCTCTGCGCGTCTCAATATTTTCCTGAAAGCCAAGCCAGTGCAGTTTCCTTAAGCTGCGCTTCGTCTTACAGGTTTCGATTTACTTAAGTGTCCTCCTCACCGCTTACGGACCGTATCAAATAGCTGACTCCTGAGGGAGTTATATACTACATCTCGTCGAAAGGCAGCCAGAAAATAAAATCTAGTGCTATCATTATGCGCTTTCTGCAAAGCACATTTTCTCCCTTAATCTTTAATCGATATGTTAAAATATTCAAATATCCCATTTATAACTATTAAGTCAGTGTAACTTGCAATTCATAAATCAAAGTAAATCTCAAACTTAATAATTATAACCTTGTTAGCAATCTGCTCTGTTGATTTATATAGTTTAATAATTGCTTCAAATTTATCAAAGTTTATATAGTGTTTGGAGGCTACCGAGGTACAAAAAAAAGCAAAGTCGGAATTTTAATACCTCACCTTCTATAGGATTGTTCTGTGTCGCAAAAAATACCTCTTACTTTTTTTTTTTTTTTAATCAAAAAATATTTAGAGGATACTTAAAACGCTCAAAGTTTCCCATGTATTTTTAATATGGGGAAAAAAAACTTGTTCGTATAAATGGTATAGAATCCTTAAAAATCAGTATTTTCAATCGTTTCTCTTTAGGAGATTTCAAAGAATAATGCCAAATTGTTTATTAAGGCAATTTTTAATATTAAATATTCTCTCTAAATCTGAATTCGTAGTTTTCTATTATGAATTAGCGAAAAGTGAGCCAAGAATTTTACTAATTTTTTAGTAGAAAACTACTAATTTTTAGTAGAAATCTACTAATTAAATTAGTGAAACTTTACTTTTAAAATAAGTAGATTTTTTTACTAATTTAATTAGTAGTTTTCTACAAAAAAATTAGTAGTTTTCTACTAAAAATTAGTGCGCTTTTCTACTAAAAATTAGTAGTTTTCTACTAAAAAATTAGCAAAATTCTTACTATTTCATACGTAGCTCACTTTTCGCTAAAAAAAACCGCCAAAAATGCAATAATAGAGAAACAAGAGTTAAAAAATATTTTGTAGATACTATTTTGTTGGTACCAATTGCTTAAACAAATAATTATTGTTTAACGTATACATTTTCTTAATTGTGCAACTTTTTAAGCCAAATATAACCTGTTACTAACAACAAACTAAGAATAACAATTGTACCAATTGTTTAAAAAATTTTATTATTGTTTAACTTCAATCTTTTATAAAATTACGCTTCAGAGTTGCCGCTTGTTTTTAGTTTTGTCACTTTTTTATCAATTACTAATATCAAACTAAAATTAACAATTGTATCCGAGCTCTAAAGACGTTCAATGAATTGAATGACGTTCAGGAATAGAAGAAACCGCAGCAGGAATTTCAAAAAAATTTTATTCTGACACTATAGTAAAATATAAAAGCCTGGTATAGAACATTTTGATAATAACAAATTGTTAAAAGTTTTAAATCGATGATTCCGTACGTCTTACAGTCAAATTGCGACTCTATAGCTTAATTTGATAACAAATTGAAGTTAAACAATAACAATTTGTTTAAACAATTCGTAGAATTTTGATTTTTAGTATGTTTTTAGTAATCGATTACATTAGTTTTCAAAAATTGCAAAATTGAGAAAAATTTGCAAATCTGTGGTTTAGTTTGTTAAAAAGTAGAAATTAAACAATTATAATTTGTTTAAAGAATTTGTACAATTTATATTTTTTTTGTTAATAATTTGTATTATTTACCTAGTTAAAACAATTTAAATTAAACATTTATAATATGTTTAAACAATTGGTAGAATTTATATATTTTTGTTGATAATTGGTATTACTTAGTTAAAAAAATGGCACATTTGAGAAAAAATTGCAACTCTATAGCTTAATTTAATAAAAATTTGAAGTTAAACAATAAACAATTTGTTTAAATCAGCGTTGAATTGTTATTTTTAGTTTGTTGTTAGTAATCGGTTACATTAGTTTTCAAAAATTGCAAAATTGGGAAAAAAATAAACAATCTGTACAGTTTATATTTTTTTTGTTGATAATTGGTATTATTTAGTTAAAATAATTGCAAAATTGAGAAAAAATTGCAACTCTATAGCTATAAATTTGATAAAAAATTGAAGTTAAACAATAACAATTTGTTTAAACCAGCATCGAATTGTTATTTTTAGTTTGTTGTTGGTTTTTAATAATCGGTTACACTCATTTTCAAAAATTGCAAAATTGAGAAAAAGTTGCAAATTTGTGGTTTAATTTCATAGAAGGTTAAAATTAAACAATTATAATATGTTTAAACAATTGGTAGAATTTATATTTTTTTGTTGATAATTTGTATCAAACTTAGTTTAAAAAATTGCAAAATTAAGAAAAAAATGACAACTCTATTTTCTATAGATTAATTTGATAAAAAATTGAAGTTAAACAATAACAATTTGTTTAAGCCAGCATTGAATTGTTATTTTTAGTTTGTTTTTAGTAATCGGTTACATTCGTTTTCAAAAATTGCAAAATTGAGAAATAGTTACAAATCTGTGGTTTAATTTGATAAAAAGAAGAAATTAAACAATAATTTTAATTTGTTTAAACAATAGGTAGAATTTTAATTTTTTGTTGATAATTTATATTAAACCTAGTTAAAAAAATTGCAAAATTGAGAAAAAAATGACAAATCTATAGCTTAATTTGATAAAACGTAGAAATTATATATAATTTATGTATACAATTGATACAACTGTTATTATAAATTATTATATTATTATATTATAAAAATTGCAAAATTGAGAAAAAAATGACAAATCTATAGCTTAATTTGATAAAACGTAGAAATTATATATAATTTATGTATACAATTGATACAACTGTTATTGTTAGTTTGTTGTTAGTCATTGATGACATTCGGCTTGAAAATAAGTTTTATAATTGAGAAAAAGTTGCAACTCTGTAGCCTAATTTGATATATAGTGGTAAATAAACAATAATAATTTGTTTAACCCTTTATCGTCCAATGGGACGTACGCTGTCCCGTAAACGTATTTAAAATAACATAACTTTTGACCATATAATGCAATTCAAGTAAAAATTGGTAGTTTTTTTTTCAAAAATTGGTCCGTCATTTTAAATTTTGAAAATCTGACAACAGATTCATATAATAATCAGGAGTCCCATAAACCCCACTATACAAAGTTTCATAAAAATCGAATCTGTGGTTTAATTTGGATGTTAAAGGGTTAAAATTAGCTTTGAGTGACCTCTAAATATTTGTTGAGTTCAAAACAAAAAACCAGGGGTATTTTTTTCTCGACATAAAATAATCCTATGAGAGTGAGTTCATTAAAATTCTGACTTTACTTTTCTCCCATGCACTTTTGTACCACACTATTGGAGATTTCTAAAAATTAAAGAGTAAAAAGTGTAAAATGTTTTACTTGATATTTGTCCCATGTAAATCAGCAAACATTAAATATCTTCATTAAAAATAACGGGTATTTTTAATTACTAAAATAGTCAATGTCATCTAAAAAATAAATCCAGCCTGGTTTAATTATAGCCATTAAAAAGCGTAATCTCGTTATGCTTTTGTTTCTTTTCCTTTTTTAAATTGCATGTGTTGCCGGAACATGAAATAGAGACGTTCTAATCTACAGAGGATCTAGCGCAGAATGAGCCTTTGTTAAATGAAAACGCATTGTGGAGGTAAAGCAAATCTCCTCGAGAGTAGCATTATATTACCCTTCTTTTGTAAAGAGTATTTCTACATTTTAACAAACGCATTGAAACAATTTCTGGGATATTTTTTTTTTTTTTTTTAAATCAAAAAACAGCTTTTGGTTAAGAGCTATTAGAGATACTTGATAAAGAGGTAAAATCAAACAGTCGCTTGGTAATCGATAAAAAACGCTCAAAACCGAGTTTTCATCAAATTCGAATAGGGTCCAGTCGACTGTACATATTCAACACATTACCGGCGAGATTGTTCAGTGAATATTTCTTCAACGAGCTAACACTCATTTCGCAATGTTTGATCCTATTAAATCGTACAGAGGAAAGTACATTTTGTCCGCATCGATGAATTTCCCATTTTCCTCTTTCTTTTTCCTTCGTGTATTCACCTCTTTCATTTTCTATCTCTCACCCGATCAACGCCATTAATCACGTTTCTTTGACGTCGATAAAAAGAATTTTAGATATTTAAAAAACGCTCGCTTCTTACTGGAATTTCTGTTATTCCATTTTTCTTATCTCGGGATGAGGGATTTCATTTGGATTAGCGCGCACACAATTTTTTTAACAAATCATAAAAAATTTTCATTTCAACTTGATAATTTTTGTACAATTTGATAATAATAAATATAAGATCAGTGTGATTTTTTTTTATAAATTCTGGTCTTTATAATTAAGATTCATTCATTCCGTCATTCATTCTTTCAGAGTTTGTCCGCACCTGAAGTTTGGCAGTTAGATATTTTTTTTTGTTTTAAATCAGTTAGGTTTGAAAAAATGTATCTTTAAATTAAAATAAGAATCTACTTTGATAAGAATCAATTTAACTACATTGACAAAAAATAAATTATATTTTATACCCTAAAATATTGAACTAAAATTTCCATACACTAAAATGTTTAGTAAACTAAATTTTAATCCTATCAATATAAATTAACTTGAAATAATGTTCTTGTGATTAAATTAATTGATATTTAGATCACTGGAAATTGAGATCATTAAAATTTTGAAACAATTATTTGTAATGAAAATTCAAATTAGTAATTAAGAATCAATATATACTTAAATTTTAATTTATTGAAGTTTGAATACATCTAAATTTTTATTAGTTATTTAAGGCTTTAAATTATCTAAATTTTGATCAGTCCTTGCGTTTTTATTATTCTGATTATTAATAACTAAACATTTAAACTTTTCAAAATTTAAATTTTTTTTGTAAATATAAATTTCACTTAATTTCAATTTCCATTAGGCCCAATTTTCATTTATTCAGATTATTGTCTAAATTATTATTGGACTGATTAAAGCTTTAATATAAAATGAAATTTTTTTGTTTAATTAGAAGTTTTTATACAATGGGTAATGTTAAAAATAATTTAAATAAGCATTATTAGATTCTGAAAATGTGTAAAGTTTATAATAGTTCAAATTTGAATTAATTTAAATTTTTATTAATTAGAATTTAAAGAATTAAAAGTTTAAAATAACTGAAGTTTATTAATATTAAAATATAAGTAATTTTGTGATTTCTGTACTAATTAAAGTTTAAATCAATTGAAAACCGTATAAATAAAATTAAGTTTATATATGTTAGTTTATAAATGTAGGAGATTAAAATAATTAGGTATTTAAAAAAAATAAATATAAATCTTAAGACTTTCATAAATAAAAATTTGAATTAATCGAAGTTAAAATAAATTTGAGTCAACATTTCGTTGAAACTGTTTTAAGTTTAGAACTATTTTAAGTTTGGAAAAATTAATACTTGAGTTGTTAGAACTTTTGAAGAATAGAAATAATCCTCAATAGAAGTTTGGAACAATTGAAGTTCGTATAAATTATAAAAGTTTGAATACATTTTGTTCAAAAAACTATTCTTTCAACAAAAATATTTCAACTTTTTCTAATGTATCTATACCTACGCTATTTTCTTCTTTTATCTATTTTTTTATTATTTTTTCTTTTTTAAATATAAAATTGGAAAATTCGTGCTCTTTTAAAACATTTTTTATTTACTTTTACTTATTTGTCTATTTCTTGAAGTCGGCAGCGATTTTAATTTGCATAGAATGAAAGTTATATTTATCTAAAATATTAAGTTTATTTGAATAACAAATTGCATTAAATGATTAATCTTATTTGTACTTGCAAAAGTTAATAGTTGTAAATGACCAGAAACAATTAAATGTTTTTCAATGTTTATGTTACTATAATTTCCAACAGTTTTCAATATAGAATTATTCTTTTTAAATTTAATAATTATTCTTTAATTTTTTTTTAGATATTTTGTTCCGTTATCGATTATTCTCGACAGATTTAAAATTTTTCTTTTGATTGTCAATTATTTTCCTCATTTCTAAATTACTTTTTTTAATATTTAATTATTTTAGTAATTTTGCAAATTTTTTTTAAATTATCAATTATTTTATTGAAATATCAATACAATTCTTCAATTTTCATTTATTTTCTACAATTTTTTCCATACTTTTTATTAGTTTTTAGTTGGCAATTTATTATTCTCCTTCATTTTTATGATTATTCATTAATTTAAAAAAAAAATTCTAATCCCGATTATTCTCACCATTCTTCGATTTTAATTCAATATAAAATTATTTTATTTAAATTTTAAAATTATTCTTTAATTTTTTTTAGATATTTTGATCTGTTGTCGATTATTCTGGACAGATTTACAATTTTTCTTTCGATTGTTAATGATTTTACTCATTTACAAATTATTTTCTTTAATATTTAATTATTTTAGTCATTTTATAAATTTTTTTAATTATTAATTATTTTATTGAAATTTCAATACAATTCTTCAATTTTCATTTATTTTCTACAATTTTATCCATAATTTTTATTAATTTTTAGTTGTCAATTTATTATTCTCCTTCATTTTTATGATTATTCATTAATTAAAAAAAAAAATTCTAATCCCGATTATTCTCACCATTCTTCGATTTTTTTTCAGTTGTTAATTATTTTTTTTTATAGTTAATTATTTTCGTCATATTATTGTAATTTTATTTTTTTATTTAAAAATTATTTTTTTATATTTTCATTTAATTCTTTAATTTTCAATTTATTTTCTCAATTTTTGATTATTTTCTTCAACTCTCAAATATTTCCTTTAATTTTCAATTATTTTTATCGATTTTCCATTAATTTCTGAATATTTAATAATTCTGGGATTTTTTCAATTACTTTTTTCACATATCAAAATTGTTTTAAAATTTCAATTCAATTGTTATTATTATTATTATTATTATTATTATTATTATAATCGCCTTTTTTCTATTATTATTTCTATTATCATTAGGTTTCTTTAATTTTTAATTCCATTCTTCAATTTTTATTTACATTTTTCAAATTTTAAGTACATTCTTCAAATTTCAATTCCATTCTTCAATTTTTAATTGCTCTCTTCAATTTGTAATTTTTTTTTAAATTATTTTTTTAATTTTTTATTTTCTATCCAGTTGTTAAAAGAGCATTATTTTCAAAAATTATTCCTGTAATTTTCTTAATTTTTCAATTTGCAATTATTTTTTTTAGATTTAATATTTCTTGTTTAATATTTTAAATTATTTTTTTCAGTTGTCTATTAATCTACTCATTTTTAAAAATTTTTTTTCAAATGACAATTATTCTCGTCACATTTAACATATTTTTTTCAACTTTTCAATTATTTTTGTCATTTTTCCACCATTTTCTTTAATTATTAATTATTTTCCGCAATTTTTAATTATCTACAAATTTTTTATTTTTCAATTATTATCTTATAATTTTATAATTATTCTTTGATTTTTTAAAGTATTTTGTTCGGTTGTCTATTAATCTGGACATGTTTTAATTTTTGTTTTCAATTGTCGAATATTTTCGTCATTTTGTAATTTTCGTTCCAGTTATCAATTATTATTTTTTCAGATTTTAATTTAACTCTTAAATTTTCAATTTATTACCTCAACTTTTTATTATTTTTTTCAATTTCAATTATTTTTCTCGATTTCCAATCCAGTTGTTCAATTTGTAATTATTCCCAAGAGTTATTCCTATAATTTTACAACTATCTTGTTTAAATTTAATATCCATTATTTAATTCTTTAAACTATTCCTTTCAATTGTATAATTATGTAGTCATTTTTCCAATTTTTTTTCAACTGTCAATTATTTTCGTCATTTTTCAGATAAACTCTTCAATTATTGTAATTTTCATTATTTAAATTTGCAAAAATTTTTTAGTTTTAAATGACAACGCCCGAGCGCAAAGTTTACTTCACACCATGCTCTTTTCCTTTTATAAAAATTAAAATTTCAATCAATCTTGAGGTATAAAATTTATTCCGTTATTAAAGTTCTTCTCGGACCCTGAAGACATTTTTATCATTTTACCGGGAATAAATTCTTGAGCGGGAAATAAGATCCAAGACGAGATGAATGCCATTATTGATTGCTCTTGCCCTTGATGGAAAAAGCTTTAAATTGCAGAGGTAGACGATAGAGAAAGCTCTGCTATCGCAAAAGCTGGGCATTAGTTTGGATTCGTGCTAAACTGTTAAACTTGCCAAGTTGAAGAAAGGTCGGAAGATGTAACGGTCACGTGATGTGATGCTTTTCCTTCCCGTTTGTTCGACAAAGTTTCTCTGAATCGTCGTATCGCAAGTTTCTAGAGGTCAGGCGTCTCAGAAGTTTCTTGCAGACTCTAGCTCTTCTTATCTTAACGTAACGGGCGGGATTCGTGAGGTCCTTAGTGTCAGGATACGAATCAAATTGCAACGTTTACTCGGACAGATAATGCTCCAAGGTGGAGAGCATGTCGACAATGGTAAATCGAGCTTTGAGAATCTGCAACACTATTAAATAAAATGGTCAGTTACCATTAAGTAGTTTACCATTCCACACACTGCGGCCATGGTTAACGATTAAACGGTAAACTCCAATTGCTCGTTCAAATGCAGTTTTATAACGTTCAAAGTGCAGAAGCAGTCATTCGATTAAATTCAGCCATCGCATTTTTTCTTTCTTTCCACACATTGCTATCCAATATTTTTATATCAATTGTTTCTTCAAACTTTCATTTTATTTTTTTCGATATATATATATTGTCAACAGTGGCGTATATACTCTCGAAATCTATATTAGTTAAAAGTAACGATAATTTTATGTCAAAAAATGAATTATATTACTACTAACCAGTTTTAGTAAAAAGATAACTAATTATTAGTTTAATTCAGTTTTAGGTTATATCAAATTAAGTAATATTTTTGTAAAATATTACTTATTTAACCCTCCCCCCCCCCCCCCCCCGCCACACTGAGAGAAAAATTAAGTAAACAAATTTTAGTCACTTAAATTTTACCCTGCTGTCTTAGAATTTTTACTAGCAAATCCGGTAGAAATTATTGGACAGCACGGTAAAATTTAAGTGGCTGTGAATTTTTATGCTTTTAGAGTGAACAGCAGAAATAAGTAATTAAATAAATAAAAACGAAAAAATATTTAGACATTTAAAAAGACAAGTAGAAAATAGAGGAAAACTACTGGCAGAAATATATTTTTGAATAAGTTATTGAAAATTAAAAAAAAAGAACCGGTAAATGATAAAAATACAACTAGAACAGTGGCGTAACTATTAAGGGGCAAAGTGGGGCAGTGCCCTGGAGTTCTTGAGCTCAGGGGCCCTGAGTCAATCCTAATAAACATTTTTTTTAGGACAAAATTTAGAAAATTTTAGAGTTAAAAAAATTGCAAAAAATAATTTTTCAAATTAATTGAAAGAAATATGAAATCAATTAAAAATTGGGGAAAGTGATTTGAAAAATCATAGAAATGTTTTAAAAATAAAGAAAATAATTTAAATTTGAGAAAATTATTTAAAAATCTTAAAAATAAAGTGAAAAAAATTGAATAATGAAAATTTTTGGAATATAATTAAAAATTGACAAAAAATGATTGAAAATTGAGATAAAAAATATAAAATTAAAAAAATAATTAAAATTTGAGAAAATAATTGAAAAAACCACATAATATATTTTAAATAAAGAAAAGTTAGTGAAAAAATTTAGAAAAATACTTAAAACTTTCAGAAATTTATTGAAAAAACAAAAAAATAATTAAAAATTAGAGAAAATAAATGAAACAAGATAAACATAATTTAAAATTGAAGAGAATGATTTTTTTTTAAACAGATGTAATTAATAACTTTTTAGAAATTACGAAAAAGAACGATAGCAATTGAAAATTGAATGAAATAACTGAAATCTTAGATAAATAGTTTAAAATTTTGGAAATTATAAAAGAAATGAAAAAAATTGAAAAACGATTTTATAATTTAAAACTTGAAGAAAATAATTGAAATATATGATATAAACAATGATAAGTTGTAAAAAATAAATCACAATTGAGTAAAATAATTGAAAAAATTACAGAATTTTGTTTCAAATAAAAAAAAATACTGAAATTTGAGAAAAATATATGAAGATCTTAGAAAGCAATTAAAAAAAATGAGAATAACTAAAAATTGCAGAAAAGAATTAAAGAAAGCTAAATATAAATAAAATTTACGATAATTAATAAAAAAGTTTTTGGAAATTATGAAAACAAATGAAAATAATTAAAAATTGAAGGAAATAATTGAAATTTTAGAAAAATATATAAAAATTTTAGAAATTGAGAATAAAAATTAACAATTGAGGAAAATAATTAAAGGATGATACTCGGGATGATATAATTAATTTAAAACTAAAAAAGTAATTGAAATATGCTGAAAATAATTTCAGATTGAGAATAATTACAAAATTGAAGAAAATATCTGAAAAATGACGAAAATAATAAACAATTGAAAACCAAATTTAAAAAATGGCTAGATAAATACACAACCGAACAAAAAAATTTTTAAAATCGAAGAATAATTATAAAATTTTAAGAGAATAACTGAAAATTGAAAGACATTGTAGGAACTAACTGTAAAATTTCGGAAAACAATTTAAAATTGAAAAAAAAATTGAAAATTGAAGAATGAAATTGAAATTTAAAGAATTTATTGAAAAATTTATTGAAATTTTTTATTAAAACTTAATTTTTTAGTAAATTGTAAAAAATAATTAAAAAAAGCTCTGAATTATTAAATATAAAAAAAATAATTGAAAACTGAAGAATGTAATTACAATTTGAAGAAAATAATTAAAAAATGAAGAATAAATTGAAAATTTAAGAATTAAATTCAAATTTGAAAAAATAATTGATAATTAAAAGAAGGTGAGATTTATTGAATATTGAATAAAATAATTGAAAATTGAATACTGCAATTTCAAATTGAAAATAATAATTGAGAAGTAAAGAAAATAATAAAAACTTGAAGAATTAAATTTAAGATTAACGAATTAATTTACAATTTTAAGAAAATAATTGACAAATGAAAAAAAAATAAAAAACTGTCGAAAATAATCGACAACAGAATAAAATAGTTTTAAAAATTTTAAAAATAACTATAAAATTAAAGAAAAATAATTGTAAATTGAAAAATTTGTTGAAAATAATTGAAAATTGCGGAAAAAATTAATAATTGAAAAATGACCAGGATAAATAAAAAATTGAAGAAAATATCTGAAAAATGACGAAAATAATAGACAATTGTAGACAAAATTCCAAAAATAACTAGATTAATAAACAACTAAAAAAAATAATTAAAAATATTAAACAACAAATACTTAATTTAAAGAAAATAATTTCCAATTGAATAATTAAGAAACTTATAGAAATAATTGCACATTTAACTACTGGATTAAAAATCGAAAAAAATAATTAAAATTGAAAATAATAGTTGAAAATTAAAAAAAGCAATTAAATATTTATGAATTGAATTGAAATCTAAAGAATATACTAAAAAATTGAAGAAAATAATTGAAAAATTTCGTAAACAATTTAAATTTGAAGAAAATGATTAATTATTGTAAAAAATAATTGAAAAAATTAAACAAGAAATATTAAATTAAGAAATTATGAAAAAAGAAAAATTAAAAAAATTATAGGATTGTTGTAAATAATTAAAAATTGAACAAATGGATTGAGAATCGAAAAAAATTGAAAATTGAAGAATGAAATTAAAATGTAAAGAATATAATTAAAAATTTATTGAAGTATTTTATTAAAATTTAATTTTTATTTAAATTGAAAAAAATAATAAAAAATTAAGAAATAAATTGAAATTTTTAAGAATTAAATTCAACTTTGAAAAAATAATTGATAATTAAAAGAAGGTGAGAATTATTTAATATTGAGTAAAATAATTGAAAATTGTAGACTGCAATTTCAAATTGAAAATAATAATTGAGAAGTGAAGAAAATAAAAAAGCTTGAAGAATTAAATTGATGATTAAGGAATTAAATTACAAATTTAAGAAAATAATTGTCAAATGAAAAAAAATATAAAACTGTCAAGAATAATCGACAACAAAATAAAATAATTTTAAAAATCTTTAAACAATTAAAAATTGAGGAAAAAAATGAATAATTGAAAAATTACCAGGATAAATAAAAAATTGAAGAAAATATCTGAGAAATGACGAAAATAATAGACAATTGAAAACAACTTCGAAAGATGACTAGATTTATAGACAATAAAATAGAAAAATTGAAAAAAATTAAGAATAATTATAAAATGTTAAGAGAATAATTGAAAAAATTATAGGAAATAATTGTAAATTGTGGAAAATAATGACTAATTAAAAGAAATAATTGAAAAATGACTAGAATAATAATTGGAAACAATATTAAAAATTGAAGAAAAATTGAAGATTAAAGAATTGAATTGATACTGTAAGAAATTGATTGATAATTAAAAAAAAATTACTAAATGACTAAAATAATTAAATATTAGGAAAAATACTTGATGATTGAAAAAAAAAAGTAAAAAAAGTTCGAAAAATAGCGAGAATAATCGACAATACTAAATGGACAATTTGAAGAACTTTTAAAAAATAACTAGAAACTGAAGAATAACAATAATTGTAAAATATGTAAAAAGAAAGACTTATTTTAAGGCAGAAAATCTGTCTTATTTCAAGACGCAACAGTTTTAAGACAGCTTTTGCTGGTTTTACAGATTTTTCGTTTGCTTTAAACTGTACAAAAAAAATTAAAAACTTTAAATTTGAATAAAAACGTGAAGTACTAGGTAATCAATTTAAAAACGTAAATTTGTAAATATTGTTAATTCATCTCGTTTAAAATAAAGTTATTTACATAAACATTTATTTACACAGCAGTGTTTGATGAATTTAAGGCAATCCTTAAATTAAGATTCTCTTTTTACAGTGAAAAAAAATATCAGAGTTTTTAAAATAATTGCGTGAAAATAAATTCATGAAAATTAGTAGAATGTTTTGAAAAATAACTATATGAAATGAAGACAATTTCTGTAAATGTAAAATAGTAACTATAGAAAATGGTTGAAAATAACACGGAAAGTAAGAAAAATCACTCTAAAGTGAAAAATACTATCAAATTGAAAAAATAGCTACAAAATAAAGAAGAACTACTAAAATGTGAAAAATAGAAGTTGAAGAAAAATAATTGAGAAATAAAAAAATTTCTGAGTTTAAAAAGAAAGTATTAAAAGTATAATTAATTACTAAAGAAAACTTTTAAATACAGACATAAATACATACGTTTCCTACATATATATCTATATATAAATTTCTGGGAGATTTATCCAGCAATTGACAGATGCAAATTTGCATTTGATTTTCAGACGAAAAGAAACAAATTCAACAAATAGTACAAACATTTTGCCTCGTCTAAAAGCCAGCAGGACAAATATTTGTTCGAAGCGAGAGAAACTATATTATTTCTTTCGATCGATTTATTTTTTGTTGTTTTCTATATACAAAAAGAGGGAGTGTCTTTTACAAAAACGATTCATTCAGTGCATTGATTGGCGAAACTAGTCGAAACTCTCGTGCCGAGGCTGAACAATACTAAAAGGGATGCAGATAGTTGAATACACTAGTAACCCCTTTCGCTATATAAAGTTTCTCCCGATTTCCTTATGCTGTTTACGAATCATTTCGTTTTATCTCTCAAGCCATATTCAAGTTTGATTTTTAATCTCTCGACAACTGCATTCAAAACTTTGGCCAATTCTGAAATAAGTTTTCAGAATGGAAACACACTTGTTGCTTTTTACATTATTCAAAGGAATATTTTAGAATACCTCAAACAGCATTTGCACAATTGCACAAGAGTGAAAACGAAAAGAATTCGTTTCTTCTCAGTTGAAGGATATTTAAATTTTAAAATCTAGGACAATACTGTACCAAGTGGGAACAAAAGAAAGAGGAATGTAACGGATTCAATTAAAATGTGAAAATTTCACGCCACACATATTTTCTGACAAATGGACCTCAGGCATTTCGTAATCAACCAAACGATTAAACTGATGAAATTGAAATTGCCGAGTAACTTTTTAAAAATGCAGACGACTGTTGAAACTGCTGGGATGATAATCATTTTATTTATTCACTTTCCACCAACCCTCCTCAACATTTTGGTATTATTAACGTGAGCTGTCTCTTAATCCCCTCATTGCTCTTGCAGAACAAACTACTGGAACGCAAATATGATATTTAGCTTGAAAATACACATCGTATTTTGTGCGCATTGAAAAAATTATTTTTTTTAAATATTACTAAAATTTTAATCAGAGTTTTGATTAAAAACTGCTTTCAGTATTTAAATAAATAATATATGTTACTGCGGATTTAGAGAATTTTCAGAAAAATCGCAGAATCATATATATTTTGTCACTCTTTAAAATTCTTGTTTGAATAAAAATATCCTTTTCAAAGAAAACTGCAGTATGTGTGACATAGAGTGCATTGAATCGAATTTATTTCCATGTAGGCTAAAGTAAAAATAATTGGCGCATACGATCCTGCGAAAAAAGTGCAATAAATCTCTGGAATCAAAGCAATTATTTTTCCAAATATAGGCGACTAATTTCCCAGCGACATGATATTTTGCTGACTTGTTGATTACCACATATGTAAAGAAAATTTACTAGTTTGCAATACGTGGAAAAAGACACATATTTGAAAACTGTAGTATCGTCATTTCTCTTCTAATTTACAAATTGAACTCACGCTGGAAAATATCATTTGATAGTTGCGTTACTCTTATAATTAATTTTCTTCTATTATCAAAATCAGTTTTTCGAAAATAAAATGCTTATGGGGCATTTTATTAGGGCTTAAAATTTTCGTCAAAAACTTAATTTTTTAATACCGTATCGTGTATTAAAATCATGTTAACTAAACAAAGTAAAATCAATGATATTAAAAAACATCTTTTACAAAGTCCTTCAAGTATGATTTTTACAAGTTACGAATATTAGGAACTGTTTCTTTTGCCTGTAGAAGTTGCAGAAACGTTTTTTGTTGATTTCACAAAGAATAATTCTTATCTTGCAAAAATAATTATTAGGGAATGTTTTTTGATTTTTTTTAAATTGGTTGACATTCTGAAAGAATTCAATAGTTCGTAGAGGTGACAGGAATTTTTTAACTCAATTTCACGAAGAATTCTTAACTTGCCAAAATAATTCTTAGAGAATGATTTTTAGGGGACGTTTTTTGATTACTTTTAATTTCACTTAACGGTTGACATTTTGAAAGAATTCTGTAGCCTGCAGAAGTGGCAAAAATGTTTTTAGTTACTTACAAAAAGAATAATTCCTATCTTTCAAAAATAATTTTTAGGGGCCATTTTTAGGGGATGCTTTTCGATTATTTTCAATTTTACTTTAATTGGTTGACATTCTGAATGAATCTCACAGTTTTTAGCGGTGACAAGAATTTTTTAACTTGATTTTACAAACAATAAATTCTAACTTGTAAAAATAATTTTTAGGGGATGATTTGGGATGATTCTTGGGGGGTGTTTTTTTATTATTTTCACTTATACTTTAATCGTTTTACATTTTAAAAGAATTTCTGGCCAGTAGAAGTGACGTTGATTTTACGAAGAATAATTCCTATCTTTCAAGAATAATTCTTAGGGGACATTTTCAGGGGATGTTTTTTGATTTTTTTTAATTTTACTTTAATCGGTGGACATTGTGAATGATTTTCTTAGTTTTCAACAGTGACAAGAATTTTTCAACTCAATTTCACAAAGAATAATTCCTAACTTGCAAAAATAATTTTTAGGGGATGATTTTTAGAAGATGCTTGTTGATTATTTTTAGTTTTACTTTAATTTTTTGTCATTCTAAAAGAATTCTGTAGCCTGCAGGGGTGACAGAAATGTTTTTAGTTGATTTCACAAAAAATAATTTGTATCTTTCAAAAATAATTCTAATGCAATATTTTTAGGGGATGCTTTTTGATTATTTGTACTTTTACTTTAATCGGTTGACATTTTGAAAGACTTTCATAGTTTGTAGTGTGTAGGAATTTTTGAACTTGATTTCATAAAAAATCATTCATAACTTGCAAAAATAATTCTTAGCGGATATTTTAAGGGGTTGTTTTTTGATTATATTAAAATTTCACTTTAATCGATCGACATTTTGAAAACATTCTGAGGCCTGTAGCAGTGACAGAAATGTTTTAGTTGATTTCACAAAGAATAATTTATATCTTGCAAAAATAATTCTTAGGGGATATTTTTAGGGGATGTTTTTTGAATATTTTTAATGTTATTTTAATCGATGGACATTCTAAATGAATTTCAGTTTGTAGAAGTGACAAGAACTTTTTAACTTGATTTTACAAACAATAATTTCTAACTTGTAAAAATAATTTTTAGGGGATGATTTGGAATAATTCTTGGGGGATGTCTTTGGAATTTTTTTAATTTTATTTTAATAAATGGATATTCTGAATGAATTTCACAGTTTGTAGAGATGACAAGAATTTTTTAACTTTATTTTACAAACAATAATTTCTAACTTATAAAAATAATTTTTAGGGGATGAGTTTGGATGATTCTTGGAGGGTGTTTTTTGATTATTTTCAATTTTAATTTAATCATTTGACATTCTGAAAAAATTTCTAGCCTGTAGAAGAGACAGAAATATTTTTAGTTGATTTCACCAAGAATAATTCCTATCTTTCAAAAATAATTTTTAGGGGATATTTTT
Source organism: Ganaspis brasiliensis (assembly GCA_037103525.1). Lineage (NCBI taxonomy): Eukaryota > Metazoa > Arthropoda > Insecta > Hymenoptera > Figitidae > Ganaspis > Ganaspis brasiliensis. The sequence continues at coordinate 854,638 of JAZKLR010000082.1, forward strand.
AGGGGATGTTTTTTGATTATTTTTAATTTTACTTTAATCGGTTGACATTTTGAATGAATTTCACAGTTTGTAGAGGTGACAAGAATTTTTTAACTTGATTTTACAAACAATAAATTCTAAATTGTAAAAATAATTTTTAAGGGATGATTTTGGATGATTCTTGGGGGGTGTTTTTTTTAATTATTTTCAATTTTAATTTAATCATTTGACATTTTAAAAGAATTTCTGGCCAGTAGAAGTGACGTTGATTTCATAAAGAATAATTCCTATCTTGCAAAAATAATTTTTAGGGGATGTTTTTTGATAATTTTTAATTTTACTTTAATCGTTTGACATTCTGAATGAATCTCACAGTTTTTAGCGGTGACAAAAATTTTTTAACTTGATTTTACAAACAATAATTTCTAACTTGTAAAAATAATTTTTAGGGGATGATTTGGGATGATTCTTGGGGGGGTGTTTTTTGATTATTTTCAATTTTATTGTAATTTTTTGACAACCTGAAAGAATTTCATAGTTTGTGGAGATGAGAGGAGTTTTTGAAATTGATTTCACAAAGAATAAATCCTAACTTGTGAAAGTAATGCTTAGGGGGTGGTTTTTGAGGTATGTTTTTGACTATATTTTTTATTTTACTTTGATCGGTTGACATTCTAAAAGAATTCTATAGTCTTTCAAGGTGACAGAGTTTGTTTTACTTAATTTCACAAAGAACAATTCCAAACTTGCAAAAATAATTCTATGGGGATATTTTTAGGGGATGTTTTTTTATTATTCTGTTTTTTTCACTTTCATCAAATGATATCTTAATAGAATTATACAGCCTGTGAAATCGTCAAAAAAAAATTTTAAGATGATTTCACAAGTTATCATTTTTAACTTGTAAAAATAATGCTTAGGGGATGATTTTTGAATGTTGGTCTTAATTATAAGAGATGTGTGGTCTAAGGATTATTTATTCAGAATGTCACAAACGTTTTTCTATGAAATTGGGAGTCAAATTCACATTTCCTTTTCTTCTCAACTTTATTGGCAAAATTGTTCATTATTGGGGAGGGGGAGGCTATATTTCGGCCCCTTTTAACCACCCTTAAAATAAAATGAAAAATACCATACGGTATTAAAAAATGAAGTTTTTGGCTAAAATTTTAAGCCCTAGTAAGGCATTTTATCTTGTAAAATAAAATGCTCAGAAGGGTGATAACTTTAACAAAGAATGACCCTTACATAATATAAGAAATAATTATTTACTTAATAATTCTTTAAACTATCCACGCGTATTATTTTCATAATAATACACTATTAACAAAATTTCAGTTTTTCTGCTTTTCAGCTCGTACAAATATATAGAATCAGTTTATTTATTTAAATTACAGCGGCTCAGTGTAGGCGTGAATATTTAAAAGAATTTGTTGCTTTGTGTTTTTTTTTACCCTAGCTACATGCAACTCTGAAAATTTACGAGCATCGAACTCTCCGCCTTTGTTTATAAAATGATTGACATCTGACACGAGAGACTGAAAGCTCAATCCTCGACTTTGGAGTAATCAATTTCACCCGCAATGTTTAACCCTCATCAAACTGATTAGATTCCCTCTCAAGTAGTTTTTTAATCCTTTTTTATAAACCTCTCGGCGCGTCATTCTCGGTGGAATACGATATTAATTTACGCTCGTTAATATATTGTTTTTTCTCAACTCGTTTTTTTTTTCTGATGAAGGTACAATTTAATAATAATAATGTGTGCACACATTTCTGTAAGCAGATTGCATTGTCATTATCACATTATGCGTTTGGACACGTAATTATTGATACATAGCTACTTGTGTCCAAGTTTGTGTGAAAGGGGATAAATTGAATCAGATTCTCGTAAATGAAACTTAACACAAAAGTGCCGGATGATTTCAGGGCTTTATTGAACATACACATTGCACAAGCATTACTGCTGAGTCGCTTGTATATTGGATGGTGCATTGGCTTTTGATGTGCTAATATACTTCCAACACGGTAAATGTATATCTAGACGTGAAAAAAATTAAAGAGCTGATTTTCTCTGATAAATTTGTCACAAACCAATGAGCTTTCAATTAGCCGGGTACTGGGTCACTGATAACGTTGAATTAGGTTTTCTGCATTAGGTGCAATATTCATGCTTTCACTCGATTATATCGAGTGCTTTGAACGCTTTCAAATATTTATTATAATATGATTATTAAGCTTCTCAGTTAACGAACAAGCAATTATTTAAAAAAAAACCCATTTTAAATTATTGTTTTTAAAATAATTTCACTTCTAATATTTTTTTTTACTATACATTTTCTGTATCTACAACTTTTATTTCACACTCCGTGTATATTTTTAATTTGTATTCATATTCTATTTTTTTTTCTAAAATATTCTACTTTTTAATTCTATTTTTTTATTCTTCTTTTTATATTCTTTTTTCATTATATTTTTTATTTTGTTTTTTTATTATACATTCTGTTCTTTATTCTGTCTGAATTTTTCAAAATTTAATCTATTTACGAGCTCTCCCCTATATAGTTTGAAACATCCCGACACCTTTCCTGTCGTGAACGGTTCATTTTTGGGGATTTTAATGATCTATAGAAGAGAATTTACGTTCCTTTCGAAATGCTTCCCACTGATAACTTAATTAGAAGTCATCAGTGCCATATGTGAGTGCACCATTAATCTTGTTTCTAATTTATATTTTCACTTTTTCCAGGATTTTCGAGCTCGTTTCACACAAATAGATCTTCTAGGATGATCACAGATCATCAAACCGGAAGTATGGGGTATGGATATTAAAATAGAAAAATAAGGAATCTGCTTCGTTAGAATTGTCAGTAAAAAAAATCATTTTTGGAATATACTCTGGTCAATAAATTGAATAAATAAAATACTAATATTTAATTTATCGAATTTTCAATTGACGAAAATGTAAGTTTTAATTTATTTAATATTTAATTAATATGGATTTATCTAATTTTCACTCAACTAAATTTAAACTAAAAAAGATGCTTATTTAATTAGTATTGAGTATGTCGTTTAGTATTTAAATATCTATATTGCAGTTAAATTCATAATAATGTTAAAAATACCATCAACAAATTCATTCCTTTTAATTTTTGAGACTTAAAAATGGAATTTCGGCGAAAATAAAAACTTGCTTTGATAAAACTCATTGTAGCGTTTCATTAAATTTTTCAGACACGACACCTTTTTCAGTGTTTCTTATAAAGTAGTTTTTAAAAAGAGTGGTTGTTGTTTCTCTAAAATTATATCCTCATACTTTTATATACTTCTAATTGTTGATTAAATTAATTTGTTCATTTGATTTTCTGTAAACTGGAAATTACAGAAAGGTATGCGGTTTTCCCTCATTCTCTCTTATAGCTCTTTTTAAGTACTCTCTAAATCTGAATAAGCGAAATTTCACTGATTCACAGAGATAAGTATACCACTAATTCCAATTAGCGTATACATATATGCTAAAGAATCAGTGAAAAATCACTGAATAATCAGAGAGAAATTTCTCTGTACGCTGATGATTGGAATATTAGTGGTATACTTCTAAAATAATTCAGATTTAGAGAGTACCATTAATATATAGTATTAATCAAAAATATTATAAAAGTTAATGATTATGGCCTTGTCAAGGATAGAAAAATAAGAAAACCTAATTTAAAAAAAATTGTAACTAAAAATTTGTTTAGCTAGATTGTTGGAACCTAGCTGTACTGTATATGTACCAATTACTGCGAATGAACCAATTACTACAGTTTTTTGAAAAAAATTATTATGCACTTTTTAAAAGTAAAAAATTAATACAAATTAATTGAAAAAATTATTTAAAATCTTACTTGAAACAGTTGCCAATAAAAATGTACATTTAAATTATTAATTATTTAATTATTCTACACTCTAAAAACAAGTGTTTTAAATTAAGATATTTTGGCGTCTTTGTTATATCTAAGTCATAAAAACAACCGGTTTACCAAAATGGTTCCGCAATGGTTTGGGAATTGTATAGATATATAGAAGGTTCATAATAAATTGATTTTATTGGTGATTTTATAAACAAAAACGTTTATTTAAACATTTTAGAAGGTTTTTTTTTTACTTTTTAAAGCAATTAATTTAAAAGTTTGAGACAATTACTTCTTTTAAAAGAACAAAAATCCTAAGCATAGAGCGCAGATTGTTAAGCAATGGTTAATATAGACTATATCCTATTTACTAAAACAGCATCTCCCAGATCTAAATTCTACAGAATGTTGATGGTAAGATGCTTAAAGAAATTAAAAAAATACAATATATCAAGCTAAAAGTTGTTCAAAGAGAAAATTTTATAAATTTAGAACAATAAAGATCAAAATTATGTGTTGAAGTTCTAACCGCTTAAAAAGTCTTATTAATGCAAAAGAATTTAAGAAGGACCTACAAAATATTTGTAGGTATTTGTATTTAAATGTTATTTTTTATAACACACAAAACCTGTAAGTATCAAAACATTGCATAATGATGCCATTTTTTGAATCAATTATAAGAAATGATCTAAAAAATGGTATTATTATGCAACGTTTTAATGCCTTTAGGTTTTGTGTGAAATGAAAGACTATACCAGTACACTGAGAGAAAAATTTGGTAAAAATTCCTGTGCTGTTCATTATAAAAGCGACACAGCTGTCAGTCACTTAAATTTTACCATGCTGTCTTAGAATTTTTACCGGATTTCCTACAATTTTTAATTTTTTACTATAGCAAATCCGGTAAAAATTGTAGGACTGCACGATAAAATTTAGGTGGCTATCAATTATGACGCTTTTATAGTGAAAAGCACAGAAAATTTTACTAGAATTTTTTCTCAATGTACGAATACTTTTCAAAATTAGACTATGTTTTATTAATTTAAGTATTGTGTAAGAACAAATTGTTATTTTTTACAAATATTTACGTTTATAGATAGCTTAATAAATACACTATCCAATGCCAATAATAACAACTGTCTAAAAAACTATTTAAATAATATTTAGAGCTGTGCAAAAACTCGAATTTTGCATGGGATCGAAATTCGAACCGAACCGAGCCCATGTAAATTCTCATGGAGAGGATCGAATTTTACAAATTTGCACAGCTCTAGTAATATTCTATAGCCATAAAGTTTATAATTACAAAGGTACGAATACTTATGGGAGCCACTGTAAGATACTTGTATCGTGTTAATAGTGACTATGCAATTCATCCTAAGACGTTTGTTTTTGCAGTGCACCGTTAAAGAACATTAAAAAATCCATTGAAGACCACCTTAAGAAACAATTTGCCAATAGACTTCTGACCGACTGCCCAGAAGAATCGTCTACAATGCATTTTATTTTTTATATAAGATACTTCAATCGTGTTAATAGTGACTATACAATTCATCCCAAGATGTTTCTTTTTGCAGTACCGTTGAAGAAAATTAAAAAACCCATTAAAGACCATCTTAAGAAACAACTTATCAAAAGGCTTCTGCCAACTGCCCAGAAGAATCGCCTATAATCCATTTTATTTTTTATATAAGATACTTCAATCGTGTTAATAGTGACTATACAATTCATCCTAAGACGTTTCCTTTTGCAGTACCGTGGAACAAAATTAAAAAACCCATTGAAGACCACCTTAAGAAATAATTTGCCAAAAGGCTTCTGCCAACTGCCCAGAAGAATCGCCTATAATCCATTTTATTTTTTATATAAGATACTTCAATCGTGTTAATAGTGACTATACAATTCATCCTAAGACGTTTCTTTTTGCAGTACCGTGGAACAAAATTAAAAAACCCATTGAAGACCACCTTAAGAAACAACATACCAAAATGCTTCCGCCCTACTGCCCAGAAGAATCGCTTATAATCCATTTTATTTTTTACATAAGATACTTCAATCGTGTTAATAGTGACTGTACAATTCATCCTAAGACGTTTCCTTTTGCAGTACCGTTGAACAAAATTAAAAAAACCCATTGAAGACCACCTTAAGAAACAATTTGCCAAAAGTCTTCTGTCCGACTGCCCAGAAGAATCGCAAATAAATCACAAGATATGGAGCAATTTCTTGTAATTGTTGGAGAGAGGTCTAAATAGCCGAGCGTGCCAAGATGTTTCTTATCCATCTCCCGTGGCGAAGAGTGCTCAATTTCCTGACTGCGGTGGCTCTTGGCGCCCGCGACTTTTTGGCCAGTTACCGCTAAATCTTTACGGATAAAAAGAGCGGAAAGTAGAATTGCCGTTGGCGGAGCCTTAAAGTTAAGTACTATAAATAGTCTCTTTAGTTGACGGGGGTAGACGAATGGTGGAGACAGTGTCCTCGGCACAATGCGTGTCGTCCCAACGAACCTATTTTCAGAGATAGCATCTCCCATCGTGTACTCTCCTATATACTGTCGTTTCAACCGCTAAAGCTCTATCTGTATACTGAATCGTTTTCGGCTCGTAACCGGCCACAGCTGTTTCCTCGCTTTTTCGAAATCCATCGCTCGGGTCCCACCAACACAACAATCCACCCGTCTACCTTCCTTTTGGCTGATTTAATTCCCGCATAAACGCCTCTGCCCTGCCCTGCCTTTCCCTTCCTTCCACGAGATACAACGGGGCAGGTGTGAACCTTTCATGCATGCGTGGATATTTCCTCTGTGGCATTACAATCGACTGGGACCGAGCAACTGGGACAAATGACTATCGTCCACCACCACAAAAGGGGGACCAACTCCCTGGACTGTGTGTGAGCCACCGTTTTCACATTTTCCAGACAGGGGATTAGAGGCTACATTTCTAGTCAGTTACATTTTATTCTCAATCTGTTCCGTTGAGTATTACTTATAAAGAATCTTTCTCCGGTGAATCAGAGGGATGAGAAAAGAGTTATCTCGGAATGCCCATTTAATCTTCTTAGATCCCAGATAAAGGAATTGTTTGGTGGGTCTGGTGACTTTGGGGCTGCTTCTACATGCACTTGAATTAATTGCTTCATTTATCATCTCTCTTGAGTTATGACAATGTAGCCGAAAATAATAAAATCTCAAGATCTATCGTGCGGTGTTAAATTTCCAAATTACGTTTTGACACCGCTCAGTATGATATTTCGAAATTTATAAATTGCAGTTGAATTTAGATAAATTGTGTCTTGGATAAATTAATTCTTCATTCAGGAATTTGTGAATGATACCTTGATTCGGCAATTGGTAAAAGGTGCCTCGATTTTTCGGAATTTGTCAAAAGATAATATTCTAATTCGAGATATTCTAATTCTAATTCGAGGATTTATGAATTCCTGAAATTGAGATTTTTGTCAGTTATCGGTTCATCTCGCAGACAGGGAGAAATTTGTTTTGAAAAAAATACGCCTCTTCGTGGAGGAAATAAATGAGGTGAGAAATATATTGGTGAGAAGATAAAAATAAACCTGTCTAAGGAACGTTTCCCTTTGTGAAAATTAATATTTCATGACAAGAGAATAATATATCCGGTTTCTTGGATTAGGTATTACTTATTTATGCACTTATATGCCTAGATTCTAGGCGGTACTTACATCTAAATAAATATAGATATATAGTAGAATTATCAAGTGAAGACAAATGAGATTATAACTCTATGATCATTCCAACTTTTTAAATGAGTCTTCTCAGATTATGCTAATTTGGATCTAATTTTGAAAATTTACCCTCAAACTGCACCTCAATTTCCTCTTAAAATCAAGTTAAACTACTTTCAAATATGCAGGGATTTCATTCAAGTAAAACCTCGAGTAAAATTACCCACAATTTAAGACGAGTTTTTTAATTGCTAAAATAAATAACCTTTTTTTAATCAAGTAAAAGTAATTTTAAATTACTTTTGAATTCAATTAATTTTTAAAACTGAAGTTAAATTAAAATTTTTGCTTTCTCATGGCGTAATCTTAGTATTTTAAATTGAAATTAAACTATCTCTAACTAGAAGTGAGATTTTAAAATTGCTCTCTAAATCTGAATTAGTAGTTTTCTACTAATGAATTAGGGAAAAGTGAGCTACTATTAAATAAGTAAGAATTTTACTATTTTTTAGTAGAAAACTACTAATTAAATTAGAAAAAAATGTACTTATTTTAAAAGTAAAGTTTTACTACTTCAATTTAAATAAACAAACAACAGAAATGATTTTTAAAAAATTTAGGTTAAACTACCTCTAATTGGATGAGAATTTTTCAGAATCGAAATTAAACTACTACTGAAAAGCGAATTTCTTATCAAATTAAAGTTTATAAGTGAAAGTATTTCATTTCAAGTAGAACTAACCCTAACTTCAGTTTTGAAAACTACCCCCATTATAAATCGAATTTCTTTAATAATCATAAAATAAGTAAAAAAAATTTAATTTGTAAAACTACAATTGCTGTAGATGAATTTTTAATACTTTGGTTAAACTACAACCCTATAATTACAAACTAATAATTTTTAAATTAAACTAAAACTACCCCTAACTACAACCAAGTTTCTGAAATTTAAATTCAAACTTTACCCTAAAACATACAATTTTCTTGGAATTGAATTTGAACTACATCCAATTAATTAAAATTGTTTGGAATAAACATTAAACTACCCCTAATTGCGTCCTCATTTTTCTCAATTGTAGTTAAATTATCCTGAATTACAAGCTACTTTTTGGTTTTTTAGTTTAAACTACCTCTAATTTATAGACAATTTTTCAAATTTTAAATAAAACTACCCCTAAAAAGTGAAATTTCTTATTAAATTAAAGTATATAAGTGGAAGGATTTAATTTAAAATAAATCTACCCCTAATTTGAATTTTGAAAACTACCCCTATTTTCAATCAAGTTTTTTTAATGATCGTAACATAACTAAAAAAAATTAATTTGTAAAACTACAATTGCTGTAGATGCATTTTTAATACTTTAGTTAATCTATAATCCTATAATTACAAACTTATAATTTGTAAATCAAACTAAAACTTCCCCTAACTTCATGCGAATTTCCTTCTAACTAAAATGGAAAAAAACTACCTCGGAAACTTCAACCATTAATTTAAAAGTGATATGAAACTGTCCCTAATTAAAAGTATGAATGTCAAAAATTGAAATTAAATTACCTCTAACTTCAAGCGGATTTTTTTAGATTAAAAACCTACCTAAAATTCTGAAAAAAATTAGTAATAATAAAATGAAATTACCCCTATTTGGAAGTGAATTTCTCTTCAACCGCGATTGATTGAGATCAAACTACTTAAAATTTTAATATACAATTATTTTTAAATCTTAAAAAATTTTAAGCAATCAAATTTATCAAACTTTGAAAATTAAACGCATACAAATTTATTAGAACGGAAAATTAGTTGCAGTTAAAATTCATTAGTATCGAGAAATTTGACTCCTTGAAATTCAAAAGCGCATAATTTTTAAAGCATTACAAATTAACTGCATTCAAATGCAGGAACATTAAAAGTTTAATACATATGCAAATTTCTAAAATCGAAATTCGAATGCAATGAAAATCTGAAGCTTTGAAATTTAGACGTCTGTAAATGTAGTCTGGAGAATTAATTACAACTAATTATGATAATGAAAAGAGTTAATTGAAACTAGAATTTGCAATTCAAAAAAATTGGACACATGTTAATTGAGAGCAATTAAAAATTAAAACGCTTAAAGTGTCTGATTAGCATTTGAAATAAAGATCATTCACATTCAAAAATCTTTAAAGTTTAATGTACTTAAATTTGCAAGGATTGAAAAATACTCTCGACAGAATGGGGAAGCAATGAAAATTTAATCGTGAACATCTAAATTTGAAAATATGTTTAAATACAGGGGTTTGTAAAAATTGATCAAGCGGAAATTTATATTCAGCTATTTTGATTAAATTAATTTGAATGATATTTTGTTAGTAATTTCTGTAAAAATAAAAACAGAGAGCTTAGGGATTAATTGCTAAAAATTAAATTTAATAGCTGAATATAAATTTTCACGTGATCAATTTTTAAAAGCCCCTGTATTCAATATCGAGAATAATTTTCATTTTTTTTTTGTTTTCTAAGTCAACAAAGTTTTATTGAATCAGTTTACATCGTCAGGTGTAAAGTAAAATTTTTGATAAAAAACAAGTTTTAATGCCGTGTCATTGCTTTAATAAAAAACCGGCTTAGGTGAAGTTAGAAGGGAGAATGCAGAATTGAAAAAAATGTTTCCTGATCCACCCAAACGACGCCACGAATTTAAGATCGTTTTTTAAACCCACGGTGTAAGCGAACCCAATGCTCGAATCTAGGTACTGAAAAATTGAGTCAGTAGAAATGGGACATATAACCAGACAATTTCAAGAATAACTTTGAACTATAGATATTTTTATTATTCAAAAGACATTTCGATAAAAGGAGAATAGTATAACTTTACCATCGTCTTATAAATAATAAAAATACCTTAATTCACAATTATTCCTGAAATTGATTTCCATTAACAATGAAATTACGATTAAGATAATCCGTTTCGATCGACGCATGTTTGCGGTAATGATATAAAAATGATCTTTTGTTCTGGCAAAGGGTAATATTGGAGAAGAGGACATTTTAGGAAGTCTTAATGGCATGAAACCTGGAAAGAAGCTTTTCAATTTTCCTCCTTTTCCCATTATCTTATATAGGATCTTCGTTGATAAGGCACACATTACCCAGAGTCACTTATATTCTCGGCTTAAACGGAGGTAACTTTCTGCAAAGTTTGTAGTTGAGGCTTATTTGCTTCAGTGAGATAGCTTTACGGGCTTTCCTTGTTGTCGGGCAAGTTCTCTTTTTTTTTCTCTCTCTCTCTCTCTCTCTCTCTCTCTCTCTCTCTGTAACCATCTCGAGGAACGTAATTTCTTCTTAAGACCCTGTCGACGGAAAGGCGAGGTTATTTTCCCACCGGATTTCTTTTCGTTTCGAGCTCACTTTGCTGGGAGGCAAATTCAAGGTCGACAAATTTGCATACGTCGTAGTCCCATTTAGGGTTGAAACTCGAGACCCTTTTGCTTCGAGAGGAGGCACTAGATACGATTTTGTTAGGTCCACTTGATTAAGCCGAGATAATCAATTACAGCACATTTGAATACGTCGACCATTCTTGCAAATTAGATTGTTTCAACTCACTCCAGGGCTTAAAAGAAAGACTCGTTTTTGGCCTTTCTCTAAAGGCTCATTTTAAAATCAGAGACAAATTACTTAAGATCTTCATTAGCGAAAGATCTTCTTTTCTTGCATCAAATAAAAGTCTCGCAAAGTTATGCATTTATTTTATTATCTCGTTTTTCTATTAAACCGTATACTGTACGAATATTTTTTCTGTTTAGTGAACACAAATTGTGAAATCAGGTATTTTAAGGTATATCTCTCGGTTAAATACAGGATCAGAAAAAAATTCCAGTGAACTTCAAAACTTTTCGGAATCTATATTTTTGGGAAGGTTAAAGGTCCTTTTATGTAAAAAAAACTTGTAATATTAAAAATTGTTTATTTGCACACATTTTTAGGCAGTAGAAATTTTCTCTTACGTCGCTTCTTTACACTGTAAAAACAGGTGTCTTACAAGTGTCTAATTTTAAGACATAAGACGTTTAGAAAGCGTCTTACAGGCATTTTTAAGACACTATCTCAATGGTTTGAAATTAAGACACCTCAAAATGTCTTAAAAGTAAGGACAAAATAAGACACTTGTTTTTAGAGTGTACAAACTAAAATTGATGCTATTTTGATTTATCCCTTTAAGGTCCAATGGGACATACGTTGTTTCATAAACTTATTTAAAAGAACATAACTTTTGAGCATATAAACCAATTCAGCTAAAGATTTTTTCAATTCGAAAAATTCAACAGATTCAGATTATTTTTCTCCGTGAAAATGCAATTATATTCGGGGGTATTTTTATAGTTACATTACCGGCCAAAATTGTGGGACCACTTACAAAAATGGGATTAAAAACATGTTCGTCTGAAAATGTTGATAACTCTGTCAGATATTAACGAATTGAAATTTTTCATAGACCATTGGAAAGTTTATAAAATTTACCGTTAAATGGTCCTATTTGAAAGCTTTTTTGATTAATAGAAATGGAGATTCAATGTGATAAACACAGGTGGATTTTTCTTTTTTTGTGAATTTTCAATGTTCAAGTTTGATAGGCTGCATTTTCCAGAAAAGTAATTGAAAAAATTTTTAATTAAGCTAAATTAAACCTTGAACTATTAGCTTTAAAATAAGCCAAAGAAAATTAAAATATCTTAAATGGTTCAAAAGTTATAAGTAAATGTGTATAAAAAACAAAACGCAACAATTCCTTTGTTTCCTCCCCTCTCTGTCTGTTTACCATGTTTTTAAACAGCCAAAGGTGGTTAACTTATAACTTTTGAACCAGTCAAGATATTTTACTTTTCTTTGGCTCATTTTAAAGCTAAGAGTTCAAGGTTTAATTTAGCTTAATTTCAAATTTTTCCAATTACTTTTCTGAAAAATGCAGTCCACCAAACTTGAACAATGAAAATTCGCAAAAAAGGAAAAATTCACCTGTCTTTATCACAATGAATCTCCGTTGCTATTAGTCAAAAAGGCTTTTAAATAGGACCATTTAACGGCAAATTTTATAAGCTTTCCAATGGTCTATGAAAATTTCCAATTTGCTAATATCTAACAGAGTTATCAACATTTTAAGACGGTCATGTTTTTAATCCCATTTTTGTAAGTGGTCCCACAATTTTTGCCGGTAGTGTATATGAAAGAGCATATATATTTGAAAACTAAAATGATTTCTTTTCTAATTGAAAAATTGGTTTAAAAAATCGCCTCCCATTAGTAACATGATCTAATTGGTCAAATAACATTATTCTTGGACACGTTTAAAGCCAGGGTCATTCCTCAATTATCCTGAAAAGGTCATTCGTCCGTTACAATGTCCGCCAAAAGAGATTAAAATAAATCGAGTATTTTCAGGCCAGTTATTCGGTAACGCGACGTGTGAGCCGTCCGTTTTACAAATTTTCCTCTCGTGTAATTTAAATTGGATTCCAGAGCCAGAAAGTAAGAACGCCCGATTTAATTAAAGCTCATTTCCATACATAATGTATATGGGTGGAAGAATTAATCGAGAGCTGTGATTTCCGTCAGAATCAAAGCTACTTTAAGTTGCTCGAACTAGTTGGCTTTTCAATGTACACAGAAAGAGAGAGAGAGAGAGAGAGAGAGAGAGAGAGAGAGAGAATGAGAGAGTGAGATATCTCGAAGGGGAATTTAAGGAAAAGAGAAAATAGAAAAGAGAAGAAGATAAGAAAGAGGGACTGGTAGAAACTCCCATCTTATAATGAAGTTCGCGCGACGGAAAAATTAATGGCGGAACTCACAAGGAGGGCGCAAGGGGCAGATTTCGTTGCCAGAGTTAAAAGATGGGGAGAGATAATGGAACCGTGGAATTAGAATGGAAAAAGGACCATAAGGAGCAAGGAGTAGTCAATTTCTTATTCTTCTTCTTAGCGAGATGTAAAAACCGCTTTTCTTGAACGGTAATCATCTGTGTGACTAAAATAATTGTAGCCCTAAATTGTAATCCCTTGAGGAGGAAAAGGGGTGCATCTAGTTATCGAGTCACCTTTCCCATGGAAATTCGTACACCGGGGAACCGTTTCGAATTAGCTTTGCGGGAGGCCCGAATAATCGGCCGTAGATACTATAAAAAACGAGAGAAAAAGCAATCGACCGACATCGATGACGCCTTGTTCGTGTGGTAGAATACACGTAGTCACTTGAAAGGCGACGTCTCATATGAATAATTTATTAAGGACGTTTATCACCAGTACTAGCTCTACCCGGTAATGCCTTGCGGCGCTTCCTCCAACGATCGAAGGGTTTCTGACACGGCTCGTAATACGAGGGCTATTATTTTAAGCGATCTGTGGCGTTACCGTCACATGGAGCTTATCCATCCATATTATTCCGAGATTAATGATAACAGAGCCTAACCAACAAGATGAATTCTCCACGAGTGCTTTCGATTAGTCTTGCCAATAAAATCACAGAAAAAAAAATAACCTACCCGAAAATCATATTTGATTTGACTCATTTACAGTTGGATTGAACAGAACTCTGTTCTCGAAATTCCGTAACGCCAATCCCATTGATTCAACTTATTTTTGATCTTTCTTTCAAATCTAATTTCTATTATTTTGTTATCCGAGTGTACCTACCTTTCTTATCTCTCTACCTACAATCTTTGTCTCTCTATACCGTAACGGACGAACAGCGTAACAGGCCTACAGCTGGCTGATTTCTTATATAGGATTTTATAATAGTCAAGTGCGCAACGTTGACAAAAAAACCAAGATAAAAAAAAGTTTCTTTATAAGAGTTGACTTTGGGCCTGTATCATTTTGACACAATATTTTATTATTTTTCGTAGCACATGTTATATTGATCAAACTAAGATAATTTTATTTTCTACTCCTACTTAAATCAAAGATTTTTAAGTCTTGTTTATTTAATTGAGTTTAATACATTGAATTAATATTAAAAGACTCAAATAATCAAGTAAATTAAATTATTCAATTATTAAAACTTAAAAATCTTTTGGTTTTAGTAGAAGTACAAAATACATTTTTTTTTTAGTTTGAACAATATAACATGTACTGCGAAAAAATTTGTGTCAAAATGAAACGGTTATATATTCTGCAGTTAAAGATTCTCCAACAACGGGAATAACTGTATGAGGAATTGAAATACATTGCAGTTTAAAACAATAAAGATTAAAATAAACTAATAATTTAAGATGAAATTCGTCAATCCAGTTTCTCTTGTTTTTCTCGAATCTTATATAACCGAAATTAGAGTGACAGACGAAATCGAATTAATAATTTATAATAAGAAGCTTTCGAGGAATTATTTTAATCATCGGTAGATTAAAGCGTTGCATATTAATCCATTTTGATATTAATTAAATAACAGGGCTGCCAGCGGACTTGCAAATTGAAAATAGTAAAAAAAAAGTGACTTTTTAATTTAAAAAAGTGAGTAATGAGTAAATAAATATTTGAAGAAAATACTTGAAAAATTGACGAAACAATTGAAATGTTATGAAACTAATTGAATGACATGAATAACTGAAAGCTGGTGTAAAAATTCAAAATTTAAAGACAATAATTAAAGAATTGAAGAAAATATTAGAATTTTGAGGAATATTATTAAAAATTGAAGAGAGTAATTTAAAAACGGCAAAAACATTTAAAAATGAAGAAAGTAATTAGAGTTTGAAGAAAATAATTGAAATTTGTAGAAAATAATTGAAAAAGATGTAAAAAATTAATAAATTCATGACAATTATAAAAGAAATGAAGAAAATGATTGAAATTTGATGAGAAATATTTAAAACTGGTGTAAAAAATTCACAAACTCATGACAATAAATAAAAATTGAATAAAATAATTTTAATTTGTAGAAAATAATTCTAAAATGGCAAAAATAATAGAAAGAAAATAATTGGAAAATGACAAAAATAAATAAAAAATTGTGTAAGAAATTTAAATATTCATGACAATAATATTTAAAGGCTGAAGAAATTAATTTATAGAAAAAATATCATTGGAAATTTTCTTGTACAAAATTTAAAAAATAGGAGAAATTCTTGGTACTGTAAAATTATTCTGTGTACATATATACATAAATTATATATTATAATAATTTATTTTAATTGACTAATTCAACTAGTAAAATTTTAATATTCCTTCAGTAATTTTCTTTATGGCAATTAGTTACTTTCTAAACAAATAATTAATTATTTTTAACTTTATCAGATTTACCTAATTAATATTAAAGATTTTACGATTTCTAAAAACGAATTATAGTCAAAATTACAGTCAATCTTAAATTATTTATAACTTATTTTTAGCTAATTCAAATAAAACAGATTAATAATCTGTTTTATATTTGTCATAATCTGATGACAATAATCTTATGACAATTAATAAGAAATTTGATTAAAAAAACTTTAGAATGTGAAAATTTAAGAAAAATAAAGAAAAAAAAAGAATCTCACCAAAAGCTATTATTATTTCTTTGAATAAAAGTTTTTAACAATATAAAAATTGGGATTGATTAAAATTTTCATTGTTTGCATTTTAAACTGATTTCGATTGATTTAAAATTATAATTAAATAATAATAAAAGCAATAAATTAAATTAAATTTTGACTCGACTGGATTTTATTTAATAAACTGGAATTTGGACAAACTGAATTAGTTTTTGAAATAACACGTACTTTTTATAAATACAATTTAAATAATGATGAAAGGGAGTTTTTTTTAATTAAAGGTAATTTAAAAATCACTTAAATATTTAGTTTTAATATCAAATAAGAAGGTGGTATTGAAGATTCAATTTTGATGCGATTAAAATTGATTATCATACTCAATTTGATCTCAGAATTTTTTTTAACGTTTCCAAATATATTTTCAAATAAATGACCGATTTTTTCGATTAAGCAGCCATTGATAAAGTTTCGCGAATTTATTTTCTTCTTCTCCTTAAACGGATTTATTTGTTACTTAAGGCAACTAATCGAAGGATTATACGTGTAGATCTTGGGTTTACGATCAAGTAGCTGTAAAGCTTACTTCTTTCCAACTAATCGACCGGTTGGTCAACCATGGATTTCTTCGCCTCAGGTTTCTGATTTATTTTCCAGATAAGCTCTAAACGCATCAGTTACAACTCTCAGACTTGTCAAGTCAAACTATTTTGAATCAGCTACTACAAATTAAATTAAGTGGAAATTAAAGTTTTATAAATGAGATAAAATTTAAATTCGAGATAAAAAGATTCGGTTTAGTGAGCCGATATCGAAAAGTACTGTTTTCTAAATTAAACTATCAAATTTCACTTGAAAAATTATTCCCAAGAATTTCCAATTTCACAGCAATGCATTATCGTTCTTTTTGATTTATTTTCCAAGTTTCAGAAAAATGGAAGCTGCATTCAAATGAATTTAGGAGATTGAAAATATTGGTCAATTTCTCAATAGAATATATTTTGTCAAGAGCGAGTGGGCAATTAACCAGCTAATTAACCGATTTTGCCAAAGGTATATCATTAATTACTTTAGTACTTCGTTTTCAATTTCATTACTTTTCAGCGATTGGATTTTAAATACGGTGAATTTTCAGCGCTTTCAAAGTTAGATGGTTTCAAATTTTAATCCGCTTGATTCGCGGAACTTTGGAATTTAAATGCAATTAATTTTCAAATAGTTTTCAAATTTTTACGTATAATAAAAGTTCGATAACTTTTTTATTTATCAAAATTTTGACTGAATCTGCAGATTTCAATTTTCTGAAATTAGAATAAAAAAAGTTCAACGCTTTCAAAATTCGAACGTGTTAAATTTTGAATGCTTCAGAGTTTATTTTTATTTAACCGAATTCTCAAAAGAATATATGTATAATGTAAATTTCGAAAATACTCTTTTCTAAATTAAATTATCGAATTTCCTTTGGAAAATAGTTTTAAAGAAATTCGAAATTTGTACATTCCAATTCCACAGAAACGCATTATCGTAGAAATGGTCTTTTTAATTCATTTTGAAAGTTTCACAAAGACGGAAGTGAATCAAATAAATTAAGAGGTCGAGGTCAATAAATTTAAACATTGGTTCTTCTTTTTTAACTAATAAAACGTATTTTATCATATTGGACAAATGGACAGCTAATTAACCGACTTGGCAAATTGTATTTAATTTTAAAATAAAAAAATATTTTGGTATGAGTGAATAAATAAAAACTGAGTTTTTAAAGTATATTCTCACAAAGAATGGTGAATCAAGATTCTCTGAAGAAATATTTTCTATTCCCAGGATACCTATAATGAACCATGTGTTTTATTTTCTGACTGAATGACAAGGCAAAATAAAAAACCGAAAAATTCAGTTTACTTTTAAAATTGCCAGCTGTCAGTAACTATTTCACGTTGTCTTAATTTCCGAAGAATTATTCTATGGAGCAATATGTTTCCCTTAACGAGAGAACAAATAATCCGATTTGAAATCCCATCAGTCTGAAAAATTTTTCATCTTTCATGAATTCTGTCCCAACTCAATTCTGTTAATCTGTCGCACATTTCGAAGTGATTCTGCGTTTACACTTTTTTCTTTCAAATGCGCCATTTTTCATGTCGGTTCTCTCTTCCACGCAACTTCTCATTTAATTAATGGATTAGTTATCGCGTGTGGAAAATATACATTGTGCGAGAAAGAATTCGTTTGAGAGAAATGAAAATTTATTTGCTTATAACATTATTATGATATTTATTTCGTATGAGTTTATCTTGCTATTTGTTAAACTTTAATATTTGTTTATCAAAATTACCTTAAAGTAATATTTGTTTATGAATTTAATATTCGTTTATAAATGTAACTTGATGTTAAGTTAGTAAACTAACTTTGATTATTAAAAATGTAAAAGCCGTTGTTTTAGATTGAGTCTTAATTTAAAGATTATAAATTTTCGATTATCCAATTTTCAGTTTTCGAATATGATTAAGATCAAATTCCAAAGTTTTCGAATTTAAACGTTCCCAAATTTAATTGCATCCAATTTTCAAAGTTTCCGAATCCAATTACGACAAATTGTTGATTTTCTGATCGAGTGGAAAATTCGTGTAAATAATTTAAATGCTTGACTACAATTTGTTGATTTCTGGTTATGTAATGCTTTTTACATTAAATTGTTTTATTCTTCCATTTGATATGTTACTTTGTTTTTTAATCAATATAGAGTTGTTCTATAAGTAATTGAGACTAATTTAAAATGATTAATAAATAAAAATAGTAATTTTGTAAGTTATTCTCTTTTAGGAAAAGTTACTTTGAAATATTAATGTTAGTAAAAATACACTCACGAGCAAGTATCACGCGATTTATGAAGATATACCCATACACAAAAATTGCGTTTCTGTAGATTTACTCATTAGGAAATATCACTTCATATTTACAGATACACTCCATAAACATCACGGGACATTCATTCTCGATGTTTCAGAATAAATTTTTTTAAAAACAACTAATGTCTTCATAAAAATGTTCCAAATTAATATTTATGTTAAAGCGATGCTTTTGGATTCGTTAAACCGAAAGGGGAATTTACAAGTGAGTGCCGCTAAGGAAATAAAAATTGTTTGCATCAAACATGAATATTTTTCATACCATCAAAAAAATATGTTTAATATTAAACCATATTTCTTGCCATTTCAATCAAATATACTTTTTTTTCAGTGTGTTGAACTGAAAAATGGTTATGAAAAAGAGGGCCCATATCATATTGACACAAAACTTGCAGTAAAAATTGTTACTTTGTTCAACGCAGATGAATGTTATTTTGCACAATTACCAACATTAAAACTATTAAATTAAATTCATGCATTAAATTAATAATAAACGACTCACAAGTAACACTACCCAAGTGTCAATCGCAAATCACATTGAGACTATGTGCGTTTTGAAGATAATTGGAAAATATTAGTTAAGAAATTTTTCATTTTGGCAGACATGATGTTTTAAGGGTTGTAAATAGGGGTTGAAATTTCTATTATAATATAAATAATGCAAAAAGCTCATTGACCAGACTAGTAGGATACTTAAAAAAAAGAATAATGGGGTGAAGTTATGGGATGAAAGAAAAGTTAATGATGAAATAAAACACATATTGCTTCATTGTTTAAACAATTATTGTTTAACAATTTTGTAAGTATCCCACTAGTCTGGTCAATGAGCTTTTTGCATTTGTATTATAATAGAAATTTCAACCCCTATTTACAACCCATAAAACATCATGTCTGCCAAAATGAAAAATTTCTTAACTAATATTTTCCAATTATCTTCAAAACGCACATAGTCTTAATGTGATTTGCGATTGACACTTGGGTAGTGTTACTTGTCAGTTGATCCATCAAAACCAATTGTTTAATAACTAAAACTTAAAAATCTTTGTTTCCAGTAGGAGTACAAAATAACAACATCTCAATTTAAACAATATAACAATGATCACGAAAAGTTTCCTGTCAATACTATACGCGAAAAAAAACAGAATAATCGAGAGGGCAAAATCCAATTTTGAAATACTTGAAGATATTAACAAAAATGTTTTTTGGTTAATTTTGAAACAGTTAAACATTGAATATTGTATCCATAACAAAGAGCCAAAACACGCAATTTGATTGATAGAAACATCTTGAAGTTGACTTTTTTATGTATTGTCAGTTCCCCTAATACAACCTCTGATCGCCTCTGTACAATCTTGACAACAATAACGAAAAAGGATCGCTCAAGTGTTAGCTTCATATAGTGCGAAGATCACAATGTATCCTATTACAAAGTTTGGGGAATCCATCATCTAAGAGCCGACGCGACGGTCGAATCAAAGACGAGGATAAAAGATGCATATATACGGGATCTAAACACGCTTCGATAGACACAGTGCAGCTGTCCTTGGAAAAATCGAAGGAAGCGACAAACCTCCCGGGATCGACCTTGAAAGCCCAAGGGCCCGATCACGACGTGCGCTTTCGCCTGTAAATAATCAAACTTGAGTGGCAAGAATCGTAAAGGAACTCACGTGGATAGATGAAAAATTCTGGTATGGTCCCACGAGCTCCTGCACATCGACGACCAGTCTTGTCCGGCTTCTACCTGACGCAAATGGTCAATCTCACACAATCACGGACACAAGGACCTCCCTCGCATTCCACTGCATTTTCCTCATTGCTCAGAGCGTAACTTGCCTTCTAAAAAAACAAACTAAAGTCGATTTTGCTCACACCTGTCGGGCGACTTTTAATCCACGTGACTGCACATTATTTCTCTCACATGCACTCATTTCTTCAGTTCTCAAAAAATGGGATGGAGAATAGCCAATTTTGATTTAGTAACCGCTGTAATTTTACAGACGGAGGGATAATTTATGAGGAAATTATGAGGGTTGAAGGGAAAAGGATTATGATTGAACTAGACGAGTGGTATTGCTGATTGGAAAATTGATAATGGGCAATTATTGTTGTTGGTTTAGATAACTTGTCAATGGGTTGGATAATTGTCATCACTGGGTTTAGACAACCATCATCACTGTTTTCGACAACCATCAACACTGCTTTCGACAAGCATCAACACTGTTTCAGACAACCATCATCACTGTTTGAGAAAGCCGTCAACACTGTTTCAGACAACTGTCACTACTAATTTGAAAACTACCATCACTGTTTGGACAATTGTCATGAGAGAATTATCACCATCTATCAGAAAATTGCCATCACCTATCGTAAATTGATCACCACTGTTTTCGACAACTGTCACGGCTAATTAGAAAATTATCACCACTAGTTTAGACAAGCGGGATCACTGATGGGTAAATAATCATCATAAATGTTTTAGTCGAGTTGAAAAACACTGATTTGTTTTTTGCCAACACAGCATGTGTTTTTAAGAGGCACACACGCGCGACCCGGCCATCGTGCGGCTTTCGTCTGATATGAGGTAGAACTCGCACGCAACGCGGACCTGATGAGGGTAGAAGAGGGTAGAGAAAGAGGGGGGAGGATGTAGAGGGTGGTTGGAAGGGGTAGGAGCCAAGCAGCGGGAGTCGAGTAAAAAAGTGAACGGGGGTGCAAGTTGTAGAGAGCAATAGCACGGGAGTTGGAGAGAGAAGATAAAATAGAGGGAGAGAGAGAGAGAAGAGAGAAACGCCTCGTGGTTCTCCTGGAGATTTCGGCGTGTATCGCACTGAGGCTCCGATCTCACTGATTCCAAGTTGGTCTATGTTACGTGAAAGACTTGTGCGCAGCCGACAACCACCGTCAGTACCACCACGACCATTCGCCACCACCACCACCATCGTCATCCAGACCCCAAACCCCATAGCATTCTCGCTCTCTCTTTCTCTCTCTCTCACTCAACACCAACCCCGACAGCGCCCTGGCTAGCGACAGAGTTGAGCTAATCTCGAAGCTGAGCGAATCTTAAGAAGAGAGAGCCGAGGGTTGTAGCTGACTCTTGTACCTGTCGAGATCCTCTTCTTCAACTCTTGCGTGCCACTCGAGGGACTGCAATTCCAACCCTCCAGGTTTCTAATAACATTGCGGCTGGATCTTTGATGAAGCTAGATTGATGGTGTTTTGTTTGTCTCTGTTCTTTATGAGCTTTGGGGGGGTGATGTCTGCTACTTCTCGAGGGTGTGCAAAGGCCTCCAGTCCAGACAGTTCTCAAGATATTATTCTCTGGATACTTTGTTGTATCAGCAATATAATCAGGATATTCAATTAATATCATCTGTCTTTTAATATATATGAGTGTAACTAATGCAAAAGACAGGATCAGCCAAATTTAGGGGGGATACACGCCAGCAATAAACTAGAAGCTTATACTTAGGCAATAAACTAGAAAGCATGAAAAATGCTTTTTTCGATTGTTTTGAAATGATAAAATTTCTATTTCATGCGTATTGTTTTCATGTTGAACGAGTCAATTTTCAGTTAATCAACAATGCAATAAATTTTAGTTGGCATTTGTGAAATTAAAGAGGCTCCATGGTATTCAAATGAAAAGAAAATCTGTATGGAATTCGGTCCAATAAAAATGTGTACCTACTGTTGAAACATATATGCGAAATATTCAGTGTAAAATTTGCAATTAATTTTAAGTAAAATTCTTTTATTTATATGGTTCGAACAACCTATGATTCGAAGTTTTAACTTCACAGTGAGAAATGGTCAAATGGAATCGTTTATACAGTGGCATAACTATTAAGGGGCAAAGTGGGACAGTGCTCCGGGGCTCTTGAGCTCAGGAGGCCCTCAGTCAAGCCTAATAAACCTTTTTTTTCAGGATAAAATTTATAAAAATTAAGAATTAAAAAAATTTCAATAAATAATTGAAATCAAACGAAATAATTTCAAATTTTTCAAATTAAATGAAAAAAAATGAAACCAATTAAAAATTCGGGAAAATAATTTAAAAAATCATGGAAAAGTTTTAAAAATAAAGAAAATAATTTAAATTTGAGAAAATAACTTGAAAATCTTAAAAATAAATTGAAAAAAATTAAATAATGAAAAATTAGGGATAATAATTGAAAATTGAGAAAACAATGATTGAGAATTAAGATAAATAATATAAAATTGAAAAAATAATTATAATTTGAGAAAATAATTGAAAAAAATAATAATAAAATAATGAATTATTAATTTATAATTTCTAAATAAAGAAAATTTCAGAAAAATACTTAAAACTTTAAGAAGTTCATTAAAAAAAAAAAAATTATTAAAAATTAGAGAAAATAAATAAAACAAGATGAACATAGTTTAAAATTGAAGAGAATAATTTTTAATTAAACAGAAATAATTTAAAAATTTTGGAAATTACGAAAAAGAACGAAAGTGATTGAAAATTTAAGAAAATAATATAAAAATCATATAAATAATTGAAAATTGAATGAAATAATTGAAATCACAGATAAATGGTTTAAAATTTTGGCAATTATAAAAGAAATGAAAAAAATTGAAAATTGAAGGATATAAACTGTGGAACATAATTGAAAAATGATTTTACAATTTGAAACTTAAAGAAAATAATTGAAATGTGATACAAGTAATGATAAGTTGCAAAAAAATAAATCACATTTGAGTGAAATAATTGGAAAAACTACAGAATTTTGTTAAAAAAAAAAAAATAATTGAATTTGAGAAAAATACATGAAAATCTTAGAAATCAATTGAAAAAATTGAGAATAACTACAAATTGAAGAAAAGAATTGAAGAAAGCTAAAAGGAATTGAAATTTACGATAATTAATAAAAAAAAATTTGGAAATTACAAAAACAAATAAAAATAATTAAAAATTGAAGCAAATAATTGAAATTTTAAAAAAATAAGTACTTAATTTTAGAAATTGTGAATAAAAATTAACAATCAAGGAAAATAATTTAAGTATGATATAATTTATTCAAAATTGGAAAAATAATTAAGATTGAGAAAAATAATTGAAATATGATGAAAATAATTTCAATATGAAAGATTGAAAACAGTAAATAAAATTAGAGAGAAAAAATTGAAAAAATCATTGAATATATATTTAAAAAAAGAAAATAATTACAAAGTTACTTAAAAATTTTAATTAAAGTGAAAAACTAATAAATCGCAGAAATAATCGGAAATTGAGGAAAAGAACTATTGAAATTTTTAAAAATTATGCCAAAAGAATGAAAATAATTAAAAATCGAAGAAAATAATATAAAATTACACAATTTGATTTTAAAGGGAAAAAATAATTAAAAAATTGTTTAAAAAGTTGAAAATCGCAGACAATAATCTTAATTTGAGATAATAATATTTTCAATAAATTTAGAAAATTTATTGAAAAATAATCAAAATATTAAAAGATCGAGAAAATAATTGCAAAATAATAATAAGAAATTAAAATTGAACAAAATAATTGAAAATTGAGATACTTATCTATTTGATAGTTCAGTAAATTAATTCAGAAATTATGAAAACAAATGAAATTAATTCAAAATTGAAAAAAATAATTAAAATTTTAGAAAAATACTTAAAAATCTTTAAGAATAATTTTAAAAAATGAGATTTTAATTAACAATCGAGGAAAATAATTAAAAAATGTTAAAATTAATTCACCATTAAAAAAAATAATTGAAATATGCTGAAAATAATTTAAGATTGAGAACAAAAATTGAAATATGCTGAAAATAATTTAAGTATGAAAAAATTGATGACAGTAAATAAAATTTGAGAGAAATAATTGAAAAAGCCATAGAATATATTTTTAAAAAAAAGAAAATACTTACGATATTACTTAAAAAATTTTAATCAAAGACAATGATTAAGAAATTGCAAAAGTAATCGAAAATTAATGAAAATAATTGAAATTTTAGATAAAAAATCCAAATTTTTGAAAATCATGACAAAATAATCATAATAATTGAAAAAACGTTTAAAACATGGAAAATTGATGACAATAATCTAAATTTGAGATAACTGAAAATTTAGGGAATTAATTGAAAAATAATGAAAAAATATGAAAAGATGGAGATCATAATTGCAAAATAATAAAAAGAAATTAAAATTATTTAACAAAAAAATTGAAAATTGAGATATATATTTGATAGTTCAGTAAATTAATTGATAAATTATTAACATAATTAGGGGTTGAAAATAATAATTGCAAATTGCCAAAAATAGTGATAAATTAAAAAAGTTAATTTAAATTTGCGATGAATAAAATAATAATTAAATTGATTTTATAACAATGCAAAAAAAATTAAAATTGAAAAAGTAATAGAAAAAACTAAACAAAATAATGGAAATTTGAGGAAGGTAAATTTAAAATTTGTGAATATTTGAAAAACGTGAAATATGATTTAAACTTTTAACAGAAAAAAACATTTTTTGCAGTGAAGGTCACCAAAATTTCTTAATTTAAGACACTTTCAAAACATTTGTTTTTAGAGTGTATAATTTAAAGAAAAATTTAATTTATGAAATTCAAATTTGGAAAAAAATACTTTTAAAATATCTAAATTCCGGAGAACAACATTGGTGAAACAATAACTGTCAGTCGGTGTTACAATGAGATTTTTAATTTTACTCAAAAATATGTGAATTGTTATTTTTTATATATAAAAATGTGTTTTGTCTAAAATTAGAGAGTTGACGTGAGATTTTTATCTCCTCTCACTATTTTGACCTCACGTAATTAATAATTAAAAATTATAAAAGAATTTATAAAGATTCCTTCGAGAAATCTTTTAAACAATATATTTCATATATCGACTCGAAATAAAAAAATTTATCAGAATACCGATAAAAATGTACTAGTAGCTCTAATTATAAAATTTTTATTGTAAATGAGAAAAGTTTTACTTTTGTCTAAAAAAGTCCGTATTATACAAAAGCTATAAATTTTTACATTACTTGTAAAAAAAAGTTTTACGTTTGACGAAGAAAATTTATAAGCAGTTATAAATTTTTATGTAGCATATAAAACAAGTCAGGTGAAAAAATTTTTAGCTGTAAATATAAAAAAGTTTCGTACTACACATTTCTTAAATTCGTCATTTCCATAAGTTTTAAAAGACGTACGTTTGGTCTTTTTAATTTTGCGATATGTAATATACGTAAATTTACGAAGTTTACAGTTTTCAAATATTTAAAAGTACGAAAATATTTTTCTTTGCGAGAAGTTGTAACATTTATGTAAAATAAAAATTTTAATATTTGTACGAATTTTAAATTATCCGAAAAAAGAGATTAAAGCATGTTGTACACTAAAAATTAGTTAACAATTTAAATAAATAAACAATAATCTTTAAACGAATATTATACGTTAAAATAGAACGCAATAGCCATCATATCGTTTCAGGCAATAAATGGGTCAATTGAAACAACAAAAGATAATAATTTTACCCTTGATGATAAAATTTTAAAGCTTAAAATTGAATTATATTGTTGACGATTCATTATACTCTAAAGTTGTTATAAACAAAGTAGAACGACAGATACTCCATTCTCTATACATATATGAAGTAGATTTTAGTTACCCTCTTAACAATTTTTCCAACAATATTCATAATTCATAAACCAAATAATTTTAATTAGGATTTATTTATCCAAATAATAATTTTTCAACTAGCAAAAGTTCCATCGACTAGTTTTTATTTTCAATTTTTTTTTTTAAAAAAAGTTCTTTTAATGAAAAACGACCCTAACAAACTTGAAACAAGTAATAAAAGTTTTGAGCACAATTGAAAGAACACTTGAAAGTGTTATATACAAAAGTCAAAAAAAATTGTTTCCTGAGGGCAAATGTCATAAATGAACAATACAGATATATCATTCCACGCAGAAATAAATGGACAGAAGAAAGCAACGGAAAAGCTGATAAATAGGATTTTTAGAGGGAAAAGGAATTCCCTCAAATTGGATGAAATGAGTGCACACTGTTTTAGGGGAGATGTAATCTCAATCGAGAAAGACAATTTTCTTTGAGGGAATTCTCTCTGTAAACTCCAAAATCACCCGTGGAACAGTTAGAATCCCCTGAAAGAGAAAGAGAAAAATGAGCATAAAAAATAAAGAAAAACATAATTCTATTTTACCACAAAAGAAGATAAAACATTTTTTCAATATTAGTGGAGGTATTGATTTTGTTCCCCCAATTTTCATTGCAATTATAAAAATATCTTTCATTTTCTATTTATAGAAAAATTGTAAATGAGCAATGCAGGTTCATCCACACATTACAGAGAAGTTATTGGGTAACTTCAGAGGCAGGGTGATCTTATCAGTATCAGTACCGATGTTGGAGAGCGATATTAGATTAAACTTTGCTCCAAGAATGCTGCTGTTCCGATAACAATCAGCAACCCCAATTCTCTGCCACCATGCTGTTTCGACCCTGGCTCTAGAAACCTTCATCTCCGTTATTTATATATATGTACGACGTCCGGTCAAATAACTCCATCATTTCTATTTCCTGGAGATCCTTTTCTGCCCATTAAGATAAGATTAACTTTCCTAGTCCTCGGACATTTAAGATGCCAGGTGCTCCACTGTTTTTGTATGTCGGAATGGTCCAAAGTGTTTCAGAAAATCGATTTTACATAGTTCGATGCCAAAAGTTTTGTTGGCTCAATAGGATTACTTTGTTCGGTCTTAATTTTGAAGTTTTGTTCTCGAATTGATAGAATCTTTTGTATTTCTTTTACAAGCAATTAAATCGAATTATTACTGAAGAGAATTGGATGTTTTGGTTTCTTAAATCAAATTAGTGGAAATCGTTGATAATTATTAAAAAAAAAAAAATTATATCATGGTCTACTTTTTAATAATTGGAACGATAACTGAATATATTTTTGAAATAAAGAAATAATTTATAGAAACTTTAAAGAAAATAAGGCAACGGTCCCTACACTCGATTGGAATCTACACAGTCGAACTGTGATGATTTAATTGGATAAAACTAATTAATAGTTTTATTACATTTGTAAAAATAACGCTTGTAATATTCGAAATAATATTTGGCATTAATATTATTAATCTATTAATTGATTTTATCCACTTAAATTATCACTGATCGACTACAGATTAAAATCGAGTATAGGTACCGTTACCTTATAATTGGATTTGAAACAAAATTGAAAAAATGCAGGATAAAGTCTACTTCTGAAAGTAATTAAAATTGAAGAAAATAACTAAAAATTGATAAAGCAATGATATTTGTGGAAAAAAATTACAACAAATGAAGAAAATAAATGAAATATAAATGAAATGAAATGAATATAATTGAAAAATAAAGAGAAGTATAATTGAAAAAATAGAAGTACACAATATTGACATTTCAAGAAATAACAAAAAATTTTAATAAAATAATTGAAATGAAAAAATATACTCTCTAAATCTGAATTAGTCAAAAACTACTATTTTGGGGTTAAAATCGTGAACGAGTTTTCTTTTTTTCAATTAGTAAAAAATAACTAATTAATAGTAAAAAAAACAACTAATTCAGCAGTTAAATTTCACTAATTAAATAGTAAAAAATAACTAATGTAATTATAAATAAATATAAATAAATATGAATCTACTCATTCTTTTAGTAGTTTAACATAACCTAAAATTACTTTGACTAATTAAATTAGTAGTTTTTTATTAAAGTATTAGTAAAAAATTACTATTTGAAATGGTAAACGAGTTTTCACTGTTAAAATAGTAGTTTTTAACCATTTCAGATTTAGAGAGTATATTGAAAAATATTATTGGAATTTGCAGAAAACAATAAAAAATTTAATAAATTAATTAAAGAAATAAAAAATACGCCCTGTATGAAGAAGCAATAATTAAAATATGAGAATACTATTTGACAAAAAATAATAAAAATAATTATGTATTAATGAAAATAATTTAAAAATGACAAAAGAAATTGATGGAAAAATAGATTTAATAAAAATAATTGAAAAATTAAACGATACAGATAATTGAAATTGAAGGAAAATATTTAACAAATTGAGGAATATAATTGTAATTGAAGAAATAATTGAAAAATTACAAACCATTGTTCAAAATTGAAGAAAACAGTTAAAAATTGAGGAAAATAATTAAAAAATGTGAAAAGAATGTTTTTGAAATATGTTGAAAAAAAAATTGAAAAATGATGACACGTATGAGAAAATATCAACTGTAATTAAGTATTGACAATATTAATTTAAAAAATTAAAGCGAACAACTGTAATTATATATTTTTTAAATCTGAAATATCTAAGAATAATTCAATTGAAAGCAAAAACTCAGTGACTAATTGAAGTAGTCATGTTTTTACTAATTATTTAGTAAAAAGAACTAATTATTAGTTAAATTCATTTTAGGTTATATCAAAATAAGTAATAGTATTTTAATAAAGTTCTGTTTACGCAGGGATTTTTGAAAATACCCAATCAAATTTTTTTGAGCACTTTTTTTCGTTGAGAAAAATTGTTTTTGACAAAATTTTTTCTATGCTAAAAATAGAACTTATTGAATACAAAAATCATATTTCTTACTTTAAAACGAATCGATTGACCTATATAAATAAGTTTATAATTGATCAAAAATACGTAAAATAATTTATCTTTTTTCATTTGTTTAATAACTTATTCAATTAAATTTTATATTATTAATTTATTGTCTCTCTAAATCTGAATTAGTAGTTTTCTACTAATGAATTAGAAACAATTAAGCTACTATTAAATAAGTAAGAATTCTACTTTTTTTGGTAGAAAGCTACTAATTTTTAGTAGAAAACTACTAACTAAATTAGTAAAAAAAAATCTACTTATTTTGAAAGTAAAGTTTCACTATTTCAATTAGTAGTTTTCTAATAAAAATTAGTAGCTTTCTGCTAAAAAATTAGTAAAATTTCCTGCTCACTATTCGCTAATTCACAGTAGAAAACTACTAATTCAGATTTAGAGAGTTCTTTTTTCTACGAAGAAGCAATTTTTTTGCTTACGTGGAAGCGAAATATTCACGAAATGGACAAAATTTTCATTTAGTTTAGTTATTTTTTGTACTAATAATAATTTATCATTTTTTTTTGCTAACAATTAGTTATTTTTAACTAATTCAGATTTAGAGAGTATTATTCAAGCAAGAAGAAAAATGTATGTTTAAAATAAGGACAGATGTATAAAATTTGTAAGTTAAGCATTCATAAATTCTTGATTTTTATAAAATGATACACTAAACATTTTTTTTGTTTTGTTTTTAGTAGATATTTATGTTTAACATCAACGTTTAATTTACACAATCATTTTTCTATAAAAAAAAAAAAAAAAATCTAATAGAAATTCAATCTTCTTATGTCATTTTACAGTCAAAACTATTTTTTTATTTTAAATTAATTGATTTTCAAATTTTATATAGTTTTAAATTTGACAAGTTAACTGGACAGTTTATAACTTTTAGCCCCTAAAAAGAATTTTTAATCAAGGCACAATTCGACGCATCTCGTTCATAAAATGCTTATTTAATTGTCAAAAATGTATAATTCTAATTCAAATCAGTTCAATATGAAGCTAATTCCTGGTCTGTGTAATATGATTCCTATTCAATATTCAGAATAATATAAAACAGAAGTTAATAATTAATAGTATTTTCCAATTACTTTTGTCAGATTTTAACTATATTTCCTGATTTTTCGATCATTTTTATCAATTTTCAATTAATTGCCTCAATTTTGTGCATTATTTTTTTTTAATTTTAAAAATATTTTTCCAATTTCAAATTATTTTCATTATTCTTTAATTAATTTTATAAACTTCCAATTAATTATGTCAAATTTAAATTATTTTTCTTAATTTGCATTCTTTAAAAGTATTTTTCAATTATGTGCCATCATTTTTAATTTTGTTCATAATTTTTTCATTAAAATCATCAATTAGTAATTATTTTTATTATTATTCAATTTTTTCTCTAATTTTAAATTATTTTCATTATTTTTTTATTAATTTCTTAAACTTCCAATTATTTATGTCAAATATCAATTATTATTTACTTCAATTTTTAACATAATTTTTCAATTAAATCATTTTTTAATTATTTGCCTTAATTTTTAATTTTGTTAATAATTTTTTTCTTAATTTCATCAATTCTTAATAATTTTTATCATTTTTCAATTTTTTTCTCCAATTTTTAATGTTTTTATTATTTATATTTTTTAATTAATTTTATGAGTTGTTAAATTATTTTCATCATTTTTCAATTGTTTTCTTTAATTTTTGATTATTTTCAACATTTTTCAACTAGTTTCCACAATTTTCAATTATTTTTATCAGATTTCAATTATTTTCACCAATTTTTTCCATTATTTTAATCATTTTTAGGGTTTCGTGGTTCGGGACCGAAACCCTTATAGTGAGACTTTGTCGTCCGTCCGTCCGTCCGTCCGTCCGTCGTACACAGTAGCCTATGTCACATTTCAAGTAGCCTATGTCACTTCAAGTAGCCTATGTCACACTTCAAGTAGCCCACGTCACTTCAAGTAGCCTATGTCACACTTCAAGTAGCCTATGTCACTTCAAGAAGCCTATGTCACTTTAAGTAGCCTATGTCACACTTCAAAAAGCCTATGTCACTTCAAGTAGTCTATGTCATTTAAAGTAGCCGATGTCACATTTCAAGTAGCTTATGTCACTTTAAGTAGCCTAAGTCACACTTCAAGTAGCCTATGTCATACTTTAAGTAGCCTATGTCACATTTTAAGTAGCTTATGTCACTTTAAGTAGCATATGTCACACTTCAAGTAGCCTAAGTCACTTCAAGTAGCCTATGTCACACTTCAAGTAGCCTATGTCACACTTCAAGTAGCCCACGTCACTTCAAGTAGCCTATGTCACACTTCAAGTAGCCTATGTCACTTCAAGTAGCATATGTCACTTCAAGAAGCCTATGTAACTTTAAGTAGCCTATGTCACACTTCAAGTAGCATATGTCACTTCAAGTAGCCTATGTCACACTTCAAGAAGCCTATGTCACTTCAAGTAGCCTATGTCACACTTCAAGTAGCCTATGTCACTTCAAGTAGCCTGTCACTTCAAGTAGCCTATGTCACACTTCAAGTAGCCTATGTCACATTTCAAGTAGCTTATGTCACTTTAAGTAGCCTATGTCACACTTCAAGTAGCCTATGTCACACTTCAAATAGCCTATGTTACTTCAAGTAGCCTATGTCACTTCAAATAGCCTATGTCACACTTCAAGTAGCCTATGTCACTTCAAATAGCCTATGTCACACTTCAAGTAGCCTATGTCACATTTCAAGTAGTCCATGTCACTTCAAGTGGCCTATGTCACTTTAAGTAGCCTATGTTACTTCAAGTAGCCTATGTCACTTCAAGAAGCCTATGTCACTTCAAGTAGTCTATGTCATTTAAAGTAGCCTATGTCACATTTCAAGTAGCTTATGGCACTTTAAGTAGCCTAAGTCACACTTCAAGTAGCCTATGTCACACTTCAAGTGCCCTATGTCACTTCAAGAAGCCTATGTCACTTTAAGTAGCCTATGTCACTTCAAGTAGCCTATGTCACTTCAAGAAGCCTATGCCACACTTCAAGTAGCCTATGTCACTTCAAGAAGCCTATGTCACTTCAAGTAGTCTATGTCATTTAAAGTAGCCTATGTCACATTTCAAGTAGCTTATGTCACTTTAAGTAGCCTAAGTCACACTTCAAGTAGCCTATGTCACACTTTAAGTAGCCTATGTCACATTCTAAGTAGCTTATGTCACTTTAAGTAGCATATGTCACACTTCAAGTAGCCTATGTCACTTCAAGTAGCCTATGTCACACTTCAAGTAGCCTATCTCACTTCAAGTAGCCTATATCACTTCAAGTAACCTGTGTCACTTTAAGTTTCCTATGTTATTCAACTTTTCAGATTGCATGTGAGACAGACGGAAACATAGAGTAACAGAAGACCACGAAACCCTAGATTGTAGGCGCAATGCGCCTGCTTTCTGTGCTGTTTATTCAATTATTATCAACGATTTTCAATTCTTTGAATTATTTTTTCATTTATATTTGAAATGATAATTATTTCTATCATTTTTCAATTACTTTCTACAATTTTGAATTACATTTAGGACCATTATAAAAAGAATCGCCTAGATCCGGTTGCTACATTATTTAAAATAAATCTGGAATCCACATATGTATATTGTTTTTATAAGCATTTTGTTTAATATTTCGAGTTTTATTTAGTAAAATAGCTTTTAATTTGAAAGAAAATATATTATAAAGATTTTTCTAGTTAAAAAAAAAGCATTTGAGCAGTATTATAAAATTACGTTGCAATTCTAAAAAAGTTAAAAAAGATATCGATATTAACATATGTAATCTTGAATCTTTATTTGTATATTTAAGGGTGCAAATTTTTTCATAAGAATTTAGTTTAAGTATTTAGAATTTTAAAAATATAACACCTAAAATAGTGTCAAGATTATCCAATAAATTATACAATATATTAACATTAGGTAAGAGTTCTTTTACATCGATTAAATTTATCAAAAAATTGTAAAACTGTAACTTTCTATATTCTATTTTGTTGTTATTTCTCATTTGTTTAGATTATTCATTATTTTTAAAAATGTATAGTAAATTTTTAGATTTAATTAGATTACAGTCCCTGAAGAGAAGAACTGTTCATTCTCGGAACGTTAGGCATTTGTAAATTTGTAAATTAATAAAAAGCAAAACTTCCAGTCCGAAAGTGTCGTTTTATTTAATCTGTGCAAAACAATTCTTTGAAACGACTGATTCCAAAAACTCACCAGATTTATTATAGGTACTAGAATCTATCCCAAGTAGCCTTATTTTCTGTTGCTTTTAGAACCGCAAACTGTGAACTCTCCTTGCGTTTCTCACTCTATTCTTGTCTTTATCTATCCAAGGTAACCTTATTCTCTCTTGCTTCAAGAATCACAACTGTGAACTCTCCTTGCGTTTCTCACTCTATTCTTGTCTTTATCTATCCAAGGTAACCTTATTCTCTCTTGCTTCTAGAACCAGAACTGTGAACTCTTCTTGCGTTTCTCACTCTATTCTTGTTTTTATTTATCCTAGGTAAATTCTATAACTTATTCTCTCTTACTTTTTGAAAAGCATAGCAGTATACCTATATCTATAACTTTAGGGACAAATTTGTCATTCGATCTAGCAATATCTTAGTTTTCATATTCGACAGGAGAACTAAAACCTCTCTGAGAATACAGAGAACAAAACGAAATTTGATAATAAAAGTTAGAGAAATGATAAACGCTAAAAATTTTTCACCATTTCTCTTCATTTCTACAAGTATAGCGTCTTACATTTTCGTTGGCTCGGCAGAGGCCGTCGACCCAAAGCCACAAGTTTTACGGCTTTGGCACAGCTTTCCTCTGACCTCTCGTACTTCTCGTTTTAATTTTCGTCATTTCAATCGCAATTTTTTGCATTTAAACAATGTGTAAGTAATTCGCGAGCAGCCGCCGGGACGGGAGCCAAGCACCATAGGCGTCGCTCTGGCTCTTTCCTGGGATATCACCACCAGATAGAGAAAGATTCGAGCCAAATTCTTGGTTGTCGATGTGTGTGTGTGTGTGTGTGTGTGTGTGGAAAACGCACTTATACACACATACACACGAGATACATGTTTCTTTCGAGACCATGTCTCGTAGAATCTCTCGCGGTTCATTTTTCCTTGGCGCGTCTAGGTTTATACGATTGAAACTTTAGACTGCCAAGCAGCGTCTTCTGCATAATAATAAAGTGGCGCTTATCGTTATGAAAGTGCATTTGTATGTAAGCTGGTACATTGGTAAGCTTGCGAGTCGCATTTACTTGTAGTTAATACTGTTCAAGGGTTGTCTTTTACTACCGGAAGGTATGCTGCACATTCACAGAATCTTAATCATATTGAAAAATTAGTCATTCTTTCAAAACAACTATAATTGATTTATTGACCAAAGAATATATACACTGTGAATTTCTCCTGAGAATTCCAAGAAAATTTCTTTCCACCTCCGGGAACAATTTCCCATTTTGGTGTTTTGTAAATGCCAAGAGTAAAATATAAGGATCATTTCTTGTCTGATGACTTCTGAGCTGCCTTTTACTATAGAGAACTTTGTAAAATCTTTGTATACATTTTTAGTAACTTGAATAATAGAAATTTGTCAAAATAATAAAATTTATAATCTCTCTAAATCTGAATTAGTGAAATGATAAAAAGTCGTCCAAGAAATGAATTAGTAACAATTTCTAATAAAAACTAATAAAATCTTACTAATTTATGGTAAGAAACTATACAAATTGATAGTGAAAAAAATTAATTAACTTTTTATGAACCTTTTTCTTAAAAAAAATATGACATTTGTTCTATTGGAACAGTTAATAGTAATTTAAATAACATTATAAAAAAAGGTAAGGATAAAATAGAGAAGAAATATGTAACTAATACTGTTTATAAAATTAATTATCCAGCAAGTTACTTTGGAGAAAAAAAGACCCCTGTTTAAACGCACCAACGAATAAAAAACAATAGAAAAGTTTTAGTAATATACTGAGAAAAAAATGCTATTGAATCTATAGCACGCGTGTTCAAATACGTCCAAAAGCATATTTGATTTATTTGATAAAATAGGCAAATAATTTTATAGCACGCACCTTTGAAACAACAGCAAAGCTATAAAATTAATAGCACTGCAATAAAATCAATTACATATTTTATCAAATGGATCAAAATATGCTTTTGGACGTATTCGAATACGCGTGCTATAGATTCAATAGCATTTTTTTCTCAGTGTAGTATAACACATAGAGAAAATTTGTTTAGACAGAGAAGAAAAAGGCCAAAAAGGTTTAATTTCTAAAATGATACAAATTCAATTACATGACAATTCTATAAATAAAAAAAAGGATATTCAATATTTAAATCATAAATATAAACCGTTCTTAAGAAATATTAAATACGATTGATAATCGAAAAATTTAATATTATTTTCCCTCATTGACTTTTAAAATGTAACTTTGTAATCTTCATACACTTAAGGTATTTCATAGGCTGTTATATAGGCACTTGAAAAAATAGATTTTTTTAAGATTTTCTTTAAATTGAGATATTCATGGTCGCTACAGAAGTCTGGATTAAAAATTCCATGACTTTTTCAGGTTTTCTAGAAGACATTTTGGAAAAATTCCAGGACAATTTAAAAAAAAAATTGCAATTTAATTATTAATGTATTAATTAATTATTAGTTTTAGTCAATTCAATTGAACAATTTAATAATGACATAAATAAATGAAAGCTGGTGTAAGAATTAAAAATTTATAGACAATAATTGGAAAATTGAGAAAAATATTAGATGTTTAAGGAACATAATTAAAAGTTAAAGAAATTATGTAATTGAAAAATAGAGAAAAATATTAGATGTTTGAGGAACATAATTAAAAGTTAAAGAAATTAATTGAAGTTTGAACAAAATAATTGAAATTTGAAAAGAATAATTCGAAAATATCAAAGAAACTTAAATATTTATTTATTTCATAAATAATAATAATAATAATAATAATAATAATAATAATAATATGAAGAATTTAATTAAATTTTAAAGAAAATAATTTAAAAATGACAAAAATAATTGAAATTTGAAGAAAAATTGTAAAATGACAAAATTAAATAAAAAATTAATTAATAATCAAAAAATAAAGAAAAGAATTGAAAAATTGGAACGAAATAATTGATATTTAAGGAAAATAATTGAAAAGTTTCAGAAATAATTCAAATTACAAGAAAAAAATTAAATGATGAAAAAAAAATTAAGATATGAAAAAATTATTTGAGACTGGTGTAAAAAAATAATTTTGAGTACGATAATTGAGATATTGACGAAATAATTAAAATGTGAAGAAACTAATTGAATAATAACACAAATAATTGAAAGCAGGAGTAAAAATTAAAAATTTAAATACGATAATTGAAAAATTAAATAAATATTCGAAGTTTGAGGAAAATAATTGAAAGTTGAAAAAATTAATTTAAGTTTCAAGGAAATAATTTAAATTTGAAGAGAATAATTCAAAAATTTCAAAAAAATTTAATTATGTAGAAAGTAATTCAAGTTTTAGAATCATAATTGAAATTTGTTGAAAATAATAATTGAAAAAGGTATAAAAAATTAATAAATT
Source organism: Ganaspis brasiliensis (assembly GCA_037103525.1). NCBI lineage: Eukaryota > Metazoa > Arthropoda > Insecta > Hymenoptera > Figitidae > Ganaspis > Ganaspis brasiliensis. The sequence goes on from JAZKLR010000082.1 coordinate 891,928, forward strand.
CATGAACATAATAAAACGAATGACGAAAATGATTGAAATTTGAAGGAAACAATTAATTTAAAACTGGTGTAAAAAATTAAAAATTTATGCCAATGAAAAAATTGATTAAATTAATTGAAGTTTGTAGAAAACAATTCCAAAATTGCAAAAATAATAGAATATGTAGAAAATAATTGAAAAATAGTAAAAAAAAAAACTTGAATAATGACAAAAGTAATTTAAGTGTGAAGAAAATAATTGAAAAATGAAAAAAAAAATTTGAACCTTGTGTAAAAAATTTAAATATTCATGACAAAAGATTGAATATTTGAACTTGAATATCTTAATTTTCATCAAGGTAAAGGGTACTACAATTTTAACCAGATAGAAGGAACATATAAAATAACCTTTTCTTATAATTGAAAGAAAATGATAAGAAAATTGGTTTTTTTTTTAAGTATAATTAACAGCCGGAGAAATACCTTAAACCCTCGAGTTTAATATTAATAAATTCAATTATCTGTTAATCACTGTATTGTCGACGTCTTGACTCTTTTAAGTATAAAATAATTTTAACATTTTTACATTTATGACTTTTATCATATAAGTTTTCAAAAAAGCTTTATATGGGGTAACTTACAGCAAAAATTTTTTTTCCGTATTGTACTCTCTAAATCTAAATTAGTAAAAAACTACTATTTAGGGGTTAAAATCGTAAATGAGTTTTCTCTTTTTCAATTAGTAAAAAAAAACTAATTATTAGTAAAGAACTACTAATTTAGTAGTTAAATTTAACTGATTAAATAGTAAACAATAACTAATGTAATTAGTAACTAGAAATCCACTAATTCTTTTAGTAGTTTAACATAACCTAAAAATTAATCCGACTAATTAAATTAGTAGGTTTTTACTAAATTATTAGTAAAAAATTACTATTTGACATAGTAAACGAATTTCCACTCTTAAAATAGTAGTTTTGAACTAATTCAGACTTAGAGAGTAAATGTTATTAATTTTAATATTTAATATTTTAATATATTATTATATTTAATATTAATAATAATATACTTCTTTGTAAAGTGTCTTATCCGTTTTTAAATAAATTTTTACAGTTCTGATAATGAGCACAGCATTGTTTGCCGAAACGTTAAAAAACATTTATGTAATAAAATCACAATCGTAATAATTTATTGAAATAATATTTTGTTGCACTTCGATTTTTAAGATACTCTCTAAATATGAAATAGTGAAAAATGACTATTTTAGGCTCATATTTTATACTAATTAAAAAAAAAGAAAACTCATTCACCCTCAAAATATTGAAAATCCACTAATTGAATTAGTAACTCTGAGTGACAAGATTCCTCTAAAAGGGGATATTTACATTTCAATTGAAAATTAACGTTACTTCAAAAAGCGCAGAGTATTCTATTTTTAGGTTTAAACTTATCAGAAGTTCCATCTACCTAATGCACCAAAATTAAATAAATGTTGAAAGTTCATTTTAGGTTAGATGCACTTTTCCTAATAGATGTTAACGATTTTCTGTAATTTCACTTTTGAAATACATTTTGATAATACTTCTGTAAAAGTTGCATTGCATATTTATAAACATAACTCTCTAAATCTGAATTAGTTTGAAATAACTAATTATATTAGTAAAATCGTGTCTAAGTTTTTGTTTCCGCAAATGACTAATTATTAGTAAAAAAAAATAACTAAAAAATAGTTAAAATTATACTAATTGAATTAGTAAATAGAGTTTAAGCAGTAGAATTCAATAGTGGTTATTTTGACATAACCTAAAAATGAATTTGAATGATAATTAGTTATATTTTTACTAAACGATTAGTAGAAATATAACTATTTGAATAAGTGACTAAAATTTTGCTTTTAAATTAGTTATTTTAAACTAATTCAGATTTAGAAGAAGAGAAGAATATTAATTTATATAGCAAAAAATAAAAATGTACTAATTGAATTAGTCATTTTGAAATAACTACTATTTCAATAAGTTAAAATTGAATAAACTACTAATTTATTTAGTCAAATACTCAACTACTAGTTAAATGGATGAAAGTTCTACTATTTCAAATTTTGAGAGTAGAATCATATTCTACTGCGCGGTTGAAATAACATTATATGAACAGGAGGCGTCGATTTAATAATAAAACTGCTCGTAATTAAGTAATTAAAAGACAAATTAAACTGCTTTTGATTACTACAAGTCTTGGATTCACCTGATTCAATAAAATGTGTAATAAAAAAGTTTAGATATTAGGATTCGAGTAAAGGAGATAATTATTCTACCTTCTTGATGACAATAGGTTCGTTAAATTAAAGTGTTATTCTCTTGAAAGCGCGTCCCTTTGTACCGTGCTTGAATTTCCGGGTTTGATATTATTGTACAATCATCGGTGAATAATTAAAGTTACTTTAACACAAAAGTACGAGCCAGTATCATTTTGACACATGACTTAATTTTAGATTGTTATATTGTACAGAATGGAAATGTTATTTTGTACAACTGCTAAATGTTATTTTGTACAACTGCTAAATGTTATTTTGTACAGTTTTGAAAAATGAATTTGTTATTTTGTACAATTTTTTAAAAAAGCAATAAAACATTGGAAGTACAATATTTTAGCTTTTTTAAAGAATTGTACAAAATAACAAATTCATTTTTCAAAATTGTACAAAATATCATTTAGCAGTTGTACAAAATAACATTTCCATTCTGTACAATATAACAATCTAAATTTAAGTCATGTGTCAAAATGATACTGGCTCAAAAGTACTATTAAAATGTCCTCTTTTTTACATAAAAAAAAATCTAAACTCGTATTTTATACAAATCCTTCTTTCATAAAACAAAAAATAATTTTAAAGAATTATAAACTTTAAATAAAATAAACTTAACTTTTAAATAAACGTCTATAAACGATTTCTTTATATTAAAAGTACTAAATTATTTTTCCCGTGTGGTTAAGGAGTAATAACACAGTGATTATTTGAACTTAAATCATAGTAGTTCATAAATTATTAGAATGAAACCTCATAACAATAAAACGAATAATCTATGTGAAAATTGAGGACAATCGACTTCTAAAGAAATTCTCCTTTATTACAGGAATTATGATCTTATTACTTAGGGATAGTGCTGTGTATGTGAATTTTTTCAGCATTTCTGAAATTTAACAGCTTGGAAGCAGCAATTCATATAAATTTTAATACAGAAGGGGAGTCAGTCTATTATAGTAGGGAAGACTTGTCTTTCTTCCTTGAACCTGGCATAAAGGAAGAAGGCAAAAGCCGACCTGAGGCGAATTTCAGTCGTGGTTTCACCCCAGCCTTCAATTTGAATGATTCATTTAAACGGGGCTGATGATCCTATAAAACAGTCTAATACAACTCCAAATTTTTACTTTGTTCATATTTCATTTTGTTCTTTCATCTTTTACTTTTTGTTAAAACATATATTTCATTTCTGGTGTAAAGAAGTTAAAGATTTAAAAACTGTCGGCAAAATCCCTCATGCTAAAAGAGAGTCTATACCTATAGGTTATAGGTAAATTATTCACGAGAATAGTAAAACTTATACAGCTGAAAGAGCCATAGATAATTCCAAGTTTCTATTTGCTCGAAGAAGTAATTTCTTTAACAAGTTTTAAAGTATAATGTACAAAAAAATGTTTTGGTGCTAAAATCAATGCTTTTGATCTATAGAAAAAAAAATACTAAATACACCTTTAAATTGATAGATAGATAGATTTATTTTATAAATTTTCTGATTTTCAATTTGTAAATTGAATCGATTGATATTCTTAATTTAATTAGTTTCTTTTTTGCTATAATTTTATAAAGTTACGTCTATATTACTTTCTTGTTTTGTAACTGATTCATTGTTTCATTTTCAGGTATGATGCTCTCTAGATCCAGAATATTGAATTGTCTAGAGAGAAAACTTTCAAGCTTTCTCGGTAGGATGAGCAGACAACACTTCAGAGTTTCACAAAACAAGAAATGATAACAAAACTGCATTGAACTACCTATAGAACATCTTAAATTGATTTTAAATTAAACTTTGGTGACCCCAAAGGGAGACAAATGACGTCTTTTTTCTGGAGTATTTTCAGCTTCATCGATACTTAAGAAAGAAAAAATTTCAAATAATTCGCCGCCAATTGCTAGAAATTGAAATGTCGATTTAAAAATAGTTTCTATGACATTTCGTTTCATTAAATTAATGGCTTCTTAAAAAACAATCGGAATTTGGATTAATTGAACTGTACACTGTAAAAACAAGTGTCTTATTTTAAGACATTTTTGTCCTCACTTTTAAGACGTTTTGAAGTGTCTTAATTTTAAACCAATGAGAAAACATCTTTCAAAATTATTAACCAATGAAATAGCTTGAAATAACCGTAAGACGCATTCTTAATGTCTTGTGTCTTAAAATAAGACACTTAGAAGGCAGCAGTTTTTGCAGTGTAGATCAATTCGAATTTGTATCAATTGTAATTTGAATCAATTGGTATTTAGTTTACTTGGGATTTGAATCAATTTAAGATATGATTACTTGAAATTCGTATCAATAAGAATTCGAAACAAAAGTTTGGATCGACTTAAGTTAGGATTACTTGAAGTTCGGATCAACTGAATTTAGGATTTCTTGGAATTTTAATCGATTTAAGTTTGGATAAAATGAATTTTGGATAACTTAAAATTTGAATCAATTGGAATGTGAATCACTTGAAAATTGAATCAATTCAAGTTTGGATCAACTGAATTTAGAAATTTTTGGGATTGGGATCAGTTCAAGTTCGGATTAATTCAAGTTTGGAACACGAAAATTAGAATTACTTGAACTTTGGATTAATTTAGTTCTGAAACAACTAGAATTATGATTACTTGTAACTTGAATCAATTCAAGTTCCGATAAAAAAAAATTAGGTGTATTTGGAGTTTGATTCGAATTAAGTTTGTATCAACTCAAATTTGGAATAACTGAAATTAGGATTACATAAAATTTGGGTCAAATGGTATTTGAATAATTTAAGTTTGGATAAACTGAATTGTGGATTACTTAGAATTTGAATCAATTGGAATATGGATTACTTGGAATTTGAGTCAATTAAAGTTTGAATCAACTAAATTTAGAATTATTTGGGATTGGGAGCAGTTCAAGTTCGAATCAATAAATTGATGTTTGGATCAAATTAAGTTTGGATCACGGAAATTAGAATTACTTAAAATTTGGATTAATTTAGGTTTGAAACAACTAGAATTATGATTACTTGTAACTTGAATCAATTCAAGTTCGGATCAACAAAAATTAGGTGCATTTGGAATTGAATCGGATTGAGTTTGTATCAACTCAAATTTGGATTAACTGAAATTAGGATTACATAAATTTGGGTCAATGGCATTTGAATACTTCAAGTTTGGATAAACTGAATTTTGGATTACTTAAAATTTAAACCAATTAGAATTTAGGATTACTTGGAATTTTAATCAATTCAAGTTTGGGTCAATTCAAGTTTTGATGATCACCAAAATTAGAAAATTCAAGTTCGTATCAACAAAAATTAGATGTATTTAAAGTTAGAATAAAATTATAAATTTGTATCAACTCAAATTTGGATTAACTGAAATTAGGATTACATAAAAAATGGGTCAAATGGAATTAAAATGATTCAAGTTTGGATAAACAGAATTTTGGATTACTTAAATTTTGTATTTAATTCATTTTATCTAAACTTGAATTGATACAAATTCCTGTTAATTCAAATTCCAGGTAATTGTAATTTAAATGGATACAAACTTGAAATAATCAAAATTCCAAATATTCCTAATTTAAGCGGAATCGAATTTGAATTGACTCAAATCTAAAAGAAAGCAAATACCAAGTAATTTTAATGACAATTTTTTTAAGATTGAATCATTTCATATTCCAAGTGCGCCTAATTTTCGTTGATGCAAACTTGAATATTGATCAGAACCAGAATATTGATCCAAACTAATCTTTGTTCAAACTTGAAATAATCTAACTAGAGATAGTCCAAACTAGATTTGATGCAAATTCCGATTGATTCAAATTTTAAGTAATCCAAAATTCAGTTTATCCAAACTTGAATTCTTTGAATTCTATTTCACCCAAATTTTATATAATCCTAATATCAGCTAATCTAAACTTGAGTTGATACAAACTTAATTCGATTCAAACTCCAAGTGCACCTAATTTTTGTTGATCCGAACTTGATTTAACAGTAATCATAATTCTAGTTGTATCAAACCTAAATTAATCCAAACTCCAAGTAATTCTAATTTCCGTGATCCAAACTTGAATTGATCCAAACTTTAACTGCTCCCAATCTCAAATAATTCTAAATTCAGTTGAATTATACTTTAATTGTCTCAAAGTCCAAGTAGTCCAAATTCTAATTGATTCAAATTTTAAGTAATCCAAAATTCAGTTTATCTGAAGTTGAATTAGTTAAATTTTATTTGACCCAAATTTCATGTAATCCGAATTTGAGTTGATAATTTCCGGGATCCAAACTTGACTATAGATCCAAACACCAATTTATTGATCCGAACTTAAAATGATACCAACCACAAATATTTCTAAATTTAGTTGATTCAAACTTGAATTGACTCCAATTCCAAGCAATCCAAATTCCAATTGATTCAAATTTTAAGTAACCCAAAATCCAGTTTATCGAAACTTGAATTATTTAAATACCATTTGACCCAAATTTTATGCAATCCTACTTTCAGTTAATCTAAACTTGAATTATACAAACTTAATTTGAGTCAAACTCCAAGTGCACCTAATTTTAGTTAATCCGAACTGGAATTGATTCAAGTTACAAGTAATCATAGTTCCAGTTGTTTAAAACCTAGATTAATCTAAACGTTGAGTAATTCTATTTTCCGTGATCCAAACACCAATTTATTTATCCAAATTATTTAATTCCAAATAATTTTAAAATTAGTTAATGCAAACTTGAATTGACTCAAATTCCAAGTAATCCACATTTCAATTGATTCAAATTTTAAGTAATCCAAAATTCAGTTTATCCAAACTTGAATTATTTAAATTCCATTTGACCTAAATTTTATGTAATCCTACTTTCAGTAAATCCAAATTTGAGTTGATACAAACTTAATTCGAATTAAATTTCAAATACATCTAATTTTTATTGATTCGAACTTGAATTGATTCAAGTTACAAGTAATCATAATTCTAGTTGTTTCAAACCTAAATTATTCTAAACTTCATGTAATTCTAATTTTCGTGTTCCAAACTTGAATTGATCCGAACTTCAACTGATCCCAATCCCAAAAATTTCTAATTTCCGTGATCCAAACTTGACTTGATCCAAACACCAATATTATTGATCCCATAACTTGATCTGCTCCCAACCCCAAATAATTTTAATTTTAGTTGACTCAAACTTGAATTGATAGAAATTCCAAGTAATCCGAATTCCAATCCAATTTGGATTAATTTGAATTTTGGTCACTTGGAATTTGGATCAATTATTGTAAACTAGCAAAATAAAACGCGCGCCAGCGCCCGATTAGTTTTTCAAACCTTTTAGAAATTATAAAATACAATAAAAAATATAACAAATCGGTAAATAATATTTATCTAATACGAAGAAATAAATATTTTAAATATAATATTTAAAAATCAATTAATATAAATACTATAAATATTTATTTAGGACAAAGTTTATAATATTTTAGAATAAAAAAAAATTGAAAAAAATAATTAAAATTAAACAAAATAATTGCAAATTTTCCAAATGAATTGAAATTTTTAAAAAAATAATGAAATCATTTAAAAATTGGGGAAAGTAATTTAAACAATCATAGAAATGTTTAAATATAAAGAAAAAAATTTAAATTTGAGAAAAATAATAGAGAATCTTAAAAGTAAATTAAAACAAAATTGAATAATGAAAAATTAGAGGAAATAATTAAAAATTGAAAAAACATAGTTAAAAATTGAGATAAATAAGTTAAAACTAAAAGAAATAATTAAAATTTATAAAAATAATTAAACAAATTACATAAAATATTGTAAATAAAGGAAAGTTAAGCAAAATTTGAGAAAAATACTTAAAACTTTCAGAAGTTCATTGAAATAAAAGAAAATAATTAAAAATTAGAGAAAATAAATGAAAAAAGATAAACATAATTTAAAATTAAACAGAACAAATTTTAATTCAAGACAAATAAGTACAAACTTTTTGGCAATTATGAAAAAGAAGGAGAAAAAGAACGAAAGTAATTGAAAATTGAAGAAAATAATAAAAATAATGAAATAATTGAAAAGTCAGATAAATAGTTAAAAATATTTTTAATTATGAAACAAATGTAAAGAATTGAAATTTGAAGGAAATAAATTTTGGAAAATAATTGAAAAATGTTTTTAAATTTTATAACTTGCCGAAAATAATTAAAATATGATTCATTTAAATTATTTAAATAAATAAAAAAAAGTAATTGAAATTTGAAAAAAAAAATACATGAAGATCTTAGAATTCAATGAAAAAAAAAGAAAATAACTAAAAATTGGAGAAAAGAATTGAAGAACTAAGCTAAAATTGATTGGAATTTACGATAATTAATAAAATTTTTTGGAAATTATGAAAACAAAGAAAAATAATTAAAAATTAAAGAAAACAATTGAAATTTTAGAAAAATTCATAAAAATCTTAGAAAATAATTTTAGAAAATGAGAATAACTAAAAATTGGAGAAAAGACTGGAAGAATGCTAAAAATAATTGAAATTTACGATAATTAATAAATTTTTTTAGAAATTATGAAAACAAAGAAAAATAATTAAAAATTAAAGAAAACAATTGAAATTTTAGAAAAATTCTTAAAATCTTAGAAAATAATTTTAGAAAATGAGAATAACTAAAAACTGGAAAAAAGACTGAAAGAATGCTAAAAATAATTGAAATTTACGATAATTAATAAATTTTTTTAGAAATTATGAAAACAAAGAAAAATAATTACAAATTGAAGAAAATAATAGAAATTTGAGAAAAATGCTTAAAAAATTTTAGAAATTTATTTTATAAAATGAGGATAACTAAAAATTGAAGAAAAGTCTGGAAGAAAGCTAAAAATAATTGAAATTTATGATAATTAATAAAAAAATTTGAAATTCTGATAACAAATGAAAATAATTAGAAATTGAAGAAAATGTTTGAATTTTCAGAAAAATACTTAAAAATCTTAGAAAATAATTTTAGAAAATGAGTATAATAATTAAAAATCGAAAAAAACTTGAAAACATTCAATAATATTTGAGAGAAATAACTGAAAAATAGAATATATGTTTAAAAAAAATAATAATTACAAAATTACTTAAAAAATGTTAATTAAAGAGAATAATTAAAAAATCGCAGAAATAATAATTGAAAATATTAAAAGTAATGCCAAAATAATGAATATAATTATAAATTGATGAAAATCAAGAAAAATTGCAGAATTTATTTTTAAGCAAAAGACAATAATTAAAAAATTGTTATATAATGGAAAATTGACGACAATAATCTAAATTTGAGATAATAACTGAAAATTTAGGAAATTAATTGCATGTGTTTATGTATATTTTAAACTTCTTCAAAAACCATAATAAATTTTTAAAGCATTTTTCGAAACTGTTTTTTTTACACAAATGACAATTAAAAACCAGCACAACATGACACTAACGAAAAAGGTTACCTTATTCTTTCAATTCAAATTTCAAAATATTTTCTGATAAAGAGAGTCAAAATCAATAAAATAACAGGGAGTAAGACTAACATCACTTCAGTTTTTAAAACATGGACAGAAAAAGATGAATAAATATTAATACTAACTAACTTCACTTCGGACTTTAAAACGTGGACAGAAAAAATGAATAAATATAAAAAGTAACTAACTTCAGGAGTTTACGGAGATTATTATTATTTAATTAATAATTAATTGTATCCAATTACCCTTCCCTGAAGTTTGGTTCATATAATTTAAAATCAAACGACACTCAATCCAATCAATGTTTTGATTCCTCGAATCTTGTCTCAATTGGTATTCGATTCAAATAAACTTTAAATTATTTCCCGAGTCGAAATTTTGAAGCTACTTTGAAGCTCATGAGGAACTTTAGCTTCTACTTAATGACTTCTTAATTTTTAGCCTTTTCTTTACTTCTAATAATAATATTTCCTTCTACTTTAAGTCTATACACATGTTTCATTTTTCCAATCATTAAAATTAGCAGCTCTTTTAAAGCTCCACATTCCCAGTTATAAAGAAATAAAAATTTTTATTCTACTTTAAACCTGTAAGTGAAACTCAGTCATTTTTTCCATTGAAATATACTTTTTTATTTAATATATAAGAAAAACGGGAGTTAAACTAACTTTTTCTTCAATTATTGTTCCTCTGATTGGCCCTTAAGAGGAAAAAATTTTAATCTATAACCAAAACCCAATAATTTGTAAAAATAGGGAAAAAGGGTATCTTCTTAGATGCACTTGTAAAAAAATAACAATTATTAACAATAATTTGTTTAAACAATTTTGAGTGGTGATTGTTGTTAATTTTGATAAATATCTTATTTTTTCAATATAAAAAGTAAACAAATTAAAAAACTACTACTTGCTAGGTCCCGTGAGGAAAAAATTCCTGGCAAGCCTGAATCCAGAAGTGGGCCTGATCTGGAACTGCCTGATATGGAAGACCGAGTCTGGTCCAGATCTGGCCCTGATCTGATAGCCAGAATAAAAATTTGGAAACCTTTGGATTAACCTGATCTGGAAGGCCAAATCTGGCCCAGCTCTGGCCCTGATTAGATTTGCCAGAATAAAAATTCGGAAACCCCTGGAATGATCTGATCTGGAAGGCCTAGTCTGGACCAGCTTTGGCCCTGATCAGGTAGGCCAGAAAAAATTATAAAAAATAGGTACAAATTTAACTTTTCTAAGATAAATATAGTTATTAGTTTTCCCAGAAATACTACAAGATAAAACAAAATGATTGAGTTTTTAAAGTTATTATATTTTGAATATTTTATTTAACGAGTAATCGGACATACAGTAAAAACAATCTTTTTGAAATATGTACGTAGAAAAAATAATTTTGAATATAAAGTTTTTTGAAAATAAATGTCGAATTTTCCCTAGAATAAAACTAATAAATAAAAATTTAAATTAAGTCTTCAAAAGTTTTAAATGATTTTAACTCAAGTTATAATGGGTCATCTGAATTAGAATGATTTATGTTAATTAGACTTGAATAATTTAGAAGAAAATAGAAATTGCATTTTCTTTATAGTTTAAAATCGTGAAAACTTTATGTTTGTTTAACATCTAGGTTATCCAAAAAACTTAAAAATGTTTTTATTTTATAACATAACAAATTCTAGAAAAACTAGGCAATTTTCAGGAAAAAACATTACAATTCTGGTCTGAACCAAGTCTAGTGTAGCCAAAAATAAAATTAGGCAAACTAGTCTGGGCCAAGTCTGGCCCAGTTCAGGAAAATTTGGTGATTCTATGGAAAAAAACGTTACACTACTGGTCTGGGCCAAGACTAGTTTTGCCAGAACTAGTCTCAGGAAAACTGGTCAGGGCCAGGTCTGGGCCATGTTCAATTTTCCTCACGGGGTGTTTTTAAATGTTATAAATTAACAATAATAAATTGTTTTAAAATATAAAAATAATAATTTATGGTCAATAATTTTTATTTTTCTAACCAGAACCCAGTAATTTATTTGTAAAATTAGGAAAAATTTGTATCTTCCTAGGTGTATTTGTAAAGAATTAGTAATTACTAGCAATAATTTGTTTAAAAAATTAAAATTGATGAAAATAAAATTAAAAAAATGTATATAAAAAGTCCAGAAAAGAAAATTAAAAATCCTTCAGAAAAAAAAAATTTGGTCAAATTAAACCAAAAACATTTTTATAATATTACACTGAAAGCAAGTCCAACAATAAATTTAGAAAAATAAAGAAAATCTAAAAATTCTATAAAAGAATAAGTACTAAGTTTGCAAAAAACCTCGCAAAAACTATCCAAGATTTAAAAACAAATTGAATAGGTGCATTAATAAAAAAATAAGCGTATTTATTTTTAAAAATATGAAAAAACTTATGAAACTCAACGAAATAATAATAAATAATAAAATATAATTTATTTATCAATAAAATAAAATGACAAATACAACAACAAAAAATATCATTAGTAAAAGGAGAAAAAATCTTTAAATTTTGTAAAATTAAGAAATTATAAGATAAAATTTAAATAGTTTCGAAAAAGAAACTGAATTAGAAACTAAAGAAGAATTACAAATATTGTGAGACTTAAAAAAAGGATTATTGTGAATATGAAAAATAATTAATATTATTTAATTATTTTGCATTAACTAATGTGTCTTTAAATTTGAATTAATTGACATTTAAAAGTTTGAAAAAATTGGAATATGAGTTTATTGACGTTTCGAATTTATTTAAATTATAATGACCTAAAGATATAAAAGTTTGATATTATTTTTTGCTATTTTCATACCAAAAATTTGTAAATCGTAGGTATTTTGATTATCTATATTAGCCCAATTATTTAAATTTTATAAAGATTAAAATATTAAAATTGAAATTTTTAAGATTTATCCACAAATTTGTGGTTTTTTTTATGGTTTGTGATTTTTTACATGCAGTATTAGACATCCGGAGAATTGTAATGTTTTTTTTTTATTTAAATAATGATTTTAATGCAAATGCTTCAATGATTTAAATCAATATCAGCCTGTAACTTGACAATAATAAATTGTTTAAACAAATGAAAAATACATAAAAATCTCCGTAAACATTCAGAAATTGGCGATATGTAACAATTTTGTTGAAAAGTCCTAAAAAAACTATTCGTAATTTGTATCATAAGGACACTGAGAAAATTAAATATTAAGTTCATAAGCGTTGGTAGCGTAGTGGTTAGTGCGTTAGATTATAAGTGCGTAGGTCGTTATGTCGTGGGTTCGAATCCCCACTTGCGTTATAATAATTTATTTAGTAAGTTTAGACTATTTCCAGCTTGTGTGTATTAAGTGTGACGAATTCTAAAAGCGCATGAATTTTGAATATTTATTTTATATTTTTTTTTATAAATTCATTCATATTAATTTCAGTTTTATTCGCAAAAACAGATTCTTTCTTTGTTTAGACTTTAGAAGATCAATAAAAAGGGGGTCTTGAGCGTTAAAAGAGGCCTTAATATAGTTGAATATTAGCTTCTACTTTAACGCTCTCGTCGCGGAAACAGGAAATTTCTTCCAATAATAGCACCAAAGTAGAAGCTAAATTGTATTGAATTTGCTTCTACTTTAAACCTCTATTTCCTAAAAATTTTGGACTATGTAGCGTTAAAGTAGCCTCAAAATTTCGACTCGGGTTAGTACTTGGATCAACTGAAAAACATAAATTGAAAAATTGCTTGACTAAAGTTATGCGATAAGTTGCAATTGTACCTAAAAGAAATATCAACGAAAAAAAACTAAAATAACCAAACAAAATTAGCTTCAGTCAAAACATAAAAAGCACTCTCCAGTGACTAAAATATGAAGCTAAAAAAAAACCCCGAGAAAATTCCTCATCTCGTATATTTTTCGAGACTTATTGTGTAATCAAACAGTTTAGAAAAAAAAGAAGATGAAGACAAACTGTGTGTAATATAGTTTACTTCTTTAAGCTGATGTTTAATCCCAAGAGATTCATTGAATTTCCAACTTTGCAGCTGCACGTCGATTATCTTTTAATCATAATCTTTTAATTTAAAGTTTTTGATGCAGCGGAAGTTGGAGGAAAGAGTTCGCTTCCGTACATTTCCCCTGAGCAGGGTCGTCACTCGTAGAATAAATTATTCTCGACTTGTACATATGGGGCGCGTATGTATACGAAATATAATCTATTAGGAGGCAAAGGAGAGTTGAAAAACGTGTTGTAGCATTATATCTTGGTGATTCCGCGGGCATGGGGATCGATCTACCAATCACTCTGACGCCTAGGGGAAAAACGTGACCGCAATGCATTTTCATGGAAACACGAGTGGTTGTGGTCTATTAAACGCGCCCAGTGCACTACTGACTATAGGATAATTAACACCCGTCCTCTGGCTAATTAACGTTATATATACATACATAAAAGCATAAGCTCGAAAGTGGTGGGGTACGTTTGTCGTTGATTAGCATAAATTACGTGAAATAAATCCACAATCGAGTGTGAGGAGAGGCTATATCCAAGTCAATCGTAGCTACACCTGCTGCTGTGTACACTTTCCCCCATTCTCTTATCGATTTCAGAGACACGACGTACTGCCTAGGTTCAACGTCTTGTAACCCCTGGTATAAACTATAAAGTACAGCCGTGCATGTGGCAAGTATCAACAAAACTTACGCTGATGCGGAAGTGAAAAAAAAAAAAAACTCCCGTAGGAAGTACACCGCACAGGAAGGAACGAACGGAAAAGCTGCCAGATAGCATTTTTAGAAGGAAAAGAAATTCCCTCAAATTGGATGATATGATTTTATACTGTTTCAGAGAGGATGCCAGTTCGATTGGGGGAAAAAGGTTTTTTGCAAAAATACTCTATATGGAAACTTTAACTTGGTTGGGAAACTTTTAAGCTACTGGAAAATACGAAGGGATATTGGCAAATGAGTCATTGGAAAATCAGTCGAGGTTCTTTACACAGAAAAGACCTATACGGAGAAAAAATGAGTTATAAGAGTTGGATTATGAAAAATTGATACTGTACAATATAGAATATAGTCGGGATTTTTTTTTTTTATTGATGTATTATTTTTTACGTTTGTAATTCAGATTATACTATTTTCGTACTTTTGATGTGGAAAATATTATTCGAAGATCAAGAGATATATTTTTGTTTAAAGAAATAAATATGTACATTTTTTTGTATAGAAATTATCTGAATTTAAATTTATTTCAGAGAACTTAGTTAAAAATTAATTTTAAGGCAAAATTCAAACAAACTTGAGTTAGAGTGCGACCTTTTTTATGATATTTAACGTCATTTCGCAAAGTTTGGTGTCAAAGCCTCATAAAATACTATAGTATTTTATGAGAAAGTTGAGAGACAAATTTTGCCTAAACTAGTGACGTATTATTCCATCACAAGTCCCTAATAAAAAGTCACTTCTGGGAATGGTCTTAATACAAATCGTAAATTAAGCTTTTTCAAAGTTACATAATTAGGTATAGGAAAACTAAAGTTGTCACTGATTGAAACGATAATGTACATTTAGTACTCACTGTAGTCTAGATATCAGCGAGGATATCAGAAAATATTTATATAAAATAGCAAACTTTCTATATTATCAATTAAATTCCATAAGTTTGAGATTTTGCTGTTACACTTCCGGAATTTTGACTCATAGTAAAAAAAACCTACTAAAAGCATATACTTCCACTTATCCTAATAGACAGTAAAGAAACATATAAAATTCTTCTTCAAAGTCGTTGGTATAATTAATCATTCATTTTCCAGTGTGGTGTAGTGGATGATGATTCAGAGAATACAATTATAGTCACAACTCGGATTATAAGCGACTCGCTCTTAATCGAATTGACAAAGCTCTAGAACTTGGTAAGATTATGTCAAAGTTATTACGACAAGTTTCGTGTTGAACGCGAGGCCTGTGCCTCGAGCGTAAATGCATCGTTCACTTGCACTCAAGTCTGTTTCGACTTCTTGGACAAATCCTCTTCCTTCGTGATGTGAAGCATGATAATAATGATCGAAAGAAAAAGACTCTAACGCTAGAGCAAAATCCAACTACAAAATAAACTTTGAGGGAAAAGAGTGCAAGTCAGACGGGACATAAATCAACATAAATAGACGTGAAAAATGTAAGGCCATTGCATGTCGACCTTATATTGACTGAGAGATTTATATGTATAGCTTCCGAGTCTATAAAACGCATAATATGTTAATTGCACGAGTCAAGCAAACAAAGGAACATTGACTCGATAAACGTGCACGCGAATTTATACTATGTATTGAGGTAAAAGAATACTATTTCCCCTTTTGGATATACTTGTGAATCAATCCTAATCAACGAGTGCACAATTTTTACAAGATGATGAATTTCGTTAATTTTAATAGCAATTGCATTAGGGGTCGTTCACATACCAGGTGGACAGTTTTAGGGGGTAGGGGGGTCAAAACAAATGTCCACGTGGATCAAGTAAAGATGTAATTTTATCCCTTAAAATGTTGTTTAACTGACTTTCAAATTTCGCGACACTGTTTTTTCGACAGGATATCTCAAGAACACTTCAGCCGATTTCCATAACACTTGAATGGTTTATTAATTTCAATTTTCAATTAATTCTGTAAATATTTTCTGCATTTTTCAATTGTCATTATCATTTTTCTTGAATTTGAATTTTCCAATTATTTCTCTCATATTTAACGTATTTCCTTCAATTTGCAATTCATTTTGTATTTTATCACTTTTTTTTCAAAATGTCAATTATTTTCTTCAATTTTCAATTATTTACATCAAATTTTAATTATTTTTTTCAATTTTTAAATATTTTCACTATTTTGCAATTGTTTTCTCAAATTTTAAATTATATTCACTATTTTTTATTAATATCCTAAATTTTTCAATTATTTATCTCAAATTTCAATAATGTTTATCAATGCTCAATTTTCAAAATTATTTTTCCATTGTTTTCTTGAATCTTCAATTATTTATCACAAATTTCAAGTATATTTTTTTATTTTAAATTATTTCCGTCAATTTGCAATTTTTTTCTCCGATTTGTGAGAAATTTCAATATTTTTTTAGTAAATTACCTTAATTTACAATTATTTATCTAATATTTCAATAATTTTTATCAATGTTTAATTTTTCATATTATTTTTAAATTATTTTCTTATATTTTAAATATATTGTGTAATTTTCTAAATACATTTTTCTCAAATTTTAATTATTTCTTAGACTTTCAATTACTTTTATCATAAAAAATTTGCTTTCTCATAAAGGAAGCTTTGTGATCGTTAAGATTTTTGAATTTCCAAAAATAGTCTACATTGACTCATTTTTTTCTAAAAAGCGTAAATTTTCATTCTTAAGCAAATGTTCGGATGTATGTGTGTGTGCGTGTGTGTTTATAGCGTTTTTTGTTGTCATGATATCTCAAGAACATTTTAACGGATTTAAATAAAATTTGTATGACTCATTAAGCTCATGAATATCTAAATTTCAACACAGGGATTTTTAAAAATACCCAACCACATTTTTTTGAGCACCTTTTTCCATAAAAAAAATCGATTTTTGACAAAAATTTTTTTATGCTAAAAATGCAACTTAATGAATACAAAAATTATATTCCTTATCTCGAAGCGAATCGAATTACCTATATAACGTTTATAATTGATCAAAAATTTGTAAAATAATTCATGTTTTTTTCATTTTTTTGCATGAATAATTCTTTTTTTTTAACTTTCTCAATTAACATATATTTATTATTAATTTACTGCTTCCTCTATGAGAAAGCAAATTATTTTGCTTACTTGTTTTTTTGATAATTTACCAAACTTTTCTACTATTTTTCAATTAATTTAAGAGATTTTCAATTATTATTTTTACAAATTGTAATTATTTTATTCTGTTTTTAACTATTATTATTATTCTACCTACTATTTTACACCACTCTCTAAATCTGAATTAGTCGTTTTCTACTAAGAATTAGTAGTTTTATACTATGAATTAGTCAAATTCATGGCTTATTTTTCTCTAATTCATATAGTAGAAAACTACTAATTTTTAGTAGAAAACTACTAATTCTTACTATTTTAATAGTAGCTCACTTTTCGCTAATTCATTAGTAAAAAACCACTAATTCAGATTTGGAGAGCATTTTTAATTAATTCTTTAAATTGCAAATATTTTTCTATAATTTTTAATTACTTTTATAATTTTTCAACTATTTTTCTTACAATTTCTATTATACTTTTTCAGTTTTCAGTTTCAAAAATAATTGAAAATTGATAAATTTCCTAAATTTTCAATTATTTCTATCACATTTCAATTACCTTTTTCAATTTTAAATTCATTTTGGAGTTTTATCACTCTTTTTTCAAAATTTCAATTATTTTCTTCAGTTTTCAATTATTTACCTCAGATTTTAATTATTTCTTTTAATTTTTAAATATTTTCATTATTTTGCAATTGTTTTCTCCAATTTTAAATTATTTTTTTCTTAATTTTCTAAATTTCCGATTGTTTATCACTAATTTCAATTAATTCTTTAAATATCAGTTACTTTCTTTATATTTTTTTTTGTTAATACCATTTTCAAATTATTTTCTTTAATTTCGATTAAACTTTTTATTTTTGCTTTCTCATATGGGAAGTATTATCACTTATTTTTTTCAAAATTTAAATTATTTTCTTCAATTTTGGATGATTATTTAACTCAAATTTTAATTACTTTTTTTCAATTTTTAAATATTTTCACTATATTGCAATTGTTTTCTCAAATTTTAAATTATATTCAATATTTTTTTTAATTTCCTAAATTTTTCAATTATTTATCTTAAACTTCAATAATGTTTATCAATGCTCAATTTTCAAAATTATTTTTCTATTGTTTTCTTGAATTTTCAATTATTTATCACAAGTTTCAAGTATATTTTTTTATTTTAAATTATTTTCATCAATTTGCAATTCTTTTCTCCGATTTGTGAGAATTTTCAATATTGTTTAGTCAATTAATTATTTATCTTAATTTACAATCATTTATCTCATATTTTAATAATTTTTATTAGCGTTTAATTTTTCATTTTATTTTTTAATTATTTTCTTATATTTTAAATATATTTTGTAATTTTATAAATACATTTTTCTGAAATTTTAATTATTTCTTAGACTTTCAATTACTTTTACCATTTTAAAATTATTCTCTCCAATTTTTTACTATTTTAATTTTTTTTTAACTAATTTATCAAACTGTTCTATTATTTTTCAATTAATTTAAAAAAATTTCAAATATTATTTTTACAAATCTTAATTATTTTCTTCTATTTTCAACTATTATTATTATTATTCTACCAATTACTTTACACCACTTTTAATTAATTTTTAAAATTGAAAATATTTTCTACAATTTTTAATTGCTTTTATAATTCTTCAATTTTCAATTATTTGCCTCAGAATTTAATTATTTCTTTCCATTTTAAATATTTTTATTATTTTGCAATTTTTTTCTCCATTTTAAATTATTTTTTAGTGGATTTTCCAAATTTCCAATTATTTATCTCAAATTTCCATTAATTCTTTAAATATCAATTACTTTCTTCAATGCTTAATTGTTTTTACCATTTTTCAATTATTTTCTTTAATTTTAATTAAATTTTTTGATTTTGCTTTCTCTTATAAAAATATAAATCTCATAAGTATAAAGTTTAAAAACTTTAAATACCATTTGTCGTACGAATCCACCTAATTTTGATTAATTTTTTTCATCGCCTAATAAATTTCAAACCATGTTAATAGAATTTTTTACATCTGCGAGAAATCTGTTTTATTATTTATAGGATTCTCTTAAAAATTTATAGTATCTAATTTAACGTATTTTTGTGCTCGTAAAGGATCTTATATCATTATAGGCTGTATATGTTGGCAAATAAAAAAAATATATATATGTATAAAAAGTATTATCACTTATTTTTTTTTAAATTTCAATTATTTTATTCAATTTTCAAATATTTGTATTATTTTGCAATTGTTTCTCCAATTTTTAATTATTTTTTTTCTTAATTTTCTAAATTTCCAATTGTTTATAACTAATTTCAATTAACTCTTTAAATATCAATTACTTTCTTTATATTTTTCATTTTTTTTACCATTCTCCAATTATTTTCTTTAATTTTAATTAAACTGTTTGATTTTGCTTTCTCATATGCGAAGTATTATCACTTTTTTGTTTCAAAATTTTAATTATTTATCTTAAACTTAGTTTATAATTATTATCAATTTTCAATTATTTTCATTATTTTACAATCATTTTTTTCAAATTTTCAAGATTTTAATTATTTTTCAATTATCCACGTGGTATATGAACGACACCTTAATTATTAATAACAAAAAAATGACTAATAATAATTATTAGCATACTTCTTTTATGTTTCGAGTTTTTCGAAAGGATATTGGACAGGTAATTTTTCGTGCTCTGTTTAAAAATTCCAACAACGTTATATTCATACTATTATACTTATAGGTAAAACTGCAGATGTTTCCAATCCAGTAAAATTTATTCACAAAACTGTACAACAACGTATCTTTTTTCCGCTGGTCCCATTTCTCAGACAGGTCATATCATTTTTTATCTTGGGCGTTGATTCTGAAAATAAAAGTGATAAATGAATTGTCACGGATTGGAAAAGGGTCCGGGAAGAATTGAAAAGTCGAAACTATGGATCTATAAATAAATTGGGGTGAGCCTGACATAATCTATTTCAAATATAGGTTGTCCTGTATATTTTAACGGAAATGGAACATCTTTTTTGCCTACAGTATGATTCTTGAACAAACAATATACGTCGACGCGAGTTTGACTCGTCACTATTCGAATTCAGGAAATTTCTTGCCAGAGAGTCGGAATCGAATTTCAAAACAACCTTGAATAATTCTCTCTCATCGGGATAATGAAAAAAGTTTTTAAACTTTGATTTCTTCACCTCTGCGTTTAAAGTTTACACTTCTTCATGAATGTTAATCTGTCGTCCGGGATTCGGAATTTAGGGATCACTCCAGTGAAGAATTCAATAGGGACAAAAGTTCTCGAAGCTATTATGTGCAAACACCTATATGCAACGGATTTTCTCGGGAAAATATCACGGGGTTTCTTTTACACTCGTGCGAATGATTTCCTGACCCAAAATGATAATTATTGTCCTTGTGGGAGGAATCGTTTAACTGTTGAGCATTCTCCTAAATTCTCAGCTCTGACTCGCTGAAACGAAAGGACTTGAAAATGTTGTTTCGCCTTTATTGAAATTTACGGCGCGTACTTGCCACCACTACAGAAATCTGCATTTCAGGTAGATCGTTTTCTAACGGTTTTACGCCAAGGAACTTTCTTATTCTTCAATTAGCCGAAAATTGCTTGTGGAGAGGAAAATATTTACTTAAATGCAAGAATCTAGTTTGTTGCAGATAAATGATCCATTTTACCGCTATTTAAATTTAATTTATGAAATTATTTACATCAACAATCTTTCTCTCAAAATAAATAACAAAAGAGACGCATATTTATGTATACGGGAAAAACTATAAACATTTTTTAGAGCGGCCGCTTTTTTATGAAATTAAAATCCAGGTCAATTTTTTGGATTTCCTGGTTCAAAATTTTAATTATAATTAAAGTTTAAAAATGTTTATTATCACAAAATATTAAAATGTAAATTTTTGGACAATAATTTATCTTAAACATTTAAAAAGGATTACTTATTATAATTCCACTAGCAACATTAACAAACTTTGCATTGTTATTGGTCATTTAAAACTATAAATTTTTGCAAATTCAAATAATGAAACTTACAAAATTGAAGAATATATCTGAAAAATGACGAAAATAATTGACAGTTGAAAACAAAATTCAAAAAATGGCTACACAATTACACAATTGAAAAGAATAGCTTGAAAAAGTAAACAATAAATAATTAATTTAAACAAAAAAGTTAAAAAAATATACGAATAACTGTTGGAAATAATAAATTCCAAATCGAACAACTGGGTAAAAAATCTAGCAAAGTAATTAAAATTGAAGAGAATAATAAAAAATTGAGACAATATAAATTGAAAGTTTAAGAATTAAATTGAAATTTGAAAAAATAATTGATAAATGAAAAAAAAACAAAATGAGAATTGAAAACAAAATTAAAAAAATGGCTAGATTATTAATATAGGTACAACCGAACAAAATAATTTAAAAACTCAAAGAATAATTATAAACTTTTAAGATAATAATTAAAATTTAAAAAAATTGTAGAAAAATTGAAAATTACGGAAATAATTAATAATTGAAGGAAATAGTTAAAAAAAGGCGAGAATAATTGAAAAATTAAAGGAAATATGTAAAAAATGAGAAAATAATTGTCAATTGAAAACAAAATTTGAAAAATGACTATGTTAATAGACAACTAAAAAAAATAATTGAAAAAATAAAACAAGAAATTAATATTAAATTTAAAAAATAAATTGCAAATTGAAAAATAAGTAAAATAAATTATAGGAATAATTGTTGGAGATAATTGCACATTTAACAAATTGATATAAAATCCAAAAAAATATAATTAAAATTGATAAAAATAATTGAAAATTGAAGAAAGGAATTAAAAATTGAACAACTAGATCGAAAATCGAAAAAAACAATTGAAATTGGAGAAAATAATAAAAAATTGCAAAAATTAATTAAAACTGTAGAAAATCAATTGAGAATTTAAGAAATAAATTAAAATTTAATAAAATAATTGATAAATGAAAAAAAATTACAAAATGACGAAAATAATTGACAATTGAAAACAAAATTTTAAAAATGGCTAGATTATTAATATACCACAGAACAAAATAATTTAAAAAATCAAAGAATTATTAGAAACTTTTAAGATAATAATTGAAAATTGAAAAAATGTAGGAAATAATTGAAAAATACTAAAAATAATTAATAATTGAAGGAAATAGTTTGAAAATGTCGAGAATAATTGAAAAATTGAAGAAAATATGCAAAAAATGGCAAAAATAACTGTCAAAACAAAATTTTAAAAATAATTAGATTAATAGACATCTCAAAAAAAAATTGAAAAAATTGAACAAGAAATATTAACTTAAAAAAAAATTGCAAATTAAAAAATAATTAAAATAAATTACAGGAATAATTGTTGCAGATGATTGCACATTTAACAACTTGATTTAAAATCGAAAAATATAATTAAAATTGATAATAATAATTGAATATTGAAGAAATCAATTAAAAATTTAACAACTGGATTTAAAATCAAAAACAATAATTGAAATTGATGAAAATATTAAAAAACTGAGAAAATAAATTTAAAATTTAGAAATTAAATTGAAAATTTAAGAAATAAATTGAGAATGTAAAAAATTAAGTTAAAATTTGAAAAAATAATTTATAATTATAAGAAATTAAAAAATGACAAATAATAAAAATTAAAAAAATTGTAGGTAATAATTGAAAATTGCGGAAAATAATTAATAATTTAAGGAAATAGTTGAAAAATGACGAAAATAATTAAAAAATGGAATAAAATATGTGAAAAATTACGAAAATAATCGTCAATAATACAAAAGAAAATTCGAAAAATAACTAGATTAAGAGACACTTGAAAAAAAGAATTAAACAAATTAAACAAAAAATATTATATTTAAAAAAAATTGCAAATTGGAAAATTAAGATAATTATAGGAATGATGTTTGCAAATAATGGCATATTTAACGACTTCATTAAAAATCGAAAAAAATAATTTAATTTGAAAAAAATAATTGAAAATTGAAGAAAGCAAAGTAAAACAAACGATAGCTTCAGACAAGACTTCTTTTATTTTCTTTCTTTGTCACTCCATAAAATCGACGTTTCGAAACCGGTAAGGTTTCCTCTTCAGGATTGGTAAAATTTCGTCATTTGTACAAAAAATTTTATCTACAAAATAAATTATAAATATTCAGAATCAAGTCAACATTAAAGAAATTTAACCAATTAAAATCAAAGCAACGAATTTTTATTTTATATTAAAAAACAAAAACTACTCACAATCATTTATTAATAGCGTCTTCTTATAAGACCTTGTCAATAAGTCTAAAATCCCAATATTTAGTCAATCAATAAAAACAAATAATTGACAACAACTGCTCATTCATTGAAATCTAAAATCAAATTTATTTTTCAAAATTAGTCTTTAAAATTAAAATTATATCTTTTGCTTAATAACCTTATTAACAATTATAAATAAAAGTAAAAAAATTTTTATATTTTACCATAATGTTATAAATAAAAATCCAAATTCACATTATCACTAAACTTTTAATACTGGTGTGTATTAGACCAATGTCAGAATTATACTGAAAGAGCAATTGTCATTCAATAAAAACAAAGTCATATTGTCACTTACCAACACATACAAATAAAAAGTACAAATAATTCAGATTTCAAAATTATTCAAAAATGATTGATAACAGTGTTATATATTGGATTGTAGAATTTCAGATCCGTTATTTTATTTATCCTATTTTCTTGTTCTTTTTTTATAAAAATCGTTTCAGCAAAACATCTTTTATATTCATTTGTTTCTTTATGTAATATTTCAATATTCTCAAAATTAAAATTATGATAAGATCCATCATCTTTAATATGATTAATTCGACGTTTGGTTATAACATTATGATATTTTTTATTAAGATTTATATTATTTTGATGTTCGTTACGCCAAGTGCGTAAAAGTCTACCTGTTTGTCCAATATAGACTTTTGGACAATCTAGGCATGATAATTTGTAAACGACACCTACATTCTTGATTAAATCTGTTTGATCCTTACCCAATTTAATGAATCTATCTAACTTGGAATTGCTTCTAAAAATCACATTCAAATTTTTCCGATTTAAAATTTGTTTTATATTCATTGAAAAACGTCCAAAGTACGGAATACAAACTGTGCGTTTAAAATCAATTTCTTTATTTTTTATTTTGTTCTCACTATTATCACAAGTATTTTTATTTTTAAGAAAAAACATTCTATTTTTAATATATTTGTCAATAAAATTATTAGGGTAATTATTTAGCTGTAATAGGTTTTTTATAAATTTCAAATTTTCTTGATGAAAGCTTTCATGAGAAAGTAAAATTGCCATGTCTACCAAATTGTAAATAATTCCTATTTTTTGTTTCAATGGATTCTCAGATAAATAATTTAAGTATCTCCCAGAATATGTTTCCTTTCTGAACCAATTTGTAATTAATTTTCCTTCCTGTGTCCTAATGATATTAACATTCAAAAATGGTAATGAATTATTCTTCTCTATCTCATGTGTGAATTTAAGTCGATCATAGTAAGAATTAAAAGCATCCAGTATAATATTAATCTTATCTTTCGGAACTATCATAAAGGTGTCATCCACATATCTAAAATATGTATGTATTACAAAATTTAATTTTTTAAAAATTTCTACTTCCAAATCTTGCATCACTATATCTGCCAAAATTGGGGAGATAGGCGAGCCCATGGGTGTACCAAAAATTTGCTTATAATATTGATTATTAAAAACAAAAAACGTGTTATCCATAAGATGTCTTATCCCATTTTCGAACTCATCCCATGGTAATTTAGTACCTTTTTTTATATAAACCCACCGTTTTTTTAAACCCTTAATCACCAAATCCACAGGAATATTAGTAAACAAGGAAGACACATCAAACGAAACCATCACATGATTCTTTGGAAGATCCTTGAAGAAAGCAATTATAAATAATTGAAGAATGGAATTGAAATTTAAAGAATATACTTAAAAATTGAAAAAATGTAATTGAAAAAAGACGAGAATTAATTAATATTGAGGAGTTAATTGAAAATCGATCAACATAATTGAAAATTAAAGAAAATATTTGAGAATTGAAGAAAATAAATAAAAATTAAAGAAATAAATTGGAAACTAAAGAATTACATGGAAATTTGAAGAAAATAATTGATAATTATTAAAAGAAAAATTACAATATGACGAAAATAATTTAATAACTAAATTGAAAATCGAAAAAAACAATTGAAGTTGAAAAAGTAACTGAAAATGAAAGAAATTATTTGAGAATTAAAGAAAATAAATAAAAATTGGAGAAATAAATTAGAAATTAAAGAATTAATTGGAAATTTTAAGAAAAGAATTGATAATTAAAAGAAAAATTACAATATGACGAAATTAAATTAATTAAATATGGACAAAAATAATTTAAAAACTGTTTAGAAAATGGATAAACATGATTGAAATTAAAAAAAATAATTGAAAATTGAAGAAAGCAATTAAAAATTGAAGAAAAGAAGATAAGAATTGAAAATTGAAGAATGAAAATAAAAATTGAATAATGAAATTAAAAATTAATGAAAATAATGAACAATTGTATTTATAATTAAAGAAACTTAATAAATGATAATCGAAAGAAATAATATAGAAAAAAGGCGATAATTTTTTAATCTTAAAGAAAATAATTAAAAAAATAATTGAAAAGTTGCGGGAATTATTAAAAATTAAGAAATTAATTGAAAATCGATAAAAATAATTGAAAATTAAAGAAAATATTTGTGAATTGAAGAAAATAATTAAAAATTGAAGAAATTTTGGAAATTAAAGAATATAAATGAAGATTTCAAGAAAATAATTGAACATGGATGAAGATTATTAACTATTAAAATAAATAATTAAAAATTAAAAAAAAAATCGAAAAATGGTGATAATAGTCGTCATTTGAACAATTTTTTTTTAAATTAATGATTAATCATAAAATTGAAGAATTGTAAATTGTCAATTGAAAACTGATGAAAATTACGGAAAAAATTATAGAAAATAAATGAAAATTTAAGAAATTAATTGGAAATTGAAGATTTTTGTTGAAATTTCAAGAAAATAATTGATAATTGAGAAAATTCGAGAATTATTGAATATTGAATAAAATAATTGAAAAACAAAGAATGCAAATGAAAATTGAAGAAAATAATTGTTAAATTTATTAATTTATTTTTTTAAAGAAATAAACTGAAGATTAAAGAATTAAATTGAAAATTTAAGAAAATAGTTGATAATTGAAAGAAAAATTATAAAATGACTAAAATAATTAAATATTAATGGAAATAATTGGGAAATGAGGAAAATAATTGATAATCGAAAGAAAAATTCAAAATCTGGTGGGAATAATCGACAAATGAACAAAATAATTTAAAAAATTAAAAAATAGGTTATAAAATTTATAGAGAATGATTATATATTGAAAACTTTTGAAAATTGCAGAACAAAATTTAGATTTATTTATTAATGAAATTAAAATTATTTGAACTGATATTTATAAATTTTAATCAATTTAAATGCATGTATCAAAAAGTAACTGATTTAAAACATTAAGATTTGAAGTTCTGAACGTTCAATTGAACAAAAACTTTATTTTATCTTTTGTTTTAAATTCTAGTTTAACCTAAAAGCACTGAAAAAAATCTTTAGTCATAGCAACGAAAATTTTGTTGGCTCAACCAAATTTTTGGTCATAGCAACGAAAATTTGGTTGAGCCAACCAAATTTTTGTTGATATGACTAAACATTTTTTTCAGTGAGAACATTTTCCACACTGAAAAATTATTTTTAGGTTTTAACAATTGAATTTCTTTTTTTCATTTTCTGTTGCAAAAGTTTTATATAAAAATATTATGTTGAAAACTAAATATTTCCAATTAATGAACGTTCAGAACTTCAGGAGCATTTTAAAATAAAAAAATATCTAACTTCACAAAATATCACACTTCAGGTGTGCACTGAGAGAAATGTATAGTCAAACTTACTATCCTGGATATTAAAAAGTATTAATTTTAATATCTGAATATTAAGTTTGAATATTTAAATACTCAGTTTTAATATCTGGATGTTAAATTTTAATATCTACTAATATCATTTTTCTCAGTGTGGACAGAATGAAAGAATGAATGAATCTTGTGGATTATTATTATAGATTTGTGATATAAGAAAAAAATTGATTTTCGATAAAATTTCTCAGAACTTTTAGATCCACAAAGAAATTCCCGGTTTAGTAACAAATTTCCCGGTCAAAAAGGCCACCCTGCTTTTTTTATTTTTTTTTTTATTAGAAACAGTGTTTTTTCGCGCGTATCTTGGGCGTTGACTTTGGTATTGCAAAGAGATTAATACCAAAGGAAAAACGCAACGCAACAGGAACGAGACAACATGCCTTCATAATTCACGATATTCGCAAGCTGGGAAAATCACAGACGCGGAAATTAAGAGATCCTCATAAACTTAAAAAAAGCGTGTTTGCAGTCTCCATTACGTACTTTTATTGCTTCTGTTATATTGACGATTTATATCACTCGGAGCTCGTATAAGCTTGACTTGCTATACATGTGGACGTCATGTGTATACAGTACACTTTATTCACAATATTACGAGTTGGAATTAACTTTTCCTATCGTGTTCTCACTTTTCAGTTTTTCACTCGCCCTTGTATCACATTTTTTTTCATTTTCAATTCACGGATATTAAATTTCTTTTCTAAATATCCGCTTTAGCAAATTTAAAAACAACATTAAACAATTGATTTTTCCAGTAAACTTAACTACCTATATACTATGCGAATATATTATTTTATAAGAGAATAAGATTTGCATTTTGGTTGGGAATAATACTTGTAAATATTTCATTGCAGCTTAATTAACATATTATAATTACAATAATGATCATTTGATAAATAACTGACAAAATTAACAGTGAAAAAATAGAAAAGTTCCATTAAAAATTAATCGATAATTCAAACATAGAAGATGAAGTGCCGAAAAATTAAGAATATCTATTTGTAAAGATTTGATTAAAAACCAATTAACAAGGAGATTTTCAATTAAAAAACAGTTTTTAATAAAAAAGTAAAGAAAAATTAATGAGGATTATGTGCGAGTTTGTAAAAAGGAAATAATTGGAAAAAAGTGGGACAAGAACTCGAGCGGGATCCTTGAGAAGATGTGCAAACTAATAAGCTAATGAATACATAAGACCTAAAAAGTGTAGATGAACAAAGGATGATATATTTCTGTTCTTATAGAGCTTTAGCCTTTCTTTGCTTCACTTCTTTTTTTACCTCACTCCGCAATATCTTTTTTTCGTCTTTCATTCTTTTCTGACAGTCTCCAACTACCTTTTTTCTTCAACTCTCTACCCACTCCATTTGTGGTTATTTCGAAAATTAAAAGAACACAGTCCCGTCTCTAAAGCTCAATGAAAAAAAAAATTTCAAAACAAACGGCTTATTTACACTTTTTAAGTACTGCAAATATAATTCCTGATTTTTGCTTGATATTATA
This sequence comes from Ganaspis brasiliensis, assembly GCA_037103525.1. NCBI lineage: Eukaryota > Metazoa > Arthropoda > Insecta > Hymenoptera > Figitidae > Ganaspis > Ganaspis brasiliensis. The sequence goes on from JAZKLR010000082.1 coordinate 921,081, forward strand.
GTAAATATTATAAGAAGTTGACTTTGAATAAAGTGTGCAGAGTATTGTAATTTTTCATAATTCAAGTTTGATACCACAGAAAATTTAATTTATCAGAATTTCAATTAACTTCAATTCATGGAAATTAAAATTAATCTAGTGTTTTCAATCTAAATAGTTCCTAATCTATGTATTCAATTGATACTAATTTCAAGTCACCTAAATTTTAATTAATGTAAATTTAACTTGAGTAAAATTTGAATCAATAGTTAATTTGAATCAATCTGAGGTCCAAACTTTCAAAATTTTAACCGATGCAATTTTAATTATTACATATTTTTCACAATTTTAAATTTAATTAAATTAAATTTTAAAAGTTTTCAAAAAATCTATTCTAATTAATGTTTAATCTGTCCACCTGTATTCAAAATTTTCATCAATCCAAACTTTAAATGTATCCAGATTTAAATCCAATTAATCTAAATTTAAACTGATCAAATTTCAATAATTAAAAATTCCTTTCTTAAAAAATTAAATTTATTCAAATTCTATATTCCACCAAGTTATCAATCCTAATTTTTACTGTTAAAAATTATATCGATCAAATTTTAATCGATTTCAAATTATTAATAAATCCACTTTCAATTGATTTTAATTTCTTTTTTTTTTTGGTAATTTTTGGGTGCGTGTTTCAATTTGAAAATTTATTTTTTAAATTTTTATTTTATAAAAATACATTATGTATAATTTCCTTGTTGCCGAATTTTAATTGAGTGTTTTTTCTATCGAATTTAAATAAAACCGATTTTTTACTTAACAGAATTCCTAGATCACCGAATTCAGATTTCAATAAAACCTTAATTTTACAACATTTATTTTAATAGATTTTTTATTTCAAAGAATTTGATTAAATATCAACTTGAACAGACACGAATTTGAACAAATGAAGAGTCAGTCAAAAAATATTCAGGAATGTAAAAATTCTACTCACTAAAAGTTGTGTAAAATCAGAAATTGTTTAAATTCAAATTCCTTTAAATATATGTGACGCTCCGCGAGAGAAGGGACCTATCGCTGAAAAAATCAATTTTCATTTTTTTATGCTAAAAGATCATTTTTGAGTTGTTCTTTCAGTTCCATGTTTCAAATTTTTTTTTTTTGTAATTACTCTTTTTGTTATAATGCTTCAAACCTAGGCATACTAAGTATATCGCATTTTTTTGGTTTTTCTTTGAACGACCGTCCCGTAAAATTAACAATTAATAAGTTTGATTTTTTTATGGTAATTGATAGTTTTTAAGTTACTTTTTGAGTTCCAAAAACCAAAATTTGATTTCTGCAATTAGTTTTCTTGTTATGAAGCTTTAAACATTGGCATATTAAGCGTCTCGATTTTTCTTCCTCCTCTTTGCCCGTCTATTCTTTAAAGTTTGCTTTCTCAGCGATAGGTCCCTTCTCTCGCGGAGCGTCACATATAAAGACGATTAGAAATAAATTCTGTAAAATGAAAGTTCAGTTAAATAAGAATTCGGCGATCTAAAAACTCTGTGAAGTAAAAATTCGGATTTATTTAAGGTGTTTCTCCGATGGGCAGTCCCTGACAAAAGTTAGTATTTCAGTTAATAGCGATTATTAATTAATATAATTTATTTTTTAACTTATTATTGACTATGAATAGTTGATCAGATATCAGCCAATAGTTTTTTAATAAGAATGTTTCATAAATTAACAAAAGTTACTAAATTTTCAACGTTTTTTAAAAATACCTTTTTCCGAAGTCTCTATCTTTTCTTACCAGTTTTTAAAAAATGATACAATTTACGTAAATAATAGCTTATTTTCTTGAGAAAAACAAACTCTACAACTTCACCTCGTCAGATTTTTGTAAAAGTGGACAATATTTTAAATACAGCAATTTGTTTATAAATATATTTCTAAATTTTTCTAAATATTTATAAACAAATTGCTTTATTTAAAAAATGATCCTCTTTTTCAAAAATCTGACGAGATGAGGTTGTAGAGTTTGTTTTTCTCAAGAAAATAAGCTATTATTTACTTAAATTGTACAATTTTCAAACAAAATGGTAAGAAAAGATATAGACTTGTGAAAAAAATATCTTTAAAAAATCGGTGAAAATTTAGCAACTTTTGCACTGTAAAAACAGGTGTCTTACAAGTGTCTTATTTTAAGACATAAGACGTTTAGCAAGCGTCTTACAGGTATTTTTAAGACACTTTCTCAATGGTTTAAAATTAAGACACCCTAAAATGTCTTAAAAGTGAGGACAAAATAAGACACTTGTTTTTAGAGTGTGTTAATTTTAGAAACATTCTAATTAAAAAACTATTGGCCGATATCTGATCAACTATTCACGGTCAATAATAAGTTAAGAAATAAATTATATTAATTAATAATCGCTATTAACTGAAATTCTAACTTTTGTCAGGTTCTGCCCATCGGAGAAATACCTTAAATTGGATTGAAAACAAATTTGGAAGATTTTTTCATTAAAAAAGAAATTATATCTAATTAAATTCCATGAAATAAAAATTCTAAATAAATATTTTTAGAACATGTAGTCTTGCCCCCCGTAATTTTCTAACCAAACTAAAACTTAAATCAATTAAAATCATTTGCATTAATTGGGGGTTTTGTAAGAATTATCCGACAATTTGAAAAAAAATCTCTTGAAATAATATTGATTCAATTTAGTTTCTATTTACTCTTCCTGGTTTACGATATGTATCACGCAGAAGCTAAATGTGCCGGTATACACATTTAATGCCTAAACAGCGTGATATGAAAAAAGAAAAAAAGAAAAAAAATGAAAAATGAAAATTAAAGAATCTATTTGTGTCCACTTGAAGAAGTTTAAAAAAAAGACCTTTTTTCCAAAGGAAGAAAAATAGTCACTATCTACCTTGGGAAAACTTCATGAAGATTTTACGCGCAAAATATTACACTATCTTAACTTCTTGATATCGCGTAATTTCCGTTCATGGCACATTTTTTATACGCTATAAAATATCCGATAAAGTTTCAACAGCGAAACATATTCAACACACTGAGTGAAAACAACATAAGAAAAGATATGTCCATTACAAAGTATTAATCAAATTTATCACGCCATAAAGAAAAAGAGTGGCGTGAATGTCTCAAGTGTACTTTTAGCGTAAGTTTGCAGAGCCTGGTAACTAATGCCGCAATAAATCGTCAAAAGATCTTTAAACGAAGCTACTTGCACTTCTGCGAGTTTTACAGTATGTCGGTAAAGATCGCGGTAAAGAACCAGTGCACCGTCACACCACCAGTTTTCGCTTTAGAAAGTGATCTATGTTGAGAGGGAAATTAATCTGGTGCGATAATTCAGAGGGGTTCCATAATACGACGACAATTCCAAACTTAATCGATTGTTTCGCGTGCACTGAATTGATACGCCTGCGATTGGCAGGTCGTTGTTCCTCCTCAAGTTATCTGGGGATAATGTATATATAATTATATATATATATCCCCTGTACTCCTGAATGAAATTGAATTTTAAGTGTTTTTCTTCAATTTTGATATTATTATTAATAATTGATATGTCCGAAATTTTAATTCTTAAACGACTTACTTTAATTCAGGATTGCTACGCTTTAAAAATTTCAAAATTCCATTACTTTTCCAGGTTTCCAGGTTTCTTAAAATTCCATGACTAAATATAAAATTGTTTTAATAAATTGTTTAGCTTATTGCAGTTAAAAAATATGAAATAATTGAATTAAATTAATAATAAAATGTTAATATTGTTATTACTTAACAAAATTAATATTTATATAATTTGCACCGATTAGTTAATAGATTTATTTTATACTGACAAAATTAAAGCGTGTACAGGCGCGCGAAAAACTTTCTATTATTTCAGATAATTTACTACTATATATTTCTGCAAACGCAAATAATGAAAATTAGGAGAATTAATGAAAATATCTGAAAAATGACAAAAGTAATTGACAATTGAAAACAAAATTTGAAAAATGCCAAGATAATTACACAATTGAAAAAAATAATTTAAAAAATTAAACAATAAACATTGAATTTAAACAAATATTTTGGAAAATTAAAAAATTACAGGAATAACTGTTGGATACAATTAAAAATTAAATAACCGGATTGAAAGTCGGAAAAAAAGCATTGAAATTGAATAAAATAATAACAAATATAAGAAATAAATTGAAAATTTAAAAAACTAACTGAAATTCGAAGTACATTATTGGAAGTATATGACATTAAATGAAAAATAATAAAAATAGGTAATATGAAATTGGAGGAGAAATTGATTTAAAAATGATAAAAACAATTAAAAATTGAAGAATTTAATTAGGAAATTTAAAATTGGGGCAATTAATTGAAAAATGATTAAAATAATTGAAAATTTAAGAATACAATTGAAATTTGAAAAAATAATCAATAATTAAACAAAATTACAAATTGACGAAAATAATTGACAATTGAAAACAGAATTCGTAAAATGGTTAGATAATTATACACAATTGAAAAAAAAAAGTTTTTAAATTAAATACTAAATATTAAACAAAAAAATTGAGAAATTAAGAAAATTACAGGAATAACTGTTGCAAACAATTGCAAATTAAATCATTGGATTGAAAATCGAAAAAAATCATTAAAATTCAAGAAAATAATTGAAAATTGAAGAAAATAATAAAAAATACAAGAAGTAAATTGAAAATTTAAGAATTAAATTAAAATTTGAAAAACTAATCGAGAATTAAAAAAAAAATTACAAAATGACGAAATTAATTAATAATTGAAAACAAAATGACTAAAAAAGCTAGATTAATACATAACCAATAAAATAATTGAAAAAATTAAAGAATAATTATAAAATTTTAGAGAATATTTGAAACTTGAAAAAATTGTAGGAAATTATTGAAAATCAAGGAAAATAATTAATAATTGAAAGAAATAATTGAAAAATTAAAGAACATATCTCCAAAATGACAAAAATAATTGACAATTGAAAAGAAAATTCGAAGAATGACTAGATTAATAGACAACTTAAAAGTATAATTGGAAAAATTAAAGAAGAAATATTAAACTTAAAGAAAATAATTGCCAATTGAAAAATTAAGAAAATTGTAGGAATAATTGTTGCAAATAATTACACATTAAAAAACTGGATTAAAAATTGCTAAAAATAATTAAAATTGAAGAAAATGATTGAATAATAAAGAAAGTAATTGAAAATTGAAACGAATAATTCAAAAATTAAAGAATAGAATTGAAATGTAAAGAATATAATTGAAAATTTAAAATAGTAATTTTAAAAAGCCAAGAACTATTGAATATAGAAGAATATATTTAAAAAGTAAAAAATGGGATTGAAATTAAAAAAAAAATGAGAATTAAAGAAAATAATTGAACCATTGAATTTAAAATTAAATAAATTTATTAATAATTGAAAAAAATTATCAAAAAAAGGCAATAATTTTTTAATATTAAAGAAAATAATTGACAATTAAAAAATGGAATTAAAATTTAAAGAAAATAATTGAGAATTGAAGAAAATAGTTATAGAACTGAATAATTCAATTGAAATTTTAAAGAACTTTTATGATTGCTAAAAGCCGAGAATTATTGAATATTGAAAAATTAATTAAAAATAAAAAAACTTATTTAAAATTCGGGGAAATAACTAAAAAATGAAGAAGTAAAATGAAATAAACGTATTAAATGGAAGCTTTAAGAAAATAATTGATAATTAAACAAAATTACAAAAGGACAAAAGTAATTAAATACTAAAGTAAATAATTAAGAACTGAGGAAAATAATTAACAATTGGAAAAAAATTCGTAAACTGTCAAGAATAATCGACAACAGAACAAAATAATTACAAAAGTAAATAGTATAATTATAAAATTTTAAGAAAAGAAACGAAAATTGAATAAAATTGTTGCAAATAAAGGAAAAATGAAGAAAATAATCAATCATTAAAAGAAATAATTGAAAAATAACGAGAAGAATTGTGTTATTGAAGAAAATATTTGAAAAATGAAGAAAATATATGCCAACTGAAAACAAAATTCGTAAAATGGCTAGATTAATACACAATTGAAAAAAATAATATTACAAATTAAGCAATAAATATTACATTTAAATTAAATAATTGAAAATTGATAAATTAAGAAAATTATTGGAATAATTGTTGGAAAAAGTTGCAAATTGAACAACTAGATTGATAATCGAAAAAAAGCAATTCAAATTGAAGAAGACAATTCAAAATTAAAAAAATAATTGCACATTGAAGAATGGAATTGAAATTTAAAGAATATAATTAAAAATTCGAAAAAGTAATTTAAAAAAGTCGAGAATTATTAAATATAGACGAAAATATCTGAACAATTGAATTTAGAATTAAAAAAACTTATTGATAATTGAAAAAATAATTGAAAAATGTCGTGAATTTTTTAATATTGAGGAAAATAATTGAAAATTGAAAAATTAAATTGAATTTTGAAGAAAATAGTTGTAGAATCGAATTGAAATTTTAACACTACTTTTTTGAATTTCAAAAACTAACTGCAAAATTCAGAGAATTATTGAATATCGAAAAATTAATCGAAAATCGATCAATATAATTGAAAATTGAAGAAAATAATTAAAAGTTGGAGAAATAAATTGAAATTTAAAGAATTAAATTGAAGTTTTAAGATAATAAATTATAATTGGTGGAAAAATTACAAAGTAACGAAAATAATTAAATTTTAAGGAAAATTAATTGGCATTGAAAAAAGAATTCGAAAAATGGCAAGAATAATCGACATTAAAACAAAATAATTTTTAAAATAAAAGAATAATTGAAATTTTGAATAATAATAATAAATTGTCAATTGAAAACTGATTTTTAGTAACAACATTGAAAATTTTAGTTATTTTCTGTTGATCAATGATGTCAAAATCACTGACAATTCAGCAATTTTTAACTTACTATTAGCTCAAATGACAATTCACTCATTGAAATCATAAAAAGAGAAAATAATTAAATTAGTTTTTTAAAATAATATTTTATATAATTCCCCGACTTTTACAGGTTTTTCAGGTTTTCTCTGCCAACAAAAAAATTCAATGACATTGTTGTTAAATTATTGTTGCAAAATCGCTACCCTGACGAATCAATCTGTTTCATTCCGAAGCTGAATTTTAATTCGTATGAATCTTGTTATTTCATTTGGAATCAATCCGTTTTAATTCTAATTGGGTTTATTCGGATTAGAAACGTACTGATTCGGATTGAAATAAACAGGATTCAAACGGATTAAAATTTAGCTTCGGAGTACATCGGATTAGTTCGGCATGATTCGGAAAGAATTTTTGTCAAGTTAACATCCATTTCTAGATTTGGATAAAAATTGTTTGTCTCAAAAAAAAAATTCGGAATGTCGGAAAAAAAACTGATTGAAATCCAATCCGATACTTTCGTCAGGGTATCTTTTAAATTTTTTAACAAATATACAAATAAGCTCATCTAGTTTTTGTATTCTAATTAAAATCGAATTGAGTAAGAATTTCTTTATCGTAAAGTGAAAAATATTTTTTTACATTATGTCAACGATTTTTACGATTTTTACTCGTTGCTTTTATTTTTGCTTTGCTGTCGAGAGGACAGCTGAAAAGTTAAAAAAAGGATTATGTGTTTTTGATTTTCAACACCTTGACTTGGAAGATTGATAAATTTTTATTTCTCATCTTTATTATTACACAAAGTGACAAATTCTTATAACTATTAATATTAATATTTTTATTACAATATAAGGTTATAACCATTCTCTTTCTAAAAGTCTAATAAATTCTCCTATTAATTTCTCCACTCTGTCGTCAATTACAAAATTGATCTCTACAATTTTATCTACAACACGTTTAATTATTTAATTAAACTGTTATTTTTGTCACAGATCAATTGTGTAAAAGTTCAGTTCAATTGAACTGGGTATTAATCATTTTTTATTGAGTTCCCGAGAAAGAAGAATACCGAGGATTGAAATAATTAACTATCAGTTATTTTGGCTGATTTATATATGAATCGAGAATTGAATTAATTATATCGGTTTGTTTTGGCTGATTTATAATATTGAAAGGATTGGACTAATTATCGCAGTTTTTTCAGCTGATTTATGTATAGTGTAAGGGAAGGCGTAATTATTCGAAACAAAGTGTTTTAAAATTCATAGAGAGACCTTTTGATCCTGATGGAGACATATATGAGGGCGTAGAAAAGGTGCTCAGGACCTCCTGGGGGCCCAATGGAGATCTCCTGTAGCGGCGCCCAGAAATTCGTTAACAACATCCATAAAATATGTTGGCCATGTATTTGTGGTTCGCAGTAGTTGAAGAGCGAATTTTGGCAACATCAAGACACGAGCCTGCGGGTAAATGGGCTCTTAATTTTGCATCGAAATACAGAAGGGTGGCGCTCCCAGTGGCGCTCTCGCCGAAGGCATTATACCCAGCATATCGTAAACCTCGAGATGTGCCGGTCTATTTTATCGATAAGAATGAATTATGTTATTCGTCTTTAAAATGACACGATATCCCAGGTGAAGAAATTTTCTATACTTTTATCTATATTAATAGTTAAAAAAATAGGTCAGGAGTTTGGAAAACTTAGAATAATGATACTTTATATATTAAAGGGAAATAGATTCATAACATTTTTTCTCGATCGCACAACATTAAGGGGTAACAGACACTTTTTTGTAAATGTATTTTCCCATTACAGAAATGCATGGAAAAAACGTACTTTTTTAAAAAATGAAAAACTACACTGAGAAAAAAAAATTATTTGGATCAAATAAAAATTATTTAATCCAATTAAATTTTTTACTTGTCTATTATCCAATAAACCTGTATTTGAACCAAATAACTATTTATTAGACCTAAGTATTTTATTTGATTGTATTAAGTAAAGACTAATTTGTATCAAATACAAATTACTTGAGTCAAATAAATGGAATAATTGGAGCTAGTACATAATGTTTTGAATCAATTATGAAAATTATTTCATTCAAGTAATATTTTATTCAACCTGAGTATTTTATTTTATCGCATTAAATAAACAGTAATTTGTGTCAAATAAATTAAATATTTGGAGCTAGTAACTAATGTTTTAAATCAATTATGAAAATTATTCCATTCAAATAATATTTTATTCGACCTGAGTATTTTATTTTATCGCATTAAGTAAACAGTAATTTGTGTCAAACCAATTAAATATTTGGAGCTAATAACTGATAATTTAAATCAATTATAAAAATTATTTCATTTATATTTTTAAAGCAAATAAATATTAGTTTGCATGAATGAAATGTAACCCCTCTTTTGTTGTTAATTTTACTCTTATGTAATGTAATTATGAGTATGGTGATTTTCATTCATAACATTCTTATTATTTATTTAAATACTGATTATTTTACACTTATTTACTTATATTTAGTTAACACTTATTATAACCTAACATATAAACTATGAAATAAAATTTCGCACGGATGGTGGGATTGAGCCCGCGACGAACGCAATACGAGACTTTTACACTACCCACGAAGCCACGCTGACTTGACTTTAAAATTACAAAAACACCTATTTAGCCTTACACATCAGTTACAATAAATTATTTACTTGATCCAAATACTTTTTATTTGTTTTTAAAAAGGAAAATATTAGCATTAAATAATTCGATTTACTATGACTCATAACATAATTTAATTTTGATAATTTGAATTTATCACTTGGTGAAAATTTTTTTATAAGTAGGATGAATTGATGAATCACTCCAAGTCAATAAAAAACCACTTTTTTTAACGTTTCGACAGTTTATACTTATGAAATAATTTAATTTTGTTCAATAATTTTTATTAACGTTAAAAACTCAAATTTTTGAGTGAAATAAATAAATAAATAGTTTTAAATAACTCACAAATTTCGTTACAATAAATTATTTATTTAACGGAAATACTTTTTATTTGTTTTTATAAAATAATATATTAGCATTAAATAATATATTATTTATATTAAATAATTTGGTTTACTTTAATCCATAAAATAAATTAGTTGTGTCAAATAATTTTTATTTGTCTCAAAAACCCAAATACTTGAGTGAAATAATTAAATGAATAGTTTTAAATAACTCACAAATTTCGTTACAATAAATTATTTATTTGACTGAAATACTTTTTATTTGTTTTTATAAAATAATATATTAGCATTAAATAATACATTATTTATATTAAGTAATTCGGTTTACTTTAATCCATAAAATAAATTAATTGTGCCAAATAATTTTTATTTGTGTCCAAAAACCCAAATACTTGAGTGAAATAAATAAATGAATAGTTTCAAATAATTTAGCATTTGTATTAAATATATTCGTTTATTAGATTAAATTAATTATTTACTTGATCCAAAGAAGATTTATTTGGTTTCAATAAACGTGATTCAAATAATTCAAGTTATTTGAATCAAATACATATTTTTTAGATCCAACTAAAAAATATTTGAACGAAGTAAATACTTGTCAAATAATTTGAATTAATTGAGTCTAATAATTTTTTTTTCAGTGTAGATGAAATTTATGTTTATGCATGATCATTTCGCTTCCATGTAAGTAAAATAATTTGCTTACTCATATAGAGGATGCGATCTATAATAATAATCTGAAAGATTCATTCATTCTTTCATTCATTCTTGTCTGTCCGCACCTAAAGTTTGTCACTTAGATATTTTTTTGTTTTAAATCAGTTTCATTTGAAAAAATTTATCTTTTAAAATTAAAGTCTACTTTGATAAGAATCAATTTAACTGCATTGACAGGAAATAAATTAATTAAAATATAGTTTACCCTAAAATATTGAACTGAAATTTCCATACACTAAAATTTTTAGTAAATTAAAATTTAATTCTATCAATATAAATTAACTTGAAATAAACTTGTGATTAAATTAATTGATATTTAGATCATTGGAAATTGAGATGATTAAAATTTTGAAATAATTATTTTTAATGAAAATCTAAATTAGTAATTAAGAATCAATATATATTTAAGTTTTAATTTATTGAAGTTTGAATTCATCTAAATTTTTATTGGTTGTTAAGCTTTAAATTATTTAAATTTTAATCAATACTTGCGTTTTTATTATTCTGATTATAAATAACTAAACATTTAAACTTTTCACAATTTTCATTTTTTTTTTTTTTTTTTTAATATAAATTTCACTTAATTTTAAATTCTATTATGCCCAATTTTCATTGATTCAAATTATAGTCTAAATTATTATTTTTAAAATTTGGACCGATTAAAGCTTTAATATACCATGAAAATTTTTTGTTTAATTAGAAGTTTTTATATAATGGTTAATGTTTAAAATAATTTAAATAAACATTATTAGATTCTGAAAATATGTAAACTTTATAATAGTTAAATTAGTTTAAATTAACATTTTTATTAATTAAAATTTAAAGAATTAAAAGTTTAAAATAACTGAAGTTTATTAATATTAAATATGAGTAACTTTGTAATTCCTATACTAATTAAAGTTTAAATTAATTTAAAAGCGTATAAATAAAATTCAGTTTATATATGTTGGTTTGTATAAATGTAGGAGATTAAAATAATTAGGTACTTAAAAAAATTAAATATAAATCTTAAGACTTTAATAAATAAAAATTTGAATTAATCGAAGTTAAAATAAATTTAAGTCAACATTTCGATGAAACTGTTTTAAGTTTGAAACCATTTTCGATTTGAAAAAATTAAATCTTGAGTTGATAGAACTTTTGAAGAATAGAAATAATCCTCAATAGAAGTTTGAAACGATTGAAGTTCGTATAAATTATAGAAGTTTGAATACATTTTGTTCAAAAACTATTCTTTCAACAAAAATATTTCAATTTTTTGTAATGTCTCTACCTATGATATTTTCTCTTTTTATTTATTATTTTTTCTTTTTTAAATATAAAATTGAAAAAATTCGTGCTCTTTTGAAACATTTTTTAATTACTTTTACTTATATGACTATTTCTTGAAGTCGGCAGCGATTTTAATTTGCATAGAATGAAAGTTATGTTTATCTAAAATAATAAGTTTATTTGAATAACAAATTTCATTAATGAAATTCAAGAAATAGTCATATAAGTAAAAGTAAATAAAAAATGTTTCAAAAGAGCACGAAATTTCAAAATATTTATTTCATTAATAATTATTAATCTTATCTGTACTTGCAAAAATTTATAGTTGTAAATGACCAGAAACAATCCAATGTTTATGTTGCTATAATTTTCAACAGTTTTGAATATACAAATATTTTTTTTTTATTATTTCCTTAAAATTTAATTATTTTCGTCACTTTGTAATTTTTTTCTCCAATTATCAATTATTACTTTAAAAATTCAATTTAATTCTTTAATTTTCAATTTATTTCTTCAATTTTTAATTATTTTCTTTAATTCTTAAATATTTTTTTTACTCAATATTCAATAATTCTCGGATATTTTCAATTATTTTTTTCACTCATCAAAATTGTTTTAAAATTTAAATTCAATTGTTAGTATTATTATTATTATCGCCTTTCTTCGATTACTATTTCACAAATTTAAATTCAATTCTATAGTTTTTAATTAATTATTTTTAATTATTTTTTTCCAATTTAACTATTTTTTTCGATTTTTAATAGGTACAGTTGTTAAATATGCAATTATTTCCAACAATTATTCCTTCAATTTTCTACAATGTTTTCAATGTTCAATTATTATTTAAAAATTTTATAATTATTCTTTGATTTTTTAAATTATTTTCGTCATTTTGTAATTTTTGTTCCAATTGTCAATTATTTTTTCAAATTTTAATTTAATTCTTAAATGTTCAATTTATTTCCTCAACTTTTTATTTTTTTTTCAATTTTAATAATTTTTTTCGATTTCCAATCCAGTTGTTTAATTTGTAATTATTTCGAACAGCTATTTCTATAATATTCCAAATATTTTGTTTAAATTTAATATTAATTATTTAATTTTTTAAACTATTCATTTCAATTGTGTAATTATGTAGTCATTTTTTGAATTTTTTTTAAACTGTCAATTATTTTTGTCATTTTTCATAATTATTTATTCTGCAATTTAGTAATTTCCATTATTTAAATTTGCAAAAATTTATAGTTTTAAATGAGAAACAACAATGGAAAATTTGTCGCGCGCTTGGGCGCGTGTTTAAGTTGCTAGTAAATTATAATAATGCAAAAAAAAATTGAATTTCGTTTAAAATAAAAGATAGCCATTCATTTTATAAATTTCCAGAAAAATTTATACTTTATATATAGACCAATAGGTTCATGTAGAATATTTTATCCAAGAAGGACTTATTATTATAAAATAAAAATTCGAGAAGTTACAAATAAAAAAAAATAAATTTAAATGTGAAAAAACATGAATTATTTTACGAATTTTGAATCAATTTTAAATCGATTTATAATCAATCGATTCGTTTTGAGATAAGGAATGTGACTTTTGTATTCATTAAATTGCATTTTTAGCATGGAAACAATTTTTGACAAAAAACGATTTCTTCGATGAAAAAAGGTGCTAAAAAATTTGATTGGGTATTTTCAAAAATACTTAAAGGCTACTAAGTGAAAAGTAGCTTATGAATAATTATAAAATGTTTAAACAAATAAAAATTGTTTTAGGGAAAATAAAAAGTAGAATATTTTAGAACATTAAATTCCGGTGTAGTTTATTAGATAATAAAGCAAAGAACTAGATGATTCTAGGACTATTCAATGAAAAGTTGTTTTTTTAATAATTTTAAACTATTTAAAGAAATGAAAATTGTTTTAAAAAAAGCAACAAAGTAATAGATTTAAAAAAGTAATTTCCTAACATTTCCTAGTATTCCTGCGTATTTTATACTCAGGAAGAAACTATAGAAACTTTGCAAGAAACTAGGTAATTATAGGACTATAAAATAAACAATTGTTTTTAAATAATTATACACTGTTTAAATAAATGAAAATTGTTTCAAGGAATTCATTTTAGTAATAGATTATATAAAATTAAATTTCAGTGTTATTTATTAATTAACAATGCAAAAAACATGTTGATTCTACACTGAGAAAAATGTATGTTAACCCTTAACATCTGGATGTTAAAGCTTAAAATATTAATAATTTAACATAGGTACAGCTATCTAGATGTTCAAGGTTAAGATCTAGATGTTAAGCTTTAATATCCACATGTTAAAATTTAATATCTTGGATGTTAAACTTTAATATTTAGATATTAAGGGTTACTATCTTTTCTTAAAAATCTAATTTTGAACATCCAGTTTTCTCAGTGTAGGTCTATTCAGTAAAAAGTTGTTTTTAAAAAATTAGAAATTGTTTTAACAAAATGTTGATTAATATAGTTATCAATTTTCCATTTTCTTATTAACGTTTTGCATTATTTTGTTAAAAATGCTAAAATCAAGTAACATTTTTCAGAAAACTTAGATCATAAACAAAATAAAAATATTTAAACTACTTAAACTTGTTTAAATAGTTTATATATGAATGGACACATGCAATAAATATTACATTTTGTTAAATGAAAGAAAACCTTTAATGACAGGCATAAAAATAGTAGTTTTGTGCTAATAATCTCAAAAAAATTGCTCAAAAACACAAAAAAAAAACAACAAAAAAAACCAAGATTCAGCGATGTTTCTATCAGCAGTGCTAAGAACTGTTTCTTAAAATAATAAAAACATAAAAAATTACCCAAAATTCTAATAAAAATGGATGAGAATTCCAGCAGCATCTTGTGACAGGAACTATCCTCAAATTTTTTCTTTTGTGTTGTCATACCCTAATGAAAACTGAAATCTTTTTTCTGTATACGGATCCTTGGTATTATTTTCCCCTGCTTCACTTTACAATTGTTACTTTCTTATTTCTTTTACTATACATATTTTTGTTGGTGACTATTGATCCATTATGGATTTTCCTCACCTGATATTCTATATCCTGAATGAAGCAAAATATGGGGGGATTATTTGGTTACAATGCTTGAGGCAGGAATGGATCAGATTTACTATTAGAGGAGGTAGAGTGGGGCTCATCACGAGACCAGTCATTGACAGACGTGACTGCCCATAACCAGTCAAGTTGTAGGTCACCTGCAGAATCTATAGTGTCCCATAAATTTGCGATTGACAATAGATCAATAGCCGGAGCGCTAATTCGTCCGTAAAGATATTAACAGCTTGTCCTGTCAGAAATGTCGAAAGAGGATTACAATAAAGGATTGTCAAACAGGTTGACTGAAGGTCAAAAAATACCTGACATTCAAGGGAGAATATAAAACATACAAAAGTCAAGAATTTTTACAAGAGATCTGTGATTTTTTGACACTTGAAAAGGGAATTTTTAAAAAGTGAAGAATATGAAAATTTTTGAAAAAATACAAAATGATTGAAGAATATATGTAAGCTTGAAGATAGTTGTTGAAAATACGTAGAAAATGGATAAAGCGAGAAAAAATGGGGAAAATAAATCTGATAAAGAAAATTTCTTAAAAATGTAATGAAATAGGTAAAAATAAAAATAAATTTGGGGAAAATGAGTAAAATCTTCTTTGTTGGTGCAACTTTTTATTAATTTAATTTTAATAGTGTCTAAGCGTTTTTACGAACTGTACAACTTTCCTAACAGAATCTATACAAAAACATTTTTAACATATTATAAAGAAATTAGGTACTTTATGAAAACGACTGAAATTTTAAAAATAACTTTCTAATTACAAGTTTCTAATTACATTTTCTAGATATAAAAAACACATTGAAAATTATAATATTAAACTTATAATGAATAAATAAATGTTTAATAAACATTTATAATGCTTATAATGTTTAATAAACTGACTTATGGTCTATGTAAAAGTATAATTTTTATTTATTTGAAATATCTGAAAAAGATTTTGTCAAACAGCAATCAGGATAAGTTTCTTTTATCCGAAATAGCATTTATCATGTTTATTTATTTAAATTAAAGAAATCTTTTCCCAGTTATATTGCAATATAAGGCTACTTATTTAGACCTCGAAACTGTTTTCTTCTTATTTACATCATTCAAAATTAAAAAATTTGAGAAATTAGAAAGTGACAAAATAATTAGAAATAATTTGTCCATTATCCAATCAGTGAATATTACTGACAGTTATTTTCAATCAATTTTCAGTAGAATTTCACTAATTGAAATCGCAAGAAAGTAGTAACTGAAAATCAGTGAAACATAAATCTCCATCTGTAGGTGGAATAAAAAGATTTTTCCCACTGTCACACAGAAACACTCATTACAAATTCTAGGGTTTATAAATATTCTATTGTTCATAAATATAAATGTTGAGAAGCATTGAGAAGTCAAACTGATAATATCCACTTTTCTCAGACTGAAAGCAACCTTCGAGATAGGGTTGTAGTAGAATTTTAAGGTCTGGAAGTCAAACAGTATTGAAGTGGATCGTAAAAGCACGTTGCCAAGTTGTATTAGCTTATGTGTATTGACTTGTCAGTCTTTGGTAACAAATGCACTTGGCACGGGTTTTATCTACTTATTTCTCCCAGTTGGCGGCGATGAATGGAAGCGGAAAATGCGGAATTCATGCGTGTGCTACGATAAGAAAATTGCGATAGAGCATACACTATTTTTCTCCGTGCTATTCCATGCTTCAAACTTCACAACAAACGCAGATTGTCTGCATACCAACACCAGTATCAAGATGCAGTGAATTAAACATTTTTCAGATACTTCCTGTACACTCGTCGTCTCTAAGGTATGCAGGAAATACCCGAAAATTTTTTCCTGTATAATACGTCATGGGTGAATAAACATACATTTAAACTTATATATGTGTATGCGTATATGTTTATAATTACAGGCAGGGCCGGATTGGGAATTAAAAGCGGCACGGGAAAGATATTCAAAGCGGCCCCTTTCTATATAATTGGAAATTTTTATTAACATTTAAAACTCAAATATAAAAATATTAAATTATTTTATTTAAACTTATCAATAATTTAATTATTTGGAACTTCTTGAACAGTAGCATTCTCTACTGCCATTTGTACGAAAGCAGCAGTAATTTCTTAGTTTAATGAACACCTCAATCTGGTTTTAACCAATTTTAAAGGACAAAAAATGGACAACTTCTATTAAACAAATATAATAAAAAAATTTTGAGAGAATTTCCTGGCTTTAAAAATTGCTCTGAATGTATTCCTATCTACCTTAACCCCTTCAGCATCAAAAACAACCCTTTAAAATCATTCCCTGATCTTCAATCAAGAAATGGACAATTTTTATTAAATAAATATAAAAAAAAGTTTTTTAGCGAATTCCCCGGCTTTAAAAATCGCTCAGAATGAATTTCTATCTACTTTGCCCCCTTTAGCATAAAAAAAGTCGGCTTTCATTCACCTGAAAATCATTTTTTCAATATTTGAATACCCAATTACTTTCTTTAATTTACAATTATTTTCTTCAAATCTCAATTATTATCTTCTATTCACAATTATTTTAATTAATTTTTAATCATGTTTTTTAATTTTCAAATATTCTCTTTAATATTCAATAATTTTCGGCTTCTTTCAATATTTTTATCAATTTTCAATTGTTTTCTTCAATATTCAATAATTCTCATTTTTTCAATTGTTTCTCCAGTTTTCAACTATTTTCTTCAATTTTCAAATATTTTCGGTTTTTTTCAATTATTCTTTTCAGTTTTCAAATATTCTCGTTTTTTCAATTATTTTTTCAGTTTTCAATTATTTTCTTCGATTTTCAAATATTGTCGGTTTTTCAATTATTTTTTTTCAGTTTTCAATTACTTTTTCAGTTTTCAAATATTCTCATTTTTTCAATTATTTTTCAGTTTTCAATTATTTACTTGAATTTTTTATTATTTCAGTCAATATTCAATAATTCTCGATTTTTTTTCAATTATTTTTTCAATTTTCACTTGTTTCCTTCAATAGGCAATTATTTTCCAAGAACTTCAATCCAGTTCAATTTTTTATAATCCAATTAAATTTACAATTATTTTCTATAATTACTACAGTAATTTTCTTTCAATTTTTATTCTTAGTTATTTCTGTTCTAAATTTTAATTTACATTCTTAACTTTTAAGATAATTCTGTTGAAATGTAAACTTTTTAATGTTGCAATTTTTCGAATTTTTTGCAATTGTCCTTTATTTTCGTCTTTTTTCAATTATTTTCTTTCATATTATTCAATTATTAATCATTTTTTTGAAATTTCAATTCAGTTCTTTAATTCTTTAATTATTTGTATCCAATCACAATTCTTGTCTTTTATTGATACTTTTTTTCATTTTCAATTATTCTCTCAATTTGAAAGTATTTTCTTCAAATTTTAATAAAGTTTAATTTTTCAAAAAGCAATTAAACTTTCAATTGTTTCTAGAACTATTCCTATCATTTTCTTTCTTTTTTAGTTTTTTTTAATTTCATGTTTATCTTTTTCTGTTTAAAATTATTTCTGTCAGTTTTTAATTTAATAATCTTGCCATGTTTAGAATTTTTTCCAATTGGCAATTATTTTATTCAATATTTAATAATTCTCGGCTTTTTTCGATGATTTTTTCAATTAACAATATTTTTCTTGAACTTTTAATTCAATTTTTCAACTATCCTCTTAAATTCACAATTATTATTTTCTTTAATTTTGAATTTTTTTCTTCATTTTTCAACTATTTCTTCTAATTTGAAATTATTTTCTTCGATTTTCAACCAACTTTAACTTTTTGAAATCCCATTCAATTTCCAATTATTTGTTATAATTATTCCTACAGTTTTCTTCAGTTTTTAATTGTCAATTATTTTCTTAAATATTCACCAATCCTGGGCTTTTTCACTCTTTTATACTATTTATTTATTTATTGATATAGTAATTTGTAAATTATTTATTATCAATAATTTTTTTGAAATCTCAATTTAACTCCTTAATTCCTCAATTTTTCTATCTAATTCACAATTATTTTCTTCATTTTTTAATTATTTTGGCAATTTTTAATATTATTTTCTTCTTATCAATTTGTGATTATTTCTTCAAATTTCAATCCCGGTCAATTTTTTAAAATTAAAATTTTTTTCAATTATTATTATTTCTGTAATTTTTTTCCTTTTTTAATTTCCAATTGTTTTTTTAAAATATTATATTTGTTCTTTAATTTTTAAAATTATTTTTGTCAATTGTCGATTTATTAATCTTGTCATTATTCCAATTTTTTTCATTTGTCAATTATTTTCGTCATTTTTTAGTTATTTTAGGTCGATATTATCAACTCGAGAACATTTTTGGATGGTCAAGAGATTTTGAGATCAATATCAATATTGCTCAAATATGATATCGTCTTGATATCGTAAAGCACTAAGAAATAATGGTCAAGAGAACAAAATAATTTAAAAAGTTAAAGATTAGTTATAAAATTTTTTGAGAATTATTGAGGATTGAAAAAATTGAAGGAGATAATTGAAAATTGAGGAATGTAATGGAAATTTAAAAAATGTAATTAAAAATTGAAAGAAGTAATTGAAAAAGTCTAGAATTCTTGAATATAGACAAAAATAATAATTGAAAACTGAAGAATGAAATTGAAAATTGAAGAATGGAATTGAAAGTTGAAGATAATAATAAATAAGAATTGTAAAAAATAGTTGTAGAATTGAACAATTTAATTGAAATTCTACAATTTCTGTGATTGAAAAGAACATAGAAAGAAGCCGAAAATGATTGAATGTTGTAAAATTAATTGAAAATAGAAAAGAGTAATTGAAAGTTAAATGAAATTTAATTACATAAATTAAATTATTAATTAGACCTACAAAAATACCGGCCCGCCTAGCGGCGGCCCACCGGGATTTTTCCCGGTATCCTGAATGGCCAATCCGGGCCTGATTACAGGGTTGATAGGCTTTCAAACTTTCAAAATTCCATGACTTTTCCAGGTTTTCCAGATCATTTTTCTTAAAATTCCATGACCAAATATAAAATTGTTTTAATAAATTGTTTAGCTTATTGCAGTAAAAAATATAAAATAATTCAAGTAAATTAATAATAAAACGCTAATATTGTTATTACTGAACAAAATTAATTTTTATAAAAGTTGAACCAACTAGTTATTAGATTTATTTTAAACTTTTTGAACATTAACGCGTGTCCAGACGAGCGAGAAAATTCTCATTCTTGTAGATAATTTACAACTATATATTATATATTTCTGCAAATGCAAATAATGAAAATTACGAGAAAAATTACACAATTGAAGAAAATATCTGAAAAATGACAAATGTAATTGACAATTGAAAACAAAATTTGAGAAATGGCAAGATAATTACACAATTGAAAAAAATAATTTAAAAAGTTAAACAATAAACATTGAATTTAAACAAAAAATTTGAGAAATTAAAAAATTACAGGAATAATAACTGTTGGAAATAATTGAGAATTAAACAACTGGATTGAAAATCTAAAAAAATCATTGAAATTGAAGAAAATAATAAAACATAGAAGAAATAAATTGAAAATTGAAGAATTAAATTGAAATTTGAAAAAATTATCTAGAATTGAAAAAAAATTACAAAATGACGAAAATAATAGACAATTAAAAACAGAATTCGTAAAATGGTTAGAGAATTACACAATTGGAAAAAATAATTTAAAAAATTAAATACTAAATATTAAACAAAAAAGTTCAGAAATTAAGAAAATTGTAGGAATAGTTGTTGGAAATAATTTCAAATTAAATAATTAAATTGCAAGTCGAAAAAAATCATTAAAAATCAAGAAAATAATAAAAATAGAAAAAATAATAAAAAATAGAAGAAGTAAATTGAAAATTTAAGAATTAAATTTAAATTTGAAAAAATTATCTAGAATTGAAAAACAATTACAAAATGACGAAAATAATTGACAATTGAAAACAAAATGACGAAAATAGCTAGATTAATACATAACCGACAAAACAATTAAAAAAATTAAAGAATTATTAAAATTTTTAGAGATTATTTAAAAATTGAAAAAATTGTAGGAAATTATTGAAAATTGAGGAAAATAACTAATAATTGAAAGAAATAATTGAAAAATGACGAGAATAATAGAAAAATTAAAGAACACATCTGCAAAATGACAAAATTAATTGACAATTGAAAACTGAATTCTAAGAATGACTAGATTAATAGGCAACTAAAAAGTATAATTGGAAAAATTAAAAAAGAAATATTAAATTTAAAGAAAATAATTGCAAATTGAAAAATTAAGAAAATTACAGGAATAATTGTTGAGAATATTTGCCCATTAAAAAACTGGATTAAAAGTTGCTTAAAAAAAATTAAAATTGAAAAAAATGATTGAAAAATGAAGAAAATAATTCAAAATTGAAACAACTAATTCAAAAATTAAAGATTAGAATTGAAATTTAAAGAATATAATTTAAAATTTAAAATAGTTATTTAAAAAAACAAAGAATTATTGAATATAGCTGAAAATATTTGAAAACTGATAAAAGGGATTGGAATTTTAAAAAAAATGGGAATTGAAGAAAATAATTGAACAATTGAAAAGGAAATTCGAAGAAAGACTAGATTATTAATAGACAACTAAAAAGTATAATTGGAAAAATTAAAGAAGAAATAATAAATATAAAGAAAATAATTGCAAATTGAAAAATGGAGAAAATTGTAAGAATTATTGTTGGAAATAATTACACATTAAAAAAATGGATTAAAAGTTGCTAAAAATAATTAAAATGGAAGGAAATGATTGAAAAATGAAAAAATAATTGAAAATTTATGCAAATAATATAAAAAATAAAAGAATAGAACTAAAATTTAAAGAATATAATTATTGAAAATTTAAATTAGTAATTTTAAAAAACCAAGAATTATTGAATATAGAAGAAAATATTTAAAAACTGATATAAGGAATTGAAATTTAAAAAAAAATATTAGAATTAAAGAAAATAATTGAATAATTGAATTTAAAATTAAAGAAAATTAGTAAAAATCGAAAAAAATAATTGTAAAAAGGCGATAATTTTTTAATATTAAAGAAAATAATTGACAAATGAAAAATGGAATTGAAATTTGAAGAAAATAGTTCAGAATTGAAGAAAACAGTTATAGAATTGAACAATTCCATAAAAATTTAAAAAAAAATTTATGATTGAAAAAAGCCGAGAAATATTGAATACTAAAAAATTAATTGAAAATAAAAAAAAAATAATTAAAAATTCAAGAAAATAACTAAAAAATGAAAAAGTAAATTGAAAATTAAAGTATTAAATGAAAATTTTAAGAAAATAATTGATAATTACAAAAAAATTAATAAAGGACGAAAATAATGAAATATTAAAGAAAATAATTAAGAACTGAGGAAAATAATTAACAATTGAAAAAGAAATTCGTTAACGGTCGAGAATAATCGACAACAGACCAAAGAATTAAAAAAGTTAAAGTATAATTATTAAATTTTAATAGAACAAATGAAAATTAAACAAAATTGTAAATAAAGCAAAAATGAAGAAAACAATTAATCATTAAAATAAATAATTGATTAATAACAAGAATAATTGCGATATTGAATAAGAAAATATCTGAAAAATGACGAAAATAATTGCCAATTGGAAACAAAATTCGTAAAATGGCTAGATTAATACACAATTGGAAAAAATAATTTTAAAAATTAAACAATTAATATTAACTTTAAACTAAATAATTGAAAATTGGTAAATTAAGAGAATTATAGGAAAAAATTGTTGGAAAAAATTGCAAATTGAAAAACTAGATTGAAAATCGAAAAAATTATTAATATTCAAGAAGACAATTCAAAATTAAAGAAAATATTTGCAAATTGAAGAATGGAATTGAAATTTAAAGAATGTAATTAAAAATTGAAAAAAGTAATTGAAAAAAGTAATTGAAAAAAGCCGAGAATTATTAAATATAGAAGAATATAATTAAAACTGAAGAATGGGATTAAATTTTGAAAAATAATTGAGAGTTGAAGAAAACATCTGAACAATTGAATTTAGAATTAAAAAAACTTTTTGATAATTGAAAAAATAATTGAAAAATGTCGAGAATTTTTTTATATTGAAAAAAATAATTGAAAATTGCAAAATTGAATTGAGTTTTGAAGAAAATAATTGAAAATTAAAGAAAATAGTTGTAGAATTGAATTGCAATTTTAAAACTATTTTTTACAATTTAAGAAAATAACTGCAAAATTCCGAGAATTATTGAATATTGAAGAATTGATCGAAAATCGATCAATATAATTGAAAATAGAAGAAAATAATTAAAAATTGAAGAAATACATTGAAAATTATAGAGTTAAATTGAAGTTTTAAGATAATAATTGGAGGAAAAATTACAAAGTGACGAAAATAATTAAATTTTAAGGAATCTAGTTGACATTGAATAAAGAATTCGAAAAATGGCAAGAATAATCGACATTAAAATTTTTAATTTCTTATGCATATTATTTAGTGTTCTTTAGTGTTTTCTCTAAAGAATAAACTTACTTTTGATTATTATTGTCTGATTTTAGGGATGAATATAGTAACATTTAACTTTCCTTATTTTTTCAAAAACTCTTTTTCTAGGCGATTTTTAAAAAATGTTTCAATTTTAATTACTAATGGCTTATTTTATTAAGAAAAAGGTTCCCTACAAATTCACCGTTTAAAATTTTCAGAAGAATTTATTGTTTTTTAAATGTAAATATTTGTTTATAAAAAAATAACTTTTTTTACATATTTTTTTGTAAACAAATATTTAAATTTAAAAAAGTTTAAACTTTTTAAAGTTTTTAATCAATTTTAGATTTTAATTAATTTAATTTTAATTTCAGATTTTAATCAATTTTTGTCAAAAACTCCAAAAAATTTTTCAGTCAAATTTGAATTAGTAAAGCACTGAAAATTATTTGAAATCTGTGAAAAAAGTCCATTTTCTAATTAGATATTGTATTCATTAAATTAATCAACATAATCACTATAAAAGGAGGTAAAATACCGAAATGGCGTAAAACGAGAATTTCAGTATACCCTGGCTTATAACTTCAATAATTACACATAGATTTTTTTCATCCATACATTTTTTTCTTCCTAAAAGCGAGCCATATATGTAAGAAATTTAAAACTGGACATAATTTGACGTTTTCTATTTTTGCATGGCGGTAGAATGAATTTGTTTTTCAGATTTTGGGCCAAAAACTCAAATTTTCTATCTTTTTTTTGACTATATCACTTAAAATATTTAACCGATTAAAAAATAATGTTAAAAGCGATTGTTTGGAATTTGATTACCTTTAAATTTGACACTTAGAAAAACTCAATCGGACTTCTGTAACTCGAGATACGGCCTAAAACGTGAAGTCACCTCCGAAAAAAACGTAAAAAAATTTTAAAAATTCATATTTCGGAAACCTATTCATAGAAAAATTTCTTAATGTCATTTTTAAGTAACGAGAAGCTTAGTACATAAGAAAAAAATAGTGACATTGAATGTACATAAAATTTTTTTTTTTTGTAAACTAGTGTAATTGAAATTGAAACATTTTTAAAAAATCGCCTAGAAAAAGAGTTTTTGAAAAAATATGGAAAGTTAAATGTTACTATATTTACCCCTTAAATCAGACAATAATAATCAAAAGTAAGCTTATTGTTTAGAGAAAACACTAAAGAACACTAAATAATATGCATAAGAAATAAATATTGCATATTTATTACGTAAAACTTGTTTTCATAATAGTATCGATTTGACCCTGTCATCCAGAAGAGAAATACCTTAAAGAAAAATGAAAAATTTGTAGGATAATAATAAATTGTCAATTGAAAACTGAATTTCAGTAACTATACTTTGAACACTGAAAACTTTTATGTATTAAAATAATCTGCAGTGCGATTGTTTTAAACCAATTTTAGATTATTTAAATTCAATTTGGTATAAAAAAAAGAGCGTTGCAGATTAGTTTAATCTAAAACAATTTTCTGTAAAAATTTCAGTTATTTTCAGGCCAATTAAGTAAAAGTCACTGACAATTCAGCAATTTTCAACTTACAATTAACTCAAATGACAATTCACTCATTGAAATCATAAAAAGAGAAATTAATTTTTTAAAATTCCCTGACATTTCCAGGTTTTTCAGGACCGTATTAACCCTGAATTAAAGTTATATGCCTTAAAGTTAGATCAACTTGATTAATAATACGCTATTAAAGTAAACAGTTACAGGAATATTTATGTATTCATCATCAATGTATGTATACGTAAAATCAATGCTTTTTTCTAAATACGAGAATTCCATATCACTGTTCATTTTTTTCAAACGACATGTGGAGGTTTTATATTCTGTCTTAAAAGGTAAAAAAACGCTCGCCCGAAACACACTTTGTGTGGAATCGTTTCGCTCTTAAAACAGTTTCAATGTAACAGAGAACGTGTAGACTTTTATCGGGAGTGAAAGCACTGAAAGCGTTTCGTATTGATCAAACTAAAAATGCGTATATCAAATGCAATTAATCATTTTGAAAAAGTATATTTCAAAATCAGTATTTTATCAATAGTACTTCCCCTTGAATACTTATAGTATAAAAGAAGTTGAAAAGTTTGAAAACTTTTGCAAATCTGTGCGGAAGTTTTATAAAAGAAGAATAAATTTCTTATTTCCTAAAAATTATACATGTGATTTGCTTCACCAGTTTTTAACTAATTTCAAATTATATCTATCTTTTGAATAGAAACAAAAACTGTATCTCATCATAAATGACTCACAGTTTATATCTAAATTGTCTTGTTAATTAAATTAAAATGAGTATAATTTGAAAAAACTCACGTGTATCGTGTATCTTTCCATTAAGTACGTCAAGTTCCAGTAAATGTCACTCTTTTGGCACGTGAGCAGACTGCTTTTGTCGATGACTCAGCTTCGAAAATAGAGCTTGAGACATTCATCTTGTTGAAAATCCATAAAATCTGTAAAAATAAATGATACTTTACATTGAGGAATGTAATTTATCAAAATCAAATATGTAAATGTAGGAAAACATTATGACTATTAAACGGACAGAATAATCCGGTTAAGAAAATACTGGAATGCAACTAATGTATTTTAAGATGATGATTTTGTGTACGGTTAAGCGTTCGTTCAGTCTAAAAATATACTGTTGGATTTTCATATTCGTTCCTTAATTATCTTGAGAAATGAAACAAGTGTAAAGGGTCGGCAAGAGTCTAATTTGTTTCCTTCCTACCCCAAGTCATCTCGTGAATAAACATCATCTCTCCTCATGTCACAAAGAAACTCAAACTATGTATAAAATTTTAAAATTTTCAAGGGTCATTATTAAATTATACGCCTGTTTTTTTTCCTATTTTCCATGTTTCCAAAAATAATTGAAATCAGGGCCGGCGACTTGTTAATTTTTACTATCTGCACTAGTTAATAATAATTATATTAATAATACTATCACTTAATATTGACCCACGAGGAGGGGGGAGGAGAAGAGAAATAAAACAACAATAAATTAAAGAATTTCTTAATTAGCCTGATTATTGTAACGCTAAAGTTGACAATTTATTTGATTTCGAGTAAATTTTTGGAATTAATAAACAATAATAATCAAAATAATATAAAGTTTATAAAAATCATTACAAATTAAAAAAAAAAAAATTAAAAATTGACGAACTTGATTGACAGTTGAGAAAAATAATTGAAAAAAGATTAAAACATTAAAAAGTTGATACAATAATTTTGATTTGAGATAATAAATGAAAATTTAGGATATTAATTCAAAAATAATTAATATATATCTAATTAAAAGGTCGATAAAATAATAGCAAAAGGATAAAAGAAAATGAAAATTGAAAAAAATATTTGAAAAATGATATAAATAACTGAAAATTTATAGGAATTTAATTGATGAATAGTTAAAAAAAATTACAAATTGAAGAAATTGATTGCAAATGATAACAATAATAATTGAAAATTGAAGAAAATTACTAAAATTCGAGAAAAATATTTTAAAATCTAGGAAATAACTGGAATTAGAGATAAATAATAAAAAAAAGTAGAAAAAGAATTAAAAAAATAACTAAAAATGACAGAAAGTAATGGAAATTTGAGATAAATAATTGAACATTTTAGAATTCATCAATAAATATTCAAAATAATATAAAATTTGTTAAAATCATTGCAAATTAAAAAAAAAATAATTAAAAACTGACGATAGTATTTAAAATTTTAGAAATATAATTGAAGAATAATTATAAACATTGAAAAATGGATACATCAACTTAGATTTGAGATAATAAATAAAAATTTAGGAAATTAATTAAAAAATAATTAATCTATCTAATTGAAAGGTGGGGAAAATAATTGCAAAATAAATAATAGAAAAAATTAGAGAATTTATTAAAAAATAATTGAAAATGACAAAAACTAATTGCAAAATGATAAAAATAATTGAAATTTGAAGAATTTAATAAAAAATTGTAAAAATTATAGAATATATTTGAGATAAACAAGACTACTTGAAAAAGGATAAAAATAATTGAAAATTAAAGTTAAATATCGAAATTTAAGAAAAAAATTGAGAAAATTACAGAAATTTTATTTAATATAAATGAAAGTTATTGAAAATCGAAGAACATCATTTAAATACTTGAAAAAAACAACTAAAATATAAAAACAATAAATAAAAATTGATGGAAGATGAAAGAAGTTTTTTAATATTAAAATTATTTGGAAAATGATGAAAATAGTGAAACTGTTAATTAAATTAACAAATTTGATGAATTTTGTCCCCCCATTATTTGACATTACAAATTGACAATAAAAATTCAACATTGAAGAAATTAATTGTAATTCGAAGAAAAAAATTTTAACTTGAAAAACAAAAATCATATTTTGTAAAAGTAATTGAAAAACGACGAAAGAAATTGAAAGTTAATTAATAAATAATGAAACTAATTATTGAAAGAAATAATTTAAATTGAAAATGTTTTATTTGAAAAAATTATTGAATATAATTGAAACTTGCGGGAATTTTGAATTTAGAATTTACTGAAAAAATTGAAAAATAATGAGAATTATTAAAGAAAAATTTTTGTAAAATGATAAAAATAGTTGAATTTTGTAGATATTAATTGTAATTTTAGAATTTTTTTTTTAAATAGAGAATATTTGTAAAGTAAAAGAAAGTACCCTAATACAAATTAATTTCAAAAATTCTTAATTCAGTAAAATAATTTCAACATTATAGAAATAATCGAAAATTGAAGAAAATAATGGAAATTTAAGATAAGTAATTAAACTTTTTGGAATTAATCAACAAATATTCAAAATAATATAAAAATTGTGAAAATTATTGCAAATGAAAAAGAAAATTTTTAATTGACGAACCAATTGAAATTTTAGAAAAATAATTGAAGAATGATTAAAAATCTAAAAAATGGATGCAATAACTTAGATTTGAGATAATAAATGAAAATTTAGGGATTTAATTGAGAAAAAGTAAAACTAATTAAAAATTTGGAGAAATTGATTACAAATGATAACAATAATAATTGAAAATTGAAGAAAAGTAATAAACATTGAGAAAAATATTTTAAAATCTAGGAAATTAATTGAAGAACAATTAAAATAATAAAAAATTCGAGAAAATATTTGCAAAGTGATAAAATAATTAAAAATTGAAGAAAATAATTTTAATTTGTGGAGAATAATTAAGTAAATTACAACATAAATTTGTAATGAAAGAAAATTATTGTATAATAATAAAAATAATTTTGAATTGAAGAAATAACTGGAATTAAAGATAAATAATAAAAAAATTAGAAAATGAATTAAAAAATAATTGGAAATGACAAAAAGTAATTGGAAAATGATAAAAATAATTGAAAATTGAAATAAGTAATGGAAATTTGAGATACTTTATGGAATTAATCAACAATTAATTAAAAATTGATCAAAATATTTGAAATTTGAGAAAAATAATTGAAGAATGATTGAAACATTGAAAAATGTTTATAGTAACTTAAAGATTGGAGGTAATATATAAAAATTTGGGAATTTATTTAAAAAATAATTATTATATCTAATTAAAAGGTGGAGAAAATAATTGCAAAAAGATAAAAGAAAATAAAAATTTTTTAAAAAAATTGAAAATTTATGAATTTAATTGAGGCACGAAGTTTGAGAATAATTAAAAATTGAAGAAAGTGATTGCAAAATGATAACAATTATAATTGACAATAGAAGAAAATTATTAAAATTTGAGGAAAATATTTTAAAATCTAGAAAATAAATTGAAGAATAATGAAAGTAATACAAAATCAGTGAACATATTTGCAAAGTGATACAAATAATTAAAAATTGAAGAAAATAATTTTAGTTTGTTAAAAATATAATTGAACAAATTACAACATATATTTGTAATAAAAAGAAATAATTGCAAAATTATGAAAATAATTGTAAATTGAAAAAATAATTAGAATTTGAGATAAATAATAAAAGAAATTAGAAAATGAATCGGTGTAAAACGAATTTGTAGCATCAAGAAATAATAAATTCTATTCTATTTTATTCAATTAAACTAGAAAATGAATAAAAAAATAATTGATAGAAATAATTGTTAATTGAAAAAAATAGTAAAACTTCGTAAAAAATAATTGAAAGAATTACAGAATGTATTTGGGATAACTAGACTACAATTACAATTTTATATTATAATTCTTCGAACTTCAAATAATTTGAAATTTCATTGATTAAAATTTTTAATAATCTACGCTTTGAGAATAATAAATTAAAAATTATTTAAAATTTTCTTCAATTTTTAACAATTTTTTTCTATTATGATTTCAATTATTTGCTACAATTTTCAACTGTTTTTATCATTATTAAAATATTTTCTTCAATTTCTAATTATTTTCATTATTTTTAAATTTTTCCCCTAATTTTTAAATTCAATTTCTGCAAGTTTCAATTATTTTCTTTAATTTTTTCATTTTTAATTATCTCAAATTATCAATTATATATAATAATATATATTTATCTTCATCTATAATTATTACCTGTAACAGACAATTAGTCCAACAAAACCATTAAAATAATTTATGGCTCAAAAAATCCCGTTAGAAAAACAAATATGTTTATATTTACTGTAGGCAAATGTTTATTGATGCTTGTTTCAACAATCAAACGTCACGATTAAATATTGATTCACGATTTATAATCGTTGTTTGCCATGCATTAATTCTCAGCAGTAACAACATATTACAGGTATTATGCAAATTGAGTTTAATGTGAGTGAAGTAAAAACCGATAATTACATACAAGTAAAATCAATTTTCAACATGTTTACAATGTGCTTGATTTCAACAAAAAAAAAAAAGGGAAAGGTAAAAGTAAAAGTAAACAAACAAATAAACGCGGAAACGGAAGGAAATTCAAAGTCTTTTAAATAAATGCAAAACACACGTTCTGCAGAATGGCGCGAAATTCAAATAACTTTTTCTTCTGTGCACATTGCTATGTATTATGTAAGCTTGTTTGGCGATGAATGGAAATGCGACTGGAAAAAGAAAATCCTTGCTTGGCAGCACGTGTGCTTTTTTATTTGTCGATTTTACAGACCATCGCTCGCACCTGCAGACTTCACAAACGTGGACGTAAAACTTAAAAATACGAAAAACGCATGCGCGACGCCATAGTACTCTCTCAGAGAGAGAATCGTAAGAACATCGATAACTCGAACTGACTCGAACAACAGAGGATGATGACGACGATGATGATTGTATTCAATCATGTGAAAAAAACGTACCGCTTACTCGAAAATATTTGGTGTCTTTTGTAAATAGTACAAAAACAGTGATTATCGAAAGAAACGGAAATTCCGGGAGCGGAGAATAGACTCTCTGCGAAAGAAAAATAAAGTAGCAGCTAAGAAAGTAAGTGCATTCTTTTTTGGAGGTTAGAAAACTATTGCGAACATTATTTAACGAAAATACAAAGAATTTTGTAGTGTTTTCATTTAAAAAAGAACCCAATTAACGCACTCAATTTTTTTGCAATGAAAATTAATTAATTAAAGACATGACATTGAAAAATTTGATGGTTTTTATACCTTTTTTATCACCCGGTCATCATTGCTGAATTATTTGGCTGAAATTAACAAAAAAGTGATAAATTTTTTAGGATCAGAACAATTATTTAGTTTGCTGTTGGCAGATTTTTTGTTTTGTTGATGCTATTCAAGTTTAACGGGCGGAAATGATGACATAAATAAGCATGTAATTTTATGACATTTATTGTTATGACAGTGCTAATTGAAATCTTCTTTTCAACAAAAAAGTAAATTTTGATATTTACCGAATTTTTTGTCTGTAATTAATTCGATCGAATGTTGTCGTTATTGTCAAATGATTAAAAACAAATGTCTATAGTTGTGTAATGCGTATAAAGGTGTTTAAAGATTTTGATGACTCAAGGTGAATAAAAAGAGTTAAATTTGATTGGCTTTGATGATAATAAACTTATAATATTTTGGAAATTTAAAAATAATAAAATTTAGTTGACTGAAATACTTGAATATAAATTTGTCTTATTTTAAAATGGTAAAAAAAGTTACTTTCAAAATGAAATGAAAATGAAACTTAAATTTGTCCCAAAATTTTGTTTAACACATTAAACAATCAAATAAAATATATACAAACGGAATTAACCTTTTTCTTTTCTTTTATACAAATTATCGATAAAAACATTTCGTTAAAATGAACTTTCTTAACTTTAAAAAATGTAAAATCGATTAAAGTGAATGGAAATTTCGTTTCATTCAATTCTGCATTAATTAAATTTAAAATTCATTGAAAATTTTACCAAAGTTCAGACCGATAAAAAATGAAAAACAAGTGAAATTTTAATAAACTTTTTATCGTTAAAAAATTAGATAAATCGATATTTTGAATGATTGAATTTAACATTGATTAAAATCAGAATAATTTAGGAAATTTGTATCTTTTTAAATTGTGTCAAAATAAATGTGAAAATGATTAAAATTACAGGAAAACAAAATTAAAAATTTAATTCAACAAATTTTAAAAGATACATTTGTATAATTTTCAGATAAAATTATTCTATATAAAAATATAAACACAGATTATTTCACATTTTGCTTTTTTCCTTTATAATATTTAATTAACAATCGCATTTTTTAATGCATTTGTGACAAACAATGATTTATATTTTTCTTTTGGAAACATTGTCTACGATTCTATTCAATTAACTTTGTTAAAAATAACAATTAGGTCAGGAGTAGTTAACGAAATAATATTATTGTTGCAATATTATTAGTAATTATTTTTATGAGCCAAACATTTTAAATAACATTTAATGAGCAGAATTGTAAATAATGCTTTAAAGAATAAAATGAGCAGTTGTTTTGACATATAATTTAAAATTTCCCACTGTTCTTCAAAAGGAAATACAAAATATTAAATAATGTATATTTGACAAAATATTTTTATACAAAATAATTTTATCTGAGAATTGTATCTTTAAAAATATTTTCGAATAAATATTTATTTATTTATTTTGCTTTTAAAAACACTTTCAGGAATGCAAATATTGTTCAATTTTTTTTTTTAAGAATATATATTGTTCTTTTTTACATTTATTCAAAAATGTAGATATTACTATTGTGTATTTTTTCCAAAGTTAAACATTTACTACATTACAGTTATAAAGCTTTTGAATTTGATTGCGTTTAATTTTCAACGCTTTCAAATTTGATAACATCAAAATTTCCTACACTTGAAGTGCTTTTCAATTTTTTAAATTTGCTTTTAAAAATTATGCTATTTAAAAACAAACTTGTTTGTTGCTTACCTGATTCCGAGCCTGATTCTAACGCCAATACAACTTCTACCATATAGCTCATAATACAAAAAAATAGTTAATAACAATAAAATAATTTATTTCCTCTTTTAAAAAAATTAATTTTGAGAAGAACGGTATTCCAAATTGTTAAGTTTAGTTCCAAAATTGAAACAGCTCGAAAAAAAAAGTACTTTCATACTTTGTATAATTTATTTTTTATATTTGTCATTTTATGTTCAATTTAAACATTTTCTTAATACTGATTCGCAAATGTATCTCGTCTTTGTTCAATTAATTTAAACAAAATTGAACCAAATTTGCCTAATTTCCCTCTCTACGCATAATTTTCTAAATCAAATAATATACAAAGTAAGCTTAGTCATAAATAATTTAGAGATGTTGCATAAACTGCCCAAAAGCAGTTACTCCCCCTTTGAATATTATTGATGGCACTAGAGACAATCTTCACTTACTTAAACGACGCAGAAAGAGTTAGTGCGCGCACACGTCAGTAGATTTACCCTGACCTCAGTCAGACGCGGTATAATTTAGCATTATTTCAATCAGTCACGAACCAGAATTAAGTTCATCTTCAATTTTATCTACTTTTTGTGGGTGAGAAAAAAAACCTGACATCAGTACATTTCGGTATGTAACACTAACATTTTTGCAAATAAGAAGTCAAGTTAAATGTTATCCCTTTTTTCTGCAACTGAAAAAAAAAATTGGTAACATGAACAATGCAGATAGCTTCTTATAAAAATTAATATTCTTTTTTTATTACATAAAACAAATTTAAAAATTAATTTTTATCATATCACCGTTCTCTCTAAATCTGAATTAGTTAAATTAAAAATAACTCATTATTAGTAAAATATGACTAATTCTTAGTAAAAAAAAAAAATAACTAAAAAATAGTTAAAATTTGACTACATAATTGAATTATAAACAGAATTTTAATAAAATATTAGTTATTTTGACATAACCTAAAAAGACACTTAGAAAGCATCTTACAGTAATTTCAAGTTATTTTATTGGTTAATAATTTTGTTTAACGCTCACTGATTGGTTGAAATTAAAACGCCCAAGAAAGGATAAAAAATGACTACATAAATGTCTTAAAATAAGACACTTGTTTTTGCAGTGTTTTTAATTAGAGACCCCAAAAACTTGTAAATATCAAGTTTCATAAAAATGGAATAATTGTTTTTAAATTCTTCCGCCATATTGGATCAGACATTTTGGATTTTTAAAAACTGACTTCAGATTCGTAATCAGCGACCTGAAAAATCCTTGGATAAGAAGTTTTATAAAAATCTAAAAATTATATAAAGGCAACTTTCTGGTACTGTTCACTTTTGACTTTAAAAACATTTGAAAGTTCTCCTTTTATTTTGTATCTTTTTCCATTTTTCTTGTATTAAAATTTATTATAAATTTGTTAAATATTGTTTAAATTTCAAATTCAAAAATCAATTTATTTTATTTGTTTCTTCTGTCATTAAAATCTTTGCTTTTAAGGAGGTTTATCCAAAAAACCAATTTCTACAGATTCTTATAAAATTTTAATGTCATAATTAATGCATTACTTTACATGTACTGTTATAATTTTATTGAATTTTACCGTTCTGTTTTTAAGATATAAATTTATAAAGTTGGGACTTTTACATGGAAACAGTAACAAAACGCGCAAAATGACTATATTTTAATTAATTGAAAAAACACAGTTCTACAAATTTTTTATAAAAACTAATATATTTTAAACCGTATTATAATACAACTTTTACAACAATGTTTAATTAATTTACCGTACCATTGTTAAGAAAATGTTATTCAAGGTTAGTATTTCTTCACTTTTTTGAAATAATCAGGAAGAAGAAATTTTAATAGCTTGAAATTTTCAACGGAAAAATTTTTTTTTAATAAAATTTGTTTGTGTAATGATTTTAAATACAAAATACTATTTAGAAACCAAATTATAAAACGAAATGAAATTAAAAAAATATTGACTATCATGGTCCGATAGAATGAGAACCGCTTGAGGGTATAAGCGTCCTTAACTGGACATTCTTCAATGCAAAATGTATATTTAGACTCAGTATATTTTACCATGGGAAAAAGTAAAAAAAAAAGTAATTTTTTGAACTTATGATTAATAACATTTAAAAGATAAATACATTATAGTATAATTTTAAAACAGGAGGTGACTTTTATTTGTAAAATTTCAAGAGTATTAACATTTTTTGTAAAGATAACCTTCCTAAGCCTTGTTTCTGACTCAATACACAGGGAAGGATTTTAAAATTTAAAATTAATTTTTAAAAGTAATATATAGTTGATTACTTTAAAACATGCTTTACATGTGTCAATAGTTACTTTTTAAAATTTTTCACATACATTGCATAATTAATTTATAAACTTAAGACACCTAAAGGTAAAAAGTTCCAGAGATTTTCCCAAAAGGTAACTTTTCAATTACCTTCGATTTATAGGCTAAAGAACTCGTAAAAACCGTAAACGTATTGATCTAGAAAAATTGTCAAATACGGGTACTTTTTTAACCCTACTTTCCGAAAATGATAGATTTTTTCATAGGCGCAAAAAAAATATCAATTTTGTCAAACGGTGATATTATTTATCACCGTTCTGAATTTTTGGGATTATTTATTATTAAATTCTCTTTTAATATTTGTTCTATTGAAAAATGTTAATAAAAGTAAGTATTTTTGGTACTGATAAGAATCTGAGTTATTTTTATTTAAGAGCATTGGTTAAAATTAACGATATTACCTGAGTGCATTGAGAAAGTTGAAAAAATGGTATTTTCGGGAGCATTAAATCTACTCTATCGTTTATCGAGGGTCATGAATCAAATACGTAATTAGATCCCCACAGTACAAGGAGTCACGGAAATAATGTCCCATGATATTAACATAAAGCCTCTCGAGTATACGACAATGAGACGGTATATCAATCCTATCTACACCATTTTATACTTTCCCTTTCACGCGACAACCCGACACACGCTACTTTTTACAGACTTCTTTTTAACAGAGACTAACATGAAACATGCTAATTACTTTTCTTTTTCGGCCATTTGTCAATTTGTTGGAAGTAAAGAACGCACTGTTCAGGGAATACCAAAACTCTCTTAGTCTAATAGAAAAATTATTCCTTAATGAGAAAGAAACCCGGTTGCAAAAAGAGGCTCTTCCTTTCTCCTGTAGTTTTTCGTAATTAACTTAATTATTTAGATTAAGTAGATTTAGACTACTTTTGTATTTAAATTTCATGCGGTTTTCGTTCGTTTTTTCATTTTCATTGCAGGCTCATTTTTTTAAGGTTATAAATTGCATGATACTTTTAAAGTAAAAAATGCCAAATGTGTGGCTAAGGTGGTTCTCTCTATTTACATAACCTCAAACAAGAGAGTCGGTTTTCAACCCAAATAAAACAATTATTAAAATTAATTTCACCATAATTAATTTCCAGATGTACATTTTTAAGAAAAAATTAGGTTTAGCTAAAATTTGTTATCGAATAATAATTATTTAACATTTTTTTTCTTTAAATTCAATGAATAAATACAATTTTCATCCAATTTTGACAAATAATAGCTCATTTTTCGAGATTTTTGAAACATTCTCTACAATTTTCGGGTGTTAGATTTTCTTAAATAATATTCTGTTTCAGAAATACCTAAAGAACAAATTTTATTTGTTTCATAACTTTTAAGCAATATATTGTTTAACAAAAGCCAACAAATAAAATTGTAAAGAATCCGGTAGGAAGCGAAAAGTTATAAAGAATTGGAAATTTCTAATGATTATGAATTCCATTTCTGTAAAATTCTTTTGTATCCATCAAAAACCATTGAAAATAAGCTAAACTCAATTCTTTTCAAAAGCTTTTTGAATATTTATGTAGAAAAAAATCGTCGGTTAGAAGATTTGAACTCGGGTCTAGAGCTAAAAAGTTTGCTGTGAGAATAAATTTTAAAAAATTTGGTTAATATTGTTTATCACAGCAAACTTTGTTAATTGACATAGCAAATAATTTGCTGTGGTTACTAATTTTGTTAGATTTAACAGCAAACATCAATCAGCCACTGCAGACAATTCATTTTTTCCGTGTAGGAAATATTTGAATTTCATGATTTTAATTCATGCTACAATTTTCTGATCAACCCCTGTTCAATATCTATTTTCAACTTTCTCCGTAAGTCGGGTTGCCTACTTAACTAAACTAAATTTTTAATTATTTTCAATCGTCAAGATATTTAATAAAAACAAGGCTGATAAAAAATATGATTTAAAAAAAATCAGATTTATTTTATTTAAATCGGATTTTTTTTTATTTAAATCAAAAACTGGTTTTTTTTAAATATTATCAGTATATAAAATCTCCAAATGTTTATTTGTAATTAGATTATTAAAGAAATTAAGAAAGAACTAAAAAAAATAACACAAGAATGAAACAATGACATAATTATATATAGAAAAAGTAGAAACTATTTTCAAAAGATTAAAATATTTACGGACATTTTTTTAAATTAAAATAATAAATCAGAAGATAATTAAAAAACGATAAAATATATTACTTAAGACAAAGAAATTCTAAAGTTAGAGAATTATTTTACAAATTGAAAAAAAAGGAATCAATAACATTTTGTAAAATTCTAAAAAATTTTAAAAGAAAAGAAATTCTATGAAATACAAGAACGATGTTCAAATGAGAATAATTAGTACAAGATTAAAGTCACATAATATAAAATAAAAGAATAAAAGTTTTCGAAAAAGTAGAAAATTGGAAAATTTTAAAAATGTAGATAAAAGCAGCAAATAAATGTTTTTAAAAAAAACTCAGTGACTAATTCAAATATTTATATTACTACTATAATCATTTAGTAAGAAATAACTAATTATTAGTCAAATTCATGTTTAGGTTATGTCAAAATAACTAATATTTTAGCAAAATTCTGTTTACTAACTCAATTAGTCAGAATTGAACTATTTTTTAGTTATTTTTTACTAGTAATAATTAGTCATATTTTACTAATAATTAGTTTTAACTAATTTAGATTTAGAGAGTAGTGAAAAATCAAGAAAATTAAAGAAATAGGAAGAAAAGGAGAAATGTTTCTTACCCTTATCTAACAACCTAAAAAAATATAAAAAGTACAAAAAATAAAATTAAAAAATGTTGTATATATCAAGAAAAAATAAAAAAAGTCCACAAAAAAAACTTAAAAATCCTTTAAAAATAAAAAAGTTTAAGCAAATTAAACCAAAAACATTTTTAAAATATTATACTTAAACTATGTCCAACAATAAATTTAGAAAAATGAAGAAAATCACAAAATTTTAAGGAAGAATAAGTAAGTTTGCAAAAAATCTCGCAAAAAATAGACAAGATGTGAAAAAGAATTGACTAAACTTACAAAAAAATGAGCGTATTTATTTTTAAAAATATGAAAATAATTATGAAAACAAACGAAATAAAAAAGTTTTAGTGAATGTTATCATAAAAAAAATGGGTAAAAAAATATTAAATAAGTTGCATAAAAAGAAGAAAATTAAAGAATTATTATTTCGCATTAATTAATATGCATTTAAATTTGAATCAATTGTAATTTAAAAGTTGGAACAAATTGGAATACGAGTTAATTAACGTTTGGAATTTATTTGAAATATAATCACTTAAAGATATTAAAATTTAATACTTTTTTTTGCTATGTAACAGCCCTGTTTAAAAAGAATTGAAAAGTTATCGAAATTTAGTCTCAACACAGGATAAAATAGCATTTAACAGAAATGGAATTTATAAGGATTAAATAATTTAATGTTTT
This sequence comes from Ganaspis brasiliensis, assembly GCA_037103525.1. Taxonomy (NCBI): domain Eukaryota; kingdom Metazoa; phylum Arthropoda; class Insecta; order Hymenoptera; family Figitidae; genus Ganaspis; species Ganaspis brasiliensis. Next base: position 959,888 of record JAZKLR010000082.1, read on the forward strand.
CTATTCAGAAGGTAAAAATTTACCAATTCTTATAAAAATCTCGCTTATTACCGGGAATTTTTAACGAGAAAAATTAGCTATTTTATTTGTCAGAATTGGATGAAAACTGCAGTTGTTCACTAAATTTAAAGAAAAAACATAAAATGCTATTTATTATTTCGACATCTCCCGTTGATAAAATGCTTAGTCAATTATCAATAATATATAATTCTAATTCAAAGCTCAGTTCAATATGAAGCTAGTTCGTGGTCCGTGTAATATGATTCCTATTTAATGAACAGATTAAAATAATGCTAAATCAAAGTTTCGTTTAAAATAATTAAAATTCAAGTTTACATACAATAAATATAAAATGCCAATTAAACTATAATATTATTTTATACTTTTTTATTTTTAGGTGTAAAAGCAATAAAAAATTTTCTAATTATTATAAATAATTTAATTAATGACTTTCTGAATCCGAATTAGTAGTTTTCTACTATGAATTAGCGAAAAGTGAGCCAAGAATTTTACTAATTTTTTAGTTGCAAGCTACTAATTTTTAGTAGAAAACTACTAATTGAAATAGTGAAAGTTTACTTTTAAAATAAGTAGATTTTTTTACTAATTGAATTAGTAGTTTTCTACTAAAAAATATGAAAACTCTTACTTATTTAATAGTAGCTCACTTTTCGCTAATTCATTAGTAGAAAACTACTAATTCATTTTTTAATCTTTTTTATTAAAAAATATCAACATTTTAGACAAATCTTAGTATAATTAATTCTAGATTATTATAAGTATTTTAAATGTTTGATATTAAAAAAATATGTTTTAGTAATTCTTTATAAATGGTAAACAAATATAAGTATAATAATAAATTGTATGGATTATAAAAATTATATATTAAATATCAAGCATTTAAAACACTTTTAATAATCTAAAATAATAACAGTTAGTTATCTGAATTGTTGATATTTTTAATTGAAAGATGTAAAAATTAGTTAACTTGGATTTAAATTTTAAATTTAAAAGTTTAAGTTCTAAATTTAACATTATTTGTTTATAAACTAGATTCCATACATTAAATTATTCATAATAAAAGACGCTGAAGTGCGCAACGTTTCTGAGAAACGAACAAAATTTTTGTAAATTATATTTAAAATTGAATGGGTAAATATGGTTAATTATTCATTGAATTAGTTATATAATAGAACTAAAAACCATTTTAAAAGTTTATTTGGCCTGAAAAGTTTTAAAAATATTTTTTTTCTAATTTATTCTTTTTGTTCATTTCTCAGAAACGTTGCGCGCACTTCAGAGTCATTAATAATAGGGAAAAGTAAATTATTTTTATATCTAAAAACGAAAAAGCGGGAAATAATATCATGATTATATTATACACAACTTTGAGTTAGCATTATGATATCAAACATTTATAATGTTTATAATAAACTTGAATTAATAATACTAAAGATTTGTCTAAAATCTTAATATTTTAGGTTAAAATATTTAAAAATTAGTGAGCTTTGTTTTAAATCTTAAATTAAATTTAATCTAGTCAATAAATAATATATTGTAATATTGTACTCCTTTAACGTCCGAGCAATATTATATTGACTTAATAAATCGACACATTCGGACTGAAATACTGTTTATTGTTTTTTATTTAACAATAAATAATAGAAGTTTAAGAACTTAATTTCAAGTAATTTATTGTTTATAATGAGAAATATCATGCATTAAATTATTTATAACAGGAAAATTTAATTTATTGTTACATCTAAAGACGAAAACGAGTTCTACAATATTATAATTAAATTAGTATTTTATTATTTACTGTATTTAACCTTGAATTTTAATTATTTTAAACGAAAGATTGAGTTAGCATTATATTATTCTGAACATTGAACAGGAATCATATTACACGGATAACGAACTAGCTTCATATTGAACTGAGCTTCGATTTAGAATTGTATATTTTTGACAACAAATTCCATCTCAACCTATTTTTTTCTGAAAAATTTACAACTGGATCTTTCAAAATTTGGTGAAATTAATTTGAATAATATTTTTATTGAGGATGAAAAACGAATTTCTTTAAGGTTATGTAAATGGAAAGAATCTCCTTAAACTCACATTGATACAATTTTATAACATTAATGATTTATCTTAATTGTGCAGTATTATTGTATGTATATTTTAATTGATTTTTTGTGAATCATAAATCATGTCTAATCTGATTGTACAGTACCGCCCTTTCGTTATATGATCAAGTTCTATAGTGCTTTGGTTTTGAGAGGACCCTTCTCATTGTCTCGACTGCAATAATAACGAACCCTCTGCTAGAAGAAATATCTTTATAAATTGAAACGCGGATAATTCAATTGAGCAAAATAACCCGCAGCATCCTCGCCTCGGATAATGACCTTACCACCTGTTTGGTGGAGATACATCAAGACGCGATAAAAAAGAAAACTCGGTTGTACATTCATTGCAGTAATTGAAGTGCGCTCTCGAGAAATAAATTACTAATATAATTATGTACTGTTCGAGTTTATTTTTAATTACATTTTTTTAATAAGAAACTCCATTAACTTACGTACTTTTTATGACTTTATTTTTAGTTCCGATTGATGCTTTTTTATTCATTTTTCCAATAACGTTTTTAGTAATAATTTATATTCAACGCCTTTTAACATTTTCGGAAACTTAATTTTCTGAAACTGTATATATGGAATTTAAAGACTACAATCTAAATCTTAGTTCAAACATTAAACTTGACAGTTACAATTTTAAACATTGGCCATTAAGCACAAGACTATTAACCTTGGAATTAGTTCATTGAGCTATAAACTTTTACGAAACATTGAGAATTATCATTTTACATGCATCTATGATAAAACTATTTTTAATTCATCAAAGAAATCTGATAAGTTTTAATCGTTTCGATTTGATTTAATCAAATCAAGCCTTATGAGATGATTCATAAGCTTTTCCAACTTGACTTTTCTTTAATTTAATGTAGTGAATGTATAGAAAAAATTTTTTATTGATTTTTATGAATCTTTCGTTTGAATATCTTATGAAACTTGTTCGTCATGAATAAAATTAATAAAGTATCCTTTGGATAAGGCACTTTGTGGCACCTGATTGCACATTTTATGATCTAGTTAAATTTCATAAGATTGCATAATGCGACACGTTCAATTTGGATCCCGTGCATCAAAAAGTCAAGTGGATTCCATTTATAATTTTTATCGATCCGGAATTTACGAAAGTAAAATTTTATACATTGTCCAAGTTTTTATATGAAACTCTCAAATTTCTTATAAAGCTCTTGAAAGTAAAAATCTTTAATGTTGAAAAGTACTATTTTAGTACAAGTTTTAAACTTTTTTTTTTTTTTAAATCGCAATGACAAATTACAAACGAATTTTTTCGTTGTAGACTACACTCTATAAATAAACCACTTGTAGAGGTCAGGTACGTTTACGTAACACGTGTGCCTTTTGTTAATCGTTTCTCGTTTATTTTTTTAAAACAAGATTTTTTGTACATTTTTGTAAAGTGAGTTTTAGTGACAAGTGAGAATTATAAAAGTTGTTCAAACATCATTTAATTTCTAAAAATTTGATCAATAAAGCTACTGAAAAAAAAGCTATACACTATATCAAAAGCTATATATTATTTAATTACCGTACTATATGAAACAACGATATCTTTGTTTAGACAGTTTTCTGAAATGTTTCTTTACGACACCGGAGATTAGTAATTAGATTTTCGACAATAAAAAACACTCAACTTCTTGTTTTATATTTTCTTTAAATGGCTTATAAGATCGTAAAATTTTGTCATATATATAAGAGTGACGCACAAAAAGAAGGAACACGTTTTTTTCAGTTTCTCATCACGTGAAAATATACTTTTTGTCAGCATAATATGACGAAATCTAGGTCAAGTGTGTATCACTGTAATGAAGTTTCCGAGTTCATTTTTTTTAATTGAATTTTTTAAACTGAACATTATTCTTTTGTTTATTTCTCCTGAAAACTGCTCTTATAATACATTTGTAAATCAATTTTCTGAAAAGGTTCTGCACTTAATCTTAAAATACAGTCTTAATTAATATTGGGGAAAATTCCAATCTATAAATTATAAAACTTTGAAAATTAACAGAAACGTCTTTCTGTTCACTTTAGCAAGAGATAAACTCGAGTTTGTTGTTACTCCTGCGAAGAAAGGAATGAATGCTATTCAATAACTTTCGCATGCCGGAGCTTTATTTCCCTAACCACACATTCCAATCAAAAATTAGAAAATTAATATAGCTCTGATATTTTGTTTCATGAAATTGAAATCCAGTAATTAAAACAATTTTGTTTTATTTAACATTAATTAAACTTCTACCTTAACTCATTAAACTATAATCTTTATTTACTTCTTTTTTTTTGCACACGTTTATAGCTTTTAACTTGACTTTTATCATAAAATTTTTATCCTACAACGTGAAATTTAGTAAAACTTTTGTAATTTTTACGGTCCAATTTCAATGGAGATTATTCTCGTCTAATTGAAGTAACGAATGAATTGTTTGTACAAGTTAGCACGTTTGGTTTGAAAAAAAAATCGCGTGCAAATATTATCGCTGTACAATAATACTCTTTTAAAAAACTTTTTAAGTTTTCCAATTACTGATTGCATTTTAATTGATAAGCGTTTTATAAACGTTGATAATAAAGACTGATAGTAAATTTCAAAAAACTTGGAAAACTTTTACACGCTAACAATTTTTAGAACGCATTTAATAAAAGGAAAAAATATCTCTAGAAGCTAAAAATTGTAAGTGGTAAATGTTTATTAGTAAAAAAACCTATTCAGCAGTAGTAGATAAATAGGAGCCATTCATAAATTACGTCACACCTTTTTTTCCTTTTTTCGACCCCCCCCCCCCCTTGTCACATATTTGACAACCCCCTTTTAAAATAATGTCACATCTTTTTGCCCCTCCCCCTGCCCCCTATTAAAAATCTTGATGAAAAATTACCATTAAAACTTTTTTATTCTACAATTTAAAGTAGTGAAATCTTTGTATTTTGAACTCTTAAAAATTACTACTTTTTCAAAAAAAGGAGGAGTAAAACTTACTAAATCAATCATCTTTTTGAAATTCCAATTATTTTATTTTGCTATTTCAATTATTTACAATAATTATCAACTTTTTAAAATATTTTTAAATTATTTTCTTAATTTTTAATAATTATTTTCATTATTTTTCAATTTTTTCCCCAATTTTAAAACTCACTTTCCATAATAATTCTCAATAATGAATTAGAATCCTTATTTTATTTATTAAAATTATTGCTTCCTCATAGAGGAAATATTTTTGTTTTTTTTTTTACTTTCTTTTTTTATTTATCAATTATTTTCATAAATTGAAAAATAATTTCCTTAAATTACAATTATATTCTTCCCCCCATTTGATTAACGTAATCAAAACTTAATAATTAATAGTATTTTCCAATTACTTTTGTCAGATTTTAATTATTTCCTGATTTTTCGATTATTTTTATCAATTTTCAATTAATTGCCTCAATTTTAAATTGTTTTAAAAATAATTTCATGAATTGTTTTTTTTTTAATTTTGAAATTATTTATCCAATTTCAAATTATTTTCATTATTTTTTAATAATTTAATAAACTTTCAATTATTTGTGTCAAATTTCAATTATTTTCTTTAATTTTCATTTTTTAAAAGTATTTTTTAATTATGTGCCTTCATTTTTAATGTTGTTTTTAATTTTTTCATTAAGGAGGTTTATCCAAAAAACCAATTTCTACAGATTCTTATAACATTTAAATGACATATTAAATGCATTACTTTACATGTACTTTTACAATTTTATTGAATTTTACCGTTCTGTTTTTAAGATATAAATTTATAAAGTTTGGACTTTTACATGGAAACAGTAACAAAACGCGCAATGTGACTATATTTTAATTAATTAAAAAAACACGGTTCTACAAATTTTTTTAAAAAACTAATATATTTTAAACTGTAATAGAATACGACTTTTACAACAATATTTAATTAATTTACCGTTCCGTTGTTAAGAAAATGTTATTTAAGGGTAGAAATCCTTCACTTTTTTGAAATAATCAGGAATACAAAATTTTAAAAAGTTGTAATTTTAAAAAAAAAAAAAATTTTTTTCAATAATATTTGTTTGTGTAATGATTTTAACTACAAAATACTATAGAGAAACCAAATTATAAGACGAAATGGAATTAAAAAAATATTGAGTATCATGGTCCGATAGAATGAGAACCGCTTGAGGGTATAAACGTCCTTAAAATCATCAATTAGTAATTATTTTTATTATTATTCAGTTTTTTCTCTAATTTTAAATTATTTTCATTATTTTTTTATTAAATTCTTAAACTTTTAATTATTTATGTCAAATGTCAATTATTTACTTCGATTTTTAATTTTTTCATTATCTTTCCATTAATTTCATGGATTGTTGATTATTTTTATAATTTTTCAAATATTTGTCTCAATTTTTAATTTTTTCATTATTTAAAAATTGTTTTTCAATTTCATGAATTGTTAATTACTTTTATCATTTTCAAACTGTTTTCTCCAATTCTCAATTATTTTTATCATTTTTCAATTAATTTCCCCATTTTTAAATTTCTTAATTATATTCTTCAATTTTCAATTGTTTTTATCATTTTTAAATCAATTTCTTCTCCAATTTCATATTATTTATTTTTATTATTTTTTAATTATTGATATATACTTTCAATAATTTACTTTGAATTTCAGTCAGTTTCTTTAATTTTCATATTCTAAAATCATTTTTAAATTATTTGCATTCATTTTTAATTTTATAATTAATATTTTCATTAAAACCATCAATTAGTTATTATTTTTATCATTATTGAATTCTTTCTCCAATTTTAAATTATTTTCATCATTTTTTTATTAATTTCTTAAACCTGCAAATATTTATGTTTAATATAAATTATTTACCTCAATTTTCAATTTCTAACATAATTTATCAATTAATTACTTCAATTTTTAATTTTTTCATAATCTTTCCATTAATTTCATGGATTGTTGATTATTTTTATAATTTTTCCAATATTTGTCTCAATTTAAAATTTTTTTCATAATTTAGAAATTGTTTTTTAATTTCATGAATTGTTAATTATTTTTATAATTTTTCAAATAATTGTCTCCATTTTTAATTTTTTCATTATTTAAAATTTGTTTTTCAATTTCATGAATTGTTAATAATTTTTTTCATTTTTCTAATTGTTTTCTCCAATTTTCAATTATTTTAATCATTTTTCAATTAATTGCCCTATTTTTAAATTTCTTAATTATATTCTTCAATTTTCAATTGTTTTTATCATTTTTAAATCAATTTCTCCTCCAATTTCATATTGTCGATTTTTAGTATTTTTCAATTAATGGCATATACTTCCAATAATTTACTTCGAATTTCAGTTAGTTTCTTTAATTTTCATATTCTAAAATCATTTTTAACTTATTTGCCTATATTTTTAATTTTATTAATAATTTTTTATTAATTTTATCAATTCTTAATTATTTTAGTAATTTTTCAATTTTTTCTCCAATTTTTAATTTATTTATATTTTTTAATTAATTTCATGAGTTGTTGAATTATTTTCATCATTTTTCAATTTTTTTCCAATTTTTAATTATTTTTATCATTTTGCAACTAGTTTCCACGATTTTCAATTATTTTTATTAGATTTCAATTATTTTCTCCAATTTTTACCATTATTTTAATCATTTTTCAATTATTATCTCCAATTTTTAATTCTTTTAATGATTTTTTCATTTATTTTATGACGTGTTAATTATGTTTATCATTTTTCAATTACTTTCTACAATTTGAAATTACTTTTAAGACCATTCTAAAAATAATCGCCTAGACCCGGTTGCTGCATTATTTAAAATGAATCTAATATCCACATATGTGACGCGCTCCGAAGAAAGGTACCTAAGAAGCAAAAAATCTATTTTTGGTTTATTATTGATTTAACTTCATTAAAGGTTCCTTTTTCATTATCAAAAGTCAGAAAATGTTAATAAAATCCAAGATTAAAAATGTAGTGGATTGAAAAATAGTGAAGACAAGAAACTAGTGGCCACAATTTACATTTATTATAAAATTCAAAATTACAACTTTATTCCCGACACGTTTCGGTCGTCCTCAGAGGTTTGACTAGAACTCCCTTCCCCTTAATCTTTTGCCGCAATTTCGACTGCCTTTCCCGCATTTTCTAAGAATTTTCCCTCGCAATAATTAATCGGAAGACTAGTGGCGCAGGTTAACGAGAAACGACTCATTTACAAAATATATATCCCGCGAATCATTTTTCAAATACAAAAATTTATACAGTCAATTTACAACATCCTCCCACCTTGAGGTTTTACCTCAACATATTTAAACTTCTATAATGCTGACAAATAAATTGCAAAACTTAAAATTAAAATGTATTCAATAATTCCATTCAAAGAAAACAGTCGCTCCGGGTCGACAACATGCTACCACTTTTTCTCCTCCAAATTTACATGTTGGAAGCCGAAAATGAGGTGTACACGCGGAAACAACTTCTTCTCCGGACTAAGATTATAACACATTGTCCTGCCTACAGTTATAAGTTTGCAACCATTTGCAATCAAAATTCTGTTCAAAAAATTACAAAACTATAAATATCACAACCTTCATAAATCTAGTTTAAGATCAAAAACAATTTAACTCTGGAAATAGTTAGGTCTTTTTATCATGCGTCCACTGCGAGTCATAGTCTCTACAATATTTTTGTCTTGTCTATCTATCGAAATTTTGTTAAATTCCTCTTTGTTCAATTTTTCACAGTTTTTAACTTCGCCAACAATTTTGTCCGAAACTTTAAAGGGAACGTTGTTAAAATTTTTACATTCAGTTTGCGAGATTTCTAGGGGGTAAATTCGCTGGATTGGTCTCTTTAATCTACCTTCTTTTGTTTTTAATAGAACAACTCGGACGCTACCATCTCTACCTACAAATAACTCTTCAACTTTTCCTAAAGGCCAGTCGATTCGTTTATGATTATCATCACCTACAATCACAATATCTCCGATTTTTACATTGTCGTATTTTTTAGATTTACACCTGGAAGCTAACTGACCTAAATATTCTATTCGAAATCTCTTCCTTAAATGTTCTACAATTTCCTGTCTACGCCTGTATCTGTTGGTTAAATCGATTTTACAAATTATATCGATATCAGGCGTTCCTGTCTCCTTAATTTCATGCAAAAACATAGCTGGAGTTAGCACCCTTAAATCATCCGCTGATTCAGAGATATAAGTCAGAGGTCGTGAGTTTAAAACCGATTCACAGTCACACAATACCGTAGACATTTCCTCAAACGTCAGACAAGATTTTCCCAGTACCCTACGCAAAAGATTCTTTAATAAACCGACTAGTCGCTCCCACCATCCTCCCCACCAGGGGGCTGATGGTGGATTGAAACGCCACTGAATCTGTTTCGCAGAACAATATTTAGAAATATAATCCCAGTTTAACCTTTTAAATGAATTGTTCGTGCCAACAAAATTCAGCCCGTTGTCACTGTACATGATAGTCGGTCTCCCTCTACGACTAATGAAACGTCGTAAACAACATAAAAAAGCTTGCGCTGATAAAGAGGTAACCAACTCCAGGTGTATCGCTCGATAAAGTGCACAAGTAAACAAGCAGATCCAACCCTTTTGCTGACCTCTCAAATACACCGGTCCGGCAAAATCCACGCCAGTAATCTCGAAAACACTGGCTTCTCTTACGCGATGAATCGGCAAAGGAGCCGGAACCGCTTCTATATGACTGGAATTAAATCTTTTACATTTAACGCACTTTGAAATAACTGACTTTACTATTCTTCTCATTGACAAAATCCAAAATTTTTCTCTTAATTGACACATAACAATTTGTACCCCAGCGTGACACATACTTTCATGAGTTTCTCTAATGAGAAGCTTTACTGCTTCATGTTTTCCATCTAATAAAATTGGAAACAAAAAGGGAAAATTATCCTGACGTTCAATAATTTTAGTTTGCAATCGTATAAGACCGTCTGTATGAATAAAGGCCTGTAACGATGCTAATTTTTGATCATTTTTTGGTAAAAACATTTCAGATTGTAAAGTTTTCAAAAATTTCAATTCCGTTTCATACAACTCTTTACATGTGATTTGTAAACCCTTTTCATTTTCAATTTTAAGTTTATAATTCTTAAATCGTAACATGATTGCAAAAAATCTTATCAATTTACTATATGATGAAAATCTTCCTATTAAATCTAAATTCGGTTTCTCATTCAGGTTAACCATCGAGACTTGTGCCGTTTTCTTTAATTCCGTCGTTATTTCGGATTCGTCAATATTACATTTCTCTTTTGGCCAATTTTCCTCGTTCTCGCGAAGCCAAGCAGGCCTCTCCCACCAAAGTGAGTCAAGAAATTGTTTTGCGTCACAACCACGTGATGGGAGGTCGGCCGGATTCATTTCTCCCGGCACATGTCTCCATGTTCCTGTTTTCGTCAATTCACGAATTTCTTTTACGCGATTATAAACAAATGTATTCCACTGCATGTCACGATTGATCCATGCCAAAACCGTACTTGCATCTGACCAATAAACAACGGGCACATTGCCCCACTCTAACGCCTTAACAACTTCATTTGTCAAACGACTCCCGATAGTGGCAGCTAATAATTCCAATCGTGGAATCGTGGTTTTTTCCGGTGCTATTCTAGTTTTTGCACTAACAAATCGAATTTCAGTACCCTCCAATTTTTCTATACGTAAGAAAATTACCACGGCATATGCCAGTTTACTTGCATCACAAAACGCGTGAAGGGATAAACTCCCCTTTCCAAATTTTCTCGGAATTTCAACATGATTTAAATATTGCAATTGTTTAACCCATTTTAAAAATTCGTCGCTAGTCTCTTTGTCTACGGGTACATCCCAATCCTTTTTTAATTTCCACAGCTTTTTTAAAATTAATTTAGGAATCAACGTTACCGGACAAACAAAACCCACAGGATCGAAAACTCTGTTTGCTGCGGAAAGAATTGTTCGCTTTGTTACATCCTTCTGAAGGTCAATATTCAAAACCGCCGGATTTATTGAAAGAGTATCTCGTTTTTTATTATATAAAATGCCTAAGATTAACGTAGAATCTTTTTTTCGTATTGTCATTCGTATATTCCCAGTTTCTCAAGTCAAAACTCCCTTTACTTAAAATCTCCTTAGATTCTTTTATAAACGTACTTAATTCTTCAATTGAATCGACGCTCGTCGTGCAATTGTCAACATAAAACGAATCTTTTAATTTTAATATCGTTTTTTCTGACCAGCCATCTTTAAAAAACCTTTCTGAGTTTGCTCGTAACATAGTTGATAAATGGAGTTCCAAGACTGCTCCTAATAAAAAAGGGCTACAAGTTAAGCCAAAAACAACCCTTTTATGTCTAAAAATTTGAATTTCTCCATTTTTATACCATAAGAATCGCAAAAAATCACGATCCTTTTCGTTAATTTCAATTTGCAAAAAGGCTTTCCGTATATCGGCAATCACGGCTATTTCATTCTGTCTAAGACGAAATAGAGAGGTCGGAATTAATTCAATTAAATTGGGCCCCTTTTCGAGACACTGATTTAACGAAGGGTGGCCCTTTTCACTAGAAGACGCGTCAAAAACGGGGCGGATTCGTGTCGTACTTTCCAATTTAACTACATGACGATGAGGTAAATAATGTGCGTCTCTTTCTAACTCATTCTCCGGTACCAATTCTACAATATCTTCATTTAACCAATCCAAAAAAACTTTATCATATTCTTCGAAAAAACCGTCCGCTTTCAATTTCTTTTCTAAATTTCCTAATCGTATTTTTGCAATACTCAAATTTGATGACACCGGGGCATGTTTATCCATCCACGGTAAACTCACGGTATAACGATGATTTTCGTTTAACGCAACGGTGTTCAAAAAATTCTCTTTTACGCGTTTTTCTTTTTCGAGACGATCTAATTTTTCGCTGGGATCTTTAATACCGATAGTATCTAAACTCCAAAGATCAGAGACCTTGGATTCATTAACAAACATTGTAAGAGTCGTCATTGCAAATTCATTCCGATTACTCTCTGGTACTGCACCTATAACAGTCCAACCTAAACGTGTCTCGATAGCGGTTAATCCGTTAAAACAATCATATTTGTTCCCAGTCAATAATTTTCCTACCACGTCAGCACCTATAAGCAAATCGATTGATTCTTCAACTTTTTGCGAGTTAGGATCAAAATCAGAAAGTTGAATACCTTTTTTCTCTAATTCAGTAATCCATGCTGCCTGTTTAATACAAGGAATATCATTGCAAATAATATGTTTATTCATTACTTGAAAATTGCACGCGTAATTTCCGGTATTACTTCTTACTCGTACCAAATAAATATCATGCTTCTCATTTTTCGTTCTTTCCCCGCCAAACAGAGAATGTACCACCTCTCTTTCCCCTAAGGGTTCATATTCTAAAAACTTAGCAACTCGAGATGTAATATAGGATCGATGTGAAGCCGAATCAAGGACTGCTCGAATTATTATTTCTTTAGAACCAGAAAATAAAACAACGCGCAATGTTTGCAAGTAAACGTCCGGCAAACTACAAAAATTTGCTAAATTCTGTTCGACAATTTTACCACTATTTGAACTCGTTGTCAATTGATCAGATGTCTCAGAGTTATTCTTACTATTTAAAAACGGACATAATATAATAGAATGACGTTTGCTACACCGAGAACACGTGATTCTTACTCTACAATCCTTTGCGCAATGTCCGCGCTTAATACATTTAAAACAACATTTATTCTTACCCGCAATATTCTTTCTATCCTCATATGACATCTTTTTTGCTTTCTCACACACTGCACTATCGTGCTCACCACTACAGAAAACACACACAAATCTTTTCGGCTTATTTTCACTGGTTAACAGAACACTGGCACTAGGAAGATCTCTTGATGACCATGTTGATTCCTTGTTCCCTTTGGCCTTCTCCTTCTTCCCTCCTTCTCCCAAGACTCCGAAACCATTGACAGCCATATGTATCCTCTCCTCGCTCTCCACTTCGGTCTCCAAGAATTTTAGTAATTTCGACAAACGATTACTAGTCTCTGGATCGTCATCAGCCTGCGCACTTGCGTTGAGCGAAATTGAACGTTGCCAAGTCCTCAAAATCTCCTCGGGAAGGGACGATTCAACCAATGGATAAAGCATTGTTGCGCACTTATCCGTGGTCACGCCTAAAGACTCCAAAGCACGTATATGTGCAGAAATCTTATCATAGATAACTGCGACGGTCACCTTTACCTTGTGTGATGACGCATTTTGAAGAACTAAATTCAACAATTCTCGAGTATAAAATTCTACTAAGAGATCATCACGACCAAATCGATTCTTGAGACTTTCCAATGCCTTTGAATAGTTTTCAGCACTAGTTGGATATCCTGATACGACATTATCTGCTTTCGAACCTTTCTCAACCGATTGCTTTAGATATTCCAATTTATCTTCCTTCGACACGGACACATCATCATGCACTTTTCGAAAATGAGACCAGAATTGAAGCCAATCTCCGACGTTGCCGCTGAACATAGGAATTTGAAGCGTCGGTTTCTTAAATGGTTTCTCGGAACGGGTAGCAACAGTCGAATTCTCTCTTATTTGTGTTGAGTTGGTACTGATTTGATTAGCTGTTAAATCGTCGAATGCAACTTTTACTTTTAAGAATTGGAGTTGGTAATCATTGTGAGACTCAATTTCAAGTTCAATTTCTTCCTCGCTACTATCAGAGTCAAACAGCAACGAAACAAACTTATTGCTCACCCCTACCAACTCCGCCATTCGTTCCTCTAGTAAATGCATCGCGATTTTCTTCTCTTGATAAGTAGAAGTCGTCTTCTTACAGATGTCATTATAACCGTTTAATGATCGGGTAAATAATCTCCTTTGAATAGTTCTAGATTTCTTCAAAGCCTCCATTTTTGATGCTCGAACCACTGACCGCGTGCACGCTGCCGCACGAAATATCCACTCAAATACTATTTTCAATCCCTACGTCCTGTCACGGTCGCCAGAAATAATAAAATCCAAGGTTAAAAATGTAGTGGATTGAAAAATAGTGAAGACAAGAAACTAGTGGCCACAAGTTTACATTTATTATAAAATTCAAAATTACAACTTTATTCCCGACACGCTTCGGTCGTCCTCAGAGGTTTGACTAGAACTCCCTTCCCCTTAATCTTTTGCCGCAATTTCGACTGCCTTTCCCGCATTTTCTAAGAATTTTCCCTCGCAATAATTAATCGGAAGACTAGTGGCGCAGGTTAACGAGAAACGACTCATTTACAAAATATATATCCCGCGAATCATTTTTCAAATACAAAAATTTATACAGTCAATTTACAACAAATGTTTTAATTGAATATATTTCAAGTTATGACAATTCAAAAATCAGCGTTTTGTACAGACTACCATGCGCGCTCGACTTTTGTTTTTGCTCTCCTGAAAAATTCCCGTTTTGCTTCTTAGGTACCTTTCTTCGGAATGCGTCACAATGAATATTGTTTTTATAAGCATTTTGTTTAATATTTCGAGTTTTATTTAGTAAAATAGCTTTTAATTTGAAAGAAAATATATTGTAAAGATTTTTTTAGTTTAAAATAAAAGCATTTGAGCAGTATTATAAAATTACATTGCAATTCTAAAAAAGTTAAAAAGAATATCAATATTAACATATGTATGTAATCTTGAATCTTTATTTGTATATTTAAGGATGCAAATTTTTTCATAAGAATTTAGTTCAAGTATGTAAAATTTTAAAAATATAACACCTAAAATATATCAATTTTTTAACTTTTTTAGTAATATTTCTTCAATTATAAAAATGAAAAAGCACTAAATGTTTATGTACATAAACATTTATAAAAAGAAATATAAAAGAAATAGTGTGATGTCACACTTCAACCCCTCCCTCACCCCTTTAATGCCCATATATTATTAATTTACAAATGCGTGAATACAATATCCATTATGTAAATTTCGTTTGTAGTTTTGAACGAGAGAAAAATACAGAAACGAGGTCACGCTAAAACATGTAAACAATAATTTTGCTGAATGGTACATTTGAGTGGTAAATAAACGTAAGAGCTTGTATCGTTCCCGAAAAATAACACAATTCTCCCGTGTGCAGTGAGCGGGAGGAGAAGATTAAAAAAATAACAAGCGTCCTTGAAAAAGCAACTCGTATTTAGTTAGTGAAATTCAACGAGAAAGCTAGAGAGCCGCAATCGCGGGTGTATTTTGATTTCTGGCACATTTTCACTGCTTTAGAACTATTCATATGAAAATACGATTTATATCCCGGATTTGAAAAGAGCTTATCGATCATATCTCTGCTATTTATCAACAGCGAATATATAGAATAAAGTTGGCATCATTGTATGTTAGACGCGTCCATTAGCAGCTCGCGTAATTCATAAGCAAATATTTGTTGAACGAACGACAACGACGGTAAAAGCTAACAGACTCCGAGCTGCGTTCTTTCTTCTTTTTTGACGAAAGAAAAGAAACTCGCTCTCGTGGAAGGCTGGAACGCTCGTTGAACCTAATATCGTGCAAGAAAAAAAAGAAGAAAGAAAGAAGAGAGAGTGGGAGGAAGGGAGGGAGTTTTCCAACGAGGGCAAAAACGGAACAAGAAAGAAAAGTGTGTGGAGAGTCCGAGTGAAAGATGTCTGGAAAATATATGAATCGAACGAATGCCCGTCTTGACGGATGTCTTCAACTTCTTTAGTGTCTAGTAAGTTGGCTTCTAGCCCTTGATATCCACCCTAGACATTTCGAGTTTCGACACATACACGGATACACGTTATTGTTGTCCTGTGGAAAAGCCCCGGAGAAACTTCTTACCCCTTGCAAAAAAAAAAAAAAAAAAAAAGTTTACGACGTTTCACTTGAGGCTTCTAGCACTATTCCGTCGCGTGATGCCTTTCTGACGTCGAGAGTGACGGCATACTTTTTTTTTTTACCCTGTCAGAGAGGGTGACTTGTTTGAAACATCACACTTTTTCTAGGCAAATCATTCCAGAAAAATTTGATATGTATGATATATTGGCTGAATAAGTTACGCTCAATGTCGGTGAGAGAAATCAAGAAAATCATGATAAGAGAGAAGCGAAATTTTACGCGTAATGTAGGGTTAGAGTTGCAAAATTCTCGGTAATTTAAAATCCGGTTATATTCTCGAAAATATAACCGAGAATATTCTCCTTCCGGAGAATTTATGAGAATTTTCTGTGTTTGAATGAGAAACATAGATTCTATGTTTCTATTTTAAAAGACAAACAATTTATTAAACAAATATCGGGCAAGTACGAGTTACACTCGTACCAAGTCGAAGGGTTCCGTACCGCTCTAATTTTTTTCAATTATATGAGTCAGAGATTATATGAATAATAATTTATATAATGATAAATTAAAATAATTTTTTTTATTTTTAAAGAAATTTAAGTATAAACTTAATGATTTTTATAAGATTGAAAATTTCCAATTAAATAGACTAAACTTTTTTATATAATTTTAAATTTTAAAGCCAAAAAAAATTTTTTTTTTAATTTTTTTTTATTTTTTAACTTTTAAAGTAATTTAAACATAAACATAAACATTTTGTACAAAAAAAATAATCTGAAACTATAAAATATTGTAGCTGTTTAGAAGAAAAAAATTTTTTTTGGTAAAATTTCAGTTTTTTGGAAAAAATGTTATGATAATAAATTTAAACCACAATTTTTATGGTGTTATAAAAAATTCTGCATAAAATTACACATTTTTAACCAATTCCCAACCTTTCAGGATAAATACGCTGAGCGCTAGCATAGGGGTTTTTTGTCATTTTTCAACTTTTCATTAATAACTTTTGAAAATTAAGTCCAGCAACGTTCGCTATATTTTTCCTGTAATCTACACGTAAAAATACCTAGGTATACCAAATTTCAAACCTCTAGGTCAAATAGTTTGGAAGATAAGGGGGGGGGGGGGGTAATGGTTTTGGGCGACGGACAAACGAGTGAAAACATAAGGGTTCCGTTTGGACACTTTGTGTACGGAACCCTAAAAACAAAAAAAATGGATGAGTAACAAAATAATTATCATTAAAAATTAACTATAAGTCAATGAAGTGTAAAATTTATTATTAAATATAGCAATTATGAACAATTTTAAAATGAAAGAAAGTAATTTAAATTTGAGAAAAATACTTCAAAATCTTAGAAATAAATTTAAAAAAATTCGGGTAATGAAAAATTGGAGAATATAATTGAAAATTAAAAAAAATGATTGAAATTAAGATAAATAATTAAAATTTTAGAAAATTAAATCAGAAATAATGATGAAAATTAAAAATTAAGGAAAATTATGAAGAAATAATATAAATAATTTAAAATTAAAGAAAATAATTAGAATTTAAAAAAATAATTGAAAAAGTTGCATAATATATTTTAAATAAAGGAAATTTAAAGAAAATTTCAAAAAAGTACTTGAAACTTTTAAAAGTTAATTGCAAAAAAAATGAAAATAATTAAAAATTAGAGAAAATAAATGAAAAAAGATAAACATAATTTAAAATTGAGAAAAACCATTTTTAATTAAGGATAAATAATTGCAAAACATACAGAATATAGGTGCATAAAATACAAGAAAATCGTAGATATAATTGAAAAATAAATAGAAAAATGAAAATTTTAGATAAATAATTAAAAATGTTTTGGAAATTATGAAAAAGAACGTAAGTAATTGAAAATAATAAACAAATAATA
The DNA here is from genome assembly GCA_037103525.1 of Ganaspis brasiliensis. Lineage (NCBI taxonomy): Eukaryota > Metazoa > Arthropoda > Insecta > Hymenoptera > Figitidae > Ganaspis > Ganaspis brasiliensis. The sequence goes on from JAZKLR010000082.1 coordinate 977,823, forward strand.
TAAATAATTGAAAATGATTAAAAATTAAAGCAAATAATGGGAAATTTTAGAAACATATTTAAAAATTTTAGAAAATAATTTTAAAAGATAAGAATAATTAAAACTTGTGGAAAATTATTGGAAAACGATTTTAAAATTTGAAACTTGAAGGCAATAATTGAAATATGATGAAAACAATGATAAGTTAAAAAAAACTTTGTTATTTTTCTTTCAATTATCAACTGTTTTTTTTTAATTTAAATTTAAATCTTTAATCTTTAATTTAATTCTTTAATCTTCCATTTATTTCTTTAATTTTCAATTATTTTCTACAGTTTTCAATTCCATTCTTAGTTTTTTAATTACTTTATTCAAAATCCAATAATTCTCGCATTTTCTCAATTATCAAATATTTTCTTGAAATTTCAATATAATTCTTCAACTTCCAAATGATTTCTTTAATTTTCATTTATTTTTTACGATTGTTTCCATTATTTGCATTAGTTTGTAATTGACAATTTATTTTTCTCATTCAATTTTATAATTATTCATCAATTTAAATTTTTTTTTTAATGCTGATTATTCTCATTTTTTAAATATTTTTTTTTCAATTGTTAATTATTTTCGTCAATATTGAATTATTTTCATCATATTATAATTTTTCTTTTAATTATTAATTATTTTATTGAAATTTACATTTAAGTCTTTAATTTCCAATTTATTTTTTCAATTTTTAATTATTTTCTTCAATTCTCAAAAATTTTCTTTAAATTTCAATTATTTTGATCGATATTCAATTAATTCCATAATATTAATTGATTCCCGCATTTTCTCAATTATCAATTATTTTTTTTAATACAATTCTGTAATTTTCAATTGAATTCATATTCATTAATTACAAAATTTTTTTTGTACGAATGACAATTATTCTCACCATTCGTCGACTTTTTTTTCATCTGTTAATTATTTTTTTTAATATTAATAAATTAATATAATATTAATACATTTTTTAATATTTAATTATTTTCATCATATTGTAATTTTTCTTATGATTATCAATTATTTTCTTGAAATTTCCATTTAATTCTTTAATTTCAAAATTATATCTTCAATTTTTAATTATTTTCTTCAATTTTCAAATATTTTCTTTAATTTTTAATTATTTTATTCTATTTCTAGTTAATTCCATAATATTCAATAATTTTAGTTTGTTTTTCAATAAATTGTTTAACTCATAAAAATTGTTTTAAAATTTCAATTCAATTATTCAATTCTAGAACTATTCTCTTCAATTTTTAGTTATTTTCTTCAAATTTAAATTCCACTTTTCAATTTCCAATTATTTTCTTTAATATTAAAAAAATCATCGCCTTTTTTCTATTATTTTTTAGATTATCATTAAGTTTCTTTAATTTTAAAAACAATTTTCTATAATTATTAATTCTTAATTAATTTCTCAAATACTTTTTTTCAATTTGAAAGTATATTCTTTAAATATTCTTTTCAATTTCCAATTATTTTCTTTAATATTAAAAAAATCATCGCCTTTTTTCTATTATTTTTTAGATTATCATTAAGTTTCTTTAATTTTAAAAACAATTTTCTATAATTATTAATTCTTAATTAATTTCTCAAATACTTTTTTTCAATTTGAAAGTATATTCTTTAAATTTCATTTCCATTCTTCAATTTTCGATTATTTTTTCAATTTTAATTTTTTTTTCGATTTTTAATCCAGTTTTTTAAATATGCAATTATTTTCAACAATTATTAAATTCCTTTAATTTTCTTAATTCTTCAAATTGCAATTTTTTTTTTCTTTAAATTAAATATTTCTTGTAAAATTTGTTTCGATTATATTTTTCAGTAGTCTATATTAATCTAGTTATTTTTCAAATTTTGCTTTCAGTTGACAATTATTTTCGTCATTTTTCACATATTTTCTTTAATTTTTCAATTATTCTCGTCATTTTTCAACTATTTCCTTTAATTATTAATTATTTTACGCACATTTTAATTATTTCCTACAATCCTTTCAATTTTTAATTTCTATCTCAAAATTTTATAATTACTCTTTAATTTTTAAATTATTTGTTCGGTTGTGTATTAATCTAGCCATTTTTTGAAGTTTGTTTTCAATTGTCAATTATTTCCGTAACTTTGTAATTTTTTTCAATTATGTATCAAATATTTTTTCAAATTTTAATTTAATTCTTTAATTTTCAGTTTATTAACCTGAGATTTGGTGTATTCAACGCTGCTTACACAGAATCTGATGGTAAAATAACACTTCCTTGTTTTCTATTTTTCATATGAATAATAGTAAAGTTACACAAGGGAAGTTATAGATTAACTGAAAAAGTAATTATTTTAACTGTGCATAGTTTTTACTTGATTACCCTGATTGTAGTGTTGAATTTCTTGACTAAATTTTTTCCAGTGTATAATAGCAAAAATAAAATTTCATCAAATTTGAAATAACATCATATTTCCCTATATTTAGTAATTCTTTTTAAAGTTTCATACGGTAAAATGATTTAAATGATAATTTACGTAGAAAATATTGAATAACCCAATCGCATAACTGCATACAAATTGCGAAAAATAATTGATATTCTTCTTTGAAACCTTATTTACATTTTATTAAATTTGATAAACAGATTTAAAAATTCTACTAGAAAATGGGATTGAATACTAAATACCAAAAATATTTTGGTCATTTTTCGATTTTACAGAACCAAAAAATAAACAAAAACATGAATTTCTGGAAATCTTTTTTCTGGCTTAAAAGAAATATTAAAGAGAGAAGATTAAAATATTTAAAAAATAACTATAAGAAAACGAAAGCTTTTCATAAAAAAACATGATAAATGAAAAAATGCTTTAATCAATATCAAACAAAGTACCTATGAATAGATGAGAAAATTAAAAAAAATTGTAATCCTATAAATGCAAAAATAAGAAAACAATATATAACAATATAAGAAAATAAAGCCAGGTGAAAATTATGTCCATTTCGTGGACATTTCGCTTCCAGATAAGCAAAAAATTTGCCTTCTCTATGGGGAAGCAAAAGTGAGAATTTTTAAAAACTACTTAAGAATGAAAAAGAACTTGAAAAATATATTCAATTTTTTTTAAATTAAGAGAAAAAAAGAATGAATAAGGTTTTCGAAATCTTGAAATAATATTAGAATTAAGGAGAAAAATCTTGAACATTTTTCAGAAAAAGATAACATTTCTAAGAAATAGAAAAACGATGATAAAATGAGAAAATTTATTACAAGATTAACATTACATAAAATGAAATAAAATACGAAGAATCTTTAAAAATATTAGGAAAATTATGAACAAATTTAGAAAAAGAGGAAACATTTCTGAGAATTAAAAAAATGATGATAAAATTAAAAAATTAAATAAAAGTTCGAAGAGTGACAAAAAAATGATATAAAAGAACGAAAAATTTGAAGAATTGAAGAATGAGAAAGAAAATTTAAGAATAAGTTTAAAAAGTTGAAGGAATAAGAATAACTCAGTACATCCAATGAAAAATAAAAAATAAAAAAATATTCTCAGATTTCATAAAGTCCATGTTAAAACTTTGTTTCCTTCAATGTAACAGTTTAAAAGCTCGTTTAAAAGTAACTCCATGTGTTTTATTTGTCCAGGAGTTCTTGAATAGTCTCACTTTATAAAAGTTATATTACATCTTATAAATTCATTTTTAAATTTTATTTTAAAATTTCCTTCAATGTAGCAAAAGTAAAATAAAGAATGTGAAGAAATAAATAAAAAATCTGCAAAAGAAATAAAATCCTCAAAAATAGAAAACTTTAATGAAACTAAAACTAAATAAATTTTTTTTTTTTTTGACATTAGACAAACTTTTAAAACAGTCCTAACAACAATAATAATTTTAGAAAAATCAAGAAAATCTAACAACTTTATGAAAGATTCCTCTCCTCAAATAAAAATCTTAACCATTTTAAAAAGCATGGCTTAAACTTTTAACATATACGAAAAAATGATTACATTCAGAATGAAAAAAAATTTTAATTACAACTAGGTAAGAATTATAAAAAATGATTTTCAAAGGAGAAAAGTAAGATAAAATTTAAAAAAAATTTAAAAATGAGTTAATTAACGTTTGACATTTATTTAAATTATATATAGGGTGTTGTGCTACACTTATTTTCGTTACTCCTAAAACATGTTCAACAATTAAAATTTTAAATATTTCATGATTAAATAATGTAGGGGAAGGAAAATACTAGATTCCTGCATTAATAAATTTAAAATTTTTTAAATTTTTCCTAAAAAAATTTCACATTTTCAAAAACGTCCGTTCTGGCATTTTAAAAAAAAATTGGGGTGATGTGTAACACAGGTAAAGTTCAGAGAAAAAATCCATAAATATCGACGTGAATCGCTTCAAGTATTAAATTTACGCTTTTTAAATGCAAATAAATAGAAATCACTAAGAAAAAAATTTTCACTAGGATATAGTCGACCTCTAAAAATTGGAAATTACTACAAAGTAAAAAAAGGTTTTTGCATTTGATTTTTAAGTTATTTGTTTATTTTTGCAGCGTAATAATAATAATAAAATAATAATACTGATAAAAAAATTAATTGTTGCACATCACCCCAAATACGATATTTTGCGGAAGCTGGTGTGACAGCAATACAATGTAAGGTAATCACAAAATCTTTTTGGATATTAAATGTCACTTAAAAAACAAAAAATATAAACAAACTCACCTATAAAATAATTCAAAACAATTCACGAAATAACTATAAATGTTAAAATCGAAAAATACTTTGAACTCGAGAAAATCAGCTCGCTTTATGTACGGCAAACAAGGATGCGTGCTGTTTTATATGATATCAAAAACAAGTTATTATGGACAGAAATAGATGTTAGTATTCGATTATGTTCAATATCAAAATGTAGATCAGAAATCGGCGGTGTTGCACATCACCCCACATCACCCTAATGATTTGGAAATTAATAATTTAATATTTTTTTTGACCTTCTCACACCCAAAATTGTTACATTTTATTCTGTCCATCTCTAGTTTAATTTGTTAAATTTTAAGGAGTAAAGCATTGAAATTGAAATTTTCAAGACTTATCTACGTATTCCCAGTACTTCTTGCAAATTCCCAGATCTTTATACAAATTCCCGGCACTTCTCGGATTTTCCGGATCGCTAGACAGAAATATCCTGCTTTTTATTTATAAAACATAAGAATCGCTATTCGCAAATTTTTCTAACTTATAGACTTTTGAGGTGCATTACTAATAAAAAATTCAAAATCTCCATTCGAATCAAAATCATTAATAGCTTCTAAAATTTGGTATAATAATTCTCTATTTCGAACAGTAGATATTTCACATTCAAATTACTAGCTTTCTACTAATAATTAGTACTTTTCTACTAAAAATGAGTAAAAGTTTTTACAGGGCTCGAACTAGCTCCGTAAATCCCGTAAAAGTCCGTAAATTTACTTATGATCCGTAAAAGTCCGTTTTTTTAAAAAAAGGTCCGTAAAGTCCGTAATTTGTTTAGAAAAGTCCGCAAGTTCCGTAAATTCTACGACAAGAGGCCCTAAGCAGTGTAAAAACTGTTACGTTTCAATTTTTCAATTCCTTTCTTCAATTTTTAATTATTTTATTTAATATTCAATAATACTCGCCTTTTTTCAATTATCAGTTATTTTCTTGAAAATTTAATATGTTCTTCAAGTTCCAATTGATTTCTTCAATTTTCATTTATTTCCTAAAATTTTTCTTACAATTTTCTTTAGTTCAGATTATCAATTAATAAATTCATAATTTAAAAAAAGTTTTTTCAAATATAATAATTATTTTCATCCACTTTTATAATTACTCTTTACTTTTTAAAATTACTTTGTTCTAATAACGATTATTCTCGACACATTTCGAAATTTTTCAACTGGCAATTATTTTCGTCAATTTGTAATTTTTCCTTCAATTATCAATTATTATCTTAAAACTTCAATTTAATTCCTTTACATTTAAAAATTCCCTGATTTTTTCAATTATTTGTTTCCCTCATAAAAATTTTAAAATTTAAACTCAATTGTTCGATTCTAAAACTATCTCCTTCAATTCTCCATTATTTCCTTCAAATTTCAATTCCATTTTTCAATTTTCAATTTTTTTCTTTATTATTAAAATTTTTTGCCTTTTGTCCATTTTTTTTTATTATCAATAAGTTTCTATGACTATAATTCATATATTCAATTAGTTTCTTCAATTCTGATTTTTTTTCAAATTTCAATTCTATTTTTCAGTTTTTAATTATTTTCTGCTATATTTAATAAATCACGGCATTTATAAATTACTTTTTTGAATTTTCAATTAAATTAAATAAATTTTAATTTCATTTTTCAACTTATAGTCATTTTTTCATATTTAAATGATTTTTTGAACTATAAAATTGTTTTAATTTAGCGATTTGTCGAAGTTTGTTATCAGTTGTCAATTATTTTCGTTATTTTTTAGATATTTTTTTCAATTCTTTAATTATTCTCGTCATAAACTGTTTCTTTCAATTATTATTCATTTTCCGCAACTTTCAATTAATTTCAACAATTTTTTCAATTTTCATTCATTCTTTTGAAGTTTTATAATTATTCTTTAACTTTTTAAATTATTTTGTTCTCTTGTTGATGATTCTTGACAGTTTTCGAATTTTTTTCATTTGTCTATTATTTTCTTTAATATTTGATAATTTTGTATTTTGTTATTTTTCTTTTAATTATCTATCTGCCTTCTTCAAAATTTCATTTAATTCTTTAATTTTCAATTATTTTTAAAAAATTTAAATAATTTTTCCAGTTTACTTTTTGGTTTATAATTTTTCTTTAATTCTCGGCTTTTCTCAATCATTTTTTTCAATTATAAAAATTGTTTTAAATTTAAATTCAGTTTTTCAATTCTACAACTATGTTCTTAAACTCTTAAATATTTTCTACAATTTTACATTTTTTATTCAAATTTCAATTTAATTTTTAACTTTTCAGTTGTTTAATTCAATTTGCAATTATTTTTTTCACTCACAAAAATTGTTTCAAAATTTCAATACAATTGTTTAATTCTACAACTATTTTCTTCAAATTTCATTTTTCAATTTTAAATTATTGTCTTTAATATTAAAAAATTCTCGCCTTTTTTAAATTTTTTTTTTTTTCGTGTATCGCAACAATTTTTTTTAATTTTAAAAGCAGTTGTTTAATTATGTTATTCTATATTCAATAATTATCTTCTTTTTTCAATTTTAAGTTTATTCTTTGAAATTCCATTCCTTTTTGCAATTTCTAATTATTTTCTTAAGTTTTCAATTTTCCCCCCTTTTTTTTTGTAATTATGGCTTTCAATTTTCAATCTAGTTGTTCAATGTTTAATTATTTCCAACAATTGTTCATGTAATTTTCATATTTTTAAAGTATTTTTTCCAATTGTCAATTAATATATTTTTCAACTATTTCTTGCAATTATTATTTATTTTACCCAATTTTCAATTGTTTGCACACTTTTTTCAATTATTCTCTAAAAATTTTATAATAATTCTTTAATTTTTTCAATTTTCATTTTTTTTTCAGTCCTTTTGTAATTTTTTTTAAATTATTAATTATTTTTCCAATTTCAATTTAGTTCTTAAATTTTCAATTTATTTCTCAAAATTGTTATTATTTTCTTCAGTTTTCAATTATTTTCTTCAATTTCCATTATTTTGTCAATTTTCAATTCAGTTTTTCAATTTGCAATTATTTCCAACAGTTTATTTTTTAATTTTCTCGTTTAATTTAAATATTTATTGTTCAATTATTTAAATTATGTTTTTTCAATTGTATAATTATCTAGACATTTTTCGAGTTTTGTTTTCAATTGTCAATTATTTTCGTTATTTTTCAGTTAGTTCCTTTAATTTTGTAATTATTCTCCTAATTTTCATTATTTGAAGTTGCAAAAATTTATAGTTTTTAATAACAAATAACAATGCAAAGTTTCTGGCGCGCGTTAATGTTGCTAGTACTATAATATGACTTATTTTTTTGTGCCTATGTTATAAGTATACCTACAATAATTGTTCTCTTATTTGCCTCAGACTCATTAATATTTTTCTATTTAATATTAATAAAATTTTCTACAATTTTCAAAGAAATAAATTATTTTAAACATAAAAAATACAATTTCTTTTTACTTTTCTAGTGTATTTTCATTCTATCACACTCAAAATAGTCTTTCGAGATACAAAATGTTTATTCGTAACTAGTCCGTAAAAGTCTGTAATTTTGAATTTTTGGTCCGTAAAGTCCGTATTTTTAAGTACTTTTACCGGTTCGAGCCCTGTTTTTAGAATTTAATAGTAACCAATTTTTCTCTAATTCATTAGTAGAAAATCTCTAATTTAGAGAGCCACAGAGATCAAAATTGTGTCAAATTTTAAAATTGTAAGTGTTATTAGGTAAAAAACCTAATTTTTAGGTGCAGTTTTTTAAAATTATTATCTGTTGAAAAATAATTTATTTGAGTCAATTCAGTCGGAAACTATTAACATTACCACATATCAATTTCCAAAAGAACAAAAAGTTAGTAAAGAATGGTCCTTATCTAAATTAATTCACAAAAGTCTCCTTTGCCATTAAGAGATATGTATACTAATTTTTCATTTTCTTAATGGAAAACAAGAAAATACCGCCAGATCAGAGAATGCTAATCTCATTTCTGCTTTGATTGCTTTGTTTTGCGGAAAAATTCTATTCTCTTTTCTAAGGATCTGCTTAAATGGAAATTCATAAACCACCAAAAATCCTCTTTTCTTAAACACGAGTAAAGCGACGTCTCCTTTGTCGTTCATAAGCTTCCATAAAACGAATTTACAGGTTCCTATTTGTGCGCTACAACGACCCCATTTTCAGAAGGAAATCGTGCAAGCTGCCCTTTCAAGCGTGCTTTACGAAGAGGCACAGAAGCGCCTCTACGCTTTGGGCGATTATTTAGCTGACCAGCATCTCGAAACAAAGCAAACGAGATATATTTGACGAAACGGTTTGTCGATCTTAAGCGCAGTTTTCTCGCAGATACGCGAGTACATGAATATTATGATTTTTGGAATAAGTTTGTGAATAATTTAGTGCTCACTGGCATAAAGTCTGAATGCAAATGACTGCTTGGACGAGACGTGAGTACCAGTGCGCACATATATGGTAGATAGATATATGTTTAAAAACAGAGTATAAAAACGGCGCCGAGCGACAGCCGAGAAACACAATAAGAAAATTCAACCGGAGAATATGTGCATTTTCTCTCCCACTCTTTATTCTGCTTTCTCAGAGTGAAGTAGTAGCAGCAAGTAGCAATAGTCGATGCCAAAGGCAACGCGACTCGCAGGAGTTAAAGGGGCAGTCGAGCGTGACGAAGGGTGGCTTCTGACTAGTTTGTCTCTTTTCTTCTTCAGCAAAATCTGTCTCTGTGTATTTTTCCAACAAATTTTTAAGCTTCCAACATTCCACATTTACGTCACTACTTCATTTTCTCCTTTTGAATTCTTTCATGAATTTCAATCGCTTTGTGTTTGCTCAGAAATAGATTTCGGTTATGAAGAGCACACGAGAGGTTATTGCGAGAGATTATGATGCACAGTGTGAGCAAAATGTTTTAATCACTTTCAATGCGAGATTATTTTCAAACATTCGTTTAATATAATCGCATATTTTCAGTGATACGACACAATGTACTGTGCTTAAATTCAAAAAAGTTCCTTTAGAAGAACTTTAAAAAATTGTTTATGCACATCGCTAGATCGGTGCAAATGCCAAAAAAAGAAAACATGTATTTTTTTGTTTTTTGGATCGCAGAATATTAAAAGGTGCTACAGACACCCATTGTTTTCCCATTAAAAATACATAAAATAAACGTAGTTTTTTTAAAAGGAAAAAAAAAAATAATCTAAATTTTAATCTAAAAGACTCAGAACTATAGGAAACTTTAAAAAGTATTCAAACTTCATGAAACTACAAAGGATTATTATTTTTTTAAAATTAACCCCCTTCTAGGATGCTTCGACAAACCTATCCCTAAATAAAAATTCACCTTTTAAGGGGTCGCCTAAGTCACCTTAAAACAATGCAAAAAGAGTCAACTTTCGGTACACTTTTCTCGAAAACTATTAATCCAATTGCGTTCTTCCTGATTTTATTCGATTACAAATATAATCAATTATATGAATAAGAATTAATAGGACGTTATCTTAAAAAGCTACTTTTTTATAAACACTTATACCAAAATGTACAAAAAATCGCAATTTCTCTGATTAATTGACTCACATCTCCGTTTATACAACTCAAAATTATGTCAAACTTGTTATTCGTTAGCTTGAAACTTTACTCAACAAATTAAAAAAAAACTTGTAAATCGGTTTAGTAGTTAAAGAGAAAAGTGCACCGAAAGATAAAAAAAATTAAAAAAAAAAATTTTACAGGAGAGACGAATAACTTAAAAAGAACAAAAAAACTAGTGTATTTCAGAATCAAATAATCAAAATGTCGGATCCAATATGGAAGCCAAATTTTTAATAACCAATATGGCGGCCACATTTAAGGGGCCGTTCATAAACTACGTCACACAAAAGGGGGAGGGGTGGAATTAGAGATTTGTGATGATTTGTGACGTTAGGGGGGGAGGGGTGTAAATAAAATGTGACGTCACATTTATGAAATTAACTTCTGCATGGGTTCTACATAAAAAAGATATATTAGAATGGTCCAAAAATATATGGAATAAAGAGTTGGAATAATTAATATAAATAATTTTAACAATTATTTCATGTAATTGCTAATTTGTTTAAATAAATAATTATTGGTTATTTACAATTATCTGTAAAATTAGGCTAGACAGTTGGAACTTTTTGTCAATCTTGATACTTTTCAAGACGAGTGTAACCAGTTACTAACAACAAACTAAAAATAACAATTGTATTAATTCTTTAAACAAATTATGATTTTTTAATTTTAGTTTTTTATCAAATTAAGCTATAGAGTTGTAATTTTTTCTCAATTTAGCAACTTTCATGCTGAAAATATACTATGTACTAACAACAAACCAAAAATAACAATTGTATTAATTTTTTAAACAAATTATTATTGTTTAATTTCAACTTTTCATCCCTTCAAGTTACATAGTTGCAATTTTTTCTCAATGAAAGATGTTTTTATTTTTGGAGTGATAAGACTGACTGTATAAGACGTAATCATCGAGTTTAAACTTTTAACAATTTATTATTATCAAATGTTCAACACAAGTTTTTATTTTTACATTATTATTTGTAAATTGATAATTGTGAATTGATAAAATTTGTTTATAATGATCATTACTTCTGACAACTTTTGTTAAAAGTTTTTTCTCAATAATTAGGTTTATCAGTCAATTTTACTTCTTCAAATATAAAAAAATGCTAAATTGAAAAAATGTTGCAACTCTGTAGCCTAATTTAATAAAAAGTTGAAATTAAATTATAATAATTAGTTTAAACAATTTGTAGAATAGTTATTATTAGTTTGTTGTTGGTAATTAATATCATTCAGCTTGGAAATTTTAAAATTTGAGAAAAAGTTTTTAAAAAATTTACTCTGTAGCTTAATTTGATAAAATGTTGTAATTATGCAATAATAATTTGTTTAAAAATTAATAAAAAGTTTAAATTGAACATTAATAATTTGCTTAAACAATTGGTAGAATTGTTATTTTTAGTTCTTATTATTAGTAATTTATACCATTAAGCTTGAAAAGTTGCAAAATGTAGAAAAAGTTGTCTGTAGTTTCATTTGATAAAAAATAGAAATTGCACAATAATAATTTGCTTAAACAACTTGTAAAATTGTTGTTGGTAATTTGCGACCATTAAGCTTAAAAAGAAGCAAAATTAAAAGAAAGTTACAACTCTGTAGCAATTAACTAATAAATAGTTGTAAATAAGTAATAATAATTTGTTTAAATAAATTATCAATTGCACGCAACAATTATTAAGTCTAGATTTATGTTATTTACTAAAAATTGTGTAAAAAATAATCAAGGAAATAATAAGAAATATTTTTAAACGCTTTTTTGTATTTTTTCTTTTTTCAGAGTTCTCGGAGGACCCATAAAAAATACTCTCTAAATTTGAATTAGTAATTTTTAACTAATGAATGAGCGAGAAATTGGTTATTATTAAATAGTGAAAATTATCACTATTATTTAGTAGCAAACTACTAATTTGAAAGTGAAATATCTACTAATTGAAAAAGGAAACTTTCACTGTTACAAATAATAAATATTTCACTTTAAGGACGCTTATACCCTCAAGCGGTTCTCATTCTATCGGACCATGATAGTCAATGTTTTTTTAATTTCATTTCATCTTATAATTTGGTTCCTATATAGTATTTTGTAGTTAAAATCATTACACAAACAAATATTATTGAAAAAAAAAAATTTCTGTTGAAAAATCCAACTTTCTAAAATTTTTTCTTCCTGATTATTTCAAAAAAGTGAAGGATTTCTACCCTTTAATAACATTTTCTTAACAACAGAACGGTAAATTAATTAAATATTATTGTAAAAGCTGTATTCTATTACAGTTTAAAATATATTAGTTTTTTAAAAAAATTTGTAGAACCGTGTTTTTTAAATTAATTAAAATATAGTCATTTTGCGCGTTTTGTTACTTTTTCCATGTAAAAGTCCCAACTTTATAAATTTATATCTTAAAAACAGAACGGTAAAATTTAATAAAATTATAACAGTACATGTAAAGTAATGCATTTATTATGTCATTAAAGTTTTATAAGAATCTGTAGAAATTGGTTTTTTGGATAAACCTCCTTAAAATTAGTATTATTCTACAATCAATTAGTAGTTTTTTAGTAAAAATAGTGATATTTTTCACTATTTAATAATAACCAATTTCTCGGTAATTCATTAGTAGAAAACCACTAATTCAGTTTTACATAGTAGTTAATACTAAAAACTGGTTAAATAAATAATTTAGCGTTATTTTTAAAGTCTCTTCAAAAGAAACAAAGTTTGCCGATTGAAAAATATTTATTTTCAAAGATTTTGTATCATGTCTAGAAAAAATTGTTTTTTCACATGGGATACTTTTATCAATTTTTTATTTTAAGCGACCTCCAAGTATTTTTTAAATTAAAAAAATAGGTTATTTTTTTCGGTAAAGAACAGTCCTAGTGAGTGACAGCATAACATTTCAAACTTTTTGATTTTGGACTAACCTAATGTATATATTTATTACCGTTATTTATATTTCAAAAATGTGTTAACAGAAGTTTGTAAGTCATGGGTTTATTTTAAACAAAAATAAATCGTGATTGCGATCGACTTAAAGTAATTTACTCCAATAATTATAAAAAAAATTATCTGTGGGGGGAGGGGGGGTAATTCCTAAAGTGACGTCACACAAGGGGGGTTATGGCATTATGTGACGATCTGTGATGTGAAGGGGGGGAGGTGGAAATAATCGTAAAAATCGTGTGACGTAGTTTATGAACAGCCCCTTTGTAATAAACATAATTATGGATTTACCAAGATTCATGCAAATTTCGTTAAAATTTAAAAATTTGTCCGTCATATTTTGAATTTTCCAAATCTGACTTCAAATTTGAAATCAGCGACCCCAAAAACCCGAATATATCAAGATTCATGCAAATTTAGTCAAATTTTAAAAATTCGTCCACCGTTTTGGATCTGCCATTTTGAATTTTCCAAATCTGACTTCAAATTTAAAATCAGCGACTCCAAAAACCCCAATATACCAAGATTCATGCAAACTGAGTCAATTTTAAAAAATCCGTCCGCTATATTGGATCCGCCATTTTGACTTTGTGAATCATGTCGAAAAATATATATTAAGTTTTGATTTATTCATTTTTAGTATAAAAATACGAAATTTGAATACAATTGAAGCATTCTTACATAATTTATTGATGAACTTCAAGAATTGTTATTTTTTAGAAAAAGTACAACTTTAAAAATTTATTTAGGCTACTTCTACTCATCAGAAAAGGTTGTAAATAGTCTTGTTCTATTCCTAAATGTGTCTAGTTTTGGATAATCAAAAAAATCGTTTTTTTACCATTTTTTCCACTTAGGCGTCCCCTTAAAGTTTATTAGTCACTGTTTTTATGCTTTTCATTAAATTTTTTTTTCATTTGACAAAATGCAATATTTATTACATGTCTTTATCCATATATAAATTGTTTAAAATTTTTTTTTTTTTTTAAGTAAATTTTCTGAAGAATGTTACTTATTTTTAGCATTTTTAACAAAATGATGCAGAACGTTAATAAGAAAATGGAAAATTTTTAATTATATTAATAAACATTTTGTTTGAACAATTTCTAATTGTTTAAAAACAACTTGGTATAGTCTTCGAATGATCTAGTTTTTTGCAATATAACTTAATAAATTACAACGGAATCCACTTCTTTGTAATCAAAAGTTGCTGTCCATAAAGCTATTTTAATTTGTTTAAATAATTTATAATTTTTTGAAAACAATTTTTCATTGTAAACACCTGGAATTTTATATATTATCCTTTAATAAACTATACCAAAGTTAAATAATTTTTCGTAATCTATTTCTTAGTGGCTTTCCTTGAAACAATTTCTGATTGTTTGAAAATAAATTTTCACTGAATACGTCTGGAATCATATATAATTTGTCACATTATTCTGTAATAAATTACTCCGGTATTTATGTAAAGTTATTTCATACGCAAGTAATAATTGTCTAAATAGTAGTAAATAAATTTGATTAAACAAATTTTTATTAAAGTAAATTCAGATTTTTAATTTTTTCTATTACCATTTGGCGCCATGTTTCTAAAATATACAAGTTATACGCAATAGTTTGAAAAAAGGAAAATTGTTTAAACAATTGAACATAGCGTAAAGAAAAGCAACCAAGTAATTGATTATAAAAAGGTGAATTCTTTGTAGTTTATTAAATAATAATTCAAGAAACTAGATGATTCTAGGACTATTAAGTAAAAAGTAGTTTTAAAACAATTATAAATTGTTTAAACAAGTAAAAATTGTTTCAAGGAAATCATCTAAGTAGTAGATTATATAAATTTAAATTCCAGTGTAATTTATTAAAGAATGTGATTCTAAGACTATTCACTAATCAGTGAAAAGTTGTTTTTAAACAATTATAAATTGTTTAAGCAAAATGCTTATTAATTAACAATTTTTCATTTTTTTATTAACGTTTAGCATCATATTGTTAAAAATGTTAATTATAAGTAACATTCTTCAGAAAACTTACTTTATAAACGAAAATAAATTATTAGAACAATTTATATATAAATAAAAAAATGCAATAAAATAATTAAATAAAATAAAAATGCAGATATTGCAGTTTGTTTAAAAAAAAATCTATAATGAAAGGCATAAAATAGTAGTTTTGTCCTAATAACCTTTTAAAGCTGAATTTTCTTGTAGAGGTAGGTTTTTTTAAGCATCCTGGAAGGGGGTTAATTTTTAAACAAATTAATAATTCTTTGTAGTTTCGTGAAGTTTGAAAACTTTTCAAAATTTTCTATAGTTATTAGCCTTTTAGATAAAAATTTGGATTATTATTTTTTTTAATTTTTTAAAAAAGTACGTTTTTCCCATGTAGGGGAGACCGCCCAACAGTAGATAGTAAAAATTTCTAACAGGTGTAATTATATTAGGCTGAAGTAATTAATAAAATGTTTAACACTAAAATAAAGCTAATATATTTAACTAATTATCACAATCGGTATAACGGGCCTAAAATTAACGTCTTTTTTTTAATCAAAATATTTTTATAATACGATAAAAATGTACTAAAAAATTAGCTCCTGCTAACAGTAGATAATCCTTTCTTATTTGAAAAATATAAATTGAGGAACAGCTTTTCACCTGTAATACATTTCCTTGATAACTATTCTTCAAAATAAAATCAATTTGTCAACATAAAAGTTGTTTATTCTTTAGTAATTAAATATAATATTAGAAATAAGAGAAATCTTGTTACACCTAACCAGACCTAACTAAGACAGCGGAAATTAGTTACAGTTTATACAGAAGTATTCAAAATAAATTAAAATGCTTTTGAAAACAAGAAAATGCTATTAGAGCATAAGCTCAGCTTCTGACAGTTCTATAATGGATTATCTACTGTTGAAATTCACACTAGATTATAAAAAGTGCTTCAATAATTATGAATGAAGAAAAATAACATTTCGTGGTGGCATATTTGACTTTTTAAGCCTTGAATTTTGGTAATAAAGCATTTAAGTTCCCTAAAAAATGTGTATTTTTCACGAAAACTATAAATACATTTCAGGCTAATTTTTTTTAAACGTTCAAATACGGTTTTCTTGATTTTTACACTAGAATTATTTATATTCTTTAAAAGAAACATTGTTAGGTTCCCTTATTTCATTCCTAAAATCTTATCATAGTATGCTAAATTAAAAATTTAAAATCATTTTTTAAAAAATTCAAATTATGTATCTACTACTGTTTGCCATTATCTACTGTTGGGTAGTCTCCCCTAGTTCTAATGGTAAAATATGGAGATTAATATTCTGCGATCGAAAAACGAAAAATATGTGTTTTTTTTTTTTGCATTCGAACCGATCTGGCGATGTGCGTCAACAAT
The DNA here is from genome assembly GCA_037103525.1 of Ganaspis brasiliensis. Lineage (NCBI taxonomy): Eukaryota > Metazoa > Arthropoda > Insecta > Hymenoptera > Figitidae > Ganaspis > Ganaspis brasiliensis. The sequence continues at coordinate 994,521 of JAZKLR010000082.1, forward strand.
TTTCGAAAATTGACCTTCTTCAAACTACCCTAGTACTCATACATATCTGATAATTGCTTCTTTAAAATTCCCGTCGAATGAATTGTAGTATGAAAAAAGAAAGAGTCACGTGTGCCCCAAGTAGGAGAAATGATATTAAATATACAGTGGTTAATTTTAATTAGCAATTAGTGAAGCTTGCAGAGTGGAGAATGTGAATCGTGTTAAATAACATTTCTAATTAGCTTGTTCCACGCTGGTACGAGTTGTCAGGTGGTTTTTTTTCTATGTGAATGACTGCCTTCCACTCGACGATAACGTGATTTTGTGATCCGCGTAACCCCTCGGCTTTACGATGTAACCAACAAGCAGCTCTTTTGAGAGACAAGCAAACATGTGACGCATTTTAGCAGGGTTGGATGTCGCCAATCGCGTCAGCCAAGTAGATTGTGGATGTCACCAATTCCCCAGGCCAATGATCCGTTTAAGACCACTTTAATGTTTGTTTGATGTCCACAAAGGAAACAGAAGTAGCTTCGAGAAAATCTCGCCTTTCTCATCTTCTTTCTCCTAATAGTGTCCACGGCTGGCACCATGTCATCTCTTGTTGACCCCATCGCTTTTTGATCTACGACCTTCCATTTACGAGACATTACCTCTTTTTTCTATCCGATATTAAATCTCAATTCCATTTCAATTTAATCTTCTCAAGGAACTGGTATTTCTCGTCAAAACAAAATGATGCTTGTCACAAAATAAACTAGTGCCGCAGGATGCCCATCACAACTTTGTTTTGAAATTTCCTGACTTTCCCTGAGGGATCATCCATTAAATTATGTATAACATGTTTTTTTTAATAATTTTGAGAACCTCCCCCCTATCCCCCATATGGATGTTAAGTTACTTTGGAAAATATTTTATCATTTTCTGATTTACAGAAAGTTTGCTTGTTTTTAACCAAATATTAAATAAATTCAAGGTTATATAATTTATAGTATGAAAAGTTCTTTGTATTTTTATATACTGAATTGACTTAAAAATTCATGAATTGAAACCTCTTTCCTCCCAAACTTGGTACATAATTTATGGATGGCCCCTGACCAAAAGCATTAATCTCTGACTTTTTGTACATGTTATTTTGCAATTAAATGGTAAAGTTAGGGTAAAAAATAGTCAATAAATAAAATAAAATATGACTTTTACACAATTAAAGGCATACGAGAAGGCATATAATAAAGTACTATGTCACTGGTTTAGGCAATAAATTTTTACTTAAGGGCATATGATAATCCAAAATTTGTCCGTAAACTTTCTTTTAAAATACTAAATGTTTTGACACCAAACTTTGTAGAATTACTCAAAATACTCTTACAAGTAACACTACCCAAGTGTCAATCGCAAATCACATTGAGACTATGTGCGTTTTGAAGATATTTGGAAAATATTAGTTAAGAAATTTTTCATTTTGGCAGACATGATGTTTTAAGGGTTGTAAATAGAAGTTGAAATTTCTATTATAATACAAATGCAAAAAGCTCATTGACCAGACTAGTGGGATACTTAAAAAAAAAGAATAATGGGGTGAAGTTATGGGATGAAAGGAAAGTTAATGATGAAATAAAACACATATTGCTTCATTGTTTAAACAATTGTTGTTTAAACAATTATCATTAACTTTCCTTTCATCCCATAACTTCACCCCATTATTCTTTTTTTTAAGTATCCCACTAGTCTGGTCAATGAGCTTTTTGCATTTGTATTATAATAGAAATTTCAACCCCTATTTACAACCCTTAAAACATCATGTCTGCCAAAATGAAAAATTTCTTAACTAATATTTTCCAGTTATCTTCAAAACGCACATAGTCTCAATGTGATTTGCGATTGACACTTGGGTAGTGTTACTTGTTAGAAAGGTCTCTCTGACCCAATTTTATTTCATTTTTGTCTTTAAATTAATTTTTTTTCAATTTCACGGATTTTTGAAAATGTTAAAAAATTAGTAAATTTAAAAAAAAAATAGTTTAAAGACAAAAAGGAAACAAAATTGGGTCATATTGTTTATCACAGTAAACTTTCTTTATTGTTATAGCAAGTAATTTGCTGTGGTTACTAATTTTGTTAAATTTAACAGCAAACATCAGTTAGACACTAGAGACAATTAATTTTTTTCCGTGGGGTTAATCTAAGATCTAACCAGACTGTTTTTTAGTGCATAAAGAAGACTAATTTTAAAGACAAAAAAATCATTAAATATTTTCAAAGTGAGAACATTTTTAACAAACAGAAAAAAAAACAAATTTTTAAGAAAATAACAATTTAAAGATTTTTTTAATGATTATTTTTAAAAACCCTTGTGTCAGATTTTTCCTGACCTTTTTTTATGAGTTTATGTTTAGAGAGATGGGCAAGATGAAATTGTTTCTTAACAATACGATGTAATTACATGAATGAAAAAAAATAGCCTTTCGTAAATTTTCGTGTCATTCTGTGTCAACAAAAATTCTGTAACTTATCCCTAAAAAAATTACTTCATACATTCATAGAATTTCATTAGGAAGAATCTACTTTTAGTCGAAATTTTACATTTTCGAATATGTTTTTAATCGATCATAAATTAATCCGAATTTTGACCTAACAGGATTTTTAGGTCACCAAATTCATAATTAACAGAATTTTCATTTTATAGAAATCCATTTAACCAACTTTTTATTCAAAAGAATGACAATTTAAACGAATTTGAATTTAGAAGATTTTTTTTAGGGGATTTTAAGTTAATCAAATTTTTAAATACCAGAATATTCATTTGACAGAAATTGCAAATGGCCGAAAAAGTATTTGACAGAAATATTTTGGCGCGAATTTTTAAAATGACCAATTACAGGTTTCTTCATATTATCTGATTGGTCAATTTCAAACTTCGCGCCAAAATGTTTCTGTCAAATACTTTTTCGGCCATTTGCAATTTCAGACAAATGAGCATTCTGCATTTTAAGTTTTCTATTAAATGTCAATTCGTACTAATACAATTTCGGACAAATGAAGATTCTGCACTCAAAAAAAAAGTAGTAGATTTGACTACTTTTAACTATTAAGGGTAATTCAATAGGCCTCAACCGACTTTAAAAAGTTATATTGACTTTGAAAAGTAGTTAAAATAACTACGAAAGTAGTTGGTAAAATGAGATTTTGTAATTGTCTTTGAAATTCAACTACTTAAAGTAGTAAATTAAACTACTAATGAAAAGTTGATTAAAAGGATTTCTATAAAATAAAAATTCTGTTAAATATGAATTCGGTGACCTAAAAATTCTGTCAGATCAAAATTCGGATTAATTGAAAACATATTCGAAAATGTGAAATTTCGACTAAAAGAAGATTCTTCCTAATGAAATTCTATGAAATAAATATTTTAAATAATTTATTTTAGAACTTAATACGTCCCCATACATCTTGTATTTTATAAATTCCTTGACTTTCTTAAATAAAATGAAATAATATATAGGTGCAAAGGTAGACATTTTTTCCGAGTCAATTAAAAAGCACAGATTTGTTTATTGCTTCCTTATGGAGAAAGGTTTGTATTCGTTCAAATTTACAAATTTTTTAAAATTTTTCAAATTAACTTTTTTCTATTTAGAAATGTGTTATTTGTTTGTTATATTTAATTTGGTATGGTTATTTTTACTATTAATATCTGGAATCAATTACAGAAGGGTTTTTAAAAATAATCATTAAACAATTTTTTACCTATTGAATTTTAGTTTTTTGATAATCCTCGGTTTTTTGTAAATTGTAAAAATTTTAAATAAAGACTTTACATTATAAGTATTAGAGGTCGTCCAAAAATTACTTCACACGATAGGGGCGAGGGGGGGTTGCAGATTTTGTGAAAATCTGTAACAAGGGAGAGGAGGGTCGGCTGTATTGTGACATCATATCACACAATTTATGTGATTTTTATGTTTTAAATGTTTACATGGATTTTGCTTCACAAACTTTCTTTTATATTTTTTAAAAACGTAGTAGTTTTCTAAGAGTTTAAAGGATAAAAATCTTCAAATTTGTAATGTGTATAACAATAAAATTGAATTGTTATTTTTTCAACGTGATATAAAATAGGGAGGGGGGGTCAAGAAAATGTGAAGTTTAAAGGCGGCGTTGACAAATATTTTATTATAAAAACTAATAATCTATGCACAGTTAAAAATTTTGTGTAAAATTTAACATATTTCATATGTCCCAAACAGTCCACTCAAAATTTTGTGTTAATTCAACACAAGGAAGTATGTTGAATAAAATACCTAAATTCTAACCTCTCATTTTATACATTACAGTGATTCTAATACTAAATATAGTTCAAGTTCTTAACGTTTAAATGAACGTAATTTCTGCAAAGTTAAAAATTTTGTTTTAAATTTAATATAAATCACATTTTCCAAACGATCCACTTAAAATTTGTGTTGATTTTTAGTATAAGAATTTGTGTTGTTTTGTTATATCGACTGCTCCGTACAAGTGATATAATCGTGATAATTTAAAGCGCATAGATTAAAATGAATTTTCAATAAGAAATTTATGCTTTACAACAACAAAATAAACGTAAATTATTCTGTTAATACTAAAAAATTTGAGGTTATGTTCAAAAATCGAATGACATTTGAAGAATGTGTAAAATCAACTCACGAAAAATGTTAAATTTTAACACAAAAAATTTAACAAGGACTGTCTTCTACACAAATACACAAAATTTTTAACTGTGTGGGATATAATCGTGCAAAAAATAATATTTTTCGACCCAATGATAAATTAATCTACATATTATAAAATAATAATATATTTTAATTATTTTCCAGTCTGCAAATTTAGTAATCAGAAAACAATATTCTGCAAAATTGAATCACAAATCCCTGAAAGTACAGAAAATTCTCTTCTGACAAATGTAACATCTTGTTTCGTGTTTCCTCAATGTCTTAAGGAAGGATTTTTCCGAAAGAAACAACGGCTGATAGGATCTGCCGTCAGTTTCGATGTTTACACGGTCGTAAGAGAAAAAGTCGAGGATACTCCCTTGAGAAAAAAAGAAGTGATAGAGACATCGAGATCCAAGTTGATCTCGCTCTCCCAAAGTAGGCGTGAGGAAATTCGTGCGAGTACGAATTCGACATGCCGGACCAAAGTAAGGGTTCGTTGGACACATACATCTCTACTTTTATCAGACGAAGAATGCTTTGAAAAAAAAAGAGGGTTGGAAATGAAAGAATCGAGTCATAGACACCAGGGAAAAACAAAGGGAACTTCTCAATTTCCATAATCCAGCGGTCCGTGGTGTCGTAACGTTGGCGACAGAATCGAATATCAAATGCACACACAGGGTGTAGACTAAAGCTACCCTTCACGCCACTACAGACACGATTCTTCGCATTCGAATAGTTTTTAGTGTCTTTGAATAACGGCTTCCGCCGGAGATCGTAACTTATCAAGGAAAATGACTCATAGTCTCCAAGACATACGGAGATACAATCCGCAATTTGCTCTTTTCCTCAAGACAAAAATATCACTGTACATTTTTCATGACAAATTCAACTGACAAACAAGCGGTAAATTCTGTCCGGATTATATGGAAAAAATGCCAAAATAAAGAATCCTTATAATATCCTAATCAGGGCTGTTATTGATTTAAGTCACTTTGATTTAAATCATTGAGGAATTTGTATTAAAATCATGATTTAAGGATGTTTATCCAAAAAACCATTTTCTACAGATTCTTAAAAAATTTTAATGACATATTAAATACATTACTTTACATGTACTGTTACAATTTTATTGAATTTTACCGTTCTGTTTTTAAGATATAAATTTATAAAGTTGGGACTTTTACATAGAAAAAGTAACAAAACGCGCAAAATGACTATATTTTAATTAATTAAAAAAACACGGTTCTACAGATTTTTTTAAAAAACTAATATATTTTAAACTGTAATGGAATACAACTTTTACAATAATATTTAATTAATTTACCGTTCCGTTGTTAAGAAAATGTTATTTAAGGATAGTAATCCTTCACTTTTTTGAAATAATCAGAAAGAAAAAATTTTAAAATGTTGGAATTTTCAACAGAAATTTTTTTTTTCAATAAAATTTGTTTGTGTAATGATTTTAACTACAAAATACTATTTAGAAACCAAATTATAAGACGAAATGAAATTAAAAAAATATTGACTAACATGGTCCGATAGAATGAGAACCGCTTGAGGGTATAAGCGTCCTTAATTTAAAAAAAAAACTTAACAATTTCCCAAATGTCTAATACTGCATATCAAAAATCGTAAAACCATTAAAAAACACAGAAATTTATGGATAAATCTTGAAAATTGTAATATTATATTCTTTATAAAATTTTAAAAATTGTGCTAATACAGGTGATCAAAATACCCACAATCTACAAATTTTTGGTATGAAAATAGCAAAAAATTGTACTAAATTTTTTATATCTTTAAATCATTATATTATAAGTTAAATAAATTCCAAACGTCAAAATTAACTTACATTCCAATTTCTTCAAACTTTCAATTAATTCAAATTTAAATTCATAATGCATAATAATTAATTTTTTTTCTGTGTTAAAGTATTTAAGGTATATTGAATTCTGCGTCGAATGAGCTGTTTCTGAATTGAATTGGTTATAAATTGACTGCCATATTGTATTTTTTGTCTATACTTTCGCAGTATTTTATTTAAGCAAAAAACAGTACTTTCTTTTGTTTTGCCTTCTTTAATTGTTGCAAGTGGTACTTATCTTCTAATAACTTTTTTATTCTTATTTCAGTTAATTTCGGTAAAATTTTGAAAATTAAAAATGTTACAAAAATTTTTGAATATTGATTTTCCCGAAAAATGATGCTAAAGTAAAGACAAAAAATATGCAATAACTCAAGTCAATTTATCACCAATTTAATTCAATAAAAGCTCATTAAACGCAGAATTAAATACGCTTTAAATAATTCATCCACAGAAAAAAACATTCTAAATAAAACTGATCCGTTAATAATTGACAAAGTCAAAAAAATTAAAAAAAATTGACAATTTTCGAAATTTGTATTCTTTTTCTACCGTAAATATTAATTAAAACATAAAACCTTTATTAGTTATAGAAAGCCTTGTTTTTCAGTTTTAAAAAAAAAATTTAATTAACTGCAGAAAAACTGTGTTTTAGCTATAAAATGAAACTTTTGAGGTGAAGGCGAAATTTAATACACATTTTTATTTTTAGTTTTTCATGACAAGCAACTTAGGCTAGGTCCGATTCAAAGCAATTTTTAACTGTCAATTTTTGTAACACAGTGTTATTTATCTAAAATTTTAATTATTTTCATCATATTTCAATTATTTTTTTCAATTTTAAATTATTTTTATCATTTCTTAAATTAGTTCTCTAAATTCTTCATTATTATTCTCATTTTGTAAAATTATTTTTCAAGATTTTAAAGTATTTTTCTCAAATTTCAATTATTTCCTACAATTTTTAAATATTTTCATTTGTTTTCGTTATTTACAACTGTATTTTATTAATTATCTTGGGTTTCAATTATTTCTAGCCTTGTTCAATGTTTCTCTTCAATTTTTAATTATTCACATTTTTTTCAATTAATTACTCAGATTTTCAAGTATTTTTCTCAAATTTCAATTTTGTTCTATTTAAATTATTTATCTTTATGTATTTCATAACATTTTATTAATTAGGTTACACGCATCATAAATTTGAGCGTTGTTTTTATCATATTTCAATTGTTTTCTTTAAGTTTCAAATTTTAAAATCATTTTTCAATTATTTGCCCTACTTTCTAATTATTCTTATTTTCTTAAAATTATTTACTAAAAATTTTAAAATATTTTTCTCAAATTTCCCATTATATTCTTGAATTTTTAATAATATTCAATTCATTACATAACTTCCAAAATTTAAACTATTTATCTGATATTTGAATTATTTATCTGAAAATTTTATTATTCTATTCAATTTTCAATTATATCTATGATTTTCTTGTATTTTTTGTATCTATGTTCTGTATTTTTTGGAATTATTTCTCTTAAAATAAAAATTGTTCTTCTCAATTTTAAATTATGTTTATCTTTTTTCATTTATTTTCTCTAAATTTTCATTATTTTCTTTTGTTTTTTGCAAAGAACTTCTAAAAGTTTTAACTATTTTTCTGAAATTTTTTTTAAGTTTCCTTTATTTATGTAATTTTTTCAATTATTTTCACAAATTTTAATTATTTTCTTAAATTTTCAATTATTTTTTCATCATTTTCTTAAATTTTCAATCATTTCCATCATTACTGAATAAATTCTCTAAATTTTTAATTCTTTATCTCAATTTCAATGATTTTTTCCACTTTTCAATTATTTTCTCAAATTTTTCATTCTTCTAATTTTTTTCAATTTATTTCCAAGATTATGAAGTATTTGTCCCAAATTTAAATTATTTTCTTTAATTTTTTAAACATTTCTATGACTTTTTAAATTACTTTCGCAATTTTAATTGTTTTAATGATTTTTTGTCAATTAATTTGCAAAATGTTGTTTAGTCTAGTTGGGTAAAAGAAATCACAATTTTTTAATTTTTATAATTTATATAGAACACTGTTTATAATTGCTACATTTAATAAAAAAATTTACACTAAACTGACATATAGTTAATTTGTTATGATAATTATTTTGTTATTTGTCCAGTTTTATTTCAACAAATTGTTTGTGTTTTAAAATAGTGGAGCTCACTCAAACATAGGAAATTCTCATAAATTCTCCGGAAGGAGAATATTCTCGGTTATATTCTCGAGAATGTTACTTGATTTTAAATTACCGCGAATTTTGCAACTCTATCCCAATATTATCGTGAGCTCAAAAACAACATCAAATTTAATTATCGATTGATAAAATGAAATTCAGAGAAGAGAAATGGAATTTGAATGGAATAGTGTAGTTGAATACATTGAGAATAAAAAAAAAAAAAAAGTGCTCAAGACAAAAAGGAGCCGGAGGTAAAATGACATTAGGAAATAATGAATACAGGTCGAGACAATTCTGAGTCTTTTCACCGGTGGAGCAAGGACTCTCGCGATCATTACAATAATCTCATTCGGATACTCTTGCGTTTCCGAGTGCAGCTTCTCTATTTTTGTTTCGATTTTTCGTTTAACGTGGCCAAGTCTGCCGCTCATCGAATTGCAAAGCGGCTCGCCAGGTACGATGTCGGGAAGTAAAGCAGACGCAAAGCCCCAAAGCATTCGTTGCAGGTTGGTTTGAATAACAAATTCCTTTGTAGACAAAGAGACTGACGAGGACGGAAAATAATTGCGAATGAAGATGACTCGCGCAAAAGGGAAAAACGATTAGAAGAGAAGAGGATTTCAGTTAAAGTTTGCGGTCCCTGATAACTTTGTACGATTGTCGACCCTACTGCATTATCCACCCATTCTACTTAGATAACCGACCATCATTAATGGTTAAACACAAGTGAACCAATTGCCAGTGGACAATTGCCAACACAATTGGCGGTCCGTAACTTTCAGTACTTGCGCACTCAACTTCTGGGTCATTATGCTGCAACTTCTTCATCTTATATGCTCATTAACTCATCCAACCCGGGGATAAAATCATGAAAATATCATAAAATTCAATTTATCAAATCGTCTTTTCAATTCTCAAATCATTGACGCCATTTTTTAAGATTTTTCTTTGTTGTTAAAACGTCCCTTTCTTTTGTAAATTCTAATAGGGTAAAAATTTCTCAAGGGAACCTCGAAATTTAAATTTTTAATTTTTTTAATGTCAATACTGAAAAAGTGTGGTGCATTATAATTATAAATATCCTATAAATTTTATTGAAAAATATTCATTTGCTTATTTTTTATAAACAATTGAAATTTTATGCAAGATATTTTTCAAACTGCTATTACTTCAACATGAATTAACAAAAGTTTATGATTTTTTAATAAATACTTCATGAAAGTTGAGCCTTTTAAAAAATAAATTTCTGACTTTTTAAAATCAATGTTTATTCTAAACAATAATTTTCTATTTTAAACAAATTAAAAATTAAACATGTTCTGGATGTGTATCAATTTTATTTTCAAAACTTTAAACAATATTTGGGACAAAATTTCTCAAGTGTACCAATCGAAAAAATGAAAATGGCTAATAAAGGCTAATATTTGCACAAAATGTAGTATTCTATGTCAGTACTCAAACCACCAATTATTATGAAATTCTAATGAAAATTGTAGAAGGGCTGAAAATTTTAGTCAAGTGTGAAGAGGGTATTTTTTGAAAAATCATAACTATTATGCAACAGGGTGGACAAAAATTGACCTGTATGTTTTCGAAAGGTTTTTTTCTCCTCTTTTCAATGGTGCAAAAAATTTTTAAAAATTTTCAAAATTTAACCTATTTTTTTCAAAAAAAATTTTTTTTTACTTCTTTTGAAAAAAGACATCTTTTTTTTCCTTTTTTTTTTCATTTAAAATAAAGCTTACTATGTGCACATTCAATACACGCTATAGAGAAAATGTCTTTTTTCTTTGTTTTTGAATTATTAATTAATTAATTAAATCAAATTCGTTAAAAATGAAATATTTCACAAACCATTAAACTTTTGGTAATTTTGGGGCTATTAACGTAAAGCTTATCAAATTCCGGATCCAACAAGCATAATTTGAAGTCTTTTTGATAAATGGATACTAAATAAATACACATTTTTTATTTAATTAGTTATTATTAATTATTTTGTTAGCATTCATTTATCAAAAATACTTTAAGTTATGCTTGTTAGATCCGGAATTTGATAAGCTTTACGTTAGTATGCCCAAAATTATCAAAAGTTTATTTGTTTGTTCAATATTTCATTTTTTACTAATTTTTTACTAATTTTTATTAATTTCTTAATTAATAATTCAAAAACAAAAAAAAAAGACATTTTCTCTATAGCGGGTATTGAAAGTTCACATGGTAAGCTTTATTTTAAAAGAAAAAATAAAAGAAAAAAATAGGTTAAATCTTGAAAATTTTAAAAAAAAATTAGCACCATTGAAAAGAGGAGAAAAAAACCTTTCGAAAACATTTAGGTCAATTTTTTGTCCACCCTGTTGCATAATAGTTATGATTTTTCAAAAAATATACCTTCTTTACACTTGACCAGAATCTTCAGCCCCCTCCCCCTTCTATATCCTTCTTCTATTTTTTCGATTGGTACACTTGAGAAATTTTGCCCCATTTATGAAGGTTGAAATATCCACACAAAAAAAAGTTGTTAAATTGAGGTACTTTATTATTATTTTTTTCAGGCATTCTCGTGCGCCGCACAGTACTCTCTAGATCTGAATTAGTTAAAAATAACTAATTTGAAAGCAAAAACTCTGTCATTAATTCAAATAGTTATATTTCTACTGATGAATTAGTAAAAAATAACTAATTATTAGTCAAATTCATTTCTTAGTAAAATTTTGTCTACTAATTAAATTAGTCATATTTTACTAACAATTAGTTATTTTTCACTAATTGCTAAAATAAAAATTCAGCCACGATTTTACTAGAAATTAGTTATCTTTAACTAATTCAGATTTAGAGAGTAGGACCAATCTGGAATTTACTGTATAACATCGTCTAGAGCCTTCATTTCTTAACCGATTTTACTTAATTTTATCATAAATGAAAGATTATAAAATTTTGAAGAGATTTTTACATTTTTATCTGTTTATAGTGCGATTCGAAGTGAATCAGCATTTTTTAAAATGCTCAGAAAAATATAAGGAATATTTCTATTTTAGGGCAATTTTTTATAATTTTAATATTAAAAAAATTATTAAATAAAAAGTATATAACTTTTAATCAGCAACAAAAAATTCAATGACCCAAATACTAAAATAAACTTACTTGTGTTCTTTTCAAGATTCCAAAAGAAATGAAGTTGACAGTTACTTTCTTGATATTTAATTTTAATAAATTATAAATGTAAACATTGGAGATTTCTGTTAGTAAACAAATCAATATGGTTGCGCGCGCATTTCCATTTTAAAGGAATGAAGTCAGAAATTTATTTTTTAAAAGGCTCAACTTTCATTCGAACTATTTGTGAAAAAATCATAAATTTGTGATAATTCATGTCAAAGTTATTATTATTTTGAAAAACGTTATGCATAAAATTTCAAATGTTTATAAAAAATAAACAAATTAATATTTTTTAATAAAATTTATGGGGTATTTATAATTATAATAGACCACATTTTTTCTGTATTGACATTAACAAAATTCAAAATTTGTAAATTCGAGTTTCCCTTGAGAAATTCTCATTCAATATCATTTGCAAAAGTTGACCCAAAAATAAATAGTTTTCGGATAGAAATGAGTTCAGAATTAAAATTACACATTTAGCGATTTGAATATTATATTAGTTTTCCTGGGATGATGATACTCAAAATAAACAGAACTACCGCCATAATAAATCTGAATTTGTTAAACATAGTTAAATCAACAGAACATAACAACTCGGTCTGTATTATTTTCATTGAGATGAAACTTGCTGTTGATTTAACTAGATACCATGTGTACACTTAATTATTTTATTCTAAATTTGAAAAATATACCAAAATTTAATATAAATCTTCATTGCACCACTTTTAAAAAAATTCGAGTTGCAATGTGCCTTAGAATTTATTTAAATTTTAGACAATAAACTTGTTAGATCAAAGTCAACAAATGATCTCCATAATTACAGAGAATGTTCTCCGAAAATCAGCCAATTATTTGAAAATTAACTTTAAGGCAAAATTTAAACAAAATTAGGTCAGAGAGACCTTCTCAATGATACAAGTAATTCCACAAAGTTTGGTGTCAAAATATTTAGTATTTTAAAAAAAATTACGGACAAATTTTGTCTAGACCAGAGACGTAATATTCCATCACATGCCCTTAAGAGCATCTAAATAGCCTTTAATTCTTAAAAATTGATAAATTTAAAAATATGTGTCAATATGTGATTTTAATCCCTTCCCAGTACAGTAGAAATAAAGTTTTCGTGGCAAAAATTTGTAGAATTTTTTTTTTATAAAGATTTTACGGTATTACATGTGTTTGAGGTCGTTGAATCCGAATTTGTAGTCAAAATTTAAAATGGCGGCTTCAAAATGTCGAGCAAAAAATTTTTAATTTGACTCATCTGAATGAAAATGGTTATTCAGGGGTTTTTCGGGTCGCTGAATCCAAATCTGTAGTCCAAATTCAAAAATGCAAAATGGCGGCTTCAAAATAGTGGTCAAAAAAATTTGTCATTTTACTAATCTGGCTAAAGATGTTTACTTGGGTGTTTTTGGGGTTTGTAAGCGTCAATATCAAAAGTTTTCAAATTGCCCTTTTTTGCAATAATTCTATTTTACAAGTGCTTTATAAAATAAGTTTATTCACCCCAAAAAAAATTATGAGGGTGATTTCCTCCCAAAAAGCAGAATTTGAAAAAGATAAGTGTCATATTTTTCTCAAGTATGTGTATAATAATCAACGACCTCAAAAACCAAAAGACTTACCGTTTTTAGTTAGATTCTTTAATTATTGAATTTTTGTAGTAGACACTTTTAAGTCGCCATTTTGAATTTTGGCATTTTAACTACAGATTTGAATTCAGCGACCCCAAAAACCTCCAAGTAAGACAGATTAGTCAAATTAAAATTTTGAAGCCGCCATTTTGGATTTTTAAATTTTTACCAAAGATTCTGATTCAGCGACCCCTACTTTGTCAAGTTTAGGCATTTTTCAAAAAAATTATGCCATTTATTTATATATTAATGTGAATGTTGTTCCGTACATATTGTTTATATTAATTATGAAATTTGTTATTTATTTCAATGAGATTATGTTGAATGAAAGCTTAATGTGTTGTGCTTGAATGAAAAATGTGATTTAGTTATCGTCTACCTGATGCTTGAATTAGTTAGTATTCTGATTGCGAATAGTGAATTGTGTTGAGAACAAAACAAAGTCGTAAGCTCTTGCAACAATTGTCTACAACAATTAAAGCAACTTATAAAATAAATGACAGAGAGTATTATCCGAGAAACGGCTAATGCAGTTAAGCGAGTGCCTGCTGTTTTCGGATTATAACATTTTGTAATGCAGTATAGCACCAAGGCTGTGTTTACGCCTGGTGCATCTAAATAGATTACGCTTACGTTCAATTCCAACCTAACCAGTAATTAAGTTCATGTAAGAAAACAGGGCTCCATCGATCGTCCGCTTGGGCAAATTTTTACTACTCAAGTAATATGTACTTTTCAGTTCTTAACACTCGAATAAATGCGAAACAGAATAACCATTTTTTACATGTACAGAATTTAATTATCTTACGAAATGGACCATAAAAATGAGTTTAATTCAACATTTGAAACACTTAATTTTCCCTCCAAGTACAGGATTAAAATTATATTTAAAGGAAGACATTTAATTAGCGACTGAATATGCATAGAGTAAATTTTATACACAAGAGAGAGAAAATTTGAATCTTAAAGTCGTTCTATGAGCCAGAAGGGAAAATTATTATTTGTCACGCCCCTTTTTCTTTATGTGATGGAAATGAGATCAGAAATTCTTAATCCCTTAGGGTTTCCCCGCTCTCTATTTACTAGGGGAATCTCTCTCTTCATTTTAAGTACCTTTGAAGGTTTCAATCTTAATATTTTACATAAGTGAGCATCCAGTCGGTTGCCCGTTTCAATTAGTTTGTAGAGAAAGATAAAAGAAAGAACCGACTTGGAAAGAACCATACATTCTAAGTGTATAATTAATTTGCTACTTCCTTACAGAAACAGGCTCATTTCGTGCAAAAATTTTCATTTGGGTATCAAATTGACAAATTGCTCAAAATGATCTTGGATGCGATATAAAATATCGAAAGTTATGACAGATACTATATTTGAAGACTTTTTGATTTCAAGATTTGTGGCATTTGCAGTTATTAAATTTTCAAAATTAAATACAATTTTCAAAGAAAATTCATAAACAAACGAAATGAATCTTTTAAAAATAATTTATAAATAAAGCATGAAAATGTTAGAATGTATTATCATGGTTTCCTAATAGAAAAGCTTGGATTAAAAAAAAAAGATGAATAAATTAGAAGCTCTAATTAATAGAATTAATAATAATTAGAATTATTATTTTTTACCAGTTTCACCATTACCACGTGACCGAACAGAAATCTGATGACAATCACCACGTGTAGTACAATAAAAACAAATATCATAACCTTAAATAACATAAATATAATTATGATACTTTTAAGAAAAAGTAATAATATTTAAATTAATTACTCACCTGTTAGAAACGAATGCCAATGTAAACAAAACATTATTTCACTAAGAACACTATAATCTCAACAACTGCACTAAAATCACTGTCACTTCTTAAACTATCACTCCTTAATTATTACAATTTCATTTCTTTTTAATTTTTATTATTTGATAAAATGCAATTATTCAATAAAAGAAAATTTTAAATATATTAAAAAATACTACAAATGAACATCTAAACTGTGATGTTATTGTTGACAAAAAAATATCGAAAATCTGCTAGCCAATCAAAAGTCCGATAAAATGTTTTACACCTCTGAAGTTGGTCGAAAGGGTTCTCGTATAGGGAAGTCAAGGTCAAAGCTAATTTCTATATATTGATAACTTTAATTAAAATTATTTTAATTTCAGATTACAAAAATAATAAGAAATTTTATAAAATAGGAATAGGAAAATAAAGTCCCTTATTATTTCCAAGTTCAGTTCCCTTTTAAAAATTCTTTTACTTTGATAAATTATTTTTTCCCTAATTTCTAAAAAAATCATCCCATCTTTAAGCCCGATTAAGTAAAATTCGAAAACTTTTGATTCCTTGCAAATCTAAGCCAAAAGAAAGTATCTCTTATCTTCTCTTCTACCTGCAATTTATCGCTTTATGATGGAATCGAGTATAAAAACTCTTGGGGGATAAAATGCAACGAAGCAGATGCTGACACGTATATCAAAGGCGTGAAATGCATTTTTATGATCGTCGATAATTTACTGCTGAAAGAATATTAATGAACATTCCATACATCGTTCATCCCTTCAACGAAGAAAAAAAAAAAGCCTTCTTTATTAATTGACCTCGACTTACAAAATAGGGGGGAAAAATGTTCGAGATCTTAAGAATACTAATCGTTTAATCGTCCCCATCTCGTCTTCACTTCATCAAAATTTCAAACCGACTTGCCGAGAAATGTACCGCTTACTTATTTAGCACCCACTTTCCCGCGTTCCGGGCACTTTTAAGAGCATCTTCGGAATAACGTGTCTAAAATGTAATGCGAGCCAAGTAGTAGTAGGCGGTAAACGCTGTGAAAAAGACATCTCTGTGTGTGGGGCTATTTCAAACATTTTACAGTAGAAAAGCGATACGAATAAACGATAAATGAAAAAAAGAATAAAAGTCGAGATTTCGATTTGGATATGGCAAAAATAATACATCACGCGCTACAATACTGTTTTCTTCATTTCTGAAAGGCTGTCAAGAGATTTATTCAAAAAATATTGTCAAGAAAAGATCAAATATTCAACAAATTTTTAAGTTTTTGGATTAACGTGAAACCTGATTCTGGTAAAAGCGAATTATAATATGTGATCTCAGAGTTTCCAGCGACTTTAAAAAAAAAGATTCAAGACTTTTTCGTAAGATTCTCAAAGTCGAGAGTTAATCATACAAGGACCACTTTTGAATAATTGAAACAAAAGCTGAATATACTTTAAGCTGGAAAGTGTGATTAAAAACTAAAAAAATTAAATTTCAAGAAAAAAAAAAAGAAAAAATTACAGGTTATAAATTAAAATTGAATAAGTGAAAAAAAATGGCGGCGCAAATTTAAAAAATGCTAAAAATAATTAAGGGGAGGCAGCGGTGAAATTTCAACATTTCATAAATATATGTTTAAAGGTGCTACATTTTTTTCTAGCAACATTATGGATTTAAAATTGTCCTACAGAGGTAAAATTAAAAAAAAATTTGAGCGGGTTTTAAAACTGTCAATTTTTTTAAAATCAATACGTAATTTTGTTCAAAATTTAAAAAAAAAAAAAAAAAAAGAGTGTAAAAAATGGAAAATTGTAGAAAATGATAGATATTTTAGGTGAAAGAAAACAAAATTTCAACTTGTCGCTGAAGAATGCGTTAATTTTTTTTCTGGCATAATCTTGGATTTAGAATTACAGTTCACTGTTAAAAATGGAAAAATAAAGTTCTTTGACATAAAATTTTTTTTTGTTTTTTGAAAAATAAGAATTTTTTAATATCCTTGCATAATTTTGTTTAGAATTGTAAAAAAGACAATACGAAAATTAGCAATAAAAAATAGTAAAAATTGTGGAAGAGGATAAATTTTTAAAACTTTTAATTTTTTGGAAAAAAAATTTTCTAAACATTTTCAAATTTTTATTTTTTGATTTTTAACATTTTAAGATAATTTTATATGCCCAAATTAAGCTGAAAAAAATTGGGATCTTTAGGCTTCATAAATTTGGATGAGTTAAAAATTTAAATAATAAAATAATATTGAATAATATAGAAGAAAATAATTGATAATTTATAAAAATCAGGGCTGTTATTGATTTAAATCATAGGGACATTTGCATTAAAATCATGATTTAAATAAAAAAAAGATTTAACTTTTTCGAAACTGTTTAATTTTTTTCTTATATGTTATTTCTACAAAATTTAAAAATTTTTTCTTCTTTTATTTTTGATATTTTTTATGTCTCTTTATTTTAGGATTTTCTCTAATTTTTTTTCTTTTATGCAAATTATTTAATATTATTTAACACAATTTCGTTATCATAATTTTCACTAAATTTTTTATTTTGCTGACTTTTATAATTATGAATTTCCATATTTAAAAAAAAAAATACGTTCATGTTTTGTAAATTTATTCATATTTGTTTTCACATCTTGCCTATTTTTTGCGAGATTTTTTGCAAACTTACTTATTCTTTTATAAAATTTACAGATTTTTAGTTTAATTTGCCTAAACTTTTTTATTTTAAAAGGATTTTTAAATTTCTTTTCTGGCATTTTTATTTATCTTAGTATATACATTTTGTTTATTTTTATTAATTCTAATTTTTTAGTAGATTCTAATTAAAATTTATTATTTTTTCGTACTTTTTATTCTTTTTACAGTTTGTTACAGTATTAAGGAAAAAAACATTTCTCCATGTTCTTCCTATTTAGTTTATTATCTTGATTTTCACTATTTATTTTTAGTCCTTCCTTGCATTTCAATTAATTTTTTTAATTTTTGGCAACATTTTTCAATTTTTTAGAAACATTTTTCCTTTATTTAAATCTTTTAGCTTTTATTTTGTAATTACGAATATTTGTAAATATTTGTTCTGTTTTCATCATTTTTAAAATTTTCCAATTTTCTACTTTTTTTGCAGACTTTTATTCTTTTATTTTGTGTTTTGTAAATTGAAGCTTGTACTAAATGTTCTCATTTTAACATCGTGTTTCTATATTTCATAGAATTTTTTTTTTAAATTTTCAAAATTGTATTCATTTTTTTTTCTTCAATTTTTTAAATAACAATTCTCTAATGTTTCTAGTTTTAAAATTTTGTTTTCTTTAGTAATATATTTTAATGTTTTGTTTAATTATCTTCTTATTTATTTGTTTAATTTAAAAAAAATGTCCTTAAACAATTTAATTTTCTGAAAAGAGTTTTTACTTTTTTATACATTTTTATGTTACAGTTTCATTTTTGTGTGATTTTTGTGTGAACGAAGAAAAAATTTTCTTCGCTTCTTTAATAATGTCCGTGACATTTTTTATTCAAAAGAATTTTCTCATTTTTTTAATAGACGGTTTTCTTATCTTTTTACGTTCTTTTTTTTTTATAATTTATTATTTTTTTCTTGCTTTTACCTAATTTTCTTAATTTTTCGATCATAATATGAATTTGAAGATTTTTTTAAAAATTTTCTCATTTATTCGACATAATTTATTTGATTTTGATTAAATGTTTTATAATTCATTATTTCTTATTCAATGTTCTCAATTTGTAATTTAAATAAAAAAAATCCGATTTTTTTTAATTTTTAAAAAAAATTATGATTTTTATCAGCCTTGATAAACGTAATTGGAAATTGAAGTAAATAATTGAATTTATAATAATATAGAGAAGGATTTTGAAAAGAATTATTGAAAATTGAAAAAAAATTTAATCAATTTAATTTTCGTATGTTTAAAGCCTGTATTAATTGAATTTCTCATCAGTTATTAAATTTGAATAAATTAAAAAATATTTTTAAATTTAAAAAAAGACGACGAAATTTTAAATAGGGCTAAAAACTTGAATTAGTTATATAATCTGTGGTGACTATTGTAATTCAACGATTTTTTTTAAAAGGCAATGTGATTTCAATTAGACTTTAAGTTTAAAAAAATTTAACAAGAATTTAAGAATTAAAAGTTTAAAACCTTAATTCTAACCTTAAACCTAAATTCAAATTAGTAGATATTTTCCTTTCAAATTAATAGTATTCTACTAATAATTAGTAGTTTTCTTTTAAAAAATAGTGAAAGTTTTTACTATTTAATAGTAACCGATTTCTCGCTAATTCTTTAGTAAAAAAACACTAATTTAGATTTAGAGATGAGCACAAAGTTTTGTTACAATACATTTAGTATTTCATGAAAAAATTTTATGATAGATTTGACCTGTACCATACTACAAAAAGAATAATTTTAAAAATAATTTTAGTCTCTTTTAAGGTCATTTATCCGCTCAAGCGGTTCTCATTCTATCGGACCATGATAATCAATGTTTTTTTAATTTCATTTCTTCTTATAATTTAGTTTCTAAATAGTATTTTTTAGTTAAAATCATTACACAAACGATTTTTGTTGAAAAAAATTTTTTCTTTTGAGAATTTCAAGCTATTGAAATTGTTTCCTTCCTGGTTATTTAAAAAAAGAGAATTACTGACCATAACATTTTCTTATCAACCGTACGGTAAATTATTTTAATATTGTTGTAAAAGTTGTATTACATTATAGTTTAAAATATATTACTTTTTTTTTTGAATTTTGTAAAGCCGTTTTTTTGTAATTAATTAAAACATAGTTATTTTGTGCGTTTTGTTACTGTTTCTATGTAAAAGTCCCAACTTTATAAATTTATATCTTAAAAACAGAACTGTAAATTTCAATAAAACTGTAACCATACATGTAAAATAATGCATTTAATATGTCATTAAAATTTTATAAGAATCTATAGAAAATCAATTTTTGCATAAACCTCCTTAAAATGTTTAAAGCATCTTATATTTTTGTCTTCCATTTTAAAAGTGACTACAATTATCTTATCATAAGATGAATATACTTTACGGAGTACACACTATAAAAACCCTATAATGTCTTAAAATGAGACACTCGTTTTTACAGTGTCACTGAAGTCATCTTCTATCACATGTCCTTAAGTAGTTTCCAATCTAAATTCAATCGACAAAGTAGACACAGATACTGCCCATTTAAATCCCATCCTATCCTATATAAATTTAAATGCATTAGAAATTGACCTAGGTTTTTATGTTTTATCGAATATTCATGCGTTCATTACAAGAAGACAAACAATTAATAAACAAAAGTTGACAGAAAAGCAAGCTTCGAAACAATTTTATTCTTGCCGTAAAACAAGTGACGGTGATTCATCCAAGAATTACATTTTACGACAGTTAGGAAGAGAATATTACCAAGGCGATTATTGTAAAGTACATTAATTTTCTGTATAAAGCCGCATAGTATCACTTTTTACGAGACTCTTTGCCATAAAAGTTCTTGAAGCGTATGTTTATCTAATTTACTGTCCGAGAACAAGTAAAAAAAAAAAATATTTAAAATTCCGCCTCAAAGGAGTAAGAATAATTCCTGCGAGTGAAAAATGTTCCCATGAAAAAACATCAATAATCCACGACAGTTGCTTTCATTCTTTAAGGATCTATTTCAATGATTCCAATTTGATTTATTCCCGATACAATAAATGAGTTCTTTCTCCTCTCAGCCCCAGATTTTACTCTTAATCGATCAATCATTTTTTCCAGAAACCGCCCCGGCAGCAGCGATGCTGAAGCCAGTGCTGTTTTTAACGGCCACCGTCTTCGGGATTGGATTCGCTCTCAATGGAGAACTAGTGGAACAGGAGTGCCCGGTTGACTGTCACTGTCACTATTTTCGCATCAACTGGGTGACAGATTGCTCCGAGAGCAACCTTACCAGCATCCCCTATGACGAGCTCAGTCCGAATGTTTATATTTTAGACATGAACGGCAATAACATAGCTCACGTCGAACCATTTCCACAGGATATCAAACTGAGAAGACTTCAAATGGCCCACAATCTTCTCACACAACTCACATATGATTCTTTCTCTGGATTGGCCTATCTTTTAGATGCGGATTTCTCCTACAATCAAATCAAGACCATAGATCCAGAAGCTTTCAGGTACTCTTTTTACTTTCTTTTTGCTTAATGCCTTTAAGAAAAGTTTAAATCTTTTTCATGACTAATGATCCCAACTGCTGAAATGGAGAGGAGATAAACTTGTGATAAATGATGTTTGAAAAAACCTAACTTGTAGACAGAAAAAGTTTTTAGAAAAGGATTTATAAACATTGCTGGAAATTAATGAGGACCTGGATTTCTTTTTCACTTTTAAAAATTATAATCAAGAGATTACCTCGGAATATGAATGATTGTAGTTTTTGTTTTGTATTTTACTTGCTAATAGAACGAGCGCAAGATTAGTTTTTAACAATTTTAAGAAATAGTTTCAAAAGTGAGGAGATGGTTTTCAAAAGTTGATAAATTCATTTTTCAAAATAGTGGAGATAAACATACAAATTCAATATATTGACGACTTTACAAATCGATATGTCACTGTTATTAAGTTTTTATTCAAATGGATTCTAATTTAAACAAATTTTAATTCCATTTTGCCGTATCTTCACCGAATGAAGATTTTGATAATTGAATATTAGGTGAAATGGGAATTCTGGGGTTTAAAAGTTCGACTCACCGAAAATTCTGATTATTGGGGTATAAAAGTTACAAAAAATAAGTTCCAAGAGATTAGTTCCAAGAATTGTTTATTCCAAAAATATAAAAGTTACAAAAAAAAAGGTTTAAAAATGTAGATTGTGCCCAATTGCTTTTGAATAAAATTAATTAATTACACAGCCCCCCCCAAAAAAAAAGTTTCGTGTGCAGCAGACCAGACTAGTCATTCCCTATGTATTTTGACGCGCTGAACACGAATCCGAAGTCAGTTTTGCTCCATCACGTCAGGATTTTTTCCTAACCTCAAAATCAATAAAATGACACTTTTTGTTCATTAGCATGTGAACCCGACTTAACATTAATACATGCCTAGGGCGAATAGAAAGCTTGGATTGTGACCTTTAAAACGCTTTTTTAAAAATTGTTGTACGATGATTTTTAACGAAGTTATGATGTTTTACTTAAAATATAATTTTTTTCCAAATGTAAATAACACTTCAATTATTAATAAATAAAATATAACGTTCAATTATTGATGTGGTATGGTGTAATGGAAAAAAATGATTTTAAATAAAACATCATAACTTCGTTAAAAATCATCGTACAACAATGTTTAAAAAAGCGTTTTAAAGGTCACAATCCAAGCTTTCTATACGCCCTAGGCATGTATTAATGTTAAGTCGGGTTCACATGCTAATGAACAAAAAGTGTCATTTTATTGATTTTGAGGTTAGGAAAAAATCCTGACGTGATGGAGCAAAACTGACTTCGGATTCGTGTTCAGCGCGTCAAAATACATAGGGAATGACTAGTCTGGTCTGCTGCACACGAAACTTTTTTTTTGTGGGGCTGTGTAATTATACTGTATTGTAATATTTCTTTGTTTTTATAAATTAAATTGTAAAGGGAAAAATTAATGGGTACTTTGGGGTAATAATGTAAAAAGCCGAAAGGTTATACATCTGGAAATAAATTATTATTTAATTAATAATTATAATAATTAATACCAGAGGCTAATTAATTAATTAATTAACATGAAAATTTAAAATATTAAAAGTCGGAAAAATTGAATTGATTGAATTTGATTAAAATTAATTTAAATTTGGGATCAATTTTTAATAACCTACAGAAAAATGTCACTATTTGAAATAGTTTTCAACTTTCCTCTAAAATTCTGATTTTATTAATAGCTTATTAATTAATATAAGTTTAAACCAACTTCAATTAGCTCTATTTCTCATTTATTCAGGTTTAGAGAGTACATTAATTAAATACATTTCACACGAGTTGACGAATATTTAATTAATATTAATTAATATAACATTTCAACTATGTTTCTGGAATGGATTGATGAAAATTAATTCTAAATGCAAAAAACTACAATAACAATAATAATTGAAGATAAACTTTCAGAGAAAGAATTTGATACAAAAAACTAAAAAATCAATAAAAGTTCATTATAATATTAAAACTAAATTCCTCCAGCTTGAGATTATCCTCTCAAAAGAACATATATTTGCCAGCTGACAATGTCGAACTAAAAGCAAAATCCCCGTAATTTCTGCAACTTCATATTCCATTAACTCGGATTAACATGCAAATAAGCGCTGACACACTAAATTATTGTTTACGCTTGCTTGCGACATGACTAAAGTTAGGCAGAATTTAAAAATACATTTTCATTTTTAGAGACAGTCCCGGACTGATAACATTGGAGCTTCAACATAATCCTCTGGAGGAGGTGAAAGGTCACTTCCTCAACTGCAGAACCCTGTTGTACCTGGACCTCAACACCTGTGGAATTCGACGATTGAATGATCGTTTTTTCCACAACACCACCAATCTCAACAAACTCGACCTTTCAAACAATCCCCTCAACAGAATTGAACCCGGACCGTTCGATCATCTAACAAATCTCGAATATTTGAAGCTAAACGCCTGCAACCTGACCTACATCTCGCCCGATGTTTTTTCCCAACTGGAAAATCTCCGGGAACTCGAAATGGCCGACAATGACCTCAAGAGTCTCAGCTGGACAAATGTTCTCGCTCCTCTTGTGCGTTTGGAGCACTTAGACATCAGAAACACCGGAATAACTAATCTTCCAGGTAAAGATGCAAAATTTATGGAAATTTAAA
This sequence comes from Ganaspis brasiliensis, assembly GCA_037103525.1. Taxonomy (NCBI): domain Eukaryota; kingdom Metazoa; phylum Arthropoda; class Insecta; order Hymenoptera; family Figitidae; genus Ganaspis; species Ganaspis brasiliensis. The sequence continues at coordinate 1,018,760 of JAZKLR010000082.1, forward strand.
ATCCGGTTACATTTTTGAGAATATAACCGAGAATATTCTTCTTCCGGACAATTTATGAGAATTTTCTGTGTTTGAATGAGCTTGACTATTTTGAAATACAAACAATTTATTGAAATAAAAATGGATAAATAACAAAATAATTATTATTGCAAATCAACTATAAGTCAATAAATTGTAAAAATTATTATTAAATATTATTGTAAAAATATAACAATTATGAACAGTGTTTTATATAAATTATAAAAATTGTAATTTCTTATACCTAACTAGATTGAACAACGCACGATTAGATTCTACACCTAATGTTATCGACAATTGTAAATATTTTAAATAAATTGCAAAGTTTGCAAATTAATTTTACAAAAATAATGAAAACGATTAATAGAAATGTTTTGAAATTAAAGGAAATAATTTAAATGCGAGAAAAATACTTCAAAATCTTAGAAATAAATTGAAGAAAATTAGATTAATGAAAAATTGATAATTGAAAAAAATGATTTAAAATTATTTATTTAAGGAGGTTTATCCAAAAAACCAATTTCTACAGATTCTTATAAAATTTTAATGACACATTAAATGCATTACTTTACATGTGCTGTTACAATTTTATTGAATTTTACCGTTTCGTTTTTAAGATATAAATTTATAAAGTTGGAACTTTTACATGGAAACAGTTACAAAACGCGCAAAATGACTATATTTTAATTAATTATAAAAACACGGTTCTACAAATTTTTTAAAAAAACTAATATATTTTAAACTGCAATATAATACAACTTTTACAATAATATTTAATTAATTTACCGTACCGTTGTTAAGAAAATGTAATTCAAGGGTAGTATTTCTTCACTTTTTTGAAATAATCAGGAAGAAAAAATTTAAATAGCTTGAAATTTTCAACGGAAAATTTTTTTTCAATAAAATTTTTTTGTGTAATGATTTTAACTACAAAATACTATTTAGAAACCTAATTATAAGAAGAAATAAAATTAAAAAAATATTTACTATCATGGTCTGATAGAATGAGAACCGCTTGAGGGTATAAGCGTCCTTAAGAACATATACGGGTAAAAACTCATTAAGGTAATGTACAGTGAAATTGAGATAAATAATTAAAATTTTAGAAAATTAGGTAATTCAGAAATAATGAAAATGATTAAAAGTTTAAGAAAATAATGAAAAAATAATATACATAAATCATTTAAAACTTGAGAAAATAATTGGAAAAATTACATATTATACTTTAAATAAAGGAAAGTTAAATAAAATTTCAGGAAAATACTTAATACTGTTAGAAGTTCATTAAAAAAAAAAGGAAAATAATTAAAAATTACAAAAAATAAATAAACAAAGATAAACATAATTTAAAATTAAAGAAAAAAAAATTTTAATTTCAGAGAAATAATTTCATTAATACAGAATATACAAAAAAAAAACATTAAAATCATGGATATAATATTGAAAATTGAAAAAAGTAATGGAAATTTTAGATAAATAATTAAATTTTTTTTAGAATTTATAAAAAAGAACGTAAGTAATTGAAAATTGAAGAAAAAAATAAAATAAATAGTTGAAAATAGAATTAAGGACGCTTATACCCTCAAGCGGTTCTCATTCTATCAGACCACGGTATTCAATATCTTTTTAATTTCATTTCTTCTTATAGTTTGGTTTCTAAATGGTATTTTATAGTTAAAGTCATTACACAAACGAATTTTGTTGAAAAAATATCTTTACGTTAAAAACTTCAAGCAATTAAAATTCCTCTTTCCTGGATTATTTAAAAAAAGAGAAGAATTATTAACCTTGAATAACATTATCTTAAAAACCGCACTGTAAATTAATTAAATATTGTTGTAAAAGTTGTATTATATTATAGTTTAAAATATATTAATTTTTTTTTAATTTCTAGAGCCGTTTTTTTTAATCAATAAAAATATAGTCATTTTGCGCGTTTTGTTACTGTTTCTATGTAAAAGTCCCAACTTTATAAATTTATATCTTAAAAACAGAACGGTAAATTTCAATATATTTGTAAGCATACATGTGAAATAATGCATTTAATATGTCATTAAAATTATATAAGAATCTGTTGAAATTCGATTTTTGGATAAACCTCCTTAAAAAATTGCAATATCAGATAAATACTTCAAAAATTGGGAAATTATGAAAAAGATTAAAAATAATTAAAAATTAAAGAGAATAATTGAAAAAAGCTAATAATAATTTAAATTTAAGATAATTAATAAAATTTTTTAGAAGTTATGAGAACTAATGAAAATAATTAAAAATTGAGGAAAATAATTGAAATTCGAGAAACATACTTAAAAAACTTAAAAAATAATTTTACACAATGATAAAACTAACTTAAATTTGAAAAAAATAATTAAAATATGATGAAAATAATTAAAATTTCAAATAAATAATTGAAATTTTCGAAAATTATGCCAAAAGAATGAAAATAATTATAAATTGGAGAAAATGATAGAAAAATTACAGAATTTAGATTTAAGCAAAAGAAAATAATTGAAAAATTGTTTAAGAAGGAATTGGACATCTAACTCGTGAAGAAGATATGTTTAAGCAATTTATTTTCTTTTTGAAATAGAAAAATTAAATTTTAATTTAATTTTATTTCTTAGACGCCAAATTAATTTAATGCAAAAAAAGCCATTTAAAATCATAATTGGACAAAAATTGAAGATTTTTGAGATTCAGAAACAAATTTATAGTTTCACTCATTTCTCTAAAACGTATTTCTGAATGTCAAAAATCTGTAAATTTTATCCATTTGTGAATTCTAATGGTTTATTCTGTTTTAAATCAAATTTACTACATTTTGTCTAAATAAAATTAGATTAAAAGTTAGTTTTTCTATTTCAAAAAGCGAAATAATTACTTTAAACATAACCTCCTCTTGAGTAGGTGTTCAATTCCTCCTTAAAAAATTGAAATTGAAGACAATAATCTAAATTTTAGATAATGACTGAAAATTTAGGAAATTAATTGAAAAATAGATTAAATAATTAAAAGTTAGAGAAAATAATTGCAAAATGATAAAAAGAAATGAATATGGAACAAAAAAGTTAAAAATTGTGATATATATTTGAAAGTTCAGGATATTAATTCAGAAATAATGAACATGATTAAAAAATGAAGATATTAATTGCAAAATGAAAATAATAATGGTAAATTAAAAAAATTAGTTTATATTTGCGATAAATAAGATAAAATTTAGCAATAATTTAATAAATAATGAAATTGATTTGTTGTCAAAGAGAAAATAATAGTTAAAGTTAAAAAAGTGATTGAAAAAATTAAAGCTAAGATAGTTGAATTTTTGATGAAGGTAGATTTAAAATTTAGGAAAAATAATGAGAAATGATAAAAGTAATTAAAAATTGCAGAAAATAATTTAAAAATGATAAAAATTGTTAAAAATTGTAGTTTAAATAAATTAAAATCATAAGAGAAAAAAAATCATTAAAAATTGAAGAATTTTTAAATTATTTCAAGTTTAGTACATTTGAACAGTGGATTAATTCAACTTTTAATCAATGCAAAGAAATTGAAATTGCTGTAAATTTAAAATTTGAGAACATTTTGAAAACATGAAATATGATGTAAAAATTTGAAACCAAAAAAATTTAGTGACAAACTGCAGGTGTGGACGAAATCAAAGAATTGATAAATGAAAGAAACTTGTAAAATATTACATATAATTCTTACTGTTAACATTAAAATTCAAATCGTCAGTAATTAGCATGACACTAGAAAGTCTATTTTCGTATAGTGAATGAGAAAATTTGACTTAATTTGATATATAAATAAAAAAAACTTAAATTCTCATAAATTCTTGATTAGAATTTTTATCGGAGGCACATGAATATTCCCTAAATAGCATTGAGCCAAAATCCCATTCAACCTAAAGCCATATAACCTAAAATGCATTCAGCTTAAATCCCGTTTAGCCTAAAATGCAGTCAGCCTAAAAGACATAAACCTAAAATGCATTTAGCGTAAATCCCATCTAATCTAAATCCCATTTAACCTAAATTATATTTAACCTAAAATGCATTCAGTCTAAATCCCATTTATAAAAATTCCAATGAACCTAAATTCCATTTAACCTAAAATGCATTCAGCCTAAAATCCATTTAACCTAAATTGCATTTAGTCGAAAATCCCTTTAACCTAAAATGCATTTAGCCTAATATTGATTTAACCTAAGTCTCATTTAACATAAATCCCATTTAACCTAAAATGCATTTAGCCTAAATCCTATTTAACATAAAACTCATTCAGTCTAAATCACATTTAACCTAAATCACATTTAACCTAAAATGCGTTCAGCTTTAATCCCATTTAACCTAAAATTCATTCAGCCTAAATCCCATTGAACCTAAAATGAATAGCCTATCATTTTTCCTAAATTTGATTGAACCTAATTTAAAATGTAAAATTTAGGTTCAGTGGGATTTAGGACAAATGGTTTTAGGCTAAATGCATTTTAGGTTAAATGGAATTTAGGTGAAATGAGATTTAGGCTGAATGAATTTTAGGTTAAATGAGATTTAGACTGAATGAATTTTAGGTTGATTGGGAATTAGATTAAATGGAATTTAGGTTAAATGGGATTTAGGCTGAATGAATTTTAGGTTAAATGGGATGTAGGCTGAATGCATTTTAGGTTAAATGAAATTTAGCATGAATACATGTTAAGTTAAATGAGATTTAGGCTGAATGCATTTTAGGTTAAATGGAATTTAAGTTAAATGAGATTTAGGCTGAATGAAGTGTAGGTTGGATGAGACTTAGGTTAAATGGGTTTTAGGCTGAATGCATTTTAGGTTAAATGGGTTTTAGGCTGAATGCATTTTAGGTTAAATGGAATTTAGACTGAATGCCTTTTAGGTTAAATGTGTTTTAGGTTGAGTGCATTTTAGGTTAAATGGGATTTAGGCTGAATGCATTTTAGGTTATATGGTTTTAGGCTGAATTGGATTTGGGCTAAATGGGTTTTAGGGAATATATCCATGCGCCTCTTTGATCAGTTATATTCCAGGTTATATTCTCGTTTTCATTACTGTTCTCCAGGAAATATTACTTCTTTACAACTCTATTTACAGGTGATGCTTTCGCGAAGAATTTGTATCTACGCAATTTAGTTCTGGCTGATAACGAACTCACGCACCTGGACGTCGGCAACACCCTCGGCAACAATCTACACAGTCTCCAGTCTCTCGATCTCTCTAATTGCAATCTTAAAGATCAGCTGGCAGAAGAAGCCTTCACAAATGCCAGCAAATTACGAGTTTTGAATCTCAACGGAAATCCGACCTTTGCCGGAAACTTGACGGAAGTTCTGCGTCATCTGCCAACATTGCACAAACTCTCCCTAAGCAATTGCAACCTGCGACAGCTACCCAACGCCTTCGACGTTCTCGAGCATTTGGAAGAACTTGACGTTTCTCACAATCCTCTCTCTGACGCTTTCGTCAGACTGAATCCTCTAAAATCCCTCGAATTCCTGGACATGTCCTACTGCAATCTAGGACACGTGGGTAACAAAACATTCGCTCAGATGACTTCCCTCAAGAAACTCATTCTCTCCGGCAACAAACTGCATACCCTTGAGCAAGGTCTGTTCGCGAATCTTACGAGATTAGAGTCCTTAGAGCTGAAGAACTGTGATTTGAAGAATCCGGTTGATCCAACAGTATTCGGAGACCGAGTCTACTTGAACATCATCGAGTTGAAACTCAGTGGGAATCCAATCGTGATTCCAGAGGATGGTCCCCTACTCCCGAAACAACTCTCGGGCCTCGAGATCCTCGACTTGAGCAATTGTAAATTGGGAAATCTCCACGCTAACGTTTTTCTTCAAACCAAGAATCTCACTCAGTTGAATCTTTCCGGAAACAATATCAAGGTTCCCGAGGATCTTGCGGGTCTTAAAAAATTGACGCTTCTTGAACACTTGGACTTGAGTAGCAATAATCTCACGACAGTCAATCCCAAAGTGTTCAAAGCCAATCCTCGACTACTCTCCGTCAACTTGATGAATAATCCATTTGTGTGCAATTGCTCGATTGTAGACATGTGGGATTGGGCAGTTGATGCAAAGAACGACCTCAATGTCCTCGTTGGAAGTCAACCTTCCTACTTTGCCGCCGATGCTGCAAAACTCCGCAAAAGTTTGTCCTGCTCCTACGACTCTGAGACTTATCGCAGCATCATGGACCAAAATCGCAGTGCAACTGATCGCAGAATGTTGCGTAAAGGTGATCTTACCCCGAACCGAACCTGGGCAAAGTACATTCGCGAATCAAACTGCAGTCGTAAGTCATGATATACGGGGGCCAGACTTCAAAATTCGATGACTAATGCCCATCAGGAATCTATTGATAGGCGTAAAGTAGAACTCTAGATTTTGTAGAATTCAGCTATGATCCAGCTGTCTGTTCAAACTGTTTTAGAATTTAGATTTAAGTAATTAACAGGTATTCACAGTCTCCAGACAAATGATTTTCAGATTTTTCAGGATTCCGAAACGTTCAAACGGAACTTTATTAAAATCAGTGTCCTTTTTTGTCTCATTTCTGAACAAATGCTAATTTAATTCTCACCAATATTGACCGAAATTTTAATTCTTAATCATATCACTGAGGGAAATATTTTCTTGTACCAATGCATTTTAAGATTGAATCAAGTATAAATTGTCCTTAGGATTGGATAGAGTATAATTATTCCCAGAGCTAAAATAATTTATTATTAACCCAAATATACATTCTTAAATCAAGGATAATTATTCTATGCTGAGTATAACTATTCTTGGTCTAAGACTAATTATAACTTGTCTAAGAATTAATAATTATTCCTGGTTCAAGCATAAGTGGGCGGGCCCTTATTTGAGCGATGTTCTCAAATCTTCTGACTCCACCCGGAAAATTAATCAAGGAACAAAAAAAAAAATTCCTGAAAGTTTGAGCAAAATCAAGCAATGTTAACTCAAGCCTCTAAGCAACTGATTTTTTTTTTTTTTTTGTACCTTGATCAATTTTCCGGGTAGAGACCAAAGATTTAAAAACATTGCCCAATTGAGGGTCGCCCTAAAGCATCCAAGCACATTTTTATTCTTGGTTATGAAATCTTTTCTCGCATTTAACCCTAAAAAATTCTCTGGAATAATATCCTAAATTTAATTTCTTCAGAACGATAAGTAAAATTTTATCCCCTACAATAATAATAAAATTTAAATTCCTTCGAACAAATTTTAATTCTGCAGAAAAAAATGAATCTTCAAAATTATTTCTCTGGAGATTCTCTGTTAATTTTTTCCAATATTGAACGTTTCGATTTTAAACTTTAAAATTTAGATTAAATATTTTCAATTTTGAGAGGAATTCAAGAGTGCTGATTGAGATTAAATGATTGTTTATTTATAGACTTAGAATTATCTAGTCCAGAAGTGATTGTATGTATTAAAGTGAGAAAAATTCTCTCAAGGATCATCATCCTCATTAGCAATGTGATCATTTAAAATTCGAGTCATCAATTTTCAAGCTCTCAATGAATCATCGTACTTTTATATAACCAAGTAACAATTGTATAAGGTCCGTTTACGTAGATTCTGAGGAGGGGGAAGGGGGGGGGGAAGATCTAGAAAAAGATCCAGAAATTTACAGAGAACACAGTTATTTTTTAGGTTAATTTTACGTAATAAAAAAGTAGAGTTTGCCTTTACAAAGGTTTTAAGAAATTTTTGCAGTTTTCAAACATACAAAAATCCCCAATTCAAGTTTTGTTAAACGTCTAGAAGAGAATGAATGAAGGGAGACAAAAAATCGGTAAAAAATTGTCCACGTGGTATATAAACGGTCCCTAACAAAAATTAATAATAAAGAATAAATCGAATTTGTAATTATAAATCTTAAATCATTATTAATTAAATCAACTATTTAAAAGTGAAAATTTTTTATTAAATTTATGGTTCTTAAAATATAAATTAACAATTCTGAAACCAAGGTAAAAAATTATAAATCCAATTTTTTTTTAATTATAATAATCCAAATTAACGTCTTATGACGGCAGAATTAGGAAAAAATTGAAATTGTCGAATAAATATAATTTTTTACGTTTGCGGGAACATAGCTGAATAGAAAATAAAATTATTGATTAGAGTTACAGAAGTTCTGATTTATCGAATTTTGAAGTCTAGCCGAGTTAAGAGAAAACGTTCTGGTCAACGCTTTTGTCAAGTTTAACGAATTTGAAGTTGAACTTCAAAGTACCATTTCCGTTAATATTGTCACAGTATTACTGATATTAGATTACGTCACTGCACGGAAACTGTAGCAATTACGAATTGCATTCTAGAAACAAACGAAGTTGTGATTTACGAAAACGTGCAGTTTTACAATCAGATGCCAATTATAGCTGTTTGCGTTCATTTTCCTAGAGATAGAAGGCTTAATTTCGCTCTTTGATTTTATTTTTCCTACACGTTTCAATACTCAATTTTTCAACTTTGAACAATTCTTTATACTACGTATGAAAATATTAGTTTCCATTTTTTTTTCCAATTACTTTTATTTTACTAATTTTTAAATATTACTTTTAATTTAATTTTTAATTATTCTTGTTGATTAAATACTCGTTTTGTTGATAGAGAAGTAATTATCATTCTTTTTCAAGTATTTTTTTTTGTCTTTTAGATTAATAGCTCACTCTAATCGTACAAGATAAATAAGAAGTTTTTAAAAAAGTGGTGAATATTAGTACGAGTTCATTGTACTCATCTGTAACAAGACTGTAATAAAAGGCCATTTTTCTTCGTAATTGTGAATTTAATTATTAAAAATTTTACCAATCGTTTTGTTATTTTATAAAAATTCTATACTCCTTTTGGTTTTTTTTTGGCAGGTTACTTTTTTTAAATTGAAAATAAGTTATTTTTCTGAATAATATAAAGGAGATTATTAAAACTCGATTTTAAAAAGTTATAAAAAAAGTCAGGGAAAAGTTAAAATGTCTGAAATTGATTTGTGATATTTTGATTTTGAGTTGTTTCTTACGTAAATTTTTAAAGCCATAGACGTTAAATTGATAGAAATTTATTTATCATTAAACGACAAATAGATACTAAAAAAAACATGACAAACATTTGTTATAGAAAACTTGAAAATAATTTGAAAGATATTTTAAAAACTTGAAAACTGTTAAGATAACTTGAAAGCTATTTAAAAAAACTTAAAAACTACTTTAATAACTTAAAAACTGTTTTTCCAATTTTAACGAGTGCAATGTTTTTTGATAAGGGACTTTGTTAAGTGGCTTTAAATCTAAATTTGTTGTGGTCTGTTTACCGCGCGACAGAAAAAGGGTTAATGTGGTCTCTCTTAATTATGACTTACTCTCATAACAGGCAACAACAAAGCCTTTCCCTAATTATAACCAGACAAAGGCATTAATATAATGCCCTAGAGAAGAATTAGAGAAGATATTAGACTTGCCTGGTACAATAATAGCAATAATTAGACAAATTCAACTAACAGAATTGAATAGTATAAAAATCAAGAAGATTTTTTGTAAAAAAAATATCTTGAAGAAAAAATACATCTCTTAAAAAGAAAAGAAGAAAATCTCTTATGAAAATTAGTGAAAGATCTTCTCAAATCTGAATTATTACAAATTTTAAGTAATTTAAATCAGTGATTGATTTCAAGGATTGCTATATAGATTAAAAATCATGGAATTTTGAAATTGGATTATTGAAATAATCCTGTATTTAAATTATACTAAAAACTGATCGGTTATTAATTTCGACTAATTTCTGAAAAAAAATGTCAAACATTTTAATAAATCTTATTAAAATAAGTCAAAATTTTTAATAATTTAGATTGAAGGAAAATTAAGAAATTGTGTCAATGCAAACCTCTGTATCAGAAACCTTGATAACTAAGCGAAAGAGGCTTACAACTAAAAAGTATAATTTTTCATTGATCTATACCTCAAACTTTCGCAAGAAAATTCATTCACGTATAGTGTGTTGATATAGTATTTTCTGTTCCCTGACCTCAACACACTTATTTTCTATACACACTTGACGTTTACGGTCGTTATAATCTTAAACGTGAATTTTCCGATACCAATTTCCTAAAATAAAACTTCCGTTTTATGTGTGCCCGTAAAATTCAATTGTTTAATGGGCACTTCGTTCTTTAATAGACTTCAAAGGCGTTATAAATTTCAGATCGAATTTTACTTTAAAGAAATATATCATTCGGGTAATTTAGTTTAAATTCTCGTATAGATATTTTTTGCTAAGTCTCCGCAGTAAACGTCAGTTTATAAATGTTACTGAATCCATTGTGTGATAAAATATTATACGCAAAAACAGTTTTTGCTGAATGTAAAATTTCTTCGAATATTATATTAATAGAATCAGAGATGTCAAATAACTTTCAGACTTCCAGAAAATAATTTAAAAATTAAAATCCTTTATTTTTAAAGTTGAAAATTAGATTTTGAAATTAAAAAGTATCAATTCAAATTACAAATTTTGGAAATGTAAGTAGACCGTTTTTTCAAAAGTAAAGAAGATTCGAAATTTTAAACTGAGAGTTCCATTTGAAAAATAAATAAATATGTTTTTTTACTTCCACAGACACTTTCACAAATTTATTAAAAAAAAAACTATAGCAAGGCCTGCATAATATTCTTGATAGTTTTTCGTGAAGGGAAATTTTTTTTAGGATCTCAGACTTTCACACACTAGATTGCCTTGAAAACTGTTGAAAAGAATTCGACAAAGAAGCTCTCAGAGCCTTTTTCATATGCTAATGTTTAGGATTTAAATAAACTCAAGATAAAATCTTGATTAAAAAATAAACAAAAATACAATTGGAAAATAAAAAAAATTCAAATAAAAAATAAACGAATATTGATTAAGAGGAAATAAAAATCGAGAAAATATGTTTTAATCGATTTGAAATTAAGCAAACTTTCAATTGATTTTTGTAAATACAAATTTTTTCAGCTTCAGAATTTCATACTCGACCGCCTTGAAAGTTGTCAGAAAATATTTGATCAATATCTTGAAAATGTTTTCATAAGCTGATTTTGCGAGGATTTAAATGAGCGTAAGTTGAAATTTCGATTACAAAATTAAATATGAATACGATATAGAAGTAAGAATTCAATTTATTTAAGCGTGAAAATCAATGAAGAAATAGAGCAAATTTTAATACAGAGAATAAAATAAAATTTGAATTAATAGAAATCTGAATCGAGATATTTGTATTAATTCAAATTTATAATAATCGAAAATTAAATCCATTATAAAATTTAAAATAATTGAAATTTAGATTAATTTATAGAATTTTGATTCGATGGAAATCTGAATTATTTGAAATTGAGATTTGAGAAATTAAAAATTGGGTCAATTGAAGTTTGGTTTAATTGAAACTTCGATTAATTGAAATTTGAATATAGATGTTCGAATTGATTTAAATTTAAATCAATTCAAATTTATTTATATATTAATTAAAATCTAAATTGATCAATATTGAAATAGGGATAAATTCAAGTTTAGATCGTTTGCATTTCAAGTTTATTGAAATCTGAATAGATCGTAATTTACATCAGCTAAAATTTTGACTAAACTAATTAAATTGATGCCTATTTATTAAAAATCCTACTTTTAATCGATTAAACTCTGAAGAAATAAAAATCGCGATCAATTAAATTAATTTTAAAAAACCGAAAAATATGTTTGCATGAAAAGAAAATATTTTAAAAATGTTACTGACGCACTATACAATTTTGGACAAAAGTGAAAAATTTTAATATTTACATTTTTGAATCCGATAAAAATAAATATGAAATTGACTACAAATTATCCTATAGTTTTAGAATTATTCTTAATTTTTCAAATACATTTTCTACAGTTTATAATTTCTTATAAAAAATCGATTATTTTATTTGGGTAGGACAAAATTACAAAGTTGTAAGATAAAAAAAGATAAAATTGAAAAATATGATTACAAAATTTTTAAATTAATAAAAAAAATAAGAAAATAACTACAAATTTGGGAAAGTAATTTAAAACTGATAAATAATCATTCAAAATAATAATAATATAATTCAAAATAATTGAAAATTCAAGATAATAATTATAATATAAATGATGAGAATAATTAAGAATTGAGAAAAATAATTGAAAAATAAAATAAATAATTGACAATTGAACAACATAATAAAGAAATGAGATAAATAATTTAAATGCGTATAGAATATATATGAACTAAGAGAAAATAATTAAAAAAAGATAAAAATAATATGGCAAATTAAAGAAAATTTAAAAAATGAATAAAAATTGATGAACATAATTAAAAATAGGAAAGAAAACAATTAAAAGATTATCAAACCAATAAAAATTAAAAAAAAGAATTCAAATTTGAGACAAATAATAATTGAAGATTTAATAAATCAATTTAAAAATAATTTAACAAAATTAAAAATTGTTTCTATATTTGCAAAATTATAGAAACAATTAAAATTTAAGACAATAATTAAAAATTTAAAAAATTAATTTAAAAATGATGAGAATAATTGAAAAAAATTCAAAATTGATAAAAACAATCGAGAATTGAGAAAAATAATTGAAAATTTTTGAAACTAATTAAAAAATTATGAAGATAATTTAAAATTGAAGAAATCAATGAGATGGCTATAAAACAACTTTAACATTTTAAAAAAAGAATTGAAATTTAACATTAATAATTGAAAATCAAAAAAATCAAATTGAAAATAATTTTAAAAATTAAAAATTGAAGAAAAAAAAGTTGCAAAATTATAGAAATAATAGAAAATTGGAGACAGTAATTGAAAATTAAGAAAATATTTGAGAATAGAAAAAAACAATCGAGAATTGATTGCTTGAATTCTGGGTTATTTTATAAATAAAAAAAATTAAAATAAAAAAAAATAAAAAAAAATTGAAAAACTAATTGAACAAAATTACAGAATATATATCAAATTAAAGGAAATAATTGAAAAAAGGCGAAAATAATGATAAATTTTTAAAAGAAACGTCTGACATTATATAAGGAAAATTTTTGTTTTCTTCACCTGATCCTGACGCCAATATAACAAACAACTTCCATCTTTCTAATCATTATTTTAATAAAATAACTGTAAAATGATAAGCGTAATGAAAAAATGATGAAAAAGTTAGAATGTAATAAAATAATTGCAAGTTTTAGAAATTTATTGAAAAATAATTAAAATATTTAATAAATAATAAAAAGATAATTAAAATTGAATAAAATACTTGAAATTTGATTGAAAAAGTAATCAAAATTTAAAAAAGATTGAAAATAATTGAAAGTCTTTAGATACCTTGACTTTAAATATATTTTCGTGAAAAATAGGAGATTTTAGGGTAACATTTTCTAAATAGGAAACTTATAGGGACCAATTGCAAAAAAGGGGACATTTGAAAAAAATAGCGGACGCTGTAAAGCCTGTATTTGAAAAACGGTGCAGTTTTTTAAAATCACTTCCGTGAATTTGAAGATAATTTATTTCTGAAGAAAATGAGCTATTATAAATCAAAATCGCATCAATTTTAAAAATTTGTAAAAAAGCGAATTTAGAGAAAAATTTGATTGCTCAAAACTGTGTGTAAATAAACCATTTTCAACATTACACATTTTTTTCCCTCAAAAAGGACATTTTCCCTTTCAAAAAATGTACTTTTAAAAAAGTTTTGAATCTTCTAAAGGAATTCTAAATTTTCTATTATTTATCTCAAATTTCAATTATTTTTAAAAATTTATCATTATTTTTGCCATTTTTCATTTATTTCCTTTAATTTGATATATATTCTGTAATTTTTATCAATGGTTGTTTTCAATTTTTTTTTATTTGATCTAAAAAATAGCCAGGATTCAATCAATCAATTCTCGATTGTTTTCTTTCATTCTCAAATATTTTCTTAATTTTTAATTACTGTCTTCAATTTTCAATTACTTTTATAATTTTGCGATTTTTTTTCTTCAATTTAATTTAATTAATCTTAAATTTCAATTTGTTTTCAATGTTCAATTTGTTTTATAACCATCTTATTGAAATCTTCGATTTTAAATTACCTTCATAATTTTTTAATTAGGTTCTAAAATTTTCAATTACTTTTCTCAATTCTCGATTGTGTTCATCGATTTTGAATTTTTTCAATTATTCTCATCATTTTTAAATTAATTTTTTCCATTTTCAATTATTGTCTTCAATTTTAGTTGTTTCTATAATTTTATTTTTAATTTTGTTAAATTATTTTTAAATTGATTTATTAAATCTTCAATTAGTTGTCTAAAATTTGAATTCTCTTTTTTAATTTTCATTAGTTTTATAATCTTTTAATTATATTTTTTCCAATTTTTATTTATTTTTCTAAATTTTTAATTTTCTTTAATTTGCCATATTATTTTTATCTTTTTTCAATTATTTTCTCTTAGTTCATATATATTCTATACTCTTTCAAATTATTTTTCTCATTTCTCTATTAATAATGTTGTTCAATTGTGAATTATTTTCATTATTTTTTAATTATTTTCCTCAATTTTTATTATTCTCATCATTTATATTTTAATTAATATCTTGAATTTTCAATTATTTTGAATTATATTTTTATTATTTTGAATGATTATTTATCAGTTTTAAATTACTTTCCAAAATTTGTAGTTATTTATCTTTATTTTTATTAATTTAAAAATTTTGTAATCATGTTTTTCAATTTTATCTTCTTTTTTATCCTATAACTTTGTAATTTTGTCCTAATCAAATAAAATAATCTAGTTTCTACTGTATGTATAATTCATTTATCTTTATTTATGAGGTTCATAAATTACCCTAAAAGTTTCCTATTTTTGTATATTCAGTCTCCTATTTTCCCTAAAATATTCTTCTTTTTCACTGTGAAGCCTGCAAATAAGATTATTTGTTTAAAAAAAATTGCACTTCTCATTTGTAAAAACAATAATATTTTAAAAACGGTGCAGTTTTTTAAAAATTCACTTCTGTAAATTTGTAAATAATCTATTTCTGAAACAAATGAGCTATTACAAATCAAAATCGTATCAATTTTGAAAATTTATAAAGAAGCGATGTGAGAGAAAAGTTTGATTGCCTAAAAATGTATGTAGGGTAAAAATACCAATTACTGCGATGTAAAATCAAAGTCCGATAAAAAATATTGGAAAATATTGGAAAAGAAGATAGATATAAATGAAAGATAAATATTTGACTGATTTTAAAAACACTCTTGTTATTTATTGAAGTAGAAACCACTAATTAAAATATTAAAAGAAATGATGTATTCTTAAAAATAACAAATTTATAAATAATACTCTGTGCTGGTATTACTACGAGTCTGCAACAATTACTGTGTCTCAATTACTGCGACGAGAATAACGTGTATTTGAAAGTTAGGTTGTTCGCAGTAATAGAAACACGTGCATGTTCCAATTACTGCGATAGGTTGTAATCTAAACTTGAATAATTAAATAATTGATGGTATAAATGTACATCTTAATTGGCAATTGTGTTGAGTAAGGTTTTAAATAATTTTTTCAGTTAATTTAAATTAATTTTAAATTCTTAAAAAGTGCATAATAACGTTTTTCAAAAGAATTGCAATAATTGATGCATTTACAGTAATAGGTACATCTACCCTAAATAAACAATTTTTAACATTACACATTTTTTTTCCTAAGAAAGGACATTTTCCCTTCCCAAATATATATATATAGTTTTCGAAAAGTTTTAAATCCTTTGAAGGACACTGGAATTTTTTTTCTGATAGATTGTATTTAACGAATTGCATATGCAAATATAAACGAATTTGTGAAAACATATTCTGTAATTATTTCTATTCTAATGGTAATAAGAATAAAAAGTGACTAATTTGCGAGTTAAAATTCCGCAGTATATAAATTGAAAATAGGCACTTGTATAGGTATGAATCAAGATTGTTACGTAAGTCACGTGACTCGTGAATCCTATTGGCTGGTACTTGTAGACCGGCTTTCGTGAACGAACCTCGTTTCTCTCGACACGGGTTTCTTAAAAGGGTTTAGTATAGTGTTAATACCGCATTAACACCGCAGTGTGTATAAAACAATATTCAAAATCAAGACACAAAAATGATGGAACTGGTCGAGAGCACCCTCAACAATCCAAAATTTTACTACGGTGGTTTGTTGGGAATTGGTTTTTGCATTTACTACCTCTGGGAAGTTGTAAAAGTGAGTAACATTGCGCATTTGAATCGATAAGTCGATTTCCTCCTACGATAAATAAAGGCAAATAGTTACACTTTCAATTTGTTAAACCTTCACGAGATAATATTCGTAAAATTACAATGTTTAAAACTTTGTTTTTCATCTTTTAATTAATGACAAGAAATTTCCAATTTATTTATTATAAATACGTACCATATATGGTTATGTGCAAGCTCATCGTTATATATAGCTAAATGCCTTAATTATAAAACATGTATTTTATATTATAAAACGTGTATTTTGTAATACAATCGTTTTAAAAGATATTTTTATCTATTTTTGTTTTAAATATCTTAAAAGACATGTTTTTTTAATGCATGTATGTGTGCAATGTATGCATTCGTTTTAGTAATAATAATTTTCAAGTAAAATCATTTTTTATGATGAACAATATTTTTAGTTACTATGAAGATTGTGGTTAACTTATTTTTTAATTATAATAAATTTAAATAATTTTTTTCATTATAATAAATTATTATTACATTTTTTAGAAATAACAAATAATTAGCTGACTAAAAATATAATTAATTTTTATAATTTTCAACAAACTGTTTCGTTATTTCATTCTTCATTGATAGAAAATTTCAAATCGTTTGTTCATAAAAAATCGTCAATTTGTAAATGGAGAAAATCAATTCAATGAAATGAAAATTGTACAAACAAAAGTCAAAATAAGATTAACAACTCGTCAACTTTCATTATTACCTAATATTATTTTTAATTTAAATTACTTCAACTTTTAATTAAATTCTACATTTTTGAAAGTGCTTATTTAAATCGACCTTAAATAATCGCCAATACAATTTTAGTATTAATTAATTGAATATTAAATTTAATTAAAATATAATAATAATAATTTATTTAATTTAAATATATTAATCAACAGCGATATTAATCACTATGTGTTTCATTCCAATTAAATTAATCAGTTGAAACTTTTAATGTGTCGTGTCAAACAGTTGAAGATAGATTGACGCGAATAAAATTGTCAAATGATTTCATTGAATATTATACATGTTGTTATATATCTCTTGCGTTTCAACTACAAGAAAACGTACTTAGCTGACTTGAATTTTTAGTTTTTTTAAAAGATATAGAGACGCAGCAGATAAGATATATAATTATTGCACGCTGTCTGCTTTTATGATAAAACTGTCTACAATTATCACGAATCTGTATAGGAAAAAAAGTTTGTACTTCGTACTTAAACTTATGCAAGTGTTTTTCGTTTCTTTTTTATTGTTGTTAAAAGATACTATACATTATTCAATGCTAATGTTATAAAATATCGTCATTAAACACAGACAGAAATTTTTTTAATTCAATATAAAAATGTATTGAAACAAAAATGAGTTATTTTTATTGGGTCTGGTACAACTATTCCTGGATCTATAATAGTTTTTGTTTGAGTCAAGTATATAATTTTGGATCTAGAATAATCATTCATAGAACAATGGTAATTATTCTTGATCCATACATTTAAAATTATTTAAATTTTATAAAGAAATTTTCTCAAAAAATATGTTAAAATTTGAAGAATTAGGAAAATATTTTCAACACAAATAACGATAATGATTTATGATAAGAATATATATTTACTCACTTTGATTAATGGAGTCGTTAAAAGTACAGGTTGAAATTAGTTGTAAAAAAAAAGAGAAGTTATTGGAAACAATTTGAAACGCGTACTACTCAAACAAAAAGAAACATTATATTGGAGATAATACATTTTTTGTTCTTTAATTAAGTAATTATTAAATAATTAAGTTAATATTATGGTCAGTCCATAAATTTTCATCAGAAAGCTGTTGCAGTCCTATTTAAAAAAAATTAGGTGAAACTCCAACATTTTCTGAGTTCAACCATCTCTCTAAATCTGAATTAGTGGACATTTACTAATTGCGTTAGTAAAACCGTGAACTTGTTTTCTCTATATTTTAATAAATAAAAATAACTCATTTTTTTTAGTAGAAAACTACAAAATAAATAAATTTTTATTGGTTAAAAAATTACTGAAATATTTAGTTGATAGAAGTTGACAGAAGTTTATTAGTTACTTAACATAACCTAAAAATGAATGTAACTAATGAATTAGTAATATTTTACTAAACTGTCAGTAGAAAAATTACAAATTGAAATAGCAAGCCTCTTTTCACTATAAAATTAGTAGTTTTTGACTAAATGAAATTTACAGAAATAATATTGTGGTGCAAATTTTTTTCTTTTATTATTATCCAATGTAGGTAATAGGTTCATGACGTTATTTTGTAACCTTTTAATGTAACACTTTTTTGAAATATACCTTATTAAAAAAGATTATTAAAAAATAAATAAATTAATAAAGAAATTTTGGTAAACAATTACCATAAAAATGGTAATTACTAAAATATTATATATATATATTAGCTTATTCATATTTAAAAAAATAAATTTTCGCATAAATATTTATAAATCAATGAATAAGTGCAATTAAACATATTATTGATATAAATTAGAGAATATCGTTAATTTATTTAATAAATAGAAGGAAGCAAAAGTACAGATATAAAGTATTCTCTATAAATTGATGTATATTGTGCATTGAGTAGGTTATCATTATTAATTTGACCTTAAAGTTCCTTACTCTCTAACGCTTGCACTACATTAAACGTAGTTTTATGCACACGCAAAGTAACGTTATTTTTTTTTGATAACATAACTAGGAAATAAGTTATATAAACAAATTCGTTATTCTTTTTCTTTTAAAAAATATTTAATAGAAAATCTTACCCTTATAGAAGCTTTCTCAGTTTTAGAGGTAGAATCTTAATTTTTATTTCTTAAAATGCTTATTAAAAGGGTCTAACCATTGACTTTCGTCTGAGGGCTGCCGCGGACATTTTTTGCTTTTAAATTAGGTTTAGAATTTACGAAACTTGAATTTTTTCTGAATTCAGTAACCATAATATTATGCTGTAAATTTGATTTCTTTTCGCGTTATTATCAATTGAAAATATAAGTTTCGCGGTGTTTTTTTGTAACCTCAAATCTGACACTTTTCTTAAAAACGTTATAATTAAAAAATTAGTTTAAATTACAAATCAAAACTTAGGCGAATTAGTAATTTTATTTATGTAAACTCTAGAAATGTTGTACATTTTATTGAAATACATGATTTTAATATAATAATATAATTTGAAAAATTTCTACTTTTGAAAATTTTCGTAATTTTTTTAAGCTTACAACTTTTTTTTGGGAGCTCTTACAATTTTTATATTTTGAATATGTTTTAATAATAATAGAACTTACTTGCTATTAAAATTTGGCGAAGGCGTTTTGCTTCATTTAGAAAATACTTTATTTTTAAATTCTGTATTCAAGGTTTCACAAGTAGAAATTTTTCAAATTATATTATTATATTAAAATCATGTATTTCAATAAAATGTACAACATTTCTAGAGTTTACATAAATAAAATTACTAATTCGCCTAAGTTTTGATTTATAATTTAAACTAATTTTTTAATTATAATGTTTTTAAGAAAAGTGTCAGATTTGAGGTTACAAAAAAACACCGCGAAACTTATATTTTCAATTGATAATAACGCGAAAAGAAATCAAATTTACAGCATAATATTATGGTTACTGAATTCAGAAAAAATTCAAGTTTCGTAAATTCTAAACCTAATTTAAAAGCAAAAAATGTCCGCGGCAGCCCTCAGGCGAAAGTCAATGGTTTGACCCTTATGTATAAAAAAAACCGAATATTGTACACGAAAAAACACAAAAATTGATGTTGTATATGTTTTTAAGAATTAATTAAATAAAAAAGAGATATTGAAGAATTTTTTGAAAGTAATCTAATTTTTATTCCTGCTATACACACATCTAGATTTTTTATTTTAGACTCCCCTCTTCGTTTGTGGAAACGGTCCATTTAGAGAATTTTTGGAAAAACATATGCCCATTTTAGAAAGCAAATTTTGGCCAACACTTTGGTGTTTTGAATCTAGGGCACAAACAATATTTGCAAGTATTTTGAGGTCGAGAATATTGCCACCGATTCCTTATCGCAGGTAATTAATATTATTTATTTTATTTATATTAATTAGGTCGATCTTAAATTTGTTTTTTAATTGATGTAACATTATTAGATTACAATTTTATTAAAACATTTTTAATTTTCTACTTTGTTCATTAAAATGTTATTTTTAATTTTCCACTTTGCTACAATCATTTATTTATTTCTCATTTTCAATGCCTTTCATATCGTACATGAATATCAAAACAATACATTAATGCATTCTACTCCCTTATATGGAAATAGATCATTTAGTAAACATTACGCAATTATTATTAAAATAATTCTTTTGTAAAGTAATCGATATTCGCGATTTATCATGCAAATATCTGATCATGTTTGATGCTGTATTTTACAGTTTTGAAAACAACAATATGTAATAATTATAGTATGCAATTCAGCGAATTAACCTACAATTTCTGATTATATCAAATTTCTTTTTCGAATAATTATTATAATAATTAATTAAGTTTGTTTTTTATCAAACATTTAAAATTTTATCAATCATTCAATTTCTGTACATTATTATTTGTCTTCATAATTATAAAATTATAATTCATAATTTTCCCAATTTCCCAAAGGATTAAAAAATAAAAATAAATAAATAATTAATATTCTACGAATTTTCGTGCTATTTATAGAAACAAATAAATTAAGTGGAATTTCTTTCTAGAGAAATTCTGACTCTTTCGGATGGAGGCGAAGTGGCTTTGGATTGGGCTGAGGATAATTGTTGTAGCACATCTCCAATTATAATTATTCTTCCGGGACTTACAGGTGCCAGTCAGGCTGATTACATCAAATGCCTCGTTTCGGCGGCAAAAAATGTGGGGATCAAATGCGTGATCTTTAACAACAGAGGTCTCGGAGGAGTACAACTAAAAGTAATCATATAAAAACCTTATTTCATTTCTCACTAACGAGAAAAAAAAACATAACAAATAAGAATTTCCACCAGTTTCGTCAATTTAAACTTCAACGGAAGTATACACTTTTGTTTTTCAAGTTTTCATGTACACGGAAAGAAAATATAAATTTTATAAAATTGTTTTACAATTTAAGGAAAAAGGATCAAAAAGAAAAAATTTCAGATTGATAATTTCGAACTTTAAAAAAATTATATTACATTTGCTACAGACTATATTAAAGTATAAAATTACTTATATAATAATGATTCGAATGGTTTTTCTATAGCTTAAAATTCCTAATATGAAAATTTCGCTTTCTGGCATTTTTCCCCTAAATTATAAAACATTTTAATAAAACTTATAATTAATTTTCTTTGCGTGTACATTTTTAAATTTGCACTCTCGTTTTATCTCATTTGTTTCAATTTCATAAGATATTTTTCCAGCAATCGCATTTCTTGGATTCTTTAATAATAGTTAATAACTGTACTAATTAAATAATAATAAGCGGTTTAAACGAAATAGTTTGGAATTAATTACATAAAAAAAAACAGAAAAATTATTTAAACATTTTAAAGCATAATAAATTCTATGAAAAAAAAGAAAATTATAGAAAGTTAAGGATAATCTATTTTAAAATGGGAAGCTCAAAAATAAATGTCAAAAGATAACGGAAAACCTACAAGAGAAATAAATAAATTCCTTAAAAATAAAAAAGTTAAAAAAATAATTAAGGAAATAAAAAAAGTATGTCGACTGTTTTGAAAAAATTAGAAATTATATAGTATAAAAGTTAAACAGTAAAAAAACGAGAAAATATAATAAATTTGTTAAAAGTTCGAAAATTGATTTTCTAAATTATAGGAAACAAATAAATTGGAGAAATATTAAGGAAATTTAGGAAGAAGTCAAAAAGTTTAAAGAAATTAGAATCATTAAAAACATCCAATAAAAAAAAATAAAGCAATGTTTTCAAATATTGATATCCGTTGAAATTCTGAACGTTTATTTGAACGAAAATTGATTCCATGAGAATATTTGCAATAATAAATTTTGCAAAACAAAATATAAAAAAGAATTCAATTCTTAAAATATGGAAATCAAATTGTAGGTATGCAAAACATTATTTTTGGTCAAATTAAAAATTGGAAAATATTATAATAATAATGTTGTTCATTTGAATGTTCAGAATTTCACGTTATCATGAAAAATGGAGAAAAAACTCAAAAAAAAAAAAAAATTAACAAAGTACGAAAAATGAGAAAAAATAATCAAAAATATAAATAATGTGGAAAATAAACAACAATAAAAAAGAAATAGTAAGAATAAAATAAGAAAATGTAAAAAAATAAGTAAAAAGTATATAAAAGGAATAACAAATTTTTGTATTCAAGGAAACTATTGCACAAAAACAGACAATTTACAAAAAATATGAAAACAAATTTTAAAACAAAAAACCTTAAAACATTAGATATATTTTTTAAAAAATTTTGACAACATTTTCTTTAAAAGCCATAAAATCTAGAAATTTTATAAGAGGGTTAATAAATTAGAGAAAAAATAGACAAAATGTAAAGAAAATTGAATAAATTTACAAAAAAAGAGTAAATAAAAAAATCAGAAAAATGAAAAAAATTGTACCTATTTACGTCGCCACCCCTCAATTATGAAAAAATCAATAAATTTTTCTAAATGTCATAAAAAAAATTGTATAAAACAAACTGAAGTAATATTTCGCGTAAAAAGAAGAAAATTAAAGAGCATCTGCAACATAAAAAAGATTAATAGCAAGAGAAAGAAATTTAGTTTTTAGTCTTTAAAACATTTTTTTTTATTTAGGAATAAAATATTCTTGATATTATTCTTACTTTAATAATATATTAATCACCAAATAAGAAAAACTACTTAAATCAAGTCTTTATTCTTAAGGTCATAATAAGCTAGGTATTCTTTATTTAAGAATTTGTTTCTTATTTTAATAACATTATAAAATAAGAATAATAAGAATATTTTTTTCTTAAATAGGATCCAAGAAATATTCTGAAAAGAAGCATTATTTTTTGAAAAATAGGAAATTATAAAAAGAAAGTTAAATATTTCTTGAAAGTATATAATATTTCTTAGAAATTTCTCAGAAATAAAAAAATGAGATTATTAAATTTAAAAATTCATTAAATGGTTAAAGAATGGTAAAAAAAATTATGTAAGAAGGAAACAATGTACCATAAGGTTAAAAATTTAGAAAAAAGTCTGAAACATTTAAATTACGTCTAAATTAAATGCAAAATAATTGATTTTTTACTACCTACTGAAATAAAAATTTGATTTAATTAACGTTTGAAATTTATTTCAATTGCAGTGATTTAAAATTATTAAATTTTAACATTATTTTTTACTTTCTCTCTATCCATATTCTAATAATTTTAAATGAAATTGGGTTTTTCTTAATTTATCTACAAATTCCCGATTACCAGATTTTTTTTACAAATTCTCAGTAATTTCCCGAATTAAATTCCTTAGATCGAATTTATAGCTATCAATATCTCTCATAATAAAATTATTGCTTTTAACTGAAAAAAGTAAAGAGTTCTAATTTTTATTAATTTAGAGAAAGAAAAAGAAAAAAGATTCATTAAATTAAACAGACAAAATAAATTAAAGAAAAAGTCTAATTAAAGGCAGAAATCTAAAATAAAATAATAATCTTTTTCGAAATTTCTTTCTTCTCGAGATTAATTGTCAATAATGTTATTTAGTTGAGAACAATAAAGAGCTATTAACCTCTTGAATGAATGTGTTGACCGTTTTCTATACTTTCAGACTCCACGACTCTACTGTGCAGCGAATTGCGAAGATTTTACAGAGGTTTTAGAGCATGTGAGGAAGACGCGCCCAAATGTTCCTCTAGGTGCCACAGGGATTTCTTTAGGAGGGTACGTTATTTATTTATTAACAACCTTCAAAAGGGAGAATCTAAAATCCAATTTCTATTCACCTTTAATAAGCCCGGGAGCCATGTTTTATTCCAGCTCCATTTTCACAGTACACGATTATTCATACTTTTTCATTTTTATCTCCACAGTTTAATTTTAGGTAATTATTTAGCTCAAAAGGGACCAGAGGCTGTTGGGAAATTAATGGCCGGTCTCGCAATTTCCGTCCCGTGGAATGTATTTGAAGCCACAAAAAGTATAGAAAAGCCTTATTTAAATCTCATGTTAAACCGGCACTTGTGCGGAAATCTTCGTCGAAATGTGTCTCTTCATCAATCACAATTTTGCGTCACGAGTTTAGAAAATTTTGAGTGTGTTTTGAAGGTATTTAGTTTTTTTTATATTAATTCATTCTTTTAAAATGCATAGTTTCTACTGATGTAATTAGTATTTCTTAATGGCCGCGTTTAAAATTTTACACCTATACTTTAAGGTGAAGGTGTACAAACAGTAGGGTGGTTCAAAAAATGAAAAGTTTTGAATATTGTTTAAAGATCTACGGAAATCAACTCAAAATAAAAAAAAAATTATCTCAATTTTTTTATTTTTCGATCTGACAATATTAAGGGGTGCCGCTTGCCATAAAACTTACTTTCCCATAAAAAATGCATTGAAAAAGGGTACACAGTTAAAAATTTTGTGTAAAAAACGGTCCACATATTCTTTGTGTTAAATTTAACACAAAGATTGTGTTAATTTAACATAAAAATTGTGTTAATTTAACATAAACGATTGTTAAATAAACATATAGTTTGTGTTATTTTAACACAAATTTTGAGTGGACCGTTTCGGACATTTAATTTGTGTTAAATATACACAAAATTTTTAATTGTGTACTTTTTTAAAAAATTGGTCGCCTGTATCGTGCGCTGTAATTGATGAATTTAAACATTCTTTTTTTAAATCTATTTAAAATTTTCTCAAAAATGTGATGGTTTTGTCAGATTTGTGATATTCTTTTGTTTACGAAATTTATTATTAAAAATACTAATAAAGTTCCAAAAATTTTCATGAAAAGACTTGTTTTTATCAAAAGCTGCCATTTCTGTTAAAATAAAAGATAAATTCCAAAAAGTATTTTTTTTATTTGAAAATGCTCTATTTTTGAACTAACAAAAAAAGTCAATCAAGAAATTCATTAAAAATATCGTGAATTTTTTTTTATATAATGTAGAGAACATTCATTACGGACAAAGTTGATGATTATAACATAAAAAAAACAGAAATTGATTTGTAACATTTTTTTCAAAATTGACAAGATTTTATAAAAACCGTAAAATTACAAAAAGAATATGAATTTCAGTTTGCGCAATTGCAGCAAATCTTTGCAACATGCTTCCTGTACATTGGCGTCGTCTGTATCGCTGGCATTATTAGTTGCTTCTTCCTTATCTTCTTTTTAATCTCACGATTAAGCTGTTCTAGTTTAGTCAACAATAGTGTCCGAAATTCTTTGAAAACCTTACAAAAAAAGGTCCAATTTTACATAAACACTTCTGCTTCACACTTTAATAAATTGTAATAAAATTTATAAATAATGTTTCTTTATTTTTGGAAACTTTCGATATTTCAAAAAAATTTGATATTGTAACGTTCCGTACGGACTGGGTGAAATTTGAGGTTTGTACCTCAAAGTTTTTTTCCCCTCCGGTTCGAGTCTTCTCCATCACCACGTTTAAAAATGGTGTAACATCCTTGTATTTCGTTCAGAAAATAAATCTATAAAACAAGCGACGTGAAGAAATAATATATTACACATATTTATTTATAAATGCTGAATTTACGTTTAGGTGTGGTTTTTAAGACACAGTTTTTAAGTTTGCAAATAAATATAATAATGGACAGTTTTTTCAACTTTGAAAATTTATCGAGGTCTTAAAATCTTCTGAGCCTTTTTTGAGAAAATTAAGAACATTTTTTAACAACTTTTTAAAAAAGTACACTTTTCCAATGTTTTTCTTATGAGAAAATAGTTCAGTTCAAATTATCAGATCGAAAAAAGAAACAATAGGGTAATTTTAATAGTAATTTTTTTTCTTATTTGCAGGCCTTTTAATCAATATTCATAAATTTTCATTTTTTGAACAACTCTAATAAACAGGCTCAATAATATGTAATTTTCAGAGTCGAACAGTTCGGGAATTTGATGCAAATTTCACCTCAAAAGCATTTGGATTCAAAGATGTTGATTCCTATTACGCTAAGGCTACTCTACACGACAAACTTCACAATATAGAAATTCCACTTCTTTGTTTAAGCGCGGCTGATGATCCTTTTCAACCTCTGGAAGGTAATTATAATAATTATAAGTAACAGAAGACAGAACAGAATACTTTTATAAATGACTTCAATTTTCTAAATGTAAATGTGTATAATTAATTATTTAAACGAACGGTCCATTAAAATGGTATTCTTTTTATGAAATCTTCTTTTCTCGAGATATATATTTTACATATTAATAAGACTTTTTTACGAGATACTCTTCAAGAAATGGAATTTTTATCTGAAATTGTCTTTTTTGTAGCAATTCCCTTGAAAGAAGTTAAAGAAACAAAGCACGTAGCCATGATTGTGACATCGCGAGGAGGACACATTGGGTTTTTAGAAGGAGTTTGGCCTGTATATAAAGAGAGAGAGCAGTACATTGGAAAAGTATTTTCCCAATTTTTTACGGCAGTTTTTACACACGGTTTGGATGATTCAGCTTTTTACAGATAGCTGACATTATTTATTTGCGCAAAAGCGCAACAAAAAAGCCTTTGGAAACATATTGGTATTATAAATTAGAAAAAATTGAATATTAATAAGTTGAAAATATTGTATACATTGTCGCTGGACTCGACAATTAGAAAATGAATTTAATCAAATTCTGTTTTTCGCTTTTGAAAAATAGGTATATATAAATTATTTATAAATGCACTGAAAGCTGCCAAAAAAAATTTAGTTCAATATTGTTTGTTTTTTTATATTTCACGGAAGAGATAAATACTTGCGCGAGGTATTGTGAAATAAAACAAAGAATTTCGAGGACTGTGATAAAAAATAAAGAGTTTTAAATAAATCGTTAATAAGAAAGAAATATAAAATTACGTATTATAAGATAATACGACGAAAACTTTTTAAAAAGTTGATTGACTTTGGTTTTTTTGTAGATTTTATCTTTTTTATATAGTTATTAAATTTTTTAAAATTAGTTTTATTGCACATTTTCCCTAGTTGTATAAAGATTATGTATAAAATAACTAATTGCATTTTAATATGGAACACATGCGTGCAATATAAATATTATCGATTGTTGTAAGTTTCGAATCTATTTTCTTGAAAACTTCTGCTCTTATTACGCTAAGATTGTCAATTTTTAAATAAATCTTTGACACAGATATATCGTTACTATAAAACTTTTCTAAGAGTATGCATTATATCTGCTTTTAAAATTTTTATAAGTTCATTGTAGAATTAAATGTCTTGTATATGAATTTTAATAAATTTGATATGATGATCATTACATTACAATTTTTAATTTTGTTATTCATTTAATCTTGATCACAAAGATCACTGAACCTTTCTTCCTTAAAATAGATGCGAATTATTTTCCGTCAATAGGTGACAAAAATATGTCAAAAAAATAATACAAAAAATAATTTAACACGTAATTTTGAAAAAAAATTGTAGCAAAGAAATTATAATTGTCCACCTTGTGTTATAGTAAAGCCTTAAATTACAGAATTTTAAATAATAAATAAATTAATTTTAAATTCGGTCTAACTGGAGTTTGAAACAGTTAAAATTTATAATATTCGAATCTAACACAAATTAAATTAATTATAAGTCAAATCGATTAAATTTTGAATAGAAAATTGGGTAAATTGAAGTTTGGATTAGTTGAAATCTAAATTAATTGTTGACTCATAAATCCTTGGAAATTAAAAAAAAAATTAGAGCAATTTAAATTCCAATTAATTTAAAGAATGTTATAGTAAATATTAAAATTGAGATAAATTAGGTCGATATAAACTCGCATTGTTGGAATTTAAATTCAATAAAATTTGAAAATTGTCAGAATTTAATCGATTAAAATTTGGATAAGTACAGATTTGGATTAATTTAATTTTTGAATCTGTGAAAATTTGGATCTAAGTGCTAAAATTTGATTAAATTACAATTTTAATTAAATGTAAGTTGGTATTCATAAAATTCTGAATAGATAAAAGTTTGGATTAAAAAATTTGACTAAAATTACTCAAATTTCGGATTTAGGTCAATAAATGTTTTGGCTAATAATTGCATTAAAAATAAATCAATAAACTCCAACAGTTTTCAATAGATTCAATAGTTTTTAATTATTCTCTTTAAATTTTATAATTATTCTTTAATTTTTTAAAATTATTTTGTCCTGTTGTCGATTATTGTCGCCAGTTCTCTGGCGAATTTTTCTGTCGATTGTCAATTTTTTTTCACATTTCTTAATTAGGGTAAAAGTACCAATTACTGTTATGTGAAATCGAAGTCCGATAAAATATTGGAAAAGAAGATAAATATAAATGAAAGATAAATATTTGACTGATTTTAAAAACACTCTTGTTATTTATTGAAGTAGAAACCACTAATTAAAATATTAAAAGAAATGATGTATTCTTAAAAATAACAAATTTATAAATAATACTCTGTGCTGGTATTACTACGAACCTGCACCAATTACTGTGTCCCAATTACTGCGACGAGAATAACGTGTATTTGAAGGTTAGGTTGTTCGCAGTAATAGAAACACGTGCATGTTCCAATTACTGCGATAGGTTGTAATTTAAACTTGAATAATTAAATAGTCAATTATTTAAATGTACATCTTAATTGGCAATTGTGTTGAGTAAGGTTTTAAATAATTTTTTCAGTTAATTTAAATTAATTTTTAACTCTTAAAAAGTGCATAATAACGTTTTTCAAAACAATTGCAGTAATTGGTGCATTTACAGTAATAGGTACATCTACCCTATTTTCTTTAATATTTAATTATTTTAGTCATTTTGTAATTTTTCTTTCTATTATTAAATATTTTCTTAAAATTTCAATTTATTACTTTAATTTTTAATTATTTTCCTAAATTCTCAATTATTTTTCTTAAAGTTTCAATTGCATTCTTGTTTATCAATATTATTTTATTCAATATTCAATAATTCTCGCAATTATCAATTATTTTGTTGAAATTTCAATAAAATTCTTAAATTTCTAATTGATTTCTTCAATCTTCATTTATTATTTACAATTTTTTTCATAATTTTCATCAGTTTTCAATTGACAATTTATTATTCTCCTTCAATTTTTTTTTAATTATTATCTAATTATTTTCATCAATATTTAATTATTTTCGTCATATTGTAATTTTTTTTTTAATTATCAATTATTTTCTTGAAATTTCAAATTTATTTCTTCAATTTTTAATTATTTTCTTCAATTATTTCCATAATTTTCATCAGTTTTCATTTGACAATTTATTATTCTCCTTTAATTTTATAATTATTCTCTTATTTAAAAAAAAATTTTTTTTTCGAATGCCGATTATTCTCACCATTATTAGAATTTTTTTCAATTCTTAATTATTTTTTTTAATAGTTAACTATTTTCGACAACATTTAACTATTTTCGTCATATTGTAATTTTTCTTTTAACTATTTTCTTAAAATTTACATTTAATTCTTTAATTTCAAATATATTTCTTCAATTCTCAAATATAATGTTTAATTTTCAATTATTTTTATCGATTTTCAATTAATTTCTCAATATTCAATAATTTTTGGATTTTTAATATTATTTTTTTCACTCATAAAAATTGTTTTAAAAATTTAATTCAATTATTCATTTCTAGAACTTTTCTCTTCAATTCTCAGTTATTTTCTTCAAATTTAAATTCCACTTTTTAATTTCCAATTATTTTCTTTAAACTTCAATTCCATTCTTTCATTTTTAAATTGCTTCTTTCAATTTTCAATTATTTTTCCAATTTTAATTATTTTTTTCGATTTTTATTCCAGTTTTTAAATGTGCAATTATTTCCAACAATTATTAAATTCGTTTAATTTTCTTAACTTTTCAATTTGAAAGTTTTTATTTTCTTTAATTTAATATTTCTTTTTAAATGTTTTCAATTATTTTCTTCAGTTGTCTATTTAATCTAGTCATTTTTCGAATTTGGTTTTCAATTGACAATTATTTTCGTTATTTTTCACGAATTTTCTATAACTTTTTAAATATTCTCATCATTTTTCAATTATTTCCTACAATTTTTTCGATTTTTATCTTAAAATTTTATAATTACTCTTTGATTTTTTAAATTATTCTGTTTAGTTGTGTATTAATCTAGCCATTTCTTGAAGTTTGTTTTCAATTGTCAATTATTTTCGTAATTTTGTAATTTTGTTTTTTGATTAACAATTAGTTTTTTCAAATTTTAATTTAATTCTTAAATTTTCAATTAATTTCCTCAATTTTTTATTATTTTTTTCAATTTCAATTTATTTTTTCGATTTTCAATCCAGTTGTACAATTTGCAATATTATTTCCAACAGTTTTTCATATAATTTTTCAACTATTTTGTTGAAATTTAATATTTATTGTTTAATTTTTAAACTATTCTTTTCAATTGTGTAATTATGTGGTCATTTTTTTAATTTTGTTTTTAACTGTCAATTATTTTCGTCATTTTTCAGATATACTGTGGATATATATATTCTTCAATTTTGTAATTTTTATTATTTAAATTTGCAAAAATTTACAGTTCTAAATAACCAACAACAATGCAAAGTTTGTTGCAAGTAGATTAATAATTGACAAGTTGAAAATTGGATTGTTTGAATTTAAGATTAATTGAAATAAAATCAAATAAAAATACATTCAAAAGGTAAATTAAAATAAAAAGGTAAAAATTTCAATTTCTGAGTAATCAACCAATAAAAATTCAGCATGTCAGAAAGAAAATAAATACATTTTCCTACTTTACCAACAATGTCAACGTGTCTTTTCAAAACTTTCAAAACAATATTTAGGTTATGTTTGCACCACGTCAACACTGTCAACAGTCAAGTTTATTTATCAACAACCGCCGGGAATCAAAGAATAAAACAGAAAATAGTGTCTTTCAGAAACAGAATACTTTGTATGAACAAAAATTAGAGAATTTGGTTTAAAAAATTAAATCTAAATGGTACGAGTAACTTTTCTGCATCCTGATTTGGGTGTTGGTGGAGCTGAGAGGTTAGTTGTTGATGCCGCTCTTGCTTTAAAAAATAAAGGACACGAGGTGAAATTCGTGACAACTCATCATGATCCTGATCATTGTTTTATTGAAACCAAAGATGGTACTATACCAGTAACAGTTTATGGTGATTGGTTGCCAAGACACATCTCCGGACACTTTTTTGCACTTTGTGCCTACATTCGAATGGTGAGAAAATAATAATTTTTATTACACAAGGAACTCTCTAATTTTCTCCTAATTTAATATTTCCATCTCAAACTTCTTCTTAACTAAGAAATAATCGTTATTTTCCATTTTTTACGGTTAAAGTTATAAATAATATAAATTTGTTTTCCCCAGATCTATGCGGCACTTTGTATAATATTTTTGGAGAATCTTCCTGATATTGTTGTCTGTGATCTAGTGTCTGTATGCATTCCAATACTCAATCTTCGAATCCCGTACGTTTTATTTTATTGTCATTTTCCGGATCAGCTGTTGACCAGCGAAGGTAGTTTTTTAAAAACTATTTATCGCGCACCTCTCAATTATTTTGAAGAATACACGACAGGAAAAGCTCAAAAAGTCCTGGTGAACAGTCGATTTACTCAGGGAGTATTTAAAAGAACTTTCAAGAGATTAAAAATTGAGCCAGAAGTTTTATATCCATCGGTCAACACAGATTTCTTCGACAAGGCGAGAATTTTGCCTCTGGAAAGAGCACTAGATAAGAAATTGCCGGAAAATAGTTGTGTTCTGCTTTCCATTAATCGATACGAGAGAAAGAAAAATTTAAATCTCTGTATAGAGGCACTTGCGGCTCTTAAAAATATTCTCACCACAGAAGAATTTGACACGATATATTTAATTGTTGCTGGAGGATATGATAAAAGAGTAGAAGAAAATGTTGAGTATCATTTGGAGTTAATTGGACTTGCGGATGAATTGCAAGTGACGGACAAAATTATTTTTCTCCGTTCTCCCTCAGATTTGGATAAGGTTTCAATTTTAAATCACTCTGACATTATTTTATATACTCCGTCAAACGAACATTTTGGAATTGTACCACTTGAAGCGATGTATGCTGGAAAGCCTGTTATTGCCAAAAATTCAGGAGGTCCAACAGAGTCGATTAAAAACGGTGTTACTGGATTTTTAACGGAATCAACCACAGACGATTTTGCTAAAAAGATCGCTATTTTAATTCGAGATAAGGAGGCAAGGATTCAATTCGGACAAGCTGGAAAAGAGAGATTTATGAAAAAATTTAGTTTTGATGCATTTAGCATGCAGTTAAATACAACGGTACAAAATCTATTAGAAAATGAAAAAGAACGATAGGGAGAATTGAATACTCTTCTGTTATTTTTAGTAAAAAAAAATAATAATTTGTTATTTTTTAAATTAATAACCTTCAGAAAAAATTTTAATTGAAAAAAATGTATTTAAATTGATTAAAAACCGCTTAGACGAGTTTATTTTTGTTAACGAAATTTATTGCTTTTTAATATATTGTATTTGTTATTCAAATTTTATATCAATCGAATTAGTAATTTTTCGAAAATTAAAAAATTTGATTATTTAAACATTAATATACCGAAATTAAAATCTTCGTAAATTGTAAATAAATGTTCGAACGAACAAAAAATGTTTTTTTTTTCGTTTTTTATTGGTGAAAATGTAACTTAATTCTCATTGAAATTAATTATTTATTTAAAATAGATAAGTTTAAATTTATACTCTAGAATTGACATTTGTAGTCCTTAATATAAGTATAATTTTTGAAATTATTTTCATCGCTTGGAATACAATTATAATTTGTATATAATTAGAATTCTAAATACAATTAAGAATTTGTATATTTGTAAGAAAAGTGAAATAAATTTGTAACTATACCTATTTTTATTTTTTCATATTTGAGCGATTTTTTTAAAACTATTAACTTCAAAAGTTAAATTATAAAGAGAGTCAAGATTACTAATCTATAAAACAAACTTTCAATTGACAATTTTTGTATATATTAGGTAATATGTAATTATTTTCAACAAATGTGTATATTGAGATCAAAATCAACAATGGAAATGTTAAGTCCTTAGTTTTGTCTAATTGTTAACAAACTTTTAATACAATATCACTAAAAGAAACTGCTATTTATTACAGTTATTTATTTCATTAAACTCAAAAATATCAGCAAACGTTCTAACAAAATTAAAATAAAATGAGACATTTCTAAATTTTTAAGATAAACCGGTCAGTGCACAAAGACAAAAGTTGATTAAACTGAAACAAATTATCATATTTCGTATAAACATAATTTATGATTGACTAAAATCACTTATTTAAAGGACAAACAGATTTATAATTGTCGATTTGATTTAATTATCACCTAAGGGTATAAAGAAATATAACGTTAATAGTCATTGTTAAGTTGTTACCTAGAGAACAAAGGACGCTCAAAACAAAGATCTTAAAAATCTGAAATAATTAATTAAATTAATACATAAACTCAATAATTATTACTCACAGACATAACTCGATCTTATTTTCTGTAATCGCAACAATCTATTCACTTTTTCACAACATTTCTCAGTTTATTAACACAAACGAAAATCTGTAAACATTGGGTTGAATGCAACTGAAAATCAAGTGAAAATTTTTAAGAGCATTTAAATTTGCAGTGTTGCCAAAATAAGGAACAATTCAGAATCCAGTAACGGCTTTTAGGAGTAAATGGGCTCCTCAGTGAATTACTTAACTTTTAAAAAATATTGTCATTTTTTCTTTAATATGTGCATTTTAAATGTTTTTGAAATAACATTTAATTCTATTATATATTTTATAACAATTTTTGGGTTCTATTTCTATCAGAAAAGTTTTGAAGGAAAAAAAAATGTTCGACTGATTACAGAACAAATCCACCAATCATGGATTGCAAAATGCTCAGCGGAAACACAATTGGCCTAGAAAATTTAGCGCATTATTTTAAAATGATAAAAAATGTATTTCTAATAAATATTGATAGACAACTATAATTGTGTATGCATTAAATGTTTAATCCTATCATTTTTTACAAGTACAAAATTTTTTATTAAATAATTTTTATGTAAGATATATAAAAAAGATTTTAAATATTTTGTATTGTATCTAATTTTATTCTTTTGCAAAATATTTGTTTTGTGCTATATTTTTTATTTTACACACTTGATAATAATTTGATAATTGAACTAATATGTTTTATTAAAAAAAAGAATATTTGTTAAGTGTATTGATATAAATCTACGAGTATTTTGTTTTTAATATAAAACTTTCATTATAAAAACTCATGTAAAAACTATTTAACGCGCGGATCGCGCGTAAACGTAACGGCATAAACATGAATGTCAAAACAGCTCCGTCTCCAAAAGAAGTTCAGGTAAGTCGTTAAATACATTAAAAATAATTTTAATTTACACTTCAATTTATGTAAATATTGTTAGAGAAATAATTCTTCCAAAAGCCGTCGTTTAACAAAGCTCTGAAAACCAAATTTGCCGGTAAACGAAAGCGTGAAAATTTTAAGGTTAGAATGCTAATTTCGCATTTTTGTCATATTTCACTAATAAACAAAAAAAATTTACATGAAATTCAAAGTTTAATTCTCATTTGATAATT
Organism: Ganaspis brasiliensis; assembly: GCA_037103525.1. NCBI lineage: Eukaryota > Metazoa > Arthropoda > Insecta > Hymenoptera > Figitidae > Ganaspis > Ganaspis brasiliensis. The sequence goes on from JAZKLR010000082.1 coordinate 1,053,941, forward strand.
GTTAACAAACTTAATATTTAGTTAAAAATATTAAAGAGAATAATAGGGTGATATGACTATTTTTTAAGTTAAAGAGGTTAGAAATCATGTCAAAAATTCGAAATATGTTTATTATTTACCGACAAATATTCTGAAAATCCTTTCTTTTACTGTTTTTTTCCAATACTTTTTTCTATTTAATTACGCGAAGAATATCGGAAAAATTTGACTTGCATAATTAAGAAATTATGTCAACTAAATAGTCTTGTCTTTTGAAAAATGTTTACACATTTTTGTGAAATATTTACTATTCAGAAACCTAGTTAATAATTTTATTTAATTTTCTACTTTTTCAGGAATTTCAGTTTAAACAATCTAGCCGTCACCAATTATCAGAAAAATTTGAACCTGTTCCCTTAAATTGCAGTTTAGTATCTGCAGATGGAAAGCGAGGGATACTTTACATTGGTCATCAAAAAATAATAACAGTTGTAAAGCTAGGAAACGAAGGAAATCTTGAGTGGAAAATTGATCTGAATTTCCCTGATTTCATTTCAAGATTATCTCTGAATTGTGATTGTTCACTTTTGGCTGTGACATTTTCTGGACCTTCAGTTTTAATTTACTCAGCTGCATCTTTGTGTAAAAATGTAAGGGATTTTAAATTAAAACTCTTATTTAAGTTTAAATTAGCATTAATTTTAACGATTTTAATAATTTCAGCTCATATAAATAAGGATAGTAACTTTATGCAAGCTGTATAATCGCATAATTTCTTAAGCTTGTCTAAAATGAGAAACTATCGTGTTTCTACATCTCCTTCATCTTTCAAAACTTAATTTTTAATCGCACAATTATGCATAATTTCAAATGCATTTTTTTAAAATTGTCTCTAATTTTTCAATATAAACACATACTCCATTATTTTGAAATTAGATAATTTTAATTTACACTGTTTTTATTTTTAAAACTATGTAAAATCGATTAGTATACCTTATTATTTTTCTCTAAAATTATACAACACTAGCAACATTAACAAACTTTGCATTGTTGTTAGTCATTTAAATCTATAAATGTTTGCAAATTCAAATAATGAAAATTACGAAATTGAAGAATATATGATCTGAAAAATGACCAAAATAATTGACAGTTGAAAATAAAATTAGAAAAATGTCTAGATTAATACACAATCGAACAAAATAATTTAAAAAACCAAAGAATAATGATAAAATTGGAGAAAATACGTGAAAAATGACTAGATTAATACACAACCAAACAAAACAATTTAAAAAACTAAAGAATAATCATAAAATTTTAAGGTAATCATTGAAAATTGCGGAAAATAACTAATAATTGAAGGGAACTGTTTAAAAAAGACGAAAATAATTGAAAAATCAAAGTGAATATGTGAAAAATGACGACAATAATTGTCAATTGAAAACAAAAATTCAAAAAATGACTAAATTAATTCACAACCTAACAAAATAATATAAAAAACCAAAGAAAAAGTTCAAAATTTGAAGATAATAATTTAAAATTGAAAAAATTGTAGGAGATAATTGAAAATTGGGAAAAATAATGATAATAATTGAATACAATAGTTAAAAAATGATGAGAATAATTTATTAAAAAATTGAAAGAAATATGTAAAAAATGAGGAAAAAAAATGTCAGTTGAAAACAAAATTTGAAAACTGACTAGATTAATACACAACAAAATAAAATCATTTAAAAATCAAAGAATAATTATAAATTATTAAGATAATAATTGAAAATTCAAAAAATTGTAGGAAATAATTGAAAATTGAAGAAAACAGTTCAAAAAAGACGAGAATAATTGAAAAATTGAACAAAATATGTGAAAATGACGAAAATAATTATAAAAATTAAACAAGAAATATTAAATTTAAAGAGAACAGTTCGAAATTGAAAAATGAAGAAAATTATAGGAATAATTGTTGGAAATTGAGGAATGGAATTGAAATATATGAAATATACTTAAAAATTAAAAAAAAAGTAATTGAAAAAAGCCGGGAATTAATGAATATGCAAGAAAACAAGTGAAAATTGGGAATTAGAAAATTAAATGGAAATTTCAAGAATAATTGAAAAAAATTTAACAAGAAATATTAAATTTAAGGAAAATAAAAAATTGCAAATTAAAAAATTAAGAAAATTATAGGATAATTTGTTGGAAATAACTGCACATTTAACAACTGGATTGAAAATCGAAAAAATAATTAAAATTGAAAAAATAATGGAAAATTGAAGAAATCAATAAAAAATTGAGGAATTGAATTAAAATTTATGAAATATATTTAAAAATTAAAAAAAATCTTTAAAAAAAGCCGAGAATTAATGAATATGAAAGAAAACAATTGAAAACTGAAGAATGGAAATAAAAATTGAAGAATAGAATAAAAAATTAAAGAAAATAATGGAACAATTTTTTTTAATATGGAAAAATAACTTAGAATTGAAGATACAGTACTCTCTCACTAAGTGCCCGCTCAGTAAGTAGCCGTTCCCCTTCACACATATTTTTACACACACATTATTTGCTCCCCACCATAGCAAACGCGGTAAAATGAAAGTCAATTTCAAATTAGCAACTTCAAGTGTTAGAAAAATGACAGATAATTAAATAACCAAAAATAGACGTAAACAAACCTAAGAGTTAACTCTATAAAGATTGTTTGCAATGAATTAATAATTGTAGCCAATAAAAAATTTGAATTCTAAAAGAAAAAAGAAAATTTATCGTTGATCAATTTTTAACTAAATTTGTAATTTTATATGTAGTGACATTTTTAATATTTTAGGCAAGTTAATAATGAAATTTTAACCCATCGAAATTTATGAGTTCCAGTGATGATAATTCTTTTTCCGGCATTAATTTGGGTTTTAAAATGAAACTAAGTTGTAAAACTAAGTTGAACAAAGTTGTAAATTAAAAAAAAACATTTTTTCTGATGGATTTTAGAATTTTTATTTTTGTAAAAAATCACAAGTTTTTAAAATCCAAAAAGTAATGTTTTCAGAATTCTAAAACAAGCCTATAAAAATTGTGGAAGAAGTTTAAATTTCAAACATTACAATTTTTTAAAGAATACAGATGCTAAGCTAGTCAAAATTATATTCCTATTTTTTTTATGATACGGTAATTTTAGATCTCTAAACTATATATATTTTAAAAAACATTATTAATACCTACAAAAGGGTTAAAAGTTAACAAGTGACTCTCCTTAATTTTATTTTTCCTTATTCTTAATTTTCAGGAAACAAAGATATCTAAACATTTTTTAAATATTCTCTTCAGTCATTTTAAATTTGCCGCGAACCATTTCGTTTTCGAGTTTATTTACATTCAATTGTTTTACATGAAATCTACATATAATGCAATAGAGAGTGGGGGCTCTCGATAAGTAACCATTTTATTCCCCTACAGCCCCATTTTCGGTCACTTAGTGAGAGAGTACTGTAGTTTTAGAGTTGAATAATTGAATTGGAATTTAAAAAAAAAAATTGTGAGTAAAAAAATAATTATAAAAATACGAAAATTATTGAATATTAAGGAATTAATTGAAAACCGATGAAAATAATTGAAAATTAAAGAAAATATTATGTAATTGAAGAAAGTAATAAAACATTAAAGAAATAAATGGGAAATTTAAGAATTAAATGGAAATTTTAAGAAAATAATTGATAATTAATAGAAAAATTACAATATGACGAAAATAATTAACTATTAAAAAAAATAATTAACAATGGAAAAAAAATTCGAAAAATGGTGAGAATAATCGGCATTCGAACAAAAGAATTTTTAAAATTAATGAATAATTATAAAATTAATGGAGAATAAGAAATTGTCAATTAAAAGCTCATGAAAATTATGGAAAAAGTTGTAGAAAATAAATGAAAATTAAAGACATCAATTGGAAATTGAAGAATTGTATTGAAATTTCAAGTAAATATTTGATAATTGAGATAATGCGAGAGTTATTGAATTTTGAATAAAATAATTGAAGAAATTAATTAAAAATTAAATAAATAAATTGAAGATTAAGGAATTAAATTAAAATTTTAAAAAAATTGATAATTGAAAGAAAAATTACAACATGACTAAATCAATTAAATATTGAAGTAAATAATTGAGAATTAAAAAAAAAATCGAAAAGTGTCGAGAAAAATCGACAACGGAAAAAAATAATTTAAAAAAATAAAAGAATAATTATAAAACTTAAAGAGAATAATTATATATTGAAAAACTGTTGAAAATTATAGAAAAAATCAGAGATTTATTTATTAATGAAATTTAAATTATTTGAACTGATATTTATAAGTTTAAATTTTAATCAATCAACACGCATTTTTTTAAAAAGTATCTGATTTAAAACAAAAAATATCTATGTGCCAAACTACAGATGAGGATAGAATGAAAGAATGAATGGATCGGGGTTATTATTATAGATTACTAGAAAAAAATACAAAAAATGTTGATCAGTTAAAATTTTTGACAATGACGAAATATGTTCTTCATAATACAAAATTAAAATCATTGTACGTTTGATTGAACAAATATTTAAATAAATACATAATTTAATGTGAATAAAAAACTAAATTTTTAATGAAATGTTAAAAATCTTCTTTTTATTACATTAATTTTTTTAAAAAATCTTGTTAAAACTTAGAAATAAACTACAACTTAATATAAAATAATTTTAAAAACATTTTCCAGTTTAAATTAATTTTTTTACGTAAAGGGTTTACACCCAGTGTTCGTGAAATACGACAAATGACAAAATTAAATGCAAACGAAAAAATGATTTTTAATCATCTTATCTTGATTTAATAAAAGTCTCCCTTGATGGAATTGTAGTTTAAAGTTCAAGCTTTCATTTAAACGTACGGACAAGTTTCTATCAACTCTTGTTCTCTTTTTATTCAAAATCAAATTTGGTCAAAAACACATTTTCTGCCTTTTTGACACTAACTATCTCAAAAACTAGACGTGATAGAGATTTTTCTTTTCAGATTCGTAATCAGCGTGAAAAAATCTGCCCAAAGTAATAAGATATATCTTTGGGTCAGAAATAAAGTTTATTTTTGTCGGACAGTGGTACCCATGATTGTATAAAAACAATTATGCATTGTATACCCTAATAAAAGGACTGAATATCTAGCTACATTTTTTCCATGTCAATTTGATCTTTTTTCATGCTTTCTTTCGTTTATTGTTTTTGCGGTATTTCTAGCGTTAAGAGAAAAACTTAGTAGACAAATATCTATATTTCATGAGAATATATTGTATTATTTTTCAATTTTTAATGTATAATTTATATTTTCTAATTGCATAATTGTCGCATAATTACACGAAATTTAAGAATTTATGTTAGCCTTGCTTTAATTCTAATATTAAACTTAAATTCCATTCTAAAGTATTTCTAATTTTTTGCAGGTTTTGGATTTACTTCACGAAATACGGCTTTCCAGTTCAAGTGGAGACATTACTGTCTTCGACCTTCGCTGGAATCCTGCCGTTCCAGGAATGCTCTGCACGATTGCGAGTGATAACACGATAGGAAGTTTCCAAGTGAATGCTGATAGAAAGGCAGGTTTTGTAGTGACGGGATCAGAAAGAATCCAAGGAGTAGAAGCTCTCTGTGCAGCATGGAGTCCAAAAGGAAAGCAAATAGTAGTAGGTTGTCGAAATGGAAGTGTCATCCAGTTGAAACCTGAATTAAAACTTGCGAGAGCGATTCCAGGTCCTAATCCGAGTATGGGAAGTGTCGTGGCAATTCTCTGGGTCAGTAATTTCCAATTTTGTGCAGCTTATCAAGAACCTGGAGAGCAGCGTGTTAGTGTTATGATTGTGGACGCACCAAAGGGCGAAACAGTGGGGAGGTTTACAAATTATGAAGATGTTACCTACGGAGGAACCCCCACTACTCGATATTATTTTGATTATATTCCCGAATGGGGAGTTATTATTGCAGCGAGCAGCACGAGTAGCGAAGTTGCTGTTTTAGGAACCAATGACAATGGAAATTCTTGGGAACAATGGCAACCCATTGACAGTAGAAGAGCTGAACTTCCTCTGGTTGTGACAGATGAATCATTCCCGGTTGGATTAGCTATTGACAGATCTTCAACTGGTACTGTTGCTTTAAATGCGGAAACAAATCTTCCAAATCCTGTTCCTGTACTTCATATACTGGGAACTTCCGGACAACTTTGCAGTTTTCATATCATTTATTTTAAACCCGATTGTCCTGCAATTTGTGCTCCTCCTTCGGAGTTTGTTCCTGCACCACAAGTACCAATTTTACCAGGTTTGAACTGTTTCAATCATAAAATTAATCTATCTATAATAATAATCTACAAGATTCATTCTTTCATTCTGTCCACGCCTGAAGTTTGGTACTTAAATATTTTTTTGTTTTAAATTAGTTACGTTTGAAAAAATGTATATTTTTAAATTAATTATAAATTATATGAATATTATTTTATGTACAGTGCCGTCAAGCAGGATTTGCCCACCCATTAGAATTTTTGTCTTTACAAAAAGTTTTATATTTTGTAAACTAATAAAGATAAAACAGTAAATGAGGGCTTCTCTTAAAGCTTATGTACTCTACTTTTAGGATATCTAAAGAGCGAAAAGAATTGTTTTCATTACTTAATTAATATTAACAATAGTCAAAAATTTCCATGTTTTTTGAAAATTTCAAACTGATATATTTTTTAAACAGATCATTACATTTTTTAAAAGGTAATTTTATCACCTTTAAAACGAATTTTTAAAAATTGTTCTGCGATTTTTTTAAACAAAGATATAGTTAATTGTTTAAAAAAAACAGCACTTTTTTAAATTATGCATAAGTTCAGAACGGTTGATTTTGGAAAAAAATTATTCAAAACAAAAACGTGCCTTCTTATGTGTAAAATCAGAAAAAAATATTTAGAATGAAAAAGAGAAAAATTTATTTTACCATATTTTGAGTTTTTAACATTGGTCGAGTCCATACCAAGTGATCACACCAATTTCAGTCATATTGAGTAATATTTACGAAATTGATATTTTGGGTTCCTTTAGGAGTAAAAAAAATAAATTTTAATTATTTTTAAAAAATTCAAAATATTTTCGAAAATATTCAAATTCAAAATTTTGAGTACTATTTTTTTTGTTTTATCATAACTTCTGTAATTTTGAAGCAATTGAGATCATTTTTTTTTAAATTACTCGTATTTAAATACTCTTTCAAGAAATATTATAATAATTAAGAAATTGTTTATAATTAAATTTTTATTAAAAAAATTAAATTATTTATTTAAACAAAATCTAAAGTATATCATCGTTCTTTTTCAAAAAATTCATAAACATAGCCTATAATGTGCTTAAAAATTTAAGCCAAAGAAAAAGATGGTATGTATTATAGTTTTTGAGAAAAAAATTATTAAGTTATGCTAGCGCGGCGCGGACCGGAGTCACCGCTACTCAACGCGTAGTTCCGTAGTAACCGAAATGTATGTATATTATTACATAATATAAATACAGTTAATCGTCATGTTTATTTTTTTATTTTACAAATTGTGCTGTGCACAGAATTTGAAAAAATTTTTGTTTCAATTTTATTCTCAAGGGGTACGAAGGAATGAAATTTTTGTGTACCTTTAATAATCATAGCTTGATTAAATCTTTCACTTAACAATTGTTTTTCAGCTTCATATTCTGCGTAATTACAAAATTCTACATTAATTTTCTCTAAACTGGATTTTGCCCACTCGTATAAGTCAAGAGGAGTAACAATTTGATTGTTTAATGGTCGTTGTAAACTTGCTTCTTTCAACTATTTTCAAACTATTTTTATCATTCTTTAAGGGGAGAGATAGGTGAAATTTTAACTCAACAAAATTTTTGATGCTCAGAGGTGTCATTTTTTTTTCTTACATCAATTAAGATGTAGAATTATGGTATTACATAAAAATTAAAAAACAATATTTTTTTGGTCATTTTCAAAATTTTATTTTTCAAAATCCATACGATGGATTGTAGAAAATCATTTAAAAATCCCACAAAAAAATTGTCGATGGAAAAAATGAAAATTGCGAAAGAGGTTTAATTTTTAAAATTTAAGTTTTTCTTAGAATAAATTTCTCAAACTCCGCAAATTATTTGTTTCTCTATTTTTGACATTACCCCATAATTTTAGGTCTAAAATTGCATAAGAAAAAAAATTAACACCCCTAAACATCGCGAATGTTGATAATTTTACCAGTCCATTATTTTTCTTTCTTCAGTTTTAAATTATTTTAATTATTCACTTATTTTCACTTATTTTTACCAGTTTTTAATTATATTAATTATTTTTCAATTGATTTAACAAATTTTCAATTATTATTCTTAAATTTTAATAATTTTCCCAATTTTTAGTTATTTTTATTATTTTTCTATAAATTACCAATTTTTTAATTACTTTTTTTTACTTTAATTATTTTCTCCGATTTTTTTAATTCTAAAGTTTGATGTCCATGTACTATGAAAAGATCAGTGTGACTTTCTGAAGCTTATAATTTAAATATAATACACTAACTATATTTACCTTATGTAAAAATATACATACATTTCGGTTACTACGGAACTACGCGTTGAGTAGCGGTGACTCCGGTCCGCGCCGCGCTAGCATAACTTAATAATTTTTTTCTCAAAAACTATAATACATACCATCTTTTTCTTTGGCTTAAATTTTTAAGCACATTATAGGCTATGTTTATGAATTTTTTGAAAAAGAACGATGATATACTTTAGATTTTGTTTAAATAAATAATTTAATTTTTTTAATAAAAATTTAATTATAAACAATTTCTTAATTATTATAATTTTTCTTGAAAGAGTATTTAATTACGAGTAATTTAAAAAAAAATGATCTCAATTGCTTCAAAATTACAGAAGTTATGATAACACAAAAAAAATAGTACATAAAATTTCGAATTTGAATATTTTCGAAAATATTTTGAATTTTTTAAAAATAATTAAAATTTATTTTTTTTACTCCTAAAGGAACCCAAAATATCAATTTCGTAAATATTACTCAATATGACTGAAATTGGTGTGATCACTTGGTATGGACTCGACCCATTTCTTTTTAATTAGTCAGAAGTTCAGAACGGTTAATTTTCGAAAAAAATTATTAAGAACAAAAATGTGCCTTATGTGTAGAATCAGAAAAAATAATAATAATCTTAATAATTTTTTTCCAAAATCAACCGTTCTGGACTTATGCATAATTTAAAAAAAGTGCTGTTTTTTAAAACAATTACCTATATCTTTGCTAAAAAATGGTAAATAATTTTTAAAAATTCGTTTTAGAGGTGATAAAATTACCTTTCAAATGCATTATCTGCCAATAAAATGTGATGATCTGTTTAAAAAATACATCAGTTTGAAATTTACAAAAAAAATGGAAATTTTTGACTATTGTTAATATTGATTAAGTAATAAAAACAATTTTTTTTCTTTTGCTCATTAGATATCTTAAAAGTAGAGCACATAAGCTTTAAAAAAAAGCCCTCATTTATTGTTTTATCTTTATTAGTTTACAAAATATAAAACTTTTTGTAAAGACAAAATTTCTGATGGGTGGGCAAATCCTGCTGGATGGCACTGCATCTATAATATATAATTATTAATTGCCTTTTATAATAAAAATAGAATAACCCTTCCGTGCCCTAATCAAACTTTATGTACAAAAATTAATTTTTTGTCTCTAAAATATAATTTAGGATATAAAAATTAAATAAATTAAAAAATCTATTTTTTATTTAAAATTTTTTCCTCAACAACTAATTAACGTGTTTTAATTGAATAGCAAATTTACTTGAAAAGCAAGCACCATTTTTAAATATTTTATAAGTGTCTTAAACACCTTTCTAAAATAATTTCTGCATTTATTAATGCATGATTAAAAATATGTTTGTTTCAAAACTTCCAACGTTATTTTTATTTAAAAAAAACTTCTAAATTAAATTTCTTTAAATAAATGTTGTGTTCTAGATCTCAAAATGCTTCTTTATTATTGCATGAGGAAATTATTATTAAACTTATTTAATTTCTAATTAAAAATTAGATAAAAGAGATCAATTAAAATTAGAGTAATTTGATGAGAACCAATTTAACAGCATTTACAGAAAATAAGGTTAATAAAAAAATATAGTTTACTCTAAAATATTGAACTGACATTTCGATGCACAAAATTTTAGTGAATAAAAATCTAATTCTATCAACACAAACATTACCTAATATGTTCATGCGAAGAAGTTTAAATTGATTGGTACCTATTTTGATTATTAAAAATTGAGATCTTTGAAATTTCGAAATAATCACTTACTAATGGAAATCTAAAACAATAGTTAAAGATTATATTTAAGTTTTAATTTATTGAAGTTTCAACTAAATATCAATTTCAGTTAAGTAAATAAAAGTTTTAATTTATACTTATTCTAATCAAACTAATCTTTATTTTATCATTATTTCAAAACTTTCTTTGATGCAAATAACAACTCATTTAAATTTTTATTGGTTTAGGATATAATTATCTAAATTTTAATCAATCATTTGTCAATTATTTTCTTTAATATATAATTATTTTAGTCATTTTGTAATTTTTCTTTCAATTATCAACTATTTTCTTAAAATTTTAATTTAATTCTTCAATTCTCATTTATTTTCTTCAATTTTCAGTTGCAATTTTTGTTTTTCAATTATTTTGTTCTATATTCAATAATTCTCTTATTTTCTCAATTATTAATTATTTTCTTGAAATTTCAATACAATTCTTCGATTTTTATTTATTTTCTACAATTGTTTCCATAATTTCCATCAGTTTTTAATTGGCAATTTATTATTCTCTTTCAATTTTATGATTATTCATTAATTTAAAAAAAATTTTTGTTTAAATGCCGATTATTCTCACCATTTTTCGAATTATTTTTCAATTATTAATTTTTTTTTAATAGTTAATTATTTTCGTCAATATTGAATTATTTTCATCATATTGTAATTGATATTTAAATCATTAGAAATTGAGATCTTTAAAATTTCGAAATAATTATTTTTAATGAAAATCTAAATTAGTAATTAAGAATCAATATATATTTAAGTTTTATTTTATGAAAATTTGAATTCATCTAAATTGTTATTGGTTAAAAGGCTTTAAATTATCTAAATTTTAATCAATTCTTGCGTTTTTATTATTCTGAATATTAATAATTATACATTTAAACTTTTCACAATATTATTAAGTTTTTTTTAATATAAATTTCACTTAATTTCAAATTTTACTTAACTTTCAATTATCTAAATTTTAATCAATCCTTGCGTTTTTATTATTCTGAATATTAATAACTAAACATTTAAACTTTTCACAATATTAAGTTTTTTTTAAATATAAATTTCACTTAATTTCAAATTCCATTAGGCCCAATTTTCATTGATTCAAATTATAGTCTAAATTATTATTTTCAAAATTTGGACTGATTAAAGCTTTAATAATAATAATAATTTATTTCACTGCACGCCCTTTTCAAGGACCTTTACAATTTCCTCCAAATACATTATTTTCACCTTATTTAATTTAATATTATTCCGTCTATCATTTAACAGTTATCTCCTCTTAACCTTATTTCTACATTCTTTATAAACATACATAATTCTTCCACAATTTCCCCCCTTAATGCTATTACCAATTTTTCTTTTAATTCTTCCTCTTGCCTATCTCCTTTCCATTCACTCATAAATATTTTAACTTTTGCCTCTTGCAATTTCCACGCCTCCGAACAACAAAGCAAATGTAGTAACGTTTCTTCTCCCCAAAAACATAACCTACATGACCATTCCTTATATCCCTTTTTATATGCTCTTCCTACATTCCCGCATCTCATTCTTGCCCAAATTTCTTTACATTCCTTATTTTTGACATATTTTCCCCAGTATTCTGCTCCATTTTCTCCTGGTAAAATTTCTTTGTATAATCTACTAAATGATGATTCCTCAATTGCCTCTCTTTCTTTTGCTAACTCTTTAATCCACCAATTATCTAATCCATTCCTTAATTTGCTATATAACTCTGCAGCCTCACCTCCTTCCCAAATATCTCTGCACACTTCCATAACCTCTAATTCCTCCAAAACCTTTTTTACATTCTCACCCCATTTTGTTGGCTTGTTATTCAAAATAGCTCTCATCTCCTCCCTTAAACATATTTTAGGCCATCTCTCATCTCCCATTCTCATTACATCCCTTACGTATCTGAACGCTCTTTCTCTAACTGTGTACTCTATTCCCACTACTCCTAACTCCGTCCTCCAAAGATACCTTGGCGTATTCCTTGCCACTCCTAGTGCCATTTTACAATATCTTCCCTGAACCTTACCAATGCTTTTCAAGTTTCCCCATCCCCAAGTTTCTACTCCATACGTAGCTACCGCTCTCACTAACGAGTTCATTAAATTAATCCTGTCCTTTCCTTTATCTCTTCCTGACCTTTTGATTAGACCCCACGTTGCATTAGCTGCCTTCTGAGCTCTACTCGCCATCATATTTATTTGTGCTTCCTCTGCATTCCTTGTACTAAACAAATATCCAAGATATTTAAATTCTTTAACTACCTCTAATTTTTCTTTTTTAAAATACCAAGCCTCATTTTGTTTCATTTTACCACCTTTTCTGAATACCATCACTTTTGTTTTTTTTGTGTTAACACTCAATCCATTTCTTGCCACATAACCCTCCAACGTTCTTAACATTTTTTTTAACTCTTCTGCCTCCTCCGCTACTACCGCTATATCATCTGCATACTTCTGAACTCGAATCTTTACATTGCCAATCACCGTTCCTCCTTCTTCTCTTTTTACCCATATATCGTCTATATCATCAATGAAAACATCAAATAAAACCGAACTCAATGCACATCCTTGTCTAACCCCTACTTTCGTCTCAAATTCCCTCGTAACTCTACCTCTTGTTTGTATTTCCGCCTTAGTGACTCTATAAATTTCCTCTATTATCGCGTGCATTCTACCCCTTATGCCTAAAGTCCATATTTTACTCAACATCAACTCCCTATTGACTGTATCATACGCCTTTTGAAAATCTATAAACGCCACATAAAGTTTTCCTCTTTTTCCCACTAATCGTTTATTTATTAGTGCATTCAGCACAAAAATGTGATCTCTAGTACCTCTATTTCTCCTAAATCCTGCCTGACTTTCATTTAGCTTATTCTCCTTATCAATCCAACTATTCAATCTATTCGCCAAAATATTCGTTAACACTTTGTAACCTACATTCAGCAAAGATATCCCCCTGTAATTCCCTACCTTATTTACATCTCCCTCCTTAAACAACGGTATTATTCTAGCTTTTTCCCATCCCTTAGGTAAGGTCCTTTGTTCCAAAATCATGTTTAAAATTGAAGTTATACCTTCTATATCCTCACTGCATAAAATTTTTACACATTCTATTGGTATTCCATCTTCTCCAGTAGCCTTTCCATTACTCATTCTATCTACTGCCGCTCTAACCTCTGCAACACTAATCAATTCGTCTAAAGATTCATCTTCTGATGCAATCATATTTAATCCTATTTCTCTTTTCCAAGGCTTATTTACCTGATCTACCAAAAAATCATCCAACAAACCCTCTTTTAATAAACTTTCGAAATGATCTACCCATTGCTCATCTTTGATATCATTCCCTACCATTTGTCTTTTTGAAACTCTAAATTTATTAATTGCCTCTCACCATTCTGAAACATTTCTTGCTTTATTTATTTCTTCCCATCTTTCCGTAATCCAGTTTTGCCTTTCACTCTTTTCCCTGTTTCTAAGCCTCTTTCTACACTCTAACAATACCTTTTTCTTCTCTGTACATCTGTCTTTTAACCATTCTTTTAAACTGCTCCACACCTCCTTCCTAATATTCCTACACTCTTCCGAAAATTTTTTATACAGATCCTGACCACCATTCCTTCCATTGTCGCCACCAACCCACTTCGTTATACCCGTCTCTCGAGCAGTACTCCAAATTAAATTCTTAACTCCTTCCCAGTTTCCTCTATCCTTTCCTTCCAAAATCCCTTTCTGTAAACCCTCTCTAATTGAATCTCTAAAACTTTGGGCTTTATCATTATTCCACATTATTTTTTCCCTTTTTTTATTATCAATTCTTATTTCACTCCCTTTATTTTCTTCAAATTTTTCATTTTCCCTGTAAATGCAAAAGGAAACAGGCAAGTGGTCCGATTCAATTTTAGGTATAATTTCCATTTTTTCTACTATTTCTAAGTTATCTCTGTCAACCATCATTACCAAATCTATTACCGATCCCTTATACATATCGTTGCCCCCTATATAGGTGATTTTACCTTCCTCATCCCCTTTCATTCTACCATTTAACAATATTAGCCCTAATTCCTCAGATACTTTTATCAATCTTTTCCCGCTTTCATCTACCTTTTTGTCTTCTGATTTTCTTATTTTTCTATTTTCATCCTGATCCCCTTCGGTATACATTTGCGCTTCTCCTACTCTTGCATTCATATCTCCAGATATAATTACATTTTCATATTCCGCCATAAGCTCCTCAATTATTAATTTAAATTTACACTCCATATTTGACATGCCAACATTATTGTACACCGATATTATACATAACAAATCTTTAAATTTAACAAGCATTCCAAATTCCCACTCTATTACACTCCACCCTTCCAACTCATTACGTTTCATACCCACAATTTGGCCTCCGGACAGCCTTCCCTTCTTAGCACCCCCCTTTTTAATTGCACTTTTTACCCAATACCTAAAATTTACATCTAAATTACATAAAGCCTTCTTAGCTGCCTTCTCATCCAACCATGTTTCCTGCAAAATAACAATATCAAAGTCACTTAAAAAATCTTTTATCTCACTAAACTTCTTTGAACCATGCGTATTCCACTGCACCACCCTGTAGATTCCATTCTCCTTATTTTCTTCGCTAGTTGTATCTTTCCCCTCGAAAGGGCTGCTCTTCCATTTCTGCTGTTCTTTCATTGAAGTTCCAAATCTTTCCATTAACATTTAGCTTCAAATATCCCACCTTTACATGGTATCCCGCCTTTCTTTCTTGATTTGCCAAGTTCCTTATCCATCTTTGGATTTCAATCTCTCTTGCCGTGTGATCATCATCTATCCATATGCTGGTACCTTGCAATCCTTTTTTCTTTTCTAATGCCTTTAACTTCTCTTCCAAGTTATTAAATTCCAAGCAAATACAATTTTGTCTTCCGAATATAATTTTAAATTCACTTTCCTGCAATGTTAATTTCTCAGTCGTTAGTCTCATCAATTCATCTTGATTTATATTCCTCTCAGGATCCCGAAATCTTACTACTATATTGTTCCTTCTCACTCGACGTTCTCTCCATTCATATTTTAAATGCCCCTCGTCAATACGTTTAGGCCTCTCTAACTCCACTTGAGTGGAGTGTTACTGTTATCCGTTTTTTTGTTCTCATTATACATTAAATTTTCCCGATGCTCTTTATTATTCAGCATATTTCCACTATTAATTTCAAAATTTCCTTTTTCCACCGTAAACTCTCTACTTTTATCACTATTTTTTTCCAACGCTTCACATTTTTTCTCTAAAACCACTAATTTTTCCTTTAAACTCTCCTTTTCCGATGCCCACAAAAGCCTTTCTTTACTCATTTCCTTTTTACACTTTTCAAGATCACTCTCTAACTTTTCTATTTTATTTCTAGCCCACTGTTCGCCCTTTTTCATCTGCTCACTTTCTTTTACTAAATTATTTTGTGTTTTTTCTAAAAGATTCACTTTTTCTTGTAATGATTTTAATAACACTAAATTTTCTATTTTATTTTGCACCAAATTCTTATTACTCCCATTAAATTCAACAATTTCTTTCCGCATTTCACCGTTTTCATTTTTATTAACCACTATTTCGTCCGTTTTTTGGTCACTATTATCATCCAGCCCAATCATGTCTTTTAGCCTGATACTTTCAACATCATTTTCTCCCTCACTACTATTATCAATCTCTTTTTCCAATTCTTTCCCGTTAAAGCCAACATTCTCTAAGACCTGTCTATTTTTATTCGGCGGTGGCGAATGTTCTACTCTATGAAAATTTTTTCCCCCAACGTGAATGAATTTTACTATATCTCCATTTTTGTCGTTGTTATTCTTTTTAACAGCACCTTTTCGTCTGCCCGGTCCTCGTTTTGCTTCGACTGCTTTCTTGCCATCTTCTGCGCCATTCCCGTTTTCCTCCTTTTCCACCGACTTGGACTCGTCCATTCTAACCTCACTTTTACAACTTACAAACTTTTACCAACCACGTCTCTCCTTCGCTTCCCCCTCAACAATTTTATTACTTAAATTGCTTGTTAACCCTTTATTAACACTTTTAATTCCCTTTTGCTTAATTGTCTTTATGATATTACTTTAAAAAGACTCTAAAAACTGATCAAACACAAAAACACGTCTACTCAAGCCAACCGCCATTTTTTCCTCCTGATTAAAGCTTTAATACAGTACTCTCTCACTAAGTGACCGAAAATGGGGCTGTAGGGGAATAAAATGGTTACTTATCGAGAGCCCCCACTCTCTATTGCATTATATGTAGATTTCATGTAAAACAATTGAATGTAAATAAACTCGAAAACGAAATGGTTCGCGGCAAATTTAAAATGACTGAAGAGAATATTTAAAAAATGTTTAGATATCTTTGTTTCCTGAAAATTAAGAATAAGGAAAAATAAAATTAAGGAGAGTCACTTGTTAACTTTTAACCCTTTTGTAGGTATTAATAATGTTTTTTAAAATATATATAGTTTAGAGATCTAAAATTACCGTATCATAAAAAAAATAGGAATATAATTTTGACTAGCTTAGCATCTGTATTCTTTAAAAAATTGTAATGTTTGAAATTTAAACTTCTTCCACAATTTTTATAGGCTTGTTTTAGAATTCTGAAAACATTACTTTTTGGATTTTAAAAACTTGTGATTTTTTACAAAAATAAAAATTCTAAAATCCATCAGAAAAAATGTTTTTTTTTAATTTACAACTTTGTTCAACTTAGTTTTACAACTTAGTTTCATTTTAAAACCCAAATTAATGCCGGAAAAAGAATTATCATCACTGGAACTCATAAATTTCGATGGGTTAAAATTTCATTATTAACTTGCCTAAAATATTAAAAATGTCACTACATATAAAATTACAAATTTAGTTAAAAATTGATCAACGATAAATTTTCTTTTTTCTTTTAGAATTCAAATTTTTTATTGGCTACAATTATTAATTCATTGCAAACAATCTTTATAGAGTTAACTCTTAGGTTTGTTTACGTCTATTTTTGGTTATTTAATTATCTGTCATTTTTCTAACACTTGAAGTTGCTAATTTGAAATTGACTTTCATTTTACCGCGTTTGCTATGGTGGGGAGCAAATAATGTGTGTGTAAAAATATGTGTGAAGGGGAACGGCTACTTACTGAGCGGGCACTTAGTGAGAGAGTACTGTATACAATGAACATTTTTTATATAATTAGATGTTTTTATACAATGGTAAATTTTTAAAATAATGTAAATATGCATTGTTAGATTTTGAAAATATATAAAGTTTATAATAATTCAAATTCGAATTAATTAACATTTTGGTTAATTATAATTTAAAGATAAAATTAAATTTTTGAGTCATCATTTCGTTAAAACTGTTTTAACTTAGGAATTATTTTAAGTTTGGAAAAAATAAAATTTGAGTTGTTAGAACTTTTGAGGAATAGAAATTTTCTTCAATAGAAGTTTTGAACGATTGAAGTTCGTATAAATTATAGCTATTTATCGAAAACATTAATTTTATTATAATCGAAAAACAAATTTTATTAATTTATTAATCTTATTTGCATTTGGAAAAATTTATAGAGTTGAAAATGACCAAAAACAATACAATGTTTCGGTCGCGCCTGGGCGCTATTTAATATTGCTAGTTTTTAATAAAAGTTATTTTTAATTTAATGTTCTTATTGTAGTGAACTGTTTCTTTTTTAATTACTTTTAATTGAAAAATCTTTTTTTCAGTTGGCATGCCGGTTCCTCGGCCAAGCGTCGGACCTTCCGAGATATCTTTCAGTTTGTCTACAGGAGCGACAAGCACTCCACGTCATAAACAGGAGTCACCTAAGGAAAAACCGAAAAATGTCATAATGACAAATTTCTTCGCGGACAGTTCGAAATCCAGTTTTGCTCCAAGACCCGAACCAGAGAAAGTACAAATAATGAATCCACCACCTTTGCCTAAAATAGAAACAAAAACGTTTGTTCAGCAAACCGAACCGAAGCCTGCAAATCTCGATCTTCCAGTAGAAATTAAAGTTCCAAGACCCAGAGTTGAGAAACAAACGAAACCGGATGTTACGGAATCACTTTTACAAAAATTACAGAAAGAAGTGCCTGTAAAGGAGCCTGTTCCAGAAAAGCCGAATATAGACGATAATATTTGTTTAAGAGCTTATCGTGAAGAGCAAATCAGTTTTGAGAAAGAATTGAAAACGAGATTGGAACCATTAACATGGGAATGTGGAACTAATTCAGAAAAAGAACAGCTCGTAGAAAAAACTGCGTTGATTGATGAATTTCTAAGAGATTTACAGGAAACAACGACAAGTCTCGCCAGTGATATTGCTTATTTGAAAGGTCTGCTTTTGCAATCTTTCGCCTGGCTGGAGGAAACAAAATCAAAAAATTCCGAGAACGTCACTTTGAGCTCGAGAAACCGAAGAGAAAATTCTAAACTTGTCGAGTTGCAAAAACTTTTTTATTACACTCAGTCACAGCTGGTGCAAGCTTCCAAAGTCCTGGATCTACAATGGTCTGAGCAGCAATCTAAGGAGCAAAAGAAAATAAATATTCCGAGCATGGAGTGTATTTATCAAAGTTTAATGCGTCATGGACAGATTTTAACGAAAGAGAGGAGCAATATTTGTAATCTGACCAAAAAATGGAAATCTATAGCTCGAGGTAGTGCTGTCTCTGATCTAAATCGCTCTTTATCAAGTCTGCAAATCACATCTATGAATTCCTCTCATTTTGGAAACGATTCTGCAATCGATCTTCGTTGCAAAACAATTGCGACTAAAATGCAAAATTTCAGTCGCGAGAAACAGATGAAACTAAGAGATCTTCTCTCAGAATCTCAGCCAAGAACAATTAAACCCGCGAAATCAACATTGATCCAGGATCGATTGGAAGCCACTCTCAGTTCTTTAGCTTCTTTAAGTCCGCCGAAAGTGCCCAAGCCAAAACCTGAACAGAAGTTGACTCCGATTCAGAAGCCGAAGGTCCAGAGTCCTCTTGCCTCCTTAAACAACATTGTTTCGAAGATTGGAATGTCGAATGAAAGACTAGAATCAGCTGATCCGAATTCGAAATTGTTAACGAAGAATGTTCCTGCACTGAATGTTTCGCCACTCGCTTCTCAGAAGCCGAAGCAGACGACAAATATTTCATTTGCCCAAGGTTTGCAGAATGTAGTAAAACCTTTTCCAAAAATGGATTCTATCAGTTTCGGACAAAAGAGCGACGAGAAGAATTTAGTGAAAGACGGAAAAAGTGGAAGCGAAAAGGAAAGTACCTTGTTATCGGGAAAAATGCCAGAGATTTCTTTATCTCAATCATCTGGGATCAATTTTTCGAGCAAACAAGGAACCAATATTCCTACTACTCCTGTAATTCAGACGACCTTCAGTTTACAAACCTCTGCTCCTCCAAATGCTCTTCCACCATCAATGGTACCACAACCTTTCTCCTTCGCCTCAAAACCTACCTCCAATTTACCAGCTTTCTCCTTTGCTTCGAAACCCGAAGACAAATCGAGTCTAAATCTCGGAGGACTCAATCTCGCTCAAGGTGGAATCACAATTACTCCTATTTTAGATCCAAAAAGCAATCAAACCACACCTGCCATGTCCAGCATTAATTTCGGAAAGGCACCAATGTTTGCTGCTTCTGGCACAAACGCTTTTGGAACTTCTGGATCTAATACTTTCGCAACTTCTGGATCTAATACCTTTGCAATCTCTGGATCAAATACCTTTGGACTTGCTGGATCCAATCCTGTCGCTACTACCGGATCTAGTGCTTTCCCAACTTCCGGGGACAGTGCTGTTAGAACATCAGGAGCAAGTACTTTCGCACCTTCATCACCATTGTTCGGAAAAGGTGATACTCAGGGAAATATTTTCGGAGGCAACACCACCTTCTCTTTGGCCAATAATTCATCTTCAAACGGCATTTTTTCAAGTGCAGTTCCTTCAAGTGAAGTGTCCGTCTCCAGTTCTATTTCAGTAACTCCTGTAATCACTTCAGTTTGCTCAATTCCTGCGTCATCTCCCTTCTCTATTTCGAATTTAAACGTCTTATCAAGTGCAGCAGCTGCTTCTATTCCAGTGACGAGTTCGGTTATAGTTTCTAAGTCTGCCTCTCTTTCGAGTCCGATCCTCGCTTCAAATTTAATTCAATCACCAAATTCCCCTCCAGGCTCTGGTCCCATTTCGTCTCCCGTTTCTACTTCAAATCCTATTCCCACACTCGGTTCAGTACCTTCTCTGACTTCTGCTCCAAGTCAAAATTCTCCCACAAGTCCTGTATTAACGGCAAATTCTCTAGCAAGTCCAGTTTCTGTAAATTCTCCACAAACTTCAGTACCTACTCCGAGTTCTGTACATATTCCAAGTTCCGTACCTTCTCCAAATTCTGCACCTAGCCCGAGTTCCAATCCTCCAGGTTCCGCATCTAGTCCAAATTCCTTCACCCCAAGTTCTGCAGCTTCTTCAAATTTCGGCCTTACTCCAAACTCGGCAAGTTTCGTTTCTACTCCAAATTCGGGTTTCTCTTCGGGTTCTGTTTCCAGTTCGAATGCTGCTCTAGCTTCTCCTGCTTCCTCTGGTCTTGAGAATATACTTTCGCTTTCTCTAAGTTCCTCGAATCCTGCAACATCGCCAACTTCAGCAGGTCTCGCTTTCCAAACTCCTACAACGACTAGTTCTTCGATTTTCTCGACTCCTGCTTTTGGTGCAACTTCAAGTGCGACGTCTACCCTGAATTTCGGAACGGCGACTTCGATCTCTTCTTCGCCGATGATCGCTCCAGCTTTTGGAAAGGATCCGACCGCAACGCCAGGGTCGATTTTTGGAGGATCGACCGCTTCAGCGGGCAATATGTTCGCTAAAGCTGACAGTACTCCGAATGCGAATCCGTTTGGTGGAAATACCCTAACGCAGAGTCCGTCTAGTGCGTCGATTTTCGGAAGTGCTGCGAATTCCTCGTCAGGTTCGATTTTTGGAGGAGGGTCAGCAACGGGTACGGGTTTTGGAATGAAAGATACACCAACGACAACTGCGTCAGTTTTTGGAATGTCCTCGCAGCCTTCAGGGTTTGGAGCTTCTGGAAATACGTCCGTGTTTGGAGGAGGCACTGCAAAGCCTCAGGAAGGAAGTTTTTCGATGTTTGGTGGAGCATCTGCAGCAGCTGGAACTACTTCAGTTTTCGGCCAAGCACCTGGTTTTGCAGCGAAACCAACCTTCGGTGGCACTCCTGATTTTGGACAATCGAAGTCTGTTTTCGGAAGTGGATTTGGAGCTCCTCCTTCGTTTGGTAGCTCTCCCACATCTGCAGGTAATTGATAACAGAAGTGTTTTTATTATTAGTAAACCTATAGTTTTATTCTAAAAGAAGTTTTTTAATTATTATTAATATAAAATTATTAATATAAAATTATTGATATAAAAGCACTACCGTCAGGAATGTCGGTACAGCCCCTTTTTCTTGACTGCAAAAAGTCCATTATTTTTTAAATTTTGTTAAAAATTTTTCTCTTTAAGTAGTTAATACCTTTTAAAATTCTGCAAATAATTAGGGGAGACCACCCAACAGTAGATAATTTTAATTTTCTAGAGAACGATTTTAAAATTTTAATTCAACTCATCATAATAAGATCTTAGAAATAAAATAAGGTTACCTAACCAAGTTATTTTTAAAACAATATGAATAATTGGCGTTTACAAATGGAAAAAACGTTTCTTAAGGTTAGAAAAAAAATTTAACTTGACATAGATTTACGATTTTTACGAAAAAAGAACTTTTCCGGGCTCACAAACGCATTATTATCAAAATTGGAATCTTAAGAAACAATATAGGCCATTGCCAAGTGTTAGTTTGCTTTATTTACAAATATTTTATCGAAAAAAAAATTTAGAAAAGTTGGCAGAAGGTTCCTTTTGGAGTGATTGTTTATCGTGTTAAAAAAGTATTTAAAATGAAGAAGAGATTAATTTTAGGCTCATTTTGCCTTCTTCATTACTTACTTGAATATATTAGCTTCATTTTAGCGTTAAGCATTCTATTAATAACTTTAGTTTGAAATAATTACACCTATCAGAAATTTTTACTATCTACTGTTGGGCGGTCTACCCTATCCCCAAACGAAAGGATTGATTTAATTTTTAAATAAAATATTACAAATGCACTTTGTTTGACAGTCTGTATTTTTAAGGAAAAAAATTTCACATTAATGGAAATAAATTATTTTAATTGTATATAGAATTACCTTTAAAATAAGCCCAGGAACGTGAAAAAATATTAATTTTAGGTGCTACAGAAATAATATTAATTTTAAGAAACATTGAAAATTTAACTATTTTTGTGGTATTTTATTTAAAAATTAAATCAATCCTTTCGTTTAGGGATAATTTTTTGCAGGATTTTAAAATCTTTAAATACTTAATGAGAAAGTTTTTTAATAAATATATTTTTAAAAATAACAGACTTTTTGCATTCAAGAAAAAGGGTCCGTGCCGACAATTACCGGTGGTAGTGTATTAATATATAATTTTAATATTACATTTGTTAACAATGTTTGTATTAAAATTTTAATTTAACTGTCCTGCTAGAGATGGTTTCATAACAGAAATATTTAATTAATATTTTAATTTAATATTGTAGCGATCCAGTAATTTACAGAGAATTTTATATATTTTGAAAATAACCGAGAATATAAAAAAGAACAGAAATTTTCATAAGAAAATCAGGAAATATTTCAGAATTTCTTCTGAAAATAGTATTTGCAAATTTGCTAAACAATAGATATAATAAATTTTGCTTTTAATAAATATAAAAGGGTCGAGACCATTTTATTTCGATCAAAGTCGTTACAGACCAATTTTTAAAAAATCTTAAACTTTCGGAAATGATTCTTTATCATTTCTAGAGAAGGAAATGAAAAGAATTCTGTAGAAATGTATTTTGTTAATTTTGAAATATGATTTTAAAATGTTAGAGGTACGGAAAATGTCACTTTTATCACTTTTTTGGCTAGTAGGAAATATGTAAGAAAATATAAAATTATCCTGAAATGTAAGAAAATTATGGTTTGTATTTCTTTAGAATTATTAAAATTATTATTTTTGAATGAATAAATAACTTAAATATATAATATTATATAAAATATGGTTTCAAAGTTAGCTTGTCAAATAACCTAATTTTGTAATTTTTAACCATTATTTATAAGAAGATGGAAATATTAAAATAAGTTTTAATTTACTCAATAGCTTTGAATTTAGTTTTTGAAATAATAAAGTTTAAAAATTCTAATATATTTTCAGGTTAAAACGATTAAGAAAACCACCTTCAATTTAGAAATAAGTATTTTTTTAACCTGAAAGTATATTAAAATTTTTAAACTTTATTATTTCAAAAACTAAATTGAAAACCAACGTGAAAATTTTAATGTAAGTAGATTTAGGTGTGATTTGAAATATTTGGAAACTATAAAATTTTTATATATTTCCTCAATCAAGAAATTAGGTCGTAAAGTTAGCAGAAATGAAAAAAGTTCATGTTTTCAATTTAATATTTCTTATAATTTAAAGTGAAATTTTAAAAATTAGACTCACTTGCTTCATATTGGATAAGTTAAAACTTATTTTAATAATCCCATCTTTTTACAAATAATGGTTAAAAATCGAAAAAAATTAGGTTAAATGACAGGCGAACTTTGAAACCACATTTTATCTATTATTTTATATCTTTGAGTTACTTATTCATTCAAAAATAATAATTTGAAAAATTCTAACCAAATAAAAACAATAATTCTCCCAATCTTTTAGGATAATTCTATATAGTTTCATACATATTTTCTGCTAGCTAAAAAAGTGACGTTCTTCAGTACTTCTTACACTTTAAAATTATATTTTAAAATTCATAAAAGACATTTTAACATAATTCTTTCAATTCCATACTCTAGGAACCATAAAAAATCATTTCTGAAAGTTTCAGATTTTTTTAAAATTGATGCGCAACGACTTTGGTCGAAATAAAATTGTCTAACTCAAAATTAAAATTTTAAAACACCCCAAAAATATGCTTTTAATTTAAAGTTTAACTTTCTTTTAAATAATTTCATATTTTCTCAAAACATGTATCATCTATTTGAATAAATTCTCTGAATCACTTGACAAATTGCGTGATTCAGAAATCAAAATTTTGAGGAATGAAAAATAAAATTTATTTAAATTTGGATAGATTGAAATTTAGGTCATTTAAAATATAGATTAATTTACGTTTTCATTGATTTAATTTTTGGCTATTTTAAATTATAATGAATCAAAATTGGGATGAGTTCAATTTAGAATGCATTAAAAATTTTTTATTTTGAAAAAAAATCTTTTAAAAATTTGGATCAACTTTATTTAGAGTTAATTTTAATTTTATTGAATCAAATTTAAAGTACTGTAAGATTTTGGATAAATTTTTTAATTCATCTAAAAGTTAGTTCTTAACTTAAAAATTAATTTACAGGTTTTGGAAGCCCGCCGATGATGGGAGGAAGTCCACCTCCAATGGGTGGAGCATCAATGCAAAAAGTATTTGGTGGTTCATCTGGAAGTAATACTTTTGAATCACTAGCTAATCAGAGTGGAGGCCTTTCTTTCAGCAGTTTGGCCCAAAATTCGCCAGAGCAACAACAGCAACAACAAAAACCACCTGAATTCACAGCGTAAGTGTAATCTATTTGATAAACGAGAAATTTAATTTAATTTTTAAAAAATAACACTTTTTGACGTTTATTCTTATTTTTAGGAAAAGTTCATTTTCAAGTTGGCGCTAGCATCGAAGTCTAGAAAGGATTTTAAACTAAATTTAGTTTTATTGAGGACTTAAAATTTGTAACTTAGTTATTAAGGCTGATGAAAAATGTGGTTCGACCACATTTCATAGTACTGAATAAACAGATATATTTGATTGATTTATTTTCTTATTTAATATATGTAACTTAAAGTTTAAGAAAAGTATTTAAATTAACGGTTTATACAATTATCATTGCGTACATAAAAATATTATTAGTTTTTTCTCCATTCGAAATTATTCTCAATTCAAATTAATTTTTTATTTTAGACTTTCTCGTTCTAAATTTTAAAAAAACTAGTTTCTCTAGTTTGAGTTAAATTTAAATTCCTCGTTTAACAGCTTTAGGTGAAATGGACACTTTTGTCGGTTTGCACAAATCAATTACGCAAGGATCGTCCTGAGAAGAATGATTGCACATCGTCGTTGACGGAGCAATCAATGCCAATGAAATCTCCACATTACAAGCTTCCATCCAAACTTGATGAGAAAACAATACAGTTGTCCGTAATCTATAATCTTTCAGATCACTGTTCTGCTCCTTAAGATCGGCTTTTCTTGGGAGCAACAGCTGAATTTGCTGATCAGGATGCCTGAGTTTAATTCTCAAGGTACTTGGATCACGAAGATTGTGAATTTTAGCAGTCATTGGAATCCCCAGGAGCAATCCTCCGGTGAATTTCAGAGCTGAATCGGCATCTCCTCGGGGCTCTTCAATTATCGCTCTGCAGAATCTTGTCGACGCTGAAGGTCTTGGAAGTTTCTCATCGCCAATTTGAAGCGGAGCCATCAGCAAGGGCATCAAGAGTCTCGTCAAACTGCCAGGCTTTACTTCTCCAAGGGCTGGCAGCTGAGTAACCAAGGCCTTGGAAAATGGCGGCAACTTGAGCGTATCTTGAGGAAGTGTATCTGCCTCGGAAAGGAATTGTCTCGTGAGCGGGAGAGCACTTCCTGTTGCACTTCTCGTCACGCGGATCAAATCTATTGCCAAAGCCTTCAGCCAAACGTCAGAAGCCAAGGCCATGTCGGTCTCACTTAAACCTGAAAATAGCCTCTGCAGTCTGAAAAATTAAATAATAATAAAAATATAATTATTAAAAATTTAGAAAGCGCAGAATTACAGGCTTCACAGGTGTCCCCTATTTTACCTAATATCCCCTATTTTTCACGAAAATCTATTTAAAAACAGGGTGTCTAGTGATTCGAAAAATTACTGTCAATTTATTAGATCAAGATAAAAACGGGGAACTTGAGAAAAGATTAGAAAATGTTTAAAGTGATCTGGAAATTTTTAAGAAATTCCAGGAATTCGTAAATAAATGGAGAAAAAATTTATCTTAATCTTGTATTCTTCAATAACTTGAAAAATTGAATTTAAAATGGTTCAGAGTACCATCTAAAAGTTTTGGGTAGAAAGAAAATAAAAAATATGTATTAGATTGTAATAATTCCATGTCCAATTTAGTAATTCTTTGTAAATTATATAATCCCAAACTCTAATTTATTCAAACCTTTAAATTATAATTAATTCAAAATTTAACAGTCAAAAATTCATTATTTCATGTTTTATTTTGACTTAATCTAAATTAATATTTATAACATTCTTTAAATGTTCTAATTTTATTATAAATCGTTTCCTTCCTTGACAATTTTCTTTTATCATTCTTTGATTTTCTAATGAATTGCTTTCTTATAGAGGAAGTATCGTCGATTGCGATTTTTTGACATATCTGAACAAATTTCGTCCTCAGGATGTCAAAAATGAAGTTTTTAAAAAATATCCGTGGGTGTGTGTATGTATGTAACTATGTACACATTACGTTTGGCCCGATATCTCGAAAACTATAATACTTAGAACTATGTTTTTTTTTAACAAAATTATAGGTCCCTCAGGGGGACAAATTATGATATACGTTTGAACCCGATCGATCAATTCTAACTATTTTTTTCGCATTTAAAAATGTTGAAAAAATCGTTTTTTAGCAAAATTATTTTTTTTTTTTTGAAAAACTTTAAATGTCAGTATTTTATTCGGTTTACTTTTTGAAAACGCATCGATTGAGCTATTAGCGAACCCTCTAGAGCAATTTAATCCATAGTTATTTGCATTTTAAAAATCGAAAATTTTGAAAATCTTGTTTTTTAATAATTTTGTTTTTATACTTTATTACAAACTTCAATATATTTTCATTATTATGTAGGTGATTAAAAAACACATCGAATGAGCTGTTTGCGAACCTTCTGCTGTAATCCTGTTCCAAGTTATCAAGGTTTCAAAAATTGAAAATTTTTATAAAAATAATTTTTTGATGTTTTTTTTTTTGCTTTTTATATAAATTTTATGAAAAATTATTTTTGCTCGTTGTTTAGGCAATTCAAAAATGCATCAATTGTCCAATTTAATATTTTTTTGCGAGCTATTAATTAAAACTTAGTGATGAGATACGCATTGGCAGCGGTTTTTTCTTAATGTAACAATCATGTTTCTATTTCATTGGAATTTTTAAGAACTATAATTTTTTTTAACAATTAAATCCTAATTTTTTAATCAAAGTAAATATTTTCTTATAATTTTTAATTCTTCAAAAAATGGTTTCAGTATTCTTTTTCGTCATTTTTACACAATTTCTTAATTTTAATTACTTTTGAAGATTTTTATTTCGTTTGTTCCTAATTTTTTTTTTGTGTTATAGATTTTCTTCTTATTACGCAAATTATTTCAGTTTATATTTTACATACTTTTGTTTTTATAACTCAAAAATTTATTTATTTTCTCATTGATTTTCTTAAATCTATTTTAATAATTGGTCCGGGAAAGTGCAATTTTTCTTTATTTATCCGATTGCTTTTACAATAGCTTGTTTTTATTGCAAATTTATTCAATTTTGTTTGCATTTTGTCTATTTGTTAGTAAATTTATTTACTTTCTGATAAATTTTTTAGATTCTATGACTTTTTAACAATATTTGTTTTAAAAATTTATTAATTACAGAAGCAGCACTGTAATTAATAAATTGGAACCAATTAATATTCCTGCCAGTGACAGGAATATTTAAATATTATACACAAGTTTCAATGTACTTTTATTATTTTTCAATTATTTTCTTCAAATTTCAATTACTGTTGTCATTATTAAAATATTTTTGTCATTTTACAATTATTTCCTTCAGATTTCTATTATTTTTGCCATTCTAGAATTATTTTCTACAAATTTCAATTATTTTATTCAATTTTTTTAATTTCTTACACCAGTTTTCAATTATTTTCTCCAAATTTCAATTATTTTCTTTTTGCTTTTATTATTGTCATGAATTTATTAATTTTTTACACCTTTTTCAATTATTTTCTACAAATTTCGATTATTCTCTCAAACTTTAATTACTTTCTTCATATTTAAACTTTTTTTGCCGTTCTTGATTATTCTGTTCAAATTTAAATTATTTTCTTCAACTTTCAATTATTTTTCTCAAACTTTTAATATTTTTTTTAGTTCTTCAATTACTGTCTATGAATTTTTAATTGTTACACCAGCTTTCAGTTATTTATGTCATTATTCAACTAGTTTCTTAACATTTCAATTGTTTCGTCAATTTTTCAAGTATTGTCTTCAAATTTTTAATTTTTTACACTAGTTATCAAACTATTTTTGTCATTTCATTGTGCTCAATCTTTTTATTATTGTCATGAATTTTTTAACTTTTATACCAATTTTTAATTATTTATGTCATTATTCAATTAGTTTCATCACAATTCAATTATATTATTAATTTTTCAATTAATGTAGATATTAATATTTTTCACTCATTTTTTTAAATTATATTTTTCATTTTTCAATTATTTTTTTTTTTAAATTTCAGTTATTTTTGTCATTTTTCAACTGCTTTCTACATACTTATATGAATTTTTTTTGCCATTTTTTAAATTATTTTCTTCAAATCTCAATTATTTCGTTTCAATTGTTTAATTTTTGTCTCCATTTTTTGATTTTTAATTAATTTTTCAATTAGTTTTACCATTTTACAATTTCTTTCAAATTCGAATTATTTTTGTGATTTTTCAATTATTTTTGCCATTTTTAAACTATGTTCTTCAAATTTGAATGGCTTTCCTGGATCTTTATCAAACTCATAATTGTTTACTCACTAGTTTTTCTTAAAAATTCACTATTTACTCACTTTTTTAAATTAAAAAGTCACTTTTTTACTATTTTCAATCTGGAAGTCCGCTGGAAGCCTTGTAATTATTATCAGAACTCAAATTTATCCAATTTTTAATCTATTCAAATTTTAATCGATCCAAATTCCCATTCTTTTTGAAGATTTTTTTTATCTTTTATGAAATAACAAAAAATTAAGTTTTCATACTGATTACGTTTAAAGATGTTTTTTATTCATTTAAAAATAAATAGTCCCACAATTGTTTGGTTCTGCAAATCAATTATTTTAAAGTACCCTAAAAGGTGCCCTCTTTTAATGTTTTCAGACCCCTATTTCCTCTAAAATATTCTTTATTGTCACTGTGAAGCCTGGAATTATGATAATTTTCAGCAAAGGTACTTACTTTTGTGCGTGTTGGAGAAGTAGAGAAATATTGCTGGAAGCTTTCGATCCGGATGTGGAGGAAGGCAAAGGACAATGTGAAAAATTTTTGACGATTGAGCGAATCAGAAGAAGACATTTAATATACAAGGCTGTGAATCTAGCGGCGCCTTCCATTTGTCGATCCATTTCCGCCAAACGTTCGACGTCAATTGATGCAGCTTCTAAAAGCTGGATGTAAACTTTACCTCCTGGTTTTGCTCTCTCGATCCCGGCGACCATTCTCTCCAAAAACTCCCTCCCTCTTCGATCCCTGGATTCCTCATCTTCGAGTTCCTCTTTTCCAAATCCGAGCCTCTTCGTTAAAGCAGGTGTTAAACGTGGCACCAAGTGTGGTATCGTGTCTCGCAAATATAAATAGTGCTTTGCTGCATGTTCCGTGAACAAGGCGTGCATACTTGGACAGTGAAGCGCAGCGTTGAATATCAAAACCAAAGTGCTCGCGTCTATGAGTTCAAGTTAAGGAAACTGAACCAATTATGAAGACAACATTTATTTATTATTTTATTTTAGTAATTAAAATTAATTTATTAACTTAAATATGCTGTTTTCACAAGAGACTAAAATCGAAAATCGTATTAAAAGGATACAAAGAGGATCGTCAACGTCGGGCTCTGGAGTATCGAAGAAAGGGTGTCTTCCAAGCATTTGAGGAACAAGCGGCAAAGTTAGGTAGGGATGCGAAGCTCCAAGTTCAGCTAGGCAACTTCTGATGCTTTCTTTGTCTTGAGGATATCTCGTTAAATTTTCTAAAAGACGAGTGACACACATTTGAAGACAATTCCGAGTTGCAAGACGACTTGCTCCTAAAGTGGCGTGTAAACCTTCTCGCACTTCTCCAGAAAAATCTTCCAAGGCTCCTAAAATCGTCTGCAACTGATCTTCTCGAAGAGTAACGCTGGCCGACATTTTTCTTAAAGACTCGATTGCCTTTAGTCGTACATCCTGGATTTCATCGTTGAACATGTCGACCATAAAATCCAAGGAAATGCTCGCGATACACGGCTGCTCAAGAGAAAGAGCGCAAAGCGATTCCACGGCTGCTGTTCGTACCTGAAATCAGATCAAGAGTCAATTTTTTTTGTTTATATGTAATTGTACCTTATAGCTAAATTTATTATTTATTTATAGATTAGGCGCGATTTTTACGTACATACAACTATTCTAATTTTTTTTCATTATTTATAAATCTTTTTTTAATTCCTAAACCTTTTCCTGATTTAATTTTATTTTTACCTCTAAATATTCGTCTTCTAAGCCGTGAATAAACGCGCCGCAAGATCCACTTCTTTCCTCGACTTCTGAACTTTCGTCCTCAACATTTCTTGGCTTTTTATCGAGGGCTTGTTCGATATATCGCCGAGAGACTCCTTTCATTGACCCTAGTAACGACATCGCCGAAGCTCTAACTCTAGGTGATAAATCTCCCATAAGTCCGCAGATCTTCGAAAAGGCACTGTCTATCATTCGAATTTCCTCTCCTTCCTGTTCAGGAATCATTCTAAAATATAAAGAAAATATTTATAATAAACTGAAAATCAATGCTTGATAATTAATTAGAAACAATCTGATAAATAAATGTTTTATAATTGGAAAGAATATATTTATAATCAATAAATAAGAACTCTATCAGGGTTGCTAAGCTTTCAAAATTTTAAAATTCCATGACTTTTCCAGGTTTTCCAGACCATTTTTCTTAAAATTCCATGACCAAATATAAAATTGTTTCAATAAATAGAAAATTTAATAATTAAATTGAAATTTAAAAAAATAATCAATAATTAAACAAAATTACAAAATGACTAAAATAATTGCCAATTGAAAACAGAATTCGTAACATGGTTAGATTGAAAAAATAATTTAAAAATTAAATACTAAATATTAAACAAAAAAATTGAGAAATTAAGAAAATTATAGGAATAACTGTTGGAAACAATTGCAAATTAATTAATTGGATTAAAAATCGAAAAAAAAATCATTAAAATTGAAGAAAATAATAAAAAATAGAAGAAATAAATTGAAAATTTAAGATTAAATTAAAATTTGAAAAAATAATCGAGAATGGAAAAAAAATTACAAAATGACGAAATTAATTGACAATTAAAAACAAAATGACGAAAATAGCTAGATTAATACAAAACCGACAAAATAATTGAAAAAAAAAAGAATAATTATAAAATTTTAAGAGAATAATTGAAAATTCACAAAATTGTAGGAAATTATTGAAAATTGAGGAAAATAATTAATAATAGAAAAAAATAATTGAAAAATGACGAGAATAATTGAAAAATTATAGAACATAATTGCAAAATGACAAGAATAATTGACAATTGAAAACAAAATTCGAAGAATGACTAGATTAATAGACAACTAAAAAGTATAATTGGAAAAATTAAACAAGGAATATTAAATTTAAAGAAAATAATTACAAATTGAAAAATTAAGATAATTATAGGAATAATTGTTGGAAGTAATTACACATTAAAAAACTGGATTAAAAATTTCTAAAAATAATTAAAAATTAAGAAAATGATTGAAAAATGAAGAAAATAATTGAAAAATAAAGCAAATAATTCAAAAATTAAAGAATAGAATTGAAATTTAAAGAATATAATTGAAAATTTAAAATAGTAATTTTAAATAACCAAGAATTATTGAGTATTGAAGAAAATAGCTGAAAACTGAAAAAAGGAATTAATATTTCAAAAAAGAAAAAAAAAGATAATTGAACAATTCAACTGAAATTTTAAAGAATTTTTATGATTGAAAAAAGCCGAGAATTCTTAAATATTAAAAAATTAAATGAAAATAAAAAAAAATAATTGAAAATTAGGGAAAATAACTAAAAAATAAATAAATAAATTGAAAATAAA
Source organism: Ganaspis brasiliensis (assembly GCA_037103525.1). Taxonomy (NCBI): domain Eukaryota; kingdom Metazoa; phylum Arthropoda; class Insecta; order Hymenoptera; family Figitidae; genus Ganaspis; species Ganaspis brasiliensis. The sequence continues at coordinate 1,086,641 of JAZKLR010000082.1, forward strand.
AGTATGGAAAATTTAAGAAAATAATTGATAATTAAAAAAAATTATAAAAGGACGAAAATAATATTGAATATTTAAGAAAGTAATTAAGAACTGAGGAAAATAATTAACAATTAAAAAAAGGAAAATTCGTAAACTATCGAGAATAATCGACAACAGAACAAAATAATTAAAAAAGTTAAAGTAGATTAAAAATTTTTAAGAGAAGAAATGAAAATTGAACAAAATTGTTGTAAATAAAGTAAAAATGATGAAAATAATTAATCATTAAAAGAAATAATTGAAAAACGACGAAAATAAATAAATCATTAAAAGAAATAATTGAAAAAGAACGAAAATAATTACGGTATTGAAGAAAATATCTGAAAAATGACAAAAATAATTGCCAATTGAAAACAAAATTCGTAAAATAGCTAGATTAATACACAATTGGAAAAAACAATTTTTAAAAGTAAACAATAAATATTAAATTTAAACTAAATAATTTAAAATTGATAAATTAAGAAAATTATAGGAATAATTGTTGGAAAAAATTGCTAATTGCACAACTAGATTGAAAATCGAAAAAAAGTAATTTAAATTGAAGAAAATAATTGCAAATTGAAGAATGGAATTGAAATTTAAAGAATATTATTAAAAATTGGAAAAAGTATTTGAAAAAAGCCGAGAATTATTAAATATAGAAGAAAATAGTTAAAACTGAAAAATGGAATTAAATTTTGAAAAAAAATTGAAAATTGAGGAAAACATCTGAACAATTGAATTTAGAATTAAAGAAACTTATTGATTATTGAAAAAATAATTGAAAAATGTCGAGAATATTTTAATATTGAGGAAAATAATTGAAAAATTGAATTGGATTTTTGAAGAAATTAATTGAGAATTGAAGAAAATAGTTGTAGAATTGAATTGAAAGTTTAAAACTATTTTTTACAATTTAACAAAATAACTGCAAAATTCCGAGAATTATTGAATATTGAAGAATTAATTGAAAATCAATCAATATAATTGAAAATTGAAAAAAGAAATTGAAAATTAAAGAATTAAATTGAAGTTTTAAGATTATAATTAATAATTAGAGGAAAAATTACAAAGTGACGAAAATAATTAAATTTTAAGGAAAATAATTGACATTGAAAAATAAATTCGAAAAATGACAAGAATAATCGACATTAAAACAAAACAAGTTTAAAAATTAACGAATAATTAAAAATTTGAAGGATAATAATAAGTCGTCAATTGAAAACTGAATTTCAGTAACAACATTGAAAATTTCAATTATTTTCTATTGGTCATTCAAGTAAAAGTCACTGAGAATTCAGCAATTTTCAACTTACAATTAACTTAAATGGCAATTCACTCATTGAAATCATAAAAAGAGAAATTAATTAAATTAATTTTTTAAAATGGTATTTTATAAAATTCCCTGACTTTTCCAGGTTTTCCAGGACTGTAGAAATTATAGACTCTATAATCATTCAAGACAAATAATCTAATTAATTATAATTACTGGTCAGGATATTCGTTTCCCAGGAGCCAAATTAATTTCAATACTGCTCGACGAACGATCTCATAATCGTCTCTAAAAGCTCCGAAGGCCTCGGAAAAGAAACTAGCAGGAAGTCGACAACCTCTGAGAGAATGAAGCTCCGCCATTGTTTCAAAAGCTTGTGCTCGAACTCGAGGATCTTGCGATCTTGCATAATTTCCTACTAGAACTAAAGTATCGTCAGCTACATTTGCAGAAAGGTATCTTCCAATTATCATAAGACACCTGCTTTGCACTCCGTGCCAAGTATCAGGTAAATGTTCTCGAGCGATTTTTAAAACTGCAGCTCTAAAAATTGCAATTTACAATTTGTAGTTTAAATTTTTCGCATTTATATAACGTTAATTCAATGAGTATAAATTATTGTTATGCTAATAATTATAATAATTTTGTAATAATTTGTTTGATTAAATTACCGGTTATAACTTCCAAGTTTGAGAAGAGTTGCAAGTCCTTGACTTTTAACTCGATGAGATTCCTCATTTTTTAGAAGCATAGCAGTTTCGTTAATAATTCTAGCTTTTTCCGCGGGATCAAAAGTAATTTCTCCAAGCTCTGCGAAAACCCAGAGAATTTTTGTTCTAACAGCAGCTTCCGGTTCGATGGTAAATCTATCGACTAGTTTTTTCACAGCTGTAGGAACATCTTCGGGAATCATCTGGGGTAGAATATCAGATATTCTCACAAGAAGTTGTAAAGCATCATTTCCCCCTTTACATTTTTCGAGGCACTCTATGTAAACGAGAACAGAACTTCCATTCGCTGATCCACTTCTGTTTGAACTAAGAGATAGTCTCAAAGTTTTTAGCCTTTTTATGGGCGGCTCATTTATAGTCTGAAATTATAGTTCGATAAGTAAAATCTTGCTATGAAATAAGTAAAATTTTACAAACAAAAATCTTAACATAAAAAAGTAAAATTTTGATATCAGAAATATAGAAATTATTATAAACTCACTAGAATTATTAAAAAAAAATACTCACCTGACTTTGTGTAAATTCTGCCAAAACTCTTTTCTTAATTAATGCAGCCATTTTTAATAATTTTTGATTAATTTAAAAAACGTTTCATCGATGCAGCCTTAACTTAAAAAATTACCTAAAAAACTGGAAATTTTATAAAATTAGAATTAGTTAATGCGTAGGGATTATATTTTTACATCAATATTTAAAAGATACAATTAAAGAAGATATATTATAAACAAAAATAAAGAAATTGCACATGAGTTCATCAGGTTAGAAAAAAATATTTCTGAAAATTGTATACTTTATATAAACTAGTTTTAAATTATTATTTAAATAACTTACCGATTCAAACTTCCAGGCTTAGGCAAAGTATTTATTTATTAAATTATTAATAATGTATTTGATTTTTCATGGTACAAAATTGTGTAAAAACATGAAAAACATAATAGTTTGGAAACTTAAAAAACATAACCTCACTTATTTGACGTTTACTGGTCCGGTTGTTTGGGGACTTTTACTTTGCTCAGTGGTGCCAACCGGAATAGTACCAACATAACAAAAACGACATTTAAAAATTATAAAAATTATATTACACGAAAATATAATTTCAGAATTTAACAATGTTTAATTAATTAAATTAGCTACGTGTTTTTATTCAAGAAAATTATAAGCATTACATAAAGAAAGATAAATTTTACGGGAACCAAAGTATAGGGAATTAATTTACAATATAGTAATCTGGTTTCTGGCAGATTACTAGGAACAGCTGATTTCATTTTGTTGCTGTTGTCATTTATTGTTGTTAAAATTTGTTTTATTGAATTCTACACAAAAATGGAGATATTTATTGATACAACAGGTCAAGAAGATCTTAAAAATAAAGAAAAACTAGTAGAAAGTGATGATGACTGTGATTTCGACAGTTTTGGTAAGTTTAGATATCATGAAAAACGAAAAATAGGTTATGTTCTGACCACATGTTTTTGCGGTTTTCAACTTTTAGTCTTTTAGTTTCTAAATTTTTCATCAAATACTTATCACAATTGCAAATATAAAATCCCAGTTGACATTTTTCTAGCTAATTTTTTCCAAATTATTAATTTTTGAGATATTAAATTTTTATTTCATCAAAAGCAATGAAAACCTTAATTTTTGTATACCTTTTTTCGAATTCAAAAATAATATAAATAGCAATAATTCTTTTAAATAATATAAATAAATATAATTTTAAATATCAATTTCAGATATCGATCCGACAAAAATTAAAATACAAAGCAAAAAGACTGCCAAGAAACGAAGAATAAATCCCTCGAAAGACTTTGATCTAGAAGAGTTTGAAAATGACATGGGTTGGAAAACCGACAATAAAAAACAGCCTGTGAAGGCTACAAGTGTCGTGGAAATAATTGACGAGTTAAATCCACTCAGAAAGGTTCTCAAAAAATCTGCAATGAGGCCTGGTTTTGAGAAATTAAAACGAATCCCCGGATACGACATTAGTGATAAAAAATTGAAAGAGAGAAGAAAAAGAGAGCGTGAGAAAACTAAAGGAAAACAATGGTTTAATCTACCAGCCACCGAATTAACAGAAGAAGTGAAACGTGATCTTGAGATCATTAAAATGAGATCGGCTCTGGATCCGAAGCATTTCTACAAAAGGAACGACATGCAAGGACTTCCCAAATACTTTCAAGTCGGGAAAGTTATGGATTCTCCCCTCGAATATTACAATAATCGTCTTACGAATAAGGAACGTAAGCGAACGATTGTAGATGAACTCATGGCAGATGCGGAATTCGCTAAATATAATAAACGCAAGTACAAGGAGATCATCGACGAGAAGAGTAAATTACACTATAAAGCCTACAGACACGCGAAACGACTCAAAGCAAAGAAGAAGTAGTTTAAGTATTCGGTATAGTATTTATAATTTATATTAGTAATTATAATATAAATTATAATCATAATAAATATATATTTATAATTTCGATTCTCCACTGAATTTTCCAAAAAAAACCAACAATTCACTTGTTATTCTTCTTATTGTTTAAAATACAAAAAGTATAAATCATTTTCACAAATGTACAGAGTTTTTACAGTTAAATATAATTGATATACGAATTAAAGTCCTCCTGTAACTTCGACAGATGTTCCATTCACATAAGAACTTTTATCCGAGGCCAAAAATGCTATAACTTCAGCGACCTCTTCTGGTTTTCCCATCCTTTTTAAAGGAATCATGCCTATAAACATGTGCTTAACATTATCCGGAACACTAGCAATCATAGGAGTTTCTATGAATGCGGGAAGAATTGCGTTTATCCTAATACCAAACCTGCAACAATTTTGAGTAAACAATAGATCTACATGTTAATTACAGAAATTATATTTTAGATTTTTTTGTTTGTTTTTACTTTCCAAACTCCATAGCAGCTGTTTTTGTTAATGCAACAACTCCGGCTTTTGAAGCAGCATAATTACACTGACCCATATTTCCGATTTTGCCTATTATCGATGATATATTAATTATAGATGCGCCTTCTGAAACACCAGCTTCAATCATTTTATTTGCAGCTATTTGAACAGTACTGAAAGTGCCTTTTAGATTTACTTTCAGCACCTCATCGAAATTTTCAGCGCTCAATTTCAAGAGGAAATTATCTCGCGTTATTCCAGCGGAATTGACTACAACAGTTGGCGGTTTGCAGAAATGATTTGTGCACTTTGTGAAAGCATTTTCTATACTCTCAAATTCAGTTACATCAACCTCCAATGCTAGGTGTCCAGAACCTAAACTTATTATAAACACTATTTGAATTTCATGACAATTTTTAATAAGAAAATTTGAATGAATTTAATTTGCCTGAATTTCAATCGATTCGAGTTTTAAACGATTTAATTATTAATTTACCTGAATTTCAATTTATTTCATTTTCAATCATATGTTTAATTTTTAATCAATTCAAGTTTTAAACGATTTAAAATTCAATTTCTTAATTGTCAGAAAATAAATTAAAAATAACGTAAAATAAAGTCTCATTTTGAAACCAAAGGTAAAATCAATAACAGTAAAATAAAAAAAATTAATAATATAAAGTAGAAAAAAATAACTAAATATTTCAGGATAAAAAAAAATGTTAAAAAAAAAAACAAATAAAAGTTTGCACTTTCTATCAAAAATAAATAAAAACTTAATTAAAAAAAGACAGTAATTTTGTACTTTGGACCAAAATTTAGTGTTAAAAAATCTTCCAAAGAATTCGAACCTTCCAAAAAAGCTGTAGTTTGTTCTGCAGCTTTTAAATTTCTGTCAGTTGCTATTATTTTGGCACCTTCCCGGGCCAAAATACGACACGTGGCTTTTCCAATGCCACTGCCGGCACCTAAAAAACTATTAATGTAGCTACGAAATTCTAAACACAATTTAATTATTGGTTATATAAAACGTGAAAAAAACAAAAGAAGTAAACCTGTAACAAAAGCGATCTTTCCTGCAACAATGTTCGACATCTCTACATTAACATAAAAATGAACTTTGGAAACCTTGTAATAACGTCAGTGTTAGGAAATGTATATAATCTATGAATACGTGTAATCTGAAACAATAATAACAACAAAATGACTGGTAGGAAAAATATTATTTCAGAATTTAACAAGCTATAAGCTATTTTTGAAAAACTCTCCTATTTTTCCGCTAATGAACAGTAAGTATACACTTGTTATCTAAACAATTTTAAGGTAAATATTTTCAATTAAAGAGAAAGAAAAACAACAAATCTTTTGAAATAAATAACAAACTTTTTAGAACATGTTTTTATTTAATATTAGTAAATTAAAAATAACAAATTTTGTAAATTAAATAGTTATAAATAAGAAATTAATAATCAAAAATTAGAGAGAAAAAAAAATTGGAAACTTGTAAAATTTCTGTTCAAATTTAAAAACTCTGAAGTCGCTAAATTTAAACAATTCCAGTTTAGTGTAAATATTTTGAATAATTTGATCTTGCATATTTTTTCAATATTCTGAAAATTAAAAGTATGTAAAATAATCTAGGGATATAATTGTATTACGTATTTATTATTGATAAATGTTTTAATATGTTTCTTTAACGTTAAAATCTTGCTATTTCATGAATCTTTTTTTCTTTCAGATTTGTTGATCCTTTGGTTTATCATCCAAAAGATCTAGAGAATTGAAGAATTACCTTTATGGGTAGATCTCCGTAACCCTAGCAACAGTATCATCTGCTACTGACCAGGCTAGGCCAACTCAATGTAAATTGTATGGCAAAACCAGCCCAGTGACACTTCATAGGTATGTTCTCGCTACCTACACTTTCTACACTTTTCACAAAAGTGTACACTTTTGCGTTCTCGCTACCAGAAGTGACGAGATAGATAGTGTACACTCAAATCCCTAGCTGTCGTTGCACTTTTCCCTATTTCATTACACTCGACTACAAGCGAGTGTAAAAAGTGGAGTAAACGAAATGGCGCAAAAGTGGCATCTAATTCAAAATTAAAATTTTGTTAATGATAAAAATTCAAAGTCATTTACCTATGTTTATGATTTTTTCCTAACCTATAGTTTGTTTATAGAAATTATAAAAATTAGTAATTGATAAAATTAACACAAAATGCAGGTTAACCTCAAATAAAAAATATTATGTATATATACATATATAAAACATTTATGTAATTAATAACAAAAATAAAAAAAAAATTTAATTAAAAAAAGAATTATTAAAGAAATTATTTATTTATTAAATTTATTAATTATATACGTAAATAAATAAAACGCTATATAGAGAAATAATGAAATTAATGAAATATGTAAACAAAAATTTGAATATTTAAAAATGTTTAATTATCATTAAATAATATGAATTAAAATTAATTGATTTTGAGTAAAATCTAAATCTAAAGGGTTAAAATTTTCATATTTAAAAGCAGGGCTGTTATAATTGTTTTAAATCATGAATCATTGGATTTAAATTAAAAAAAACTTTACAATTAAATATTTAATTTTTGATAAAATTTAAGAAATTGTGCTAATACTGATGATCAAAATACCTACTATCTATCTATCTAAATTTACTCACAATAAACTTTTTTGTAATTCTTAAAGTTTTTCTAAGAGATTTTACTTTTTAGAAAATATTTAATTTTTATCTTATAATTTCTTATTTTTACAAAATTTTAAGGTTTTTTCTCCTTTTTTCATCTGATTTGTTTTTTTGTATTTGCATCCTTTCATTTTAGGATTTTCTTTAATTTTCTTCTTTTTATATTATTTAATATTATTTTACACAATTTTTTTATTATAACATTCACTAAACTTTTTATTTTGTTGATTTTCATACTTATGTATTTCCATATTTTTAAAATAAATATACGCTCATTTTTTAGTAAATTTATTCAATTTGTTTTCACACCTTGTCTATTTTTTGCGAGATTTTTGTCAGACTTACTTATTCTTACATAAAGTTTTTAAATTTTCTTTATTGGACTTGTTTATTTACACTTTCTTACAGTTTTTTAGACTAAGGAAAAAAAACATTTCTCCATTTTCTTTCTATTTATTTAATTGTTTCATGTTTTACTATTTTTTAGTCATTCCTTCCGTTTTAATTAATTTTTTTAACTTTTGTTGTCATTTTTCCATTTCTTATACACCTTTTTTCTTCATTTAAATTTTTTTTGTTTCTATCTTGTACTTACGAATTTTTGAAAATATTTGTTCAATGCTGTTTTAATTTAATTTAATTATTTTAATTTTTTTAATTTCTCAACTTTCTATTTTATTTTGTAGACTTTTATTCTCTTATTTTATATTTTGTAAATTTAGGCTTTTACTAAATATTCTTATTTTAACATCGTTATTCTATTTTATAGAATGTTTTTTCTTTAAAAATTTTCCCAACTTTGTTTCATTTTTTTTTCTTCAATTTGTGAATTATTCTCTAATTTTTCTAATTTTAAAACTTTCTTCTCTTTTGTAATATATTTTAACTTTTTTAAAAATATCTTCTTAATTATTTTTTAATGAAAAAAAATGTCCGTAAATAATTTGATTTTTTGAAAAGAATTTCTGCTTTTCATATATTTTTATGTCACTGTTTCATTCTTGTGTTTTGTTTTTTTTTAATATTTTCTTCATTTCTTTAATATTATTGTTATGACATTTTTTATTTAAAAGAATTTTCTTATTTTTTTAATAGACTGTTTTCTTATCTTTTTACGTTCTTGTTTTTTTTTATAATTTATATTACCTTTTTGTTGCTTTTACCTAATTTTCCTAATTTTCCATTCATATAAATTTGAAGGTGTTTTTTTTTAAATTTTCTCATTTGTTCGACATAATTTATTTGATTTTGATTAAATGTTTTAATATTTTATTATTATCTTGTTTTTTTTTATAATTTATTACCTTTTTGTTGCTTTTACCTAATTTTCCTAGTTTTGCATTCATATAAATTTAAAGGTGTTTTTTTTAAATTTTCTCATTTGTTCGACATAATTTATTTGATTTTGATTAAATGTTTTAATATTTTATTATTATCTTGTTTTTTTTTATAATTTATTACCTTTCTGTTGCTTTTACCTAATTTTCCTAGTTTTGCATTCATATAAATTTAAAGGTGTTTTTTTTTTAAATTTCTCATTTGTTCGACATAATTTATTTGATTTTGATTAAATGTTTTATTATTCATTATTTCTTATTAAATGTTCTATATATAAGTTTGAAAAATAAACTACTTACAAATAATCATTTGAAAATTTTATATACTAATTGGATTTAAAAAAAAATCAATTTTTGGTTTAAATAAAAAAAATCCGATTTAAATAAAAAAATCGGATTGTTTGACTTGCTTAAAAAAATTATGATTTTTATCAGCCTTGTTTAAAAGGATCAATATAATAAAAATTTTAATGAAAGAATGATCTTAATTAAAGAAAATAAAGTTTCATTCATATTGTTAAATAATTTCCAGTAAAAGAATTGCATATTTATTAAACAACTTAAACAAATGTTACTATTAAAATTTTATTATTATAAATTCAATATCTATGCTTTCTAACTAACCATTTACTGTTTTTTATTTATGGACCTTCTTAGATTTTTTGTTTTAAATATATATATATATATATATTTAAAATAATTTTATGATGTACTAAAATAAGTTCTAAATTTGACAGTATAACTACTTTTAATGTCTTACATAATTTGAAAAAAGTGTAACAGATCTACACTATTCTGTTCTCGTTAGTGTTACGTGCGCGCTTGTGCAATGGCGCAATAATTTGAATTTATTAATTAAATGAAAGGGTACTCTTGGTGTTAATCCTAAAAAGGAAACGGGAAAATTATAAAAGGAAATTAATTGAAGATGCACTGATTCGACTGGAAACCCTCTTGGGGTAGAAAACCAGGTTTATTAGAGTTCTTGCAAGATTGGAATTTAGTAAAAATACATATTAATTCGCGACTCGGTATTAAGGCTAGTTTTTATTAAAATGTTCATAAAAATATAATAGCCTTTAAATTCACGCACTAGAATCACGATTGTGGATAAAAATCAAAGTCTTTTTAGAGAACCGTTCAGACTCGTGTCTATAGTCGAACTCCTAGATGAACCTCCTGGGACTTGGGTCCAGGGATCCGAGTCCCCAAATCCTTGCGCACGCACTCAAAAATTGTGCGCACGAGAGACAACGCATTTTCTGCTCTTCACACACGTAACACAACACAAATACATATACATAAACATATTTTCTTTCTCTCTATTTTCACTCTCATCATACTTATTTAACAATTCTGAATTATTCGCATTTTACACAAATACATTTTTGTATTATAAATTATATAATTACATTTACATAATTATTACTATTTACATACACATTGTACACACTACAATATTCACTTGCATTAAAAAATCACAATAATAATATTTCCTAAAAACGCTTTCTCAAAACAAATTTATTATTATTATTATTATTATTATTGTTCTTGTTGTTGTTATTATTATTATTATTATTATTATTATTATTATTATTGTTGTTGTTGTTGTTGTTGTTGTTGTTGTTGTTGTTGTTGTTAATATTATTATTTGAAGATTTCATATTTAATATTTGTAGTTAGGGATAATTCTGAAATTGGATAATTTGGAATTTCTGCATTCCGTGGCATTCTCAAAAACCCCCCTTTGTTATTTCAGTTAAAGGATCCAGGACCGCCGCGTCTGGTCTCCAGATGGTTTTTATTACTTTTTAAAGGTTCAAAAGAAACACTTGAATTAGTCACGCTTTTCCTTGCGATTTCTTATTTATGTTTGTCAAATTTCAAGTCTTGTATCAAATGTCAGTAAACCTCTCATGTGAAAACTTCAGTTTGAGACTGAAAAGATCCTCTTATTAAAAAAATATAAAAACGTTTTTGTTTAATATTAAATTTTCTCAAATTCAGCATTTACCGCCTCGATGTATCGCAGATCGAGAAATCTCGAATTAAAAATCGTGCGAGATAATAGTCGCACGTCACACCTTCCCCCTACGGAAAAATTTTCGCGAGAAAATATAGAAAGTTGTTAAAATCGTTTTATTTGTTTATTTTATTTCTTGTTTTTTATTGTTTTATTTTTTTTTTGTTTGATAAGGTGGTGAATATTTTAAAGCGTATTGTCGATTATCATTATTAGTGTGTTTTTATTGTTTTTATTTATACATTATCATTATTTCTACTGCCGTTAATATTGGTTCATTTTTATTATTATCATCATTTATTTGTCTTATTTATACAATGATTTGAAAAATACTACTTAATTTAGGTGATGATTATTTATTTATGTATTGTTATTATTATAATTTAAATTTTTTTTTTTTTTTTTTTTTTTTTGTAAAAAAAAATTTATTTTACGTAATTAAAGTTTGAGCAAGTCCGAGTTGCTCATCTTCCATTCCCCCCTTCGAGAAGAAAAAAGGATTGAAAAAGACATGAAATTAAATTTTTAGGAGATCTCTAGCTATAAAAGAAAATGTGTTATTATAATAAAGTGTTAAGAATATACACAAAAGTGTGTATTCGAAAATGGTTGTCCAAATTATACGGAAAACAATGTACAAGATTTAGATTTTTTTTTTTTCTTTTTTTTTCTTGGAAATTAGAAGACTTGATTGTTCGTTCATGAGTTTTTTTTTTTTGTTGTTGTTTACTTGAATTGGAAATGAAGCTAAGGTATAGTTTTAAGAATTATTACATGATGAGTGATTAATTTTAAAAGCAAAGAGTTGTTATATATATGTGTGTGTATAAATATTTTTATTTTGTTTGATTCATTAAGCAAGCCCTTTTGTAGGCAAGAGCAGGCTCAAATCGTCAAAATAGTCTTTGTCCACCGAATCGTCGAGCAAGCCTGGTGTGGGCAAAAGCGGGCTCGAGTCATCGGCATTGTTTCTGTCGTTTGATTCGTCGAGCAAGCCTGGTGTAGGCAAAAGCGGGCTCAACTCATCAAAATAATCTTTGTCCACCGAATCGTCGAGCAAGCCTGGTGTGGGCAAAAGCGGGCTCGAGTCATCGGCATTGTTTCTGTCGTTTGATTCGTCGAGCAAGCCTGGTGTAGGCAAAAGCGGGCTCAACTCATCAAAATAATCTTTGTCCACCGAATCGTCGAGCAAGCCTGGTGTGGGCAAAAGCGGGCTCGAGTCATCGGCATTGTTTCTGTCACTTGATTCATCGAACGAGCCTGGTGTGGGCAAAGTCGGGCTCGAATCCTCAAGATTTCGTCATTTGATTCATCGAACGAGCCTGGTGTGGGCAAAGTCGGGTTCGAATCATCGGCATTATTTCTGTCACTTGAATCAATGAATCGTACTCAAATCATCAAGATTTCGTCAGCATTGTAATGAAGCTTGCCGATTGTGGGCAGAGCTCATATATTAAATTCATATAAATTGACAGTGGAAGGCCATCCATAGACTGCAGCCACCCAAAGGCTGATCTATGGCCTGGACACACTTCCCTGTAAATTGATTATTTTGTAAATGTTGTGATGTATATTATGTTCAATTGTTTTATTGTTGTTTATTTATTTTGGAAATGATACTCTATCGTTCTCCTGTCAGTAAAAGTCCACACGAATATTAATTAAAGAACGTTACTTTGACTCAGGGATTATTTTCGTCTTTATTATGTGATTATGTCATTATAATAATTTTGAGGAATAGTAGGGAAACACAGGTGTATCGTTCACCTCGTGCGGGACAATAGTATGTCTTCATTAAGTTAAAATAGTTGTTTATATTTAACAGTCGTGTCATTAAGTTGTTATTAATAATACCAAGCCAAAGATCGTTCCGACATGTCTATCGTATCATATGGACTTGTGACAGGGTATCTGCGTTAGCACAAAATTTAAGCAACCTCGAAATTCAAGTCTTTCTATTTTCCATAATTATTATTACCATAAATATTTTGAATTCTATGCTTGTTATTAAGTCATACTCGGATGTTTATAAATATATCTATTTTGTTGTATTTTAATTAGTAGAACTATTTTTTTTTCATAAATACTTATATAAATTCAATAACAATTTATCTTTGTAGATAGTGTGATTGTTATTGTAATGAATGATGTTATTCCTTTAAAATTTATGCAGTTCAGAAACTAAAACAATATCGAATTCTTAAAACTTAAATCTTTATTTTGATTTATTCAACTTGGCTATTTTACCCTTAAAATATGGGAAACCCTAGTTATCCATTTATATGAATAGAACTTCAATTTTAAACGATATAAAAATTTTAAACGCGATAGTTATTTAATAATTTAAGAGCTGTATTTATTTAAATCCTTCAATATTTACATTTATTTAAGTTTACTATTTCCAATTTTTTTTTTTTTTTTTTTTTTTTTTTTTTTTTTTTTTTTTAATTTATTTATTTATCAATAATTTTAAGAATTTTACCAAATATCTTTTGAGGGAGATAAAATGTTTTATAATGTAATTTCGATTTTATATTGTCATAATTAATTGTATATTTTATATTAAAGTAGGTTAATTAAATTCCCCTCTCTTCACCCCTTTTTTTTTTTTGTCTCATAAAGTACGAGCAAGATTGTACATAGGAAAATTGCATAAAAGAAAATTTTCGCCAATACTGAACCCTCGCGAACGAAAATTTGTTTTATTAAAATAATCTTCAACAAGGCCTCCTCCCCCATTTCTTCGTTCTACTTATTTTTGGGGAGAGAAAACGTAGTTATTGTGAAAAATTGGTATAAACAGTAAGCAATTTACTAAAATAATTGACGATAAGGCGCAACAAGAAATAATGTTAGTTTGAATGAGAAGGAAATTGGCGACATGTAAAAGATTTAGTTAGTTGGACTGTAAAAACAAATTAAAGTCATAAAGTGAGTTGTTGTTTTTTTTTTTTTTTTTTTTTTTTTTTTTTTTAATTAAATTAAATTTGAATATATAATAAATTTAATAAGAGTGTTTAAAATTTAAATTTCTCAAAGAAAAAGCTTACATTGAATTTAATTTAAATAAGAAACGATTGACTCTGAAATCAGACAGAAATTGTTTCAATATTTTCATTTTATTCTAATTGCGAAAATTATAAATTTATAGTCATGCGAAAAGGGAAGAAAGAAATCGTTGTAGGTGATTAGGTGAAAGAATGGTTGAAATGGAAGTAAATGGAGATCGAAATAGAAGTGAAGATTTATGAAAATTTGATTGAAAGAAATGAAATATATCGAAATTTAAGTGAACAGGAATTCAAATGAATCATTTTTAGAATTACTTTGAATTTTTAAAACCGAAATTTAAATCAGTCGCAGGAGAAATAAAAATAAATTAATCACAATTAGAATGGGGGAAAATTTTAATGGAGGATCGATTAAATTGTAGATAAGTGAACATTAGAATGGGTTTAAAGAGAAACTTGGAATTTGGAGCGGAATTTGTTTCAATATTTTCATTTTATTCAGATTGAGATAATTATAAATTTAGTCGTGCAAAAAAGGGAACAAATAAATCGTTGTATATAATGTAAGAAAGATTAGAATAGAAGAAAATAGTAATTGAATAAATTGAGGTGAATATTTATTTAAAATTGGTGAAAGGAAAAAAAAATGAATTGAAGCTTAAACGAATAAATATATTCAAGAGAATTACGTTTAGAATTACTTTGAAATTTGAAGCTGGAATTTAAATCAGTCATAAAGGAAATAAAATGGGAAAATGGTTATAGTTTGTATTAATTGCAATAAAAATGGGTGAACGCGACGTGTGGGGCCTCATAGTCCCAAAGTTTTCAACTTCTTTTGACGTTTATTGCTTTAAATTTAAACCCCTGTGTATTTTCCAACGCTTGAGCCAGATGTTCGAATTGTTAAACCCAATTTTATTTCAGAATTGCCCTGCTAAATAGCTGTGTATTAAATTAACATTTTCTGTAAATTTTGTCCTATTATTAATTATTATTATCATTATCTTATAACTTATATTTATTTATTTTTGAATTTATATCCCCAAATTAATTACAAAATTAATACTTCGAACTTATATCAATCAAAAGAACGCGATAAAAGAATTAATTTATGAATTTTATTATTTTATTTATCAACTATAGTTGTACCATATTAAATAGGTATTTTTAATTTATGTGATAATTATTATTGGAAAAACGTTATTTTTATTATTAGGCAATTTGTAAATTTGTATGTATATTGTAGTTGTTGTACTGTATTAAGTAATATTTTCAAATTATTTGATATTATCGAAAAATTGATATTTTTATTGTTATAGGCCATTTCGAATGTAATTTGTTAAATATTACGGTATCTTTGGCCAAAATTCGGTAAACTGAACAGAGATATTATTTCTACACAATAGACATAGGACATAAATGTCATAAAAATCTCGTTAACCAACTTGAGAACTCTCGATTTCATAAATTATTGTGAAAATTGTAAGAAATTAAACATGAAATTGACATACATATAATGTATTAAAGAATTTAAAATCTTGAATTTTAATGAATGTTCCTTTTGTTTTGCTTGAATCGAATAAAATTAGTTAATATTAAATTTAATTTTCGATTTTAATAAAAGTGCTTAATAAAATTAACAGAAATTATTATCATAAAAGTTTGCAAAAGAAATATTAAAAGTACAATTATATCGTTATTTATTAAAAGGAATGCAAAATATAAAACACACAAATTTTACAAAATTCAATTATGCTTAAGGCACGCAATTCTGACGGTTAAAATAAATATTTAATATAATTGAATCAGCTAATTTATTAATGAATATTAGACTTGTCTTAATTTCCTGAATTTTAAATTCTTTGAATTCTGATAAAGAATTGATTTTATAAAAAATGAAACGGAAAATGTGAAGTTTCAAAAAGATATATTTATATAATTGCTTGATTATGCCTATTATATAGGTTTTAAAATAAACGTTTGGCAAAAACTTAACATTTAATGTTATTAGAAGAGAAATAATTTTATTTATCAAGTTTATATATCTTTACTTTGTTCATTGAAAAGGAAAACATTTTATATAAGAATGACATGAAAATTTAGATTTTTATTTTTTATTTTTTTCTTTTATTTTTATTTTTTTTATTTTTATATATAAATTAGCAATTTAGGCAAAATATATTGATAATTAATGTTAAATATTTAATAGGAAGAATAATTGATTTATTTTATTATTTATTTATAATAAAAGCAAGAAGGAACTATAGTAAAAGTTAAATTAATTGTTTAAGAAATAGAAAATTCTCAACATTTTTCTTTTGTTTTTGTTTCGATTAGACTTTATATACTGCACAAACCTTTGGTATAGATTCTTATTATACGCATAAACAATATACTACTACGCTTCACTATTATGATTATAATATTACACTTCACAGATTTTAAAATGACCTTTTATTTAAAAAAAAAAAAATTTCTTTCACTTTGCACTATTTCTCTTGAGTTGTCGGCCATCAGGATAAAAATAATCGTTGAAATCCGCAGGTAGGGTAACGAATCAGGAAGATGAAGTAAAATCAGGAATTTGTAGTAAATATCAATAATCGTAAAGTACAAAATCAGGAACACCAAATCATCAGAAACTTGAAATTAAAATCAGGAACTTGAGATAGAAATTCTTGAAGGAGCATGTAAAGTTCAAAATCAGGAACGTCAAATCGTAAAAGTAGAACTTGAAATTGTAGATCCTGAACTTGTAGTAGACGTCAGAAACTTCAAATATCAGGAACGTAAAATTCAATATCAGGAGCATAAAAACACTGTACACAATTGCACTTAAAGAATGTTTATAATTTTTATAATTTCCCGCACCAAGATCCCGGCTCGAGCCCCCAATTTGTTACGTGCGCGCTTGTGCAATGGCGCAATAATTTGAATTTATTAATTAAATGAAAGGGTACTCTTGGTGTTAATCCTAAAAAGGAAACGGGAAAATTATAAAAGGAAATTAATTGAAGATGCACTGATTCGACTGGAAACCCTCTTGGGGTAGAAAACCAGGTTTATTAGAGTTCTTGCAAGATTGGAATTTAGTAAAAATACATATTAATTCGCGACTCGGTATTAAGGCTAGTTTTTATTAAAATGTTCATAAAAATATAATAGCCTTTAAATTCACGCACTAGAATCACGATTGTGGATAAAAATCAAAGTCTTTTTAGAGAACCGTTCAGACTCGTGTCTATAGTCGAACTCCTAGATGAACCTCCTGGGACTTGGGTCCAGGGATCCGAGTCCCCAAATCCTTGCGCACGCACTCAAAAATTGTGCGCACGAGAGACAACGCATTTTCTGCTCTTCACACACGTAACACAACACAAATACATATACATAAACATATTTTCTTTCTCTCTATTTTCACTCTCATCATACTTATTTAACAATTCTGAATTATTCGCATTTTACACAAATACATTTTTGTATTATAAATTATATAATTACATTTACATAATTATTACTATTTACATACACATTGTACACACTACAATATTCACTTGCATTAAAAAATCACAATAATAATATTTCCTAAAAACGCTTTCTCAAAACAAATTTATTATTATTATTATTATTATTATTGTTCTTGTTGTTGTTATTATTATTATTATTATTATTGTTGTTGTTGTTGTTGTTGTTGTTGTTGTTGTTGTTGTTGTTGTTGTTAATATTATTATTTGAAGATTTCATATTTAATATTTGTAGTTAGGGATAATTCTGAAATTGGATAATTTGGAATTTCTGCATTCCGTGGCATTCTCAAAAACCCCCCTTTGTTATTTCAGTTAAAGGATCCAGGACCGCCGCGTCTGGTCTCCAGATGGTTTTTATTACTTTTTAAAGGTTCAAAAGAAACACTTGAATTAGTCACGCTTTTCCTTGCGATTTCTTATTTATGTTTGTCAAATTTCAAGTCTTGTATCAAATGTCAGTAAACCTCTCATGTGAAAACTTCAGTTTGAGACTGAAAAGATCCTCTTATTAAAAAAATATAAAAACGTTTTTGTTTAATATTAAATTTTCTCAAATTCAGCATTTACCGCCTCGATGTATCGCAGATCGAGAAATCTCGAATTAAAAATCGTGCGAGATAATAGTCGCACGTCACAGTACTTTACTTTAATGCGCATGCTCCGTTTTACACCTTCTTACACTCGAGTGTAGCAAGTGTAGCGTGTGTAGGTAGCGAGAACATACCTAATACATAATACATACTTTTACGATTCTTAAGAATAAGTTTAGACTCAAGATGAAGTGAGCAATAAGGTAAATTGAAGAAATTTTGATTTTTCGAATTTCTGGAGAATAGAGAAAGGATCGCAATCTCAGGGTGAGAAATCAATTCACCTTGACATTCCAGGATTCTAATGTCAGCGGGCACCCGGTCACCGGTTTCCAGGAGGACATTGTCCCCAACTTCCAATTCCGTTATGAGTTCTTTTTTCTTACTGTCTCACGAGGCTTTTATCCTTACTTGGAAAATTTATTTATATTTCTCAAAATACCTTAAACTGTCGGTTCTGACATTCCACACACTTTAATCACTGATTAAAAACAGTTTTTTACCTGTCGTTTTATTTTGAAAACATTTTAACGTTTGATTACTTAAAACCGTTTATAAAGTATTTTTAAAAATTTTAATTATATAGTTACAATAAAAAAATTATAATTTCATTATAAAAATAATTTAAATTAAATAATATAAAATTTAAATCTGTTTCTGATAATTTGAGAATTTAGAAAACATTTATATTTTTTAATTTTTATTTTAATTTTTAAACGTGAAAATAACAAAATGAATAAAAAAATTGAAAATAAATAATAGAAATAAATGTCTAATAATACGTAATTTATAGCTAATATACAGAATTAACTATTATTACCAGTAATTATTTTTAAAACAATGTTTTAGTCACAAATAAATTATATTATTAACAAGAACCGCACCTGTTAAATGGCAACCCGTCAACCACCAGTGTATTCCCTCCAGAGAAAAACAACTCAAACAAATACTCCAATTTCGAGACTAAATTACCAATTACAATGTACAATTCACATTTTACCTTCAAATAAATATTGATCTTTTCGTGAAATTCGGATATTTATAAACAAAAACTGGTAAAATAATAACATTTTGTTCTCGCGCGCCAAACGTAGCGGCATCTAATTTACCGACTGGTCATTGGGCGGTGGCGCTGCTGTGCAAGTATCAAGAATAGAGGGAGCGCGGAGTCAGTTCTTTGTTGATCGCGACGCCGCGTAAAGGTTCTTCTCTGCGCCATATCATTATATTTTGTTCGAGTGATTCTCAGACGCTACTTTCGACGCTTACCGACGCTCGGCGTCGTTCGTTCAGTTACATGCGATTGACGCGCGATCGGGTAAATTAACGTGGAGCAAAAGTGCAACTCTCTCCGTTAATCACGGACCGTTCTGAAACTACAAGTACCAACGAGGTGGTTTAAACAATACAAAGTGTGAGAAGATAAGTGTACAAAAATGGAGAATAGGCCGGCGACGCTCCGTTCCAGGCGTGTCTGTCGATTCTGTCTGACGGAATCCGATCCGTTAAGCTACATTTATGACCGGGAAATGAGTAGGCCTTTCCAAGTGCCGCTTACCCTCCAAATTATGTCGTGTGTCGGCATCGAGGTAACGAAAATGAATTACTTTTTCCACTTGTTTTTGTTTTGATTATCTTAGAATATTGTGTGATATTAGCTGATGAAAATGTTTATGTAGTTTATTTATTGTTGTGCAAATGAATAAAATTATTCTGTGCATAAGTCGATCGAACAATAGGCAATGTAGATTATTTGTTTACCGACAGAGTCGGACATTGAACGCACCTAGTAACCGCTATGTGACGAGTATTTTTTTTCTCAGGGAATAAAGGGGAGGGAGAGGTTTTCATATGTTTCTCTTTAAAGCAATAATGCTGGTGAAACTTGGTTTCTATTTTTTCAATAATGCAGCGGAATTTCGATATATTTTCGTCCTTTTAGATCGTGTTTTATTTCTTTTATCGCCTGAGAATGAATTTTAGTTTGTTTTTTTAATAGAATCATTATGATTTGTTGATAATATAGACATAATCAGCTTGTGGAATCTCATTGTTTAAACACAAAAAACTTGTTACCGACAGAGTTTGTTTGTTTATTTTTTATTGGCAAGAACTAAACAAAAAAATGTATAGTTTCCAAATTTGATTATAAATTTAAAATTTTATACTGTATTGGATATTTTAGAGTACCTTTTACTCTACAGTCTGTCTATTTATTTTCATTTATTATGTTTGCAATTTCAAATTTATGGAAATAGTTTTCAACCATTATTCTTCTTTTTACACTGAAGCATATTTTTTAATTTTGTCACTAATTACTCACCTAATTTATTTTGTTGTTGTTAATTTCTTACTTTCTTCGCACATCTTTTAAGAATATAAGTTTCAATTTATGACAATTTTTAACAAATAAAAAGGTTTAATTATTCCAAATTTTGATCAATCTAAATTTATCTAAACAGCCGAATAAAATGTTAACCGAATATAAAATAAATTCACACAAATTTTAAACGATCTACATTTTATGTTTATTTTTATTAACCTAAAAATTAGTAAATTCAAACTTCATTTGACAAAATTAGATCAATTCTACGTTTAATTTAATTTAACTCATTCATATATTAAAAAATATTTTTTATTTATTTTGCTTTTAATCGATATCTACTTTAATCCAATAAACATCAATTAATCAAGATTTTAATTGATTTATTGTTCAATTAATTTGTCGAAACAACCGGAAACTACAGGAATTTATAAATCTAAAAAAAAATGGAAATGAGCAAAAAGATCCAGAAATTTGACTTTTTAACAAATTTTCTAAACTTATCAGCATTTTTCTATTTCATGGATATTTTTTTTCTTGAAATTGTTTTCTTATAATTTCCTACTTTCTCAAAAAATTTAAATATTATTTCTTTCCAACAATTTTCCATATTTTCATACACTTTTTTCTATTTTTAAAAACATTTTTCTCTTGTTTTTCATTTTTTTTTTCTTTTTTCACGATTCAAATAACTTGTTTTAATAAGTTATAATTTAATAATTTTATCTCAATATGATTTCAAATTAAAATAAACGTTAATTGTCAGTTAGTCAAAATTTTTAATTTATAAATTTTTTCCTTAATATAATTTGTATTATTTTTTCAAGGAATTTATTTTAGAAATAAATTTTCTTTCTAACATTTTAAGATATTTTTTCAATTTTTCTCAAATTTACAAAAAAAAAAAAATTATTTTATGTATTTTTATTTTTTTATTATTCAGTCAAATTTTCATGTTTTTTTCGTATTTTTTCTTATTAATTTTCATAGTTTTGAAAAAGTATTTCCGTAAATTTCTTAAATCTTCTAAAGATTTTCTTGTTTTTTATACATGCTACTTTTTTCAAATTTCTCACGTTTTTTTGTTATGAAGCTTTTTTATTCATTTTTTGAACTTTTCATTTTGTATATCTTTTTATTTTTAGATTTACTATTTTTTCGTAGGATGTCACATGATTCCTTGATTTTGTTTTTAAATTTCATTTTCTTAGTATTTTTTAAACTGTAAAATATTCAAAGAAATTTTAAAAGTTCTTTCGATATTGTTTTTATATTTATTTACATCTTTATACTTTTTGCATAATTTTCTTAATTTCTTTATTTGATCAAATTTTCGAATTTCTTTTGTTGGATTTTTACGTATTTATACACTATCTGGTATTATTTTTATATTTTCTCAAAGTTTACAAGATTTTTCTCTATTTTCTTATTTTTTGATTCCTTCATAAAGTTAACAATTTTTTTCGTAATTTTCTCTTTTTTTCGATTTTGTTTTTAATTAGGTCTTTTCCTTTTTTGTATTCGCTCAAACTGACATTTAAAAAAAAATATTTACTTTTTAAAGTTTCCATTTTTTTAGATGATCTACAAATTTATAATATGAAGATAACAAAAAATAGTATTAAATTTGTAAATCTTCAAGTCATTATAATTATTTAAATAAATTCCAACGTCAATTAACTCATATTCCAATTTATTCGAACTTTTAAATTTCAGTTAATTCAAATTTAATTGCATATTAATTAATACATAATGAATAAATAATATTAATTATTTCCCATATTCAAATAATCCATTTTCCTTTTTTTAATTCTTACAAGATTTCTAAGAGATTTTACTTTTTTCAAATTGTTCAATATTTATCTAATAATTTCTTATTTTTACAAAAATTTGAGATTTTTTCTTCTTTTACTTTTGATATTTTTTCTGTATTTGTCTTTTTATTTTAGGATTTTCTTTAATTTTCTTCTTTTTATGCAAATTATTTGATATTATTTTACACAATTTTGTTATTATAATATTCACTGTTTACAATCACATTTTTATTTCGTTGATTTTTTAAATTATTTACAGTTTTTTAGAAATAAAAACGCTCATTTTTTTGTAAATTTATTTAATTTGTTTTCTCACCTTGTCTTCTATTTTTTGCAAACTTACTTATTCTTTTACAAAATTTTCAGATTTTCTTTATTTTTCTAAATTTATTGTTGGACTTATTTTAAGTGTAATAATATTACAATAATATTACAAAATAATATTATTTTAAGTGTAATAATAATTATAATTAATATTATAAAAGTATTTTTGGTTTAATTTTTTAAGCTTTTTTATTTTAAAAGATTTTAAATTTCTTTTGTGGACTTTTTATATATCTTTATATACCTACACATTTTTATTTTATTTTCATCAATTTTAATTTTTTAGTAGATTGTTACCAAATATTTTATATTTTCTGTACTTTTTACATTTTTTACAGTTTATTAGATTCAGAAAAAAAACATTTTTCCATTTTTTCGGCTATTTATTTGATTTTTTGTTGTTTCACAATTTTTTTAGTCCCTCCTTGCATTTTAATTAAATCTTTAATTTTTGTTATCATTTTTCTATTTCTCAGAAACATTTTCCTTCTTTTAAACTGTTTAGTTTTTATCTTGTAATTACGAATTTTTGAAAACATTTATTCGATATTATGTAAATTTAATCTTAAACTAAATATTCTCATTTTAAAATCGTTCTTCTATTTCATAAAAATTTTTTTCTTTTGAAATTTATCAAAATTTTCCAAAATTTTATTCATTCTTTTTTTCCAATTTTTTGTAAATAATTCTCTACTTTTCCTAATTTAAATTTTTTGAAAATAATTTTTTCTCTTTTATATAGTTTTATGTCACTGTTTCATTTTTGTGTTTTTTTTTTAATTTTTCTTTATTTCTTTAATAAAGTCCATAACTTCTTTTATTTAAAACAATTTTCTTATTTTTTTAATAGACTGTTTTTTTATCTTTTTATGTTTTTATGTATTTTTTTTTATAATTGATTATTTTTTCCTTGCTTTTACCTAATTTTCTTAATTTTGCAATTATATGAATTTGTAGATATTTTTTTTGAAATTTTATAATTTATTCGATATTGTTTGATTTTGATTAAATGTTTTACTTAATTATTTCTTATTAAATGTTCTCAGTTTAAAAAATAAACTACATAAAAATAAACACATGAAAAAATCAATTTTTGGTTTAAGTCTAAAAAATTCCGATTTAAATAAAAAAAAATCATGATTTTTATCGGTACTGCTTTGTATGTTGTAAAGTTGAACGACATAAATAGAAATATCACATTCCAAAAAAACTAAATGTAATCTATTTATTAAGAATCCGTATCGTAATAAGGCTTGAAATTAATTAATTTGACTCTTCGTTATTATTAAACAGTTATTTTAATGTTAAAGGTATATTCAGCCGACGGAATGCCGCAGATGATTTGCAATACCTGTCGCTGGAATTTAGACCGCTCTTATAAATTTAAACAACAATGTAAAAAAGCCGATGAAGCTCTCAGAGCTTATCCAGTATCTGGGATTCTTCCCCGGCCGTTTCCTCCAATTTCGACGGATCCGCCCGACGCAAACAATAAAAGAAACGCTGATCAACGTTCACAAAACGAGCAGAAGAAGGCAAGGCTTGATAATGGTGATCGAGAAAGAAGAGAGCGTCAAGCAGAGAAGCAGAGCAAAGAGGAGAGAATCGATTTGTACGACGAGGAACAAGACAGAGGTAGCGATGGAGAAAATGAAGCGAGTAATGAGAAAGAGGACAGGAAACTTGAACCGGGTGAGGTCCGAGTACACTCTTGTCATCTTTGCGAGCGAACCTTTCCACTGAGACAGGCTCTCCTCCTGCACATTCAGCGAGCTCATCGCGATCGTAATTACAAGTGTACCGAGTGTGATCGCATGTTCTTTTCCAAATACGACCTCAACAAACACATTCTAACTCACTCGGAGGACAAGCCTTTCACCTGTCAAATCTGTAATAAACAATTCGCACGCGCCAATCTACTCCAACGCCACGAGAAAGTTCATCGGGATGAATTGCGATACGGCTGTCAACACTGCGACAGGGAATTCTTCACGACCGACGAATTGGAGAAACACGAGGAGACCGCGCACAAAAACAACAAACCTTTCCAATGCAACATTTGCAACAAACGCTTCACCTACAAACAAGGACTCGAGCGACACGAGATGCTTCACAGCGAGGACAAAAGCTTCGTTTGCGAATATTGCAAAGAAGCTTTCAGAACGAGCACCAAGCTCGCTCGTCATCTGACAACTCACGCGGGTCATAGACCCTATCTCTGCAAATTATGCCCTAGAACATTCCTACTCTCGCATCATCTCACCAGACACATGCGCTCGCACTCGGTTGAGAAACGACACGTCTGCGAAGACTGTGGAAAAGCGTTTAAACGCAAAGAGAGCCTCGAGGTTCATCAATTGACGCACACCAAACGATCAGGATTGGGATTGACGTGCGACGTCTGCCAGGAGACTTGTCGAAATCGAGCCGACTACGTGACGCACATCAAACAACACATCGAGGCTGGAGAGAAAATGGGACCCGACGGTCTTCAACCCGACACCAAAGAAAAAATGGAAATTGACTCGGAGGATGAGGAGGACGAGGAACAGTACTCTGATGGAGATGATGATTATGAACCGCCTCCGTATATTGTCAAGAAGATTCCAAAAGTGAAGCCGGCCGAGAGTGAGGAAGAGGGTGAGAGAATGGAGAAGGACGAGAGGAATGAGAAGGTTGTTTATGTTCGGGGAAAAGATGGATCCATGGTGAAGAAGACCATCAAGACCCTGATGCCGATTCAGAGACGGGACGTGGCGGAGAATAAGGTGAAGAGTCCAACGCAGAAGACGCCCATGAAACAGGAGGAGACGACGAAGATTCGGGTCGATGAGACAGAAGCCCAGGTGCAGAAGATCGTCGAGTCGGTGTTTAAAGAGCACAAGATCCCTCTGAAGCATCAGTCTTCTCCACAAGATCAGGGCAAGGTGAGATACAATCTTTAATTTTACTAAATGACCTTTTTAGTTTTCAGATTGTAGAACGGCGATTGTAGAACAGAGGAACGCAAGGTACCTTTGTGCCTTCTTCACTGCGTAGGAGCCCTAGATTTCAGTTCCGAGAGTCGCATAAATTGAAGTTGCATAAACTAATGTTCAGGTCTAATGGAAATACAAAATTTCGGGAATTCATCGCTCAATTCTGAGAAGAATCAGAGTGACTCAACTCTTTAGATACAGGGCAACCTGTCCAATTTAGATTTCAGTTCCGAAAGTCGCATAAATTGAAGTTGCATAAACTAATGTTCAGGTGTAATGGGAATACGAAATTTCGGGAATTCATCGCTCAATTCTGAGAAGAATCGGAGTGACTCAACTCTTTAGATACAGGGCGACCTGTCCAATTTAGATTTCAGTTCCGAGAGTCACATAAATTGAAGTTGCATAAACTGAAGTTGCATAAACTAAGGTTCAGGTGTAATGGGAATACGAAATTTCGTGAATCGGAGTGACTCAACTCTTTAGATACAGGGTAACCTGTTCAATTTTGCTTTAAATTCTTAGAATTGTCGAAAACTACCTCGAGAACCAAAATTTGAGAGGTTGAGGTCGAGTCTGTCAAAAATTGGACAGGTTGTCCTGTAGTACAAAATCCGAAGAGGAAGTGACCTTCACCCATTTGTTTACCGAATGAAAATGCTTTTCCATAAAATATTATATGAAAATAAAAGATATCCTGAATAGGTTGTCTACAATAAAATGATTAATTAAGAGTTTAATTGTAACTTTTTTTTAATTATTTCGCTCACTTGTTTACCAATTAAATTATACACCAATCGAAAGTAGAAAGCCTAAATTGACCTGCGGGTTGTTCTGCTAGTTATTAAAAGAAAAAAATTGAATCTGCCAATCGAAAAAATTAAAAGAAGAATAGATTGCTATAGTATCCCCCCACTTGACTCATTGAACAAACATTTATTTTCATTATTATAAACAATTAAAGAACCACAATTCGATGCTTGCAAGAAAACATACTGCTGACATGTACAACATAAAATAATTACTACAGAATAAACAACTTTTATGTTGACAAATTGATTTTAATTTGAAGAATACTTATCAAGGCAATGTATTACGGATAAATAACTGTTCCTCAATTTATATTTTTCAAATAAGAAAGAATTATCTACTGTTGGCAGAAGGTCATTTTTGAGTAAATTTTTATCGTATTACGAAAATACTTATTATAAATAAGTGGCTAATTTTAGGCCCATTTTGCTGATTGTGATAATTAATTGAATAGATTAACTCCATATCAGTGTTAAACAGTTTATTAATTACTTCAGCCTGAGATATTTACACCTGTTGGAAATTTTTACTATCTACTGTTGGGCGGTGTCTCTTATATTGTATTATGAAATATTAAAAAATAAATTTTTAATCAAATTTCATAAAAACTTGTAGAATTAAATAAATCTATGTACATGAAATTTAATTATAAAAGAAATCAAAACAAATAAATGTATTTAGTTCAGGTAAATTCAAAAAATCGATATATTCAAAAATTTAATTTATTTCGATAAACAATTAACTAACGCTATACTTGCCTATCGCACTGATATAGAGAATGCGCATATCTCTCGATTTTTTTTAGACTTCTTACTTTCGATTGGGATATAATTTAGGGGAGTGGGCCCCAAGATGGACAGGGCCCCAAGATCGACATTTCGTATAAAATTTTTGTTTAAGGTGACAGCACCTTATGCTTTCTGTCATTTTTGTTGTTTGTATAGACGAACATTGTGATGCACATTTTAAGAAAAAAAACCAGTTGGTTTTTCTTCTACACATACCACGTAATTTTGTGTCTAAAAAAGTTTTGTAACAGTTTTTTCTCAAGTTGGTAAAGTTATTTAAATTTATGATTTAGAATGAGTACTGAACGTTATAATATTCTTTATTTATCGTATAATAATAATCTAAAATGATTATACTAATTCAGTATTCATATATATATTTTTACTGAGGATTAAAAAATTGTGTCATGTACCCTAAGATGGACAGGCCTAAAATCTCAATGTATTTTTTTGCATATTTTCGATTTTACACTTTTTTCAATAATTTTTTGAGCCAATTAATTAAAATTTTTTATTTTCCACCATAAAATGTGATTTTATCGTTAGAGAATTTATTATATTGATATTTTTCGATATTTTATTACTTTTTACTGTTGAGCTATTAAATTGAAGTTTTTAGAAATTTTATTTCTTGATAAATTCCATAAAATGATTAAAACTTAGTTCAAGAATTGTTACACGATGTTAATTTTTTATTTACTACCATTTTCAAAGACTTTTAAGAAGGTGTCCATCTTGGGGCCACTTTTTTTTAGACCGAAAATTTTAACAATTAGAAAAAATGCTTTAAAAAATGTTTATGTTCAAAATAAAATTTTATCTCTGTGGCCATAAGTTACCTTATAAATTGTACTTTCATCCGGTATAAAACATTTTAATATATTTTATTCGGTTTGGATTCTACAGCAATAATAATGCATGTGAGCAAAATAATTTTAAAAAAAAGAATTATAGTTAAACTCTTCATTAATCATGGACTAGAAAATTTTATTGTAGGCAATATTTTGTACAAATCAATTCTAGGAAGTCTGCCAAAGTTATATTTTGGGACTAATGGCATTACTTTTTACGAATCTGCATTGCAACTATCAAAATTCAAAATGGTCGATCCAATATGGACGCTCAAACGACAAAAATGTTTATAAATGTTTATTAAAAGGGATTATTTTTATAAAAGTCTATACCCCAAGGTTATTGAGTCACTGATTCTGAATCTGAGGTCAGAATTTCAGAATTGACAAAAAGCTAATCCAATATGGAGAACGAAATTCTGAAAAATTATGCAAACAATTCGAAAAAGTAGTATTCCGACATTTTTGGAGTCGCTGATTATGAATCTGAGGTCAGATTTTAAAAATTCGAAATGGCAGATCCAATATGGCAGATCCAATATGGCAAAAATCTCATTTTTCATTCATTTTTTTTATAATTTTAAATTTTGTATAGGGGGAATCAAGAATAAACAGTAAACATTAAATAGCTTCACTTTAAAAATAATATTATTTTTAACATAGTAGAACAAAAAGGAACTCTCTAAATCTGAATTAGTAGTTTTCTACTATGAATTAGTGAATAGTGAGCTACTATTAAATAGTAAGAATTTTACTATCTTTTAGTAGAAAAATACTAATTGAATTAGTAAAAAATTGACCTATTTTAAAAGTAAAGTTTCACTATTTGAATTTGTAGTTTTCTACTAAAAATTAGTAGTTCTCTACCAAAAAATTAGTAGTTTTCTACAAAAAAATTAGTAAAATTCTTGGCTCACTTTTTGATAATTCATAGTAGAAAACTACTAATTTTTAGAAGAAAACTACTAATTCAGATTCAGAGAGTCACAAATTGATCAATATCAACGTGAAATAATCGAAGAAAGGTTGTAATTAAAAAATAGCTAAAAAGAGAAAAAAAGTGAAAAAAGTTCTTTTAAACTTATATAATTTTTTAGAGTTCCGTACAATATTTAAAATTTTTAAAGTCTGACCTCAAATTCGAAATCAGTGACTCGAAAAATATTGGAATACTAATTTTTAGAATGATTTACATAATTTTTCAGAATTTTCGCCGCCATATTGGACCCAGGGTTGCTACGGTTCTGGGAAACCTGGAATTGTTATGGAATTTTTTTGTAGTCAGGGAAGATCTGAAAAACCTGGAAAAGTCAGGGGATTTTATAAAAAGTTTTAAAAAATTAATTTAATTAATTTCTTTGTTTATGATTTCAATCAGTTATATTTCATTTAAAATAAGTTGAAAACTGCTGAATTGTCAATGCCTTTTTCCTGATTGATCAATAGAAAATAATTGAAATTTTCAATTCTTTTACTGAAATTGAAAATTATTTTCATCAATATCTATCAGTGAAAAATTACTGACAATTTAGTCATTTTAAAGTGATTTCCTGTAAAATTTAATTGATTAAAATTATGAATGGAGAGTGATTTTTAATATAAAATTCTTTTCCTTAAATTTTATATTTATTCCTTAATTTTTTCAATTATTTTGTTCTGTTGTCGATTGTTTTCGACAGCTTTCGAATTTTTTTTGTCAATTATTTCCCTCATTTCTCAATTATTTTTTTTAATATTTAATTATTTTCGTAATTTAGTAATTTTTTTTCAATTATCAATTTATTATTTTTTCTTTACATTTCAATTTAATTCTTTAATTTTCAAATAATTTCCTCCATTTTTAATTATTTTCTTTAATTCTCAAATATTTTCTTCATTTTTGAATTATTTTATTCAATGTTCAATATATAATTCTCGTCTTTTTTCAATTATCAATTATTTTTTGTAATTTCAATACAATTCTTTAATTATCTTCTTTAATTTTCATTTATTTTCAAAAAAAATTTCTATTATTTTCTTCAGGTTTTAATTGACAACTTAATATTCTCCTTCAATTTTATAATTATTCTTAATTTTTTCAATAATTTTGTTCTTATATCGATTATTCTCGCCATTTTTCGAACTTTTTTACTTTTTTTTTCAACTGTTAAGTATTTTTCTTACTGTTTAATTATTTTACTCATTTAGTAATTTATCTTTTAATTATCAATTATTTTCTTACAATTTCAATTTAATTCTTTAATCTTCAATTTTTAATCTTTTTTCCAATTATTATTTTCGTCATTTTTCAGTTATTTATTTCAATTATTAATTATTTTCCACAATTTACAGTTATTTCCTACAATTTTTTTAATTATTATCTTAAAATTTTATAATTATTTTTTAATTTTTACAGTTTCTTTTGTTTTTTTGTCTATTAATCTAGTCATTCTTCGAATTTTGTTTTCAAATGTCTATTATTTTCATCATTTTTCAGATATTTTCTTCAATTTTTTATTTATTCTCGTCATTTTTCAATTGTTTCTTTAAACTATTAATTTTTTCCGCCATTTTCAATTACTTATTTTCTACAAATTTTTCAGTTTACAGTTATTTTTCTTAAATTTTATATTTATTTTTTAAGTTTTCAAATTATTTTGTTCTTTTGTTCATTATTCTGGACAGTTTTCTAATTTTTTTTTCAATTGTCAATTATTTTCTCAAAATTTTAATTCAATTCCTTAATCTTTAATTTAATTCTGCAATTTTTAATTATTTTCTTCACTTTTCAATTATTATTTTCAATTTAAAAATGCAGACTTCAATTTTAAATTATTTTATTCAATATTCAATAATGCTTACCTTTTAATTATCAATTATTCTTTCAAAATTGAATTTAATTCTTAAATTTTCATTTTATTTCTTCATTTTTTTTTATTATTTTCTTCAAATTTCAATAGCATTCTTCAGTTTTCAATTATTTTCTTCTATATTCCATAATCCTCAGCTTTTTTAATTGCTTTTTTCAATTTTTAATTATATTCTTAAAATTTCAATTTTTTTCGATTTTTAATCTTGTTGTTCAGTTTGTAATTATTTCAAACAATTATGTTTATAATTTTCCTAACTTTTCTTGTTTTTTAATTTCTTAATTTAATATTTCTTGTTTAATTTTTTCAGTTGTCTATTAATCGAACCATTTTTAAAATTTTATTTTTAATTGTCAATTTTTTTTGGTAATTTCAATTTTTCAATTATTTTCGTAATTTTAATTATTTATTGCATTTGCAAAAATGTATAGTTTTAAATGACCAACAACAATGCAAAGTTTTGGTTTTTTTTTTTGCTTATTTTATATTTGGTCATGGAATTTGATGAAAAATAGTCTGGAAAACCTGGAAAAGTCATGGAATTTTGAAATTTTGAAAACGTAGCAACCCTGATCGATTTTCATATTTTATTTTTATCTTTATATCCAATTTTTGTCTTATATATTCGTATCTTCGGATTTTTGTTTTATTAATTATATAATTAGTTGACGAATCATTATTTTACTTGTTATTTTATGTTAGATAATTCTGATTGTTTACTATGTTTAATTTATATTTATTGATCAGATAATGTCATTTCTTTATCTTTCAATTTACACATATTATTAACGAAACTTTATTATTGTTACACAGGGAACTCCGACTTCTTCCCAGAAAATGTTGAATGCGAGTCTGAAGGAGGAAAAGTCTGAGGCTGGCACACCCAAATCGATGAATACCGTCAAGGTCATCAAGAGAATCGTCGTTAGGAAACCTGCTGGATCGGCCGATGTGTCCAAAGAAGAGATACCTGGAAGTTCTCAATCCACGGTTCAAAGTCCAGCTCCCGGGGTGAAAGTGACCAAGCGAGTGATCGTCAGGAGGATCATTCGACAAGGAGACACCACCAGAGAAGTGATTATGAATCCTGACGGAACGCTGATCGATCCAGCGGAACTCGCGAAGCTTCCAACCGGAAACGTTGTCAAGAGAGTTGTCATGAAGAAGCCTTTGGACAAGAGCCAAAATCTCATCCAGAGTGTGCTTCAGTCCGCGGAAATGAGAACACCCAAAATGTCAGAGATCATGGATCCTTTGAAGTTCGAGCTGAAGACAACCCAAGGTTCGGGCAATTCAACTCAAAGTTCGATTATCCAGGTGAAGGCGGATGATCAGAATGTCGCCCTGGCCAAGGATCAGGAGACGAAGGAGAAACTCGAGCAGCTGGAGAAGAGAGTCGAGCAGCAGAGATTGAAGATTGAGGAGCTTCAGGCTAGAAAGCAGCAGGAGTACGAGCCGGCTGATGAGATGCTTCCGGAGAGACACGACGAGTCTGAGGACGAGCAGCAGTTGCCTCTGAAGAGGGTCTTTGTCAAGAGGAAGCAGAGTATCTATGACGAGGAGCAGGAGTATGACGACAAGGCAGTTGAAGGTAAAGGCGATGAGGAAATATCAGCCGACACTTTTGAGGTTGAACCGCCAAAGCAGAGCAACAAGCCTTCCATCACCAGTTCCAAGGTCTACGGGAATAAGAAGATTATTCTTCTGAAGCCGGACGATTCGACAACCACGGCGGAAGAGGATGCGGAGATGAGTCAGATGAATCAGGAATTCTGCAATATTCTCGACTCGACGGATAATATCGTCAAGATTCAGGAGACGACCTTGAGCCAATTGACGGAAATGTCGACAATCAGTGTCGGCGAGGCTAATCAGAAGGCCTATGCGGAAAGTGCGGAGAGTCAGGAATCGATTGCCGAGCAGACGGAACAGGTGGAGCAGGAAACGATGGAGGAAGCAGTTGGAGAGGAACAGGCCGAGATGAACAATGAAGGGATGATTGTTGGAGAAGCGCCTCCAGAGGAGGAAAAAATGGAACTTGAGGAGCCGGTTCAGGAGGAGCTGAGCCAGGAAGTGGAACCGTGTGCGGAAAATAATGAGCCAGTTGAGGAGGCGACTTTGACGTTGAGCGGTCACGAGGTTTCCGAATCTGGGGATATGTTTGAGCAGTCTGGGTCTGCGCCCGAGAGCCAAAAAGGCGACGTACCTATGGAGGAATCTGTGATTGAATTGTCACAGGCTAATACCACGATTACGCTGAATGACACGCACGACAGTCAAGATAGTCTCGAAGACAAACTTTCGCAAATGGAGGGATGAAAGTAGATACAAGTCTGTTAATTAAAGGAAGGCTGTTTGCTCTCCAGTTTTGTTGTTAAGTAATTTCTGTAAATCTTCTTTCCTATAAGCAGCTTTTTCCGAGCTCTGAGATGTGTGAGAATTTTATTATTTTAACGCTTTTGTTGAGATGATTCAGGGAAGGAGTAATGTTTCTTGAAATTCGTTGAAATTTTCGTGATGCAGAATTTTATTGGATGGAATTTGAAGGAATTGGACACGTATCAGGTTATGTTTAAAGTTATTTTGCTTTTTGAAATAGAACAACTAAATTTTATTTTAATCTTATTTAGAGAAAATGTGTCAAATTTAATTGCAAGTAAAATGAACCTTTCAAACTCGTAATTGGATACAAATTAAAGATTTGAGACGTTCAGAACCAAATTTATATTCTGGATCATTTCAACGTTTCTGAATGTAAAAAATCTTGAATTTTCATCCAATTATGAGTTTTGAAGGTTCGTTTGGTTTGAAATTAAATTTGACACGTTTTGTTTAAATAAGATTTCACTGCAACTTCACATTTTGAAAGTCTCGCTTATTTGAAGTCGCATTTATTTTAACAATTCGAAGTCTCATTTATTTTAACTTGGCGACCAATCAAAACTGACTAACATTTTCATTGATAGCTACGAATTGGACCAGCCAATCAGAGGAGTTCTCTATAACTACGTGGAAGTTAAAATAAGTGCGACTTTTCTCATGGATTTCCATGGACCGGGTTAAAATAAGTGAAGCTTCATTGTATACTAACAATTAATTCTTCTATTTCAAAAAGTAAAATTATGGCTCTAACATAACCTCTTCTCCAGTGTCCATTCCTCCTTAAACTGGAATTTTCATTTTTTGAATTTGTTTTCAATTGAAATTAAATTAACCCGAAATTTCATGTTAGAGAATTTCCCTTTAACTCAGTTTTTATTTCGATTCTAATTGAGTCAAGTTTTAATTACAGATGTGCGAATAGTTGGAGTTTAAACTTTTGCAATTACATGGAAAAAAATTTTTTGGCATTTACAAAACAATTTGGGTTTGTAACAAAAAGTAAATGAATACTTTATTGTTTCTATATTTTTATAAAAAGACTAAGTTCTCCATAACAAATTCATGTTTTGCTATTGAAAAATTAAAGTAAAATATAAAATTTGAGGACATGTTATTATGCAATTTATAGCCGATTTGTGAATGACACAATTTTTTTTCCGTGCAATTTTTTCAAATTGCTAAAGTTCAAACTCGAATTGTTCGATGATTTCAAATCAATATGGATTGAATTCGAATCAACCACAAAAAGAAGGAATTTTTCTTGTTAAAGAAAACTTCTGTAAATTGATAATTCTGTTAATTAAAAACGCGGTTATCGAAAAATTCTGTTTAATGCAAATTCGGATTAATCGATTAAAAGCAAATTCGACTTTCAATTCAAAAGAAAAAATTCTACCTTATGAAATTCTGTGAAATGAAAGTTATAACTGATGAACTAAATCGAATAAATTATACGTCCCAAAATTTATTTAGATTCGATTTTTGAAATCTATGATTTTAAAGATGGTGAAATTAACAGAAAAACAATTTTTTGATTGTTTATTTATAGATTAGAAAAATTGGTACCTGAAAAATACTGAAAATTTTATTTAACATAGCTTTTATTTGATCTAAATGTTTTTAAATTCAAAGACAATTTTGTTTATTAATAATAGCTAAATTTAAACATTTTCATTTTATCTTTTTACCAATTTATATTCTGAATTTCAGGGAAATTTAAAATCTTTCGACAGAAATTTAATTTCCAATTTTCGGAAGTAGAAAAGAGGGTAAATTGACTTTTGAAAACCAAGCAGGAGACTTACCAGCTTATTTTGTAGTTCAAGAAAAAAATTTACTAAAAAAGTCTCTTGTAGTTTTTAAAAAATTTTTAAAAATGAAGCTAAATTTTTTCTTATTTTAGCTGTTATTTTATTACTTTCAATAACAAATTTTCTATGAGGAAAATTGATAAATTTAATTTTGTGATCTGTTTTGTGATAGATTGATTATCACAAATAAAAAAGATAAAATGAAAATTATAAAATTTGGTAACTTCTATTCTTGATCAAATAAAATTACATATGTTATATATCGAAATTTTCTGATAAAATGATTTAATTGGCTCTCTCGTAAATTTAAAAATTAGAAAAAAACTTGATTTTATGCAAGAGTGTCGAAATAATTATTTTTTGACTGATTTTACACTTTTTTCATGAAAATTGATATTTTCTCTTCCGAAGAATATTTTTAATAAAATATTTCAAGTATTTAAAAAACGACGTCATCAGAAAACTTGTATTAAAAGTAAAAGTTAAAAATGAAACTCAGAAAAATAATTTTTTAATTTTACAAATTAAATTGATTTTTTTAAAGTTGAATTTCCCAAAAACATTCTTTAGAAGAAAAAATGTCTTTCAAGAAAACCGTGTCCTTTAAAATTTAATTTTTCATTCGTAATTTAGAAATTGAAACTGCGAAATTCGCCGTCATAAACTTTTAAGAATTTGAAATTTAAAATTGAAATTCTTCGTTTATTATCAGAAAATTTTTTTTCAGTTATTTTATTTGAATTTGAAATTAGTCCTTAAATCTGACGATTAATTTCCCTAAAAATCACTAAATTGACTTCTTTTGTTTTAATTTTGAATTTTACATTTCTCATGTAAATTTAAATATTGATTCGATCAACTTATTTCGTTAAAATTTGGAAACATTTGCATTTATGTTTTCAAATTTTAATGCTCTTTTAATCAAAACTAATTTAAATCAAATTTTCATTTCTTGATTAGATTTAAATGAAATATAAATTAAATTTACAGTATAAATTAAAATTAAATTGAAATTTATATCCTATAAATAAAAATGTAATTTAACTTTTAAAAAATATTTACATAATATTTTTACACACCTCGAAGTTTTTCATGACAATGACTGTCATGTTACTTGTCTTCGTAAAATCAAAGTTGGCGCTGGATATAATTACATATTCAGATAAATTAAATTTAAATTGCATAGCACGTGTTCAAAATTTGCAAATATAAAGATTTTTTTGGAGATTAATTTACAATGAAAACAAATTGTTTTTATCAATCTACAAATTGAGAGATTTTATTTTATACGTAATTACAGAAGTTATAAATTCTGTATAAAAAAATAAAATTGACTAAAAGTATTTTAAGATATGCTACTAGCAAGTTGACTACTGCTGTAAATATTTTACAACAATCTCTCTTGTTTTTTCAATTGTTAAAACATATTTTTATGTTGCTCATAAATATATAGTTACACTATAATTTAATTTTTGAAAAAAATATTCGAAATTGTAAATCCAGCGTCTTCTGATCATGAAACGGCATTTAAAAAAGTTTCTTAATCAATTTCAGAAACTTTGATTATATTGAATTTGTAATTGATTTTTAAGAAATTAGAAGATAATCCACGTCTTCTTTATAATTTTGAATTTTGTATGACCAAAAATTTAATATTCATTTTTTCATAAAAAATATTTCGTAAGAATTTGTTTTCTAAAGAAAATTACGAAAAAAAATTCGTTTTAGTAATAGAATTACAAAAAAAAATTTGTTTTATTAACGGAATTACAAAAAAAAATTACGAAAATTGTTGTTTCGGTAATAAAATTATAAAGCAAAT
Organism: Ganaspis brasiliensis; assembly: GCA_037103525.1. Taxonomy (NCBI): domain Eukaryota; kingdom Metazoa; phylum Arthropoda; class Insecta; order Hymenoptera; family Figitidae; genus Ganaspis; species Ganaspis brasiliensis. The sequence goes on from JAZKLR010000082.1 coordinate 1,123,523, forward strand.
AGTTTTAATAAAACAAATTTTTTTTCTGCGAAAATTAATTTTGAGTCAATTATAATTTACCAATGTTTTCGCAGAACTTGAAATGAATCTATTAAGATTAATCTATTAAGTAATTGATCTGGCAAATGTGGTCTTGGTGTAAATATAACATTTTTTAATATTAGAACAATGCTTTGCTACATTTTCGATGGGAGAAATTTAATGTACATATAAAAATAAAATAATTAGCTTTCTGTTTGTTATTACAGTTGTCTCTTAAATTTTCATTGTTCGAGACATTTCAAAATTTCATTTTTTTATTGGTATTTCTTTTTTTTTTTTTTTTTTACTTTCTCATTATAATGTTAATTGTTTATTCAATTCAATTTTAACAAAGACTCTCATCAATATCAATGCTAATTTGAAGGTATTTATTTAGTAGGGAAGATCATAGGACGAAAAAAAATTCTATGTTATGTAATTATTAATTAAAACCATAATTCATTAATTAATGGAAATATCATCGACTTTAATTATTATCTCCTGTATTATGGTCTTCTTTTACAAATTAGAGATTAATTTTAATTATAACTGGTAGAAAAGAAAGGTATGATGGTCGAAAATGTTTGCAACTCTGTATTAAATACAAAGTGTGGTGTGTACATGTCAAAAGATAAAAGATTGATTATTTACATATCCTGACTTCCTTCAAAGTCCTTTTTAAAAATGAGGTTTTTTTTCTATTTTCAGAATTTACGTTTTAAGAAAATTAATTATTGAGATATTATATTGGAAATGAAGACTTCTTTTTTTTTTTTAGAGTATATTTTTACAAAAATGAAAAAAAAATAACGATGATTTTCGATCTTTGGCAAAGTAAAATTAAGGTTTTAGTAATAATTTCACTTATATAAATTTAATTAAGTTTGTATTATTTATGTAGAAGAAATAAATATAGAGAAACTATACAAAGTATTTATCTTTTATTATACAATAACAGATGCTACAAATACTTTTAATTTACTTGTGACTACAATTAATTTAATATAAATATAATACTAAATTATTCCGCGAAGTAAAAAAGTACTTGCATTTATAAATATTATAAAATTTATCGTAGGCGATGAACAATGAATGCAACATTCGTATAGAGTATTTTTTGGGTTTCGATTTTCAAGGTTAAAAACTATTTTGAACACTCGGTTTTTACGATTTTTACTAAACAGAATTAGTAACAGAAAACAATTTTTAATCGTTTTTTAATACCAATCATGATATTATTTTTATTACTAAAGTTTCCAAATTTGTGAAAAGTTTTTTTTTAATTTATAACCTCAAAATTTAATAACAATTTTTCTTTTACTGAAACCCAGAATTCGTAAAATAATTTATATTTTGGTACAATAATTGAAGCGTCGAACAATTTTTCGAAGTATAAAAAAAATTAGCATCTATGTAGAATGATTTTATGAAAAATGATTTATTAATTATTTAAAGGCGAGTGATAATGAAAAGAGAATTCATGCTGTTAATTCAATGTTCGGTTTCGAATAAAAGATTAAATTAAATTATTGATAAACTAAATTAAAAATCACACAGTAGAATAAAAATTTGTATCTTAAACATTAACAACTCAGGAAAATTTTGCATTTGTCGACATTAGGTAAAAATTAACCAATTGTCGTAAAAAAATTACAAAAGGTGGCTCTAGTTTGATAATTTCACGTAGAGTTATCAGGGGATCGTTTTATTGATCGTTTCCCTTAAAATTTATGCATTTGGAGTATAAAGCTGTCTCTGAATAATTATTAAAGACATTAAAAATAGGAATAAATAATTCGAAAGTATATATTACGATTAAAATATATCTCGTTTATATTTAAAAAAATGTTTCGAAAGGAATTGATACATTTCATCTTAATAATTATTATTTTATTCGAGTATTATTTATTAACGTTATCTTGAACGTTATATTTATGTGTAAATAAATAAATTTTTTGAATTTAATGATAATTCGAATTAAATGAATTCAGCGGAATCTAACCTAAAAATTCATTTAGATAAAATTGAATTTCAATTTTTGTGAAAATTTGTATAAATTATTGACAATTAAGGAAAATGTATCTATCCCTTTAGACATTTTGTAAAATATTTTATTTCTTAATCAGCATATGGTAAGAAAAGCATTTTGAACACATTTTTTTGTTTTGTTTTAAGAAAAACTCAGTGAAATTGTAAATATTCAGAAAAAGCTATCTTGTAGTAAATAAACAATTTTCGGATTTTTATAAAAAAATAATCTCTTATTTAGAAAATTTGGAAAATAGATAATAATTTTACTGATGAAAATTTCACTGTTTTCTTCACAAACAAAACTAATCTAATAAATTTCTCTTAACTGCAAACAGTGTAAATAAAAATTTTTTTCTTTAATCGGTTGAACAAGAATTATAATAAACATCATTTATCATAATCTGATCATTTAAACAAATTTTTAAATTAATCGATAATTATATTTAACTATTTATTAATTAATTTATAACTATTTATTATTTTCTTATATTATCAATTATATTATAATAATTATATTATATTACCTAATTTTATTATTTTAATATTAAATTTTTCAAATTTATTCAATAATTTCTCAAATTCAAATTTATTCAAAACTTGTTTTAAATTTAATCTTTTTCACAAAGATTCAGTAAAATGAACTTGTGTAGATTTGGAAAGAATTTTGGCTGTTTGGTTAGAAAACAATAAAACAACAAACATTGACGTGAAAATGTGATCTTGAACAGAAAATTAATTCTTAATTAAGAAAAATTGAAGAAATTAAATAAATTGAAGTCAATTCTTCGTAATGATGAGTGAGCCTGGAAAATGCCTTCCCCAGTAAGACGAACGTTAAGCATAATGCATCATGCTGGTTATGCTCAATTAAAAAGTGCGTAAATGGAGATGCAGCAGGTTAACCGTTGTTAAAGCATCAAGCAGGTTGAGTGCCCTTCTTGTTGGTGAGCCGTTGGAGCTGGAAAATAACGGTTATGACTCTCGATTTTTTTTTTATAAAACCACGCTCTTCGATTCTCTTTGTATTTTTCTGATCTCATCACTAAAGGCCACCACGTCCGCTGTCGATGTACTCGAACCGCTGTGGGGCAGATATTTCAGTTTTTTTAAATCAGTGAAATTTTACTGGAAACCAGTGACTTTATTCTAAATACATCAATCAATGATTTTTGCACCTAGTTTTGTTTTCTCAGAGTGTGTTTACACCGATGCTATTAAAAACGAGGATTAAGGAGAAATTAAATTTAAATGTTGCGCAATGTGGGAAAATAAAACACTGCATTTTGAACCGATTTAACCTAAAAGTTCTGGCACCTGGGATTTAATGTGACCTCACGAGTCAAGAAGGTTATAATGGAATTTTTAATAAAAAGTGATTTTTATGACAATTCAATAAAACTATCGGTTATCTGCTTTATTTTTAAATGCAAAAAAAAATAGTGAATGATATTCAAAATAGGTTAGAAAGTTCTGTCAGTGTGGTTGTTTTTTTGGCTTCTAAATACAAATTTAATTAATTGACAAGGAATATGAATACATTGTAAAAATGTAAAAAAACATATTCTATCTTCTAATAGCAACAATTTATGCAATTTTTAAACAAATTAGTCTAAACTACCTTTTATATTAGAAATTCTTTTATAGCTCAATGTAAATTTGGGTCTGCGCCTAACCTTCCTGACAAAATGACCTAACCTTGATTTGTGACTCACATTAAAATACTCTATATTCTAGATTAAACAATGTTTTGACACCTTATATTATCAACAATTACAAATATTTTAAATATAATATTTAAAAATAAATAAGACAAGTTTTATTTAAATACGATAAAATTTAAGAATGAAAAAAAATTGCAAATAATAATTGAAATTTAAAATAATAATTGCAAATGTTGCAAATGAATTGAAAAAAATTAAATTAATTAAAAATTGGTGAAAGTAATTTAGAAAATCATAGAAATGTTTTAAAATTAAAGAAAATAAATTTAAATTTGAGAAAAATACCCGAAAATCTTAGAATTAAATTGAAAAAATGAAAATTGAAAATTGTCAACAGTAATTTTAAAAATCATAGAAATGTTTTAAAATTACAGAAAGTAATTTAAATTTGAGGAAAATACTTGAAAATCTTGAGAGTAAATTTAAAAAAATTAGAATCATGAAAAATTGGAAAAATGTTTAAAATATAAATAATTAAAATTTAGGAAATTAATTCAGAAATAATGAAAATGATTATAAATTGAAGAAAATAATTGAAAAAACGACAATATATTTTAAATAAAAGGCAATATCAGAAAAATACTTGAGACTTTAAGAAGTTCATTGAAAAAATTAAAGAAAACAATTTTCATTTAAAGAGAAATAGTTGCAAAAAGAACAGAATATACATAAAATACAAGAAAATCATAGATATAATTGAAAGTTGAATAAAATAATAAAAATTTCAGATTAATTAATAAATTTTTTTTTGAAAATTATGAAAAAAAACGTAAGTAATTGAAAATTGAAAAAAAAAAATAATAAAAAAATAAGTTAAAATTGAATTAAATAATTAAAATACAAGATAAATAGTTTAAAATTTTGGAAATTATGCGAAAAAAATTGAAATTAATTAAAAATCGAAGAAAATAGTGGAAAATTTGAGAAAAATATTTAAAAATCATAGAAAACGTAAAAATATTTAATAAAAATTAAAAATAAAAAAAAGAATTTTTAAAAATTGGAGAAGATTATTGAAAATTGATTTTAAGTTTTGAAACTTAAAAAAAATGCTTTAAATCTGATAAAACCAATGATTCTAAAGTTGAAAAAAAATTAATGAAGTTGAAAATAAATAATTAAAAAAATTGGAAAATTTTTTTTATTTAAATAAAAATAATTGAAATTTGAGAAAAATTCTAAAAAATCTTAGAAATTAATTGAAAAAAAATGAGAATAATTAAGAATTGAAGAAAGCTAAAAATAATTGAAATTTAAGATATTTATTAAAACATTTTAGAAATTATGGACACAAATAAAAATAATTAAAAATTGAAGAAAATAATCATTTCAATTTGAGAATAAACTTAAAAATTTTAAAAAATAATTTTCCAAAATGAGAATAATACTTAAAAATAGAGTGAATTAATGGAAAAATGATAAATATAATAAAATAAATTATTATTTGGGGTGTAAAACGACTTTTTTATTATTGGAGAAAATAATTGAAAATTGCAAAGATTTATTATTGAAATTGAGATAAATAATTAAAAATGTAGGAAATTAATTCAGAAATAATGAAAATGATTAAAAATTGAAGAACATAATGAACAAATAATATAAATAATTAAAAACACAAGGAAATAATTACAGTTTAAATAATTGAAAAAACTACATAATATATTTTAATAAAAGAAAGTTAAAGAAAATTTAAAAAAAATGTTTGAAACTTTTAGAAGTACATTGAAAAAAAAACGAAAATAATTGAAAATTAGATAAAATAACTCTCCAAATCTGAATTAATGAATCTAATGAATTAGCGAAAAGTGAGTTACTATTAAAATAGTAAGAATTTTACTAATTTTTTTTGTAATTAACCTCTACAATTTCTAGTAGAAAACTGCTAATTGAAATAGTAGTTTTTCACTTAAAATTAGTAGTTTTCTACTAAAGAATTAGTAAAATACTTACTATTTCATAGTAGCTCACTTTTCGCTAATTTAGTAGTAGAAAAATCAGATTTAGGGAGGATAAAAAAATAATTGAAAATTGAATTAAATAATTGAAATATCAGCTAAATAGTTGAAATTTTTGAAATTATTAAAAAAATTGAAAATAATTAAAAATATAAGATAATATAATGGGAAATTTGAAAAAAATATTTAAAAATTGGGGAAAATAATTGAAAAATGATTTTAAAATTTGAAACTTGAAAAAAATAATTGAAATATGATAAAAAAAAAGTTTAGTTAAAAAAGTAAATGAAATTTTAAATAAAAAATGGAAAAAATTGCACAATATTGTTTAAAAAAAATTATTATTATTTGAGAAAAGTACTGGAAAATCTGAGAAATTAATTGAAAAAAATTAAAATAATTAAAAATTAAAGAAAATAATTAAAGATAGCTAAAAATAATTTGAATTTTAAATAGTTAATAAAAATTTTTGGATATTATGAAAAGCAAAGAAAATAATTAAAAATTGAAGAAAAATACTTAAAATCTTAAAAAATAATTTTACAAAATGAGAATTATAATTGAAAAATGATAAAATTAATTAAAAAGTGATAAAAATAATTTAAAAATTAAAAAAATAATCGAAATATGATGAAAAGAATTTAAATTTTTAAAAAATAATTGAAATATGATGAAAATAATTAAAATTTCAGATAAGAAATTGAAATTTTCGGAAATTATGCCAAAAGAATGAAAATAATTAGAAATTGAAAAAAAATAATAGAAAAATTACAGACTTTATTTTTAAGCAAAAAAAAAAATAATTGAAAAATCGTTTTAAAAATGGAAAATTGAAGACAATAATCTAAATTGGAGATAATAATTGAAAAATAATTTGAATAATTAAAAGATGGAGAAAATAATTGCAAAATGATAAAAAGAAGCTAATATTGAACAAAATAATTAAAAATTTAGATATGTATATTTAAAATTTCAGGATATTAATTCAGAAAAAATGAAAATAATTAAAAATTGGAGATATTCACAAAATGAAAATAATAATGGGAAATTAAAAAAATTAATTTATATTTGCGATAAATAATATAAAATTTAGCTATAAATAATGAGACTGATTTAATGTCGAAGAGAAAATAACTAAAATTGAAATAGTGATTGAAAAGATAAAAAAAATAATTGAAATTTGTTGAAGGTAAATTTAAGATTTAGTGAAAAAAGTGAGAAATAATGAAAATAATTAAAAATTGCGGAAAATAATTTAAAAGTGATAAAAATAGTTAACAATTGTAGTACTAATTGAAACCATTTTGAATTTTTAAATTGACATTTGTCAAAAAAAACCTTTAAGTTAAGTTTTAACCAGAACCTTTAGGTTAAATTTTTCCTTTTTTAAACCTCTGTTACGGTGTAAACAAGCTCTGCGATAAGAAATTTTTTTTCCTAAAACCTCCCGATTTCTGAGTAAATTTTTGATTTTATTTATATCTTTTATTTTTAATATTATAAAACTTGTGGAATCATTAGTAAATTAATATTTTGTCCACAAAATATTTGTTTTTTTTTTCAATTATATCGAAATTTTGTCACTGATTTTCAGTAAAATTTCATTGATAGATGTAGGTAGAAAATCGCTGCACCAAATTTGACTGATTTAAAGCAAGATTTTTGATTGAAAAATGTTGCTTCTTGTCCCGTAATTTAACTGAATAAATAATCGCACTTGACTCTATTATAATAATTAGAAATTAAAATTTTCTGTAAGTTAAAGTGTTTATAATTTAATGCAATTTAATTACTAATTAATGTAAAAACAGTTCTCCATATTTAATTGGAAAACGGCATACGAAAAAAATTATTAATTCAACAAACTCTAATTAGTTTATTTTTCATATAAGTTTAAAAGATTCCGGTTTATAGACAAGAATTTTATCGTTCATAAGCAAAGTGTATAATTATTAAAGGTTGTAATTTAGATGTGAAAAGGAATTTGTTTTAAATGAAATTAACACTTTGTATAAGACTGTAATTAAGTTCGAATTAGGTGAAGCCAGGAAATTCACTTCTTTGTTAGATAAGATATTGGAAACAATATTAAAATATAGAACTATTCTCACATTTATTTTTTTAGTCCAATTAAATCATTTAAGTGTGTTAGATTAACCGTTAAGACAAAAAATCAAATGTATCCTTGTTTTTGTCTCGATTATTTAAAAAAAACCAATTTTTTTTGCATCCCAAATTTTGTATAAAAAAAAAGTTAAATTTCAAGACAAGACAGCAATATTTTTTTAAGTTATTTATCAGAGAGAATCGATGTTTGTTATAAAATACTGAAAGAAATTAATAGTTTAAATGAAATTTCTTACTCAATGTTTAACACAAATTAGTATTTCTCCACAATCAGTTTCTATGATTCTTTCACATTTTCGTTTTAATTTTGTTACTATAAAAAGAGAAAAGTTAATTTTGTAAAAAATGAAATCAAGAAACACTTTTTAGCTAATTAACAAATTTTCTAAACTACATATTAATTTGAAAAAATAACTTAATTAAATGAATGAATTAACAATATCTAAAATGAAGAAATGTTGTGAATTATGATAACTGACAAACGCCAGTTGAAAATTAATTAAAATGCAAGTGTTCTATTTAATCAAATCACTTTTTTGTAAAGAATTTTAAAATTAATTTTCGTCTCTAATTTAAGTTTACGAAAAGAAATATCGAAAGGAATTTATTTAATAAATTCATTTACAAGTGAATAAATTGAAAGTATTTAAAGTATGCTTAATTTTTTTCAGATAAAGATAAATTTAATTGATTGGTGAATTTTTTTTTTTTTTTTTGATAATTAAAGTAAAATATTTGAAGAAGAATTTTTAAGTATCATTTATGAAGAATGAAGATAGAACACGTGCATTTGTTATGAATCGATATTTTTTCTATTACATGCTCGTAGTGTTGTATACCTCCTTTTCTTCCGTGGCCACATTTCCGTAAGGTCTTGGAAGCCCACTATCTTTGGCTGTACCAAGTGCGTGTGTGTAAATTAAGGCACCTGCCACTCCACCCAAAATTGGACCAATCCAATACAACCAATGATCATTGTAATCTCCCAAGGCTACAGAACTGCCCAATGACCTTGCCGGATTCATTCCTGATCCAGTTCTTTTAACCTAAATTTTTATTTTGAAAAAAAACAGAATTTTGTATTTTTAACAAATGTTTTACAAATTTTAATATAATATAATTCGGAATATATAATATAATCCAAAATTTAATGTAAAAACATTTCAAAATATATTCCGAAATCTGTCCCATTTTATTTGCAATTTTTATACTCTGCCGGCCACTATTGAGCGGAGCGCGATTAAAAACACGAACTGTGATAATAAAACAAAACAAAAATATAATTTGAAGAGTTGTCTTAATTAGCGTAATTATTTTAACGCAAATGTTGACTATCTTCTTTTTTTATTTCGAGTAATAAATTCATTTTTTAATTATTTATAACTCGATTCTACAACGCGCGCTGGTGCGCGATTAGTTTCTACTTGTTTTGTCAACAATTATGAATATTTTAAATATAATACTTAAAGATAAATAAAACAAGATTTATTTGTATAGGACAGCAGTTATAAAATTTTGGAATTGAAGAAATTTGAAAAAAATAATTGAAATTTGAGAGAGAAAAATGTTAAAAAAATTTTAGAAATTGAATGGTTAAAAATGAGAGTAACTAAAATTGGGTGAAATAATTGAAAAATGATAAAAATAATATAAATAAGAATGTAAAAATGATAAAATGATAAAAATAATAAAGTTAAGATAATTATTGCAAATTTAGAAAAAGGGGAAAAAATGCCTATTTATGCCGAAAAAAAAAAATAATTAATTAAAACATAAATAATCAAAAATTGAAGAAAATAATGGAAATTGGAGATAAATAATTGAAATTTTCGGAATTAATCAACAAATTTAATAATTAAAATAATATAAAATTTGTGAAAATCAGTGCAAATTAAAAAAAAATTGACGAACGTAATTAAAATTTGAGAAAAATAATTTAAAAATGATTTAAACATTGAAAAGTGGATACAACAACTTAGATTTGAGATAATAAATGAAAATTTAGGAAATTAATTAAAAAATAATTAATATGTCTAATTAAAAGGTAGAAAAAAGCAAAAAGATATAAGAAAATGAAAATTGAAAAAAAAATTGAAAAATGTGATAAATAATTGAAAATTGAGGAATTTAATTCAGGAATAGTAAAAATAATTAAAAATTGAAGAAATTTATTGCGAAATGATAACAATAATAATTGAAAATTGATGCAAATTATTAAAATTTGAGAAAACTATTTTAAAAGCTAGGAAATTAATTGAAAAATAATTAAAGTAATAAAAAATTCGAGAATATATATGCAAAGTAATAAAAATAATTAAAAAATGAAGATTTTGAATTTGAGAAAAATAATTGAAAAAATTGTATATTTGTAATAAACAAAAATAATTGCAGAATGATAAAAATAATTGTAAATTGAAAAAATAACTGGAATAAATAATAATAATAAGATAAATAAGATAAATAAGAATAAGATAAATAATAAAAAAAAATTAGGAACGTAATTAAAAAATAGTTGAAAATGACAAAAAGTATTTAAAAAAAAAAATTAAAAAATGTAATAAATAATTTAAAATTTAGGAATTTAATTCAGGAATAGTAAAAATAATTAAAAATTGAAGAAAGTGATTGCGAAATGATAACAATAATAATTGAAAATTGATGCAAATTATTAAAATTTGAGAAAACTATTTTAAAATCTGTAATTGAAGAATAATTAAAATAATAAAAAATTCGAGTATATATTTGCAAAGTAATAAAAATAATTAAAATTTGAAGAAAGCAATTTTAATTTGTGAAAAATAATTGAAAAAATTGTATATTTGTAATAAACAAAAATAATTGCAGAATGATAAAAATAATTGTAAATTGAAAAAATAACTGGAATTTGAGATAAATAATAAAAAAAATGAGGAGCGTAATTAAAAAATAGTTGAAAATGACAAAAAGTAATTGAAAAATAGAAATAATTAAAAATTGAAGAAAATAATAAAAATTTATAAAAAATAATTGAAAAAATTACAGAATATATTTGAGACAAACAAGACTGCTTGAAAGATGATTAAAGTAATTGGAAAAATTTGAGAAAAATATTTAAAAATTGGGGAAAATAATTGAAAAATAATTTAGAATTTGAAACTTAAGAAAATAATTCAAATATGATAAAAACAATGCTAAGTTGAAAAAAATTAATGCAATTTGAAATAATTAATTTAAAATATTGCAGAATTTTGTTTAAATAAAAAGAAAAAATTAAAATTCAATAAAATTAAATGGACATCTGGGAAAATAATTTAAAAAAATGAGAATAATTAGAAATTTAAAAAAAGAATATTTTGAAGAAAGCTAAAAATAATTGAAATTGAAGATAATTAATAAAAAAAATGTAGAAATTATGAACCAAATGAAAAGAATTAAAAATTGAAGAAACACACCTAAAATCTTAAAGAATGATTTTACACAATAAGAATAATAATTAAAAATTGAGGGAAATAATTAAAAAATTATAAAAATAATTTAAAAATAAAAAAAAATTGAAATACGCTAAAAAGAATTAAAATTTAAGATAAATATTGGAAATTTTTGGAAATTATGACAAAGGAATGGAAATTAATTGAAAATTAATTAATATTTCTGATTAAACGGTAAATAATATAATTGCAAGAAGATAAAAGAAAATTAAAATTAAAAAAAAATGAAAAATGAGATAAATAGGTACCTAATTTGAAAATTTTTGAGTTTAATTAAGGAATGGTTAAAGTAATTAAAAATTGAAGAATTTTATTGTAAAATAATAACAATAATAATAGAAAATTGAAGCAAATTATTAAAATAAAAAATTCGAGAAAAGATTTGCAAAGTAATAAAAATAATTAAAAACTGAAGAAAGTTATGTTAATTTGTTAAAAATAATTGAAAAAATTAGAATATTAATAAAAGAAAATAATTGCAGAATGGTAAAAATAATTGTTAATGGAAAAAATAACTGGAATTTGAGATAAATAATTATTGAAATAATGAAATAAATAATCTCTCTCATCTAATTAGAAAATTAATTTAAAAATAGTTGAAAATGTCAAAAAGTAATTGAAAACTAATAAAAATAATTGAAAATTGACGAAAATAATAACAATTTGTAAAAAAAAATTGAAAAAATACAATAAAAATACAAAAAATATATTTGAGATAAACAAGACTACTTGAAAAATGATCAAAATAATTGTAAATTAAAGATAATTATTATGGAAATTTAAGAAAATAAATTGAGAAAATTACAGAATTTAGTTAATATAAAAGAAAGGTATTAAAAATTGAAAAACATTATTCAAATACTTGAAGAAACACAAATAAAATTTAAAAACAATAAATAAAAATTTCAAAATTTAGTTTTTTTTAATAAAAATTGATAAAGTATGATATACAGGTTTTTTAGTATTAAAATATTTGGAAAATGATTATGGAAAACGATGAAAATAGAGTAACTGATAATGAAATTAACAAATTTGATGAGTTATGTCCTTCAATTATTTAATTGACAATAATTCGATATTGAAGAAGTTAATTGTATTTTAAAGAAAAAATTACAATTTGAGAAACAAAAATCATATTTTTTTTAAAAATAATTCAAAAATAATGAAAGAAATTAAAAATTAGTTAATAAATAGTTAAAATAATCTGATATTGAAGGAAATAATTAAAATTGAAAACGTTGTATTTGAAAGAATTAAAGAAAATAATTGAAATTTGCGGAAATTGAATTTAAAATTTAGAAGAAAAATTGAAAAAATAATGAAAATAATTAGAAATTGAAGAAATTTTTTGAAAAATGATAAAAATAGTTGGAACTTGTAGCAACTAGTTGAAATGGGCCCGTATCATTTTGACACAAATTTTTTCGGGCAACTTGATATATTGTACTCCCGAAAATGAATGGTATATTTTACTCCTTCTGAAATAAAAGATTTTTAAGTCTTATTTATTAAATAATTAATTTTAATACATTAAATTAATATTAAAAGACTTAATTAATCCAGTAACTTGAATTATTAAATAATTAAAATTTTTAAAATCTTTGATTTTAGTACGAGTAAAATATAACATTCATCTTCGGGAGTACAATGTAAAAAGTTGGACGAAAAAATTTGTGTCGAAATGATATGGGATCGTTGAAATCATAATAGAAAAGAATTGTTAAAAATTGCCCCACGTTTTTTGAAAATTTCTAACCTCAAATTCTACTTTTTCCCTAAGCAAGAAAAATTAAAGGAAAAAATTGAAACTTTGTACGCATAATTAGTGTCTTTTTCCCTTTAATTTGATCTTTATAAACTTAAAAAATGTCAACTAGTTTTCGAGTTATGAACTAAAACGTAAAGCTCTATATTGTCAAGTTCAAGCGCTGATTTGATCGAGTTGGCGGTTGCGTCAGCATCTTTCTTTGTCTACGAAGAAGGTAAACAAAGAAAGTCGAAAGATCGCTATTCGATCAAATAAGCGCTTCAACTTGACAATATAGAACTTTACGTTTTAGTTCATAACTCGAAAACTAGTTGACATTTTTTAAGTTTATAAAGCTCAAATTAAAGGTAAAAAGACAATAATTATGTGTACAAAATAACAATTTTTTCCTTCAACTTTTCTGGCTTAGGAAAAAAATTGAATTTGAAGTTCGAAATTTTTAAAAATTGAAAAATTACTTAATATTTCTTTAGTGATAATTAAAAAACTATTTAAGCTATTGCTTTCGGATATCGATTATCTTTTTGAAAATTTTATCAGCTTTTCGAATCAGCTTTTAAAATTTTTCTAGCACTATTTTTCACGGATTTATCACAGTTCAAAGACTTTTAATAGTTTTAATAGTGTTTTTAATAGCGCTCGCGCAAGGTATCCACTCAATTGTGTCCGTCAGTGTAATTATATAAATTAAAATTTATTTTTTAATTTATTTTATTAATTAATAACTTACGGCAATGAGATGGCATGCGGACACAGTGAGGCCAATAATTATGGGCGCTACCCCTTTACTCTCGGGTTTTCCTCCATCGCAAGCGCCACAGACGACCATAACGAGAATTAAGCACAGGAAAAATTCAATTCCAAATCCTTGAACAGCTGTTATTTTATTCAAACCCACGGCTCCCAATTTATTTTCCGAAAAATTAACTTCATCCGAAAGAGCTCTCAGCACTGCGGAACCTGCGATAGCCCCTGCGCACTGAGAAATTATGTAGAGAATCGCTCGTATCACTGGCACCTGTAATTTAATTTAATTCCAATAAAAATATTACATTTTATAAATTTTATAAGTTTATAATAATTTTATAAATTATCTATCAGATAATAAATTTAAATCGGCTGATTTAAATAAAAAGAGGGGGGAAGTGTACAAAATTTAAATTTCGGATGGGCGTTTTGGGAAAGGGGGTGTACCAAATCCTTACGATGGGGCGAGGGGGGGAGAAGAATTTCTTACGTAAGAATATCGATGGGCCCCGTTAATAAAATGTTTATTGAAAAGCCAGTGGAATAAAATGCTAATTCAAAAGAGCGTGCTATATAATTCTTATTCAATTGGTAGTGTAATAAAATGCCAACTGATTTTCAGTACAACAAAACGTTATCTCTGAATAATTATATAAACATAAATGTCATTATTTTTAACTGCAAATTATTTCCGTATTGTATGTAAGATGTAATTTATAATAAATAATATGTATCTGATGGTATAGATATGAAAATTACATTTATATTTGCATACAAAATGAATATTTAATTTTTTAAGATAGCATTTTGTTGCACTGAATATTAGTTGTCATTTTATTACACAAACAATTGAGTAAGAAATATATAGCACACTTTTTTGAATAATCATTTTATTCCACTGGCTTTTCAATAAACGTTTTATCAACGGGGGCCGTCGATATATATTTTGAAATTTGAAGCAAGTTCTATTAAAAAAAAAATGTCTAATAGTTTATTTTAAAAGTAATTATTATTATAAAATTTATCAAATATTAAACAGTAATAATCTCCGTAAACTCCTGAAGTTAGTTACTATTTATACATATTTACTAGCAAAATATAACGCGCGCAAGATTAAAAATAGTGAAAAAATGACTTTTTCTAATTTAAAAAACTCAGTAAATAATTAGTTTTTAAGTGAAAAAAAGTGATTAAAAAAGTGAGTGAATAATCAATAATGAGTTTGATATTATAATGATATTAAATTGGGGGGCGCCAGCAGGAAAAGCCATTCAAATTTGAAAAAAATAATTGTAAATGACAAAACTAATTGAAAAATTGATTAAAAATCAAAAAATGAAGATGGAAACGAATTTGTAATTAGAATTTGAAGTTAATAATTGAAAAGTTTTATAAATACGAGAAAATAATTGAAGAATAACAGAAATAATTAAAATTTGAAAAAAGTTGGAGACTGGTGAAAAAATTTTAATTTTGCGCACAATAATTGAGATATTGACGAAATAATTAAAATAGAAAGAAACTAATTGAATAATGACATAAATAATTATAAAAGCTGGCGTAAAAATGACACTTTTTAGACAATAGTTGAAAAATTGAAAAAAAATAATAGAATTTTCAAGAAAATAAGTAAAACTTCAAAAAAATAATTTAAAAATACTAAAAAAATATTTCTGTGTAGAAAACAGTTGAAAAATGATAAAAATTACTAAAATTTAGAAAAAAAATTAATAGAAAATGAGAAACATATTTAAAAATGGAGTAAAAAATAAAAAATTTAATACATTAATTTGGGACGCATAAATTTATACCGATTGACATTTGATCGACTGGACATTTGGACGAATCGACATTTGGACGAAAGGACATTTGGACGAATCGACATTTGGACGAATCGACATTTTGACGAAAGGACATTTGGACGAATCGACATTTTGACGAAAGGACATTTGGACGAATCGACATTTTGACGAATGGACATTTGGACGAATCGACATTATGACGAATGGACATTTGGACGAATCGACATTTTGACGAAAGGACATTTGGACGAATCGACATTTAGACGAAAGGACATTTGGACGAATCGACATTTTGACGAAAGGACATTTGGACGAATCGACATTTTGACGAATGGACATTTGGACGAATCGACATTTGGACGAAAGGACATTTGGACGAATCGACATTATGACGAATGGACATTTGGACGAATCGACATTTTGACGAAAGGACATTTGGACGAATCGACATTTAGACGAAAGGACATTTGGACGAATCGACATTTTGACGAAAGGACATTTGGACGAATCGACATTTTGACGAAAGGACATTTGGACGAATCGACATTTTGACGAATGGACATTTGGACGAATCGACATTATGACGAATGGACATTTGGACGAATCGACATTTTGACGAAAGGACATTTGGACGAATCGACATTTAGACGAAAGGACATTTGGACGAATCGACATTTTGACGAAAGGACATTTGGACGAATCGACATTTTGACGAATGGACATTTGGACGAATCGACATTTGGACGAAAGGACATTTGGACGAATCGACATTATGACGAATGGACATTTGGACGAATCGACATTTTGACGAAAGGACATTTGGACGAATCGACATTTAGACGAAAGGACATTTGGACGAATCGACATTTTGACGAAAGGACATTTGGACGAATCGACATTTTGACGAAAGGACATTTGGACGAATCGACATTTTGACGAATGGACATTTGGACGAATCGACATTTGGACGAATCGACATTTTGACGAAAGGACATTTGGACGAATCGACATTTTGACGAATGGACATTTGGACGAATCGACATTTGGACGAATCGACATTTTGATGAAACGACACTTGGACTAATCTTTTTTGGCATATAAGTTTACTCTCTATGTTGTACTTGTTCATGGTTTCCAATCATCAAATATTCCAAGTGTTGATAGGGTTCAGTGTTTATCCGAGAGATGGAGCTAGGAGCATTACAATTGTGTATAAAATGAAATTTTTATACTTTTTGATAATTTTTAGGTAATTTACCTACAGATTACCTAAATTTTAATACCCCTAGCTCCATCTCACGGAGAAACAACACCTCATGACAATAAAAACTAGGTGTGAATTCTGTCCATTTCATAGACACTTCGCTTCCAAGGAAGCAAAACAATTTGCTTCCTCATAGAGGAAGCAATAATTTAATAATATTTTAAATATTTTAAGTTAATAAAAACAAAAATTAAAAAAACATGAATTATTTAAATAAAAATATTATAAAAAAATTGGCATTAAAAAAATATGAAAAATTGTAGGAGGAGATAAATTTTTACAAAAAAAAAACAAAAAAAAATCAACAAAAAGAAATTTTTTAAAATTTTTTTTTTTCATTTTGATAATATGGCATTCTTTTACATCCAAAATAGTCCCAGAAAAAAATTTGGCACCGATAAGTAACATATATTTCGATGGGTTGAAATTTCTCAGGTAACTCCACTTAATGAACCAAATTTGATGATTTTCATTTCTCCCAAAAATATGTTTTTTTCAGCCAATCAAAAAATGGCTTAAACAGACTTAAAGTACACGTTTAAAGCTTTAAAAATCCACTTAGAAATTTTATTTATGTCTATTTTTGGTGTTACTATAGCTATTTAAAAAAAACGACTTTTTAAAAAAGTATCTTTACATTTCTTGAAATATTTAAAAAAATATTAAAGACACATTAATTTAAGCTAGATATTCTGATTCTACAGGTTCTGGTAATAAATTTAAAAAAAAAGACGTCCTGATATGTTCATTAGGCTCTGAGCAATCAGCGTTTGAAAATCGCTCGGGTCCCGTAGACCCAATCTAACAGTTACGTTAAATCCCGATAGTCTAGCAGTTGAGGGTTAATATTATTAGTAATATTATTATTATTATTATTATCATTATTTTCCTAGGTGAAAATTATGTCCATTTCGTGGATATTTCGTTTCAAAGTTAGCAAACAAATTTGCTTTCTTATAGAAAAGCAATATATTAATAATATAAAATTTAATTCGAGATATTCTTTAAAAAAAGGAATTTTAAGAGCAAAAAAATGAAAAAACATCAATTAATTTACAAATTTTTGATCAATTATAAAAGTTATATAGGTCAATCGATTCGTTTTGAGATAAGGAATATGATTTTTTTATTCATTAAGTTGTATTTTTAGCTTGGAAAAAAATTTTGGCAAAAAACGATTTTTTTCGGTGAAAAAAGGTGCTCAACAGAATTTGATTGGGTATTTTTAAAAATCCCTGTGTCCAAATTTAGATATTTACGAGCTTAAAAAGTCATCCAAATTTAATTGAAATCCGTTGAAGCGTTCTCGAGTTATCCTGGCGACAAAAAACGCTACACACACACACACACACACACACACACACATACATCTGGAAATTTCCTTAGGAATGAAAATTTACGCTTTTTAGATGAAAATGAGTCGATTTAGACTATTTTTGGAAAATCGAAAATCTTAAAGATCACAAAGCTTCCTCTATGAGGAAGCAAAAATTGAATAAAAAAATTCCAATTTGTAAAAAATAATTGTAAAATGGCAAAAATAACAAAAATATGAAAAAAAATAATTAAAAAATGACAAAAATAATTGATAAGTGACAAAAGTAATTGAAATTTAAAGAAAATAATTGAAAAATAACGAAAGTGAATTAAACTTGCGTGTAGAAAATTTGGATATTCCTGACAATAATTTGAAGATTAAAGAACACAATTGAAATTTAAAAAAAGTAATAGAAAAGTTTCAAAAATAATATTCAAATTACAAGAAGAATTACTTCCGTAAAGGTTGCGATTCTGAATTTAATTTTTTCAAACATCAATTATTCTCTTCAGTCTTTAAATTATTCTCATGAATATTTAAATTTACTACACAAGTTTTCATTTACTTCTGTCATTTTTTAATTATTTTCTCAACATTTCAATTATTTTTTTCTATCTTTAAATTATTACCAGAAATATTTAAATTTTCATCACCTGTTTCTATTCTACTTTTGTTAATTTTGAATAATTTTTTTTTCAATTTCAATTACTTTTGTCATTATTCAAATATTATTGTCATTTTACGATTATTTTCTTCATATTTCTATTATTTTTGTCAATTTTAGAATTATTTTCTACAAATTTCAATTATTATTTTATTCAAATTATTGAATGCGACTTATTAATATTTAATATAAAATTATTATTATTGTTATATCAAATTTTAATTTTATTGTTACTTGAAATAAATTTTTTAATTTTATATTGTAATGGGCACTTGTCTTTAAATAAATAAATAAATAAATTTAATGTTTTTTATTGTCATGAATTTTTTAATTAATTATATTAGTTTTCAATTATTTTCTACAAATTTCAATCATTTTCTTTATTACTTTTATTATTGTCATGAGTTTATTATATTTGTACATTGTTTTTCAATTAATTTTAACAAATTTTAATTATTTTCTTCAAACTTTAATTATTTTTTTCATATTTGAATTTTTTTTGCCATTTTTGAATTATTCTCTACAAATTGCAATTATTGTCTTCAAACTTCAATTAATTTCTTCAAATTTATAATATTATTTTTAACTTTACACTTATTGTCTATAATTTTTTAATTTTTACACCAGTTTTGAATTATTTATTTCAATATTTCAATTGTTTTGTCAAGTTTTCAAGTATTTTCTTCAAATTTAAAATTTGTTTAAATTATCAATTATTTTTGTCATTTTTCAATTATTTTTTCAAGTTACAACTATTTTTGTCAATATTCAAGTATTTTGACATTTTGGAATTATTTTCTCTAAATGTCATTTTCTGCAATCTTTTTATTATTGTCATGAATTTATTAAATTTTGAAAATCAGTTTTCAATTATTTAAGTCATTATTCAATTAGTTTTTTCTCATTTTAATTATATTGTTAATTTTTCAATTATTTTAAACAGTATTTCAATTTTCTAATTTTTTTTTAAAAACGCTCATTTTTTTAATTTTATTTTTCATAAAATAAATTTTCGAATTTTTGCGTTCATAAGGATTCTAATATTTTTTTATATTTTTTCATTGACCTATAATTTTATTGATTTAAGTTTATATAAATATGTACGTTTTTCTAAGAACAACGTTTATTGAATATTTAAAACTGCTCTATTTAATATTCCTTCTAATAAATCAATTAATATTTGAACAATCAGTGATTATTTATTAAATGATCAAATCTGGGAAAATTACAATTTACAATCAAGGAATTATTACTTATAATATAATTTATTAAAAATTAAACTACAAGGCATAAAAATTTTAAATTTCATATTAGAAAATCTGATTTAAATAAAAAAAAATCGGATTTAAAATTTTTTTTTAATCGTTGTTTTTATCAGCTTTGTTATTGATATTGAGATCTCCGGAATGTGTGATTAAATTCTAAAATTAATTATTTAAAATATTTATTTCATAGAATTTCATTAGAAAGAATCTTCTTTTAGTCGAAATTTCACATTTTCGAATATGTTTTCAATCGAACATAAATTAATCCAAATTTTGACCTAACAGAGTTTTTAGGACACCGAATTCAAATTTGACAGAATTTTCATTTTACAAAAATCCTTTTAACCAACTTTTCATTTAAAGAAATTCTAATTTAAACGAATTTCAATTTAGACGAATTTTTATTTTACCGAATTTTAGGTTAATTGAGTTTTTAAATGACAGAATATTCATTTGGCAGAATCTTCATTTGTCCGAAATTGTATTAGTGCCAATTGACATTTGATAGAAAACTTAAAATGCAGAATGTTTATTTGTCCCAAATTGCAAATGTCCGAAAAAGTATCGGACAGATATATTTTGGCTCGAATCTTGAAATTAACCAATTGCAATTCTCTTCATATTTTCTGGTTCATCAATTTCAAAATTCGCGCCAAAATATTTCTGTTGAATACTTTTTCGTCCATTTACAATTTCGGACAAATGAACATTCTGCATTTTAAGTTTTCTATCAAATTTCAATTCATACTAATACAATTTCGGACAAAGAAAGATTCTGTTAAATGAATATTCTGGTATTTAAAAATTCAATAAAGCTAAAATTCTAAAAAATAAAAATTGTTCTGAATTAAAATGCGTTTAAATAGTAATTTTTTTAAATGTAAAGTTGGTTAAAAGGATTTCTGTGAAATAAAAATTCTGCTAAATATGAATTCGATGACCTAAAAATTCTGTTAGGTCGAAATTCGGATTAATTTATCTTCGATTGAAAAAATATTCGAAAATTTAAAATAAATAAATAATTAATTTTAGAACTTAATCTAAATCTAAAATATCTAAACAGAAATTGTCTAGTTTGCAATGTTTTTAGTTTATTTTTTAAGTTTAATTATTTATTATTTTAATAATTGGATAATTATTATAAAAAGACGGTACCTTTCCAATTGCCAACATTCCAAAAGTGACGGCAGGATTTATGTGTCCTCCTGACACGTGTCCAATTGCCTGTACAACCCCAGCGACTGCTATTCCAAAAGCCAAACTGATCGCCACCACATTTTCAGTCATTACTGCACCACATCCGAAAAAATTAAGAAGTAACGTGCCCAAAAATTCGGCAAAAATGGCCCGGTACAATCCACTTTTCTTGTCTGTGAGCTCATTGGCTCCAAGAGCATTTCTCAAACTTGCCATCTATGAAAAAAAAACAGAACTTTATTAAAAAATTATATTTTATTGAAAAAATTAATAATTTATTCCTTTCTCATTAAAGAATTATTTTTGCTTTTATATATATATTCCTATTCCTTTCTTTTTCCTACACTTTTGATATTTTCATATATATTTTAGATAAAATTCAAACAGTTTTATTATTGTCCCTGTACAAATTGACAGATCGTAAAAATTACTTGAAGTAGTGTGAAAATTTCGTCAATTGTTTTTGATAAGCTTTTTTTTACAAACAAGGGTTTGAACAATTTAAAAATTATTTTATTGTAAATTTAGATAAAGTAATACTTTATGTCTCTGCAGAATGCAAATAATAAAAATATTTCCAAATGGGATTCCCCGAGAGTAGGAAATTTGAATTATAAATTATTTCATGCTTAAAATATTTGAAATGTTTAAACAAGCATTATTATCAAACATTTAATCAAATTATTTTATTCTAAATTTAGATAAAGTAATATTTTATATTTTTTTGACGAAAGCAAATAATAAAAATATTTCAAAATTGGATTCCCCGAGAGCGGGAAATTTGAATTATGAATTATTTAATTCTTAAAATAATTAAAAAGTTTAAACAAATATTATTATTAAATATTTAATCATATTATTTTATTGTAAATTTAGATAAAGTACTATTTTATATTTTCTTGACGATTGCAAGTAATAAAAAAATGGGATTCCCCGAGAGCGGGAAATTTGAATTAGGCAACGAACGAATTTAAAGTTAATTAAATTAAAAGTCAAAAATGTTTGTTTAATTACTGAACATCAATCTACTTAGTTAAAAAGATGAACTTAAAGTTCTAAACTTTTAAATAAAAAAAATTATTGTTTTAACATTTTCCAAATTCAAATTTTACCAAAAATAATGTTTTGCATACCAGAACATTGATTTCGTTATTTTAAGAATAAAATTTTTTTTTAATGTTTCCAAAATTTATGTTTGATAACTTACTTTAGAGAAAACTTCTATTTTCAAATTTACGTAGTACAGGAAAGTTTAAATAGTGATAAACAAATTGCGGTAACTAATTATAACTAAAAACTATCAATTATATTTACATAATAATGTTTTTAAATAAATATTAACGTATTTTTTATTAATACGAAACAAAACTTTTACAAGTGACTTTACGAAGTTGTAACCTAAGAAAAAAACTACTGAAAATAATTTCTAATCACTAAATATGATATAAATAATAATATACTTGAAAAATATTTTATTATTAAATTTTTATACAGCATAATATGCAGGATAATATTATGCTGTATAAATTTTTTTTTATTATTGCAGTTATTTATTTATAAAAGGTTTTAATCGGCTTAAAAATGTGGCAACATTGTAATCTAGTAAACTTAGTTTCTTAAAAGTTGGTAGCAGTGTTCATTGCGAGACGACGCGACAACTTGTTTTGGTTGTCAAAATTCTTCAAGTAAAGTGTAGGAGAAAAATTGAAAATGCCAAGAATTTATCGGTGGAAAGCAAAATTGTCACAAAGAAAGTATATTAGAAAAGATTACAAATTATGTCACTTGGAGAAAGTAAAAATTAAAATAACAGTAGTGAGAATCATAAAAATCTTGAAGCTCTAGAAAAAAGTGAGGTTAGGAAGCACTTGGTTCTTGAAAATGTTTCGATAAAAGATGAAGAGCACGCGAAAAGAAAACACCAGTAAGTTTTCGTTAAAGAAATTTCTTACTATTTACTTATTGTTAATTTTCTAATTAGAAAAATATTATCTTTCATTTCTGCCACTGTTTATGAGAAACTTGTATTTTTCAATTTAGTGCCCTTTAATTCAATAATTTGAAAAAAATAACAATCTTCTTTACCGATAATTTGTATTTTTCTGCAATGTTGCCATGTTTCCACAAGTAGACAATGTTAAATCAATAATTTTTATAACTTTTTAACTAATCAGGCAAAAATTCTGAAATTTTGGGAATTCTTTCATAGTATAAAAAAAAACTAATCTTTAATTTTGAACAATTTTTGACATCTTTTAATACGTATCCGATTCCGATAAAAAGAATTAAAATCTTGTTCCATTAGGCGACACCCCACAAGCGGGAAATTTAAATTTTTGTTTATATTATTTTTATCGAATGTTGGTCTAAAAAAATATTTTGATAGTAAAATGATATTTGTTTGGTTTCAGGAGTGAAATTTTTGAGATGAAAGGGTATGGAGAGAAGGAAGATGTCAAATGTTACCGGATCTGACATAATCGCTAATTTACCACCCACTTTAAAAGGAGACAACGAACCAACGCTGCCGTTTAGCAGAGTTCCGTCGATTTGCGTCATGAATTTAGATCGAGGACGCGTTTAGAAGCGTTAGCAGAAATGAAACAGTCTCCCGACAGGTTGATATTATTATTACGTGTGATGATTGCTGCCACACATGGGAGAACATCTAGAATCCTTCCCAAGGTCAAGACAGATAAAATTACCAGATTTTTGTGCACGGAAACACAGAACTGAATATCAATTACATAATTATAACTTTATACACTCAAAGAAAATTAATGATACATTTTATTAAAAAGCTTTATACTTTAGGGAAAAAGTGCCAGAAAGCGAAATTGTCATACTATGAATTTTAAGCTTTAGAAAAATTATTCGTATAATTTCTTAATTATTTTAAACATTAATATAGTCTGTAGCAAATTTAATATAATTTTTTTGAAGTTTACAATTATCAATCTGACATTTTCTCCTTTTTCCCTAAATTGTAAAATACTTTTATAATATTTATAATTAATTTTCTTTCCGTGTAGGGAGAGAAATAGTTACAAAAACGAATTATAGAAATTTTCAAATTGTTCTAAAAGATTTTAATTTATTTTTCGATAATTCGTAATTTTCTCTGACAATTATTTTTTCCATGAGATCTATCCCATTATGGTGAAACTCAATAAGGATAAAAATTAAGGATTAAGAAACACAAGATTGAAAACCTCTTTTTTAAATTGAAGAAATCGATTGAAAGTGAATGAGAAAAGGGACTGTAAAATGTTTGGACTAAATTAAGACATAAAAATGAAAGAAAATGTTTGAAGACAAGCTATTAGGTGTATTTGTTGACTATGACATTAAATGTTTAGATTTTGAAAAAGATATTTGGCCGGGAGCCAATAGTTTTCATTCTCGATTATTTTGATTCTGTCTCGTGCGCACAGTTCGTTAATTAATGTCACCCACACATGAATTTTTCTTGGTTTCATTTTACAATTAGCACGACTTCGGGATGCAACTCGTAATGTGTACAATGAAACACAGAATCATGAATGTAGGTCGACGATTTTATCGAGGCAGGCGTTCTTATCTTCCTCTTGAACTTCTTCCTGAAGATTTACACTCATAGAAACACACTCTTGGATCACTCGAGATAACATCTAGTATGCAAATTGAGTCAAAACGTGAAAATCAATATGATTTACCGTGCCGTTACTATAAAAATAAATAAGAAAAAAGCCTGCAAATTAGGTGTGTCGAAAGGTTTATTATACTTTGTCGGTAAACTGTAAATACATAACTTACCTGCGAAAAAAAATTGACACGTGTTTATGCAAATCAGGTAACGTTGCTTCAATTAACAAGCAAACGTTTTTTTTTAAGTCAAATTAAACTTTAAATTCGCAATTTTCTTTTAAAGAAGTTTTAAAATTATTGTATCTTGGTGGATCTATTTTATTTTTTTTCGGATTCATTTTTATTTTTAAATATGAATGAAGTGGCCGCATTTGACCGGGAAATGCCCAGGAAGTTTGTTACTTAACCGGAAATTTCTTCGTTGATGTAAAAGTTCTAAGAAATTTTTTCGAACATCAATTTTTTTCCTATATCACAAATCTATAATAATAATAATAATAATTCGCAAGTTCATACATTCCTTCATTAATAATTAATTATTCAGACACTATTAAAAAATGCATTTAAATTAGTTAAAATTTAAATTTATAAATGTCAGTTCAAATAATTTTAATTTTATTAATAAATAAATCTATAATTTTTTCTATAATTTTCAACAGTTTTGAATATACAATTAATCGCTTTAAATTTTATAATTGTTCTCTAATTTTTTAAAATTATTTTTTCTGTTGTCGATTATTCTTGACAGTTTTCGAATTTTTCTTTCGATTGTCAATTATTATTTTCCTTACTTCTTAATTATTTTCTTTAATATTTTAATTCCTTAATCTTCAATTTATTTCTTTAATTTTTAGTTATTTTTTCCAATTTTCAATTGCATTCTTCGTTTTACAATTATTTTATTTTATATTTAATAATTCTCGCATTTTCAAAATTATCAATTATTTTCTTGAAATTTCAATACAATTCTTCAATTTCCAATTTATTTATTTGATTTTCATTTATTTTCTACAATTTTTTCATAATTTTCACCAGTTTTCCATTAAAAATTTATTATTCTTCTTCAATTTTATGATTATTCATTAATTTAAAAAAAGTTGTTCTTCGAATGCCGATTATTCTTTTTAATACTCAATTATTTTCGTCATATTGTAATTTTTCTTTTAATTATCAATTATTTTCTTGAAATTTCCATTTAATTCTTTAATTTTTAATTTATTTCTTCAATTTTTAATTATTTTCCCCAATTCTCAAATATTTTCAATTATTTTTATCGACTTACAATTAATTCCTCAATATTCAATGAGTCTCGGATTTTTTAAATTATTTTTCTCACTTATAAATTTTTTTTTTAAAATTGCAATAAAATTATTTAATTCTAGAACTATTCTCTTCAATTCTCAGTTATTTTCTTCATATTTAAATTCTACTTTTCAGTTTTAAATTACTTTTTTTAATATTAAAAAATTATCGCCTTTTTCTATTTATTTTTTTCGATTTTCATTAATTTTCTTTAATTTTAAATACAATTGTTCACTGATATTCTTTAATTTTTGATTACATTCTTCCATTTTTATTTCCTTTCTTCAGTTTTTTCGATTTTCAATCATTTTTAAAATCGTTTTGTTAAATCATTTTTTAAAAAAAATTTCAAAAATGATTTCTATAATTTTCTAAATTTTGCTTCCTTATAGAGAAAGCTTTGTAATCGTCAAGATTTCGATTTTCCAAAAATAGTCTTTAACGGATTTTAATAAAATTTGGATGGCTTATAAAGCTCATAAATATCTAAATTTGTACGCAGGGGTTTTTGAAAATACCCAAAAAAATTTTTTTGAACACCTTCTTTCATAAAAAAAAATTTTTTTTTTCAAAATTAAAAATGCAACCTAATGAATACAAGAATCATATTTTTTAACTCAAAACAAATCGATTGACCTGTATAAAGTTCATAATTAATCAAAAATTCGTAAAATAATGTATGTTTATTATTGTTTTGAATTAAAATTTTCTTTTTTTTATAACTGCTCTAATTACATTTTGTATTATTAATTTATTGATTTCTCTATGAGAAAACAAATTATTTTGCTACCTGGTTTCAATTTGCAATTATTTTCTTTAATTTTAATAATTCTTGTTTGAATTTTTTAATTATTTTTCTCAGTTGTCTATTAATCTAGTCATTTTCCACGTATTTTTTTCAATTTTTCATTATCTTAAACTTTTATAATTGTTCTTTGATTTTTTAAATCATTTTGTTCAAATGTGTATTAATCTAGCTATTTTTTTAATTAAGTTTCCAATTCTCAATTATTTTCCTCATATTGTAATTCTTTTTTTAATTATCCACTAATTTCTTGAAATTTCCATTAATTTCTTTAATTTCCAAATAATTTCTTCAATTTTTAATTATTTTCTTCAATTTTAAAATTTTTTCTTTAATTTACAATTATTTTTATTAATTTTCAATTAATTCCTCAATATTTAATAATTGTCGGATTTTTTCAATTTTTTTTACTCATAATTGTTTTAAAACTTTAATTTAATTATTCAATTCTAGAACTATTCTTTTCAATTCTCAGTTATTTTCTTCAAATTTAAATTCTACTTTTCAATGTTCAATTATTTCTTTTTAATATTACAAAATAATCGCCTTTTTCTATTATTTTCTTCTATTATCATTAAGTTTCTTTAATTACAAATATAATTGTTCAATTATTTTCATTAATTTTTAATTACATTCTTGAATTTTTATATGCATTCTTCAGTTTTCAATTGTTCTCTTCTACGTTAATTAATTCTCGGCTTTTTCAAATTTCTTTTTTTTAATTTTTTAGTAGATTCTTTAAATTTTAACCACATTTTTCAATTTTAAATTATCTTCTTTTATTTTCAATTATTTTTTTCAATTTTTAATTCAGTTGTTAAATGTGCAATTATTTCCAATCTTATAATTTTCTTAATTTTTCAATTTGTAATTATTTTTTTCAAGTTTACTGTTTTTGTTTTTAACTTTTTTAATTTTCTTTCAATTGACAATTATTTTCGTCATTTTTCACTTATTTTCTTCAATTTTTCAATTATTCTTGTTATTTTTCAACTATTTCCTTCAATTATTATACATTATTTTTCCGCAATTTTCAATTATTTCCTACAATTTTTTTGAATTTTCATTTATTATTTTAAAATTATATAGGCAATTATTCTTTGATTTAAAAAAAATTTTTGTTCGGTTGTGTATTAATCTATCTATTTCTTAAATTTTTGTTTTCAATTGTCAATTATTTTAGTTATTTAATTTTGTTCAATTATTAATGATTTTTAAAATGTTAATTTAATTCTTAAATTCTCAATTTATTTCCTTAGTTTTTTATTATTTTCTTCAATTTTTTTTTAATGTTTAAGATAAATTATTGTCTAAAAATTAAAATTTTAATATTTTGTGATAATAACACTTTTTAAGCTTTAATTACAATTAATAAGATTATAAGAATCTCTAAATTTTAAATTTAAGTATAAAGATATATTTTAAATAGAAACCCGAATTTCGCAGAATTAAAAATACTGTTTTAAAATTTTTCGAAAATTTGTGACCGGGAAAAATCGGGAAATGACCGGCAATTTAATTTCATTAAAAAAGTGCCTACCGTGAATGATTACCTTCTTTCTATTTTTAATGATTCGGGAATTTCTTGAAATTATTTGATTCTTCTATGGTACCGAAAAACTTGTTTCGATTGAACAAAGATTGAGCAAAGATTTCGTAATAGCGATGATGTAGGCGCTTAAATTTAAAGATTTGAAAAGAATTAAATTTGATTTCTCATCGCAGGACCGTGAAGGGCCGAGCTTAATAAAAAGAAATAAAACATTGAGCCACTTTTCAAGATGGAAATAGGCGTGGGGGTGCTGGATAATCTTTCGTTCAGTTGACGTCATAATCCAAGTTTGAACTTCCTTTGCGTGCAAATTAACTTTGATGACATTCTGTCTTCTGTCATTTCCTAAAACTATTTATTTTTAGATTAGCATCGCGCTGTGTAATTTATCATAATTATGTGCCACAAAAATGTACATAAAATGAGTGGAAATTGTTTTATTCAATGTTTTCTTTACACAATTTTTATAAAAATTAATCTTCGTGTCCTTTTGTCGCTTCTGCAGAAATCATTTTTAAACTAATTTTTTTAATAATACCTTTTTCACTTTCTTATTAATTTATTCTTATCGCTTTCGGTTTTTTTTTAGTTTTTATAAAACCTGCTTTAAAAAAATTAAGAGTTAATTTTTTCTTTTAGTGTCATCTTTTTCTATGGCTTCTGACAAAATTGCCTTCAAATTTAAAAGATTAAAAAAACGTGAATTTAGTTATTTTATTAGTTTTCTTTTAAGGGACGAAAATATTCTTCATCTTAAAAGCTACCTTCTTTTAAAATCCATTTTTTTCATACTTTCTACTTAATACCACTTAAAGTTTGAGGTTATGTCAAGGGGGTGAAATATCCTTAATTTTCATAAAAGTCACTTGTAAAAAATTTGTCAACACAAAAAAGAGGCACAAATAAAGAAAAATATGAAAAATTAGAAAAGGTATAAATAAAGTTGTATACAAAATAAATGGAAATTTTTTATTCAATGTTTTAAGTATTTATTCCATGTTTATAAAAATTAATCTTTGTGTCTTTTTGTAGCTTCTGTGGGAAATCGTTTTTAAATTAATTTTTTTAATAATACATTTTATATTTTCTTATTATTTTATTCTTTTTATTCACTTTCAGATGTTTTCTAGCTTTAATTAAGAGTTAATTTTTTCTCTTTCTATTTCTCATATTTTTCTGCTTAAAACCACTTTTAAGTTTGAGGTTATGTCAAAAAATTAAACATCCTTAATTTTCGTAAAAAATGTGTCAACCCAAAAAGAATTTTATTTCTTATAAATAAAGAAAACTAAGAAAAATATGAAAAGGTATAAATAAAGTTGAAAGAAAACGTAAATAAAAATATCCAAAATGTTGAAAAAGGGGAAAAAATGTGTTTCTGTAAAATTTAATGGATCGTTACATTTTACTACAAGCATAACATTTAGCAGAAATTTACTTTTGCATTGTTTTGGAGGTTTTGGACGTCTATTCTGGTTGTCACATTAGGTGCCACTTGATGTATTTTAAGCTCACTAAAGTCTCGACATATTTTGACAGAATTGTTTACATTATGCTTTTGTAAATTTTGGAAAATTGTTCGAATTTCATTGATTTTGCAGAAATTTAAAAGCGGATAATTCTTTACATTGATTGAAATTTTAATCTATAATAAATTTAATTAAATCCAAATTTTGTATGATGGTAGAATCTAAACTTTGATTTTATTTATCTGATTTTCAAACTATGTAAATTAATCCAATTTACCTTAAATTTCAATTGTTCCAAGTGTCAATTGTTTCATAGAAACTATTCTTAGTAGAAATTTCATTAGATAAGAATCGGATAATAAATTATTATTTTTATAATTTTCAATCGGATTCTCGAGTCTCTTAATATGGTAATATCCTTCTAAAGCTTATCTTAAAGGATTTTATTATTCTTCTTATATGGCGTGAAAATTGATCAATAAATTAACTCGTGAAAATAATGACAAGCGTGTCGAACGATTTATTATCTAGACTCTCCACTTGTTTATTTAATCTTTTGAATAATTATTCAATGCCAAAAGTGAATGCACGCAAATGTGCAAAACAATCACTACTTATTTATTTATTTAAGTAACTTCTCAAAATTTGTTTCAAAAGTTATTTTCATAAATTTTTAAAATTTGGTAGGCCTCTCCTATTTTCTCTAAAAGTTCCCTATTTTGCGATTGAACTCAAAAAATTGTAAAATTTTTCTCTAGTGTTATTAGAGGATTATAATTATTTTATTTTATCACAAAATATGTTTTATTTATTAAATTAATATTAATTATTATTTTATTATTTATAAAATTATTTTTTTATTTTATCACTTATTTTTCACAAAAATCTATTTAAAGAGGTATCTATGGTGATTTGAGAAATTGCTGGAAATTTAGTTCATCAAGATAAGAACTGGGAATTTGTAAAAAAAAAAGTAGAAATTTTTTTAGATACTCCGGAAATTTTAACCAAATTCCAGATAATCGTAGAATGCAGAAAAATTTAATTTCAATCTTGTATTATTCAATAACTTGAAAATGTTAATTTAAAATGATTCAGACTATGATCTAAAAATTTTGAGTATAGAAAGATAGTAAAGAATATTAGATGTTAATAATCTCATGTTCAATTTAGAAATTTTTTATAATTTAAATAAATTGTAAACTCCAATTGAATCAAACATTTAAATTACAATTATTTAAAAATTCAGGAGTTAAAAATTAATTATTTTATGTTTCATTTTGACTTAATTTAAATACTTATTTACGAAGTTTTTTAAATTTTCTAACTTTATTATACATTTTTTTCCTCCTTGACAATTTTCTTTTATCATTCTTTAATTTTTTAATGATTTTTCTAATGTAACAATTATTGTTTCTATTTATTTTATTTGGAGTTTTTAAGAACTATTATTTTTTACGAACAATTACCTAAGTTTGTTCTTCTTCAAAAAAGTTTTTAAGTTTTTTATTTTTTTTTTCGGTATTTTAACACAATTTCTTAATTCTTGTCACTTATTGAAGATTTTTATTTTTTTCTGTTATAGATTTTCCTCTACTTATTCAAATAATTTTAGTTTATTTATGAATGTAATTTTGTTTTTATAACATTCCGAAAAATTTATTAATTTTCTCATTGATTTTCATATATATTTCGATAATTTAAGGGGGAGTGAGATAAGGATTTTTTCTTAATTTTATCTGATTGGTTTCTCGTTTTTCTTTTGTAAATTTATTCAAATTTATTTAGATTTTGTCTATTTTTTCGTAAATTTATTCACTTTTTCATATAATTTCTAGATTCTATGAATTTTTAACAATATTTGTTTTTAAAATTGTTTTACAAATTAATCTAATGTTTGATTAATTATTTAACTTATAATATAAATTATTTTCTTAAAATTTTTAATTAATTTTTCAATCTTTCAACTATTGTCAGGAAAATTTAAATTTTCTACACCAGTTTCCACTTACTTTTGTTATTTTTCAATTATTTTATTTAAATTTCAATTATTTTTGTCATTTCCTAATTATTTTTTTCATATTATTATTATTTTTGCGATTTTAGAATTTTTTTCATTAAATTTCAATTATTTTGTTCAATCTTTTTTTTATTGTCAGGAATTTATAAATTTTTGACACCATTATTCAATTATTTTCTTCCAATTTCAATCATTTTGTTCAATCTTTTCATTAATTGTTACAGTTACATTAATTTTTACGCCATCTTTAAATTATTTTTGCCATTTTTCAAGTATTTTCTACAATTTTTAAATTAATGTCTTATCTTAATTATTGTCTATTTTTTTATCTTTTACTCCATTTTGGAATTAGTTTTCCCATTCTTTATTAATTTTTACCCAAATTTCAATTATTTTTGTCATTTTTTAATTATTTTGTTTCTTGATTATTCTCGACTGTTTTCGAATTTTTCTTTCGATTGTCAATTATTTTCCTCATTACTCAATTATTTTTGTTAATATTAAATTATTTAAGTCATTTCGTAATTTTTCTTTCAATTTTCAACTGTTTTCTTAAAATTTAAATTTAATTCTTTAATCTTCAATTTATTTCTTTCATTTTTAATTATATTCTTCAATTTCAATTATTTTCTTCAATTTTCAATTGCATTCTTAGTTTTTTAATTATTTTATTCAAGATTCAATACTTCTCGCATTTTCTCAATTATTAATTATTTTCTTGAAATTTCAATACACTTTTTTAATTTCCAATTGTTTTTTACAATTTTCATTTATTTTCTACAATTTTTCCCATAATTTTCCATAAATTTAATTGTTATCAATTATTTTCTTAAAATTTCCATTTTATTCTTTAATTTTCAAGTTATTTGCTCAATTTTTAAATATTTTCTTTAATTTTCAATTATTTTTATCGATTTTCAATTAATTCCTCAACACTTAATAATTTTCGGATTCTTTCAATTATTTCTCTCACTCATAAAAATTGTTTTATAATCTGAATCCAATTATTCAATTCTAGAACTATTCTCTTCAATTCACAGTTATTTTCTTCAAATTTAAATTCCATTTTTCAATTTTCAATTATTCTCTTTGATATTAAAAAATATCGTCTTTTTTCTATTTTATTTTTATCGATTATCATTATGTTTCTTTAATTTTAAATACAATTGTTCATTTAAATTCTTTAATTTTTAACACCATTCTTCAATTTTTATTTTTCAGTTTTCAATTGTTTTCTTCTATATTTATTGATTCTCGGCTTTTTTCAAGTACTTTTTTCAATTAATTTTTTTTTAATTTTTTAGTACATTCTCTAAATTTCTATTAAATTCTCTAATTTTTAATTGCTTTCTTTAATTTTCAATTATTTTTTTTAATTTTAATTTTTTTTTTTTAGATTTTTAATCCAGTTTTTAAATGTGCAATTATTTCCAGCAATGATTCCTATAATTTTCGTAATTTTTCAATTTGCATTTATTTTTTTTTAATTCAATATTTCTTGTTTAATTTTTTAATGATTTTTTCAGTTGTCTGTATTAATCTAGTTATTTTTCGAATTTTGTTTTCAATTAACAATTATTTTCGTAATTTTTTTACATATTTTTTTTCAGTTTTCCAATTATTCTCTTAATTTTTTAACTATTTTCTCCAATTATTAACTATATTCCACAATTTTCAATTATTTTCTACCGATTTTTCAATTTTCAATTATTATCTTAAAATTTTATAACTAATCATTGATTTTTTAAATTATTTTGTTAGTTTGTGTTTTCTAATCAAAACATTTTTGGAATTTTCTTTTCAATTGTCAATTATTTTCGTCAATATTTAATTATTATTTTTGTCTTATTGTAATTTTACTTTTAATTATCGTTGATTTTCTTAAAGTTTTAATTTAATTCATTAATTTCCAATTTATTTCTTCTATTTTTAATTATTTTCTTCAATTCTTAAATAGTTTCTTAAATTTTCAATTATTTTTACCGATTTTCAATTAATTTCTCAATATTTTACAAATATTCACGGATTTTTTTCAATTATTTTTTCCCTTAAAATTTGTTTTAAAATTTAAATTCAATTATTCAATTCTAGAACTATTCTCTTCAATTCTCAGTTATTTTTCTTCAAATTTAAATTCTATTTTTAAATTTGTAATTATTTTGTTTAATATTAAAAAATATTGCATTTTTTCTACTATTTTTATTGATTATCATTAAGTTTCTTTAATTTTAAATACGATTGTTCATTTATATTCTTTAATTTTTAATACTATTCTTCAATCTTTAGCTACTTTCTTCAATTTTCAATTATTTTTTTCAACTTTAATTAATTTTCTCGATTTTTAATGCCATTTTTAAATATGCAATTATTTCCAACAATGATTCGTACAGTTTTCTTAATTTTTCAATTTGAAAGTATTTTCTTTAAATACAATATTTCTTTTTTAATTTTTTATATTTTTTTCTCAGTTGTCCATATTAATCTAGTTATTTTTCGAATTTTGTTTTCAATTGACAATTATTTTCGTCATTTTTTAAAATATTTTTTTCAATTTTTCAATTATTCTCGTAATTTTTTAACTTTTTTCTCCAATTTTTAATTATATTCCGCAATTTTCAATTATTTTCTTCAAATTTTTCAATTTTCAATTAGTATCCTAAAGTTTTATAATTATTCTTTGATTTTTAAAATTATTTTGTTGGGTTGTGCATCAATCTATCCATTTTTTGAATTTTTATTTCAATTGTCAATTATTTTCGTCATTGTGTAATTTTTTTCAATTATCAATTACTTTGTCAAATTTTAATTTAATTCTTAATTTTTCATAAATTAATAAAAAAAAAATAAATTCATAATTTAATTTTAAATTTAAATCTCAAATTTTCAGTTTATTTCTTAAATTTGCAATTTATTTTTTTATATTTTCAATTTATTTAATTATAAAGACAAATTTCGCAAAACTAAAAATACTGTTTTAATTGTTTGAAAATTGGTGACCGAGAAATCCAAAAAATTGACCGGGAATTTAATTTCATAAAAAAAGGTGTCCCCCCTGATAATATCAGACTTTTAAAATTTGTACCACAAAATTTCTGGTCCTGAAAATCAATTATGGTATTTATCATTTATTTATCTATACTTATTAACCTTTTAAAATACCTTAAAATTTTACCCTATTATTTTTATATATTCAATCCCCTACTTTCCCTAAAATATTCTTTATTATGTCACTGTGTACAAAGCCTGTAAAAATGTCCAAAATCCAAAAATCCTGATTTTCGTTGACACAATTTGAAATTTCGAAGGATCTCTTGATTAAAAGTTGGAGTTTAACCTCAAGCCTGATGATCATTAGCCATATTTGGAAATCAAAGACACTCAATTCCCATCAATCACGTTCTTTCCTTTCCTCTAATCGGTCTCGATATGGCTTCCGATCGGCTTCGGGGTCGAATGCCGGTCGGACCAGTAATCCAGTCGTTCTACTTTTCTGGAGAACGAAAATAATAGCTATTGCAAGTTTCTGATGTCTTATTATGGTTGTTACTCGAGTGAATACACTCTAAATATTCAATGCGCGCGGACATGTTTTCGCAATGAATCTGTGTGTAATTTCTCTACTATCGTTCATATGAATACTGCACTAAACTGGTGGTTATAAAGTAGCCAACTTTTATAAACGATTCACAAGAGCAAAACCACGAATGGCCGACCGGTTGTGTGTCTGAGCTACTTTTTTGGAATAAACTCCTTCAATGAATTTATATTGAATACCTGTGACCAGATAACACGTCGACTTACGGTGCTTTTCCACATGCAATCTTTGCAATTTTATGTAACCTCGCAAAAATGCAATAGAAATTTAAAAATAACATATGTGTGTTTGGATCTGTGAAACAGTCTTAAGGGGTCTATAGCTAATAAAAAAAGGCCTTTTTTATAAAAAATTTTTTTGATAGTTTTATGTTATTAATATTTATGTATAAATTGTTTTACTTAACAAATAAACTCCGGAAAAACATAAAAAAAAAATTTTAATTCATTTTATAGTGAGTTTTTATCCATGAGAATTGTAGTTGCAGAAAAATACATAAAAAAAAATAAATAAATTAGAGGAAATATATGAAAACAACTTAACATAATTTAAAATTGAAGAGAATAATTTTTAATTTAAGATAAATAATTGCAGAAAATAAAGAATTTTCATAAAAAATAATAAAATTGTAGATATAATTGAAGTTAAATTATTAAATATTAATTATTGAATAATTAAATGAAAATTAAAAAGAAAATGAAATTTGAAATTAATAATTGAAAATATTTTGTAGAATTTCTTTTAGTTAAAAAAACAAATAATTAAAATTCGAGAAAAATTCTTGAAAATCTTAGAAATTCATTGAAAAACAATTGAATAATGAAACATTGAATTAAATAATAGAAGTATGTCAAAAACAATGATAAGTTTAAAAAAATAAATTAAATTGAAATTAAATAAATAATTGAAAAAAATTTTAATTTGAGAAAAAAACTTGAAAATCTTAGAAATAAATTTAAAAAAATTGAATTATACAACTTAATATTATACAGTTCTATTTTTTGTTTTTTATATTTACTAAGTATTATTATTGTACATAAGGGCAATTTTGTACCCGTCTATTGATATAAATAAATAAATAAAAAATTGAAGAAAAATATTGAAAATTGAAAAAAATGGAATTTTTATAAATAATAAAATTTTGAAATAATTGAAATTGAAATAAATAATTAAAAATTTATAAAATTAATTCAAAAATAATGAAAATGATTAATAATTAAAGAAAATAAAGAATAAATAATATGAATAATTTAAGATTGAAGAAAATATTTAATATTTGAGAAAATAATTGAAATAATTACATATTAGGTATATTTTAAATAAAGGAAAGTTAAAAAGAAAATTTCAGAAAAATACCTACTTAAAACTTTTAAAAGTTCAGTGAACAAAAATGAATATAATTAAAAAATTAGAGAAAATAATTTAAAAAAAAAAATAACGTAATTTAAAATTCTAAAAAACAAATTTTAATTTAAGAGAACTAATGGCAAAAAATAAAGAACATAAAATATAATTGGAAATTTAATAAAATAACGGAAAATTTTAGATTAATAATTATAGACTTTTTGAAAATTATGAAAAAGAATATAAGTAATTTAAAAT
The DNA here is from genome assembly GCA_037103525.1 of Ganaspis brasiliensis. Classification (NCBI taxonomy): domain Eukaryota; kingdom Metazoa; phylum Arthropoda; class Insecta; order Hymenoptera; family Figitidae; genus Ganaspis; species Ganaspis brasiliensis. The sequence goes on from JAZKLR010000082.1 coordinate 1,160,842, forward strand.
TGAAGGAAAAAATGAAAAATAATATAAATAATTGAAAATTAAGTTAAATAATAGGAATATAATGAAACAATGATAAGTTAAAAAAGAAATAAATGAAATTTGAAATGAATAATTGAAAAAATTTTTCAGATTTTTTTTAGTTAAGAAAAATAATTGAAATTTGAGAACAGTACTTAAAAATCTTAAAAATTAATTGAAAAAAAATTGAATAATGAAGAATTAAATAAGGTAATAGAAATATGATAAAAACAATAATGATAAGTTTAAAAAATAAATACAATTTAAAATGAATAATTAAAGAAATTTTGTAGATTTTTTTTTTAGTTAAAAAAAAATAATTGAAATTCGAGAAAAATAGTTAAGAATCTTAGAAATAAATTGAAAAAAATTGAATAATGAAAAATTGAAGAAAATAATTGAAAATTGAAAAAAAATTATTGAAGTTGAGATAAATAATCAAAAATTTAGGAAAATTAGTTTAGAAATGATGAAAATGCTTAAAAATTAAAGAAAAGAATAAGAAAAATAATTTCAAATTGCAGAAAATTATTAAAATTTGAGAAAATAATTGAATAAATTAAATAATAGGTTTATTTTAATTAAAAACAGTAAAAGAAAATTTCAGAAAAAAAATTGATGATAAATGGCAGTTTCAGATAAATAAGTATAAACTTTTTGGAAATTATAAAAAAGAACGTAAGAAATTAAAAATTGAAGAAAATAATGAAAAATAATGTAATTAATTGAAAATTGAATTAAATAATTGAAATATGATAAAAACAATGATAAGTTAAAAAAAGTAAATGAAATTTGAAATGAATAATTGAAAAAATTGGAGAAATTTTGTTAGTAAAAACAAAATAAATTGAAAATTGAAAAAAATACTTGAATATCTTTAGAAATAAATTGAAATTTCGAAATTATGAAAAAAAAAAACGTAAACAATTGAAAATCCAAGAAAATAGTAATAAAAAATAATGTAAATAATTGAAAATTGAATTAAATAATAGAATTATGATAAAAAAATGACAAGTTAAACAAAATCAATGAAATTTAAAATGAAATAATGCAAAATTTAATTAAGTAAGAGAAACATGAATAAAAACAATGAGAAGTTAAAAAAAATAAATTAAATACAAATGAAAAACAACTTGAAAAAATTTTGCAGATTTTTTTTTTTAGTTAAAAAGAATAATTGAAATTTGAAAAAACTACTTAAAAATCTTGGAAGTAAATTGAAAAAAAAATTTTAAAAAATTGAATAATGAAAAATTGGAGAAAATAATTAAAAATTGAAAAAAATTATAAAAGTGGAAATAAATAATTGAATTAATTTTAACTAATGGAAAATTTAAGAAAAATATTTAAAAATCTTAGAAAATAATTTAAGAAAATAAGAATTTGGGGAAAAAATTGAAAAATGGTTATTAAATTTGTAACGTGAGACAATAATTAAAATATGATAAAAACAATGATAATTTAAAAAAATAAGTGATATTTGAAAAAAAAATAATTGAAATTTCCAAAAAAATACTTGAAAATCGGAGAAATTAATTGAAAAAATGAGAATGATTAAAAAATTGAAGAAAAGAATTGAAGAAAGCTATAAAGATAATTGGAATTTAACATGATTAATACATTTTTTTTTAAATTATGTAAACAAATGAAAATAATTACAAATGGAAGAAAATAATTGAAATTCGAGAAAAATATTTTAAATTCTGAGAAATATAATTTTAAAAAATGAGAGTAATTAACAATTGGAGGAAGTAATTGAAAAATGATTTTAAAATTTAAAACTTGAAGAAAATAATTAAAATATAATAAAAACAATGATAATTAAAAAAAAAAAGTGAAATTCGAAATATATAATTGAAATTTGAGAAAAACACTTGAAAATCTGAGAAATTAATTGAAAAAATGAGAATAATTAAAAATTGAAGAAAAGAGTAAAGAAAGATTAAAATAATTGAAATTTAAGATAATTAATAAAAAAAAGTTTGAAAATTATGTAAACAAATAAAAACAATTGCAAATTGAAGACAATAATTGAAATTCGAGAAAAATATTGAAAATCTTAGAAAAGTAAGAATAATTAAAAGAAGACGAAAATAATAGAAAAATGATTTTAAAATTTGAAACTTGAAGAAAATAATTAAGAAGCGATAAAGGCAATGATTATTTTTATAAAAATAAGTGAAATTTGAAAAAAAATTGTACTTTGAGAAAATTACTTGAAAATCTGATAAACTAATTGAAAAAATGAGAATAATTATAATTGAAGAAAAGAATTAACGATAGCTTAAAGTAATTGAAATTTAAGATAAAAAAAAAAAATTTGAAAATTATGTAAACAAATGAAAATAATTAAAAATTGAAGAAAATAATTAAAATTCGAGAAAAATAATTTTAAAAAATGAAAATAATTAACAATTGGGGAAAGTAATTGAAAAATGATTTTAAAATTTGAAATTTGAAGAAAATAATTGAAATATGATAAAAACAATTATAATTTTAAAAAAATACATAAAACTTGAAATAAATAATTGAAAAAATTCCAGATGTTTTATTAAGTAAAAAATTAATTGAGATTTGAGAATATGACTTAAAAATCTGAAAAATTAATTTAAAAAAATAAGAATAATCATAAATTAAAGAAATGAATATTGAAGAAAGCTAAAAATAATTGAAATTTAAGATAATAATAGATAAAATGTTTTGGAAACCATGAAAACAAATTAAATTAATTAAAAATCGAAGTAAATAATTGAAATTGAAGAAGTATACTTAAAATCTTGAAAAATAATTTTACAAAATGAGAATAATGATTAAAAATTGAGGAAAATAATTAAAAATTGATAAAAATAATTTAAACACTGAAATTTTATATTTAGTATATTTAAACCGTGGATTAATTGAACTTTTAATTAATGCAAGTTTAAATTATCAGAAATTATCAGAAATTAAAATTGCTATAAATAAAAAATATAAGAATATTTTAAAAAGAAAGAATATTTCAATATTAAACATTGAAAATAAACAATTAAAAAGCAACAAATTCTATTTATTTATTTCTAGTATAATTGAATTTTTTTTAAATACCATGTGAGATTTGTAACCTATATTGTAAAAAGTCCCTGACGATTCCAGTTTCGTTCCGGTTTTGTTCCTCAGAAAAATAGTCAGATTCAATTCTCTTAGTTTATGAGTTTTAGAAAAGTTTAATCTCACCATTTAAGTAATTACTGTGAAAATAATTATTTTTCAAGTTATTTATAAAACTCATTTCATTTTCATTTGTAGAATAAAACACAATTTATCATATTTACTTCTCAAATACGTTCAAGTAACTCTCGAGTAAAAATTCCCGCTCGAAAAAGGGGCGATTGTCGATTGAATCATTTATTTATAAAACTTTCATAAATTTTTCATTATTTCGTTAAAAAACACTTTTATGGTTGAAATTCATTTATAGATGAACAGAAGTGATGACGAATAAGATTTATGTCGTTCTTAGACTTCTTTTGTATTATTCAGCAAATAACAAATTCTCTGATTCAATATTGTGGAAACGGGTCGCATCACAATTAAAAAAAAAAACAATAATTGTTGACTTGTGAGTTGTCGAGAAAAGATTAAAACTTTCAAGAAACGAATAGAATTTTTATTTTGAAGGAAAACGGATAATTTTGTTATTGTATTGTGTGTATTTTTTATTTTTTTATTGTATAATTTAGAAAGAAGTTTTTTTTATAACAATAAAAATTTATATAACGAAAAAAAAATTTTTTTTATAACAATAAAAATTTATATAACGAAAAAAAAAATTTTTTTTAATTAATTAATTAATATTTTTAATATATTTAAAAATATCTCACTTATTATTCTGAAAAGATACCAAGGTAGAAATTATCGTTTATGACATTTCTTTACGACTTGCAGGTCGAAGACAAATATTGACAGTGAACATGCATTCGTTACGACAAAAAAGTATCTTGTACTAATGAACAGCTTTAAGTCTTGGTTACGAGTTAAAATTGCTAATTTTAATTTAACAATTAAAAAAAAAAAAGTTACAAACCGTTATTTAAACAACACAAACTTGGCTTTTTTCTGTAGAAAAGAAACTGTTTATAAATAACTTATAAATTTCTATACGAGTCTATTTATAAATAGGTTTTTTAGCAAACAAAAATAAAGAGTGGAAAAATATTTTTTAATTTCTATTTACTTTGTAAATACCAACAAACAAGATTCTTTCTATTATTTTAATCAATTCAATGAAATACCCGGAACTTGACTTTTAAAAAAAAGTTAAAATTAGACGCGACAAATTTTTTCGAATATTTGCCGCCCACGAAACTAATTCTGGATGAAGCTATAAATATTAAATATAATTTTTTTTATTTTTACCATAGATTTTTTTACTAATCTTTTTCTGCTTTTTTAAACAAACAATTTTTTAACTCAATTTTTATAACAAACAAGTTTTAAAATTATTTTATGTAATGATCGAGTGGTAATTTGCGCGCTTTAAAACGTGGAAAGAAAATATTATGTTTGAACAATTATTGCTTGTTCGATAACAAAAAATGGTTAAACTATAATAAGATTTTTTATAACTAATTGCAATTGGAATTAAAATATTATTGAAATGTGAATCAGTATTAAATGGTTTGCAGGATTAACTAATCTTAACCTTGAATAATAGAAACATAACCTTGCAAAATTGAGTTCAATAGTGCCAATTACGATATGACATGTACATATATTTTTTCCAAGATTGATATTTGTTAATGAATCTTTCTCTAAAAGAATTTTAATTCAAGATTAATTACTCAATTGTCAATTACTTATATGCCCATAAAAAATAATAATTTGATCAATTTTGACAAAACTAAATAAACGAAATATTAAGACTATGTTAACAAGAATGTCTTCAATGTTTAGAATGCTTTTCAAGTTAAGAAATAAAATTAATTTGCATGAATTGAAGATTATGAATTATTAAAAGCAAATAAATCAAAATTTGATAATTTTATTAAAGTGTATGATAAAAACATTTTTAAAGCATTATTCGATAACAATCTTCATATCGAATTTATATTTTTTACTGATGTTTCTTTTCTTATCAAAGAACCGCGTGTTGACTCATTTTCCATAAAACAATTATCCTCCGTTGTAAATTGCATTACAATAATTGTCTTTTATCATTTTTAGAACAGCAAACATGTCATAAATAATGTTATAAAATGTTTATTCAGATTTACATGAATTTTAATTTAAACATGAATTTCTTATTATCTAAACTAAAAAAATATTTTCCGCCATTTTGAGTTTTGGAAATTTAGTGATTGAATCACTGATGGTAAATAATTCAATCGATTTTTGAAAAATTGTCCACCATTATGAATATTCACAATTTTATAATTAAATTCGTAAATTAAGACGAAAAATCCCATAATAAGTTTAAACCAAATCTGATCAAATTTTCTAAACATTTAAAATTTCTCCGAACCGCCATTTTTAATTTTGAAATTTTTATATCAGATTGAATGACTTTTACAAAATTTAACCAAAGACGATTGGTTTCTAAAATGTTTCCGCCATATTGGATCCGCTATTTTGAATTTTGTATGAGACTCGTATTTGGCGAATCCGAAAAAACAGGATTTAATCCACACGTTTTATTAATCAGAAATTTAGTTGATTTTTTAGCTAATTTAACCAACAAAACTAGCTCCAAAATATTTAGGTTATGTTAACCAGATTTTTGGTTAGATTTTTGTTAAATAAACAAGAATATTTTTGTTAAATTAAACAGAATCTGGTGACTACAACTAGAATGATAATTGGAATATTCAAATAAAGAAATAAAAATAGTTTGGTTATTGTAACCAGCAAGATAGTTAAACTAACCAAACTTCTGATTATTGTAACTAGAATAGAAGTTATAATAAACAAACATTTTGTTATTGTAGCTAGAATATTAGTTAAATTAACAAAAATTCTAATTATTATAACCAGAATGGTAGTTTAAATAAATAAAATATTTTGATTATTTTTAAGGGGATAAGGGGATTTTTATTAAATTCAGGAAAATTTTGGTTGTTTCAACTAGAATTGTAGTAAACCTAATCAAAATTATGGATTGTGTAACCAGAATGGTAGTACAGGTAACCAGAAGGGTAGTAAAGATAACTAGAAGGGTATTGTGAATCTAACTAGATTATTCTCGTTAAATTAACCAAAATTTTTGGTGTTGCAACATGATTACTAGTTAGGCTAACTAGAATAGTTTTCAAACTTACAAAAAAGTTTGTACTTTTAACCAAAGTCGTAGTTAAACTTCCCAGAATTGTTTGGTTACATTAACCTGAATAATTAAATAAATAACGAAAATACTATTGATAATAATAATCATGATAGTTTGGTTATTGTAACCAGTATGATTAGTAAACTACTCGTACTAGTTTGGTTAACTTAACCAGAATAATTTCGTTATTGTAACCAGAATATTTAGTAAATTATCCATACAAGTTTAGTTACACATTAACCAGAGCATTAAAAAAAATAATTTCGTAATAATAAGCAAAATAATTTGATAATAATAATCAAAATAGTTCGATTATTGTAACTAGATAAAATTACTAAATCACTAAATTACTAAATATGGTTCCCATGATAACCAGAATCAAAATTCACCTTAACAGGACATTTTTAAGATCGTCGACTTGTTAATAGAAATAAATAAATAAATAAATAAATTCCTTAAAAACGGTTTAATTCAAAGAAGAATTTTTGACTTGAAGTAAACGCAGTTTTAAATACTGAATTGTTGACTCAAAGTAAACGCAGTTTTAAATACTAATAATTGTTGAGTCGAAAAAAACGCAGTTTTAATAATACTAACAATTTTTGACTCGAAGTAAACGCAGTTTTAAATACTAATAAGAGTAAAAAAACGCAGTTTTAAATACTAATACTTGTTGATTCGAAGTAAACGCAGTTTTAAATACTAATAAGAGTAAAAAAAACGCAGTTTTAAATACTAATAATTGTTGAGTCAAAAAAAAAAACGCAGTTTTAAATACTAATACTTGTTGAGTCAAAAAAAACGCAGTTTTACTAATAATTGTTGAGTCAAAAAAAAACGCAGTTTTAAATACTAATAATTTTTTACTCGAATAAACGCAGTTTTAAACACTAATAATTGTTGAGTCAAAAAAAAACGCAGTTTTAAATACTAATAATTGTTGAGTCAAAAAAAAACGCAGTTTTAAATACTAATAATTGTTGAGTCAAAAAAAAAAACGCAGTTTTAAATACTAATAATTGTTGAGTCAAAAAAAAACGCAATTTTAAATATTAATAATTGTTGAGTCAAAATAAACGCAGTTTCAAATACTAATACCTATTAAACTATTTTAAAAAAAACTACAATAATATTCTATCTATTTTATATTCTATTGATTTTCGATAAAACTTCCACCCATTTATACCCTAAAATTAAATTTTCAATAAAATCTAAATTTCTCGAAAACGCGAACGCTTTATTCAGAGAATTGATATTGCAAAGATAGGAGATATACTCTGCCCTTCTTCAAGGTATCCTTCGTACATTCACCTCAACCAGGGGCAAAAAAGGTACTTACTCTGAAGATCTGAGAAACACGGAAGGATCGAGTCTCCTCTCTCTCTCTCTCTCTCTCTCTTGAATAATCGTAAAAATTCACTGAACTAAAATTGATGCACGCAATTCACCAAGTTTTGTCAGTTTTTTTAAAAAATTGCAAATTTTAAAAAAAAATAAACACCTTATAACAACAGGGGAGGAATCATGTGAGTGGATAACGTTTGGAGAATTAAACGAGGCGGCAGCCTCAACGTCGGCGTTTCTGGACGACAACTGGGCTATGCTATAGAGCTTGCCAATCTCATATAGGTATCTGGCAGCGTCTGTTCTGGGACTGAGAACTGAAGTAGCTTTACTCCATCGTAATAAGAGAAGGGATATCTCAGAAACAGAAACCCAGTCTCAACAATACAACAACAAACATCCAGGTGGTTGGACGATCATTATATATCCCCCAGTAAGATCTTCTGCCGAATGAATAACGACAAAGAGTCGTGAGAGATTGAAGGAAGCTGGGATTAGATCGCGACTGAAAATCTCTCTTAGATCCAAATTTTCAATTCTATATGCTTTGTTTGATATTGTGGATATCATTTCAACAATAGGTGACCTCAAAAACCTACAAAGAACGATTTTTAGGAAGATTTAAGCACTTTTTTTTGCATTTTTGTCCATCATATTGGGAGCGTTCACACATGATGTCACGCATTTATTCCAATTTTTTGACCCCTCCCCCCCTCCTGTCACGTCTTGTCACGTAAGAGTAAACACCTACCCCTAAATGGACGTCACGTTTCTTGACCCCCCCCCTCCTATTTTTGTATTAATTTTTTTAACTTAAATAATAAAAATTCTAAACTAACAATTCTGTGGCTGAAAGGTAAAACAGCACAAGCGCCATTTTATCAAATTTGAGATAACATCAGATTCATATACATTTAGACATGCTTTTTAAAGTTTAACACTTGTAAAATGAGTAAAACATTTATTTACAGAGAAAATAATGAATAATATAATAACACAAGTCCATTTTTATCTTCGATAGAATATTATAACGACACAACTCCATTCAGGCTGAGAAAAACAATTGATGATTTAAAAAAATCACTGATTTTACAAAATGTTTTTTAAGTTATTGATTGAATTGACTTATCATTATGTATTTATATAATATACAATAATTATAATATATAATAAAAATATATATAAACTTAAAAATGGCTTATTTAAGCAAGAGTTTAAGAGAAAGAGAATCATAACCATTTTTTGAAAATGACATTTAAAAACAAATTGAAGTTAGTTAGATATAACAATTTAAAGTTAAAACGACACAACTCCAACAAAATATAATGTTACGGTGAAAAAATATTAAATTTCTTTAAAATCGAAGCGTTTTATCAAATTTGATAAACGTATTTAAAAAATCCATTAAATAATAAGACTTAATGTAAAACACCAAAAACATTTGTTGATTTTTCGATTTCACAGAACTAAGAAAAAATTAAAACTCGTTTATCTCGAAACCATAAAAATGGAGTTGTGCTCTTTTACCTTTCAGCCACAGAATTGTCAATCGGTTTATTACGAAAATAAAAAATATTTAAAAATTTTTTGGGTAACTTTTACCATATTTTTGATAAACCTCGGATTAAAGTCTCAAGTGAAAAATTGTACTCTAGTTTTTAGAAACTTATTTTTATGTTTCTGATAATTTTGCTCAAATTTACCAGAAATATGGAAATATTTTTTTTAAAATATGAGTTTAATTCTGTATTTGCGACTTTAAGGTAGTATTATACTTTGTAAGTTGTCAAAGATGACTTTAAAAAACAATTTTTTTCTCGGTGATAATTTTATTTGAAGCATTGAAAGTTTTTGCATCATATTTTTGACATTTTTGTCTGTCAAAAATGAAAAAATAAAATTTTTTTATTGTGCCTGTTTCGTCACTAGAGGGCGCCAAAGTCAAGATAAAAATAAACTATAAATCGGCGGACAAGCTACAGCCTCACAGAAACATCCCATCTGAAAAATTCAAATGTGGTTTTAAAGCTGATACATGTGGTTAGGCATCCCTCCTAACCCCGATAAAAAATATAAAAAAATAAAAAAATGGCGCCGATTTAAAAAAAAAATCACAAAAAATGAGTATTTTTTTTTGTCATTTTTGAGTTGTTAAAAAACAAAAAAAAAATAAAGTAGATAATTGGATTTAGGGGGGATGCCTGAAGGATTTCATAACGAAGAAATTGATCTAAAGTTTTTTAAAATCGATTAAAAAGAACTCGAGTTATGCTGTCCGCCAGTTTAAAAAACATGGTTTTGAGAAAAACGCGTTTAAAGTTTTGTGTGTAATGAGCCGATGTGCATATGTATAACTTTTACATGCGTATAACTTTTTTATTTCTTCGAATTTTAATCTGCAATTTGGGAATTAAATTCTTGAGGTAATGTAGACCACAAAAATAAAATTAAAAAAAAGTCGATTTTTTGATCGATGCAAAGTATAATACTACCTTAATCTGAGGTCTATCATAAATAAAGTAAAAGTCACCCGAAACATTTTTTCCGTATTTTTTAAATTTGCACTCATTCATTTTCATTCCTGATATTTCGTTAATATAAATTATTACATTGTGATTACAGAATTTTCTTATTTTTCCAACAATAAATACATTGAGGACCAATTCACATCATATACTTTGAATTTTAAGTATTAAACAATTCATATAAAAAAATAGGAGAATACTGCGATAAATTATTTGATGCTTACAAAATTTAAATGGTATTTTAAATTAATTTTCGATTTAAAAAAATTTTTCGTGACGTCACGTTTAGGACAACCCCTCCATCCCCATGTCACGTTTTGTCACATTTGATCAAGACCCCCCCTCCCCCTTATAGCGTGACGTCATATGTGAACGCTCCCATTGGATCTGCCATTTTGAATTTTGAAAAATTATGAACAGACTCGAAATCTGCCAAAAAAACTCATATGAACCAAGTTTAATAAATTTTGCATTTTCGTCCGCCATTTTGGATTTTTGAAATTTGACTTTAGATTCATAGCCAGCGAGTTTTATCACGTTCCTTTAATTGGTATGTAACTTTTTTGAAAATTAAGGGCATGTGATGGAGTATGACGTCACTCAGATAAGCAAAATTTGTCTGTTAATTTTCTTCTAAAATACTAAATATTTCTATACTAAAATTCGCAGAATTAATTAAAATATCATTAACAAGGTCTGCCTAACTCAAGCTCGAAATTTGCCTTTAAATATGAATTGTTTTAAATTTCCGAAAAATTTGCAAATTTAACAAAAAAAAATAATAGTTTTTAGTCAAAATTTAAACAGACTTGGGTCAGACATACCTTTTTATGATATTTTAAGTAATTCTACAATGTTTTGTTTCGAAATACTTAGTATTTTAAGAGAAAGTTTACGGACAAATTTTGCCTATCGTAGTGACGTCATACTCCATCACATGCCATTAATAAATTATTATAGAATAAAAGTCTAAGTTTTCTCTGATAAATGTAAGAAGATACACTCAGAGAAAAAATATATTAAACTCAGATATTAGCGAAAAATTAGCTACTATTAAATAGTAAGAATTTTACTGCTTTTTTAGTAGAAAAGTACCAATTGAAATAGTAAAGTTTCACTATTTCAAGTAGTAATTTTATACAATTTCGAATCGGAGTTTTCTACTAAAAAATTAGTAAAATTCTTAATATTTAATAGTATCTCACTTTTCGTTAATTTATTAGTAGAAAATCACTTATTCAGATTTAAAGAGTACATCCAACTTTATTTTTAAGTATCACTTATCCTACAACAGATTTAATTATTTCTAAAAGATTTCTTTTTTATTTTACTTTTGAAATTGACGAATTTTTCAAATGAAACAAAATATTTAACTAGACAAGTGTATTTTTATAGTATATCTACTTGTTCTTCTCGAAACAATATTTTTCCTCATTTCTCTTATTTTAAAAATAAAATAAAAACAATTGACAGGAAAAAAATTGTTGACAATCGGGTTTTTTTTAAAAACCGTTTACCCATTTTTTTATTTTAGGCTTAAAATGTTTAAAATTAATCACACTGAGAGAAATGGATATTAAAACTTACTATCCTGGATATTAAAAAATATTAATTTTAATATCTGGATATTAAGTTTTAATATCTAAATATTAAGTTTTAATATCTAGATGTTAAATTTTAATATCCACTAATATCTATTTTTCTCAGTGCAGATATATGAAGAGAAACTCTGAAGAAACAAGAAAATTTCATAAAAGAAATCTTGAAATATTATTATAATACTTGTTTTTTTACTAATTTTAAAAATCCTCTTTTTATGAAACAAAACCTAATTTTTTTAAAAGAACCCCCCCCCCCCTTTTTACCTAAAATTAAAGAAAGAAACGACTGTGACTCTTGTAAAAAGTTACTGCTACAATAAAAAAAAAAAAAAAAATGTAAAACAATTGACAAGAACTTAAAATTAAATTTTTTTAGGCCCCCCCCCTGCTTGCTTGATCTTCGAATTAGAAGAAAGCTCTAAAAATCTTCAATCTAAAAACAAAAATTTATATTTTATAATTATCTTTTTCTAATGTGTAGTTTTCTTTTTATTATATTTATTATTTTCCAAGATTGTTTTTTCTTTACGTTCCAGTTTATAACATTTTTTTTCATTTATAATAATTTTTTTTAATATCTATTTTTTTTCTAAACTTTTAATAAGTTTTTCAGTTTACCAGTGATTTTTCATAAATTCAAAATAATTGTCTTTCAAATAATTTTTTTTTATTTTCTCGGTATTCTTCTTTTTTTATAAATGTTTTTCTCATTAAATATATTTCTTATTTTTAGTTATTTATTGATATTCCTAGTTATTTTTTATTTTTTGGTAATTTTTTTAGAGTTCCAGTTTCCTTGATAAATTTATTGTTAAATTTTTTTTTATATATTGTTATATTTATTCTAAACTTTCAAGTTGTTCTGAAATTTCCTGGACATTTTTTTTTGTTTTGTTTTTATTATTTGCATGTACTCCTTATTTTAATACTAATTTTTTTAAAACTGCTTTGTATTATCTCTTAAATTTCTCCTTATTTCTTTATTTTTAAACAATACTACTTTGTTTTATAGTTTTCTTTTCAATTTCTAATTCTATTTTTCTTTTTTAGTGACAAATGTCTAGTTATTTGATTAATTTCTACCTATTTATTGATATTCCTAGTTATTTATTGATATTCCTAGTTATTTATTTATTTTTTATTTTCTGGTAATTTTTCAAAGTTCTAGTTTTCTTCCATGAATTTAATGTTATTTTCTTCACTTTTTTATATTTTTAACTTTTTAAGTTTTTTCTTTAGTTTTTTTAAACTTTTTATTGACATTGCTAGTTATTCATTTATTTTTTATTTTCTGGTAATTTTTTTAAAGTTCTAGTTTTCTTTGATAAATTTTTGGTTATTTTTTTCACTTTCTAGTTATTTAAAAATTCCCTAGTATTTTTTTTCATTTTGTAGTCATTATTTTCATTATATTTCTTATTTTAATAATAATTCTTTTTAAATTGCTTAGTATTTTTATCTCTTAAATTTCTCAGTATTTTTTCATTTTTAGACAATCCTACCTTGATTAATAGTTTTTTTTTCAAATTCTAATTCTGTTTTTCTTTCTTAGTTAAAAACGTCTACTTATTTTATCAATTTTTCACTATTTACTGACATTTCTAGTTATTTATATATTTCTTATTTTTTTGTAATTTTTTTAAAGTTCTAGTTTTTCTTGAAAAATTTATTATTATATTCTTCACTTTCTAGTTATTTTAAAAAATTCCTAGTAACTTTTTTTTCATTTTGCTTTTATTATTTGCATGTACTTCTTATTTTAATATTAATGTTTTTTAAACTGCTTTGTATTATCTCTTAAATTTTTCCGTATTTGTCTATTTTTAAACAATCCTACTTTGTTTTATAGTTTTTTCTTCAATTTCTAATTATATATTTTTTTTAGTGAAAAACGTCAAGTTATTTTATTAATTTCCAACTATTTACTGACATTTCTAGTTAATTATTTGTTTTCTTTTCTTGTAATTTTTTTTAAGTTCTAGTTTTCTATGGTAAATTTTTAGTTATTTTCTTCACTTTCTAGTTATTTAGAAATTCCCTAGTAATTTTTGTTTCATCTTGTAGTCATTATTTTCATATATTTCTTATTTTAATATTAATTTTTTTAAAATTGCTTTGTTTTTCTTTGAAATTTCTCTGTCTTCTTTATTTTTGAACAATCCTACTTTGTTTAATAGTTTTTTTTTTTAATTTCTAATTCTATTTTTTTTTCTTAGTGAAAAATGTCTAGTTATTTTTATCAATTTTTGACTATTTTTTGACGTTCCTAGTTATTTATTTTTTTTTTATTTTCTTGTAATGTTTTTAAAGTTCTAGTTTTCTTTGATAAATTTTTGGTTATTTTTTTCACTTTCTAGTTAATTAGAAATTCCCTAAAAAATTTTTTTTCATATTGTAGTCATTATTTTCATTATATTTCCTATTTTAATATTAATTCTTTTAAAATTGCTTAGTATTTATGTCTCCAATTTCTCTATATTTCTTTATTTTTAAACAACCTTACATTGTTTTATAGTTTTTTTTTCAATTTCCAATTCTATTTTACGTTTTTAGTGAAAACTGTCTAGTTATTTTATCAATTTCTAACTATTTATTGATATTCCTAGTTATTTATTTATTTTTTATTTTCTGGTTATTTTTTTTAAGTTCTACTTTCCTTTTATGAATTTGATGTTATTTTTTTAACTTTCTAGTGTTATTTTGAAATTAGCTAGTCATTTTTTTTACCATGTAGTTATTATTTTCATATAGTCTTTATTTTAATATTAATTTTTTTTTAAAATTGCTTTGTATTATCTCTTAAATTTCTCTGTATTTCTTCATTTTTAAACAAACCTACTTTGTTTAATAGTTTTTACTAAAATTTCTAATTTTATTTTTTTTTTTTAGTTAAAAATCGTCTAGTTATTTTATCAGTTTTTAACTTTTTATTGACATTCCTAGTTATTTATTTATTTTTTATTTTCTGGTTATTTTGTTAAAGTTCTAGTTTTCTTTGATAAATTTAATGTTATTTTCTTCACTTTCTAGTTATTTTGAAATTTCCTTGTTAAGTTTTTTTATCTTGTTGTCATTATTTTCATTCATTTCTTATTTTAATATTAATTTTTTTTAAAACAGCTAAGTATTTATCTTCTAAATTTCTCTCCATGTCTTCATTTTTAAACAATCTTTCTTTATTTAATACTTTTTTCTTCAATTTCTTCTATTTTCCTTTTTTAGTAAAAAACGTCTAGTTACTTTTTCAATTTCTTGAAACTATTCTTTATTATTATATTATCCTTTTTCGGTAATTTTAATTTTTTTCTTTAGCAATTTACCCTTATATTATTAATTATTATTTCTTCTTTTCTATAAAAATAAATATTAATTATTTTTTCTTCTATTATCCTTCAAAAACTGAAAAACAATATAGAACACAGAATAGAATCCTATAGTTTGAGAATTAGACTACTTTTTCTATGTTTGATTTTTTTCTTTCCCTCTTTAGAAAAATTTCCCTTGTATTTAAAATTTTTTTTTTAATTCTCCCCAATTTTCAATATTTTGCAAATTTCCCTTTATATCCTGTTTGGAAATTCTTAATTTTTCTCATTTCGAAAATGTTTCTCTCTTCTATAATTTTTCCCATTTTTTCAGCAGGCGCATGATTAAGTTTTAAAATCCATTCTCTAGAATTTCATTAGAAACAATTTCCTCTAAACGCCAAATTTTAATTTTCCAAATCATTCCTTTTTTTTTGCTTCCAGAATGATAAAATTAATTTTAAAAAACAATTTAAAAGAAAAATCTGTGTCAAGATTCGTTTTAAACTCAAAACAATCGTTGTTTTTCCGATATTAAATTTAAACGGTTCTTGCGAAGTGTGCTTTTAACACGTAATGAAGCGTAACACTCACGAGAACCCCATAACAATATATACAGTACGACAATGGGGAAATAAATTTTCGAAAGAGAAACGCCAATTTTAACGGTACATATCTACTTCATCCTAAGTTGTTGCAATACTTTAGGCGATTTGTTTCACGATTAACTTGTCAGATCTCCATACATTTTTAAACTGAAACCTTATTATTTTTAATTCAATAGAGATTTTAAAAGAAAATAAACTAAATTTTTATAAATCGGGTTTTTCGTCCATTAATCGTTGAAGCTGAAAAGAATCTAATTTTTAAAAATTCAAATTAAAGTCATTATTTAAAACTGAGATTAAATATTCAGTCTAATTTTGAAAAATCAAGGTGAAATGTAATTTTTAAAAAATACAGATTTTATTGTTTGTGTAGGCTGAAATGTTTTTTTTTCTGAATGCGCGAACATTGTTAATAATTTACCTTTGATGTAAATCACTTATATATAGCTTCTTTAATAACATTTAATCTGTAATAATTTTTCTCAAGAATCTACCGATGATTGTCTGGGAATGTTGTTCAATAACAATGCATCATTCAAAAAATTTCCTGATCATCGTCTAAATCAGAATCTTACTAAGATTGACTAGAATCTTCTTTTTTTTATAAGAAGCTGACGTGTTAAAAATAAAATTTCACGGCTTTTATTTGAGGAATGAATTAACAGATAAATGACGTTTTCAAATAATCGAAATGTTACATTTTTCGTAGAAAATAAAATTTTTGTAAATTAATATTAATAGTAGCTAAGCTTACTAATTTTATTTATTTTTTATGTATTTTTTAAAAGTATCACAATTTAAATGTATTAGAATTTTGAAAGCAATTTTTGGCGTTTCAAATAATTGACTTATTTCCAGACTTTGGGAATGATGAATAATGATTCGATGTTAATTTGATTGTCAGAAGTGACACAAAGTGACATAAGTCAACGCGGAGGTGTGTCTTATGACACAAAGTAATGAATGTAATTTTAAAAGTCGTTAATTATGTTTTCATTCAAGAAACAAGATATTCCACATTAATTATTTATAATCTTCACCTATTAGGTGCTATTATCTTGAAAGCTCGAAATAGCTAATTAACACCCTTCTACAATTATCTTCATTTTTCTTTTTTTCACTTCATGTTTTTTTAATCTTTTTCACTTTCTTTATACTTGTCAACATTATTTCTTTTTACTCGCAACATTAAAGCGCGCTCAAGGGCGAAATTTTTTTTTCATTGTTGTTAGTCGCAACTATAAATTTTTGTGAATTCCAATAATAAAAATTTCGAAATTGAAAAATATTTGTGAGAAATGACAAAAATAATTGGCAGTTGAAAAAAATTCGAAAAATGGCTACACAATTACAGAAATGAAAAGAATAGTTTAAAAAAATAAACAATAAATATTAAATTTAAACAAAATAGTTGAAAAAGCATAGGAATAATAACTGTTGCAAATAATTGCAAATTAAACAACTGAAAATCGGAAAAAATAAGTGAAATTCAAGAAAATAATAAAAAATTGAGGAAATAAATTAAAATTTAAAAAATAAATTGAAAATTTGAAAAAATAATTGATAATTGAAAAAAAATGACAAAAATAATTGACGCAATTTGAAAACAAAATTTCAAATATGGCTAGATTAATGCACAACTGAAAAAAATATTTTAAAAAATCAAAGAATAATTGTACATTTTTAAGAGAATAATTAAAAATTGAAAAAAATGTAGAAAATAATTGAAAATTGCGGAAAGTAATTAATAATTGAAGGAAATAATTGAAAAATTGAAGAAAATATGAGAAAAATCACGAGATTATTTTCAATTGTGAATTAAAAACAAAATTCGAAAAATGACTAGATTAATTGACAACTGAAAAAAATAATTGAAAAAATTAAACAAGAAATATTAAATTGTAAGAAATTAATTGTAAAATGGAAAATTAAGAAATTTATAGAAATAGTTGTTGGAAATAATTGCACATTTAACAACTAGATTGAAAATTGAAAAAAATAATTGAAAAAGGAAATATAATAGAAATAGAAAAATAATAATAGTAGATAGTTTTTTAATTTAAAAAAAAAATAATTAAAAAGTGGAATTTAAATTTGAGGAAAATAACTGGAAATTAAAGAAAATAGTTTTAGAATTTAATAATTTAATTGACATTTTAAAACGATCTTTATGAGTGAAAAAAGTAATTGATAAAATACGAGAATTATTGAATACTGAGGAATTAATTGAAAATCAATAAAAATATTTGAGAATTAAAGAAACAAATAGAAAATTAAAGAATTAAACGAAAATTTCAAGAAAATAATGGCAAATTAAACGAAGAATTACAATATGACGAAAATAATTAAGTATTAACAAAAATAATTAACTATTAAAAATAATAATTAATAATAAAAAAAAAATCGAAAAATGTTGAGAATAATCGAGATTCCAACAAAAATTTTTTTAAAATTAATTAATAATCATCAAATAGAAGGGGAATAATAAAATGTCAATTGAAAACTGATGAAAATTATGGAAAAAATTGTAGAAAATAAATTAAAATTGCAAATTAAAATTTTAAGAAAATATTTGATAATTGAAAAAATACGAGAATTATTGAATATTGAGGAATTAATTGATAACGAAGAAAGAAAAAATAGTTAAAAATTGAAGAAAATAATTATAAAATAAAGAAATAAATTGAAAATTTAAGAATAAATTAAAATTTAAAAAAATAATTGATAATTGAAAAAAAAATTACAAAATGACGAAAATAATTGAGAATTTAAACCAAAATTTAAAAAATGGCTAGATGAACAAGATTAAAAATTAACATAGATTAAAAATTTGAAGAGTGATTATAAAATGTTAAGATAATAATTGAAAATTGCAGGAAATAATTAATAATTGAAGGAAATAGCTAAAAAATGACGAGAACAATTGAAAAATTTAAAAAATATGTAAAAAATGAAGAAAATAATTGGGAATTGAAAATAAAATTCGAAAAATAACTAGATTAATAGACAACTTAAAAAAATAATTGTAAAATTTAAACAAGAAATTTTAAATTTAAAGAAAATAATTACGAATTGAAAAATTAAGAAAATTATAGGAATAATTGTTGAAAATAATTGCAAATTTAAAAACTGGTTTGAAAATCGAGAAAAATAATTGAAAATTAAAGAAAGCAATTAAAAAATGAAGAATTGAATTAAAATTTATGGAATATACTTAAAAAGTGAAAAAAAATTGAAAAAACCGAGATTTATTGGATATTGAGGAATTAATTGAAAATCGATCAGAATTACAATATGACGAAAATTATTAACTATTGACGATGATAGATAACTATTAAAAAAAATAATTAACTATTGAAAAAAAATTCAAAAAATGGTTAGAATAATCGACATTCGTACAAAAAAATTTTATAATTAATGAATATTTATGAAATTGAAGGATAATAATAAATTTACAATTGAAAACTGATGAAAATTATGAAAAAGAATTGTAGAAAATAAATAAAAATTAAAGAAATCCATTTGAAATTTAAAATTTGTATTTAAAGAAAATAATGAATAATTGAGAAAATGCAAGAATTAATTAATATTAAGGAATTAATTGAAAATCGATGAAAATAATTGAAAATTGAAGACAATTTTTGAGAATTGAAGAAAATAATAAAAAATTGAAGAGGCCCGAGAATTAATGAATATAGAAGAAAAAAATTGAAAATTGAAGAATGAAAAGAAAAATTAAAGAATAGAATTAAAAAGTAAAGAAAGTGATTGAAGAGTTTTATTTAAAATTAAAGAAACTTAATGATTGTCGATAAAATAATAGAAAAAGGCGATAATTTTTTAATATTAAAGAAAATAATTAAAAAGTGGAATTTAAATATGAAGAAAATAACTTAGAATTAAAGAGAATTGTTTTAGAATTGAATAAAATTGAATTGAAATTTTAAAACAATTTTTATACAGAAAAAAAAAATTGAAAAAATACGATAATTGTTTAATATAGTGGAATTAATTGAAAATCTATCAAAGTAATTGAAAGTTAAAGTAAATATTTTTAAGAATTGAAGAAAATAAATGAAAATTAAAGAAATCAATTGGAAATTGAAGAATTGTATTAAAATTTCAAGAAAATATTTGATAATTGAAAAAATGCGAGGATTATTTAATTTTGAACAAAATAATTGGAAAATGAAGAATGCAATTGAAAATTAAAGAAAATAATTAAAAAATAAAGAAATATATTGAAGATTAAAAATTTAAATTGGAATTTTTAAAAAATAGTTGATAATTAAAAGAAAAATTACAAAATTACTGGAATAATTAAATATTAAAGAAAATAATTGCCAATTAAAAAAACAAAATCGAAAAGTGGCGAGAATAATCGGCAACAGAACAAAATAATTTTAAAAATTAAAGAATAATTATTAAATTTAAAGAAATAAAAATTTAAAGAAAAATTATAGATTTATTTGTTAATGAAATTAAAATAATTTGAACTGATATTTTTAAATTTAAATTTTAATCAATTTATACGCATTTTTTAAAAGTATCTGATTTAAAACAAAACATATCTATTTGCCAAACTTTAGGATTGGCCAGAATAAAAAAATGAATGAGTCTTGTGGATTATTATTATAGATTACAATTTTTGTTCATCCGCATTTATTAATTTTGTTAAAAACTTTTTACTAGGTCTTTTGCATTATATTTATATGAAAATATTAAAACTACATGTTCCGACTTATTTGACTCCTCATCAGATTCATCAGATTCTTAAAAACTGGAATAAAAGAAAAAAATTAAAATTTGAGGTTATAAATTATATTATATCAAAATAAACAATTCACTTATTAGACAATATTAACTTACTTTTAAAAGCTTCATCCTTTTTGGATGTTAATAAAACCGAATATAGAAATTTATGAATTACATTTTGATTTAATTTCCATGACTCATTTTTATGAATTAACATTTCGATTTTAAACGAGAAATTAAAGGAAAAAAGAGAAATGAAGTTAGAAAAGATTGTTCAATCGATTTTAATTCAATATATAATTAGCAGTAAATAATTTGAGTTTTAAATATCTAAATTTCTAAATTTTTAAAAATTTACAATTAGTGGATAATAAGTTATATTTAAATTTACAATATCTTGATTAAAATTTAAAGTTTTTCCATAGTTATAATAATAATAATAATAATAATAATAATAATAATAATAATAATATATAATAATATATAATTATTATTATTAATTTTTTTATTATTAGCTTTAATATACAGACCACAATCAGTTAGATCCTTTACGGGCACTAAGTTACAAAGATTTAAGTACAAATATGAAAGTATAAAAATATTAAATTTAATTACAATTTCTTATAAAGGTGAAAAAATTCTATTAGCAAAGTTAAAAATTTTTGCGGCGAAGTATATAAAAAAATCTAATTGAGATACATTTTTTAGTGCATTCGAGCTTACAAATTTTTATTTTAAAAATTTAAAAGATTAGTCAGGGTTAGAAGAAGAGGCAAAAGATGAAACATTAAGATCTCCCATTATTAATATTTTAGAATTTAACTGTTGAAGCTGGTTTTGAAAAATATTTAACTTTTTAGAAAACAAAATTTATGATTAATAGAGGAAAATAAAAAAAAGGCAAAATTGAATATGCGCACGATTAAAATCATGAAAATTATAAATTGAAAAAATAATTGGTATTCAATCCTTTAACATTTGATAAAGAAAAATATTCACATAATCAATTAAACAAGAAATTTTAAATACAATTTAGATGATTGTCTATTTCGTAGTTGGTTCTCTTCCTTCTCCCCTTAACTATCTTTCGAACACCGTTGATATATCGAATTGATAAATTTATTTCCCCTTTGTTGATTCTCTTTTGGAGGATTACTCTCAATTCCTTGTATTTTTTTTTGTTGCATTACCGTTCGGTCCGGTGAAAATAAGAATTAAAGAATTAAAATAAATAATAAGAATTAATTATTATTTATTTATTTATTTATTTACATAAACGGGCATGGAAAAATGAAAAAGCCCTTTCGTACATATAAGTACTATATAACATAATTGTAGTAACAAAATATTTGTAAAATAGTGCGAAAAATGTTCAGCGGTTTGGTTATAATTTGAACCCATGTTATACATTTCTGTCGATATTGCCTAAGATTATTAAAGATTATTAGTTTAAATTCAAAACCCTAAAGGCGAGATTCAAATTATATTATATTATAAGAATTATTTATTTTTGTTCGTGACTTTTAAAAATTAATCCTCATAAAATTTTTGTTTTTTACTGAAGCTGGGGAAATGTATAGATCCTTTTTTTATCAAAATATGTGAAAAGTCCAAAAAGTGCATTAAAATGGAGAATTCCTTGAAGCCGGAAGTACACCAGTTCTTTAACGGGACTTCCGCCAAGACTGGTGAGCAGAAATCAAGAAACGGACGACCCGTGAGAGAGCAGGTTGTAGTGGAATAAGTTTTAGTGCGATAGCCAGAATAATTATCTGTGAGCTGACTTTTCAGAATTGTACTGAAAGAGTAGGAGTTGTGCCTTCGGCTGTAAATTTAACGGTCTGCATCGAACGGTGCACAAACCGTATCTACAAGACCTTGGCAATGCTTGGTAGCGTGTCTCGGGTCTCCACAAGGGACTACAAAAACAACTAGTTAAAAAGTGAGACAACACTTTTATTCTTACAAAGGAAAACCATTACTGTTATGCCACGAACTATCTCGGGAAATATTATCCTCTTTTTATTTTTTTTTATTTTTACAGTTTCCGATCTTGTATGGGAAAATTTATTTCCTAGAAAAAACGTTCTTCTGAATTTGCGAATTTTTTTTCATAAATTCACTATGCAATCTGATTTAAGGTATATCTCTCAGTGACACAGACAAAACGATTTTCTTGTATTAAAATTATTCAACTAATTTTAAGAATATTTGAAATTTAAATACGAGTCAAGATTGTTTTCTTAATTAAGAGTTTAGCGTTATCTATTTTTGGGAAAGAAATTTTTATACTTGTAAAATCTTAAAATATAAGAGAAATTTCTTTTACTATCAAAATTTTTATTTCTAGATTGTAACCGACAAAAATAATTAAGTATTTAGATGATTAAATAATCTAAATATTACAAATGAAGAAGATTCTTTTTGTATATTCAAAAAGAGAGGGCGCTAGATCTTTCTTGGATCATTCTAAAAAAAATAAAAACAAGAGGGACAAGGAGAGAGAATAAAAATATTTAATTAAAGAAATAAACAGATTCCCGACCAAAAACTTTTGGAAGCTTAATCCCTGTTGTTGAGAGGAAGTAAAGGAGCACAGAACACCATTTAAAAGTAAAGTTCTTTATTTTAATTTTATTTGAATTTTTAATATTTGCTTTGAGAGGTGGACAAACGCTTCTAAGTCTTAATAATTCTCGACGTTAACTGACTTAAAACTTGCCCTTCAGTCGACTCTAAACCATTTCAATTACCGATTTCAGAAAATGACTTTATTGCCTTTATACGCCTCTTCCCAAAAGGGTCAGCTAATAGGCAGGTAAGCTCGTAAAGTCTACCTTCTCTGCATTTGTCAATGAAATTTCCCCGATTTTCAATAGACTTCTTATTCTAATCGTTAAGAGTTTCCCATTATTTGCACAACATAAAATATTTCAAATAATTTGGGATCTCTTCCGTTTTTCACAAGACCACTGGTCTCATCGTTGGAAATTTCAATCCGATATCAGAGTCTGTTTTTTAAAACAATATACTTGCATACTAAGGCGTGTCCCCCTCTCTCACAAGTATAATATACAGACATAAATACATTTTCAATACATTATTATTATTGTAGCGATGAAATTTCCAGAACAAGCTTAAAGAAAAATTATTCTATTACATCAATTATAAATTTGTCAAACTAAGAACTGAAACAACAAAGATTAACACAAACTAAACGAGCACTTTTATTTCAATCTCTAACATTCTCCCATCCGTACGAAACGTAGTTTTTCGTACTTAAGCTATTTTGATCAGCTTGCAGGAAGGTCTTAATAAATTCTTCTTTCCGATTCGTATTTCTACTACACGAACCCTGTTATCCGAGCCAGGTAGAATTCGTTTTACAAGAGCCATTTTCCATGTATTCCTTGGTGCGGTATAATCCACTACAATAACCACATCTCCCTTCTTTAATGGAACATTTTCTACTGTCCACTTTGACCGTGTAAGCAAAGTAGGCAAATACTCCTTTAACCAACGCTTCCAAAAGGCATCAGCAAAGGATTGCGCTATACGCCACTGCCTTCTTGTACAAGAAGCCAACATGTCGAACCTACTAAATACACTTCCACCTCTTCCACCTGAAGAAGTCCCGATGAGGAAATGGTTAGGCGTTATTGCCTCCTGATCTCGAGGATCTAAAGAGACGTGAGTGAGAGGACGCGAATTAACTGAGTGTTCGGCTTCGGCTAATAATGTGAGAAAAACTTCTTCTTTAGGTTCTTGTTCTTTTAGGGTTACCTTGAGCGCATTTTTTACCGAACGGACTAATCTTTCCCATGCACCCCCCATATGCGGTGCATCCGGAGGTATGAAATACCATTTTATTCCTAAATTCGTTATGGCTTCCCGTTGACTTCCGATATTCAGTTCTTGCTGGATTGCGCGGAGTTCGTTGCTAGCTCCGACGAAGTTGGTCCCATTGTCGGAGTATAAGGCGTCCGGTTGGCCTCTTCTCGCAATCATCCGACGAATTGCCATTAATGCAGAATCCGAACTAGCCGAGTGGACCAATTCGAGATGAATCGCCCTTGTTGTTAAGCAAGTGAATAAGGCAACCCATCGTTTCTCTCGACGGCGACCCACTTTCACTATCATGGGGCCAAAATAATCAAGACCACAATGAGTGAATGGTCGCTGCTGATATCCTAAACGTGCAGACGGTAGGTCAGCCATTCGTGGAATGGTCGGTTTCCCTTTATTTATTTTACAATATTGGCATCGTACGACAACTGATCGTAACGTACTTCTAAGGTTCACCACCCAGTATTTTTGACGAATTTCATTGACGACAGTATTGTTGCTACCGTGGTTTGCCTTTTCGTGATAGTCTTGAAGAATCAATCTTGTTATCGGGTGTTTCCCGTCCACTATGGGAGGCTCATTATTGAAAGATGGATCCACTTGTTTACTCACACGACCTTGAACGTACAATAGGCCACTAGCATCCACTGCTGGTGCTAATGTTCTGATTCGGCTAGAGCTAGGAAGATCTTTACCTCTTTTTAATGCATCTAATTCTAATTGGAAAGAATCTAATTGAATCTGCCTAATTAATAAATGTTCGGCTTTCTTTAAATGCTTCAATTCCGGCTTGTGAATGATTATTCTTTTCCACCTGCTAATAGCAACTAGAATCATAGCGGTGCTGCGTAAGAGACGGATCCAACTTGAGAATCTTTCAGGATTGGGAATGCAATGTTTATAAATCTCCTTTACCACCATTACATGTTGTTTTTTAATTTCCAATCGTTCTGGACTATTACTCTCGACCAGTTCAACACACGTTTGCATGGGCCAATCATTTTCTTCTGAGATTAAAAAGTCTGGACCAGAAAACCATCTGCAATTTTGATGTAACGGAACTGAGGTAATTCTGGTGGCGTCATCCGCCGGATTTAACTCCGATGGTACCCATCGCCATTGTGACGTATCAGTCAAGTCGGTTATTTCCCCTAAACGATGTGAAACGAAAGTTTGATAAAGTCGTGGGTCAGACTTGATCCACAATATGACGGTTCGGGAATCGGACCAATAAAAACATTTGTCTATTATGATCGTGTGTTCCGTTCTGATCGATTTTCCTAGTCGACTCGCTAAAACCGCCGCTTGTAGCTCCAGGCGCGGTATGGACAATGGTTTTAATGGAGCTACGCGACTCTTACTAGCCACGAGGCTAATATGCACGGACCCATCCTCAAGTTTAAATCTTAAGTAAGCGACCGCAGCATAAGCCTTTGAACTCGCATCACAAAATATATGCAATTGGATTTGTAAAGCTCGTGTATTTAAAGGCAAGTAGCATCTCGGAACTGAACAAAGGTTGAGACTTGGTATTTCCTTTACCCATAACTTCCAAGATTCATACTCGTTGTCGCCTAAAATTGCGTCCCAATCAATTCCGCTTATCCACACTTCCTGCATTAAGATCTTTGAGTGAATTATATACGGAGTAAGGAAACCTAAAGGGTCATATATGGTCATTATGATGCTCAAGAACTCCCGTTTTGTTGGTCGTCGCTGTCCACGTAATATATCCGTAGGAATTTTGGTGAGTCCTACATTGAAGAAAAACGCATCATCTTTCACTCGCCAGTAAAGACCTAGAGCTTTCTCAGGCTTTAGTTCTGAATTGTCAATACTAAGACTTACATCATTTGATTTGCGTTGATCAGGCGGAAGCGAGAGCAAAACTTTGCTATTGTTACATGACCAAGAGTGCATATCAAATCCTCCTTGACTATTTATTTACGATACTTGTTGAATCATTGTAGTGGCTTCATCGACAGTCTCCACACTTTTTAAAAAATCGTCCACGTAGGAATCGTTTATTATAGCGGACGCTGCCTCTGGCATCTCCGTCTTAAATTCGTTCGCATTTGCGTTTTTGACGAATATGGCACTACTAGGCGAAGACTTTGCGCCAAAAATTAAAGTGGTCATCTTATATTCTTCTGGGGAATTACTTCTATTCTTTCCCCGCCAGAGGAATCGTTGTTCATCTGAATCCTCATCACACAATTTTACACGGAGGAACATATCCTTAATATCTCCTTTTATACCTATTTGATGTTGTCTGAATCGCATCAGAATTCCGAGTAAGGATCTTAATAAGTCCGGTCCTTTGAGAAGACGATCGTTTAAACTTATTCCTCCAGATTTAGTTGCCGCATCAAATACTAATCTTAGTTTATTACTTTTGTTTATGTTAGTAACTCCAAAGTGCGGTATATACCACGTCTTATCACCCACTTCTTTATCAGTGATTCGTTGAGCATATCCATTGTCGATAAACCGTTGCATTTCTCTATAATATAAATCAGCGTATACCGGATCACGATCAAATCTTTTTTCTAAACTCCGCAGACGATTCATAGCAGTCTGTTTACTACTTACATTTGTGTTACCTTCGTCTTGACTCCAAAGTAATCCGGTCTGCCAGGCTGTACCGATGCGACAAGTCGTTTCACGTAATATTTTGTTAGCTCTTTCAACTGTCAAATTTATTTTTTCTTTAGATGACACCCCTAACGCATCAATATGAAAATAGCTTCTGACAAGCTCGTGCAATTCATAGTCCAACGAATCACGATTAACTTTTTCGACTTCTGTACACTCAGTTAAAGTATTGCATATCGATGTTTTCTGATGCGCCTTTAAGGTTCCACTTGCATCTCCATGTACTGTCCAATCTAGCAAAGTTCGTGATGCTGCTGTAGTTCCATTATTTATTGATCGAATTACCCGCAAAACAATTAAATTCCAGTGATCTTGTCCTACTAGTATGGTGGGGGTAGCCTTTCTGTAGGATTTAATGCACAGGTCGTGTTCCATCTCAAATTTTTGTACTAAACTTTGCTGTATTGTTTGTCCAGGCAAAGATAGACGATTGATAGCGTGTATATTTTCTATTTTATAATCTTTCCCCTCGCCACCAATTTTCAGACTGACCTTTTCACTGTGGATGTCCATTACGTGATTATTTATACCTTTTATCGACAGTCTGGTAATTGGTCCAGTTAGTCCAATTTTGCGTGCTGTTTGTAGATTCATTAACGTTACAGTGGACCCTTCATCTAGCAATGCGTAAGTTTCTAGCTGTTTGATAGGATCTGTCAACTTTACTGGGACAATTTTTAGTAAAATTTGCTCCTGTGATAGTCAACTGTTCACTGAGGGTCCCGCGAGTTCATTATCACCTTGATTCGTTTCGACCAACTCGTTTTTGTCACGAGCATCCCCTAATTTTGGTCGTCTTTGTTTATCATGAAGAAGATTATGATGTGATCCCCTGCAAATAGTACATGGATCAGATTTGCATATTGCTACTCTGTGATCTTTTTCTAAACATTTGAAACAAATCTTGTTATTTTTTACCCAAAACCAACGCTGCTTTGGCGTTTTTTTTGCAAATTTTCTACAGTTGCTAATCACGTGCCCCCTTTTACTACAAAAATTACATGAATTTTTCTTCTGCCCAGTTAACTTCGATTCTGGACTAGTTGTATGTGATGTTTGAGGATCATCACACTCCATGTTTACTTCTATGGTCGTCAAAACGTTCTTCGTTTTTCGAAGTCGTCATGTTGTACCCGCTGCACATTCCATTTCCGCCTCCCTCAATAAATACTCTGATAATTTAATTAATCTTGGTTCGTCCGAGTTGTTTATGTTGACATATCTATTGTATCCATATATCAGTGAAGAAGGCAATTTGTTTACAAATTCTCTGACTAAATCCGGATTGCATAAATATCCCATATGGTTTAACGACCGTATCGCAGTGACACTGTTGTGTAACTTCGTTGCGAAACTGATAAGGTCTATTTTCCCGGAATCCAAATTAGGTAGTTTTTTGATTTCCTGAACTATCTTTTCTGAAACTAAGTCAGCATTTCCGAACCGTAGTTCCAAGGTCTTCATGACAGTTTCCGAATTGGCGTTTGTTACCATCAGAGATTCTACCGCTTCTTTGGCCGTACCCTTCAAAGCTTCATGCAATCTCATTAGGTTCTCAGCATCGGAATACATTCCTAAACTCGACGACGTTTCAAAGGCTGTTTTGAATCTGACCCATTCCAATGAGTCTCCCGAAAATTGTGGAAGACTTTTCGCAGTTGTTAATCTATTTACGAGTCGGTTTGAATTGTTTCCATTTGCAGAAACCTCTTTCAACGTTTGCATTGTTGCGACTAAAATGTTATTTAAATTCGGCTCCGTAGGTGTCGTCAAAACATTACGGGTTCCAGGTTCGGTCAACGGTCTGACCGGTTGAGCCTCGTTTATAGGAGCTTCCGGTGACATCTCTAAATCGTCCAAACCAGCGCTAGGTGAAGCGCGATTTACCCAAACCGTTACATCCGAATGAACCCTATTATTCCCACTCTCTACCGCGGTCGATCGGTAACTAGCACTGGAGGTCTCTCCCTCGACTCCTTCCAACTGTGCTGCTAATTTTTCGTTTATTAAGTCTAGCTCAATTTTCTCTCTTTCTTCAAGCATTCTACGTTTCAATCGCGCCCTCTCCTCAGCCGCCTCCACCATTAACCGTCTTTTAACTGATAAAGATTGACTTACCGAATTTACCGATGAACTACCTACTTGGTTTCCTGGTTCCTCAATTCCAGAATTTGTACCTCCTCGTACGTCCCCATTTTCCTGCCTTACTCTCCGAGTAGTTCTTCGATTATCAGCGCAGCCTGGATGGTTTCGAGGTTCTGCTTCCGGAGCTTGAAGCGGTACACTTTTTCTCGGGCGACCACGTCCTCTTCTTGTTGGCAAGTTCGATGCCATTATGAATGGGATTGTACTCCTTCTTTTTATTTTGAATCCTCTTTAAATTATTTCCCAATGTTCAGTTAATTCCCGGGTTTCGGCACCATTTGTTGTTGAGAGGATGTAAAGGAGCACAGAACACCATTTAAAAGTAAAGTTCTTTATTTTAATTTTATTTGAATTTTTAATATTTGCTTTGAGAGGTGGACAAACGCTTCTAAGTCTTAATAATTCTCGACGTTAACTGACTTAAAACTTGCCCTTCAGTCGACTCTAAACCATTTCAATTACCGATTTCAGAAAATGACTTTATTGCCTTTATACGCCTCTTCCCAAAAGGGTCAGCTAATAGGCAGGTAAGCTCGTAAAGTCTACCTTCTCTGCATTTGTCAATGAGATTTCCCCGATTTTCAATAGACTTCTTCGTCTAATCGTTAAGAGTTTCCCATTATTTGCACAACATAAAATATTTCAAATAATTTGGGATCTCTTCCGTTTTTCACAAGACCACTGGTCTCATCGTTGGAAATTTCAATCCGATATCAGAGTCTGTTTTTTAAAACAATATACTTGCATACTAAGGCGTGTCCCCCTCTCTCACAAGTATAATATACAGACATAAATACATTTTCAATACATTATTATTATTGTAGCGATAAAATTTCCAGAACAAGCTTAAAGAAAAATTATTCTATTACATCAATTATAAATTTGTCAAACTAAGAACTGAAACAACAAAGATTAACACAAACTAAACGAGCACTTTTATTTCAATCTCTAACAATCCCAATACGCAAAAGAAGATAATTAAATAAATTTAAAACAGAATCTTCAATATTTACCTTGGCTAGTTAGTCCCAAATGTGGATAATGGTAGAGAGGGTGGCTCAATTTTAAATTTATTTAAATTCAAAATTAATTTTAAAAGAATAAATTAAATTTGCTGAAATAAATTAAATTTCTAAAGATATTGACTTGAATTTTGCTAATTAAATTAAATTTTCATAAAACAAATCAAATTCGGTGAAGTGAATTAAATTTAATAAAGTTAAATTAGTTTTTTGGTAAACAGTAAAAGTTTTTGTTAGAAGATTCCATAAAATAAATCAATTTTGCTAAAATAAATTTAATCTCACAAAATAAATCAATTTTTGTGAAAACGAATCAAATCTTTATAAATAAGACCAGTTATTATAAAGCAATACGAATAAAGATTAATTAAGACACATTAAGACAGATTAATTAAACAACGAAGTTTATTAATAATATGCAAACAACAACAATTAAATTATTAACAATAGAGATCTTGAATATAATTACACTTTTGAGGTTAAATGAATTTTCAAACAATTTGATTTCTCAAAATTAAACTAATGATCGATATTCCAGAATTTCAGATAAGTTAAAAAAAATACAAGGGATAAACCTATGAATTAAACATTATTTTCAATCTATATTTTGATTAATAGAATTAATATTCTATCAAGGAAGTTTAAATTAATAATTAGATGTTGACATTTTGAGGTTAGAATTCTCGATATTTAATCAAAAAATCGAAACAAAATTTTACACTATATTTTAATTTTAAAATATAAATAATTAATAGTGCGGCTGGAAAGAAAATTCAAGTTTTGAAATATCAACAGTTTAAATAAAATAATATTTTAGATCTAAACAATGAATTAAATCGAGGTTCGAAATCTTGATAAAAAAATAATAATCGAGGATCTTTTCTTAATTTTTCCAAGACTTGGTAAAAAAAAGGGGGGGGGGGAAGGGTTTAATTACGATATTGATAACGATTGGTTATTTAACAAGCGGCTCAAAATTTTAAAAGTTTAATTAATTGAATATAAAGAAAAAAAAATTTAATAACATTGAAAATTAACGAAGTGGAAGAAAAAGGGAATCAAAATTAATAATAGTGCAAAAGAAAATTCCAATCAAGAGAGTTCGCAAAAAAAAAAATGCTCTGGGCAATCAAAATTTTATATTCCTGAAATAAATTAAAGACGAAATCTTACCGGAATCTCAAATAAATTGTTTCCAAATTGAAGCTAATTTAAAGCAACACAACAGCAGAGAATAATTAAGAAATAGAAAAAGGAAAATTCCCAATTAATCCAAAAAATTTAAAAAAAAGAAAGTTTGCACGTCTTGTCTCCACGACTGATGAAAAGAAAAGATAAACTGGCCGTTTGTTTTGTTTCTATAGTAACCAATCGTTACCATGACAATTTAAGGGTACTAAGTTAATCAAGAAAACAACTGAATAAATTTAACATAAAAATAACCAGATTAGATTTAAATTCATCGATAATTTAAAACTTCAAAATCAATATCGGCAACAATAAAATTCTTCATAAGTTCCGTAGTCCAATTTTAGGTTAGGCGGCAAAATTCAAATATAGACAGAAATTTGATTTTATTTAATTTTAAATAAATCTTAATTAAAATTTCAATAGTTGATTAGGAAATTTCAAATGTCTTTCAGAGGATAAAAAACTTCTCTGAAACTATATTTTTAGGAAGGAAAAACGTCATTTTTAGGAAAACAAATTTCAGAGAATACAGTTCCTATCCTTTTTCCCTTATCTTCTCCCTTTTAAAAAAATCATCTAAAATCATAATTTTGTCCCCTTTTTGACCTTTCTTTTTCTTTTTTTATATCTTTAAGTCATTATAATTAAAATAAATTCCAAACGTCAATTAACTCATATTCCAATTTGTTCAAATTTTTAAATTTCAGTTAATTCAAATTTAAATACATATTAGGCTGTTTCCATTTCAAATCATACAGGCCGAATAATTTTAAAATTCAAAATCATGTTGAATATGCTTTTTTTTGTTTTTTAGGGCAAATAAAGAGACACGTATTTTTTTATTTTGCACAAAAAAAAATTCGCAGAGTTTCGAGCATTTAAAAGTTTTAGAACAAAGAGTGGTTTTTGAAGGAAAACGCTAACAAATTTTTTAAAATTCTCTCTAGTATTTTTAAAAATTAATATACTTCAATTTTGTTTTCTGATTTTACTATTATTTTAGATGCTTTTTCTTAGCAATTTTGAAAATTTTGAAAATATTGAAAATTCACAAACTGGCGGATATTTTTTTAAAAATTAAAAAAACTCGTTTTTCTTAAAAATATCATCTTTTATTTTCTTAATTTTTTTTTTCTTAAAAGTAAAAGAGAACTTTTTCCAAAAAATTGGGCATATTTACTAAGATGTCATAAAAGTCGGAATAATTTTTTTTTCTGAAAATACAAAAGTCATTATTCTGGCTAATTTTTTCTAATTTTACTATTGTTTTAGACGTTCTTTCTTAGAAATGTTGAAAATTTAAACAAATTTGAAAAATATCAATTTTTGAAAAAACTAGAGATATTTTTTAAAAATTTGTTAGCATTTTCTTTCAAAAATCATTCTTTGTCCTAAAACTTTCAAATGCTCATAACTCTGCGAAAACAATTTTTCCTCAAAACAAAAAAATACGTGTCTTTTTATTTGTGTTAAAAAACAGTAAAAAGCATATTAAACTTGATTTATTCAATTTGTTTTCACTTGTCAATTTTTTCCAAAATTTTTTGCAAACTTACTTATTTTTTCATAAAATTTTTAGATTTTCGTAATTTTGTTTTAAATTTATTGTTGGATTTGTTTTAAGTGTAAAATTAAAAAATTATAAAAATCTTTTTGGTTGAATTTGCCTAAACTGTTTTATTTTAAAAGGATTTGTAAATTTCTTTTGGGAAATTTGTTTTATATTGATATGTACCTACATTTTTTTATTTTATTTTTATTAATTCTAATTTAGATCCTAACTTATTAAAATTTTCCTAAATTTTATTCATTCTGTTTTTCTTTAATTTCTCCAATTGTTGTAATTTTAAAACTTGTTTTTCTTTATTAATATATTTTAACGTTTTTTTTTAAAATTATGTTCTTATTTATTTTTTTTTTAATTCAAAAAAAATGTCCGTATAAATAGCTTAATTTTTTGAAAATAGTTTCTACTTTTTTATATATTTTTATGTCACTGTTTCATTTCTGTGCTGGTTTTTAAAATTTTTTCTTCATTTTTTTGATAATGTCCGTGACATTTTTTATATATAAGAATTTTCTCATTTTTTTAATAGACTGTTTTCGTATCTTTTTACGTTCTTGTTTTTTTCTTATAATTTATTATTTTTTCGTTGCGTTTACCCAATTCTCTTAATTTTGCGATCATATGAAGTTAAAGATATTTTTTTGATATCTTCTTACTTATTTGACATAATTTGTTTGATTTTGATTAAATCTTTTATTCTTCATTGTTTCTTATTAAATGTTCTTAGTTTAAAAAATGAAATACTTACAAATAAACATTTGGAGGTTATGTCAAAATAACTAATAATATTTTAATAAAAATTCTGTTTACAAATTTAATTAGTCAAATTTTAACTATTTTTTTTACTTATTTTTCATTAATTG
This sequence comes from Ganaspis brasiliensis, assembly GCA_037103525.1. Classification (NCBI taxonomy): domain Eukaryota; kingdom Metazoa; phylum Arthropoda; class Insecta; order Hymenoptera; family Figitidae; genus Ganaspis; species Ganaspis brasiliensis. Next base: position 1,194,585 of record JAZKLR010000082.1, read on the forward strand.
CTAAAACAAAAACTAAGCCATAATTTTCCTAAGAAATAGCTATTTTTAACTAATTTTTTTCTCCATTTTTTATTATTTCTTCCAAATTTTTGTTTTCTTATTCCTTAAGATTTGACTTATTATTAACATAACTTTTTCGTTGAGACATTTTTTATTTTTCATAGTATTTCCTATTTTTTTTTTAATTTTTCTGTTTTTTTCAGTTTTTTTCTAAATAATAAAAAAAAACTAAGTATATTTTCTAAATAAAAATTACGTGTATTAAATGCTTTAAAATACCTTCTTAATATTGCTTCCAAACAAATTGATATTTTAATAATCAGTTATTAATCATGAAAGGAATAAATCCGGGAATTCGAAAATGGAAATTTGCTGGGAAAATATTTAAAAAATATAGTAGTGACGATAATATTAATTGTTAATACTAAAATGGTTAAAAAAAAAAGGATTAGTTAATGATGATATAGATTTTTTTAGCCAGAGATGATTCTGCCAACAAAATATAAATACCTCACTAAGTAAATTATTCGTTCAAATGAAACAAATTTAATAATACTCAAAATGTATTTTTAAAAAACAAAAATTCAACAAATTGTTTATTTCAAGAAACTTGATAATAAATCTCCCGTTATCACAAACTCGAGAATTTTCTCCGAAAAGCGAGATTTATTATGATCCTCAATATTCTAAATCTGTTTAGCATTAATTCTCCTTATTTTTCACATCCTGCGATAATATCATTAAAAGTATAGAAATTCGTAGAAATTAGTGCAAACTGTCTGTCTGTTAACTGTTCTGCATCAATAGAAACGTCATTTTAAAACAGCCGCTTCACATCAAATTCAACCCTAATCTCTTACATGTCTCTTCTGCGCTTTAACATTTCTAACATTACTATATCACTGAATTATAACTGCCAAGGTCTCGGCAACTGATTCGACAAAGTTTATCTTCACATTAGAACCTGTCGTATCTCATCAGCTAGAAAAATATTTGGTCTTGTAATATTTGAGCTACTGCAAGAATGTTAATTGTCTCGTTTCCTAATGTCTGTCCCACTAAGAAAACAGTTTCGTTTTGATAAGAAATTTTTTTATTGATACAGAAACAACAAAAAGTTACTACCTGTTGAAATGGTATTTTATGGTTAAGAAACAATTTCAAAAAATTGCATATAGAAAAATAAAAGAATTTTCGCATATAGAAAAATAAAAGAATTTTAGGTTATGGAAGTTATAAGAATAAAATAATGAATATTTGAATTTAAATAAATAATTAAAATTTTAATAATAGAATTTGTTTAATTATTATTATAAATAATTTAATAGGAATCATTGCTGAGATTATTTATATTAACAAAATAAAATTTTGATATTGATTGATTATTAGAACAGAAATAGAATAAGCAATTATCTGTAATTAATTAATAATATTATAATAATTGTGCATTGAAGAATCATTTTAAATATATTTTTAAAACATGATTTTAAATAAGCGCGGGATGAATCAAAAAAAGTGCGCATGCGCAGAATAAATACATACGATTACGAAAGTTACGTGAGTCACGTGACTATAAAGAAACATGGCGGATTAATCTGTCACATTTGGCATTGAATATCAAAATTTTCGTTTTCTTTCTAACACTCACGCTATTTTGCAGCAAGCAGGTATTTTTGTAATTTATGACAGGGTTTAATTTACTTTTGTTATTTTATAATTGTAGAAGTTTTATTTATTTGTTATAGACTTTATTTCCAATTTTTGTCGGATTATGCTTTGGATTGAAACTTTAATTTTATAATAAAAAGATTATATTTTTGTATTCAAAGCTAGTTCTTTTTTTTAATATTAACAAGATGATTAATTATAGAAAACATATAAAAAACATTTTTACTTTTATTCATATTTTTGTGCACCGGCCCAGTCGTGAGTCAAAATGGCGAATTTTGACATAATTATTTTTTCTAGTTTTTCCAAACTTTACTAAAGGTATTTTGTCTGACTCATGATTCATTTCATTGCATAATACAAATATTTTGATCCCTGGGAAGAAACAGAGATAAAAAGTATGCTTAACTATTTTTTTAAATTTGATATATCAAATTTAAAAAAAACTTTAGATACAATTATTATAATAATTGAATCTAAATTTTTTTTTAAAATTAATGTTGCAGGTCATGGCTTACTAGTGATGAACTAAAATAGAAAATTAAATAAAAATCGAGGTGTTTAGTATATGGCATATCGATCCTAGATGGAATGGGAAAATGATTTTTCATCCTTAGTCATATAACTCACGAATGCTAATTGTCACGGTTTTATCTGCACGCGAGCTCACCATTTTGCAGTAATATTAACCTTTGATGCACATAATGTTAAATTGGAAAAAAATGCCGGGTGGGGTTTTTAATTAAAAACACCTAAAAGCTAATCACTTTTGTAATAATCTTCGTTATAGACGACATTTATGATTGATATATACGCAAGGGTGTGACTTTTTTAACTTTTTTCCCCAAATTTTTTTTTCCAAATCGGCCCTTTTTATACTATTGTTGAGATTTAGATTCATCATAAAGTTCCGTAGATATCATCAAGATTCTTCAGATAAATTTAATTATCAAGATTCTTCAATTTAATTATACAACAAGATTGTTTCAGATTATATCCAGATTGTTTAGATTAATTATATTCAGATAATTTAGATTCATTGTATCAAGATTAGATTATTCAGAACCGTTAATTTCTTGAGAAATAATTCGAGCGTTAAATTAAATTAAATTTGGACATTACTTGAAGTTACGACTTCCACAATAGTAGAAGCTTCAGAGAACAATTGGTTTTTTGTAAAGTGTAATTTGAAATTACAAATTATTCAAAATACGTGAATTCTGTTTTGTGCTTAACAAAGAAATTACCGATAATTAGAGACTGTAAAGTGCTGCTTTAATTTATTTGCTTCTAGCACGAGAAAAGATAAAGAAACGCACATTTTTGTATTTTGTTTTTAAATTCAAAATATTTTAATATTAATTTTAAATTACAATGAATCATAATATAATTTTAAAATTTTGATTATGTTAATACAAAAATGAATATTCGTAGAACGAAGGTAACTGAGAGTAGATAATGAAATGTAAAATAATGCAGAGATAATTGGAAAAAGTATCGTCCTGTACGGAAAGGATAATTTATAATCAAAGATTGGATTTTTTTAATTTCAAAGTCCAAGGACAATTGCCACCCTACGAAATCGACCTAGTTAAAACTTTTATCGTAGCTGCGATCTTCTTCAAGGAGGAAGTGCATGCATGTCGTTCACGATGACCGGAAATCTTGAGTCGATGACTGGCCGCTCCTTCGGTCGAGGTCAGGCTAAGGTCCACAAAATAGCCCCAAACTTTTTTGATCAATTATTAAAGCTTTTTTGAAATTAATTTTGTAGTACCAAAACCTTGACTCTTGGAATTTATTACTAAATCAATTTTTGAATAGCCCAGTGAAACTAGCAGAACGCCAGCCATCCGCTTTTGCTCCCAGCAGTCCGTTCCATAGGCGCCGACTCAATAAAAAGCTACAATGCAAACTATCTTACTACACGCATTAACCTACAAAGGGGAGCGACCACTAATTACGTGAGGTGATTCTTCTTCAATCTGGTCACCCCCCCCTTTAGTGATACATGATAAATCCCCCCACCCCACACCCTCTAAGGAGATTTTTCATTTTTCTCTGCGGTATGCGAAATGTTCCTTTTCACACAGAAAAATAAATTTTGTTTAATGAGAAATTAACGTGCTAAGTTTAGTGACCCCTCCCCAACGTTGTCAGATTTAGTAAGGTAAACGCATGCGCACTAAAATACTACGCTGTTTCACATGCGCAGAAGCGTTCTATGATCCTTACACATGCGCATTACATATCTAGGATATTTAAACCTGCGCACTACTTTTCGAGAATATTTAAACATGCGCAATAGTGTTTACTGACACTTACACATGCGCAATACTCTTCTAGAATATTTACACCTGCGCAGTACTTATCCATCATATTTAAACATGCGCAAAAGTGCTTACTGGCACTTACACATGCGCAATACTCTTCTAGGATATTTACACATGCGCAGTACTTTTCCAGAATATTTAAACCTGCGCAGAACTGTTTACTGGTACTTACACATGCGCAATACTATTCTATGATATTTACACATGCGCAGTACTTTTCCAGAATATTTAAACCTGCGCAGAACTGTTTACTGGCACTTACACATGCGCAATACTCTTCTAGGATATTTACACATGCGCAGTACTTTTCCAGAATATTTAAACATGCGCAGAAGTGTATACTGGCACTTACACATGCGCAATACTATTCTAGGATATTTACACATGCGCAGTAATTTTCCAGAATATTTAAACCTTCGCAGAACTGTTTACTGGCACTTACACATGCGCAATACTATTCTAGGATATTTACACATGCGCAGTACTTTTTCAGAATATTTAAACCTGCGCAGAACTGTTTACTGGCACTTACACATGCGCAATACTCTTCTAGGATATTTACACACGCACAGTACTTTTACAAAATATTTACATATGCGCAGTAGTGTCTCTAAATCATCCGCATGCGCATTACTTTTCTAGAATATTTCAACATTCGAAGAAGTGTATAATGCCTCTCACACATAAGTAGTAATGTTTTCTAAACCTTACACATGTACAATACTTTACTACAAACTTTACAAAAGCTCAGCAGAATTTAATGAAACTTACATGTGCGCAACACTTTTCTAAAAGATTTAAACACGAGCAGTAGTGTTTTTAGATATTTGCAATCATCAAACTAGCAGCACTCATTAAAACGACCAGTTAAAAAAACCAATCATTCAACATATTGCCGAAGCATCCCCTCATTTAACTTTTTAGAAAAACATTTTTCGCAACTCTTAGAAACAATTAAACTATGCCAAATCAGTGTTAGTAAAGAGAAGACTACTGAGTTGCGGGTTCTTCTGCTAGGTATTAAAAAAATGAATTTGATTCGGACAGCAGGAAAAATTAAAATTTCAATATATAGCAGCGGTATCCCCCCGGGTAAGTTTCACAACAAAAATTTATTTCAATTATTATAATCAGTGAAAGTCGCAAATTCTAGTGTTTTTTTAAAAAACAGACTGCTGACTTGCGGGTCGTTCTGCTGGGTATTAAATAAATTAAATTGATTCGGCCAATGGGAGAAATTAAAAGTTCTATATATATCAGTAGTATCCCCCCGGGTGACTTTTTAAAAAAAAATTAATTTGAATTATTATAATCAGTGCAAGTATAAAAATCTGGTTTTTAAAAAAATACAGACTGCTGACTTGCGGGTCGTTCTGCTGGGTATTAAAAAAATTAAATTGATTCGGCCAATGGGAAAAATTAAAAGTTCTATATATATCAGTAGTATCCCCCGGGTGACTTTTTAAAAAAAATTTTATTTAAATTATTATAATCAGTGAAAGTATAAAAATCTGGTCTTTAAAAAAAAAACAGACTGCTAACTTGCGGGTCGTTCTGCTGGGTATTAAAAAAATTAATAAAGTCACCCGAGGGGATACTACTGTTATATATAGAACTTTTAATTTCTCCCATTGGCCAAATCAGTTTAATTTTTTTAATACCCAGCAGAACGACCCGCCAGTCAGCAGTATTGTTTTTTCCAAAACCGACAATTTAGAAATTTTAATTGTTTATAAAAAATGAAATAATTTTTTTTTAATAAAGTCACGGGGAGGGATACTACTCCTATATATTGAACTTTTAGTTTCTCCCATTGGCCGAATCAATTTAATTTTATTAGTACCCAGCAGAACGACCCGCAAGTCAGCAGTCTTTTTTTTTTAAAAACCAGATTTTTATACTTTCACTGATTATAATAATTCAAATAAATTTTTTTTTTAAAAGTCACCCGGGGGATACTACTGTTATATATTGAACTTTGAATTTCTCCCATTGGCCGAATCAATTTAATTTTTTTAATACCCAGCAGAACGGCCCGCAAGTCAGCAGTCTGTTTTTTTTTAAAAAACCAGATTTTATACTTTCACTGATTATAATAATTCAAATAAAATTTTTTTTAAAAAGTCCCCCAGGGGGATACTACTGTTATATATTGAACTTTTAATTTCGCCCATTGGCCAAATCAATTTAATTTTTTTAATACCCAGCAGAACGGCCCGTATGTCAGCAGTATGTTTTTTTCCAAAACCGACAATTTAGAAATTTCAATTGCTTATAAAAAATAAAATAAATTTTTTTTAATAAAGTCACGCTGAGGGATACTACTGCTATATATTGTACTTTTAATTTCTCCCATTGGCCGAATGAATTTAATTTTTTTAATACCCAGCAGAACGACCCGCAAATCAGCAGTCTGTTTTTTTTTAAAAACCAGATTTTTATACTTGCACTGATTATAATAATTCCAACAAATATTTTTTAAAAAAGTTACCCGGGGGGATACTACTGTTATATATTGAAATTTTAATTTCTCCCATTGGCCGAATCAATTTAATTTTTGTAATACCCAGCAGAACGACTCGCAAGTCAGCAGTCTGTTTTTTTTTAAAAACCAGATTTTTATACTTGCACTGATTATAATAATTCCAACAAGTATTTTTTAAAAAAGTTACCAACCTGCTTTTAGAAAAGTGTTGCGCCCATGTAAGTTTCATTAAATTCTGCTGAGCTTTTGTAAAGTTTGTAGTAAAGTATTGTACATGTGTAAGGTTTAGAAAACATTACTACTTATGTGTGAGAGTCATTTTACACTTCTTCGAATGTTGAAATATTCTAGAAAAGTAATGCGCATGCGGATGTTTTTGAGACACTTCTGCGCAGGTTTAAATATTCTGGAAAAGTACTGCGCATGTGTAAATATCTTAGAATAGTATTGCGCATGTGTAAGTGCCAGTAAACACTTCTGCGCATGTTTAAATATTCTGGAAAATTACTGCGCATGTGTAAATATCCTAGAAGAGTATTGCGCATGTGTAAGTGCCAGTAAACAGTTCTGCGCAGGTTTAAATATTCTGGAAAAGTACTGCGCATGTGTAAATATCCTAGAAGAGTATTGCGCATGTGTAAGTGCCAGTAAACAGTTCTGCGCAGGTTTAAATATTCTGGAAAAGTACTGCGCATGTGTAAATATCCTAGAAGAGTATTGCGCATGTGTAAGTGCCAGTAAGCACTTTTGCGCATGTTTAAATATGATGGATAAGTACTGCGCAGGTGTAAATATTCTAGAAGAGTATTGCGCATTTGTAAGTGTCAGTAAACACTATTGCGCATGTTTAAATATTCTAGAAAAGTAGTGCGCAGGTTTAAATATCCTAGATATGTAATGCGCATGTGTAAGAATCATAGAACGCTTCTGCGCATGTGAAACAGCGTAGAATTTTAGTGCGCATGCGTTTACCATACTAAATCTGACAACGTTGGGGGGGGGGGTCACTAAACTTAGCACGTTAATTTCTCATTAAACAAAATTTATTTTTCTGTGTGAAAAGGAACATTTCGCATACCGCAGAGAAAAATGAAAAATCTTCTTAGAGGGTGTGGGGTGGGGGGATTTATCATGTATCACTAAAGGGGGGGGGGTGACCAGATTGAAGAAGAATCACCTCACGTAATTAGTGGTCGCTCCCCTTTGTAGGTGAATGCGTGTAGTAAGATAGTTTGCATTGTAGCTTTTTATTGAGTCGGCGCCTATGGAACGGACTGCTGGGAGCAAAAGCGGATGGCTGGCGTTCTGCTAGTTTCACTGGGCTTTTTTGAATTAAGGAGGTTCTCTCATTGACATAACCTCAAATTAAAAATTAATGTTTCCGGTTGCGTAACTGTTAACCCTAAAAATAATTTTTTTTTTTTAAAATCCAAAAACGTTACTAATTGTAGTAATTTAAAGTTTGGTTAAATTAAACAACGAGCGCTGGTGCGCGGTAAGTTTTTACTGTTTTAAATATAATACTTAAAAATAAATTTGTATAAATATTAATTTTTATGTAATTTTTTTTAAATCTATCTTATTAGACATGTAATATTAAAATTAATATAGCTATTTCTTTTTTAACTAAATGTATTTATTATTAAAATTGTAGCGCCCGTAAATGATCATTAAGATTAAGGGATATGATATTGAATAAATACATAAATAAAATAAATATTTATTTAGGACAAAATTTATCGAATTTTAGAATTGCGAAAAATTGCAAAAATTAATTGAAATGAAGCAAAATAATTCCAAACTTTGCAAATTATTTGCAAAAAAAATGAAATCAATTAAATTAAAAATTTTAATTTGAAATAAAATACTTGAAATCTTGAAAATAAATTTAAAAAAATTGAATAATTTTTAGCTTATAAATAAAAAATAAATAGAGAATGGAAAATTAGAGAAAATAATTGAAAAACGAAAAAAAATCGATTGAAAATTGGGATAAATAATTTAAAATTGAAAAAAATAATTATCATTTGAGAAAAGAATTGAAAAAATTACATAAAAATATTATTATATTTTAAATCAAAGGAACTTAAAGAAAATTTCAGATAAATACTTAAAACTTTCAGAAGTTCATTGGAAAAAAAAGAAAATAATAAAAATTAGAGAAAATAAATGAAAAAAGATAAACATAATTTAAAACTGAAGAGAATAATTTTTTATTCAAGAGAAATAATTAAAAATTTTAGGAAATTACGAAAAACAAAATTGTAGGAAATAATATAAAAAATAATATAAATAATTTGAACAAAATAATTGAAATGCCAGATGAATAGTTTAAAATTTTGGAAATTGTAAAACAATTGAAAAAAATTGAAAATTGAAGGAAATAAATTTTGGAAGATAATTGAGAAATGATTTTAAAACTTTAAACTTGAAGAAAATAATCGAAATATGATACAAACAATGGTAAGTTGTAAAAAATAAATCACATTTAGTGAATTAATTAAAAAAAATTAGAGAATTTTTTTTAAATAAAAAAAAGGTAATTGAAATTTAACAAAAATACATGAAGATCTTGGAAATTAATTGAAAAAAATGAGAATAACTAAAATCTGGAGAAAAGAATTGAAGAAAGCTAAAAATAATTGAAATTTACGATAATAAATACAAATTCTTAAAAATTATCAAAGCAAATGAAAATAATTAAAAATTGAAGAAAAGAATTGAAAATTAAGAACAATACTTGAAAATTTTAGAAAATAATTTTTGAAAATGAATATAATAATTAACAATCGAGGAAAATATTTAAAAAATGATAAATTTAATTAAAAATTGAAAAAAATAATTAAAATTTGAGAAAATAATTGAAATAATTACATAATATATTTTAAATAAACGAAAGTTGAAGAAAATTTCAGAAGAATACTTAAAACTTTTAGAAATTCATTGAAAAATTTAAAGAGGCAAAAAGAGAGATCTTAAAAAATTATTTTACTACTTAACTTAAATCTTATAACTAGATAAATTATTTATAATTAAGATAAATATTTAATGAAGAAATTTAGTTATTAAGTTTGTTCAACTTTTAAAATCTTACATGATTTGAGTTAAAATCGGTGTGAGCCAGATTGGCTTCTATCTTTAAATAATTTTTAAGTATAATTGTATGAAAGGACTTTAACTTTTATTAAATAAAAATAAATTCATTTTAATTGAATAAAATTAATAGTTCAAGTAAAAAAGTTCCAAAACTATGTAGTTTAAAGAAAGCATTATAATTTTATTATAAAAATAATTTAATTAAATTTTTAATTATAAATTTTTAAGTTATAATAAATTTAATTTCTATGTGAAATTAATTTATAAAATTAAATGTAATATATAAATTTTTATAAAAGAGATTAATCAAATAAATTAGTTAAAATTTTAATTAAACAATAAATAAGGGATAAATAAATTAATAAATAAATAAATTCATGCCTTCCCTTAGCAAGAACCTTGGCGTGGTGGGAAGGCTTATGCGAATTGAGTGATGTCTCGTATGAAAGATGTGAATCCTGGGCGCGCTATAAACGCGTCGTCCCAATGCTTGGATAAGGAGAGCCAGAACCAAAGGGTTCGGCATGTGAGAAGTATAAATGAAGAAGGTGAAGCCTATAAACGGCTCTCCTCCTGTCTGGATGGCTTCCCTTACTGTTAAGGGAAAGCCATAAATGGGTTTTGATCGAGAGAATAGATGTGGAATAAGAGTAGCCTATAAACGGCCTATTCCTTGTATGGGTAGTCTCTGTCACCGAGGAAAACTGCAGCTCACCGCGGAAGATGGGCCGAAAGCTCGATTGCGCGAGCCGAGAAAGCACCGGGAAAGTCGAGCCAAAACTTGATTTCGCGTGTGTGTAGTTCTCCTGAGAAATGAGGAGACTAGTATAAATGTGGAAGTGCAGACTATAAACGTCTCCTTCCCTGATTGGATAGCTTACTCTTCATAAGAGTAATGCTATGAATGAGGTATGAGAGGGGAACCTTTAGGAAGGTTCCTTCTCCTGTATGTATGAGGGGTACGTCCCCCTGAAAGGAAGGACTGATTGATCCAGAGAGATCAGAGAAAATGTGAGATAACATGAAATCTGAATGAAAGGGCATTTATGAATAGTACATGAGGATCTCAATGGGAGCATCATATACTCACGCGGAACAAATGCTTGCCAGATCGGCGACGTACCTACAGGGCACTGGGAGTGACGTGTCCCCATATGGTTTTTTCCAGGCCATATGGTGGTCCCGTCTGATGTGAGCTTGCTCTGCCGAGGTGTTTCTGTGGGACGAAGTCAGGAGCCAGCCCCTTCGGGATCTTGATCAGATAGTGTGTAGTGGGTACAGGTGTCGGAGCTTGTACTGTTACGGTGGAGTCTGTTCCGTCCGTGTTTTCCGGGAATGGCTAAGCGCTGGGTTGGGCCTCAGGGAACTGGGGTAGGACCGTCGTGTCCGAGGGTACACCCGTTCTCAACTAGGCGACCCCCCCCCCCCCTCTACACACGATGCGCTGGTAACCTTATTTATGGACACTTTTATGGAAAATCAAAACGGAGAGAAAATGGAGACAAACGAAAACTCCCATGAGCCGGAACCTTCCACATCGGCAGGGACAGCTGCTTCTGCTGCACATGCAACGGAGACTCAGAGTAAAGGGGGGAGCACTGCTCCTCCGAGAGCCGAGGGATGGGAAGGCATCATTCGGCTTTTGGAGCTGCAGGTGCTCGTCACCCGTGAGCTCACTAAGGCGCTGTTGTTCGTGCAGACGAATCGGCTAGAAAACAACGCCAAGCCTGTTAAGAACACCATTAACACGGCTGTTGAATACAGTAAATGTCTTGAAGAGACGTCAAAAGACCTAAAAGAAGAGATGCTGAAGAAGCTACGAGGCGTCTCCAAACAAAAGGGAAAGGCGAAGGTTCCCCTTCGTCCAAAACCCAACGTGTTGGAGACTCCAGCATCAAAAGGAAAAGGAGTGAAAAGAGGTGAAAAAAGAGAACCCTCGAGGACCCCTGAAGAGAGGTCCTCCAAGAAAGAGAAGCCCGAGGAACCCTAGGGCGGGATTGAAAAATCCTTTGCTGGGGTAACCCGCGGGCTAAACGAAATAATAGTCGAAATCGACAAAGAATGGCACGAAGACTTAGCCACAAAAAAGAAAAAGGCGAAGGAAGAAAGAAAGGCAGAAAAGGCAGAAGCCGCAAAAAAGAAGGCAGAGTTGGAGGCTAAAAGAAAGGCCTCCAAAAATAGGAAGCCGAGAATGAATGACGCTATCAGGGTGTCATTGAAGGATAACGTTTCTTTCGCTGACGCCCTGAAGCACATGAAGTCGGTAGTCAACCCTGCCGAGACTAAAACGGAGGTCCTAACGATCCGGAGGACGATGAAGAACGATTTGCTTCTCATCCTCAAGGGAAGAGAGGACCGAACGTGTCCAAGCAGGGCTTTGACTGCTGCTTTCGAGGAGAACGGTGAGGTCACAACAATGGTCTCCAAAAGGTCTTTAGAAATCAGGGACCTGGACGAGAGCACTGAGGTGGCAGAGGTAGTGGAAGCAGTGGGGAAGGCGTTAGGTAGGACAAACCTAGAGGTGTCATGCCGCCTCTTCACCCTTCGAGCTGGAAACAAGCTGGCAGTGCTTCAACTTGATGAAGCATGCGCTGAAGCTTTGTTGAAAGCTGGCAAGGTGAAGGTTGGCTGGATCAACTGCAGAATCCGGGCCAGGTTGGAAGTAGAGAGGTGCTTTAAGTGCCTGGGCTACGGACACCTGACGAGGAACTGCAGTGGTACGGATAGGAGTAAAGCCTGCTGGAGGTGTGGAGGTTCTGACCATCAGAGCAAGAGCTGCAGTGCAGAGTTCTGCTGCACCGCTTGCTCCGACAAAGGAATGAAGGACGTCAAACACCGTCCAGGAAGCGAGTCCTGCCCTATATATAGAGCAGAACTCAATAAGTTAAAAGGAAGGAGCTAAGGTGTCTTCAGATTAACCTTAACAGGGGAAAGCTCGCGAAGGATCTCATGTTTTTGACGGCCATTCAGAGGGGGGTTGATATACTGTTTTTCAGTGAACAGTGTAGGAAACCGGACCACTCTGTCTGGTACCAGGACAAAACATGTAGATCTGGGATTCAAGTGTGCAACCCGGATCTGAGCGTTAGTGATTTTCTGGAGACCGACAATGGGTTCGTTTGGATAGAGGCGGCAGGTATACGAATGTATAGCTGTTACTTCTCTCCGAACGATCGATATAAAGATTTCGAGGCCGAAGTGCGACCTCTTGAAGAAAGTATAAAAGCTTTCGGCGGGAGGACTCTCATAACGGGAGATTTCAATGGTAAGTGTCCCGAGTGGGGCGAACTCCGTTTAGACAGGAGGGGCACTTTGATAAGCGAAATGGTGGCCAGAAATGACCTAGTCGTAGTGAACCGGGGCCAAGAGTTTAAATTTCGGCGAGGTGAATCGGGATCAATTTTAGATCTTACAATTGCCTCGCCCAGTTTGGCACGAAAGATCAGGAACTGGGGGGTGCTCGATGAAACAACCTTGAGCGATCACCAGTATATTGAGTTCGTTATCTCGATAGAAGAGCTTGTGAGAGGTAAAAGACCCGGTAGTCTTAGTAGGAACCCCTCATGGAACATCAGTAAGCTCGATCGAGATAAGGCAAGAAAGTACCTGGAAGAAGCCAAGCTGATCTCCGAACTTGGCTGGATAAGGGAACCGGAAACGGTTGAGGAGAGGGTGCGTGCCGCGAGACGTGAAGTGATTGCAGCTTGCAACTACTCTATGCCTCGACGTAGACGCGATAATTCCAGAAAGAACTCAACATACTGGTGGAACGATGAATTGGCCATCTTAAAAGATAAATGCAACAAAGCGAGACGGAGATATACCCGTTCAAAAGGGGATACCTCGCTAAAGGAGAAATGGCATAAAGCCAGAAAAGCCTTTAAGCAAGGAATAAGGCGTAGTCAACGAAAGTGCTGGAAAGACTTAATCAGCGACGTCGAAAACGACCCATGGGGACTGGCGTTTAAGATTGTGACCAAGAAATTGGTTATTAAACGACAGACCCCTGGTCTAGACAAACCTGATTGGGTCCGACAGATTATAAGAGCCTTATTCCCATATGTGGAACCATGGTCTCGGGAGGACTATTCCTCTTGCCTAGTACGGAGCGAAGACCTTTTCACTCTTGAGGAACTGAAAATTGCGGGAAAAGGGTTAAAATCTGGCAAGGCGCCGGGGAGAGACGGTATACCCAACGAGATCCTGAAATTGGTGATCGATGTGTATCCTGAACTCCTCCTTGGCCCTTTGAACGATTGCCTCAGAGCTGGAAGGTTCTTTATGGACTGGAAAAAGCAGAAGTTAGTCCTTCTCAGAAAAGGAGATAAGCCTCTGGATAAGACGTTATCCTATAGACCCATATGTCTTCTAGACACAATGGGTAAACTTCTAGAGGGTATGGTTTTGCAGAGACTTCAGGGTCTTCTGTCTGGCGAAAATGACTTATCAGAAAACCAGTACGGTTTTCGCAAAGGCCGATCCACTGTCGACGCTATTTCGGCAGTGGTAGAAGAGGCAAAGAAGGCCAGAGAAAGCACGGGGAAGAAGAAAGGATTTTGCGCATTAATAGCAATAGACGTACGTAATGCGTTCAATTCCGCGCGATGGAACATCTGCATCGAGTCGATGAGGAGGAAAGGGTTACCGACCTACCTATTGCGAATGATGGACAACTATCTTAGCGATCGGTGGATCAAGTATGAGGGCAAAACATTTCAGATTCGTGAGGAGATGACTTGTGGAGCCCCCCAAGGATCAAAGGTAGGGCCATTTGTATGGAACATCATGTATGATGATTCCCTGCGGATGAAACTACCTGATGATACCAAATCATTCGGCTTCGCGAACGACAAAATTATCGTGTGTGGTGCGCAAACTACAGAAATCCTTGGCATAAGGGTCAATGAAGCTCTGCGACGAGTCAAGCGCTGGATGGACGCCAACGGCCTGGAAATGGCCTTGGAAAAAACCGAGGCCCTGCTCGTCACAGACCGGAGATCTTTTGTTGCCCCACCTATTCAGATTGATGGGACTGAAGTGCAATGGAGACAGACGATAAAGTACCTGGGCGTCGAGTTGGATAAGAAGCTTAACTTCAACCAACATTTAACATCTGCGACGATTAAAGCCATCCAATGTGGGGGAAATATTTCCCGGCTTATGCCTAACATTGGTGGTCCCAGGGAAGCCAAAAGAAGATTAGTAGCGAGCGTGGTACACTCGAGACTGCTTTATGCAGCCCCAGTGTGGGCATCAGCCCTTGATAAACACGCCATCTCTATGAGGCTACTTTCAGCTCAAAGGATAGTATTGCTGAGAATAGTCTCAGCCTACCGGACTATACCTACTAGCGCCGTGCAAGTCCTAGCGAGCGTTCCGCCGATAGATCTATTAGCTAAGGAAGGACAATTTGTCTATTCCGTCACTAAAGATCGGGCAAGCTCGCTCCCGGAGGAGGACCGACAGCGACTAAAGGCCCAGATTCGTAGAATCGCGAGGAGTAGATTAGTCGAGGAGTGGCAGGTGAGATGGGATGGGGAATCTACCGGAAGGTGGACTTACCGCCTTATTCCCCACCTCGCCAAATGGCTAGAAAGAAGGCACGGAGAAGTTAATTATTATCTAACGCAGGCACTAAAGGGTCACGGTTGTTTTAGCGAGTATTTGAAACGATTTAAATTGAGAAGAGAGTGATCGTGCTCCTATTGTGACGCCTCTGTGGACACCGCGGAGCACACCCTCTTTGTTTGCAGATATTGGGAGGAGAAAAGGCATGATATGTTTCGGGTGGTGGGTACTGAAGTCACCCCCGAAAACATGATTGACCTTATGTTGAGAAGTATAGACTTTTGGCAGCACATTGAGTCCTTCATTACTCAGGTAATGAAGACCAAGGACATCGATGGACGAAAAGTAAGGAACCAGGGTTAATCTGAAGACAATGGAAGGTAAGAAGGTAGGAAAGAAAACCGAATAGAATTTTCCACCTGATATCACTTCGAAGTCCGCCGTTGATTGGTGGGGGTTCTTACCCCCATCGATTTGCCGGCTGATCGAGATCTGATACTGGGCTGAGGAATCTATGGGTATGGTCAACCTACGGGGGAATATTTATATTCCCAAGTAGTCTCGTCTCTGTTTCGAGTTCCACACACGGGGAGCACCCTCTCTAAATGATGCTCGCATCATTCATTGTAAGGTGTTCCTTATGGTGCGTAAATGCATTCGCCAAACCTCGTAATAAAAAAAAAAAAAATAAAAAAAATAAGGGAAAGAAATTTTTAATTTGCCAGCATTTGCGGTTAAACTTGAATATAAAAAATGTCAGAAAAATACTTAAAACTTTAAAAAATTCATTGAAAAAAGAAGATAATAATTAAAAATGGGGCAGAATAATTGAAAAAAGATAAACATAATTGAAATTTGAAGAGAATAATTTGTAATTATAGAGAAATAATTAAAAACTTTTTGGAAATTACGAAAAAGAACGAAAGTAATTAAAAATTGAAGAAAATAATGTACAAAATAATATAAATAATTGAAAATTAAGTGAAATAATTGAAATGGCAGATAAATAATTTAAGATTTCTGAAATTATAAAAAAAAAATTGAAAGAAATTTGAAATTGAATGAAATTAATTTTGGAAAATAAATGAAAAAAGATTTTAAAATTTTAAACTTGAAGAAAATAATTTAAATATAATACAAACAATAATAAATTGTAAAAAAAATAAATGCCATTTAGTGAAATAATTGAGAAAATTAGAGAATTTTGTTTTTAATAAAAAAAAATTGAAATTTGAGACAAATACATGAGATCTTAGAAATTAATTGAAAAATGAGAATAACTAAAAATTGAAGAAAAAAATTTGAGGAAACTAAAAATAATTAAAATTTTGTAAATTATGAAATCAACTGAAAATAATTAAAAATTGAAGCAAATGATTGGAATTTTAGAAAAATACTTGGAAATTTTAGAAAATGATTTTAGAAATTGATTATAATAATTAAAAATTGAGGAATTTAATTATAAAATATTTAAATTAATTAAAAATTTGAAAAAATAATTGAAATATGATGAAAATAATTTAAGTTTGAGAAATAAAATCGAAAAATGAAGAAAATAATTTAAATATTCATAATTAAAAACAGTAAATAAAATTTAAGAAAGATAATTGAAAAAGTCATAGAATATGAGAATTTTTAGTTAAAGAGAATGATTAAAAAATCGAAGAAATAATCGAAAATTGGAGAAATTAAGATGATAACTGTAAATTTAGGAAATTAATTTTAAAAAAAGTTGAAAATAGTAATTGCAAAATGACAAAAATAATGGTGAATTAAGAAAATAATTTTTTGCGATGAATAATATAAAATTTAGGAATAAATAATTAAATTGATGTAATGTCAAGGGAAGAATAATTAAAATTGTAAAAGTGATTTAAAAAAGCTAAAAAAAAATGACTGAAATTTGAAGAAGGTAAATTTAAGATTCAGGGAAGTAATTTAAAAATAATTGAAAAATTACAGAAAATAATTGAAAAATGATAAAAATAGTACAAAATTGTATAGTTTAAGTAGTTGAAATCATAATGAAATAGAAATATTAAAAATTGGAAAAAAATTAAAATAACTTTAAAATTTTAATTTAGTATATTTAAATTTTTAGTGTAATATTACAAAAATATTTTCAGTTTTTAATATTTCTAAACGTTTTTATTTTTGAAGGATTTTTGAATTTCTTCTGTGGACTTTTTATTTATCTTTATATACATTTTTTTATTTTTATTTATTCCAATTTTGTAGCAGATTTTTACCAATTTATTTTATTTTTTGTACTTTCAACATTTTTTTTACAATTTGTTAGATAAATAAAAAAAAACATTTCTCTATTTTCATCCTATTTATTTAATTTTCTTATTGTTTCACAATTTTTTTAGTCCTTCTTTGCATTTTAATTAATTCCTTATTTTTCGTTACAACTTTCTATTTCTTAGAAACATTTTTCCTTTTTTCAAGTTGTTTATTTTTTATCTTATAATTACGAATTTTCGAAAGTATTTATTCTTTTTTTTTATTCTACATTTTTTAAATTTCTCAATTTAGTAATTGATAGGTGTTTCCCAATTTTTAATATGCTTTTTTAATTATAAACAAATATTTTATTCATTTTTACCTAAAATATTCATATCATTTTAATATATCATTTCTGAACCAGCAAAACATTTGAAAAATAGTTTTTAAACAATAGTTTGCGAAATTTTTTAAAAAGTGACGATAACTGGAGCAGCGACTTTAAATTAACCTTAATTCTGTGATTTTTCTAATTTTAAAAAGTTTTTCTCTTTACTACTATATTTTAACGGCTTTTTAATTATGTAATTTTTTTTTTTAATGTTCGTAAGTAGTTTAAATTTTTGAAAAGAGTTTCTACTTTTTTATATATTTTTATATCACTGTTTTAATCTTGTGTTATTTTTTTTTTAACTTTTTACGTTCTTCTTTTTTTATCTAATTTATTATTTATGCGCTGCTTTTACCTAATTTTCTTAATTTTGCGATCATATGAATTCAAAGATATTTTTTTCGAAATTTCTCATTTATTCGTCATAATTTGTTTGATTTTGATTAACTTTCATTATTTCTTGTTTGCAATTAAATGCAATTTAAAAAAAAACATAAAATGTCAAATAATTATTATTTGACGACAAATTTTAGCTCAAACTAATTTTTTCTAAAGAATGTACAACTTGATCTTTCAAAATTTGGTGAAATTAATTTTAATAATATTTTTATTTTGGGGAGAAAAGCGATTTACTAGTTTGAAGTTATTTAAATAGAGGGAACCCCCATAATTAATTCTCGAAAGTGTAAACGATATTAAAACACCTTAAAAGATTATTATTTATAGTATATATATGTCACATTATTATTATATAATGACAGTTCTGAAATTATTTCAGAAGAAAATTTTCTCATGAGGTGGTTTAGAAATTTCGCATGAACCACTTTTAGGGGACTATAAATAATATCCAAGTAAAATAGCATATTTAACACACATCCAACTGTAATAATTCTACAGCGTGAAGTGAAGAGAGGACGGGCCGTTTCTGATTCGAATCAAACCATGATGATTTTTTATTACAATTTTTTTTGTCCCGAGACTATAAAGATTGACATTTTTTATACCCTGTAATTTTAAATTGTTCATTTCAAGAGTATGCTATGAAATTTTTTTGAGAACCTTTCAATTCTTTTGAGGTTTATTGAAATTGGAAAATAAAAGTGGATACTTTTTCTTATGAAAGAATGTTTATTTAATGATCGATGTCCATTAAAAAACTTCATTATTAAGATACACCCTGAATTGAACACACCCATGTTTCAAGAATTATTAATGATTAAAACTATGATGAATTCGCTCGGTAAATATATGGATACAGTTTTTAAATGACTTTTATTATTATTATGTATAATTAGTACTCAGAGTCTCGCACCAATTAAGTAGAAAATCATAATAGGAAATAAATGTCTCATTAAAGAAAAAAATAGTGAGCTTTAAGCAAATAAGTTATTTCTGTCAAAGAATACTAATCACTATAAAAAGTACATATTTTTTGTCAATTTGAAGATTTCTAATTTTTGGATTCCGTTTCTATCAAAATATTGTGCTTTTTTCAAAATAACATAAAAAAAAAAATTTTATTCATGTACGAGAAACTTTACTAGTGTCTTTTATTCCTAAGTATTTTTTCTCGCTTAATTTGAATCCGAAGAAACTGTTAAATTTTTCATTTTTGAGGCATTATTAAGATATTCTCAAAAATTACTTCATAACCCGAAAAAAAAAAAAAAAAATTCCGGAACGCTACGCTTGTGTATTCCTACTTACTTTCTCCACTGAATTCGAATATGAAATCAGAATAACGAGATTAACTACAGTTTTTGAGATATTTTAAACAAATTCTCAAAAACCCGAAAAAACCCGAAAATAAATTTTTTGTCCGGGACAATGTGGTAGTATATTCCTGCGTATTTTTCTTCGCTGAATCCAAATCCGTAGTTAAAATAATCAGATTAGCTGAAATTTTTTAGATAATCTCAAAAAATTGCTCAAAAACCCGAAAAAACTCAAAAAACATTTTTTCTTTTTTTCCGGAAAATTAGGCTAGTGTATTTCTACGTTTTTTTCTCCACTGAATCCGAATCCGAAGTCAGAATAACAAAATTCACTACAATTTTTGAAATTTTTTTCAAAAAATTGCTCAAAAACCCGAAAAACCCCGAAAATAAATTTTTTGTCCGGACAATGTGGTAGTACTTTCCTACGTATTTTTCTTCGGTGAATCCAAATCCGAAGTCAGAATAATCATATTAGCTAAAATTTTTGAGATAATCTCAAAAAATTGCTCAAAAACTCAAAAAACATTTTTAATTTTTTTCGGGGCACTAGGCTAGTGTATTTCTACGATTTTTTCTCCACTGAATTCAAATCCAAAGTCAGAATAACGAGATTCACTAAAATTTTTAAAATCTTTTTAAAAAAAATTGCTCAAAAACCAAAAAAAAACCCGAAAATAAATTTTTTGTCCGGGACAATGTGGCAGTACATTTCTTCGTATTTTTCTTCGGTGAATCCAAATCCGAAGTCAGAATAATCAGATTAGCCAAAATTTTTGAGATAATCTCAAAAAATTGCTCAAAACCGGGAAAAAACACAAAATTTGTTTTTTATCTCGGACAACATGCTGGTGTATTCCTGCGTATTTTTCTTCGCTGAATCCGAATCCGAAGTCAGAATAACGAAATTGTATACAATTTTAGAAAAAAATTGAGATATTAAAAAAAAAAAAATACAAAAACCCGGAAAAAACTTTTTTAAAAATTTTTTTTTTCCCGGACAATATGCTAGTGTATTTCTACGTATTTTTTACTGCTGAATCTGAATCCGAAGTCAGAATAACGAGATTGGATACAATTTTAGAAAATAATTACAAAAACCCGGAAAAAACTTTTTTAAAAATTTTTTTTGTCCGGGACAGTATGTCAGTGTATTCCTACGTATTTTTTTCTGCTGAAATCGAATCAGAGGTCAGAATATTTAGATTGGCTAATATTTTTAAGATCATCTCAAAAAATTATTCAAAAACCCGAAAAAAACCGAAAAAAAATGTTTTCTGCCCGAAACAATATGCTAGTTAGTTTTTACGTATATTTCTTTGCTGAATCCGAATCTAAAGTCAGAATGACCCGATTGGCTAAAATTGTTATGATAATCGAAAAGAATTACTCAAAAATACCCAAAATTGCCAAAAAATAAAAAATTTTTTGTCAAAGACAAAATGCTAGTGTATTTCAACGTATTTATCTATGTTGAATCCGAATCCGGTATCAGAACCACGAAATTGACTTAAATTTTAAAGATAAACTCAAAAAAATACTCAAAAACCCGAAAAATCGAAAAAAAAAGTATTTTTATGCCCGGAACAATATGCTACTGCATTCCTACGTATTTTTTACTTCTGAATCCGAATCCGAAGTCAGAATAACGAGATTGGATACAATTTTAGAAAAAAATTGAGATATTTAAAAAAAAAATTACAAAAACCCGGAAAAAACTTTTTTAAAAATTTTTTTTTGTCCGGGACAATATGCTAGTGTATTTCTACGTATTTTTTACTGCTAAATCCAAATCAGAAGTCAGAAAAACGAGATTGGATACAAGTTTAGAAAAAAATTGAGAAATTAAAAAAAAAATTACAAAAACCCGGAAAAAACTTTTTTAAAAATGTTTTTGTTCGAGACAATATGCTAGTGTATTTCTATGTATTTTTTACTGCTGAATCGGAATCCGAAATTAGAATACCCAGATTGGCTAAAATTGTTTATATAATTTAAAAAAATTGCCCAAAAACCGGAAAAAACATTTTTTCTTTTTTTCTGGGAGAGTACACTCGTGTATTTTTAATTATTTTTTCTTCTAAATCCAAACCAAACTTAAAATGCTCAGATTAGCTAAAATTTTTTTAGATAGTTTCAAATAAGCGATTTTTTCGTGTTTTTGTGCAGTTTTTTTTAATTATTAAAATATAGTATCTCACAATTTGGATTAACAAGAAGTAAATTTATAAATTTTTATAAAAATTTTAATAAATACCAAGAAATTAGGTTCACCAAAAATAGTAAAAAAAGACCAAATTTAATTTATTTTTTTACTTTCGAGGTTAATAACAGTTTAACGAAATTTTGTTATAAAAATCGGTAACCACAAAATTATTATAAATTTATTAAGCTTTAAATTAAAAAAAAAGAACTTTTAATTCAGTTAATTATTATCGACATTTTTAAACAAAAATATTTGTGTCATAAAAAGTTGTTCTGTCAAAAAATACTAGTTCTATCAAAAAATACTATTATCATCAGCAAATAGTATTTTTGTCCAAAACAGTCGAATAAAAAATGTTTCTTAAAAAAATAGTAATTTCTACAAAAAATAATTTGTCAAAATTACAAAAGTATAAAAAAACCCCAAAAATAGTGGAAAAAATCGTTCTACAGTGGTCCATAAAAAACATATATGTCTGTCAAAAAGTAGACATCTCTATTAAAAGAATAACCTATTTATATCGCAGGATATCAATATAAAAAAAAATAATGAATTCTATAAAAAAGTAAAGATTTAAATCGCAAATGCAACCCTCTGGAATTACCACGCAGTTTATCATCATGCAAACGATGAATGCTGAAAAACAAACACTGGGAAATAGGGTCTGTGTCTAGTTTATACATTTGTTAATAGCAATTTATCAAGGTCTATGCAAGTTGAAGTCACTCGTCACGCTATTTGAAACTGAAATCGTCAGGTTCTCGTTACAATTCGTACTTTTTAACTGACATTAAGAATAAAAAAAAAAAACTAATAATTTTTTTTCCGTTTCAGAATGGCATGTCACTGGTGGTTACAATATTGAGTGGACAAGCGCTAAAGAGGGTGCTACTTTCTTTATACGGATTTTACAAATCTAATGCAACCCTCAGTTGAAAAACAGCGCTCGTATCTGCAACTTTGGCGCGAGTTTTCGGTTCTGAATTCTCAGACTAATCTTTCCAATTTTGCCGAGGTGAGAATTAAGAAACGAATTAGAAAAAAAGAAAATTGTTTTAAATTGTAAAATAGTGAAAATTTTGTGAAAAAAAAATATATAAGTAAATGTGAAAATAGGAGAAGATAAAATAAACAAAGGTGGATATAATTAGTGGTAATTTTGATGATTGTTCAAATTTCTAATTCAGTATTTTTAACTTTTGGTACATTTAATAATTTTCAATTATTAATTTTAGTTTATAATTTGATATATTTGTAATAATTTTTATTCTGTAAAATGTTGAAAATTTGAAAAAAGCAAATAATTCGACTTTGACAATATGTTTTTGTTAATTTAAACAAATATTCGAGAAAATAATATTTGATGAAAAAAAATCGCATGATAGAAATTGCGACCTACATTGATCCTTTTATTTGTATTGCTTTAATGTTTTTTTTATTGATAATCCTTTCATTGTATTCGAAATAAGTGTCAGTTAAAAAATTATTTTTAACCTCGTTTTTAATTCACGAAGAAATAATACATTTTTGTAAAACCTATAATGTTTTAAAATATTTTTTTTTTTTATGGATACTCAACCCTGTGACATAACCTCAAACTAAAAATTAGTTTTTATCGTGAAAATATAATAAAATAAAAATTGTTTTTAACAGATTTTAAAAGATCTACTTATACATTTTTTAAATAAAAGTATTTTGGATTATTTTCATGTTAAAAATCAATTTTTAGTTTGAGGTTATGTCACAGAGTCAAACAACCTTAAACAAATAAAAAGTAAAATTCATTGGAAATTCAAGTTTCTTACGAACATTAAGCATTTTTAAAACCAACTTTCCAGCTTTTTACATTCCGTGATTTTAAAAGTTATTTTTAAAAGTTTACAAAATTAAAAAATAATTGCGTATACTGTTTTGTAAAAATTTTGATAATTTTAAAAATTCTGTTAACAATTTTATAGTTTATATTTCATTAACTTAAATATTTTTCAAGTTTTTTATTTTTTTTTAAATTACCTTTTCTCAAATCAGTTTTTTTTTTCAAGAGGCGGCGAACGAAAAAAAGTGCTATGAATGTCTCCACAGTGTTTCCGGAAGGTTACACTGTGAACCAAAGTGAAGTTCCTGTCGGTCCGGGAAATATTGTAGACACTGAAAGTGACGATGGTGAAGCTCACAAAAATTCCGAACGTAAGTTTTTTATTTAATTATAATTTAGAAAATTAAATATAACGTTTCTTAATCAATAAGAAACGTAAAAGCAGCTTTTTTGACATTTTTTTTTAAAAAAAATGCAATTTTTATATTCGCCATTTTTGAAGATTCGTTCATTAGGAAAAATTTAGAATTTGTTGATATAAAGAAAAAACATTGATAAAAGTTTTTTTTTTTGTGACAAATGAATGAAATAATTGAAGGCAATTAATATTATTAATTAAAAGAAGCATTTTTCTCATTCTTTTTGTTTTTCGTGAAGAATTAGAAACAAATCCTAATTAGCGATGATAAAAATGCTGTTGAAGGAGTCTTGGGAAAACCGGGTTTAGGATCTATGCTTGAAAAAGTGATTCAGTGAGATCAATTGATATAATTATTTACGGAGAACTAAGCATTTATCAGGAAGCGCTTCTACTAAGAAAGAAGCAGCTGAGACTGCAATTTTCCTACTAAGGTTTTTTACTTAAAAAAAAAAAAATTCTATAATTTGCATGCTTATCTTCTACATACATCATCACTTACTTTATACCTTCAAGCTTAATCAAAGCATATTATTCATATTTATTAGAAAAAAGAAATTGAGATGAAACTGCTTGTAATGTATAAATAAATATATATTTATAAACTAATTCTATCAAAATGCAGTTTAAATAAATACGTTTTTTTATTTTAATATTTTAATATTAATATTAATAAATATTTTTAATATTTATTTTAATGCGGATAAATAATTTACTGAGATATTAACCATAGATTAATAATAGTAAATTCTATTTTAGTGTTTCCGAAAAATGAAAAAGACAAATTGATGTGTAATAATTGTAATAAAAAATAGAAATTAAAATACCGGTGTCTTTAAATATTGATAAAAATTAATGGAATACGTGTGTTATTGTTGTCAGAATTCTTGACTTTATTATTACTTGGGTTAATTAGCCGCGGCAACATCTGAATAATAATAATAAGTCATTTTTAGACATTAACTTCAAGGCATAAGTAACGCAAAACACCTGTCACTTGTTTTATCTCGAGGAACGTTCTCATTGTTTAAATAAGACTAATAATATACCATTCTGTGTCCTGCTTTTGTTTCTGTTATTCGTTTCATTTTTTATTAGAAAAATTCGAATTTTTAACTCAAAAGCACTTAAATTCGGAAATTTATTATAAATTAATGTAATTAAACTTAAATGAATTATAATTGTGCTTTATTGTGTTTGTTTAAAAAAATCAATGCATTTTAAAATACATGTTATTGAAACATAATTAATCAATCAAATATTTGTATTTTGTAAAATTACCGACAAACTGATCAGTTCAATTCCTTCTTTATCGACAATTGTACATTTATGTAGTTTCTGCTTCTGAATCCAGATGTCAGATTTGGTTAGTAAACTTTTTTTTTATTAATTATAAAGCAGAATATATTTTAATTATACTTTAATATATTAAGATAAATAATATAAAATTAAAAAAAAAATCATTAAAATTTGAAAAAATAATTTAAAAAATTACATAATTTATTTTAAATAAAGAAAAGTTTAAGAAAAATTAATAGAAAATAATTAAAAATAAAATAATTTAAATTTGAGAACAAAAATTTAAAATCTTAAAAATAAATTTAAAAAAATTAAATAAGAAATAATGAAAAATTAGAGAAACTATTTAAAAAATAAGGTAAATAATATAAAATTAAAAAAAAACCTTTAAAATTTGAGAAAATAATTGAAAAAATTACATACTTTATTTTAAATGAAGAAAAGTTAAAGAAAAATTAAAAGAAATACTTAAATCTTTCAGAAATTCATTGAAGAAAAAACAAAATAATAAAAAATTAGAGAAAATAAGTAAAAAAATATAAAGATTATTTAAAATTGAGGAGAACAATTTTTAAATGAAATAAAATAATTAAAATCTTTTTGGAAATTATGAAATAGAACGAAAGTAATCCAAAATTGAAGAAAATAATATAAATAATTGAAAATTGAATGAAATAATGGAAATGTCAGAAAAGTAGTTTGAAATATTTCAAATAATGAAACAAATTAAAAAATTAAAAATTTAAGGAAATAAATGTTAAAAAATAATCGAAAAAATGATTTTAAATTTTGAAACTTGAAATAAATAATTGAAGTGTGATCCAAACAATGATATGTTGTAAAAAATAAATGACATTTGAGTGAAATAATTGAAAAAATTACAGAAATTTTTTTAAATAAAAAAATAATTAAAGTTTTGAAAATCAATTAAAAGAAATAAGAACAACTAAAATTTGAGAAAAGAATTGAAAAAAGCTAAAAATAATTGAAATTCACGATAATTAATAAAAAAAAAATTGGAAATTATGAAAACAAATTAAAGTGCCTAATTTTAAATTGAAGAAAATAATTAAAATTTTAGAAAAATACTTAAAAATCTTAGAAAATAATTTAAAAAATGAGAAAGATAATTAAAATCGAGGACAATAATTAAAAAATGATCAAATTAATTCAAAATTGAAAAAAATAATTGAAATTTTCTGAAGATAATTTACATATAAAAAATTGAAAATAGAAAAAAAAAATTTCAGTGAAATAATTGAAAACATCAAATGAAATAGGTTTAAAAAAAGAAGATAATTACGAAATTACTTAACATTTTTTAACTAAAGAGAATAATTAAAAAGTCGGAAAAATAATTGAAAATTGATGAAAATAATTAAAATTTTAGAAAAATACTTAAAAATTTTAGAAAATAATTTGAGAAAATGAGAATAATAATTAACAATCAAAGAAATTAATAATTGAATAATTATAAAATTAACTCAAAACTGGAAAAATGCTAAAAATAATTTAAGATTGTGAAAAATAATTGAAATATGATGAAAATAATTTAAATTTGATGTATTGAAAACAGTAAATAAAATTTGAGAGAAATAATTTTAAAAAAACACACAATATGTGTTTAAAAAAATTAAATAATTACAAAACTTAAACATTTCTTTAAAGATGATGAGTAAAAAATTGCATAAATAATCGAAAACTGTTGAAAATAATTGAAATTTCAGATAAATAAATGCATTTTTTGACAATTATGCAAAAATAATTAAAATAATTAGAAATGGAAGAAAATAATAGAAAAAATGCAGAATTTAGTTTTCAGCATTAGAAAATAATTAAAAAATTGTTTAAAATACGGAAAATTGATGACAATAATCTAAATTTGAGATAACTGAAAATTTCGGAACTAATTTGAAAAATACTGAAAATATTGAAAGATGAAGTAAATAAGTGCAAAATAATAGAAAAAAAATATTTAAAAGCTCAGGAAACTAATTAAGAAATTAAGAAAATTATTTCAAATTAAAAATAATAATTGCTAAATGAAGATAATAATGGTAAATTATCTAAATAATAAATAATATAATAAATAATTAAATTGATTTAATGACGGGGGACAAATAATTAAAATTACAAAAATTGAACAAATGATTTTTAAATTTGAAACTTGAAATAAATAATTGAAATGTTATCTAAACAATGATAAATTGTAAAAAATAAATGACATTTGAGTGAAAGACTTAAAAAAATTACAGAATTGGAGAAAAGAATTGAAAAATGCTAGAGAAAATTGAAATTTACGATAATTAATAAAAAAAAAATTGGAAATTCTGAAAACAAATGAAAGTGCCTAATTATAAATTAAAGAAAATAATTGAAATTTTAGAAAAATACTTAAAAATCTTAGAAAATAATTTTAGAAAATGAGAAAAATAATTAAAATCGAGGAAAATAATTAAAAAATAATAAAATGAATTCAGAATTAAAAAAAATAATTGAAATATGCTGAATTAATTATTATTAATTAATTTTATCCACTTAATTTATCACTGATCGACTATAGGTACTGATCGAGTATAGGTACCGTTACCTTATGTGTTTAAAAAAAGAAAATAATTACAAAACTTAAAAAAAAAAAATTTAAAGAGAATAAATAAAAAATCGCAAAAATAATCGAAAACTGTTGAAAATAATTGAAATTTTAGATAAATAAATGCAATTTTTGAAAATTATGCAAAAATAGTTAAAATAATTAGAAATTGAAGAAAATAATAGAAAAAATGCTGAATTTATTTTTCAGCATTAGAAAATAATTGAAAAATCGTTTAAAACATGGAAAATTGATGACAATAATCTAAATTTGATATGATAACTGAAAATTTTGGAACTTCTTGAAAAATAATGAAAATATTAAAAGATGGAGAAAATAATTGCAAAATAATAGAAAGAAATGAAAATTGAACAAAATAATTATTTGAAATATTTGAAAGTTCAGGAAATTAATTTAAAAAATATAAAAATGATTAAGAATTGAAAATAAGAATTGCAAAATGACAAAATTAATGATAAATTAAAAAACCTGATTTAAATTTGCGACGAATAATATAAAAATTATTAATAAATAATTAAGTTGATTTAATGGCGAGGGAAAAATAATTAAAATTAGAAAAGTGATTGAAAAAACTTAACAAAATTTGAAGAAATTTAAAGAAAGTAAATTTAAAAATTAGATAAACAATTTAAAATAATTAGAAGTTGCAGAAAATAATTAAAAAATGATAAAAATAGTACAAAATTGTAGTTTAAGTAATTTAAATCATAACAGCAAAGAATATTTAAAAATTGACGAAATTTTTAAATTACTTCAAATTTAGTACTTTTGAAACGTGAATTAATTGAACTTTTAGTCAATGCAAGTTCACATTAACTGAGGTTTGAAGAAATTAAAATTGCTATAAATTTAAAATTTAAAAACATTTTAAAAAAGGTGAAATATGATTTAAATTTTTTAATTTAAAAAGAAAAAAACATCCAGTGACAAATTTTAGATGTGGACAGAATGAATGGATGAATTAATCATTTTCTTCAATTTTTAATTAATTTCGGACTTCATTCCTCAATTGAATTAAATTCCTAAATTTTCAATTATTTATCTCATTTTTCAATTATTTTTTTCAACTTTCATTTTCCTTTCTCTTTTTGAAATTATTTTCTCCACCTTTTAATTTGATATATTAATTATTTTTCAATTAATTTCTTAAATTTTTATTTATTATCTCAAATCTAGGTTAATGTATATACACTTTTCAATGTTTTAATCATTTTCCAATTATGTTTCTCAAATTTCAAATAATTTCGTGAATTTTTAATTATTTTTTTTTTTAATTTGCAATGATTTTCACAAATTTTATATTATTTTGAGTATTTGTTGATTAATTAAAAAAATTGGATTATTTATCTGAAATTTCCATTATTTTCGTTAATAGATCTTCGATTATTTCTATAATGTTGTAATTATTTTCCTGAATTTAAAATTCTTGAAATCATTTTGTAATACGGTACTTTCTTTTACTTCACAAATATTCTGTATTTTTTAAAATTATTTTTCTAAAATTGCAATTAATATCTACAAATTTCAACTATTCTTATCATTTCTAAAAAAATTTTCTTCAATGTTCTCATTATTTTTCAATTTTCCCCTCAATTTTAAATTCAATATTTCCGCAGGTTCCAATTTTTTTCTCTAATTTTTTCAAATAAACCTTTTTTAGTTTTAATTTTTCCCTTTAATAGTTAGTTTCATTATTTTTTAATTAACTTTCAATTTTTTTCGTCATTTTTCAATTATTTTTACAAAATATGATTTTTCTTTTTTAAATTGTAATTTTTCTTTAAATTATAATTGATTTCTTCAATATCGAATTATTAATGTCAATTTGTAATAAATAAATAAAATAAATAATTTTCAATATTAAAAAACTTGTTTCATCCTTTATCAATTTTTATTAAATTTTTATTTATTGTTTTTGTATTTTGGTTGTATTTTTCAATTATTTAAAAATGTAAACGATATTCTTTGATTTTCAATCTATATCAAATAAATTCTGAAATTTACTCAATTTTTTTCGGATATTTTCATAATTAACTTTAATTTCAAATTATTTATTTCCTATTTCAATTATTAAATTCTTCAATTTTAAATTATTTCTATCATTTTTCAATTATTTCTTGTCAGAATGAATGGATGAATTAATTAATTAAACTTGTAAATTATTATATATAATTGAGGCCCTATTTTCTTTTTTGCCCCGGGGCCCTTGCCCTCTCAGTGATGTAAATAATTAAAAAAAAACTCGTAATTTTTGTTAAATTTTAAAAATCAGAATCCAAATTTTTAAAACCAAGTCAACATTTTGTCAAATTAAGCTGCAAAAGATGAAGAAACTGGATACAAATCATTATTCGTGAAATGATCTTGGAAATTTCAAGATTTACCTTGACTTTGATTATGAGTCACATGAGAGCCTAGTTTACGTAGAATAAAAAGAAAATAAAGCAGGAATACTAAGTTCTTATTTGAAACTAAAGATTTACCGGATGCGATGTGCACAAGCTTCACTTATTTTTCATTCACTTGCCGGAATTGTTATTCTAGGCAGATTTTCAAGATATTCATCGTAATTGGAATTTTATTATAAACACTACTGCGAACTGAAAAATTGCTTTACATTCAACACAAAAAGCAAAAAAATTCCCTTTCGTGGGAAAAAAATCCAAGAATACAACTCGTGGAAAATTTAATAACAATAAAAATTAATATATGCGTTTAAGTTAATATAAAGTATATTATATACTATGTAGTATTAAATATATTATTGATGTAATAAATATATACAATAGTTATTATTTATAATAAAACAACAAATATAAATTTAATATAATATTAAACTTTAATTCATTGAATTATTTCCATCATTTATAATGATGACTCTTTCTCATAAAACGGATCCTTTTTCTTCACGTTCCACTTTCTGCGTAATTAAAAGTTGAGAGATTATAATAATTAATAGACGAGATAATGAGAATACATTGTATCTTATCTGAAAATCTCGAAGAATTATTATACTTTTAAAGATGTACAATACATGTTCAAATTAATCACATATTACTTTTAATATGATCTAAAAAATAACGAAAAAATCTATGTTTCCCATATTTTATTTTCGATAAAAGGGTTAAAGAAGTGGTATTTTTGAAATTAGGTAATCATACAATTGTAGTTGAAAGGCCAAAAATTAATTAATTAATTTTCATTTATTTCCTCAATTTTTTTTCCTATTTTCTTAATTTTTAATTATTTTTTACGATTTTAAATACAGTTGTTCAATTCGCAAATAATTTGCAACAGTTTTTTCTATAATTTTTTTAACTGTTTTGTTTAAATTTAATATTTATTGCTTAATTTTTCAAAACTGTTCTTTTCAATTGTGTAATTGCGTGTAGCTATTATAATCAGATTATAAGAATGTGTAAGTTTTAAATTTAAGTATAATGTTATATTTTAAATATGAAGGCGAATTTCGCAAAATTAAAAATACTGATTTAATTGTTCCAAAATTTGTGACCGGGAAATGACAGGGAATTTAATTTTATAAAAAAAGTGTCCACTCTGATTATTATATTATTATTAATGTTATTAATATTATTATTATTATTGTTATTATTATTTAATATTAAAAATCAATAGAGAAATATAAATACATAAAAAATAACTCAAACATTAAATTTGATACTTTGAGACATTGTCTGATCATAACAGTTTTTACTACTGATCATAATTTTCTATTTTAAAATACCATCAGTACGTTTACACCATCTATATAGAAATTTTATATCCTTTATTATTAGGATTTGAAATATATCCATAGATATGTATCATTTATTGTGAAATTGTACATTCTAGAGCATGTTTCTAATCGAAAATAATTATTCTGCTAAAGTTTGAATACAATTTTTTGTCCTTAGATTATTTACCATTTAAATTGTTCTCTCAGTACATAAAACGCAAATAATCATAAAATTCCAAGACAAAGTCACAAAAAAATAAATATACAATATTTTATGTTTCTCCAATGATAGCATTGCAAAATACATACTTGTTATCTTGAAATATAAATATTTAAACCGAAAATTAAAAAGACAAATTTGTTAAGTGCTTTTTTTTATAAATTTTGATAAATTCGTATTAATAATATTAAGAAACATGTTTTAAATTTATTAAAACTACTTTCTTTATCCAGAAAACAAAATTAGTTTATTATATAAAATTAGAATTTAAGGACCATATTTAATGCGCAACTAAACTATAAATTTCTAACACCTAATAAATAGTTTATTCGGGAGTTAATAACACTTATAAAAATAATTATATATAGATATTATGTGCCGTATTTATGAAGACCATGATTTATTACACTTGTTGCGTCTCAATAAACTCTAAATGTTAAAAATATACTTTACCTTTTTTTTTTATTAAAGCAGATAACTATTTTGTTATGTAAGTTTATCACCGTTTTATGTGAATTTAGAATATAATTAAATTTTACGATACAATTAAAATTCCAATCTTTCAAGAATGCTGGAATTACACTAATTTAGTTCTGCATCATTTTTCAAAATAATAGAACTTTTAGAGAAATCTTGTTCTAATTTTATAAAACTAAATATTATTTTTATTTATTCTTGTTCTAGTTTAAAAAAGGTGTTTTTCAATGCAATTTTTTTTCTCAATAACCTACTTTTTTGTATCAAAAATATTATTTAACGTCTGTTATTGAATTTATAAACTTTTCAGAATTAAAGCCATCAATAATTAAATTTGAAAAATAATAATAATAAATAATAAATAAAATAATAATGAAAAAAATTATATTGACTTCTTAGTTTTTTATAAAAAATAATTTCTGCAAAAAAGCCGTTTAGGACAAAAAAAGAGAATTATTCTCACATATCAATAATTAAAGTTAATGATTTAATTTTAAGTTTAATTTTCCTGAAAGTGGATTTAGCCTTCGAGGCAATATTAAATTGATTGATAAGACAAACATTATCATGACACATGGTTTTAATTTTAAATCATGATTGCTCTTTTCACGAAATACTCAATTTAAAAATCACTTCTTGTACATTTTTCTTTTTATTTAAGTTTTTAATTTTTAAATATATTCAAATGTATTTAAATATTTAAAATAAATATTTAAATTAATATTTTAAAATATTTTTCTTATTCTTTATCTATCTATTTATTTTTTTTTAATTGGGTCCAGTCACACATTTTAAAACAAATCTGGGTATATTAAAACAATTTTTTCTATAAAAAATCTTTCAACTTTATTGTTTAAACAGGAGGAGGCTTATTTGTAATCATATCTCGATATTCTTTAATCCACTGAGTGATAGCCTTTCTTTGAAAATCTCTAGCTTGTCTAACACTAAGAGAATCCTTACGATTTTCACTTCTTAATTCCAAATGATGCGCAGCATCCGGAATTATATAAGCTACTGCTGTCGAAGATACATTTTCTTTGACTCCACCTCCGGACCACGGATCCAATAATCCATTACTGTAATAAAAAAAATAAAAATAGTAATAATTTCACAAAATAAAATACCGGAAGTATTTTTAATAAAGTGGAAATATGAAAGAAAATCCGCAAAATTGATCCGAGTTGAAATAAAAAGGGTTTAAAACAATTGTATTTTACCCAAAGTTGTTGCGGACTAATTTTATAAAAGTGTGATAATTTATGAAACACTGCAACTTCACTTATTTAAAGTCTCGCTTATTTGAAGTCGCATTTATTTTAACAGTTCAAAGTCTCACTTATTTTAACTTGTCGATTAATCAAAAATAACTAACATTTTCATTGGTTGCTGAGAATTGGATCAGCCAATCAGAGAACTTCTCTATAAGTACATGGAAGTTAAAATAAGTGCGACTTTTGTCTCATGGATCTGCGTAGATGTCAAAAGTTTCAAAGTTTTATTTATAAGTTTTCTCATTTTTAAAGTACTTTTGTCCACTTTAAAGTATTTTTGTCAATTTTCAACTATTTTTGCGATTTAGAATTTAATATTTTCAAATATGAATTATTTTCTTCAGTCTTTTAATTTACTGTCATGAATATTTTAATTTATTACGTATACGTTTTCATTTTTTTTTTTCATTTTTCAATTATTTTTTTAACATTTTAATTATGTTCTTCAATCCTTAAATTAATGTCAGGAAATTAATGTGAGTTTCTTCCAATTTTAATTACTATTTACTTTTGTCATTACTCAAGTATTATTGTCATTTTTCAATTATTTTCTTCATGTTTCAATTATTTTTGTCATTTTAGAATTATTTTTTACAAATTTAAATTATTTTATTCACTTTTTTTTTATTATCATGAATCTTTAAATTTCTTACACCAGTTTTCAATCATTTTCTTCATTCTTTTTATTGTTGTCATAAATTTATTAATTTTTTATAACTTTTTTCAATTAGTTCTACAAATTTCAATTATTTTATTCAATTTTTGTTATTTTCATGAATTTCTAAATTTCTTGCACCAGTTTTCAATTATTCTCTTAAGATTTAAATAATTTTTTTTATTATTGTCATGAATTTATTAATTTTTTGCTACCTTTTAAATTATTTCCTACAAATTTCAATTACTTTCTTCAAACTTTAATTACTTTCTGCATATTTAAATTTTTTTTACAATTTTGATTTATTCTCTTCGAACTTACATAATTTTCTTTATTATTTTTATTAACGTCATGAATTATATTAATTTATTTTTTGCCTTTTTTAATTGTTTTCTACGAATTTCAATTATTTTCTTCAAACTTCAATCATTTTTTTCAATCATTTTATTATTGTCATGAATTTATTAATTTTTTATACCTTTTTAATTATTTTCAACAATTTTCAATTATTTTCTTCAAAGTTTAATTACTTTCTGCATATTTTAATTTTTTTTTTTAATTTTTGATTTACTCTCTTCAAATTTACATCATTTTCTTCATTATTTTTATTATTGTCATGAATTTATTTTTTTTTTTAACTTTTTTAATTATTTTCTACAAATTTTAATTATTTTCTTCAAACTTTAATTACTTTTTCATATTTAAATTTTTTTTTTGTCATCTTTGAATTATTTTTTTCTGTTTTATTATTGTCATGAATTTATTTTCTTTATGCCTTTTTAATTATTTTCTACAAATTTGAATTATTTACTTCAAACTTTAATTACTTTCTGCATATTTAAATTTTGTTAACATTTTAGAATTATTCTCTTCAAACTTCAAATATTTTCTTCATTCTTTTTTATCATTGTCATGAATTTATTAATTTTTTACACCTTTTTCAATTATTTTCTACAATTTTCAATTATTTACTTCAAACTTTAATTACTTTCTGCATATTTTAATTTATTTTTGTCATTTTCCTATTTTGTTTCAACTATAATTATTTTCATTAAAAGTTTAATTAATTTCTTCAACTTTAAATTATTTTTTCAAACCTTTAACATTTTTGTCAATTTTTCAATTATAATCTATAAATTTTTTACTTTTACCCAAGATTTCAATTATTTATGTCACTATTCAATTAGTTTTTTAACATTTTAATTGTTCTGTCAATTTTTCAAGTATTGTCTTTAAATTTTTAAATTTTTACACTAATTTTCAATTACTTTGGTAATTTCTTAATTGTTTTTTTTTTCAAATTACAATTATTTTTGTCATTATTAAAATATTTTTGGCATTTTTGAAATATTTTCTCTAAATTTCATTTTTCTTAATCTTTTTATTATTGTCATGAATTTATTAAACTTTTACATTAGTTTACATTTATTTATGTCCTTATTCAATTTGTTTCTTTTTCAATTATTTTATACAATTTTTCAATTAATCTATTAAATTTTCTACTGCATTCTTGAATTATATTTCTTATTTTTCATTTACTTTTTTTTCAACTTTTTGTTAATTTTGTCATTTTTCAACTGTTTTTCTTATAAATAAATTTTTTATGAAATTTTTTAATTATTTTCTTCAAGTTTCAATTATTTTCTTAAAACTTCTTTAATTTTTTCAATTTTTCAACTATTGTCTAAAAAAATTTATTTTCCAAAAGATTTCAATTATTTATATGTCATTAAATTAGTTTCTTTCCATTTTAATTATTTCGTCAATATCTCAATTATTGTACTAAAAATTTTAATTTTTTACACCAGTCTTAAATACAGTTTTTCAAATCTGAAATATTTTTGTCATTCTTCAATTATTTTCTTATAGTTCTGTCATCTTACTACTTTTTTTTTAAATTTGAATTATTTTTATCATTTTTCAATTATTTTCATCACATTTTAATTATTTCGTCAATATCTCAATTATTGTACTAAAAATTTAATTTTTGACACCAATCTCCAATTATTTTTCTCAAACTTTAATTATTTCGGTCATTCTTCAATTATTTTTTAAACTTTTCAATTATATTCTTCAAATTTCAATTATTTCGTTTTAATTTTTTTTTTTTTTTTTTCATTAGATTTGTCATTGTACAATTTTTTTTCAAATTTGAATTATTTTTGTCATGTTTGAATTATTTTCTTACCATTTTAATTATTGTTTCATTATCTCAACTATTGTTTTCAAAATTTTAATTTTTTACACCAGCTAAATTTAATTTTTTTCAACTTTTATTTATTTTTGTCAATTTTCAATTATTTTTGAAACTTTTTAGTTATTCTCTTAACATTTTAATTATTTCGTCAATATCTGAATTATTCTACTCAAAAGTTTAATTTTTTACACCTAGCGTAATTATTTTTTTCAAATCTTAATTATTTTTGTCATTTGTCAATTATTTTCTTCAAATTTTAATTATTTCGCTTCAATTTTACAATTGTTGTCTTTATTTTTTATGTTAAATCAATTTTTTAATTAATTTAATCAGTTCACAATTTTCTTTCCAATTTTAATTATTATTGTCATTTTTCATCTAACTTTCTATTGTTTACTCACTTTTTTTACTTATAAAAACTCACTATTTACACACTTTTTTAAATTAAAAAACCACTTTTTTTTACTATTTTCATTCTGCAAGTCCACTGGCAGCCCTGAAGATTTCAATAATAAATATCACAAATTTTCAGATTTTTCTAAAATTAGTCAGCAACGACTTTGGATGAAATATAATGATTCGACTCAAGAGTCTAAATCAAAAAAATTGAGTAAAAATTCTTTTAAATGATAATTTGGAAAAATTGAATTTTACCTGAAAACAATGTTTGACGCTGTTGAGAGATCGGAACATCCGTACATTTTGCAAGCTCTGTTAGGCTGGGGCCGAACTTTAAAAGCTCTGTAGCAACTTTCACTGAACTTTTCTTCATTCCACGCGTACGGTTCAAACATGTCTGTGATCCCATTTGTGCAAAGAGGCATTACCATCTCGGTACATGCCTGATAAGTCCAGAAAAATGCTCCTAATTGTGGCGTAGCATCCTCAATTCCATTACATTTAATCTGACCAGTAAAATTTGTAAAAACACTTATTGCTTTAAAAAGAGAAAGCAGCAATGGTTTTTCTGCAAGTGTCGCATTTGTAAGATGTTTGCACGTCTCCTAAACAAATTAAAAAAATTATTATTTCAACTTTGTGCAGATAAATTTTTGTGACCTCAAGGCACTTCTGAAAAAAGTTATAAGGGAGAACCGGACAAAATGCCTGTTTAAAAATTTAGAGTAAAAAAAAAATATTTAATGATATTTTTGGAAAATATAAACTGTCACACATGAATATAAAAACCTTTAAATAGGTTTTAATAGGAAATTAATAATAAATTTAATTAATAAATTTAATTAATAAACCTTTAATAGGAATTAAATAAGATAATTATTTAAAGAGTTTATTTTAGATAACACGGAATAAATTATTTTTAAAAAAATCCTAGTTGTATTTATATTTTTGCCAAAACTATAAAAATAGTTTCCCAAATTGTAACTATAACTAGATTCAAAATGGAATTAAATAATTACTACATCAGATAAATAGTTTAAATTTTGGAAAATATAAAAAAAAATTGAAAATAATTTAAAATTTGAAGAAAAATATTTTAAAATCTTAGAAAATAATTTTAAAAAATGTGCATAATTAAAAATCGGGGAAAATAATTGAAAAATGATTATCATTTTGAAATTTAAAGAAAATAATTGAAATATGACAAAAACAGTAATGGTGAGTTAAAAAAAATAAATGAAATTTGAAATAAATAATTGAAAAAATCGCAGAATTCTTTTTTCAAATACAAAAAAAAATAATTGAAAATTATAAAAGAATGAAAATTATTAGAAATTGGAGAAAATAATAGAAAAAGTACAGAATTTATTTTTAAGCAAAAGAAAATAATTGAAAAATTGTTTAATAAATTCGAAAATTGAAGACAATAATCTAAATTTGAGATAATAACTGAAAATTTAGGAAATTGATTTAAAAATATTTAAAATAATTGGAAAATGATAAAAAGGAATTAACATTGAAAAAAAATAATTGAAAATTGGGATTATTATTTGAAAGTTTTGGATATTAATTCAGAAATAATTAAAATAAATAAAATTTTAATTAGAATTTTTTAATAAAAAAAAAATAGCAATGTTAATTCGATTTACGGTAGAACACTCTTAAAAAATATTCTTAATAATTTTTTTACTACTCACAAAAATAGGATTAGCAGGCAATGGTGTTAAGAAATTGGTTTCGTATGGATAATTCACCATTGCTAAATAATTATAAATACTCTCCAGCCAATTTTTCAGACTAGAAACATCATTAGCATTTGTCAGTGGTTTACAAAGATTCCAATTTTCTGATAACCACTTCATCCCTTCATCTGAAATAATAAAATTTTTTTTTAACAATTTTTTTAAAAAAAAAAAAATTTTTTTTTACCTACAATAAATTTAAATCAGAAAACTTCAAAATCTGTCTGGAATATATAAAAACCGGGAATTCGTCAAAATTACCAAAAAATCGTGAATAAATTGAGAAAATTTCAATTTTAATAATATTTTGAAAAATTTTACTAATTTAAGGATGATTAGAAAATGAACTTGAAATTTTTTTCTATGAAGAAAGTAAAAAAAATTGTATTAAATTTTTATATTTTCGTGTCATTATAATTTAAATTCCAAATGTCAATTAACTCAAATTTTAATTTATTCAAACTTTTAAATTTCGATTAATCCAAATTTTAATGAACATTTTATTTTAAAATTAAAATTAAAACTTTTATCTTATAATTTACTTTTTTTTATTTTTTAGTAGATTCTTTCAAAAATTTTTAT
This sequence comes from Ganaspis brasiliensis, assembly GCA_037103525.1. NCBI lineage: Eukaryota > Metazoa > Arthropoda > Insecta > Hymenoptera > Figitidae > Ganaspis > Ganaspis brasiliensis. The sequence continues at coordinate 1,233,699 of JAZKLR010000082.1, forward strand.
TTTCCCATTTTTTCATAATTTGTTAGTAAAAAAAAATTTTCATTTTCTTCCAACACATTTATTTCATTTGCTTCTTCTTTGACAAATTTTTTTATCATTTCTCGCGTTTTAATTAATTTTTAAATTTTATCATAATTTTTCTATACCTTAGAAATATATATTCCCTTGTTTAAAATATGAAATTGTAAAATTGTTATCCTGTAATTTCGATTTTTTGTAAACATTTATTTGATACTTTATCTACATTTTTTTATAATTTGTGAATTTCCTAAGAAGATTGTCTTAATTTTCTACTTTTTTAAAAACTTATTATTTTTTTCATTTTATGTTTCCAACATCGTTCCTCTATTTCTCAGAATTTTTTCCTTTTAAAATCTGACTTTTTTAAGATTTCAAAAAATTAATTCAAGGTTCTTTTCTTCAATTTTTAGAATAATTCCCTAATTTTTCTAATTTTTAAAATGTTCGACTCCTTAACCTTTTCCATTTATCTTCTTATTTATTTCCTAATTTATAAGAGAATGTTCGTAAATATTTACATTTTTAAAAAATATTTTCTACATTCTTATATATTTTTTGGCATATTTTTCATTCTTGTGCAGTTTTTAAAATTTTTCTCTATTTTTTTTTAATCACATTTCATAACTTTATTTATTTAAAAGAATTTTCTCTCTTTTTTTATGTGGACCGTTTTCTTATCTTTTTACATTTTTATATTTTGTTTTTAAAAATTTTGTTTGCGTTTCTTTTTCTAAATTTTCTTAATTTTGCGTTGGATTAAAATTTTCTTTTGTAATTTTCTCATTTATTCACAATTTGTTTGATTTTGATTAAATATTTTATCAATTTTTGATTATAACTTATTAAACGTTCTCAGTATAAACAACAAACTACATAAAAAATAAACATTTGTGTAGAGTGAAATTCCGAAAAGCCGGCAAATTTCAATTTCATGGTAAAAAACTTAAAAAACTACCATAATAATTCACAGTTTTTTGCTATTATCTCAAAAAATATTTAAAATCTCAAAAAATATTTCAGACAAAAGTTGCAGATCTTATAAAAATACACATTTTATGCTTTATACATTTTTTACTAAAAGTCAATAGTTTTCTGAAAAAGTACAAAAAAACGTCAACCGCCATGAAAATAGCCGATAGGTATATTATTCCTGAACAATAGTCTGGTAAACTGAAAAATATGCCACGTAACTTGATTTAAAAACAGTTTTCACCTTTTATATCACCCTGTATCCGTTTAAAAAAAAACTTCACTTCTTAAGGCACTTTTACCCCACGGTAACAAGTTTTTGCATATTTCTGTGAAACTATTCACTTTCATGAAAAAATTAATACTACATAAAATGTGTATTTTTGTCAGATCTACAACCTTTGTCGAAAACATTTTTCGAAATTTTGAATATTTAATGAGATAACAGCAAAAAAACAGTTTTTGGAACTTTAACCCCGAATTTTATGTAAGTAAGAACAATTTTTAAATAAATAAATCGTATTTCTTAAAACAAAATAATGATTTTTATCAGCTCTGTTTTTTAGTATATATGTAAAAAAAAGTATTTCGATAAAAGTTCAGAATCCTTACCAGTGGATGTAATATTTGCTATGGTATCCCAAGATTTTTGAATGAGAACCGGACAAGTAGCATTCGCATTTTTAAAACCGTTTGTCACTATTTTTGCAAATTCCTCGCAATTTGTGTGTCCTGTAAACTGTAAAATGGGCGCTGATGATGAAATTGCCCTGAAAAATTATTTGTTGATTTAAAAAACTTAGGTGCATAAAATCCGTGTAAATAAAATTAAAAAAAATTAAAATTATTGCCTGGAACTTAAAAAATAAAGTCTCCTTTTGAGCATTGAAGAATCCGAAAATGTCTATAAAATATTTCATGTCTGTCTGTCCGTCTGTCCGCTTGCTTGTCTGTCTGTTTATCTGTCTATCTGTCTGTCTGTCTGTCTATCTGTCCGTCTGTTTGTCTGTATCTCTGTCTTTCTGTTTATCTGTCCGCCTGTCTGTCCGGTTGTCTCTTTTTCTATCTGTCTGTCTACCTGTGTATCTGTCCGTCTGTTTGTCTGTCCATCTATCTGTCTGTCTGTCTATCTGTCCAACTGTCTGTCCGGTTGTATATCTGTCCGTCTGTTTGTCTATGTGTCTATCTATCCTCCTGTCTGTTTAACTGTCTTTCTATCCGTCTGTTTGTCTGTATCTCTGTCTGTCTATCTGTTCGCCTGTCTGTCCGGTTGTCTCTTTGTCTATCTGTCTGTCTACCTGTGTATCTGTCCGTCTGTTTGTCTGTCTATCTATCTGTATGTCTATCTATCTGTCCGCCTTTCTGTACGGTTGTCTGTTTGTCTGTCTGTTTATCTGTCTGTCCGTCTATTTGTCTGTCTGTCTGTCTATCTGTCTGTCTGACTATCTATCTGTCCGCCTGCCTGTCCGTTTGTTTGTCTGTCTGTCTGTCCGTTTATATGTCTGTTTATCTGTCTGTTTATCTGCCTGTTTGTCTGTCTATTTGTCTGTCTGTCTATCTATCCGTCTATCTGTGTATCTGTCCGTCTGTTTGTCTGTCTGTCTATCTGTCTGTCTGTCTGTCTATCTATCGCCTGTCTGTCCGGTTGTCTGTCTGTCCGTCTGTTTGTCTGTGTGTCTATCTGTCCTCCTGTCTGTCCGTTTGTTTGTCTTTCTATCTGACCGTCTGTTTGTCTGTCTGTTTATCTGTTTGTCTAATATCTATCCGTCCCTCTGTATGTCTGTCTGTCTGTCCGCCTTTCTGTACGGTTGTCTGTTTGTCTGTCTGTTTATCTGTCTGTCCGTCTATTTGTCTGTCTGTCTGTCTATCTGTCTGTCTGACTATCTATCTGTCCGCCTGCCTGTCCGTTTGTTTGTCTGTCTGTCTGTCCGTTTATATGTCTGTTTATCTGTCTGTTTATCTGCCTGTTTGTCTGTCTATTTGTCTGTCTGTCTATCTATCCGTCTATCTGTCTGTCTGTCCATCTGTTTGTCTGGCTCTCTATATGTCCGTCTGCCAGTCTATCCGCCTGTTTGTCTGACTGTCTGTCCGTTTGTCTGTTCGTCTATCTGCTGTTTATCTGTCTATCTGTATGTCTGTCTATCTATCTATCTGCCTGTCTGTCTGTATGTCTGTCCGTCTGTCGGTCTATCTATCCGCCTGTCTGTCCGGTTGTCTATTTGTCTGTCTATCTGTCCATCTGTTTGTTTGTCTGTCTATCTGTCTGTCTGTCTATCTATCTATCTATCTATCTGTCTGCCTGTCAGTCTGTCTACCTGTCTGTCTTTCTGTCTGTCTATTTAATTTCATACAGTTTTTAATTCACAAAATATACAAACCCATTTACAATATGTGGATATTTCATACGAAACCAAGCACTAAGCATGCCACCATAAGAACCTCCAAAAACAATAACCGGACTGTTCTGCATATTTGGCTTAGTTTTTAAATACAAAATTAAATCCACAAAATCTGCCAAAGCTTGTTGTGAATTTAAATATCCCATGTATTTTGGATCCGTGTAAAAAGTCTGATTTTCAAAAGGCATTGATTTTCCGTAATAACGATGCTCTGCGAATACCAACAGAGCATCAAAATCTGTTGCTATGTCCCACATAAAACCCTAAAAAATAAATTTTGTTTAGATTATATTATGCAAAAGAGATAAATAAGATTTTTGTTTTAGTTTTATTCATTCTTAGACTCAGCTCGTTTACACCGTCATTTTAAAAGTAAACTTTTTTATCTTGATCTGCAGTTCTTGAAAGCGGTAAATTATATCGTATATTTTAATACTTTCTTTAATTAAGCAATTTTATAAAAATCAAAATTTAATAAAAAAAACCCATCACTTACCGTGTTTTGCGCAAAAACTTCGATAAATCCTTCATTTCCTGTATAAAAAAAAATTGGAGCATCTTTTCCTTGGTGCCAAGTGTCATTTATCAGATATCTTATTTTAAATTTGTCATTCAATGAAAAACTGAAGTGATCCAACTATTGATCAAAATTAGACAGAAAAAGTTACAGATTATAATGAAAATTAACAATTAAATAAAACGATTATAATAATTTTAAATTATATATTAACAAATTTCAAATACTTCTCTGAAATACTTTTTCTCATTAAATTTCGTTTAAAACATATTTTCACTCTACTCACCGGTACTTCGAAAAATTCAGTTTTATACTGATATATCGTGGAACTATCATTTTTAATCGAGCGTGACAAAAGCAGTGAATCCGAGAAAATAGGATGTTTAAAACTAATTGTTTGAATGGAAAAGAATGAGAAAATTATAAACGCGCTACAATAAATCTTCATTTTCACAAGCAATTGATCACCTCACAACTTAATTATAACTGTTAGAACATAATGAACCTTTCAACATTTTCTACTTAATCTCACTCTCTCTTTTTTTTTATATTAAAAAATGTGCGCGTATCAGAAATGCAAATAAAATTGTGATTGTTACCAGGCGATTGTAATTATCTGGAAATGATAAGATTTGACTGATAAAAAAAATTCAGTTCCTATTATCTTTACGTTTGTAAATATATATTACATATATATTTTTTTTAATATTTGTTTATTTATTTAATAATGTACTTTTTTACCGTACTTCTTTCTTTGAAAAAAAAAAGAAAATTCTCGATTTGAATCTTTTGCGTTACTTTTTAAGATGTTTTTCCTATAGATAAGAATACTTCGAATTTTCTCAACATTTTTGTACCTTATTTAACTCCTTACATCATACGAGAAAAAATTACGCCAATATATGATCGTAAATTTTTATGATTCGGAGAAATAATCTGTGAACGTAAAAATTTTTTTTTTATATATAAAATTTTAGAAAGATCGGATTTTGGTATTTTAATAAATTTTTCAAAATTCCCATAACTGGTTCAAATCAAATAAGTTATTGAATTAATTTTTTTGCGCGCAAAACTGCAGAGAGAAAGGATGATTGCACTTTATGTGATAAGGTCGTATATTTCTCTTTGCGCTCAAGTATCAGCGTAATAATAAAAATAATATTACTCGATAAAATAAGGCTACAAACTCATAAAAGCATTTGCATTTTACATTATAAGAAAAACATGCTATTCTTTAACACCTGCCACTAAACTCTTACTTGATGACCTTAACCTTAAATTTTATTTATTTTATTTACGTATCTGCTTTATTTTATAAATTGTTAACCTTTGTAAATGATAAAAAATATGTTCAACCTAATAAATAAACAAGAAATCTTTTTTTTCTTTTTATTTATTTATTTTTTTAATAAAATTTGTTTATTTAAGGAACGAACTAATTTGACAGACTCTAATTTCATTCATACTGTAACTAAATGATTCATGTAATGTCTCTCATTCGTGATGCTTTGAAACAAAAACATACAATTATCTCGTGTTTATAAGTACTTCACTTGTTACTTCCCACTTAGCGTATTATAAATAAGTTCTTCCGTTAAGAGAAAAAAAAAAAAAAAAACAATACACACTTTAACCATTTTCTGTCATGCTGTTTCCATATTTACACAACATTGTGTAAATTTGACGTAAAGTAATTTGTGATATTGTCAATTACACCTGTTGTTCGCATTATCCTTTTTGAATGATTAATAGCTTGAATTAATTTATATTTTTTATTTTTTGAACCAACAATTGAATATCTCATTATAGATTAATTGTTAGAGTAAAAAAACTTTTTTCAAATCTAAAAATTGAAATTAAAACTTTCTTAATTCAATTGACTTTTTTTACGTATTGTTACATTATTTACTTTCATTTTAAAAAACTTTTTTTTTTTATTTCTTTATTTTACAACCAATTTTCTGGCCATTTTCCACCAACTTTGAACGCCATCATAGTACTAAAAATCATGCTCTAAAATTCTTTGTCTTTAACTTCAGAGTCGAAAGGATTTCCGCATAAATTTAATTGCATCATCCAATGAAAAGCCAATCTTACGACTTCCTAGATTCGGTAATTTATCGCTTAAATGATTTCTGGATTGTTGCAAACTCATATTCACTATATAGTGACGATGAAATAAATTCTTTCGCGTAAAATATTCATAAAAATGAGTTACATTTTTCAAACTCGGGAAAATAAGATCTTGTATACTTTCTATATATATATATATATATGAATGTATGTATATATATCTCATCTTGTAATTGACCGTAAAGCTGAATCGATCAAATCTAATTACAAATAATTTCGCTCAATGTCTTTATTATCCAATTTAAACGAAAATTATTATTATTTTATAATCTGCGCATCTTGCGGGAAAATCCAATTTTCTAGAATAAAATTATTGAGCATTAAGTTGAATCTTAAAATTAGTAAATTGATAAATAATTGAGGAATTTAATTTTTTTAATGGATTTGCGCATTTGGTTTTGAAAATTTTTATGACTTCCCCCTCTATTGTATATTGAGTTGAAAAATTATTATTGACATTTTTTTATTCTAGACTTTACATATATTACAAAATTGAAAAGATTAAGAATCTTTTAAGCAAGAGTAAAATTTACTAAATCAATAATCATTTTCAAATTTTAATTATTTTCTTTTGTCATTTCAGTTGTCTATAATAATAAATTAACAACTTTCTAAAATATTTTTAAATTATTTTCTTAATTTTGAAAAAATTATTTCCAGTATTTTTCCATTTTTTTCCCAATTTTAAAACTCAGTTTCAATAAATTATCATTATATATTCTTCTTAAATTATTCTTTTTTACTATTAAATTTTTTTCCTCAATCATGAATTAGAATTTTTATTTTATTTATTAAAATTATTCTCATTTATTTTCAGTATCATTTTTCATTTATCGATTATTATTTTCATAAATTGAAAAATAATTTCTTTAAATTACAATTATTATATTCTCCCATTCATTTGATGAACGAATGAAAATTTAGTAATTAATAGGTATTTTTCAATACTTTTGATAAGATTTTAATTATTCCAGGATTTTTCATTTATTTTACCATTTTTCAAATAATTGACTCATTTTTAAATTATTGTGAAAATAATTTCATGAATTGTTCATTATTTTCTTAATTTTTAAATTATATTTCCAATTTTCTATTGTTTTTATACTTTTTTTTAAATTAATTTTTCAAAGTTCAAATTAATTTCATTATTTTTCAATTAATGTCATAAACTTCCAATTTTTTATGTCCAATTTCAAATAGGTATTTTCTTTATTTTTCATTTTCTTCAAACTAATTTTTCAATTAATTGCCTTCATTTTTAATTCTGTTTATATTTTATAATTATAATTATCAATTATTAATAATTTTTATTATTTTTCAATTTCTTCTCGAATTTTCAATTATTTTAATCATTTTTCAATATAACCTCCAATTTTCAAGTATTTTCATTATTTTTTAATTAATTTCTTAAACTTTCAATTATTAATGTCAAATATCAATTATTTACTTCAATTTTTAAATATTAACATAATTTTTCCATTATAATTTTTAATTTTTTCAATATTTTTCATTAATTTCAAGGATTGTTAATTATTTTTATTATTTTTTAAATATTTGTCTCAATTTTTGATTTTTTTATTATTTAAATTTTTTGTTTTAACTTTATGAATTGTTAATTATTTTTATCATTTTGCAATTAATTGTCCCCTTTTTAAATTTCTTGATTATTTTCTTAAATTTTAAATCGTTTTTATTATTTTTAAATTCATTTCTCCAATTTTATATTATTATTTTTTTTAATTAATGTCATAAACTTCCAATAATTTACGTCGAGTTTCAATCAGTTTCTTTAATTTTTATTATTTAAACTCATTTTTCAATTATTTGCCTTCATTTTTAATTTTGTTTAATTTTTTTTAATTATAATTATCAATTATTAATAATTTTTATTATTTTTCAATTTTTTCTCCAATTTTCAATTATTTGACTTCATTTTTAATTTTGTTGATATTTTTTTAATTATAATTATCAATTATTAATAATTTTTATTATTTTTCAATTTTTTCTTCAATTTTCAATTATTTTAATCGATTTTCAATATAATTTCCAATTTTAAATTCTATACATTATTTTTTAATCAGGTTCTTAAACTTTCAATTATTTATGTCAAATATCAATTATTTACTTCCATTTTCAATTTTTGAACATAAATTTTCCATTAATTTTTCCAATTTTTAACTTTTTCGTTATATTCCATTGATTTTATGAATTTATTATTTATTATTAATTTATTATTTTTATTATTTTTCAAAGATTTGTCTCAATTTTTAATTTTTTTTCAATTTCATGAATTCTTAACTATTTTTATCGTTTTGCAATTAATTGTCCCATTTTTAGATTTCTTAATTATTTTATTGAATTTCCAATCGTTTTTATCATTTTTAAATTAATTTCTCTAATTTCATATTATTATTTTTTCTTTTTTATTATAGTCATAAACTTCCAATAATTCACGTGGAATTTCAATTAGTTTCATCAATTTTAATTTTGTTTATATTTTTTAAATTATAATTAACAATTATTATTAATTTATTATTTTTATTACTTTTCAAATATTTGTCTCAATTTTTAATTTTATCATTATTTAATTTTTTTTCAATTTCATGAGTTCTTAACTATTTTTATCATTTTGCAATTAATTGTCCCATTTTTAAATTTCTTAATTATTTTATTGAATTTCCAATCGTTTTTATAATTTTTAAATTAATTTCTCTAATTTCATATTATTATTATTTTTTTTTTTTTAATTATAGTCATAAACTTCCAATAATTCATGTCGAATTTAAATTAGTTTCATCAATTTTAATTTTGTTTATATTTTTTAAATTATAATTAACAATTATTATTAATTTGTACTATTTTTTAACTTTTATCTCCAATTTTTAATTTTTACATTATTTTTCAATTTATTTTATAAATTGTTAATTATTTTCATCATTTTTTAATTGTTTTCTCCAATTTAAAATTATTTTTATCCTTTTTCAATTATTTTCTACAATTTTTAATTATTTTCATTAAATTTTAACTATTTTCTTCAACATTTTCCATTAAAATTCCCATTAAAAATTTTTTTAGTTTAAAAAAAGTCATTTAAGGATTATTATAAAGTTACAATAAAATGCTACAAAAATTAAAAAATATGTCAATATTAACACACGTAATCTTGAATCTTTATTTATATATTTAAGGATGTAAATTTTTTCATAATTTTCAACATATAACACCTAAAAATAAATGTATAAAAAATATATAAAAAGATTGTAGGTATAAAAATATATAAAAAACCTTGTATAAAAACATATAAAAAACAAATGTATAAAAATAATGTGGTATTAAGAGTAATTATTATCTCGTTTGGTCTACGCGAATAATTTATAGTCCTCTCATAAACCCAGATTTCTAAGTTCTATGTGCCCATTCTCAAGAAAATTTTCATCGGACCAATTTCACTATTATGATTATAATAAATTAATTTCTTTTCTCATTAATTATTCACCGAGACAAGCAAATGTTAATTTTATCTCGACTTGGTCGTTTGATAAATTTTCAGTTGTTCTTCACCATTAACTCACATTTTAAAGATTCATTTTTTCTGAAATAGAAACCGTCTTCTCAATACTTTTTCTTTCTTGTTCACTTTTTCTTTCACCTTTTTTTTACCCTTTTTTTTTTTTACTTTTTTTTCTCGTTCATTTTTTCTCTTACTTTCTTCTCGTTAACATTTGTTCTTTCTCTTTTTTTTTCGCCTTTTTTCTTTATCAAAAACCTTTCTATAATTTTTCAGACTATTTTCTTTCTGTTTTTATTTTTCAGATGGTCTTTTTTTTATTTATTTTTATTTATAACCCTGACAGTAGGTTAATAGAAAAATGTTAATTGATCGTTTCTTTTTCACGATGAATACTTTTATAGGCTTTTATAAATGAGACTAGAGTTTGAATAAGACTATTTTATTGGGAACATTACTTTTCTCGATGAGTCTTTTTATATCCTCTCGTATAAGTTATAATCTTCCGTAAAAGGAAAAGTAATGTTAATATGTGCGCAATCCATCTATCCATTAAAATTGAATCCTATTGATCAAATCACAATAATCTCGATATTAATCTCAATAAATTATGAGTTCTATTTGCAAATGTCACTGATTTCTAAATTTCTTTCAGAGTTTAGTTGACTTTTTAACACTTTGTGGTAATGATCATTAACATGTATTTCAACCTAATTTAAATATACATATATCTATAGATTATATGATTACATTACTATAGAGATTATGATTATATTACATTATATAGAATATGATTAATTATCATCTATTGACGGATTGAATAATTATTAATTGCCATTTATTACACGACGCAATAGACTCTCTTTGACAATAATTAAACACTTTTAATTGGGACATGAGACTAAACAAACTTTTCAAAGAGATAAATAATTGAAAATTTAGGAATTTATAATTGAGGAATATAGTAAAAATAATTAAAAATTGAAGAAATTGATTGCAGTTGAATTGAAAAAATAACTGGAATTTGAGACTAATAATACGAAAATTAAAGAATTTATTAAAAAATAATTAAAAATGACAAGAACTAATTGAAAAATGATAGAAATAATTAAAAATTAAAGAATTTAATAATTGAAAAAGGAAATAAATAATTTGTAATTAAAGTTAATTATGGAAATTTCCGAAAAAAATTAAGTAAATTTCAGAATTTATTTGATATAAAAGAAAGTGATTAAAAATCAAAGAACATCGTTTAAAATTTAAAATAATTGAAAAATACAACCAAAATACAAAAATAAAATAAAATAAAATAAAAATTTAATAAAAATTGATGAAGGATAAAACAAGTTTTTTAATATTGATAATTATTTCGAAAATGATGAAAATAGTGAAACTGATAATTAACTTAACAAAATTTGATGAGTTATGTCCTTTCATTATTTGACATTACAAATTGACATTAATAATTCGATATTGAAGAGAAGAATTACAATTTAAAAACAAAAATCATATTTTGTAAAAATAATTGAAAAATGACGAAAGAATTCAAAAGTTAATTAATAAATATTAAAACTACTTATTAAAGGAAATAATTTAAACTGAAAAAGTTTTATTTGAAAAAATTAAAGAAAATAATTGAAACCTGCGGAAATTTTGAATTTAAAAGTTAGGGGAAAAATTGAAAAATAATGAGAATCATTGAAGAATAATGATAAAAAATTATAAAAAACGATAAAAATAGTTGAAATTTGTAGATATTAATTGCAATTTTCGAAAAATAATTTTAAAAAATACAGAATATTTGTGAAGTAAAAGAAAATACCGTATTACAAAATGATTTCAAGAATTTAAAAATTTTAAATTCAGGAAAATAATTACAACATTATAGAAATAATCAAAAATTTATTAAATAAAATAATGGAAATTTGAGATAAATAATTAAGCTTTTTGTAATTAATCAACAAATACTGAAAATAAAATAAAATTTGTGAAAAGCATTGCAAATTAAAAAAAAATTAAAAATTGTCGAAAGTATTTGAAATTTAAAAAAAATAATTAAAAAATGAGATAAATAATTGAAAATTTAAGAATTTAATTTAGGAATAAAGTTTGAGAATAATTAAAAATTGAAGAAAATTATTAAAACTTGAGAGAAATATTTTAAAATCTAGGTAAAATTAATTAAAGAATAATGAAAGTAATAAAAATCCTAGAAAATATTTGCAAAGTAATAAAATAATTGTAAATTGAAAAAATAACTAGAATTTAAGATAAATAATAAAAAAAATTAGAAAATTAATCAAGAAATAATTGAGAAAGAGAAAAAGTAGTTGAAAATTAATTGAAAAATAAGTTTAAAAAAAATAATTGATAGAAATAATTTATTGTTAACTGAAGAAAATAATAAAAATTTGTAAAAAATAATTAAAAGAATAAGAATAACAGAATATATTTGGGATAAGATGACTGCAATTACAATTATATATTATAATTCTTCGAACTTCAATTAATTTGAAATTTCATTTATTAAAAACCTTATTAATCCAGGTTTTGAAAATAAAAAGTTTAACATTATTTAAAAATTTCTTTAATTTTTAGCAATTCTTTTCTATTATGATTTCAAGTATTTGTTACAAAATTTGTCATTTTGCAATTATTATTTTCAATTCTTAATCATTTTCATAATTTCTTAATTAATTTCCTGAACTTTCAAATATTTCAAATACTTATTTTGTTCAATTTTCATTTCTTTCTATTACTTTATTTTGCAATTATTTTCTCCATCTTTTAATATTTTCATTATTTATCAATTAAGTTTAAAAATTTCCAGTTATCATCTCGAATTTAGTTTATTGTCATCAACTTTCCATATTTTAAATAATTTTTCTATTATTTTCTAATGCTGAAAAATAAATTCTGCATTTTTATTATTTTCTTTAAGTTCTAATTATATTAATTATTTTTGCATAATATTCAAAAATTGCATTTATTTATCTGAAATTTTAATTATTTGCAACAGTTTTCGATTATTTTTGCGATTTTTACTTATTCTCTTAAAAAAAAAATTTTTAAATTTTGTAATTATTATTTTTTTTTAATCACATATTGTCTGTTTTTTTCATTATTTCTCACAAATTTTATTTACTGTTTTCGATATATCATATTTAAATTATTTTCATTATATTTCAATTATTTTTCACAATTTTAAATTATTTCCAGCGATTTTAAATTATTTTTTCCAATTTTGTGTTATTTTTATAATTATTTAATTGTTAATTATTATTCTCATTTTCTCAACTTATTTTTTAAAAATTTCAAGTATTTTTCTAAAATTTCAATTATTTTGATCAATTTTCAATTATTTTTGCGACTTTTTAATTATTCTCTGTAATTAAAAAATTTTAAGTCATTTTGTATTTATCTTCTTTTTTTAAACAAATATTTCATGATTTTTTCAATTATTTTACTCAAATTTTCTTTACTGTTTTCAATTTTTTATATTAAAATTATCTTCAGCATATTTCAGTTATTTTTTAATTTTGAAATAATTGTATCATTTTTTAATTATTTTCCTCGATTTTAATTATTATTCTCATTTTCTAAAATTATTCTTAAGATTTTTAACTATTTTTCTAAAATTTTACTTGTTTTCTTCAATTTATAATTAGACACTTTTATTAGTTTTCATAATTTCCAATTTTTTTTATTAATTATTGTGAATTTTAATTATTGTTATTTATTTTTAATTCTTTTACCCAATTTTTAGTTAATCTTATTTCTTTTAATAGATTTTTGAAAATTTCATTATTTTTTTTATTTAAAAAAATTTCTGTAATTTTTTCAATTATTTTACTCAAATGTCATTTATTTTTTACAATTTATTATTGTTTGGATCACATTTTAATTATTTATTTCAAGTTTCAAATCTTAAAATCATTTTTTAAATTATTTTTTAACATTTACCATTTCCTTACACTTTTAAATTTTTCATTTGTTTCATTATTTCAAAAATTTTAAAATACTTTTTGACATTTCCATTATTTCAATTAAATTTTGATTATGTATATTATTTTCTTCAATTTTGGATTACTTTCGTTCTGTTTCATAATTTCCAAAAAGATTTTAATTATTTCATTTAATTTAAAAATTTTTCTCCCTAATTTTAAATTATCTTAATTTTCAAATATTTTCTCTAATTTTTTTCATTATTTAATGTATTTTTAAATTATTTTTAAGATTTAAAATTTTTTTTCTCAAATTAAAATTATTTTCTTTATTTTTAAAATATTCCAATGATTTTTTAAATTACTCATTTGGCAATGAATGTCAAATTTTACTTATTCTTTCTTAAACTCATGCTATTTTGAAGCAACCAGGTATTTTTGTACTTCATTACAGTATTTAATTAACTTTTGTAAATTATTGTACAATTGTAGAAGCTTTATTTATTTATTGTAAATTTACTTCCATTTTTTGTCGGACTGCTTTGGATTGAAACTTTACTTTTATAATAAAAAGATTATATTTTTGTACTCAAATCTAGTTCTTTTTTTTTAATATTAACAAGATAATTGATTATAGAAAACATACAAAAAATTTTTTTCTTTACTTTTATTTATATTTTTCCAAATTTTTCCGCACAGGCAATTAATCCAGTCGTGAGTCAAAATGGCAAATATTGACATCAATACAATTTAAATAATTATTTTGTCTATTTTTTTCCAAGTACTTAAAACGACTATACCTTCTTATATTCTTAAAGGTTATTTTCTAAATATTTCATGGTTTATATATTTCATAACTACAATTAAATCCTTTTTTTTTTTTGCTCCAAACTTTACGATATAGGCATTTTGTCCGACTCTTCTCTACATGTGTTTGTGAGAGCAAAAATACATACGGCCACAGATGTGACGCATGAGTAAATAACCATTCATATGGCGTGTAATAAAAAAATGTTTAAATATGTGTACCGAGTACACAAAAGGTGCAAACATAGCAACACCTAAGATAAATCACAGGTAGCTGCGTAAGAGGCAAATCCTTATCATTGAAAACAATTCTCCGGCAAATACAATTACTTCCCATAAGTGTCCTACAAAGACCTTATTTCGTGAGAGAAATTTACAAATTATCTAAAACGATATTGCACGGAAATTCCGGATTTTTTGTCCGATTTCCTAAAACTAGAAATTCCTGACTGAATTTCTTTTCTTAGTGTTATATAAACACTGTATTATAGTATATATGAAAGTAGATGGAATTCCTGTGGAATTTTCAGAAGGTACTTTCCGTGAAATCTTTTCTACTTGGGTAATGATTCTCAGTCCCATTAATTATGCATGATAAGGTATCAAATTAAGTTAATTAAGAGATCGAATAGTTGTGGTCTATTATATATATATATATATAGTTTTTCTGAGGCCTAAGGCACGTGTGTTTACTGCACTTTTATACTGGGTACAGAAAAGTACACGGGTGCCCTAATTAAGAGGCATTTAATTGTAGAATGCAAAGGCAGATCATTCCCATTGAAAGGAATTGATGATTATTTTTAGGAGTGCCGGTAATAGACGAAAGTCGGTCAATTCGCTTTCAGGGTCGTCTCGATACATCGAACTCTCGTGCACCTGCACCGCCAATGAGACTTTTTCCAGCAAACACTTATCTCGAGACTTGATTCATGAAAACTATACACTGATAAGAAATTTAGTTTTGCGCGCCTTTATTCCTGAAGAGAAAACTAAAATATCATTTCAAGAATATATTTAAATTTGTCTTGGCAAATATCATCTCCGGATGTCTATAATATTTATTTTATTTTTAAGGAATATTTATTCGATGATAAAATGCTTATTGTCAGAAATATATAATTCTAATTCGAAGCTCAGTTCAATATAAAGCTAGTTCCTGGTCCGTGTAATATGATTCTTAATCAATGTTCAGAGTAATATAATGCTAACTCAAAAATTCGTTTAAAATAATTTATTAAAATTCAAGTTTAGGTACAATAAATATTAAAATGGAAATTAAACTATAAAATTTGTTAAATTATAAAATTATATAAATATATAAATATATAATATAAATAAAATAATAAAGTAATAAATATAAATATATATTTATATATATTATATAAAGTATAAAATTATATAAATTTTATGATTTTTCTTTATTAAGTGTAAAGGCAATAACAATTTTGCAATTATTAATTATTATCAATTAAAATTAATGATATTTCTAGTTTGTAAACAAATAACATAAAATTTAGATCTTAAACATTTTGGTTTGGAATTTTTAAAATAAAATAAGTAACTCTCTAAATCTGAATTAGTAGTTTTCTACTATGAATTACTCAAATTCATGGCTCATTTTTCTCTAATTCATATAGTAGAAAACTACTAATTCTTAGTAAAAAACTGCTAATTCTTAGTAGAAAACTACTAATTGAAATAGTGAAACTTTACTTTTAAAAAAAGTATATTTTTTTACTAATTTAATTAGTAGTTTTCTACTACAAAATTAGTAGTTTTCTACTAATTCTTAATAGTTTTCTACTATGAATTAGTCAAATTCTTACTATTTTAATAGTAGCTCACTTTTCGCTAATTCATTAGTAGAAAACTACTAATTCAGATTTAGAGAGAACTAATTTTTTATACTTTTAATTAAAAATATAACTTTTAGTAGTTCTTTATAAATGATAAACAAATGTAAGTTGAATAATAAACTTTATTAATTATAAAACTTATATTTTAAATATCAAGCATTTAAAATATACTTATATAATAACCTAGAATAATAATACTATCTAAATCTGAATTAGTAGTTTTCTACTATAAATTAGTAAAAAGTGAGCTATTTTACTATTAAATAGTAAAAATTTTACTATTTTTTTAGTAGAAAACTACTAATTTTTAATGGAAAACTACTAATTTTTAGTAGAAAGGTACTAATTATATTAGTAAAAATAACTACTTATTTTAAAAATAAAGTTTCAATTAGTAGTTTTCTACTAAAATTATAGTAAAGGTTCACTTTTCACTAATTCATAGTAGAAAACAACTAATTTATAATAGAAAACTACTAACTCAGATTTAGAGAATTAATATTTATCTAAAAAATTGTTGATATTTTTAATTGGAAGATTTAAAAATTAGTTTACTTGGTTTTAAATGTTAAATTTAAAAGTTTAGGATCTAAATTTAATATTATTTGTTTATAACCTAGATACCATGCATTAAATGATTTATAATAAAAGGAAAAAGTAAATTATTTTTATATCTAAAGACGAAAAAGCGAGAAATAACATTATGATTAAATTAGCATTTTATTATTATAATAATCTTGAATAATAATACTAAAGACTTGTCTAAAATCTTAATATTTTAGGTTAAAATATTAAAAAAATTAGTAAGCTTTGTTTTAAAACTTAAATTAAATTTAATCAAGTGAATGAATAATAATAGAAGTTTAATAACTTAATTTCACTTAATTTATTATTTATAATGAGAAATATCATGCATTAAATTATTTATAACAGGAAAATTTAAATTATTTCTACATCTAAAGACAAAAACGATATTTCATGTAAAAAATCGTAAACATTAAAAAAAACCATAAGTTTGTGGATAAATCTTGAAAATTTCAATTTTAATAATTTAATCTTTATAAAATTTAAAAAAAAATTGTGCTAATATACAAACGATCAAAATACCTACGATTTACAAATTTTTTGTATGAAAACAGCAAAAAATAGTATTAAATTTTTATATCTTTAAGTCATTATAATTTAAATAAATCTTAAACGTTAATTAACTCGTATTTCAATTTGTTCCAACTTTTAAATTTCAATTAATTCAAATCTAAATGTATATTTTAATTAATGTAAAATAATTAAATAATATTAATTATTTTTCATATTCACGATAAACCTTTTTTTAATTCTTACAATATTTCTAAGAAATTTCAATTTTTCCAATCTGTTCAATTTTTATCTTATAATTTCTTATTTTTACAAAATTTTAAGATTTTTTCTGATTTTACTCTTAATATTTTTTTTTTGATGTATTTTCTTTTTTTTAAGATTTTCTTTAATTTTCTTATTTTTATGCAAAATTATTGAAGATTATTTAACACAATTTTGTTATTATAACATTTACAAAACTTTTTAATTCGTTGATTTTCATAATTATTTCCATATTTTTAAAATTAAATACGATCATTTTTTTTAGTAAATTTATTCAATTTGTTTTCACATCTTGTCTATTTTTTGCTAGATTTTTTGCAAATTTACGTATTCTTACATAAAATTTTTAGATTTTGTTTATTTTTCTAAATTTATTGTTGAACTTGTTTTAAATGTAATATTATAAAAATGTTTTTGGTTTAATTTGCTTAAACTTTTTCATCTTTAAAGGATTTTTAAATTTCTTTTGTGGAATTTTTATTTTATCTTGATATATACATTTTTTT
Source organism: Ganaspis brasiliensis (assembly GCA_037103525.1). Classification (NCBI taxonomy): domain Eukaryota; kingdom Metazoa; phylum Arthropoda; class Insecta; order Hymenoptera; family Figitidae; genus Ganaspis; species Ganaspis brasiliensis. The sequence goes on from JAZKLR010000082.1 coordinate 1,251,721, forward strand.
ATTTTATTTTTATTAATTTTAATTTTTTAGTAGACTCTTACCAAATTTTTTTGTTTTTTGTACTTTTTACATTTCTTTACATTTTGTTAGATTAGAAAAAAAACATTTCTCCATTTTCTTCCTATTTATTTAATTTTCTTGATGTTTCATAATTTTGTTAGTCCTTTCTTGCATTTTAATTAATTCTTCAATTTCTGTCGTATTTTTTCTATTTCTTAGAAAATTTTTTTTTTCTTTTAAATTGTTTGGTTTTTATCTTGTAAATACGAATTTTTTAAAACATTTGTTCAATACTTTTATCTACATTTTTTGAATTTCTCAATTTTCTACTTTTTTGAAAACTTTTATTCTTTTATTTTATAATATATAAATTTAATCTTGTACTAAATATTCTCATTTTAACATTGTTCTTCTATTTCACAAAATTACTTTTCTTTTAAAATTTTGTAAAATATTCCAAAATTTTATTCATTTTTTTTATTCAATTTGTCAAATTGTCCAAATAATTCTCAAATTTTCTAATTTTAAAATTTTGATCTCTTTTGTAATATATTTAAACCTATTGATAATTATTATTTTATTTATTATTTTAATTTAAAAAAAAAATGTCGATATAAACTGTAATTTTTTAAATAGAGTTTCTACTTTTTTATATATTTTTATGTCACTATTTTATTTTTGTGTTCTTTTTCATTTTTTCTTCATTTCTTTAATAAACTACTTACAAATAAAAATTAGGAGATTTTATACATTGATTATATTTTTAAAAAATCAATTTTTGATAAAAATAAAAAAAATCCGATTTTTTCCCCTCCTACTAAGGTGATTTAACTTTTTCAAAACTATTTAATTTTTGTCTTATAACTTCTTATTTTTACAAAATTTTAAGATTTTTTCTACTTTTGCTTCTGATATTTTTTGTTGTTGAATTTATCTCTTTATTTTACAACCTTCTTTTAATTTTCTTCTTTTTATACAAATTATTTAATATTATTTTACACAGTTTTGTTAAATTATAACATACACCAAATTTTTTATTTCGTTAATTTCCTTAGTTATTTCCATATTTTTAAAAATAAATACGCTCATTTTTATATAAATTTATTTAACTTGTTTTCACATCTTGTCTATTTCTTTGCAAACTTACTTATTTTATCCTACAATTTTTAGATATATATTTTATTTTCTAAATTTATAATTATATTTGTTTCAAGTGAAATATTATAAAAATATTTTTGGTCTAATTTTCTCAAACTTTTTTATTTTTAAAGAATTTGTAAATTTCTTTCCTGAAGTTTTTATTCATCTTCAAATTCCTAATTTTTATTATTTTATTTTTATTAAATCTATTTTTTTTTTTTTTTAGATAAAAATTAGAACATTTATTTGGAGAAATTTAATTTGGTACGTGTTTTTTTATTTAAAACAGTACAAGAAAGTTTTAAATTAAAAAAAGAGAAAAGAAAATTATTAAAAGAGGAACAAATTGTATAAAAAAAAGGTTTTTAAAAACCTTAAAAAATATTTGAAAACAATGCTCGCTTTTTACCAATGATTATAATTCACATTTTTATTATGTTGATATTCATGATTTTTTTTTCATTTACATTCTATTTTTTAAAAATAATTAAAAGCTTGAATTATTATTATATATTCATAGAAATTATACTATAAAACATTCATTAATATACATTTTTATTTTGTAATAATTAAAAAAAAAAAATCGTCACGCACAGGATGTCCGTTATTTTCATGAAAAGGCCCAAAAATAGAACTTATTTTTTCACCGCCTCTTTTGTTTGATTATTAAAGGTTTCAATGGTTATGAAATGTCAGGGCTATATAATAAAATGAAAAGAAATTTCTCAATTCGTGATATAAAATAACCAATCTATTGTTAATAATAATTAAAAGTAATTATGTAATGGTAATAGGTTAAAACATGCCTCTTACGTAAGTGAATGAAATTCACCTACTGAGTTACCCTATCTTGAATTATAATCTGTGTAGTTAAGACGCAAAGTTTGTTTATGACGTATGATAACAGAAGACGTAATTACATTTTTTTTTTTTTTTTTTTTTAATCAAAAGTTGATATAATACTGTGCTCAAATTTTTGTGGTGATTTATTTAAGTCGCTTATTTTTAAAGTTACTTTTTTTTTTAAATTCTCGAATAAAAAAAAATATGAATAAGTGCGTGATGTTCATTTGTAAGTAAACTTGAAAGAAAATTGCGAAATGCAGTTAGAATTCTTGTCCCCTTAACAAATATCTTCACTCGCAGGATCGTTTCTGAGAACATGATTTATGAAGACGTAAACGGATGCGCCCCAGGGCCAAAAAAAGCTCATCTTGAATCAAAGTTACATCTAAAAAAGAGTACGAAGGTTTTTACTCTTACAAAAATCACCTCTTTTGTTGTGAATTAAAATTTCAAAATCTTTCACTTTCGAAAAGCGGTGACGATATTTTTTTGTCCACGTTTATTTCTTAACGAAAAAAAGATAATAAAGTAAATACACAAAATTGTTAAAAATAATTTAATATTAAAATTAAAAAATAATAATAATATCAATCCAAATAATAATTTGGAAGAACGTAAAAGTTTGTATATATTAAAATTCAAAAAAGTTATTAAAGAAATACATTTTTATTAATGTTTTTTTTTTAGATACGAAGATACCAGCATTTCTTACAATTTGTTCTTTATAAAAAAAAATGTTAAATCGAATTTTAAAATGTAGATAATTTTACAGACTAACATAATAGGTATTTCAATGCCTTTAAAAGAGAGATCAAAAATAGAACAAAATTATCCTGTAATTGCAGAGATTATGATGGTGATGATTGAGTAGATAATTATTATACGAAGATTGCGTAATAATCTTCTTTATCTAGAATAATGGACCAATTGTGTAGAGAAATGTAGTTTTAGTAAAAAAAATGAGAGCGAGTATAATGAGGTTCTAAAAGAAAAGAGAGTTTGAAATTTTCTATATTTGAAGTTTAAAGAAAGTTATTTGCATTGAAATACTTTAGATAGATAAAAAATGTCGACGACAAATTTTTATTTATTCTTTGTTGGTCGTATCTTCACATTTTTTGTTATTACTTTTATATCAAATAAAAACAAAATATTTCTTTTCTCTTTTGTTAAATGTAAAGTTTTGGTTAATTTATCAATATTCCGATTAACTTAATCAAAATATTCCAGTTCGTGCGCATACATATTTTATGATATTTATTATTATTCTACATAAATTCTTTAGATAGAATTTCCTTTTATTCGAATTTTCATTTGACGATTTTTGTTAAAAATCTAATTTAAATAAATCCGAATTTTTACTCAACGGAATTTAGAGATCATGGGATTTTTATTTAACAGGATTTTCACTTTACAGAATTTCTCTTTAACAATTTTTTCCATTTAATAGAATTCGAATTAAATCGAATGTTAATTTAGCGAAATTCTCTTTTAACAGAATTTAATTGAATTGAATTTTTAAATGACAAAATTTCCATTTCACCTAATCTTTATTTAGGTTTTAAAATCATTTTAGTTTCATTTTTTTTATAATCATATTTGGAACTTTTAATATACTTATTAGATTTTCTCTTCTTTTTTCTATCTCTTAAAAATTCTTTCTCTTTTTTAATACAGTTTCATTTTTATTTTATAACTTTCTAAGTTTTTACAAAATTTTCTCCTTTTAATTTATTTTATTCAAATATGATCTTTTTTATAAATTCTAATGAATGTTCTTAATTTTTCTTATTCCTTTAAACATTTTAACTGATGCTCTCTGAATTTTTTTCTTCTTTTTATTTTTTTATTTTTGTTTGTTTTTTTTCATCATTTTTTTTAATTAATAATTGATCCTTGATTCATAATTTTTTTTTTTCATTTTTTCACTATTGATTAATTTTTAAATTTTATCATCATGTTCCTATGTTAACATTTCTATTTTTTACAAATTGTTTCCATTCTTTGGAATTATTCAATTTTGCTGTAATTTTAAAATTTGTAAAAAATATTTATTATTCGGTATTTTTTCTAAATTTTTTCATAAGTTGTTTAATTTTTCTAATCTATTAAATTGTACTCTTTTGTTTATTTTATTTTATGTAAATTTTATCTTGTATACTAAATTTTCTCATTTTAACAATATTTTCCTACTTATTAAAAATTTTTTCCTTTGATTAAATTTTATTATTTTTTTCTCTTTTAAATTCTTATTTTTTCAAGTTTTTAACAAATTTATTCAATCTTTTGTTCCTAATTTTAGAAATAATTTCTTAATTTTTTTTTAATATTTCCGCTCTTTTCTAAGCAGTTATATATAACTTTAACTTTAGCACTGTTTTTTTCCTTTATTTTATTCATTTTTTTTTTTTGTAGAATTGTTTGCTTAAGTTAAACACTGAAAAAACAGCATTCTTCTTTTATGACTTATTCTTGGCGCCTACTATTTAAGAATAAAATATTCTTAAACTTTTTAAGAAATTTTTCTTAATTCAAGAATATATTCTTAAATTTTTTCAGAAAATATGCCTAATCTGAGTATATATTCTTAATCTAAGAAAAAATTCTTTATCTAAGACAATAAACTTAATCTATGAAAATAATATTTATCTAAGAATATTCTTTCTTATTCTAAGAATATTATTTTCTTTAAATAAATATATTTTATTCTTAAATAGCGCCCTCCTTCTATAAATTTATTTAGAGAAATTTTTATAATTAATAGAATTAGATCCCGAAGAATAATAATAATTATTCCTTTAATATTTTTAAGATTTTTAAGAGTTTTATATTCTATATATTTTTATACTCTTCAACCCAACACGGGTTTATTAATAAAAATATTTTTCTCTCTTTTACAACATTTTTAAGTTTTTGCTTTCGCATAGAGGAAACTTTACATATTAAATTGATTTTCATACTTATTTTATTAATTTAGAAATAATAGAATATTTAAATTTTTTGAAAGTATTTTCTAGTTTATTAAATATTTTTTGTCACTTGTTTTCTTATTCATATCCAGCTTTCCAAAATTTTCTCGTTTTCTAAAACTATATTCATAATTTATTAATTAATTTCCTGAACTTTCAAATATTTTAAATAATTATTTTGTTCAATTTTCATTACATTCTATTATTTTGCAATTATTTTCTCCATCTTTTAATATTTTCATTATTTTTTAACTAAGTTCCGAAATTTTCAGTTATCATCTCAAATTTAGATTATTTTCATCAATTTTCCATTTTTTAAACGATTTTTCAATTATTTTCTAATGCTGAAAAATAAATTCTGCATTTTTTCTATTATTTTCTTCAATTTCTAATTATTTTAATTATTTTTGCCTAATTTTCAAAAATTGCACTTATATATCTAAAATTTCAATTAATTCAACAGTTTTCAATTATTTCTGCGATTTTTTACTTATTCTCTTTAAAAAAAATTTTTTAGTTTTGTAATTATTTTCTTTTTTTAAACACATATTGTGTGTTTTTTTCAATTATTTCTCTCAAATTTCATTAACTGCTTTCAATACCTATATCATGTATAAATTATTTTCATAATATTTCGATTATTTTTCACAATCTTCAATTATTTTCAGCATTTTTAAATTATTTTTTTCAATTTTGAGTAAATTTTATAATTATTCAATTATTTTCTTTGATTGTTAATTATTATTCTCATTTTCTTAAATTATTTTCTAAGATTTTTAAGTATTTTTCTAAAATTTGAATTATTTTCTTCTATTTATAATTAGGCACTTTCATTTGTTTTTATAATTTCAAATTTTTTTTATTAATTATCGTCAATTTCAATTATTTTTACCTTTTTTTAATTCTTTTCTCCTATTTTAGTTATTCTTATTTCTTTTAATTGATTTTTCAAACTTTTATTATTTTTTTTTATTTAAAAAAATTTCTGTAATTTTTTTCAATTATTTTTTGTAAATTTTATTTATTGTTTTCAACATATCATATTTAAATTATTTTCATATTTCAATTATTTTTCACAATCTTATACTATTTTCAGCATTTTTAAATTATTTTTTCCAATTTTGAGTTAATTTGATAATTATTCAATTATTTTCTTTGATTGTTAGTTATTATTCTCATTTTCTTCAATTATTTTCTAAGATTTTTAAGTATTTTTCTAAAATTTAAATTATTTTCTTCAATTTATAATTAGGCACTTTCATTTGTTTTTGTAATCTCTAATTTGTTTTTATTAATTATCGTGAATTTCCATTATTTTTAGACTTTTTCAACTTGTTTCTCCAATTTTGGTTATTCTTATTTCTTTTAATTGATTTTTCAAATTTTTATTATTTTTTTTATTTAAAAAAATTTCTGTAACTTTTTCAATTATTTCTTCTAAAATTTCAATTATTTCCATTAATTTTCTATTATTTCTGCGACTTTATAGTTATTCACTTTAATGAAAAAAATTTAAATAATTTTGTAATTATCTTCTTTTTTTAAACATATATTATATAATTTTTTCAATTATTTCACTCAAACATTTTTTACTGTTTTCAATTTTTCATATTTAAATTATCCTCAGCATATTTCAATTATTTTGGTCAATTTTGAATTAATTTTATCATTTTTTAATTATTTTTCTCGATTTTAATTATTTTTCTCATATTCTAAAATTATTTTCTAAGATTTTCAAGTATTTTTTTAAAATTATAATTATTTTCTTCAATTTATATTTAGGCACTTTCATTGGTTTTTATAATATCTAATTTTTTTTTACTAATTATCGTAAATTTCAATTATTTTTAGCTTTTTTCAATTCTTTTCTCCTATTTTAGTTATTCTTATTTCTTTTAATTGGTTTTTCAAACTTTTATTATTTTTTTTAATTAAAAAAATTTCTGTAATTTTTTCAATTATTTCTTGTAAATTTTATTTATTGTTTTCAATATATCATATTTTAATTATTTTTCACAATCTTAAATTATTTTCAGCATTTTTAAATTATTTTTTCCAATCTTGAGTTAATTTTATAATTATTCAATTATTTTCTTTGATTGTTAATTATTATTCTCATTTTCTTAACTTATTTTCTAAAATTTTTAAGTATTTTTCTAAAATTTCAATTATTTTCATCAATTTTCAATTATTTTTGCGATTTTTTAATTAATTTTGTAATTATCTTCTTTTTTTAAACATATATTATATGATTTTTTCAATTATTTTACTCAAATTTTTTTTTCTATTTTCAATTTTTCATATTTAAATTATCTTCAGCATATTTTAATTATTTTTTCAATTTTGAATTCATTTTATCATTATTTAATTATTTTTCCCGATTTTAATTATTTTTATCATTTACTAAAATTATTTTCTAAGATTTTTAATTATTTTTCTAGAATGTCAATTATTTTTTTCAAGTTATATTTAGGCACTTTCGTTGGTTTTTATAATTTTTAATTTTTTTTTATTAATTATCGTGAATTTCAATTATTTTTAGCCTTTTTAACTTGTTTCGACAATATTGGTTATTCTTATTTCTTTTAATTGATTTTTCAAATTTTTATTATTTTTTTTATTTAAAAAAATTTCTGTAATTTTTTCAATTATTTGACTCAAATTTTATTTATTTTTCCAACTTATCATTGTTTAGATCACATTTCAATTATTTATTTCAAGTTTCAAATCTTAAAATAATTTTTTAAATTATTTTTTAACATTTATTTCCTTTAATTTTTTTTTTTTTCATTTGTTACATTATTTCAAAAATTTTAAACTACATTTCTGACATTTCCATTATTTCATTTAATTTTCGATTATTTATATTATTTTCTCCAATTTTTGATTACTTTCATTCTTTTTCATAATTTCCAAAAAGATTTTAATTATTTAATTTAATTTAAAAATTGTTCTCCTCAATTTTAAATTATCTTTATATTTTTTACTTGTTTTCTTTAATTTTTAATTATTTTCTTTTTTCTTCAATGAATTTCTAAAGTTTTAAGTATTTTTCTTAATTTTTCTTTAACTTCTCTTCATTTAAAATAAATTTAATAGTTTTTTCAATTTTTTTCTCAAATTTTATCGATTTTTTTTTTTAATTTTGTATTATTTATCCTAATTTTCAAATATTTTCTCTAATTTTTCATTATTTAATGTTTTTTTAAATTATTTTTAAGATTTAAAATTTTTTTCTGAAATTTAATGTATTTTCTTTATTTTTAAAACATTTCAATGATTTTTGAAATTACTGATTTGTCAATGAATGTCAAATTTTACGTTTTCTTTCTATAACTCATGCTATTTTGAAGCAAGCAGGTATTTTTGTATTTTATTACAGTGTTTAATTTACTTTTGTAAATTATTGTACAATTGTAGAAGCTTTATTTATTTATTGTAGATTTACTTCTATTTTTTGTCGCACTGCTTTGGATTGAAACTTTAGTTTTATGATAAAAAGATTATATTCTTGTACTCAATGCTAGTTTTTTTTTGTTAATATTAAGAAGATAATTGATTCATTCAATTTGTAATTATTTATATTAATATCTTCAAATTTGGATTACTTTCGTTCTTTTTCATTATTTCCAAAATGTTTTTAATTATTTCATTAAATTTCATAACAATTTCAAAAATTGTTCTTTTTAATTTTAAATTAACTTTATATTTTTTTACTTATTTTCTCTTATTTTTAAATATTTTCTTTTTTCTTCAATGAATTTCTAAAAGTTTTAAGAATTTCACTTAATTTTTCTTTAACTTATCTTCATTTAAAATAAATTATGTAATTTTTTCAAATTATTTTATCAAATTTTAACGATTTTTTTTTTATAAATTTTATATTATTTATCTTAATTTTCAAATATTTTTTCTTATTTTTAATTATTTAATTTTTTTTCAATTTATTTAGAAGATTTAAAAGTTTTTTTTTCTTAAATTTAAATTATTTTCTTTATTTTTAAAACATTTCAATGATTTTTTAAATTACTTTTTTTCAATTTTTAAGGTATATCTCTGGGTTAAATACAAGGTATATCAGAAAAAAAATTTCAGTGTCCTTTAAAGAATTAAAAACTTTTTGGAAACTATATATTTTTGGGAAGGGAAAATGTCCTTTTTTAGGAAAGAAAATTTGTAATGTTAAAATTTTTTTCCATTTTTGCCTCTCTATGGTTTTAATCATATTTTTTCCCATTTCATCATAATTTTTTAATTTTCACTAAAATACACTATTCCAAAATAATAGAAATTTCCCTTTATAAAATTCACTTTCCTCTTGAAATTTTCAACTATTAAAAATTCGCCACAAACATGGTAAATATTGCAATTTGTTCAGCACTAATTAACAACTGAGTGCTCGCCTTATCTGTACCGCAAGTTGGTTCTCTCACGTGACGTTTAACTCCGTAGCACGTGGTTGCTACCGCAACAAAAAAAAATAAATAAATAAAAGCCACAATCCTTTCCCGACACATTCACCGCACACAATATCATCTCATTAATATTGCCCATTCAAGCCAATACTTAATTCAGTGAAACGGCAGTTAGTTGATTCAAATAAAATAATGATCCTTTCGGTGATAGTTTTTTTTAGTTTCAAGACTTTCAGGGTTGAATCTGGAGATAGTAATGGTCCAGAATAGTGGGGGGTCTTCTTTTAAAACGTGGAGTGGGTGATTTAGAGGTAGTAGGGGGGAGGGGGGGATACAAAGAACGATATATGAACGCGAAACTCGCGACTCTCGCATTCAATAGCCCACAAACCCTCGCGCTTCTTAAAACAATTTTTTTGGCCCCAAAATCATCACCTCTTATCACTCAAGCAAAAAAAAAAAAAAAGGAAACCTGAATTTCATGCAAATGACTCTTTAAAAAAAAAGAGAATAAAAAACACACAGAAGGATTATTAGGATTAAATTGTTGTTTGTGTGCGATTATTGTGATTTGAATTTTTTCTATCTGGAGTACTTGTGACTTTTTTACACGATATTTGTGCTTTAAAGATAATAAGGGTGACGAGAGCGTGAAATCAAGTGGAATTTAGATTTTATTTATTTTTTAAGTAAAGAAAGTGTTTTTTGTGGAGTTTTGACAACATGAGCAAAAGTTGGAAAGGTTGGTTTTTTTATTTTGCTTATAAAGAATGATGACTTTTGGAATTTATCGACACGAAAGTGACTGGACAAATGTTACAGAAATCTAGTAGATTCTTCTTTTATTTTCATGGGAATTGGATCGTGTCAAGGCAACTATCGTGTTTTATTTTTCAGTCGATTCACATTTTTTTTCTCTCAAAATTATCTTTTCTTTTTATGTATTTTTGACATTATAGCTTTTAATTTTGTGGAAATTATTGTTTCAATATTTCAATTTATTCATTGTTCAATAATTGCATTCATTTTTTTGAAATATTTATTTTTAAAAATATATTTCAACTTGTTTTGAAAGTTTTTATCTGCAAATTTTGTTAATTTACGGGTAAAATCCATTTGCTTTGCTTGGAAACTTAAACAATTATGAGCTTAAACTTCCGCAATTAGTTTGAAACTACGACTGATAAAGAAAAAAGTTTTTGAGATTTTTATACATAAAAAAACATTGTTTCTCAAATTTATCAAATTTAAACTTTAAAAAGAAAATTTATTGAAATTAAAATTCAATTTATTAAGTAACTATTTTAATTTTCTGCTCATATTATTTATTTATCTATTACTATTAAGCATTGAAAACTTTAAATATAAATAAAAAAAGTTTATATAAATTATTATTTATAAAAACTCTTTTTCATTCGTAAACACCGAATTTTTTCAATTTAACCAAATATTCATTTGATAAAACCTTCAAATTTGATCGATCTATTATCGATCAAAGATGAGTAATTGATGTAAAACAAATTAAAAAAAGTCTGTAAAACAGAAGTTAGAACATTTTTCATAAAATATTGAAATTATAGCTGGCCTCAATTAAGTTTTTTTTATCAGCTCTTTATTCGTACAGAGTGATAGAAAAAAAAATTTAATGTCTAAAAGAAAAATGTAAACTTTGTTTAATCTAAAATATTTTGTTCTATAAAAATGAGACTGATTCGAATAAAAATTAATCGGATAATAAATTTCTGGTATAAAAACAGAGATAGAGGAAAATTTTACTGGAGAAAATCACCTTTAATCAGAAATTCATAATCGATTTTCCTCAATCAAAATCATTATAATTGATCAATTAAAGTTTTTCCTGAAAGAGTTGAGGAAAATTTTTGTTCAACTCAAAAAATATTTCTTTAATGAAAGAAAAAATTTCTAATCATAATTCCAACGAGTTTTTATCAATGAACATTCATGCGGCAAAATTTTTTGCGACTTGGACGTTTAATGTGTTTTAAAACTATTAAAACTATTACGAAACCAATTGTTAAATATGCAAATCAATAATTAAAGTATCCTGTAAATATTCTGTTTCGAAGAATCTTCGTGAATTTTAAATATATTGTAACTTCTTATTTCAAGGTGAATTAAGAGAAAGAGACAAGGTAAGACTTATCCTAAAAAGAGATCAATAGAGTCCGGTAAAATGCCGAAAAATTTAAACCAGACTTCGTGGAGCCTTGATTCCAATATTTTCCTTTTTACGATTAATTACCATAATTATAGAATTAAATTAATCTCAAACTTTGTTTTTTATTCGAAATGTTTTTTAAGACAGTTATTATTGGGAAAAATTGGTTATTATAATAATTTTGATAAATAGTAATAAATTATTTTATATATTTTTAAATTGTTAATATTTTATTATTAATAATAATAATAATAATAATATGTTTTTATTAATATGAACAAAATGAAACTTAATCACATATTTGCGGTTACAAAATTAGTTTTTGTTACCATCAATAAGATACTTAATTAATTTTAATTCGTGGCGATAATTTACGTTTTAATGTTTCTAATTTTGAATTATAATTTAAAAAAGAATTTTTCATTAATTTAAAGAAGTTCTCTCCATTATCATAACCTCAAAAAAATGGCTTGCACACCAAATAATAATATTATTAATTGATCTTTTAATGTTTTGTGAAGTTAATGTTAATAATAATTTTATTTTGAGTGAAAAACCGCTTTTTTTTCAAGTAAAAAATTTTTTCCTACCCCCTAAAAACGGAGATTTAATTCACAGAAAAGTTTTTAGCGAAAAAATTCTCGAAACTTTTTTTACTAAAGACAAAATGAAAAACAGGATTTTGTCTCTCTTAAATTATTGAATCTGGATGAATCCTTGAATTTAGAGGAAAATTTTGTTTGAAAATAGATTTCGTATTTGTACTTTAATTTCTAGAATAATTAAGAAAAGATATTGAAAGGTGAGAATTTTTAATATCAAATTTGATAAAAAAAACCGTGAAACTAATATTAGAAGTGAGGTCGTTCTTCGACTGAAATTATTTACTGTATGTTAATGAGATTATCGGATGCAATTTGCAGCCTGCAAGTTTAAAGACATTGATTTTTATTAAACATTATTTTAAGGATGTTCAACCCATTGACATAACCTCAAACTAGAAATTGGTTTTTTACATAAAATAAAAATATTATTTAAATTTATTTCAATTATAAACATGTTTTATTGTAATTTGAGTTTATACACTTTGTACATAAACTTATAAACATTATATAATTTACATATTCAATATAAATTATATACAATGTATATTGATTTTATATAAAAATTATATAAAGTTAAAAAAAAATTTTTTTTTAATTATATAGGTATAATTTTTATATAAAATCAATATACATTGTATATAATTTATATTGTATATTATCTCAAAACTTTTAGCCAATCTGGTTATCAATATACATTTGATACAAATATTGTATATTTTTATATAAAAATTATATAAAGTTAAAAAAAAAAAATTTTAATTGTATAAAATTAAATACGTTAAAAAAAACATTTTTTTTAATTGTATAAAATTAAATAAGTTAAAAAAAAATTTTTTTAATTGTATAAAATTATATAAAGTTAAAAAAAAAATTTTTTTATTTATATATAGTTTTTATTTAAAATTTATATACATTGTATATAATTTATATTGTATATGTAAATTATATGTAAATTATATAATGTTTATATACAAAGTGTATATACTCAAATTACAATAAAACACGTTTATAAAAATTATATTCACTTTTTTTACCTGGGGAGGTTATGTCAATAGGTTGAACGTCCTCAAGTTTCATACAAATATTATTATTATGAAAAGTATAGAGATACAAATTAGATAAAATGTTTGAACTTAATTTTATTATTACCACTTTTTTAATTATTCAATTATTCAAATTGCTTGTAATTATTATGATTTTATTTTATTATGTTTATCATTATTTGATTATTATCAGAATAGAAATGAAAAGTATTTTCAAGAATGCGATTATGGACAATGGAGAAATAATGAAATTGATATTTGGCTATCAATTACAAATCTGTGGTATGCAACAATAAAGCAATTATTATGGCTGCCAGTCTCTATAAGATTGAAAGATTGTTTTTATACCTTGATTAACTAGAATCTCAATCGATTCGATCAACTTACAATCAATCAGTCTGAAAAATTGCCAAGACATTTTTATCATTCACGATCATCGTCAAAGAATCATGTGGCGCGTGTGCACCTAGGTGAAAGTGTTTCATTTCACAGAAACGACGCCACTTCAAGACTCCACTCCCATCCTTACAATTCAATTGTCAGCTTGCCTTTTAACCACCAAGAATAATATTATTCAAATTTGCATAAATTACCCAGCCACACAAACAAAATTACTACACTAGTGTATTCCTACGTATTTTTCATCGCTGAATTCGAATCCGAAATCAGAATAAACAGATTGGCTAAAATTTTCCAGATAATCTCAGAAAAAAAAATTTTAAAAAAACCCGGAATTTTTTTTTTTTTTTCCGGGACAATTTGCCAGTATATTCATACGTATTTTATTCACTGAATTCGAATCAGAAGTAAGAATAAACAGATTGGCCGAATTTCTTTAGATAATCTCAAAAAGATGGCTCAAAAACCCGAAAAAAAATTTGAAAATAAATTTTGGCCCAGATAACATGCTAGTGTATTCCTAGATATTTGTCTTTGCTGAATTCGAATCTGAAATCAGAATAACCAGATTGGCGAAAATTTTTGAGATAATCTCAAAAAATTGATCAAAAACCCGGAAAAATTTTTTTTGTCCCGGACAAATTACTACACTAGTGTATTTCTACGTATTTTTCATCGCTGAATTCGAATCCGAAATCAGAATAACCAGATTGGTTACATTTTTCAGATAACCTCAAAAATTTATCAAAAACTCAAAAAAAAAAAAAAACCGGAAAATTTTTTTTCTTGTCCGGGATAATATATATATCTGCTAAATTCGAATCAGAAGTTAGAATAATAAGATTGGCTAAAATATTTCAGATAATCTCAAAAAAAAAAACCTGGATTTTTTTTCCGGGACAATATGCCAGTGTATTTATACGTATTTTTATCCGCTGAATTCGAATCCGAAGAAAAGATATCCAGATTGTCCGATTTTTTTTAGATAATCTCAAAAAGTGTCTCAAAAACACGAAAAAAAAAGTTTAAAAAAAATTTTGGCCTATTTAACATGCTAGTGTATTCCTAGATATTTGTCTTTGCTAAATTCGAATCCGAAATCAGAATAACAAGATTGGCTTACATTTTTTAGATAATCTCAAAAAATTAATCAAAAACCCGGAATTTTTTTTTGTCCGGGACAATGTGCTAGTGTATTTCTATGTATTTTTATCCACTGAATTCGAATCAAAAGTCAGAATAACCAGGTTGGCTAAAATTTTTCAGATAATCTCAAAAAATTATCAAAATCCCCAAAAAAAAACCCGGAATTTTTTTTTTTTTTTTTTTTGGGACAATATTGTAGTGTTTTTCTATGTATTTATGTCCGTTAAAACCCAATCCGTTGTCAGAATAACTAAATTGGCTAAAATATTTTAGATAATCTCAAAAAATTGCTAAAATAAAAAAAAAACCGAAAAAAAATTTCTTTATCCGGGACAATGTGCTAGTCTATTCCTACGAATTTTTATCCTCTGAAATCAAATCCGAAGGCAAAACAACCAGATGGGCTAAAAATTTTCAGATAAACTCAAAAATTTATAGAAAATCCGAAAAAAATGTTTTGTCCGGGACAATATTCTAGTCTATTCCTACCTTTTTTATCTGCTGAATCCAATTCCGAATTTAGAATAACCAAAATGGATACATTTTTCATATAATCTCAAAAAACACAAATGAAAACCAAAAACAATTTTTTCTATTTTTCGGGACACTATCTCAAAACACAAAAAAAAACCGAAAAAGAAATTTTTGTCCGGGACAATGTGCTAGCGTACTTCTATGTATTTTTATCCGCTGAATTTGAATTTAAAGTCAGAATAACCAGGTTGGCTAAAATTTTTCAGAAAATCTCAAAAAAATTATCAAAATCCCCAAAAAAACACGGAAATTTTTTTTTTTTTTGTTCGGGACAATATTGTAGTTTTTTTCTATGTATTTATATCCGTTAAAACCCAATCCGTTGTCAGAATAACTAAATTGGCTAAAATATTTTAGATAATCTCAAAAAAATTGCTAAAAACACAAAAAAACCGGACAAAAATTTTTTTATCCGGGACAGTGTGCATTCCGATGTATTTTTGACCGCTGAATTCGAATCCAAAGTGAGAATAACGAGGATAGATAACATTTTTCAGATAATGTCAAAAAAATGATAAAAATCCCAAAAACAAACCCGGAAAATTTTTTTTTTGTCCAGGGCAATAAGATAGTCTGTTCCTACGTATTTTTATCCTCTGAATTCGAATCCGAAGTCAGAATAACCAGATTGGCTCAAATTTTTCAGATAAACTCAGAAATTTATAGAAAACCCGAAAAAAAAAATTTTGCCTGGGACAATATTCTAGTCTATTCCTACCCATTTTTATCTGCTGAATCCAAATCCGAATTCAGATTAACCATAATGGATACATTTTTTATATAATCTCAAAAAACACAAATGAAGACCAAAAACAATTTTTTCCATTTTTCCGGGACACGATTTTAAAAACAAAAAAAACGGAATTTTTTTTTTTGTCTCTGGGTCAGTACAGTAGTGAATTGCGACGTATTTTATCCGATGAATCCAAATCCGAAGTCTGAAAAAAAGTCAAAAAACACAAATCAAAACCAAAAACAAGTTTTTCTATTTTTCCGGGACACTATTTCAAAAACGTAAAAAAACCCGGACATTTTTTTTTTCTCCGGGACAATATACTAGTGTATTGCTACGTATTTTATCCACTGAATCCAAATCCAAAGTCTGAATAACCTATTTAGCTGAATTTTTTAGATAACCTAAAAAAGGGATTTTTTCTAGTTTTTTAGCACTTTATTTAGATTATCTTAAAAATTTTAATTAATTCGGTTATTCTGACTACAGATTTGGATTCAGCGGATAAAAATACGTAAGAATACACAACTAAATTGTCCCGGAAGAAAAAAAAAATTTTCGGGGTTTTTTGAGTTTTTGAGCAATTTTTTGAGATTATCCAATAAAAATTTGACTAATCTGTTTAACCTGACTTCGGATTCAGATTCAGCAAAGAAAAATACGTAGGAATACACGTGCATAGTGTCCCGGAAAAATTGAAAAAATTGTTTTTGGTTTTGATTTGTGTTTTTTGAGATTATATTCAAAATTTTATCCAATTTGGTTATTCTGACTTTGGTTTCGGATTTAGCGGCTAAAAACACGTATGAATACATTAGCATATTGTCCCGGACAAAAAATTTTTGTTTCCGGTTTTTTTCGTGTTTTTGAGCAATTTTTTGAGATTATCTTAAAAATTTTATCCAATCTTGTTATTCTGACTTTAAATTTAGATTTAGCTATGAAAAATACGTAGGAATACATTAGCATATTGTCTCGGGAATTTTTTTTTTTTTTTTTGGTTTTTGAATAATTTTTTGAGATTTACTAAAAAAATTCGGCCAATCTGGTTATCTTGACTTCGGATTTGAATGTAGCGGATAAAAATACATATGAATACACTTGCATATTGTCCCGGACAACAAAAAAATTTTCCGGGTTTTTTTGGGTTTTTGATCATTTTTTTGAGACTATCTGAAAAATATTAGCTAATCTGGTTATTCTGACTTTAAATTCTTATCCAGAAAATAAAAATACGTAGGGAGACATTTGCGTAGTGTCCCGGAAAAATTGAAAAAATTGTTTTTGGTCTTGATTTGTGTTTTTTGAGATTATATTCAAAATTTTATCTAATTTGGTTATTCTGACTTTGGTTTCAGATTTAACGGATAAAAACAGGTATGAATACACTAGCATATTGTCCCGGACAAAAATTTTTTTTTGTTTTTTTCGGGTTTTTGACCCATTTTTGAGACTTTCTCAAAAATTTTGGACAATCTGGTTATCCTGATTTCGAATTTGGATTCAGCAGAGAAAAATACATTGGAATACATTAGCATATTGTCTCGGACGAAAAAAATTTTTTTGTACCTATATTATTGTCAATTATTATCCGAAAATTTGAAACAATCTTATTGAAATTCTTATTTTTAAAAAGCTGCGGTTTTTTCCAAAAAACCTCTAAAAAAACATTTTTTTATTTTTAATTACTAAAATTTCAATTTCAGAGACGAAGGACTTTGTGGGTCTCGAGGAGGTTTCAAAAATCGACTTTTTGGTGCCAGTTTTTGCAGAAGCTTTGGGCACATTTCTCCTTGTTCTGATTGGCTGCGCATCCTGCATCACGTGGGATGAAAAACCGACAGTTTTTCACATTGCTTTCACGTTTGGTCTCGCAGTCGCAAGTCTTGCCCAGGTAAGTTTTTATAAATTATCGCAAAAATATAAAATTTGTGTTCTAAAAATTCTCAAAGGAATTATTCTTAAATTCAAATTTTTATAGATGATTTTTACAACTCGTATTTTTAACTTTGATAAATTTTTTACGGGACATAAAAGAAGCCATTTAAAAATGATTTATAAAAAAAATAATTTTTTCTACAATAGTAAATTTCAATACTGATATAAATAGACAAAAGAGATCCCAAATATGAATTTCTTTAAAGTTTCAAAATACAACTATTGCAAAATTTAACAGCTAAAATTCAAAAATGAATTATTTTGTGATTCACTTTAACTTAATTTTAATCTTTTCGATATTTAAAATTTTTTTTAACTTTATTATAAATTTTTTCCTTCCTTGATAATTTTTTTTTATTATTGTTTGACTTATTAACGATGTATTTTCTAATTTGATAAGTTTCTCTGAAATTTTAAATATACATAATTTTATCAAAAAAATAAATTTTTTTTTTTCTAGTTTTTTATTCTTAAGGAACAATGTTAGTATTTTACTATTATTATTTCTTTTATTATTTTTATACAATTTCTTAAGGAGGTTCTCTTTATTTACATAACCTCGAACTAGAAAGTCGTTTATCACCCCGAATAAAAATATTTTTTTCATATCTGATTTTTTTCAGATTAACTCTTTCTTTATGTAAATTTATTCAATTTTCTTTAAATTTCTATATTTTTGTCGCAAAATTTACCTTTTTATAAAAATTTTAGCTTTTAAGACTTTTCCAGCAAATTTTCGTTGTTAAAATTGTTTAAAAATTTGTTTCCTTTATTTTTTAAATTTATTTACATATTCCTTTTTCAATTTTCTTCAATTTGTGAATAATTTTCGAAATTTTTTAATTTTAAATAACTTTTTTTTATACAATTTTTATACTTTTTATTATTATTATTATTATTATTATTATTGTTAATAATTAATAAGTTAATAATTTAACTAATAATTTTGTAATAATATTTTCTTATTTTATTCTCACTATTTTTTATTTTGTAGTTCATTTTTCGCTATTTTTATATTTTTTCTAAACTTCGAAAACATATTTTAAAAAAAATTATTTATTTCTATAAAAAAATCTATAAAAAAATTCAAATCTCTTTTTGAAGATTTTCTCCCATTTTTCAATTTAAGACTAATTATTATTTATTTATTGTTTTTTGCTGCTTGATTCGTTTATTTTAATATTTATTTTTCTGGTGATCTGATGAGGACATTTAATATAATTTTTAACTTCTAATAAATAATTTTTTAGCTTAATTTGAGTTATTCGTTATAAAGACCCGTAATAAATTTTATCAAATTTTTATTGTGATATCTTTTAATAAAAATACTTTTTATTTTATCTTGTGTATTTCCATTTTTTCTATAAAAAAAAACTTTTAAACATTCTAAAGAATTTTAGGTTTGCATTACGGACATTAAAACGATATATATATAAAAAACATTTTTTATGTCTAATTAAGTGTTTGACAATTAACCATTAATCATTCTGTATACCTGAAAACACGTTCGCAACAAAGTATTGATCAACATATAAAAATCATAGAAATTCTATTCGTCCGTAGAATATTGATGATTGCATACTTTCCATAATCAATTGTAGGTCTTTTCTTTTTGTTCTTCCTGGGAAATGTTCAATTGCAAAAATCATTACTTTCCATTACAAATTGACTTTCGAATGATTTTTTCACAATCGACGAAATTGAAACATCGAGTGAAAAAGATTCCGTTTTGTTTTTCTATCTTCGGCGAATGTTTTACTTATGAAAGTTTATTTCTGATTTTAATTTATGCAGAAATTAAATTCCCTACATTTCTTACATTTATTTTTCATGTAATACCAACCTTTTTACATCATAATTCCTGAAAAAAAACATTTCTCGTGACTCTTTACGAGCAAATTGTCTTTTAAGTTTACTCTTTCCTCAAATTATGTACCTTATAGAAACTAATTTCTTTTGTTGATGATAATTATAGTCATTAATTTTACTAGACACAATTGTTGTCTAAAATAATAACGAAAAAAAAAAGTTAGAGATATAAAAAAATGAGTGATCACGAGCAGAACTAACGATCATACAGATTACGATTCCTTTTTCTTTAATTCAAGATTCGTCCGCGCGAAATAAGGAAGTAGAGATTCGGTAAATATTATATTTAAGAAAGAATGTAATTTAAATTTAATCATACACTTCCAACTCTTCTGTGAATATATATAATAAAGTGAATAAGCAGTTTCTGACAAACTCGGTTTTATTCTTATCAAATTTTTTTCTATTGTTATTTTTTATTTTACTATAATTCAATTGAATTTTTAGTCGCCCTCGATCTTAATTCATCCACTAAATAATATTAATCAATCATAATCTGTCCCAAAATTATCTAGATCAAACTTTTCCTTTTTTTTTTGTTCTTTATTTTTACTATATTTTGAGAAAATATTGAAATAAAAATCTTGATTTTTCAGGGGCATCTTTTGTTTTATGCGTAAGCGTTTTCAAATTTGCATAAATTGCGAAATGATTACTGCTGCTCAGAATTATTTTAAGGAATTCAAGGTTAAAAAATTATCAGCAATATTCGGGAAATGGAGTTGAAACATTAATTTTAGATTCATGTTTTTGTTTCCTTATAAGGAAATATTTGCATTTTTGATTTTCAAGGAAGTTGGTATTCGAGGTGTTATACATATTCAAATTTTGACCTCATAGTTACATTAATCTGAACTAAGGCATTGAAACTAATGCAAAGATTTTTTTATTCCATTAATGGCATAAAAAATGTTCTCCTATTGTGAGTTGTTAATTTATTATCAATTAATTAGTGCAAAGAATTCGCTTTTAATTAACATCGTTTTTTTAAAACAATTTTAAATATTAAAAATATATTTGAATAAAAAGAAAAGACTCTAAATAGAAATTTTAGTTCAAATAAGAAGAAATATTTTGTGATTCAGAATATTAATTTTTATTTTTCAGTTTAGGATTTTAAACACCGGAAATGCTGTTTTTCCAAACATTAAAAATGAAAGTTGATTGAAATCTATAAATTAAAATATATATATAAATTTAATTATTAAAATTTTTTACTTTTATTATTATTATTATTACAAAATTTTTTTTATTTTTAATTCCAATTTCAAGCTAGTTAAAT
This sequence comes from Ganaspis brasiliensis, assembly GCA_037103525.1. Taxonomy (NCBI): domain Eukaryota; kingdom Metazoa; phylum Arthropoda; class Insecta; order Hymenoptera; family Figitidae; genus Ganaspis; species Ganaspis brasiliensis. Next base: position 1,272,819 of record JAZKLR010000082.1, read on the forward strand.
TTCAGTTTTTCTGTAAGTTTTAATTTATCCAAATTTTGATTTTTTTACGTTTTATTTGATTCAAATTTTAATCAATTTCTATACTTTTCAAATTTTCAACGATTCAAATTTTAAAAGATCCAAGTTTTTTTCAATCCTAATCTGTATTGATTTTATTCTCTAAATCTGAATTAGTTAAAAATAGCTAATTATTAGTAAAATCTTGGCTGAGTTTGACTAAAATATTAGTTATTTTGACATAACCTAAAAATGAATTTGACTAATAATTAGTTATTTTTTATTAAATGATCAGTAGAAATATAACTATTTGAATTAGTGACTGAGTTTTTGCATTCAAATTAGTAATTTTTAACTAATTCAGATTTAAAAAGTATAAATTTAATTCGTTTAAATTGTAAATAATTAAAAATTCAACTTTTTATAATTTTTATTCAAGGAAAATTCAAACTATCGAATTTTTAAACTATAAAAATCTCAGTAGATCTAAATAATAATTGTATCAAATTAGAAATTAAGGACCGTTAATTTGAAATAAATAAGTAATTAAAATTATAATCAACTGAAATTTCAATTGATTAAAAACTTATTTCGTTAAATTAGCATTTTCTCAAACTCCAATATTAATATTAACAAATTTCAGTTTATTAAAATTTTAAGCATTTGAGTGAAATAATTGAAAAATTACAGAAATTTTTTTATATAAAAAAATAATAAAAGTTTGAAAAATCAATTTAAAAAAATGAGAATAACTAAAAATTGGAGAATAGAATTGAAAAAAGCTAAAAATAATTAAAATTCACGACAATTAATGAAAAAAAATTAGAAATTCTGAAAACAAATGAAAGTGCTTAATTATAAATTGAAGAAAATAATTAAAATTTTAGAAAAATACTTGAAAATCTTAGAAAATAATTTTAGAAAATGAGAAAAATAATTAAAATCGAGAAAAATAATTAAAAAATGATAAAGTGAATTCAAAATTGAAAAAAATAATTGAAATATGCTGAGGATAATTTAAATATGAAAAATTGAAAACAGTAAAAAAAATTAAGTGAAATAATTGAAAAAATCATAGAATATATGTTTAAAAATCAAAGAAAATAATTAAATAATTATAAAATTAACTCAAAATTGTAAAAAATAATTTAAAAATGCTAAAAATAATTTAAGATTGTAAAAAATAATTAAAATATGATGAAAATAATTTAAATATGATATATTGAAAACAGTAAATACAATTTTAGAGAAATAAATAAATAATTGAAAAAAACATACAATATGTGTTTAAAAAAGAAAATAAGTACAAAACATAAAATTTTTTTTAAAGAGAATAAGTGAAAAAATCGCAGAAATAATCGAAAGCTGTTGAAAATAATTGAAATTTCAGATAAATAAATGCTATTTTTTAAAATTAGGCAAAAATAATTAAAATAATTAGAAATTAAAGAAAATAATAGAAAAAATGCAGAATTTATTTTTCAACATTATAAAATAATTCAAAGATCGTTTAAAACATGAAAAATTGATAACAAAAATCTAAATTTGAAATGATAACTAAAAATTTCGGAACTTGATTGAAAAATAATGAAAACATTAATAGATGGAGAAAATAATTGCAAAAAAATAGAAAGAAATAAAAATTGAACAAAATAATTATTTGAAATATTTGAAAGTTGAGGAAATTAATTAAGAAATTATGAAAATGATTAAGAATTAAAAATAATAATTGCAAAATGACAAAAATAATGGTAAATTAAAAAATCTGATTTAAATTTACGACGAATAATATAAAAATTATTAATAAATAATTAAATTGATTTAATGACGAGGGAGAAGTAACTAAAATTCAAAAGTGATTGAAAAAACTTAAAAAAAATTTAAAGAAAGTAAATTTAAAAATTAGAGAAACAATTTAAAAATAATTAGAAGTTGCAGAAAATAATTAAAAATGATAAAAATAACTAGAAATTGTAGAAAAGAATTGAAGAAAGCTAAAAATAATTTAAATTTACGATAATTAATAAAAAGAAGTTTGAAATTATGAAAACAAATGAAAATAATTAAAAATTGAAGAAAATAATTGAAATTTTAGAAATTTAAGATCTCAAAAACTAATTTTACAATATGAGAATAATAATTAAAAATTGAGGAAAATAATAGACAAATGATAAAAATAATTGAAAATTGGAATAAAATAATTGAATTATGCTGTAAATAATTTAAGATTCATATAATAATTGAAAGATGATGAAAATAATTTGAATATGAAAAAATGAAAACAGTAAATAAAATGTGAAAGAAATTATTTAAAAAATCATCGAATATATGTTTTAAAAAAGAAAATAATTACAAAATTATTTAAAATTTTTTAATTAAAGAGATAATTAAAAAATCGCAGAAATAATCAAAATATGATGAAAATAATTAAAATTTTAGATAAATAATTCAAATTTTTTAAAACTATGCTAAAAGAATGATAATAATTAAAAATTAGGGAAAATAATACAAAAATTCCTAAAAGAAAATAATTAAAAAATGAAAAAATAGAAAAAATTGAAAAAAGTACAGAATTTTTTTAAAATCAGATCTTAGATATTAATTGAAAGAAACAAAAATAACTAAAAATTGGAGAAAAGAATTGAAGAAAGCTAAAAATAATTTAAATTTACGATAATTAAATAATTAAAAATTGAAGGAAATAATTGAAATTTTAGAAATTTAAGATCTTAAAAACTAATTTTACAATATGAGAATAATAATCAAAAATTGAGGGGAATAATAGACAAATGATAAAAATAATTTAAAATTAGAAAAAAATAATTGAATTATGCTGTAAATAGTTTAAAATTAATAGAAAAATTGAATGATGATGAAAATACTTTAAGTATGAAAAATTAAAAACAGTTAATAAAATGTGAAAGAAAGTATTTAAAAAATCATAGAAAAAGATGATTTTTAAATCATGTTTAAAAAAAAATTAATTGCAAAATTATTTAAAAAGTTTTAATTAAGGAGGATGGTGATCAAAACAAAAATGATAAGATCATTCTAAAATTCATAAAAATAAGTTTTTGAGAATATTTGGAAGCCAGAACAATTTTGTTTTTATTTTTTCACTGTCCCGTTTTTTAGAAATTAAATAATAAAGTTGCAGGTATTTACATGGGCTCTTATGGATAGGACTCTGTCAAGTTCACTATTTTTAATATAACTTGTGATAAAATGATAAACTATTTTTTAAAAACTTACTGTCGTAAAGTTCAAAACTTCTGGAATTATCAGCAAAAAAAAATCAATGAAATCATCTGTTTCATTTTGGAGAAATAAAATAAAATCTGACTTTAAATTAATGACTTCCTAACCTTTTTTGTATCATAATAAACAAATCAAAACAAATTCTATTAAATCTGGCAACGTCGCAAGATCACTTCATATGATTTCGAATCTGCGCATATAAATTCATGTGTGAATTGATTGCGCGGGAATCAAGCTACCTATCAAATTCAAATCCGAAACAGTGTAACCAACATTGTATTACGATAAATTTCTAACCTCACAAACAAATTTTCTAACAACATTTTGAAGACAATTGCATGATTTTCTTTAAATATATTTATAAAAAAAAAATAAATTAAAGATTTTAAAAAATAATTTTTGATGCCCAAGATGTTAAATATTTGATTTTTCATTAATGAAGTTCATATTTAAACAGTTGGTGACAGTTGTTATAATCTCATGTAAAAGCATAGAAAAACCCCTTTTACCGCCTGCCCCTCAAAGACAGTCACCATCCTCCTTAAAGAGATAATTAAAAAATCGCAGAAATAATCAAAATATGATGAAAATAATTAAAATTTTAGATAAATAATTCAAATTTTTGAAAACTATGCTAAAAGAATGAAAATAATTAGAAATTAGAGAAAATAATACAAAAATTACCAAAAGAAAATAATTGAAAAATTGTTTAAAGAGTTGAAAATTGAAGACAATAATCTAAATTTGCGATAATAACTGAAAATTTGGAAATTAATTGAAAAGTAATTAAAGCAATTAAAATATGAAGAAAATAATTGCAAAATAATAAAAAGAATTGAAAATTGAACAAAATAATTGAAAATTGAGATATATATTCAAAAGTTTTGGAAATTAATTCAGAAATCTTAAAAATGATTAAAAATTGAAGATAATAATTGCAAAATGAAAAAAATATTGGTAAATTTAAAAAGTTAATTTTAATTTAAGATGAATATTATAAAATTTATGAATAAATAATTAAAAATAAATCATGATAGAAAAATAGTTAAAATGTGAAATGTAATTAAAAAAAATAAACAGAATAATTGAAGTTTGAAGAATTTAAATTCAAGATTTAGGGAAACAATTTAAAAGTAATTTAAAATTGCAGAAAATATTTGAAAAATTGTAATAAAATGATAAAAATATAATATTAAAAAAATAATAATAAAAAAAATAATAAAATGATAAAAATAGTACAAAATTGTAGTTTAAGTAATTGAAATCTTAACACAGAAAAGAATTATTAAAAATTAAAGATATTTTTAAATTGGAATTGTAGATTAATTGAACTTTTAATCAATGCAAGTTCACATTAACTGAAATTTAAAGAAATTAAAATTGCTATAAATTTTAAATTTAAATACATTTTAAAAATGGTGAAATATGATTTAAAATTTTGAAAGAAAGAAACATCTAGTGACAAATTTTAGGTGTAAACAAAATGAATGAACGAATTAATTAAACTTGTAAATTATTATATATAATTGGGGCCCTTGCCCTCCCAGTTACGCCACTGCTCGAAATGTCCACAAAATGGACATAATTTTTACCAATATTAGTTATTTTTTTCCCCTCAATAATTATTCATATTTTACTAATAATTAGTTATTTTTAACTAATTCAGATTTAGAGAGTTGATAATAATCCATTCTGTCCAGACCTAATTTCACAGCATTACGTCGATTATTATAATTATTATGAAACTAATTCTTTTGTCTTTTTCCCTCTTCAGAAATTTTACCAAGTTTCCAATTGTCACTTATTTCACGTTTGCAGCGATTAATGAATTTTTAACTTAATCCATCAAGTGTAGATAATATATATATTAAAGGGGATAGATAATAAGATGACTAATAAATCATTTCAAAGCTGTAAAAGCATGCACGCATAGTTAGCTTAGTGATTGTTAAAAAGAAGTCAGTGGTTTTTAACCGGCAATCTTAAGTAGGTAGAAGGGTAAATAAGGCCGCGGATTTGCCCAAGGGGGTTTTATCTGTCGGAATGGTGCAATTTTGCCCCCAAGCTATTCCTTCTCTTTCTTACTTGTCCGAGTCATTCACAGACACTTTGACTCCTCATGTCCTCCAAACGGTCCACTTTACTTCGCAAATAATTCTTTTTTGCGCATTAATCACTACTATTTGCCTTTAAACACTTCTAATCAATATATCATTATCAAATACAAATAATTCACAATGTGGATTTATTACGAGAATAAAATTGTTTGATAGGGGAGAACCGGGAAAAATGCCTATTTGGGTAAATTAGCATTTATTTTAAATTTTAGAAAATATCCACTTCTATCTCACTGACGTGTGTAATTTTTTTTTTAATTTTTAAACATTTAGCTTTCTAAACACCTTAATTTAATTAATAAAATTATAATAATAATATATTTAATTATTTTAAAAGAATTAATATATTTAATTATTGTATTTATATTAATAATACGTGTAAATTGAATAATCATTTTTACTATATTTTTAAAACATAATTTTAAATATTCGCGGGATTAATCTCAAGAAGTGCGCTTGCGCGGAAAAAATGCGTCTGGGTTCGAGAGTTACGTGTAAACAATCATGGCGGATTAACCTGTCACATTTGGCATTGAATATCAAATTTTATGTTTTCTTTCTAAAACTCACGCTTTTTCGAAGCAAGCAGATTTTTATGTAAACTATTAGAGTGTTAGAAATTCAAGTTTACAAGTTATTTCAATTATTATATAATTTTTATAGTCCTTTTGTTCCTTTATCAAACACCGTTTTTCGAGTTTTTGTTTCAATCACAGGAGCTTTATTTATTAATTTATTTATTTATTTATAATATTATACGGGCTACATATATAATATATGTAGCCTATATTTATATATTTTTTATATAGTATTTTTATTCTTTTATGAAGCACCGTTTTTACATGACACTTCAGTATTTAAAGAAAAGCTTTATATTTACTGTATTAAAAGGTCATTTTTATAATTATCGAAAAAAGCGAATCTCAATCAAGATATTTTAAAAATAATTCATTAATATAAATAAATTCTTTAAATCATCATCTTATTTAATTCGCAAAGGTTTTTCCATTAATGTGTGAATGTTTATATTTCCAAAAAATATTATTAAATAATTTTTTTTACTCCAAATTTGTACACAGGCATTTTGTCCGGTTCTCAGGGAATTAAGAAATTGATGGGATACGTCCTCGGAGGGAAATAATTTTCTTCTTTATTTCTTTTTTTTCGTTCATTTTTGACTGAGTCTGGAAAAAAATATGAAAATTATTTTATCCATATTTTCTATATTGTCCTAATTCTAAGATCTGGAAGAAAAAGATTTTATTTTGGTTCAGGTATTTCTTCCCACAATTTTTTGTACGTGTCGTCTCCTCTTTTCCGGGAAGTTTCTCTAATAAGATCGTCACTCGCTGTTTTTAGATCATAGGCCCATCCTATTTTGGCATACTGGTCGATCATAAATTTAGTCAAATTGAGGGTTATTGTAAAAGTTTCTCCGGTTCTGTAATCCCAGGGAAAAGTGTGATGGTAATTGTGAAAACCTTCTCCAATTGCGACCAATTGGACAAAATAATTGTTTCTCGGCATAATGTACCTAGAAAATTAAAAAAGTAACATTTTAATAGAAACTTTACATTTTTTACAATTGAGAATCAATTAATTTATTTTAATTTCAATTTTGTTTTAATTTTGCAAAATTTTCTTATTTTTAAATTTGTCAATTTGTAAATAATTTATAATATAGAGATTTTTGGGTTCTAATAAATTTTTTTACTTGTTGAAAGGTTTTGATCCATATAAATGTGCTGCACTGTTGACCAATGTAGTTGCATTTAGAACCATAACGTAACGCATGACAGCTTGAGACATAAACGCATAGTACCAATGTTCATTCCATAAAAATATTGGTACAAGTGATGGCAAGATGAATGTCATTAACAATGTCACAGGAAGGAAGTGTCTAAGTGCATAATAATAGATAATAAAAAAAAAATAGAATCAAGGTATGCGTCAAATTGAGATCATCATTTAGTATTAAAACGATTATAGTTATTGGGATTTATAATCTTAATTTTATACACCCTTCAGTTTAGCAGGGCTGATAAAAATCATGATTTTTTAAAAAAATCGAAAATTAATTTTTTTTTAAATATATGTAGGTATATCAATTTTTATATATTTTGTTTATTTATTTATTTATTTTATATATTAGGTGGAATTTATAGGTTAAAAAAATTTATTTTTGGAAAATAACATTTAAAAAATCAAAATTTAATAATTTTTTTTTAAATGGTTGTATTTATAAACCTTTGTGTCTGATTACAGATTTTGGTGGTACAAATAACTATTCCAAATTTTATTTAAATCCGTTAGAGCGGTCTTAAGTTATCGTGTTCATAAAAAAACTATATTCACACACACATATACATTCGGACATCTGATTAAGAAAAGTGTATAAAACATTTCTAGATAGAGGAAAGTTAATTTAAAGCATTTTAAAAAATTTGTAAAGAACGAATATAAATCTTTCTTCATGGAGAAGCAAAAAACGTAAAAACATATTATTGAAAAGAAAAAAAAAAAATTTTTAATTAGAAAAATTAGAGAATTGTTTTATAAATTGAAAAAAAATGAATAGAATTTAGGAAATTTTTATGAAATAGAAGAAATTGAATATAATATATTAATATAAGAATATTTAGTACCTACAATATTAAATTAACATAATATAAAATAAAAAATTTAAATTCTTCAAAAAAGTATAAAAAATTGAGAAAAAAATGTAGATAAAAGCATCGAATAAATGTTTTAAAAAATTCGTAATCACAAGATAAAATCTAAACAATTTACAAAAGGAAAAATGTTTTTAAGAAATAGAAAAATGGTGACAAAAATCTAAGAATTAATTAAAATGCAAGGAAGTACTAAAAAAATGATGATACAACAAGAAAATTAAATAATTAGGAAGAAAATTTAAGAAACTGTACAAAAATGTAAAAAGGACAAAAAAAAATTTAGTAAGAATTTAGTAAAAAATTTGAATTAATAAAAGTAAAAAAAAATGTAAATAAAGATAAATAAAAAGTCTAGAAAAGAAATTTAAAAATCTTTTAAAAATAAAAAAGTTTAGAAAAATTAAACCAAAAATATTTTTATAATATTACACTTAAAACAAGGTTTAACAATAAATTAAGAAAACTAAAGAAAATTCTATTAAAGAATTAAGTAAGTTTTTAAAAATAGACAAGATGTGAAAACAAATAGAATAAATCCTATTTATTTTTAAAAATATGGAAATAATTAAGAAAATGAAGGAAATAATGAATTTAGTGAATTTTATAATAACAAAATTGTGTAAAATAATATTAAATAATTTGTATAAAAAGAAGTAACTTAAAAAAAATATCTAAAGTAAAAGAAGAAAAATTGTTAAAATTTTGTAAAAATAAGAAATAGGATAAAAATAGTTTCTTCAATTTTCATTTATTTTTTAAAAATATTTTCATTAGTTTTCAATTGATGATTTATTATTCTTCTTGAATTTTATGATTATTCATTAATTTTAAAAAAAATTTTGTTCGGCTGATTATTCTCGCCATTTTTTGAATTTTTTTTCAATTGTTAATTATTTTTTTTAATAGTTAATTATTTTCACAAATTGTAATTTTTCTTAAAATTATCAACTATTTTCTTGAAATTTTCATTTAATTCTTTAATTTCCAATTTATTTCTTCAACTTTTAATTATTTTCTTCAATTCTTAAATATTTTCATTAATTTAAAATTATTTTGATCAATTTTCAACTAATTGCTCCATGTTAAATAATTCTCGGATTTTTTCAATTATTTTTTTTCATTTTTTGAGTATATTCTTTAAATTTCAATTCCATTCTGACAATTTTCGAATTTTCTTTCTAATTGACAATTATTTTGTCATTTTTCACATATTTTCTTCAATTTTTCAATTACTCTCGACATTTTTCAACTATTTCTTTCAATAATTAATTATTTTCCGCAATTTTCAATTATTTCCTACAATTTTTTTAAATTTCAATTATTATTTTAAAATTTTATAATTATTCTTGGATTTTTTAAATTATTTTTTTCAATATTTAATTACTGTAGTCATTTTGTAATTTTTCTTTCAATTTTCAACTGCTTTTATAAAATTTCAATTTAATTCTTTAATCTTAAAACTTTAATTCATTTCCTTAATTTTTCATTCTTTTCTTCAATTCTCAATTATTTTCTTCAATTTTCAATTTCATTCTTCGCTTTCCAATAATTTTTTATTCAATATTCAATAATTCTCACATTTTCTCAATTATCAATTTTTTCTGGAAATTTAAATTCATTTTTTTAGTTTTCAATTGATTTAATAAATTTCCATTAGTTTTTTACAATTTTTTTCCTAAGTTTCATCAGTATTCAATTGACGATTTATTATTCTTCTTCAATTTTATAATTATTCATTTGTTTAAAAAAAAATTTTGTTCACATGCAGATTATTTTCACCATTTTTTAAATTTTGTTCTTTTAATTGTTAATTCTTTTTAAATAGTTAACTATTTTCGTCATATTATAATGTTTCTTTTAATTAACAATTATTTTCTCGAAATTTCTATTTAATTCTTTAATTTCCAATTTGTTCCTTCAATTTTTAATTATTTATTCAATTCTCAAATATTTTCTTTAATTTTCAATTATTTTTATCGATTTTCGATTAATTCCTTCATATTCAATATTTCTCGAATTTTTTCACTTATAAAAATTGTTTTTAAATTTCAATTCAATTAGTCAATTGTAGAACTATTCTTTTTAATTCTCAGTTATTTTCTTTAAATTTAAATTATACGTTTCAATTATTTTCTTTAATATTAAAAAATTATCACCTTCTTTCGATTTTTAAGTATATTCTTTAAATTTAAATTCCATTCTTCAATTTTTAATTGCTTTCTTTAATGTTCATTTATATTTTTCAATTATTATTATTATTTTTTTCGATTTTCAATCCATTTGTTAAATATGAAATTATTTCCAACAATATTTTCTATAATTTTCTTAATTTTTCAATTTGCAATTCTTTTTTTTCAATTTAATATTTCTTATTTAATTTTTGTAATTATTTCTTTCAGATGTATATAATAATCTAGACATTTTTCGAATTTTGATTTCAATTGAAAATTATTTTCGTCACTTTTCACATATTTTCTTCAATTTTTCAATTATTCTCGTCATTTTTTAACTATTCTCTTAAACTATTAATTATTTTCCGTTATTTTTAATTGTCTCCTACAATTTTTTCAATTTACAATTATTATTTTAAAATTTAATAATTCTTTGATTTTTTAAGTTATTTATTCCTTTATTTCCTTAATTTTTAATTATTTTCTCCAATTTTCAGTTTCATTCTTCGTTTTTCAATCGTTTTTTATTCAATAATTCTCCCATTTTCTCCATTATCAATTATTTTCTTGAAATTTCAATTTATTTTTTTCGTTTCCAATTGATTTTATCAATTTTCATTACTTTTCTACAATTTTTTCCATAACTTTCATGAGTTTTCAATTGACAATTTATTATTCTTTTTCAATTTTATGATTATTCATTTGTCTTAAAAAAAATTTTGTTCACATTCCGATTATTTTCACCATTTTTCAAATTTTGTTTTTTCAATTGTTAATTTTTTATTTTAATAGTTCATTATTTTTGTCATATTATAATGTTTCTTTTAATTAACAATTATTTTCTTGAAATTTCCATTTAATTCTTTAATTTCCAACATCTTCAATTCACAGTTATTTTCTTCAAATTTAAATTATACGTTTCAATTTTCAATTATTTTCTTTAATATTAAAAAACTATCATCTTTTTTCTATTATTTTTTTTCGATTTTTAATGTATATTCCTTAAATTTCAATTGCATTCTTCAATTTTTAATTGCTTTCTTTAATGTTCATTTCTTTTTTTAATTTTTATTTATTATTATTTTATTTATTTTAAATTTAATATTTCTTATTTAATTTTTTTAATTATTTCTTTCAGTTGTATATTAACCATTTTTCGAATTTTGATTACAATTGAAAATTATTTTCGTCACTTTTCATACATTTTCTTCAATTTTTCAATTATTCTCGTCATTTTTCAACTATTCTCTTAAACTATTAATTATTTTCCGTTATTTTCAATTGTTTTCTGCAACTTTTTCAATTTTTCAATTTTTATTTTAAAATTTTATAATCATTCTTTAATTTTTTAATCTATTCTTGTGGTTGGGTATTAATCTATCCATTCTTTGAATTTTGTTTTCAATTGTCAATTATTATCCTCATGTTGTAATTTTTTTTCAATTATCAATCATTGTTTTAAGTTCTAAATTAACTCTTTCAATTATGTTTATGTATTAAGTAAATAAATAAACAAATAAAAATTTATTTCCTCAACTTTTTAAAATTATCTTCAATTTTCAATTATTTCCAACAGTTATTCCTATAATTGTTCAATTATTTTGTTTAAATTTAATATTTTTTAAACCATTCTTTTTAATTATGTAACTATGTAGCCATTTTTAAAATTTTGTTTTCAATTGACAATAATAAAACTTTTTAAGCTTTATTTATAATTAATAAGATTATAAGAATGTGCAAATTTGAAATTTAAGTATAAAGTTATATTTTAAATATAAAGGCGAATGTCGCAAATTTAAAAATACTGTTTTAATTGTTCGAAAATTTGTGACCCGGAAATCAAAAAAATTGACCGAAAAAATGTACCAATTATTTAAATCAGCCCTGCAGTTAAGTGTGTAATTTTCGCACATTATTTTTTATTTATAATTATTTCAAGAAACCTGCACAATTTAAAAAATGATGTTCAGATCTACAATTAAAAAAGAGATTATATCAACTTACTTATCTCCAAATTTTACAATCGGATCGGCATCAATGTCACTCATGTCAATTTCTTTAACCCTTCTATAAAATTCCGGGTGTCTTTTTTGCAACATCCACCCTATGTGAGAGAAAAAAAATCCACGAGTAGCATTATGTGGATCCCCGTCCGTATCAGTATATTTGTGATGGACTCTGTGTACTCTAACCCAGTCACGCAATTTAAGCTTAAACGAAACACAAAAAAAAATACTTAAAATTTATCCGAAAAACTATCTTATCAATTTTTTTTTTTTAAATTAGCCACTTTCCAAATAAAACTGATGGACCCTTTATCCGACTATTTGCCTTATTTTATTTTACGGATAAAAATTTAATTTATCAATATAATAGTTACCATTCCTGCACTATAGTAACCGCCAGCCATTATTAATCGAAGTGGTAATTTGGCTTTGAAAGTTCGATGAGTCCAGTAACGATGAATACCACCAGTTATTCCAAAACCAACAAAAATGTAATGAATAAACACTGGTTGAAAAAAACAGTATAAAATAATAGTTTAGGATTGAAAAAAAACGTTAAAATTTAGTAATAATAATTTAGTAACGTACACCACAAAATTGTTAATTTATGAGTTGAATAAGGAAACGTCAAAAATCCATAGAGTGCCAAGATATGCCATAACGCGTGAAGAATGACATATTTCCAAACAATTTTGCCTTTCAATTCGTTCCATCTTTTTAGAAATGATAATTCTGTACCATTTTCAAATTTCACGCCCTCTTTAACTGACATTTAGTTTTTTTTTTTATTTTGGGTAGATTTTTGAATATTTTCAATTTACCTTCAATTTAATCATTAATCCTAAAATTTTTCCCTTGAATTTAAATAGAAAATTTCTAAAATCGCATGTATACGAGTTTTGTCAGAAAGACCAACTAAACTGAAAATTAGGTAGTTACTTCTTTTTATAGATTTGAATGTTAGTCGAATGTAGGAAATATTTGAATATTACGCAAAGTGCAAAAGTCACTTTACAAAAAAGATCAATTATTACTGACCTGACAAAATGATTCACACTTAAACTATAGTTGGAATTAGAACTAGGAAATGCGAGAAATTGTAAAAATTTTCCAGAACAATTTTTATTTTATAAACCATTTATTTCAGCTTGAAATAACATCTTTTTTATTACATTTGAAACAAGTGATTATAATTTTTTTAAAACTACTAGATCTTGATATTTTTTTCAAATGGAAAATATCCATTATGAATTATGAAAACTATTTCGGAAAATAAAAAAGTAATACTCATCTTGAATGTCCAAAAATTAAAAGAATCTAGATTCTTGGTTATTTTTTTTTGTGATGAGAATCGAACAGTTAAAAATCCGAAAATCCAAGTTCCTCGAAACTGCTTGTAATTTTAAAAGAAATTTGTTTCTTGATTTGAATTTTGATTCTTTGTGGCCTCCTCACTTTTTAGCAATTTTTGACATTTTCTCACTCAAATTACATAAGGAAACGTCAAAAATCGATTAAAAGCGAATGAGTAACGTGAAATATTCCAAATGTTGTTCTTCAATTTTTTTCAATCTTGTCACAATATTGATGATTCGATGATTTTACCTGTTGAGTATAACATTAAACTCCCTTATACTAATCCTAAATCGAATAAACTCAAGTATTGTTCAAATAAAGACTAAACTGAAAATTAAGTAGGTTTTCATTTTTATAGTGTTGAAGAATATTTGGGGGTGGGAATCAATTATTCCTGACTCCGAATTATCACCTTTTCTACATTGTGTTTAGTCGAAAGAATTTAAATGTTGCTGATGTAATTTACACTTTCCACTGCAAAAACAGGTGGCTTAAATTAAAATCATATTTTGTTTTTCATAGTTATTATTAAGACACAAAAATGTCTTCGTAATCTGTGAAGCAGAATGACAACCTTGTTAAAAGAAAGACTAAATTGAAAATATTAATATAAGTTGGACGAAATAAAGGGGGTAAAAAATTCTAAGTTTACCCCCCTTTATTTCGTCCAACTTATATTTTTCAGAAAGTAATAAAAAAAACATATTTTGAATTTAGCGCGCTTGTTAGGTTGCAATCCTAAAAACAGCTGATCTACTTACAGCCAACTTTATTACATTCCTAAACTGCACTTTTTACCTAAAGTTATTTAATGGTATTTTTGGAAAATATAAATCATCACACATTAAAATAAAAACCTTTGAGAATTAAATAAGATAATTTGAAGAATTGGGCCCTTAGTCAACCCAGTAGACCATTTTAAAAAAAAATTCCAAAAACCTTAAGAATTGTAGTAATTTAAAGTTTGACTAAATTAAACAATTTAGTTTCTACATATTGTGTTATAAACAATTATAAATATTTAAATATAACATTTAAAAATAAATTTATACTATTAAATATTTATTTAGGAAAACATGTATAAAATTTTGGAATTGAAAAAAATTACAAAAAATAATTGAAATTAAAAAAGTAACTGCAAATTTTGAAAATTAATTGAAAAAAAATGAAATCTGTTAAAAATTGGGTTGAGTAATTAAAAAAATCAGAGAAATGTTCTAAAAAGAAAGAAAATAATTTAAGTTTTAGAAAAATACTTAAAAATCTTAATATTAAATTTTAAAAAAATTTAATAATGAGAAATTAGAGAAAATAATTGAAAATTGAGATAAATAACTTAAAATTGAAAAAAAAATAACTAAAATTTGAGAAAATAATTGAAAAAAATTACATAATATATTTTAGATAAAGGAAAGTTAAAGAAAATATCAGAAAAATACTTAAAACTTTCAGAAGTTCATTGAAAAAAAAGAAAATAATTAAAAATTATAGAAAGTAAATGGAAAAAGATATACATAATTTAAAATTAAAAAAAAAAAATTTTTAATTAAAAACTTTTTGAAAATTATAAAAAAGAACGAGAGTAATTGAAAATTGAAGAAAATAATATGAAATATAACATAAATAATTGAAAATTAAACAAATAATTGAAATGTCATTAAAATAGTTAAAAAAATTTGAAATTATAAAAGAAGCGAAAAAAAAATTTAAAAGTGAAGGAAATAAATTTCTGAAAATAATTGAAAAGTTGTTTTAAAATTTTAAAAACTTGAAGAAAATAATTAAAATATGATACAAAAAATGAAAAGTTGTAAAAAATAAATGACACTTGAGTGAAATATTTGAAAAAATTACAGAATGGTCTTAAAATAAAAAAAATTAATTGAAATTCGACAAAAATGCATAAAGAACTTAGATATTAATTTAAAAAATGAAAATAATTAAAAATGGGGGAAAAAAATTGAAGAAAGATAAAATAATTGAAATTTATGATAATTAATACAATTTTTGTTCAATTATGAAAACAAATGAAAATAATTGAAAATTTAAGGAAGTAAGTGAAGTTTTAGAAAAATACTTAAAGATATTGAAAACTAATTTTACAATACGAGAATAATAATTAAAAATTTATGGAAATAATAGACAAAGGATAAGAATAATTTAAATTTGGGGAAAGAAAATTGAAATATGATGTAAATGATTTAAAAAATTTTTAAATAATTCAAATTGCAAATAAATAATTGAAAGTATTGAAAATTATGTTAAAAGAATGAAAATAATTTGAAATTTTTTGGAAATTATGCAAAAGGACGAAAGTACTTGAAAATTAAAGAAATAATATAAATAATTGAAAATTTAACGAAATAACTAAAATGTCAGATAAATAGTTTAGAATTTTGAAAATTATAAAACAAACAAAAAAAATTAAAAGAAAAGATATTTGGAAAATTTTAAAAAATTATTTTAAAATTTGAAACTTAAAGAAAGTAATTTACATATGATACAAACAATGATAAATTGTGAAAAACAAATGACAATTGAGTAAAAAAATTGAAAAAATTACAGAATGTTTTTTAAAAAAAAAATTAATTGAAATTTGACAAAAATTCATAATGATCTTAGAAATTAATTGAAAATAACGAAAATAACTAAAAATTGGTGAAAAGAATAAGAATAATTGAAGAAAGCTGAAATAATTTAAAATTACGATAATTAATAAATTTTTTTTAAAATTTTGAAAACGAATGAAAATAATTAAAAATTGAAGAAAATACGTGAAATTTTAGAAAAATACTTATTATCTTAAAAACTAATTTTAAAATATGAGAATAATAATTAAAAATTGAGGGAAATAATAGACAAATGATAAGAATAATTGAAATTTGAGAAAAAAATTGAAATACGATGAAAATAATTTTAAAAATTTTTAAATAATTAAAATTACAAATTTATGAAAATTATGGAAACAAAAAAAAAATTGAAGAAAATAATTGAAATTTTAGAAATTTAATTGAAGAAAGCTGTTAATAATTGAAATTTACGATAAATAATAAATTTTTTTTTAAATTATGAAAACAAATGAAAATAATTAAAAATTGAAGAAAATAATTGAAATTTTAGAAATTTAAGATCGAAAAAAAATAAATTTTACAATATGAGAATAATAATTAAAAATCGAGGGAAATAATAGACAAATGATGAAAATAATTTTAAATTTGACAAAAACAATTGAATTATGCTGTAAATAATTTAAGATTGATATAAAAATTGAAAGATGATGAAAATAATTTAAATATGAAAAATTGAAAATAGTAAATAAAATGTGAAAGAAATAATTTAAAGAATCATTAGAAAAGATGATTTTTAAATGTTTTTTAAATCATGTTTAAAAAAGAAAATAATTACAAAATTATTTAAAAAAATTTTAATTAAAGTGATAATTAAAGTATCGCATAAATAATCAAAATAGAATGAAAATAATTAGAAATTAAAGACAATAATACAAAAATTAGCAAAAGAAAATAATTGAAAAATCGTTTAAAGAGTTGAAAATTGAAATTTATTATTTTAAATTATTAAATTTATCTTTATTATTATTATTATCATTATTATTAAATTATAAATTTAAATTTATTATGTAAATTATTAAATTTATTTATTTATTATCGCAAATTTAGGTAATAATTTAATTATATAATAATGTTGATTATTTTGCAACTATTTTCTCCATATTTTAACTGTTTTAATTATTATTAAATAATTGTTTTAATTAAGATAATAATCTAAATTTGCGATAATAACTGATAATTCGGAAAATTAATTGAAAAATAATTAAAACAGTTAAAATATGGAGAAAAAAATTGCAAAATAATAAAAAGAAATGAAAATTGAACAAAATAATCAAAAATTGAGATATATATTTAAAAGTTTAGGAAATTAGTTCAGAAATCTTGAAAATGTTTAAAAATTGAAGATAATAATTCCAAAATGAAAAAGCTATTTGTAAATTTAAAAAGTTAATTTAATTTTGCGATGAATAATATAAAATTTAGGAATAAATAATTAAATTGATTTAATCATGATCGAAAAATAGTTCAAATGTGAAATGTGATTGATAAAAATAAACAAAATAATTGAAGTATGAAGAAGGTAAATTTAAGATTTAGGAAAACAATTTAAAAGTAATTTAAAATTGCAGAAAATAATTGAAAAATGATAAAAATAGTACAAATTGTAGTTTAAGTAATTGAAATCTTAACACAGAAAAGAATTATTAAAAATTAAAGAAATTTTTAAATTTGAATTGTGGATTATTTGAACTTTTAAATAATGCAAGTTTACGATAACTTAAATTTGAAGAAATTAAAATTGCTATAAATTTAAAATTTGAGAATATTTTAAAAAGGTGAAATATGATTTAAAATTTTGAAAGAAAGAAACATCTAGTGACAAATTTTAGGTGTAAACAAAATGAATGAACGAATTAATTAAACTTGTAAATTATGATATATAATTGGGGCCCTATTTTCTTTTTTGCCCCAAGGCCCTTTTCCTTCCAGTTACGCCACTGGTTGTCAAGACAAAAATAATGTATAAAAATGCGGATAAAAGTAAAAAAGTTTCGTTTATTTGTTTTCTAAAATCAATTATCATATTAATGTTAAAAACAGAATTACTTTTTTTTTAATACAGTGAATATAAAGTTTTTCTCTAAAAACTGAAGTGACATCAAAAAACGGTGATTCATAAAGGGAAAAAAATTCTATTAAAAATATAAGTATAAAGCTCCTGAAGTTGAATTAACTTGTAAAGTTGAATTTCTAACACTCTAATAAATTATATAAATATCTGCTTGGTTCGAAAAAGCGTGAGTTTTAGAAAGAAAACCTAAAATTTAATATTCAATGCCAAATCTGACAGGTTAATGCGCCATGATTTTTTACACGTAACTCTCGAACCCATACGCATTTTTTCCGCGCATGCGCACTTCTTTTGATTGATCCCGCGCTTATTTAAAATTATTTTTTAAAAATATAGCAAAAATAATTCTTAAATGTAGAATTATTATAATTATTATTAATATAAATGCAATAATTAGCATAATTAATTTGTTAAAACACTGATTTTCTATGCAGTTAAAAATGACCCAAGATTAAATAAAATTCTATTAAAACTGTCAAAGTTATCCTACTTTTAATTTTGTAGAATTTGACTTTGGTTTTTGTTATTATTTGAAAAAATTAATCTTTAAATATACGTAAATCTTTAAATATAGTATTAAATTTAAACAATTTCAGAAACCTAATTTTATCGAAAATTGATTTTACTATTTTTAATAAAACATTAACAGAGAACTAACAAACTTGAATTGTTGTTATAATGAATTTGTTTTGTTGTATCAACAATTAGGTTTATTGTTATGGCAAAATCCGAAATGGTTTTGTTAAACTTTAACAATCCCAAATTGTTAAGACAACAAAAAATTTGTTACAGATTGTGTTATAAGATTACATTTCTCTAATAATTGGGATCTGTTTTTACTTGAGATAATTAAACAAAGAGACAAGTGAAGAATAAACAGTTTATTTCATTTAACAAAGAAACCATTTACAAACATTTTACTTTATTGTAAAAATTCACGTTGATTTTACATAAATTTAAAATCAGATCAGTTATTGCTGACCTGAGGAAATGATTTGCACTTAACCTTTATTAAAACTTCATTTTCTAGTTTTCGATTATAAAGGAATAAGTGATACATATAGTATACTGACTATTATGACACTTGGTAAACACATTGACATTTAGTAAATAAATAAAGAAAAAATTTTATTGATGTTGATAAAATGTTTATTGAAAAGCCAGTGGAATAAAATGCTAATTCAAAAGAGCGTGCTATATAATTCTTATTCAAATGTTTGTGTAATAAAATGACAACTGATTTTCAGTGCAACAAAACGTTATCGCAGAATAATTATTTTAACATAAATGTCATTATTTTTAACTGCAAATTAACTCCGTATTGTATCTAAGATGTAATATATAATAAATAATGTGTATCTGATGGTATAAATATAAAAATTAAATTTGTATTTGCATACAAAATGAATATTTAATTTTTTTAAGATAGCATTTTGTTGCACTGAAAATCAGTTGTCATTTTATTACACAAACAATTGTGTAATAAATAACAAATATTTTTTCTATGTAAAATTCAAAACACAATTTTATTGCGGTGCAGGAACTTCTTCCCACAAATTTTTGTACGTGTCGTCTCCTCTCTTTTTACAAGTTTCTTTGACAAGGTCATCACTCGCAGTTTTCAGATCATAGGCCCAGCCTATTTTTGCAAATTGATCGATAATCAATTTTGTTAAATTGAGATTAAAAGGAATTGTTTCTCCGGTTCTGTAGTCCCAAGGAAAAGTGTGGTGATAGTTATGAAATCCTTCCCCAATTGCAACCAACTGAACAAAGTAATTGGTTCTGGGATTTATGTGTCTGTAAAAAAAATTGTGATATTTTAAGGTTATAATTTTATATATTGGAGAACAAAATACAATCTTTAAATTATTTTCAATATTCTGTAGATCCGAGGGTAACTTTAGAATTATTCGAAAGGAAGCTAGAGCTCCAAAAAAAATCCAATTAGTTGATTGTGGGGGGCCAAATACACATACATAGTTAAATAAATTTGTTTACTTATTAAATGGTTTAGATCCATACAAATGTGCAGCACTATTAACAAAAAAAGTACCATTTAGTACTGTAACATAACGCATAAAAGCTTGAGACATGAACGCATAATACCAATTTTCATTCCATAAAATCATTGGTACTAGTGATGGGAAGATTATTGACATTAGCAGTGCAAAAAGAAGAACGTATCTAGAACAATATTTAATTTAATACTTAACATGTTATTAAAGTAGAAAATTAAAATTTTAACAGTAACGTGTTCTAAATTAAATGAGAATAGACATGAAAAAATATTATAACTACATATAAGTATTAAGTTTATAATCTTTGGCGAAACATCAAAACTTACTTATCTCCAAATTTAACTATCGGATCAGCATCAATATCACTCATATCAATTTCTTTGATAGCTGCATAATATTTTGGGTCTTTTTTTAACATTATCCATCCTATGTGTGAAAAAAAGAATCCATTATTAGAATTATGCGGGTCTGCGTCCGTGTCTGTATATTTATGGTGAATCCTATGAATTTTGATCCAATCATACATGTTCGACTGGAACAAATGCCAAATTAAAGTATACAAAACAAATTTTTTGAAACTTTAGAAAATTCGTTATTGCTAAGGTTCTGAGGAAAGAAAATTAATTGTAAATTTTATAAATTTTAAACTTTAAAGAAATTATATTAAATTTGCTGTAGAGTATATTAAGATTTAAAATAACTTAGCAATGATTCGAATGGTATTTCTAAAATTTTAAATTCCTTGTTAAGAACAATTTTTAACAGTTTTAAACAATTTTTATCTTGTTATAAATGTCTAAAACTAGTTTAAAACGGTTTCAAAAAAGTTCTAAACATAGTTCTGAAATAGTTATAAACTCTTTAAATTTGTTCATAACAAATAATAACTATGTCAATTAATAATTAATTAATTAATTACTTATAAATAATAATTACCATTCCTGCACCATAAAAACCAGCAGCCATTATTAATCGAAGGGGTAATTTTGCTTTGAAAGTTCGATGAGTCCAGTACCGATGAATACCACCAGTTATTCCAAAAGCAGTAAAAATATGTTGAAAAACCACTGATCAAATGAAACAGAAGAATAATAATTTAATATGAGATTTAGAAAAGTTGAAAAATATTTATTTACTAAAATAATATGCTGACGCAAATAGAGAAATATTTATTTAAAGCAGTGGCGTAACTGGGACGAAAAGGGCCCTGGGGCAAAAAGGAAAATAGGGCCCCAATTATATATCATAATTTACAAGTTTAATTCATTCGTTCATTCATTTTGATCACACCTAAAATTTGTCACTAGTTGTTTCTTTCTTTAAAACTTTTAAATTATATTTCACCTGTTAAAAATGTTCTCAAATTTTAAATTTATAGCAATTTTAAATTACTTTTAAATTGTTTCCCTAAATCTTAAATTTACCTTCTTCATACTTCAATTATTTTGTTTATTTTTATCAATCACATTTCACATTTGAACTATTTTTCGATCATGATTAAATCAATTTAATTATTTATTCCTAAATTTTATATTATTCATCGCAAAATTAAATTAACTTTTTAAATTTACAAATAGCTTTTTCATTTTGGAATTATTATCTTCAATTTTTAATCATTTTCAAGATTTCTGAATTAATTTCCTAAACTTTCGAATATATATCTCAATATTCAATTATTTTGTTCAATTTTCATTTTTTTTATTATTTTGCAATTATTTTCTCTATATTTTAATTGTTTTAATTACTTTTCAATTAATTTCCAAATTTTCAGTTATTATCGCAAATTTAGATTATTGTCTTCAATTTTCAACTTTTTAAACAATTTTTCAATTATTTTCTTTTGCTAATTTTTGTATTATTTTCTCTAATTTATGAATATTTTCGTTCTTTTAGCATAATTTTCAAAAAATTGAATTATTTATATGGAATTTTAATTATTTTCATCATATTATGATTATTTCTGCGATTTTTTAATTATATCTTTAATTAAAATTTTTTAAATAATTTTGAAATTATTTTCTTTTTTGAACATGACTTAAAAATCATCTTTCTCTATGATTTTTGAATAATTTCTTTCACATTTTATTAACTGTTTTCAATTTTTCATATTTAAATTCTTTTCACCATCATTCAATTTTTATATTAATTTTAAATTATTTACAGCATAATTATATTATTTTTTTCCAATTTTAAATTATTTTTATCATTCTTTTATTATTTCTCTCAATTTTCAATTATTATTCTCATACTGTAAAAAAACTTTTTAAGATCTTAAATTTTTAAAATTTTAATTATTTTTTTCAATTTTTAATTATTTTCATTTGTTTTCATAATTTAAAAAAAATTTTATTAATTAACGTAAATTTCAATTATTTTTAGCTTTTTTCAATTCTTTTCTCTAATTTTGAGTTATTTTCGTTTTTTTCAGTCAATTTTTAAGATCTGATTAAAAAAAAAATTGTTTAATTTTTTCAAATTTTTAAATTTTTTTACTCAAATGTCATTTGTTTTTCACAACTTATCATTGTTTGTATCATATTTAAATTACTTTCTTCAAGTTTCAAGTTTTATAATAATTTTTAGATAATTTTCCAAAAATTTTTCAAAATTCTAAACTATTTATCTGACATTTTAGTTATTTCGTTTAATTTTCAATTATTTATATTATATTTTATATTATTTTCTTTAATCTTTAAGTACTTTCGTTCTTTTGCATAATTTCTAAGAAATTTCTAATTATTTTCATTCTTTTTCCATAATTTTTAAAAATATGAATTATTTATTTGAAATTTTAATTACTTTATTTTACTTTATGGTAAAATTAGTTCTTAATATCTCTAAGTATTTTTTTAAAATTTCACTTATTCCCTTCAATTTTTAATTACTTTATTTGATTTTATAATTTCCAAAAATATTTTATTAATTATCGTAAATTTTAATTATTTTATGTTTCTTTTTTTTCCACTTTTAGGTATTTTCATTTTTTAAATTAATATTTAAGATCTTTATGCATTTTTGTCGAATTTTAATTAATTTTTTTTATTTTAAGACCATTTTGTAATTTTTTCAAATATTTCACTCAAATGTCATTTATTTTGTACAACTTTTCAATTTTTTGTATCATATTTCAATTATTTTTTTCAAGTTTTTAAAATTTAAAGTCATTTTTTAATTATTTTCCAAAATTTCTTTCCTTCAATTTTTAATATTTTTCGCTTTTTTTATAATTTCAAAAATTTTAAACTATTTTGATGACATTTAAATTATTTGTTTAATTTTCAATTATTTATGTCATAATTATTTTATATTATTTAATTCAATTTTTTAATTACTTTGGTTCTTTTGCATAATTTCCAAAAAAATTCTAATTATTTTTATTCTTTTGGCATAATTTTCAAAAATTAGAAAGTATTTATTTGAAATTTTAATTATTTTCATCAGATTTTAATTATTTAAAAAAAATTTTAGATCGTTTTTATCATATTTCAATTTTTTTCACAAATTTAAATTATTCTTATTATTTTTCTATTATTTCCATAAATTTTGAATTATTATTCTCGTATTGTAAAATTATTTTTCAAGATCTGTAAGTATTTTTTTCAAATTTCACTTATTTCCTTCCATTTTTAATTACTTTATTTGTTTCCATACTTTCTAAAAATATTTTATTAATTATCGTAAATTTTAATTATTCTATCTTTCTTCAATTTCTTTCTCCCTTTTTGAGTTATTTTCATTTTTTAAATTAATTTCTAAGATCTTTATGCATTTTTGTCGAATTTCGATAAATTTTTTTTATTTTAAAAATATTCTGTAATTTTTTCAAATATTTCACTCAAATGTCATTTATTTTTTACAACTTTTCATTTTTTGTATCATATTTCAAATATTTTCTTCAAGTTTTTAAAATTTAATATTATTTTTCAATTATTTTCCACAAGTTTTTTCCTTCATTTTTTTAATTTGTTTCACTTGTTTTATAATTTCCAAAATTCTAAAGTATTTTGATGACACTTAAATTATTTGTTTAATTTTTAATTATTTATATTATATTTTATATTATTTTCTTCAATTTTCAATTACTCTCGTTCTTCATAATTTCCAAAAAAATTTTAATTATTTTTTTTTTATTTAAAAATTTTTTTCTTCAATTTTAAATTATGTATATCTTTTTTCATTTATTTTTGCTAATTTTTAATTATTTTCTTTTTTTTTTCAATGAACTTCTGAAAGTTTCAAGTATTTTTCTGATATTTTCTGTAACTTTCCTTTATCTAAAATATATTATGTAATTTTTTTCAATTATTTTCTCAAATTTTAATTACTTTTTTCAATTTTAAGTTATTTATCTCAATTTTCAATAATTTCCCCTAATTTTTCATTATTACATTTTTTTAAAATACATTCTCAAGATTTTCAAATATTTTTCTTAAATTTAAATTATTTTCTTTATTTTTAAAACATTTCTCTGATTTTTCAAATTACTTACCCCAATTTTTAATAGATTTCATTTTTTTTTTCAATTAATTTTCAAAATTTGAAGTTAGTTTTTTAATTTAAATTATTTTTTGTAATTTCTTTCAATTCTAAAATTTTATAAATGTTTTCCAAAAGAAATATTTAATAATATAAATTTATTCTTAAATGTTATTTTTAAAATATTTTTAATTGTTGATAACACAACACGCAAAAGCCAATCGCGCGCCAGCGCGCGTTGTTTAATTTAGTCAAACTTTCAATTACTACAATTCGTAAGGTTTTTTCATTTTTTTTTTTTTAAAAAAGTTCTGCTGGGTTGACCAAGGGACCCCTGTGATCAAAGGCCCCGGGGCACTGCCCCAATTTGCCCCTTAATAGTTGCGCCACTGATTTAAAGAGGCAAAAGATTTTTTTACTGCCTAGTTAAGACAGTAAAAAAATAATTAGGTACTTACTCCACAAAACTGTCAATTTATGAGATGAATAAGGAAATGTCACAAATCCATAAAACGCAACACTGTGCCATAAACCGAGTATAAAAACCTGTTTCCAAATTATTTTATCTTTCAGTCTGTCCCATCTTTTCATTAATGATAATTCGCTTTCATTTTGATATTCCATTTTATTTTTGTATTTCACTTCGTTCCGGTCTTCTGCTTCAGTTTCAAATGTTTCCTGTCGGTATTGTCTCATAT
This sequence comes from Ganaspis brasiliensis, assembly GCA_037103525.1. Classification (NCBI taxonomy): domain Eukaryota; kingdom Metazoa; phylum Arthropoda; class Insecta; order Hymenoptera; family Figitidae; genus Ganaspis; species Ganaspis brasiliensis. The sequence goes on from JAZKLR010000082.1 coordinate 1,298,295, forward strand.
TTGATAACACGTTATAAATTAGAAGTTGATATCTCTTTGTATTTGAAATTTTGGTTTACTGTGTGTTTTTAAGTATATTTAAAATTTTGATAATATTTTTTCACATTTGTATGTCATTGTGAATGAACATTGGAACGTGAATTGAGTGAAAACTTTGTAGTCGAACGATTTATTAAAAATTAACATAAAAATGACTTTATTCTGTTAAATAACACTTTTAATGAATATTAAAGAGAAAATTTTTAAACTCCGCTCAATGTAGAATTCAAATTGATTTTTTTAAAATTGAAAATGGGATCAATTATTCCTGACCTATAGGAAAATAATTCATTTTAATCTTTTATACTTGTCTTTTACACTTCTTTAACAAAAAATCAAGCAGAATATTTTTCGAAAAATCTGTTAATACGTAATAATGTTTTTTTATTATCCGTACAATTCATATTTGACAATTATTTTATTAAATTATATGTATTTGCTTTGGAATTTTAATTTTTAAGTTTGGGTGCACGGTAAAAGATTAATTATTATTAACTATTATAAACTAGTTCTTAACAGGTTTAAACAAGTTTTACACAATTTTAAACTTGTTATAAATGTTTGGAACATGTTCATGGCAGTTTAAAATAAGTTTTGAACCATTTTAAATCTTTTTAGAAATCCTAAACTGTTTTAAAATAGTTTTTAACAGTTTTAAATCATTCTAAGTAATTTTAAATTGATGTAAGCTATTTAAAACTAGTTTATAACAGTTTTAAACAAGTTCACAATAGTTTTAAGTTGGTCAAGACAGATATAAACAGTTTGAAACTAGTTAAAAACATTTAAAAGTAGCTTATAACAGTTTTAAACAAGCACTAAAATGTTTAAACAAGTTCTGGACAGCACTAAATTAGTTATTAACAATTTAAACTTGTTCAGAATAATTTTAAACAAGTTCTGAATTATTTAAGCTCCATTTAGACAATCACAAATTACATTTAAATAGCTTTTAGCAGTTTTAAATCAATTTAAGTAATTTAAGACTGTCCTTAACTATTATAAACATGTTTTGAACAGTTTTCAACAAATTTTCAACGGTTTTAAGTATTTCTAGTCAGTTTTAAACAGTTTTAAACTACTTATAAAAGTCTTAAAGTAGTAAAAAACAGTTTTAAATAAGTTCAAAACAATTTTGAACCAGTTATAAATGTTTTAAACATATTCATAGCTGTTTTAAACAAGTTTTAAACTATTTTAAAATTCTTTTGGAAATCCAATACTGTTTTTAAATGGTTTTTAACAGTTTTAAATCATTCTAAGTAATTTTAAATTGTTGTAAGCTATTTTAAACTAGTTTTAAACATGTTCTAAACAGCTTCTAACAAGTTCAAAACAGTTTTAAGTAGTTCAAGACAGATTTAAACAGTTTGAAACTCGTTACAAACATTTAAAAGTAGTTTAAAACCGTTATAAACAAGCACTTAAATGTTTTAAACAAGTTCTGAACAGCATTGAATTAGTTATTAATGATTTAAACTTGTTTAGAATAGTTTTAGAAAAGTTATAAAAAAAGTTTGAACTAGTTATAGAAGTTAAAAACTAGTTTCTAACGGTTTTAAACAAGTTTTAACTGATTATAAGTTATTTTAGACAGTTATAAATAGTTTGAAAATAGTTTTTAACAGTTTTATAGCATTTTGGAAGGTTTAAAACTATTTAAAACTTGCTCTTAACAGTGTTAGACAATTTCTAAACAGTTTTAAGTAGTTCCAGACAGTCTAAAACAATTTTAAACTAGTTATAAACATTTAAAAGTAGTTCAAAAAAGTTTTAAACAAGTTCTAAACAGTTTCTAACAAATTATGTATTTTTTAAACTTGTTGATAACAGTTTTAGACAATTTAAAGTATTTTTAGACGTCCTTAAACTTTTTTCAACTAATTTTAAACAGGTTTAAACAAGTTTTAAACAATTTTAACACAGTTATAAATAATTCAAACATGTTCATAGCAGTTTTAAACAAGTTTTGAACCATTTTAATTTTTTTTAAATCCTTAACTGTTTTAAAATAGTTTTTAACAGTTTTCAATCGTTCTAAATAATTTTAAATTGTTGTAAGCTATTTTAAACTAGTTTCTAATAGTTTTAAACAAGTTATAAACAGCTTCGAACAAATTCTAAACAAGTTATAAACAGCTTCGAACAAATTCTAAACAGTTTTAAGTAGTTCAAGAAAGTTTTAAACAGTTTTAAACTAGTTATAAACATTTAAAAGTAGTTTACAACAAGTTCAAAACAGTTTTTAACAAACGATATATTTTTTAAACTTGTCGATAACAGTTTTAGACAATTTTAAGTATTTTTAGACGTCCTTAAACTTTTTTCAACTAATTTATAACACGTTTAAACAAGTTTTAAACAATTTTAACCCAGTTATAAATGTTTCAAACATGTTCATAGCAGTTTTAAACAAGTTTTGAACCATTTTAATTTTTTTTAAAAATCCTTAACTGTTTTAAAATAGTTTTTAACAGTTTTCAATCATTCCAAATAATTTTTAAACAAGTTATAAATAGCTTCGAACAAATTCTTTACTGTTTTAAGTAGTTCAATACAGTTTTAAACAGTTTTAAACTAGTTATAAACATTTAAAAGTAGTTTAAAACAAGTTTTGAATTATTTTAAGTCCATTTAGACAATTAAAAATTATATTAAAATAGCTTTTTGCAGTTTTAAACCATCTTAAATAATTCAAGGCGGTCCTTAACTATTAAAAACATGTTTTGAACAGTTTTAAACAAATTTTTAACGGTTTTAAGTATTAAATTTATAATGATCATGAATAATTATTAGAATAAACTTGTTCTGAACAGTTTTAAAGAAATTTTCAACAGTTTTAAATAACTTTAGACAGTTTTAAATTAGTAATAAAAGTTTAAAAGTAGTTAAAAACAGTTTTAAACAACAGTTTTGAACTAGTTATAAATGTTTTGAACATGTTCATAGCAGTTTAAAATAATTTTTGAACTATTTTAATTCTTTTAGAAATCCTTAACTGTTTTAAAACACTTTTTCACAGTTTTAAATCATTCTCAGTAATTTTTAATTGTTGTAAGCTATTTTAAACTAGTTTCTAACAATTTTAAACAAGTTCTAAAAAGTTTTAAACATTTTCTATATAGCTTTAATTAAGTTCTAAACAGTCTTAAGTTGTTCAAGTTAGATTTAAACTGTTTGAAACTAATTATCAACACTTAAGGGTAGTTCAAAACAGTTTTAAACAAGCTCTAAACTTTTTCAAACAAGTTCGAAGCTGTTTTAAACATATTTATATCAGTTTTATACAAGTTTTGAACCATTTTAAATTCTTTTGAAGTCCTTGACTGTTTTAAAATAGTTTTCAACAGTTTAAAATCATTCTAAATAATTAAAAAAATTTGCAAGATATTTTAAACTAGTTTATAACAGTTTCTAACTAGTTATAAACAGCTTTTAACAAGTTCTAAACAGTTTTAAGTAGTTTAAGACAGTTTTAAACAAGCTTTAAACTGTTTTAAACCAGTTCTAAACAGCATTTAATTAGTTTTTAAATGATTTAAACTTGTTTATAACAGTTTTAAACAAGTTCTGAAGCATTTTAAGTCCATTTAGACAATCATATATTAAATTAAAATAGCTTTTAGCAGTTTTAAACCGATTTAAGTAATTGAAAATAGTCCTTAACTATTATAAACATGTTTTGAACAGTTTTAAACAACTTTTCAACGGTTTTAAGTATTTCTAGTCAGTTTTAAACAGTTTTAAACTACTTATAAAAGTCTTAAAGTAGTAAAAAACAGTTTTAAATAAGTTCAAAACAATTTTGAACCAGTTATAAATGTTTTAAACATATTCATAGCTGTTTTAAACAAGTTTTAAACTATTTTAAAATTCTTTTGGAAATCCAATACTGTTTTTAAATAGTTTTTAACAGTTTTAAATCATTCTAAGTAATTTTAAATTGTTGTAAGCTATTTTAAACTAGTTTTCAACTGTTTTAAACATGTTCTAAACAGCTTCTAACAAGTTCAAAACAGTTTTAAGTAGTTCAAGACAGATTTAAACAGTTTGAAACTCGTTACAAACATTTAAAAGCAGTTTAAAACCGTTAAACCAGCTTTGAATCATTTTTAGTTCTTTTAGACCGTTTAAAATAACTTAAATTTGTTAAAAACTGTTTTCAAATATTTTAATGCAGACAGTTTTAAACAGTTTTAAACAAGTTATAAACAGTTTAGAACTAGTTATCAATTTTTTAAACTTGTTGATAACAGTTTTATAAGATTCTAAACTATTTTAAACTTTTGTTTTTTTACTCGAGGTTTTTGGAAAATGCATTTACGCAGAAACGGTCAATTACTCGGAATTCGAGCCAAAAAATTGACAAGAATGCCAAGACATGGTCCTGATACTGTGGGACTCGAACCCGGATTCGCCGGCCTCAGTATACACTGAGTCATACCCACTAAACCTTTCTCGCTCCACGCCAAATTTTTATTTCTTCACCGGACCCGCTTGCGCATTACATCGGTAGAGAAATTAATGGCGTCTATTAACCGTGCATTAACCACCCTTTTTCTTTCGCAAAACCGTCTCAGCAAATTTGGCCAAAGCTTTCCAATTCCTATCATCAGTTAACATAATTTTCACCGTTTTATCTGGTGTCAGTTTTTCGCCTACGATTGCTTCCATCTTCCGTCGGTCGTCCTTCCACCTCTGGCATTCATAAAATGTATGTTTAGCGCTATCTATATTTCTAGGGCTGTAATCGCAATAAGGTGAATTACTGATTTTCCTATCATGCAGATACTTGTTAAAGTTCCCGTGGCCACTGAGTAATTGTGTTAGAAAGAAATCCACATCTCCATGTTCTCTCTGAACCCATGCCCTGACATCTCTAATGATTTCATGTGTCCAAGCCGCAGTGTCGTCCTCTGCTTCCCATCTAGTTTGCCAAGTATTTACTGTTTGGCTGCGGACTAATCCTCTAATTCACCCTGTAATTCGAACACCTTCTTTGCGTAGATTATACAATTTTTCTCTTTCTAAAGCCAAAAGGTCTATTGGAATTACTCCGGATATAACCAACGCTGCGTTTTCAGAGACAGTTCTGTATCCGCAACAAACTCTTAAGGCTACTGCCCTTTGCTCTTTAGCTAACCTTAGTCTTTTTGGTCAATCCATACACCTAAATATTTGAAATACGGTTTGGTGGTGATTTCCTCTTCACACCCTTCTACAGTTAATTCTGCCGGGATGACTTTCTGTCTGGTAAGAACTACGACTTCGGTTTTTTTTTGTTGCCAATTCAAGTCCGTGGTCCGTCAGCTATTCTGATAATAAAATGGATATATATCTAACCCTTATATGCGCCTCTTCAGGGGTCCTTGGTCTTACTACAATTACGATGTCATCAGCAAATCCAATTATGACAGCATATACGGGTAATCTTAACCTGAGAATTCCATCATACAATGCGTTCCATAAATCAGGTCCAAGTGCTGAACCCTGTGCTACTCCAGCTGTGTATGTTGGTATTCTAAATCTATGTTTGAAAGCGTCTAGTATATCGGCCCATCTGGCTGTATTGAAAGCGTTCCGCACATCAAAAGTTACCATAAAACATGCATCCCTTGTGCAATGATTGCCTTGCCACGCGTTTTTGACCTCTTTCAGGACATCTTGAATTGCATCCACCGTGGAGTGGTTTTTGCGAAAACCGTGTTGTCGATCTGAGACATCTTCGGCGACCTGTATAGCCGTTCGTAATCGTCCTCTGATTAGTTTTTCAAAAATCTTTCCAGCATGGTCTAACATACACAATGGTCTGTATGAGGAAGGTGTGACCCTTTCCTTTATCCAGAAGCACTAATCTCTGCATTCTCCATCTTTTACTAAAAACCCCGGCACAAAGACAGGAGTTGTACATGCTTAGCAACATATTTGGTCGTTCTTCTGCAATGACTTTCAATACCTCAATAGGTATTTTATCTGGGCCCTCAGCTTTTCGAATAGCGCATGATCACACAGCTTCCTCTAATTCTTGCAGGTTAAAGAGCGGGATCTCTTCAGTCAGAACCATAATTTTTTTTTTCCGATCGGGATGTTGCGGGAAAAGCTCACTTATTATAATTTCCACCTCTTCGACCTTGCTGAAGCTCGCAGGAGCGTTTCCAGCTAAGCGTCCGGTCACTATTTTATATCCTTTTCCCCAGATATCGTTTTCAATGTCATTGCAAAAGTTATTTCCAATAGTTACTCTTACTTCTTTTTATTGACACTCTAAGCTCCTTTCTTGCAGCTAGATACTGCTCAGCTGTATTATGAGGGTCATCTTTCCGTCTAAAACAGTTTTAAGTGGTTCTAGACAGTTTAAAACAGCTTTAAACTAGTTATGAACGTTTCAACGTTGATTAAAATTTTTTTAAACAAGTTCTAAACAGTTTTGAACTATTTGAAAATGTTTTAAACTTGTTCATAACAGTTTTAGATAGTTTTAAACAGTTATAAGTCATTTTAGACTTTTATCAACTATTTTATACTTGTTATTACGAATTTCAAACAAGTATTAAATAGTTTTAAACAAGTTTAGAAAAGTTTTGAACTATTTATGAATGCTAAAATCTTGTTCATAACAGTTTAAGACAGTTTAAAATAGTTATAAGTAATTTTAGATGGTTTTGAACTATTTTAAACTAGTTCTTGACAGGATTAAACAAGTTCTAAACAGTTTTAAGTGGTTCTAGACAGTTTAAAACAGCTTTAAACTAGTTATCAACGTTTTAACGTTGATTAAATTTTTTTTAAACAAGTTCTAAACAGTATTAACTATTTGAAAATGTTTTAAACTTGTTTATAACAGTTTTAGATAGTTTTAAACAGTTATAAGTCATTTTAGACTTTTATAAACTATTTTATACTTGTTGTTAAGAATTTTAAACACGTGTTAAACAGTTTTAAACAAGTTTAGAAAAGTTTTGAACTATTTATGAATGTTAGAAAATTGTTTATAACAGTTTAAGACAGTTTAAAACAGTTTTAAGTAATTTTAGATGGTTTTAAACTATTTTAAACTAGTTCTTGACAGGTTTAAACAAGCTTTAGACAGGCTTAAGTAGTTTTGGATAGTTTGAAACAGCTTTAATTTAGTTATAAACGTTTAAAAGTAGTTCAAAACAGTTTTTAACAAGTTTTAAATAGTTTTAAACTAGTTCTAGATGTTTAAACTTGTTTATAACAGTTTTAGATAGTTTGAAGTAACTGTAAACGCTTCAAAACTATTTGAAACTAGTTTCTGACAGGTTGAAACAAGTTCTAAACAGTTTTAAGTAGTTCTAGACAGTTTAAAACAGCTTTAAACTAGTTATAAACGTTTAAAAGTTGTTTAAAATTGTTTTATAGAAGTTTTAAACAGTTTTGAACTAATTAAAAATGTTTTTAACTTGTTCGTTACAGTTGTAAACAAGTTTTAAATAGTTTTGAACTAGTTCAAATATTTTAAACTTGTTCATAACAATTTTAGACAGTTTTATGTCATTATAGACGGTTCTAAACTATTTTAAACTAATGCTTGACAGACTTATACAATTTCCAAACAGTTTTATGTAATTCTAGATAGATTCAAACAATTATTATTCAATTATAAACGTTAAAAACTAGTTCAAAAATTGTCTTTACAAGTTCTAAAAAGCATTTAACTTAATTTTAAGCAGATTCGGTATAAAAAGTCAATACACGTTTTTCTTAATTAGAAAAATATAATATAATTTATTGTATCAACTAATCAATCGACAATTCAAAATCGCGGGTCCAGTATCAAATATCAAAGATAATAGAAGTTTGAAGAAAATAATTGGAAAATGACAAAAAAATTGAAATTTGAAAAAACAAAATTAAAGATGACAAAACTACTTAAAAATAACGTAAAAAATTTAAAATTTGAAGAAAAGACTTGGAAAATGCCAAAAATAATTGAAAAATGGCAAAACAAAAAAAAAATTTAATCAATACATAATTAAAAATTGGAGAAAAAAATTGACCAATAAAGAAAATAATTAAATAATTGAAAAATCATAAAATTGATAGAAATTTGAAGAAAATACTTGAAAAATGATAAAAATAATTAAAATTAAAAAAAAAATTGAGAAATGACAAAAATAATTAAAAACTACAAAAATAATCAAAAAATAAAACAAAAAGTCGTTAAATGACAAAAATAACTGAACCCAGAAAAAAAAATGAAAGATAAAACTAATTTAAAATTATGTAAAAAATTTATGATTTAAAGAAAAGACGTAAAAAATGACATAAATAATTGAAAAATAAAGAAACAAAATAAAAATTAGAAATTAATATTTGAAAAATTGCAGATAAAAAATGACGCTTAAAGAAAAAAATTGAACAATGACAAAATAATTGAAAAATCACAAAAAAAATTGAAATTTGCAGAAAATACTTAAAAAATGATAATAATAATTAAATTAAAAAACAAAAAGCAATTAACAAATGAGGAAAATAATTTAAAAATGAACAAGTGAAATGTAAATTGAAGTAAGAAATTAAATAATCCATGACAATAATTTGAAGATATAAGAAAATAAGTTAAATTTGGAGAAAGTAATAAAATTGATATTAATATTGATATTGATATTAAAAATTGATATTAATTAAGAAATTACTAACTAATTGAAAATTTTAAAAAACAAGTATAAAATGACAAAAATAATTTAAAATAGGAAAAAATAGTCGAGAAATAACAAAAATAACAGAAATTTAAAGAAAATAATTGAGAAATGACAAAAAATTTAAATTGGAAGATAATTTATTTATTTATTTATTTCAGTATATACGGGCGGGAGGCCCATTACAATTCGATATAATCATAAAAAAAATAATAATAAATATTATTATTAAGATTATTATAAGATAATACATTAAAAATGACAAAAACAATAAAAATTTGAGACAAATAATTAAGATAAAACTAATTAAAAAGTAAGTAAAAAATAAAAAAAATTGAAGAAAAGACTTGAAAAATGATAAAAATAATTAACATTTTAAAAGAATTTGTGAAATGACAAAAAAAAATGAAAATTGAAGTAAGAAATTAAAAAATTCATGAAAATAGGTTAGGGATATAAGAAAATAAGTACAAAATTTGGAGAAAGTAATAAAACAATGTCGAAAATACAGAATATTGACAACAATTGAGAAATGACTAGATTATTTGAAAATTTTAAGAAACAATTTGAAAAGGACAAATATAATTGAAAGTGGGAAAATGTAGTAGAGAAATGACAAAAATAATTGAAATTTGAAGAAAATAATTGAGAAATCACGAAGAATTTTAATTTAAACGTAAATACATGAAGAATAATAAAAATTTAAGATAAATAATTGAATAATGACATGAATAATAATTGATAAAAAAAAATAATTAAAAGAATGAAAGATTGAAAGATTGAAAAAAAATAATTGAAATTCGAAAAAAATAAATGAAATTTGTAAAAATTAATTGGCAATTGGTGTAAAGTATTTAATAATTCTTGATACATTATAATAAAATTATTGAAATTTGATGAAAATAATTTTCAAATGTCAAAACTAATAGAAATATGCAGAAAAGAATTGAAAAATGACGAAAATAGTTGAATAATAACAAAAATAATTGAAATTTGATGAAAAAATTGAAAGACGACGAAAATAATTAACGATACTGGTTTAAAAATAAAAAATTTGTAGACATTAATTAAAAAATTGAAAAAGTAATTAAAATTAGAGAAAACTAACTAAACAATGTCAAAAATAATTGAAATTTAAAGCAAATAATTGTATATAATAATAATAATAATAATAATTATCATTTTACTAAGAAAATGAGAAGAGTTTTTTTTTAAATTGAGTAATAGTGAGAGATTTAAAAAAAAAAGTAAATAAAAATGGGAAAAGTGAGTTCAAAAATTATCATGAAAATGATTTAATTATGCTAAATAAGTCTATTAAGGGCATGTGATGATAATGCTAAATTTGTCCGTAAACTTTCTCTTAAAGTACTTAATGTTTTGACACCAAACTTTGTAGAATTACTCAAAACACCATTTGAATGGTCTCTCTGACCCAATTTTGTTTCATTTTTGTCTTTATACTAAATATTTTTCAAATTTACTTTTTTTTCAAAATTTTCCAAAAATTGTAAAATTGAAAAAAAAATTAGTTTAAAGATAAAAATGAAATAAATTTGGGTCAGAGAGACCATTCTAATGGTATTTTGAGTAATTCTACAAAGTTTGGTGTCAAAATATTGAGTACTTTAAGAGAAAGTTTACGGACAAATTTAGCATTATCATCACATGCCCTTAATGAACATTAAACAAAAAATTCATAAATTCCGTATAATGCAGAATTCAAAATAATTGATTCTTTGAAAATTGAAAATGGGGTCAATTATTCCTGACCCAGGAAAATGTTTCATTGTAACCTCTTATACTTCTCTTTTCCTTTTCTATCACAAAAAGAGACAAGCATAAAATTTAAAGTAGTTTTCCACTATGAAGTACAAGTGGAAAACCGGTAAATAATTCTAACGAAATTTAGTTTTTACAAGATAATGTATACATTTTTTTTGCTTACTCAAAAATATTTACTTTATTATGACTAAAATATGTTGACATTTTTTGTGCCAGGAATTACAAAATATATTACTTTTTTACAATTTATTTTCTAATTTCAAAATTTTATTGTGGTTCAGTAACTTCTTCCCATAAATTTTTGTACGTGCCGTCTCCTCTCTTTTTACAAGTTTCTTTGATAAGATCATCACTCGCAGTTTTAAGATCATAAGCCCAGCCTATTTTTGCAAATTGATCGATAATCCATTTTGTTAAATTTATATTAAAGGAAAGTGTTTCTCCGGTTCTGTAGTCCCACGGAAAAGTGTGGTGGTAGTTGTGAAATCCTTCCCCAAGTGTAGCCAATTGAACAAAATAATTGGTTCTGGGATGTATGTATCTAAAGTAGAAAAATTTTTTGTTATCTTTTAATATTAATTGTTAAAAATTAACCGATTAAACGAACTTACCTTAAGTGAAGTTCAATCGGAATTATATGAGTCGTCTCGTTCGAATAGATCAAATTGTAGTAGTACTCTTTCTGCTAGATCTGGTCACAGTTTTTAAAGCTTTTTTGAAAAAATTACTTTTTCGCGCCTATATTCCGCGGATCCGCGTAGGTGGCGCTGCCCATTTCCGGCTTGTACTTGTCATTTATTTTAAAGCTGTTTTAACAAATCGCAATATTTACTTGGGGTATTCTTTGAAAAAGAAGGGTTTTATATAAGTAAACGTTAGGAATCTATTTATTATAAAGGGCGGGAGTGATCTATTCGAACGAGACGACTCATATAATTCCGATTGAACTTCACTTAAGGTAAGTTCGTTTAATCGGTTAATTATATTTCGTCGTCTCGTTCTTCTAGATCAAATTGTAGATGTTTAAAGTTTTGCGATTTGTATTATTTTTGATTTTGTAATATTTGTCAATTTTTTAACTATAATATATAGTATAAAATATTATATATTGATTATATAATAATCAAAGATTTTCTGAAATTTTGTAATAATGATTTAGAAAATATTTCTTTGCTTTTAATCGATTTGGAATCACAATCTGAATATTCCTTTGGGGGGAAAAAAATGGCTTGTGATTATTTCACATAAAGGCTACTTTATTTTTTAGAGACTGGCTGTAGTTGTGAATGTTTTGAATTTTTGCGTTAAAATTCTACTTCAATTATCTTCAGAAATTCTAATACATTTTTTACAGATCCTATGTATAATTATAATTGCGGTTTTTAAGGTTCAGCTAATGAGATTTCTTCGTTAATGACACTTCATAAACTGATTTAATCCTGCATTTGTGATATCAATGTGACAACTGCCATTGTACGCTTAATTACTCGTCTACAGGAATTGAAAATTAACTAGTTTCTTTCAAAATTTATGACTTAAGTTGAACTTAGGTTATGTGTATAATAAAATATTGTTTTTGTTTAAGTATTGTCATCACAATTTAATGGCAAAGAATTTTTATGACGTTTGCATATGTGGTTTAGGCAAAGAATTATCCCTGATTCTAGAACTCCTTTCTTTCAAACGCCACTCAAATTATTTTCCTAACACTATAGGGCAAGGCTTTTGCAAAACAGATGATCTGTGTTATAAAAGATGAAAGTGAATTTCTTGTAGAACCAACATGAATTCGTTTTCAAACTAACAATTAGAGTTTGTGATTAAACGGGTACCAAATTTGTTTTGTCCACAAATAGGATGCTCTAGTTGTTTTATCTTCAACAATTTTTCCTATTAATCGTAAGATGTGACAAAATTAAGGAAGACATCAATAAAATAAAATCTTGTCTAAAATAATTCCCTTTAATATTAGTTGCGAACAATGCGGCGTTCAAGCTAACAACATTTTTCCTAATTGATGAAATACATCTATACCCATAAGTTCTGCAAATTTCTAATTTCATTCATATTTTTGGATTGAATATACTTTACGAAGTTGGGGATTTTTCCGTTCATTTTTTGTGAGATAATTTAACTAATATTTTTTATACTTTATAAAAGATAAGAGACGAAAAAGAGTAAATTCGTTTGTTTTCAATGTCTTTTATAACGAAATTTTTTTTTTTTAAAACGTATTATTATTATTATTATGTATTATTATTATTATTATTATTATTATTATTATGTATTATTAACAAAACCTAGAATTTAACATTGCCCTAAGATAAGACTAAAAATGTAACAGTTAATAATGCTTCACTTCTTAGCATATTCATGACGGATTTAATAATTTTGTAAAAATAAAGGAAGCGGTGCAAGGACCCGCTTAGGTATAAAATATTTAATTTTTAGAAAATTTTTCCTAAAATATAAAGAAATTAGGATAGTCCCATTCAAATTCTTTTCATTGCTCACTTAACTTTATTTAACTTTTTCGTATCAAATATGAGAGATCACCAACAATCAACTTACCCTGATGATGATGGTACTATTTAGGTACTTATTTTATGCTATCTTCCGTTTTAAGATTACGATTTTATGTTCATAATTAGAATTCAAATTACTTATTGGAATGTCATCATTTTACAATGGAAAAACTTTACTGAAAAAATACATTTTGTATCCCGTTTTATATATTCTAATATAGCTGTATCATTCATGATATTTTTCCAAGAATTTTTAAAAATATTTTAAGCTTTCCGATTGTTTAAAATTGGTTCCTTTCTAGAACCTTCTAATAAACCCTGCACCAATGACCTCTGTTGTGTGTCTTGAAGTTTTCTAAATTGAACTCTTGGAGTTTAATGAGACTTTGTAAGATGAATTTTCATAGAATCTATTTCATTGTAATTCTTTATATGATTTGTCATTTATTTATTTATTTATTGTGCCTAACTCACTTTAAGAGGCTTATAAGATTTTTATATTTTGACTCTTTCAAGTAGCCAAATATCGATGTTTAAGCCAAAATTACAGTAAAAACCTTAATTTTTGGTTCCAGATTCACCAAATGAATGTTTTATTTCAGCATTAATTGTTAAAAGTTTCCTTGGTTTAAATTTATTTGGAAGAAGATATTATTTAACCATGAAAGAAAATAATTAAATAATTGAAAAATCATAAAATTGATAGAAATTTGAAAATAATACTTGAAAAATGATAAAAATAATTAAAATTAAAAAAAAATAATTGAGAAATAACAAAAATAATTGAAAATTACAAAAATAATCAAAAAATGGAACAAATAGTCGAGAAATGACAAAAATAATTGAACCTTGAAAAAAAAATGAAAGATGATAAAACTAATTTAAAATTATGAAAAAAAATTATGATTTGAGAAAAAAGACGTAAAAATGACAAAAATAATTGAAAAATGGAGAAACAAAATAAAAATTTGATGTCAATACATAATTAAAAAATTGGAAAAAAATTAACCATGAAAGAAAATAATTAAATAATTGAAAAATCATAAAATTGATAGAAATTTGAAAATAATACTTGAAAAATGATAAAAATAATTAAAATTAAAAAAAAAATAATTGAGAAATAACAAAAATAATTGAAAATTACAAAAATAATCAAAAAATGGAACAAATAGTCGAGAAATGACAAAAATAATTGAACCTTGAAAAAAAAATGAAAGATGATAAAACTAATTTAAAATTATGAAAAAAAATTATGATTTGAGAAAAAAGACGTAAAAATTACAAAAATAATTGAAAAATGGAGAAACAAAATAAAAATTTGATGTCAATACATAATTAAAAAATTGGAAAAAAATTAACCATGAAAGAAAATAATTAAATAATTGAAAAATCATAAAATTGATAGAAATTTGAAAATAATACTTGAAAAATGATAAAAATAATTAAAATTAAAAAAAAAATAATTGAGAAATAACAAAAATAATTGAAAATTACAAAAATAATCAAAAAATGGAACAAATAGTCGAGAAATGACAAAAATAATTGAACCTTGAAAAAAAAATGAAAGATGATAAAACTAATTTAAAATTATGAAAAAAAATTATGATTTGAGAAAAAAGACGTAAAAATTACAAAAATAATTGAAAAATGGAGAAACAAAATAAAAATTTGATGTCAATACATAATTAAAAAATTGGAAAAAAATTAACCATGAAAGAAAATAATTAAATAATTGAAAAATCATAAAATTGATAGAAATTTGAAAATAATACTTGAAAAATGATAAAAATAATTAAAATTAAAAAAAAAATAATTGAGAAATAACAAAAATAATTGAAAATTACAAAAATAATCAAAAAATGGAACAAATAGTCGAGAAATGACAAAAATAATTGAACCTTGAAAAAAAAATGAAAGATGATAAAACTAATTTAAAATTATGAAAAAAAAATTATGATTTGAGAAAAAAGACGTAAAAATGACAAAAATAATTGAAAAATGGAGAAACAAAATAAAAATTTGATGTCAATACATAATTAAAAAATTGGAAAAAAATTAACCATGAAAGAAAATAATTAAATAATTGAAAAATCATAAAATTGATAGAAATTTGAAAATAATACTTGAAAAATGATAAAAATAATTAAAATTAAAAAAAAAATAATTGAGAAATAACAAAAATAATTGAAAATTACAAAAATAATCAAAAAATGGAACAAATAGTCGAGAAATGACAAAAATAATTGAACCTTGAAAAAAAAATGAAAGATGATAAAACTAATTTAAAATTATGAAAAAAAATTATGATTTGAGAAAAAAGACGTAAAAATTACAAAAATAATTGAAAAATGGAGAAACAAAATAAAAATTTGATGTCAATACATAATTAAAAAATTGGAAAAAAATTAACCATGAAAGAAAATAATTAAATAATTGAAAAATCATAAAATTGATAGAAATTTGAAAATAATACTTGAAAAATGATAAAAATAATTAAAATTAAAAAAAAAATAATTGAGAAATAACAAAAATAATTGAAAATTACAAAAATAATCAAAAAATGGAACAAATAGTCGAGAAATGACAAAAATAATTGAACCTTGAAAAAAAAATGAAAGATGATAAAACTAATTTAAAATTATGAAAAAAAAATTATGATTTGAGAAAAAAGACGTAAAAATGACAAAAATAATTGAAAAATGGAGAAACAAAATAAAAATTTGATGTCAATACATAATTAAAAAATTGGAAAAAAATTAACCATGAAAGAAAATAATTAAATAATTGAAAAATCATAAAATTGATAGAAATTTGAAAATAATACTTGAAAAATGATAAAAATAATTAAAATTAAAAAAAAAATAATTGAGAAATAACAAAAATAATTGAAAATTACAAAAATAATCAAAAAATGGAACAAATAGTCGAGAAATGACAAAAATAATTGAACCTTGAAAAAAAAATGAAAGATGATAAAACTAATTTAAAATTATGAAAAAAAATTATGATTTGAGAAAAAAGACGTAAAAATTACAAAAATAATTGAAAAATGGAGAAACAAAATAAAAATTTGATGTCAATACATAATTAAAAAATTGGAAAAAAATTAACCATGAAAGAAAATAATTAAATAATTGAAAAATCATAAAATTGATAGAAATTTGAAAATAATACTTGAAAAATGATAAAAATAATTAAAATTAAAAAAAAAATAATTGAGAAATAACAAAAATAATTGAAAATTACAAAAATAATTAAAAAATGGAACAAATAGTCGAGAAATGACAAAAATAATTGAACCTTGAAAAAAAAATGAAAGATGATAAAACTAATTTAAAATTATGAAAAAAAAATTATGATTTGAGAAAAAAGACGTAAAAATGACATAAATAATTGAAAAATGGAGAAACAAAATAAAAATTAGAAATCAATAATTGAAAAATTGGAGATAAAAATTGACCTTTAAAGAAAATAATTAAATAATGACAAAATAATTGCAAAATCCCAAAAAATTTGAATATTGAAGAAAATACTTGAAAAATGATAAAAATAATTAAAATTAAAAATAAAAATAAAAAAGCAATTGACAAATGACAAAAATAATTGAAAAATAAAAAATTTAATATAAATTAAAGTAAGAAATTAAAGAATCCATGACAATAATTTAAAGATATAAGAAAATAAGTTAAATTTGGAGAAAGTAGGTAATAAAAAAATGTCGAAAATATTGATAATATTTGAGAAATAACTAAATTATTTGAAAATTTTAAAAGCAATTAAAAAATGAGAAAAATAATTATAATAGGAAAAAATAATGGAGAAATAACAAAAAGAACAGAAATTTGAAGAAAAGAATTGAAAAGTGACATAACTAATTAAAAATTAAGTAAAAAATAAAAAATTTGAAGAAAAGACTTGAAAAGTGATAAAAATAATTAAATTTTGACAAGAAATTGAGAATTGACAAAAATAAATGAGAATTGAAGTAAGAAATTAAAAAATTCAGGACAATAATTTAAAGATATAAGAAAATAAATACAAAATTTGGAGAAAGTAATGAAACAACGTCCAAAATATTGACAATAATTGATAAATTACTAAATTAATTGAAAATTTTTAAAAAACAATTAAAAAATGACAAAAATAATTGAAAATAGAAAGAAATAGTCGAGAAATGACAAAAATAATTGAAATATGAAGGAAATAAATTGAGAAATTACAAAAAATTGAAATTTGGTGATAATACCTGAAAAATAACAAAAACGATAAAAATTTGAGATAAATAATTAAATAATGACATAAATGATTGATAACTGGTGTAAATAATAAAAAGAGTGTAAAATTGAAAAAAGTTGAAATTTGCAAAAAGAAAATAATTGTCAATTGGTGTAAAGTTTGAAAAACTATTGATACATAATAATAAAATTATTGAAGAAAATTGCAAAAAGTTAAAGAAAAAAATTGTAAACTGTGTAATAAATTGAGATATTGATGACCATAAAAAAAAAGATTGAAAATAATTATTGAAATTTAATAAAAATAATTTTTATATGTTAAAACTAATAGAAATATGCAGAACATAATTAAAAAATGATAAAAATAATTGAAATTTGATGGAGAAATTGAAAGACGACGAAAGTAATTGACAACACTGGTTTAAAAATTAAAAATTTGTAGACATTAATTAAAAAATTGAAAAAGTAATTAAAATAAGAGGAAACTAATTAAACATTGTCAAAATTTATTGAAATTTAAAGAACATAATTGTATATAATAATAATACATAATTATTATTTTACTAAGAAAGTGAGAAAATTGATTTTTTTTAAAGTGAGTAATAGTGAGTGATTTTAAAAAAAATTGAATAAAAATGAAAAAAGTAAGTCACTGGCAGCCCTGAAAATGCTCAAATTCGCTTGAAACGTGTTACACTTTTACTATTTTGAAAATCTAACTTCAGATTAGTAACCAGGAACATGGATTACTACCGAGTAACAAGTTTTAAGTGAATTTGAGAAATTTTGCAAAATATGTCTGCTATATTGGATCCGCCATTTTGAATTTTGAAAAATTGGTAAATCTGATATCGTTTTCACAATCAGAGACTTCGAAAACGAGTAATAAGTTTCAAGCGAATTTGAAGAATTATATGAAAACGAATTAGCTGAAATTTTTAGAAATTCCCGGATATATAGTTCGAGACAGTTTTAAACAGTTTTAAATTAGTTATAAACTTTAAAAAATAGTCTATAACGGTTTTAAACCAGCTTTGAATCATTTTTAGTTCTTTTAGACCGTTTAAAATAACTTAAATTTGTTAAAAACTGTTTTCAAATATTTTAATACAGACAGTTTTAAATAGTCTTAAACTAGTTATAAACGTTTAAAAGCAGTTTAAAAAACAGTTTTGAACTATTTATAAATGTTTTAAACTTGTTTATAACCTTTTTAGACAGTTTTAAGTAAATTTAGACGGTTCTTTAATATTTGAAACTAGTTTTTGACAGTTTGTACAAGTTATAAATAGATTTATTTACTTCGATACAGTTTATTGGCAGTTTTAAATTGGTTATAAACATTTTAAACTAGTTTAAAACAAGATGTAAACAGTTTTTAACTTATAAATGTTTTGAACTTGTTCAAAAAAGTTTAATACAAGTTATAAACAGTCTTAAACTATTTATAAACGTTAAAAAATGGTTTAAAATAGTTTTCAACAAGTTTTAGAGAGTTTTGAACTAGTTATAAATGTTTTGAACTTGTTTATAAAAGTTATGGACAAGTTATAATCAATTTTAAACTAGTTATAAAAGTTTGAAACTTTATTAATGGTTTTTAACAAGTTTGGAACAATTTTAAGTTATTTCATGAAGTTTGAAACTGTTTTAAAATACTTTTTAACAGTTTTAAATAAGTTTTGAACAGTTCTAACTAGTTCTAGACAGTGGTGTAACTGGGAGAACAAGGGCCCCGGGGGAAAAAAAATAGCACCCTAATTATTTATAATAATTTACAATGTTAATTAATTCATTCATTCATCTATTCATTCTGTCCACATCTGAAATTTGTCACTAGATGTTTTTTTTCTTTTTAAATTTAAAATTTTAAATCACATTTCATGTTTTTTAAAATGTTATTAAATTTTTAATTCAAAGCAATTTTAATTTCTGCAAATTTCAGTTCGTGTGAACTTGCATTGAATAAAAGTTCAATTAATTCAAGTTTCAAAAGTACTAAATTTAAAGTAATTTAAAAATTTATTTGATTTTTAATAATTCTTATCTATTATGATTTAAATTACTTAAACTACAATTTTGTACTATTTTTATCATTTTTTAATTATTTTCTAATGCTGAAAAATAAATTCTACATTTTTTGTATTATTTTAATTAATTTTATATATTTTAATTATTTTTGCATAATTTACCAAAATTGCATTCATTTATCTGAAATTTTAATTATTTTCAACAGTTTTCGATTATTTCTGCGATTTTTTACTTATTCTCTTTAAAAAAAATTTTAAGTTTTGTAATTATTTTCTTTTTTTAAACACATTGTCTTTTTTTTCAATTATTTCTCTCAAATTTTATTAACTATTTTCAATATATCATATTTAAATTATTTCCATCATATTTCAATTATTTTTCACAATCTTAAATTATTTTCAGCATATTTTAATTATTTTTTCCAAATTAGGGTTATTTTTATAATTATTCAATTATTTTATTTGATTGTTAATTATTATTCTCAACTTATTTTCTAAAATTTTTAATTATTTTCTAAAATTTCAGATATATTTATCAATTTTCAATTATTATTGCGACTTTTTAATTATTCTGTTTAATGTAAAAATTTTAAGTAATTCTGTAATTATCTTCTTTTTCTAAACATATATTCTATGATTTTTTCAATCATTTCACTCAAATTTTTTTACTGTTTTTACTGTCAATTTTTTATATTTAAATTATCTTCAGCATATTTTCATTATTTTTTCAATTTTGAATTAATTATTTAATTAATTTAATTTATTAATTTTTTAATTATTTTCCTTGATTTTCATTATTTTTCTCATTTTCTAAAATTATTTTCTAAGATTTTTAAGTATTTTTCTCAAATTTCAATTATTTTCTTCAATTTATAATTAGGCACTTTCATTTGTTTTCGTAATTTCCAATTTTTTTTATTAATTATCGTGTATTTAAATTATTTTTAGCTTTTTTCAATTCTTTTCACCAATTTTTAGTTATTATTATTTCTTTTAATTGATTTATCAAACTTTAATAATTTTTTTTATTTACAAAATTTATGTAATTTTTTTAATTGTTTCACACAAATGTCATTTATTTTTTACAACTTATCATTGTTTGGATCACATTTCAATTATTTATTTCAAGTTTTAAATTTTAAAATCATTTTTTCAATTATTTTTTAACATTTATTTTATTAAATTTTTTATTTTTTTTCATTATTTTATTTTTTATTTTATTTAACAACAGTGTATGGGCATACAAATATAAAATTGCTCTTTCGCGCCTGTGCCCTTTCGCTTTTTTTTTATTTTAAAAATTTTATACTACTTTTCTTAGATTTCTCTTATTTCATTCAATTTTCGATTATTTACATTATTTTCTTCAATTTTTGATTACTTTCGTTCTTTTTCATAATTTCCAAAAAGATTTTAATTATTTCATTTGATTTAAAAATTGTTCTCCTCAATTTAAAATTATCTTTATATTTTTTACTTATTTTCTCTAATTTTTAATTATTTTTTTTTCTTCAATGATTATCTAAGGTTTTAAGTATTTTTTTTTAATTTTTCTTTAACTTTTCTTCATTTAAAATAAATTAATAGTTTTTTCAATTATGTTCTCAAATTTTACTGATTTTTTTTTTTTAATTTTATATTATTTATCTTAATTTTCAAATATTTTCTCTAATTTTTCATTATTCAATGTTTTTTCAAATTATTTTTAAGGTTAAAATTTTTTTTGTCAAATTTAAATTATTTTCTTTATTTTTAAAACATTTTAATGATTTTTTAAAATTACTTTTTCCAATTTTTAATTGATTACGTTTTTTTTTTTCAATTAATTTGCAAAATTTAATTTATTTTATTTATTTTTTTATTAGTTTTAAATAATAAGTACCATTCCTCCACTATAATAAGCAGCTGCCATTATTAATCGAAGAGGTAATTTTGCTTTGAAAGATCGATGAGTCCAGTAACGATGAATACCAGCAGTTATTCCAAATCCAACAAAAATATAATGAACAAGCACTGGAAAACGGGAACAAAAGAATAATAAAATTTATGATTTAGAAAAACGAAAAAACAAATTTTTTTAATGTCAACGTGGCCTATTTTTATGAACAAAGTGTTAATTTTATTTATATTTATAGGGTTTGATTGTACCAACAGTTTGATTTCTCAGTAATACTTACTCCACAAAACTGTCAATTTATGAGTTGAATAAGGGAATGTCACAAATCCATAAAGTGCAACAATGTGCAAGAAAAAAAGCATAAAAACTATTCTCCGAATTATTTTCTCTTTCAATCTGTTCCATCTTTCCAAAAATGATAATTCAGTCTCATTTTGGTATTCTATTTGACTTTTGTATTTTATTTCATTTTCGTTTTTTATTTCATTTTTGTATTTAATTTCATCTTCTAATTTTGTTTCTTCTCGGTACACATTTTTATCTAACATTATAATTTTTATTAATAATCGAGATGTAATGTCTACTAGATGTCGCTGTAAGATTTGATTTTCCAACTTTTTATTATTTTCATCAATACTTCTTTAAGTACATTAATCTAGTAACCAAATATTTTTTCAGTTGCGCACTTTTAAGGAAGCGTCAACCATAAATTAAGCGAAAACACTTGTTTTTGAATAATACAAACTAGCATTAAAAATCATTATACATTCTTTGTAATGATCTCTGATTTAAATTTATAATCAACATTAAAGAAAGAAAATTTCTCAGTATCTCTCACGGCAAAATTCATATTAATTTTGCTCAAATTTAAAACCGGGTCATTTATTGCCGTTCTCATGAAACGAGACGTCACAATTAAGTTTGTCTTCTTGATTTTTCCAGTATTTATTATTTTCTTTATTTTGATGCAAAATTTCCATCTACTTTAAGCAGATTCTCTTCATTTAAAAATTCGTTTTTCAAATTTGTTTTTCACCCCAAATAAAAAATATTATTTAATTTAAAAATAAATAAAAAACTTATAAAAAAAAAAAAAAAACTAAAAACTTCAATTTTAATCTTGTATTTGTTTATAATATATGAAAAAGTGAATTTAAAATGATCGGAATTAAATCTTAAAATTTTTTATAGAAAGAAGGTCGAGAACTATATTAAACTTTAATAATTCCAAGCCATTATTATTTATATAAATCCGAAACGTCAATTAACTAAAACTTTAATTTTTTAAAACTTATAAGTTTCAATTAATCAAAATTTCAATTATTACATGTATTATGTAGTAAAATATTAATGTAGCAACATTAATGAAAAATTTTACATTAAACATTCAATTTAAACAATTCAAAAACAATTATTTAAAAAATTAAGAATATTATAGGAATAATTGCTGAAAAGAATTCCAAATTAAACAAATGGATTGAAAAAAAAAATAATTGAAATTAAAAAAAATAATTGAAAATTTTAGAAAATAATATAAAATGGAAGAAATAAATTAAAAATTGAAGAACTAAACTGACATTTGAAAAAAAGTTGAGAATTGAAAAAATTGTAGGAAATAATTTTAAATTGCGAATAATTGATAATTAAAAGAAATAATTGGAAAATGACGAGAATAATTAAAAAAAAATTGAAGAAAATATCGGCAAAATGACTAAATTAATAGACAACTGAAAAAAATAATTGACACAATTTAGCAAAAATTTTAAATTTAAAGAAAATAATTGCAAATTGAAAAATTAAAAAAATTATAGGAATAATATTGTTGGAAATTTTTGCATTGAACGAATGAATTGAAAATCGACGAAAAAATATTTAAAATAGAAGAAAATAAGTAAGTGTTGAAGAAAATAGTTGTAGAATTGAACAATTGATTTGAGCTTTATAAAACAATTTTTATGATTGAATAAAATAATTGAAATAGCCTTGAATTATTGGAAATTAAAGAATTAAATGGAAATTTTTAGAAAATAATTGATAAATAATAGAAAAAATAAAAAATGACGAAAATTATTAAACATTAAAGAAAATAATTGAGAAATGATGAAAATAATTGACAATTAATAATACACAATTGAATAAAATAATTGAAAGCTGTAAAAATTATTTATAAAATTTTAAGATAATAAATAAAAATGTAAAAGTTTGTAGAAAGCAACTGAAAATCGAAGAAAATAATAATTAATAATTGAAAAGAATAATTGAAAAATAAATGAAAAAAATTACATAATATATTTTAGATAAAGGAAAACTAAACAAAATATCACAAAAATACTCAAAACTTTCAAAAGTTCATTAAAAAAAAAAAGAAAATAATTAAAAATTAGAGAAAATAAATGAAAAAAGATATACTTAATTTAAAATTAAAAAAAATAATTTTTAATTAAAGAGAAATAATTAAAAACTTTTTGGAAATTATGAAAAAGAACGAAAGTAATTGAAAATTGAAAAAATAATATAAAATATAACATAAATAGTTGACAATTAAACAAATAATTTAAATGTCATCAAAATAGTTTAAAATTTTGGAAATTACAAAACAAGCGAAAAAAATTAAAAATTGAAGTAAATAAATTTTGGAAAATAATTGAAATTTAAGTGAAATAATGAAAAAAAAAATTACAGAAGTTTAAAAAAAAAAATTAATTGAAATTTGACAAAAATGTACAAAGATCTTAGAAATTACTTTAAGAAATGAAAATAACTGAAAATTGGAGAAAAAAATTGAAGATAAAAATAATTGAAATTTACGATAATTAATAGAATATTTTGAGTAATTATGAAAACAAACAATGTAATTAAAAATTGAAGGAAATAAGTGAAATTTTAGAATAATACTTAAAGATCTTGAAAACTAATTTTACAATACGAGAATAATAACTAAAAATTCATGAAAATAATAGACAAATGATAAGAATAATTTAAACTTGAGAAAAAAATTGAAATATAATGAAAATAATCCAAAACATTTTTAAATAATTAAAAAACATGATGAAAATAATTAAAATTTCAAATAAATAATTGAAATTTTTAAAAAATTACGCCAAAAGAATGAGAATAATTTTAAATTTTTTGGAAATTATGCAAAAGAACGAAAGTACTGGAAAATTGAAGAAAATAATATAAAAATATAATATAAATAATATAAATAATTGAAAATTAAACGAAATAACTAAAATGTCAAATATATAGTTTAGAATTTTGGAAATTATAAAACAAACGAAAAAAATTAAATTTAAAGGAAAAAATTTTTGGAAAATAATTAAAAAATGATTTTAAAATTTGAAACTTGAAGAAAGTAATTTAAATATGATACAAACAATGATAAGTTGTGAAAAACAAATGACATTTGAGTGAAAGAAAAATTGCCGAATTTTTTTAAAATCAGATCTTAGAAATTAATTGAAAAAAACGAAAATAACTAAAAATTGTAATAGAGAATTGAAGAAAGCTAAAAATAATTGAAATTTACGATAGTTAATAAAATTTTTTGAAGTTTTGAGAACAAGTAAAAATAATTAAAAATTAAAAAAAAACAATTGAAAATTAAAAAATTTAAGATCTTAAAACAAATTTTACAATATGAGAATAATAATTAAAAATTGAGGGAAATAATACACAAATGATGAAGGTAACTTAAAAATGGAAAAAAATTGAATTATGCTGTAAATAATTTAAATTTAATATAAAAATTGAATGATGATGAAAATAATTTAAATATAAAAAATTGAAAACAGTAAATAAAATGTGAAAGAAATAATTTAAAAAATCATAGAATATATGTTTAAAAAAAGAAAATAATTACAAAATTATTTAAAAATTTTTAATTAAAGTGATAATAAAAAATCGCAGAAATAATCAAAATATGATGAAGAATGAAAATAATACAAAAATTAGCAAAAGAAAATAATTGAAAAAGTGTTTAAAAAGTTGAAAATTGAAGACAATAATCTAAATTTGCGATAATAACTGAAAATTTGGGAAATTATGTGAAAAATAATTAAAACAATTAAAATATGGAGAAAATAATTGCAAAATAATAAAAAAAAAAAAATGAAAATTGAAAAAATAGTTGAAAGTTATATATTTGAAAGTTTAGGAAATTAATTCAGAAATCTTGAAAATGATTAAAAATTGAAGATAATAATTGCAAAATGAAAAAAATATTGGTAAATTTAAAATTTTAATTTAAATTTGCGATGAATAATATAAACTTTAGGGATAAATAATTAAATTGATTCAATAATGACCAAAAAATAATAATAATATCCCAGTTACGCCACTGGTTGTCAAGACAAAAATAATGTATAAAAATTCGGATAAAACTAAAAAAGTTTCCTTTATTTGTCTTCTAAAATCAATTATCTTATTAATATTATAAACAGAATTAACTTTTCTTTCTATACAGGGAATATAAAGTTTTTCTCTAAAAACTGAAGTGTCATTGAAAAACGGTGATTTATAAAGGGGGGAAAAATACTATTAAGAATATAAATATAAAGCTCCTGAAGTTGAATTAACTTGTAAAGTTGAATTTCTAACACTCTAATAAATTATATAAATATCTGCTTGGTTCGAAAAAGCGTGAGTTTTAGAAAAAAAAACCTAAAATTTAATATTCAATGCCAAATGTGACAGGTTAATCCGCCATGATTATTTACACGTAACTCTCGAACCCATACACAATTTTTCCGCGCATGCGCAATTCTTTTGGTTAATCCCGCGCATATTTAAAATTACGTTTTAAAAATATAGTAAAAATGATTCTTCAATGTACAATTATTATCAATATAAATGCAATAATTAGCGTAATTAATTTGTTAAAACACTGATTTTCTATGCATTTTGAAATGACCCAAGATTGAATAAAATTCTAATAAAATTGTCAAAGTTATTCTACTTTTAATTTTGTAGAATTTGGGACTAGTCAAAACGAATCGATTTTATTTAAATGCTAGTTAAAATCGGTTTTCAATGAGTTTTAAATATTTGGGATCTGTTTTTACTTGTGATAATTAAACAAAGGTAAAAGTAAAGAATAAACAGTTTATTTCATTTAACAAAGAAACCATTTACAATCATTTTACTTTATAGTAAAAATTCACGTTGATTTTACATAGATTCAAAATCAGATCAGTTATTGCTGACCTGCGGAAATGATTTGCACTTAACCTTTATTAAAACTTAATTTTCTAGTTTTCGATTATAAGGAATAAGTGATATATTTATTATTATTATACACTCGTTTTTATTGCGGTGCAGGAACTTCTTCCCACAAATTTTTGTACGTGTCGTCTCCTTTCTTTTTACAAGTTTCTTTGACAAGGTCATCACTCGCAGTTTTCAGATCATAGGCCCAGCCTATTTTTGCAAATTGTTCGATAATTAATGTTGTTAAATTAAGATTAAAAGGAATTGTTTCTCCGGTTCTGTAGTCCCAAGGAAAAGTGTGGTGATAGTTATGAAATCCTTCCCCAATTGCAACCAACTGAGCAAAGTAATTGGTTCTAGGATTTATGTTTCTGTAAAAAGAAATTTGTGTGATATTTTAAGGTTATGATTTTATTTATTAAAGAACAAACTGCAATCTTCTGATTTTTTTTAATATTCTGTAGATCTGTATATATTTATATATTATAAAAATATTCCTATCGATTAAATACAAAAAAAAAGTCAGTTTAATAAAACGGGAGGCCAACTGATTTTGAGTTGACCCCCACTTTTGCAAAAATCGATTTATTTTTAGAGTTCTGAGTCATTTTCAATAAAAGTTCCCTACACATAAAATATTTAAAAAAAAACCTCATTCAAAGTCCTAAAAATTTAAAAACATCAAAATTCCAAATTTTTTTGAAATTATCCAAATTTAGAGTTCTAAGAGTTCTGGTCACAGTTCTGTTCTCTCCAAACAGTTCTACTGTTCTAATGAAGGTTTTATCCAAACTGCAAATGCAAAAAAAAAGCTTCGCAATTTTGAAATTTCAAAATTCTTTTGAGTTCTTTATTTTTTTGAGTTGTAAGAGTTCTACTCGGAGTTCTGTTGGTTCCTCAAAGAGTTCTATAAGATATTCTGATAAAGTGTTTCTCTAAAGTCAAAATCGAAAAGATTACTCAACTTTGAAATTTAAAAATGTTTTAAAATTCTTTAAATTTTAGAGTTCTAAGAGTTCTGATCAGAGTTCTGTTCGACCCCCGAAGAGTTCTAAAAAAATTCTAATAAAGTTTCTCTCTAAAGTCGAAATCCATAAAACTAGAAAGCATTAAAATTTCGAAATTTTTTTGAATTTTTGAAAGTTTAGAGTTCTAAGAGTTCTGTTTGTAGATCTGTTGGCTTCTCAATGCCCTCTTCGAAGGGCAAACAGGACTCTAATAAAACCTCTAGAACTCTAAAATTTCAAGAATTTAAAAAAATTTCGAAATTTTAATGCTCTTTATTTTTTTGGATTTCGACTTTAGAGAAAAACTTTTTTAGAATTTTTTTAGAACTCTTCGGGGGGCGAACATAACTCTGATCAGAACTCTCAGAACTCTAAAATTTCAAGAATTTAAAAAAATTTCGTAATTTTAATGTTCTCTAGTCTTTTGGATTTTGATTTAGAGAAAAAGTTTACTAGAATGTCTTGTAGAACTTTTCAGGGATCGAACAGAACTCTCATCAGAACTCTTAGAACTCTAATATTTAAAGAATTTAAAAACATTTTGAAATGTCAAAGTTGAGTAATCTTTTGGATTTTGAATTTAGAAAAAAAACTTTAATAAAGTTTTTTATTTAACTCTACGGGGCGCGAACTGAACTCCGATCAGAACTCTTAGAACTCAAAATTTTGCAAAAAATCAAAAAAGGTTTTGAAATTTTAAAATTTTGTAGTTTATAGGATTTTCACTTTTAGAAAAACTTTATTAGAATTTCGTGTAGAACTGTTTGGTGGTCAAACAGAACTCTGACCAGAACTCTTGGAACTCTAAAATTTGAAGAGGTCAAGAGAATTTTGAAATTTTAAAGTTGTGTAGTTATTTTTGGATTTTCAGTTTGGATAAAACTTTCATTAGAACTTTTCGTAGAACTCTCTGAAGAGACGAAAAATGTGATAAGAACTCTTAGAACGTTAAATTTCGAGAATTTCAAAAAAAATGTTAAATCGATTTTTTTTTGTATTTAATAGAATTGTTATAAATTCATCTCTCAATTTTTATTGTATAGTTAAATAAATTTGTTTACTTATTGAAAGGTTTAGATCCATACATATGTGCAGCACTATTAACCAAGAAAATTGCATTAAATACTGTAATATAACGCATGAAAGCTTGTGACATGACAGCATAATACCAATTTTCATTCCATAAAATCATTGGTACTAGAGATGGGAAGATTATTGACATTAGCAGTGAAAAAAGAAGAACGTATCTAGAACAATATATAATTTAATACTTAACATGTTTTTTAAATAAAAAAAAAAAATTTTAACAGTAACGTGTTCTAATTAAATGAGAATAGACATGAAAAAATATTATAGCTACATAAGTATTAAGTTTATAATCTTTGGCGAAACATCAAAACTTACTTATCTCCAAATTTAACTATCGGATCAGCATCAATATCACTCATATCAAGTTCTTTGAGTGCTACATAATATTTTGGATCTCTTTTTACCATTAACCATCCTATGTGTGAAAAAAAGAATCCACTATTGGAATTATGCGGGTCTATGTCCGTGTCTGTATATTTATGGTGAATCCTATGAATTTTGATCCAATCATACAGCTTCGACTGGAAACATACAAAAAATTTTATGTTTTAGATATAAAATAAATTTATAGAGAAACTCTTTTCTAATTTTTCTGGGCCAGAAAAAGGTAGTTCTCTTGTAACAATCAAAGTTTGTCATTTTTTTACTTATTTTGTGATGTTCAAAGAATACCGCCAACTTTAAGGTGTAGAGTCTCTCTCTTTTGTATTTATTAAAAAAAAATGAATAAAACGTCAAAACGTGGATTTTAAATTACTACTTTTCAAAATTAAATACCGCAAACTACAATTTTTTAAAAAAGGATCTTATTCCTTATACTTTAAAATATAAGTAAGTAGTTTTTATTTTTGAACATAAAGAAAATTCATTGCTTGGTTAGTAAAATTGTATTTTTTATTATTATGAATGTTTTTAATAAATTGTAAGTTATTATAATGAATGAAGAAACTAAAGTCGAAGCTACAAGAAAAATACAAGATTTCAAAATAATCATTAAATTTATTAATATTCAGCAATTAATCAAACAACAGTAAATTGATAATTATAAACAAAGCTATTCTTATCACTATAAGTGACGTCACCACCACACGTGATTTTTCGATTCGTATACAATTAAATTTTAACTCGGAATATTTTTGCTATAATATGAAAATATTTGATACTAGATAGCGTAAAATA
Organism: Ganaspis brasiliensis; assembly: GCA_037103525.1. NCBI lineage: Eukaryota > Metazoa > Arthropoda > Insecta > Hymenoptera > Figitidae > Ganaspis > Ganaspis brasiliensis. The sequence continues at coordinate 1,327,952 of JAZKLR010000082.1, forward strand.
ATTAGATGATCTTTTTTAAAATTGATTAACATAAACATATTCAGATCAGACACGCACACACACACACACACTAGAATAATGTTTATAAAATAATATTCTTTAACAATAAACTTTTCTAAATAAACAAGACTTACATTCGATCAGTGACTATAATAATATAACAATTAAATTAACTTTTACAAAATGTCAGAAATAGTTATTAATTATTATGATTTCATAAACATGTTACAACAGACTAGAAATATTTATTCAATTTTAATCAAAAAAATTTGCCAATGAAAACCATTGCCTCACTATTATATGATATTTCAATTCGAAAAATATTTAAAGAAAAAGTTTTCTCGAGAGAACTACCTTAAAACTAGTATAAAACAAGTTCAATACAGTTTTCAATAGTTAGAATTGTTTTAAACTTGTTCATAAAAGTTTTAGACAAGTTATAAGCAAACTAGTTATAAACGTTTTAAAAAAGTTTTAAATCATTTGAAGTTATTTTAGACAGTTCTAAACTATTTTCAATTAGTGTCTAACAGTTTTAAACAATTATAATCAATTTAGACAGTCATAAACTATTCCGAAATAGTTCTTAACATTTTTAAACACGTTCTGAACAGTATTAAGTAGTTTTAGAAAGTTGAAAACAACTCTAATCTTGTTTATAAATTTTAAGAAGTAGTTAAAAACAGTTTAAAACAAGCTTTAAATAGTTTAAACTAGTTCTTGACAGGTATAAACAAGTTCTAAACAGTTCTAGATAGTTTAAATAGGTTTAAACCAATTATAAACTTTTAAAATTTATACGAAACAGTTTAAAACCAGTTCTAAATAGTTTTATATAGCTTGAGATAGATTTTAGCAGTTTATATTAGTTATAAACTTTTAAAACTAGTTTAAAACATGTTGTAAACAATTTTAAACTAGTTATAAATGTTTCAAATTTGTTCATAAAAGTTTTAGACAAGTTATATAAAACTTTTTACTAGTTATAAACGTTTTAAACTAGTTTATAACGAGTTTAATCAAGTTTTAATCATTAAAAGTTATTTTAGACAGTATTAAACTGTTTTAAAATAGTTTTTACTAGTTTTAAACAGTTATAAGTCATTTAATACGGTCCTAAACTATTCTAAACTGGTTCTTAACAGTTTTAAACAAGTTCTGAACAGTTTTAAGTAGTTCTAGAAACTTTGCTACAGATTTTAAACTGGTTTATAAAATTTTAGAAGTAGTTCAAAACAGTTTAAAACAAATTTTTACTAGCTTTTAACTAGTTCTTGACAGGTTTAAACAAGTTATAAACAGTTCTAGATAGTTTAAATAGGTTTAAACCAATTATAAACTTTTAAAACTTATACGAAACAGTTTAAAACCAGTTCTAAATAGTTTTATATAGTTTGAGACAGATTTTAGATGTTTTAAATTAGTTTTAAACTTTTAAAACTAGTTTAAAACAAATTATAAACAATATTAAACTAATTATAAATAGTTTAAATTTGTACATAAAAATTTAAGACAAGTTATATAAAACTTTTAACTAGTTATAAACGTTTTAAACTAGTTTCTAACGAGTTTCAACAAGTTTTAATAATTTAAAGTTATTTTAGACAGTATTAAACTGTTTTAAATTAGTTTTTACTAGTTTTAAACAGTTATAAGTCATTTAATACGGTCCTAAACTATTCTAAACTGGTTCTTAACAGTTTTAAACAAGTTCTGAATAGTTTTAAGAAGTTCTAGAATGTTTGCTACAGCTCTAAACTGGTTTATAAAATTTTAGAAGTAGTTCAAAGCAGTTTAAAACAAGTTTTTAATAGTTTTTAACCAGTTCTTGACAGGTTTAAACAAGTTATAAACAGTTATAGATAGTTTAAATAGGTTTAAACCAATTAAAAACTTTTAAAACTTATCAATAACAGTTTTAAACTGGTTCTAAATAGTTTTATATAGTTTAAGACTGATTTTAGCAGTTTTTAATTAGTTATAAACTTTTAAAACTAGTTTAAAACATGTTGTAAACAATTTTAAACTAGTTATAAATGTTTGTAATTTGTTCATAAAAGTTTTAGACAAGTTATATAAAACTTTGATCTAGTTATAAACGTTTTAAAAGTCTTAAACCAATTTAAAAAGTTTTTAAGTAGTTTAATACAGTATTAAACAAGTTTCGAACAATTTATAAATCTTTTTAACTTGTTCATAGCATTTTTAGACAGTTTTAAGTAATTTTAGACGGTCCTTAACTATTTGAAAATAGTTCTTAACAGTTTGTACAAGTTTTAAACAGTTTCATATATTTCGATACAGATTTTAGCAGTTTTAAATTTGTTATAAATGTTTGAAACTAGTCTATAACGATTTTAAAGAAGTTCTGAATCATTTTGTTTTTTTTTTATAAACAATTTTGAACCAGTTATAAATGTTTTAAACTAGTTTATAATGGTTTTTAGCAACTTTAAAACAATTCTAACTAATTTTTGACAGTTTAAAGCTGTTTTTAAATAGTTTTTACTAGTTTTAAACAATTTTAAGTTATTTTAAAACGTACTAAATTATTTAAATTTAGTTCTTAACAGTTTAAGACAAGTTCTAAACAGTTTTAAGTAGTTTTAGATAGTTTAAAGCAGTTTTAAACTGGTTAGAAACGTTTGAAAGTAGTTCAAAGCTGTTTTGAACAACTTCTAAGCAGCATTAAAATAGTTATTAATGTTTTAAACTTGTTCATAAGTGTTTTAGATAGTTTTAAGTAATATTAGATGGTTCTGAACTATTTGAAACTTGTTTATAACAGTTTAAAACAAGTTTTACATCATGTTTAATAACTTAAGATATTAATTAACTGTTTCAAGATAGTCTTCAACAGTTTTGTAGTAATTTTAGAAGGTCCTAAACTATTTCAAACTAGTCCCTAACAGTTTTAAAATAGTTCTAAACAGCTTTAAACAAGTTCTAAACATTTTTAAGTAGTTCTCGATAATTTTAAACAATTTGAAACTAGTTACAAACGTTTAAAAGTAGTTTAAAACAGTTTTAAACAAGCTACAAACAGTTTTGAACTGGTTGTAAATATTTTTAACTTATCCCTAACAGTTTTAAACAAGTTCTAAACTGTTTTTAGCAGTTTCGGAGAGTTTTAAACAATTTTAAACTATGTATAAATGTTGAAAACTAGTTAAAAGTAGCTTTAAACTAGTGCTAAAATTTCTGATATAGTTATAAATTCTTTAAACTTGTTCATACCAGTTTCAAACAAGTTATAAATAATTTTGAGTAATTTTTGATCGGTCTAAACAACTTTGAACTTCATTTTAAACGTTTCAGGAAAGTTCTTCATCAATGTTCAGTAAATTTAGAAAGTTATGAAGTGTTTTTAATTTTTAATACTCGTTTTTAACTGGTTTATAATAATTTTGAACAAGTTTGATAACTATGTCAGTTAATAATTAATTAATTAATTATTTATAAATAATAATTACCTGTCCTGTACCATAAAAACAAGCAGCCAGTAATAATCGAAGGGGTAATTTCGCTTTGTAAGTTCGATGAGTCCAGTAACGATGAGCACCACCAGTTATTCCAAAAGCAGTAAAAATATGTTGAAAAACCACTGATCAAATGAAACAGAAGAATAATCATTAATTTAGGATTTAGAACAGTTGAATAATTTTTATTTACTCTTATAATATAATTTATTTACGAATATACTCCGGAGGGAAACTTAACAAAAAAATCTTAACATTTGCAAAAAAATATTTAAAAGAATAATATTGAAAATCAGGATTTTTAAAATTTTTGGATTTTTAAATGTCAATATTAAAAAAAAAATATTTCGGTACTTACTCCACAAAACTGTCAATTTATGAGTTGAATAAGGAAATGTCATAAATCCATAAAACGCAACACTGTGCCATAAACCGAGTATAAAAACCTGTTTCCAAATTATTTTATCTTTCAGTCTGTCCCATCGTTTCATTAATGATAATTTGGTTTCATTTTGATTTTCCATTTTATTTTTGTATTTTACTTCACTTCAGACTTCTGCTTCATTTACAAAAGGTTTCCTGTTGGTATTGTCTCATTTTTTATAAAAGGTTATAAATTAGTAGTTGATATTTCTTTTTATATGAATTTTTTTTTTTAAAGTATGTTCAAAATTTTGATAAAATTTTTTCATATCCACTATGAAGGAAAAATTAAATAATATATATATGGATAATTCCATTATATTTCTCCTAAAATGACAGGGGCCTATTTTTTATAAAAATCTGATAATACGTAATAATGATTTTTAATATCCGTACAATTCATTTTTAAATTTGGGTGCACGGTAAATGATTATTTTTTCAACTGTGAATTTTTTGTCTAATTTCAGCAATTTTCTTCAATAATTTTATTATTATGTATCAATAATTTTTAAATACTTTACACAAATTGCCAATTATTTTTTACAAGTTTCATTTTTTCCAAACTTTAATTATTTTTTTTTAAATTTTACATTCTTTAAATTTTTTATTTTTTACTAAATTTTTAATTAGTTTTGATAGCTTTCAATTATTTATCTCAAGTTTTTATTATTTTTGTTATTTTTCATGTATTACCTAGAGTTGCAAAGAAGTAATATTACCTGGAGAATGATAATCGAATAAACATAATAGAAAAAAGGCGATAATTTTTTACTAATTGAGAAAATAAATGAAAATTTAAAAGTGAAATTTAATTTTGAAGAAAACAACTGAGAATTGAAGAGAATAGTTCGAGAATTGAATAATTGAATTGGAAGTTTAAAACAATTTTTATGAGTGAAAAAAATAATTGAAATAATCAGAGAATTATTAAATATTGAGGAAATATTTGAAAATCGATAAAAAAAATTGAAGATTAAAGAAAATGTTGAATTTGAAAATTGAAGAAAAAAATTAAAAATGAAGAAATAAATTGGAAATTAAAGAATTAAAAAGAAATTTCAAGAAAATAATTGATGATCAAAAGAAAAATTACAATATGACTAAAATAAGTAAATATATTAAAATTTATTAATATTAAATTAATTTATTATTATTAAAAAAAGTAATTAGCAATTGAAAAAAAAACTTCGAAAAATGTTGAGAATAATCAGTATTTAAGCAAAAAATTTTTTTAATTGATAAATAATCATAAAATTGAAGGTGAATAATAAATGGCCTATTGAAAACTGATGAAAATTATGAAAAGAAATTGTAGAAAACAAATGAAAATTAAAGAAATCAATTGAAAATTCAAGAATTGTATTGAAAAAAAAAATTGATAATTGATAAATGCGGGAATTAATTAATTTTAGGGAATTAATTGAAAATCGATCAAAATAATTGAAATTTAAAGAAATTTTTTAAAATTGAAGAAAATAATTCCAAATTGAAGAATTAAATGTAAATTTCAAGGAAATAATTTATAATTAAAAGAAACATTACATTAATACGCAAATAATTAACAATTAAAAAAAATAATAAACAGTTGGAAAAAAAATCGAAAAATAGTGAGAATAATTGTCATTTGAACAAGAAAAATTTTAAAATTGATAAATAATCATAAAATTAAAGAAGAATATTAAATTTTCAATTGAAAATTGATGAAAATAATGGAAAAAATTGTAAAAAATAAATGAAAATTAAAGAAATCATTTAGAAGTTAAAAAATTATTGTATTGAAATTTCAAAAAAAATATTTGATAATTGAGAAAATGCGAGAATTATTGAATTTTGAAAAAAGTAATTGAAAAATATAGAATGCAATTGAAAACTGAAGAAAATAATTATAAATTAAGGAAATTAATGGAAGATTAAAAAATTAAATTGAAGATTGAAGATTTAAATAGAAATTTTAAAAAAATAGTTGATAATTGCAAGAAAAATAACAACAATTTTTTCAACTTCAGTGTTTTCATTATATTTCAAATATTGACCTCAAGTTTCAAATTTTAAAATTATTTTCCAATTATTTTTCACAAGCTTTAATTACTTATTCTAATTTTTTTAAATTTTTTAAAAATTTTCTCAAATTTACCATTATTTTCTTTATTTTTTAATCATTTTCAATTATTCAATCCAATTTTCAATTATTTTATATTCTTTGTTTATTGTTTCCAATTACTTACGTTCTTTTTCATAATTTCCAAAAAGTATTTAATTATTTATCTGAAATTTTCATTTTTCTATTCAATTTTCAATTATATCTAGGATACTCAATTTCAAATTATGGTTATCTTTTTTCATTTATTTTCTCTAATTTTCAATTATTATTATTATTATTTTTTTTTTTTTGCAATCAACTTATAAAAGTTTCAAGTATTTTTCTGAAATTTTCTTTTAATTTCCTTCATTTAAAATATATTATGCATTTTTTCCAGTTATTTTTTAAAATTTAATTACCTATTTTCTTCAATTTTAAATTATTTATATTATTTCTTCATAATTTTATTAAATTTTTAATTATTTTCTGACTTAATTTTCTAAATTTTTAATTATTTATCTCAATTTGAATCATTTTTTTTAATTTTCATTTTTTTTCTCCAATTTTTTATTACTCTAATTTGTTTCAATTTTTTTCTAAGATTTTTAAGTATTTTTCTTAAATTTAAATTACTTTCTTTCATTTTAAAATTGTTCATAATTGTTATATTTAATAATAATTTTTACACTTTATTGACGTATAGTTAATTTGTAGTGATAATTATTTTGTCATTTATCCATTTTTTTTTAAATAAATTGTTTGTGTTTAAAAATAGTGGGGCTCATACAAACATAGAAAATTCTCATAAATTCTCCGGAAGGAGAATATTCTCGGTTTTTTTCTCGAGAATGTAACCGGATTTTAAATTACCAAGAATTTTGCAACTCTAATAGAAATTACATTTTTAAGACAAAATTGAACAGGAATGATAAAAAAGTGTATTTTGAAGGAAATAATTATTTAATTATTTATTTTTGTCATTTCTTGACTATTTTTTCCTATTTTTAATTATTTTTGTCATTTTTTAATTGACATTTTTAAATTCTTTTCAAATTTTCAAATTTTTTTCAAAATTTAATTTAATTTTAATTTAGTAATTTCTCAATTATTGTCAATATTTTCGACATTGTTTTATTACTTTCTCCAAATTTTATACTTATTTTCTTATATCATTAAATTATTTATTGTCATGAGTTTTTTAATTTCTTAATTCAATTACCATTTATTCTTGTCATTTCTCAATTTCTTTTTAAATTTTAATTATTGTTATCATTTTTCAAGTCTTTTCTTTAAATTTTTTATTTTTTACTTAATTTTTAATTAGTTTTGTCATCTTTCAATTATTTGTCTCAAATTTTTATTATATTTTTTATTTTTCACGTATTACCTTCAAATTTAAATTTTCTGTGTTTTCTCAATTATTTTCTTCAAAGTTCTGTTATTTTTGTTATTTCTCGATTATTTTTTCCTATTTTAAATTATTTTTTTCATTTTTTAATTGCCTTTGAAATTGTCATTATTTAAATATTTCCTTTAAGTGTCAATTTTTATCTCCAATTTTTCAATTATTAATATTACGTTTCTTAATTTTCCTTCTTCTGTCTTCAATGGTTTTTTTTTACCTTTTTTTTTTATTTTTGAAGAATTTATTAATTTTTTACATATTTTTGCTTTAATTTGCACATTTTATGTGAATGGAGGGAACCCCCTTTATAATTAAATTAAATCAACAGTAAAAACAATTTTTCTTTTTTTTTATAACAAAATAAATAATTTAAAAAAAAAAAAAAAAAAAAAAAAAACTTTTTTTACCGATTACTCACATTGAGATTTTTTTGTTTAATGATAATATACTCGACAGTCTAATGAAGGTAAAAGGGTAAATAAAATCGCTGATTCGTCCTGGGGGGAATTTAACTGTCGGAATTATTGTGCAATTTTGCCTTTGCCTTGAAGCTCCTGACAAACCACTCGCTCTCTTTCTCACTTTGCTCGATACAAATCATTGCCAGACACTCTGGCTCCTCAGATTGCGTAGTTTGTCCGGCACGTGGTCACTCTCAGTTGTCCATCTGCTCAATTATTAACTGGCATCTTTCTTTCTTCTCTAATATCTCACTTAAACACTTTTTTATCAATTTTTATTTCCTTCAAAGTACACTTTTTTATCATTTCTGTTCAATTTTGTCTTAAAAATGTAATTTCTATTCCAGTAAAAAAGCTTTTTTAATTCGAAAATGGCCTAAATCTTATATTTGACCTAATTTTTATTTAACCTGAATCTTATTTGTCCTAAATCTCATTTGGACTAATTCTTATTTAGCCTAAATTTTATTTGACCTAATTCTTATTTAGCCTAAATCTTATTTGGCCTAATTCTTATTTAACCGAATTTATTTTTTTTTTTATTTATTACTTGACTTACAATCAGTTATTTTTCACTGATTGATGAAACAGAAAGTCAGCCAAGATTATTGGACTTTTTTGGACTAAAACTTATTTGACGAATTTTTCTACTGAAAAATTATGTTGGCAACAGCAAAATTAGGGTAAATAAGAATTTGGCCGAATAAGATTAGGACTAAATAAGAATTAGGTAAAATAAGAATTCGTCCAAAAAAGAGTTAGACAAATTAATATTTAGGCTAAATAAGAATTTGGTTAACAAAGAAAAAGCTAAAAAAGAATTAGGCCAAATACGAATTGGACCAAATAAAATTTAGGCAAAATAAGAATTATGTCAAATCAAAATTATGCTCAATAAGATTGAGACCGAATAAGAATTAGGTTAAACAAGAATTAGGCTAAATGAGAATTAGACTAAATAGAAATTCGGCAAAATAAGATTTAGGTTAAATAAGAATTAGGATAAATAAGAAGTAGGTTAAATAAAAATTCTGTCAAATAAGGCCAAATAAGATTTAGGTTAAAAAAGAAGTAGGTTTAATAAGATTTAAACCAAATAAGAATTAGGTTAAATCAGAATAAGTGAAATAAGAATTTGGATAAATAAGAATTGGGTAAAATAAGAATTTGGCCGGATAAGAATTAGACAAAATAAGATATGACCAAATAAGATTTATGTCAAATAAAAATTAGGATCAATAACATTGAGACCGAATAAGCATAGGTTAAATAAGAATTAGGCTAAATAAGATATTACCCAATAAGAATTAGGTGATATAAGAATTCGGTTAAATAAGAATCAGACTAAATAGGAATTCGGCCAAATAAGATTTATCTTAAATAAGAATTAGGATAAATAAGAAATCAGCAAAAAAAAATTAAACAAATAAGATTTAGACCAAATAAGAACTTTGTCAAATGAAAATTAGGCTCAATAAGATTTAGACTAAAAAAGCATTAGGTTAAATAAGAATTAGGATAAATAAGAATTAAACTAATTACGAATTCGGACAAATAAGATTTAGGTTAAATAAGAATTAGGATAAATAAAAAGTAGGCTAAATAAAAATTCGGCCAAATAAAAATTAGGCAAAATAAGATTTAAGCTAAATAAGAATTAGGCTAAATAAGAATTATATATTAAATAGGAATTAGAATAAATAAGATTGAGACCGAATAAGAATTAGGTTTAATAAGAATACTGTGATTTAAAAATTCGGCTAAATAAGAATTAGACTAAATAAGAAGTAGGTTAAATAAGATTTAGAGCAAATAAGAATTAGGATAAATCATAATAACTGAAATAACAATTCGGCTAAATAAGAATTAGGTAAAATGCAAATTCGGCTAAATAAGAATTAGACAAAACAAGATTTAAGCTGAATAAGATTTAGACCAAATAATAACTATGTAAAATGAAAAGTAGGCTCAATAAGTTTTAAACCAAATAAGCATTAGGATAAATAAAAATTAGGCTAAATAAGAATAAGACTAAATAAGAATTCGGCAAAATAAGATTTAGGTTAAATAAGGATTAGGATGTATAAGAAGTAGGCTAAATAAGATATCACCCAATAAGAATTAGGTTTAATAAGAATTAGGTGATATAAGAATTCGGTTAAATAAGTATTAGACTAAATAGGAATTGGGCCAAATAAGATTTATGTTAAATAAGAATTAGAATAAATAAGAATTCGGCCAAAAAAGAATTAAAAAACAAGATTTAGACGAAATAAGTTTTATGTCAAATGAAAATTAGGCTTAATAAGATTTAGACTAAATAAGCATTAGGTTAAATAAAAATTAGGCTAAATAAGAATTAGACTAAATAAGAAGTAGGTTAAATAAGATTTAGAGCAAATAAGAATTAGGATAAATCATAATAGCTGAAATAAGAATTCGGCTAAATAAGAATTAGGTAAAATACGAATTCGGCCAAATAAGAATTAAACAAAATAAGATTTAATCTAAATAAGATTTAGACCAAATAAGAATTATGTCATATGAAAATTAGGCTAAATAAGATTTCGACCAAATAAGAAGTAGGTTAAATAAGATTTAGACCGAGTAAGAATTTGGTTAAATAAGATTTAGAGCAAATAATAATTAAGTTAAATCAAAATTACTGAAATAAGAATTCGGCTAAATAAGAATTAGACAAAATAAGGTTTAGGCTAAATAAAATTTAAACCAAATAAGCGAAAAATAATTAGAGCGAATAAACATTAGGTTAAATAAAAATTAGGCTAAAGAAGATTTTGACCAAATAAGAAGTAGATTAAATAAGATTTAGACGAAATAAGAATTAGTTTAATTCATAATAAGGGAAATAAGAATGAGGTAAAATAAGAATTAGGTAAAATAAGAATTCGGTCAAATAAGAATTAGACAATAAAAGATTTTTGCTATATAAGATTTAGACCAAATACGAATTATGTCAAATGAAAATTAGCCTCAATAAGATTTAGATCGAATAAACATTAGGTTAAATAAAAATTAGGCTTAATAAGATTTCGACCAAATATGAAGTAGGTTAAATAAGATTTAGACCAAATAAGAAGTAGGTTAAAATAAGATTTAGAGCAAATAAGAATTAAGTTAAATCAAAATTACTGAAATAAGAATTCGGCTAAATAATAATTAGGTAAAATAATAATTGGGTCAAATAAGAATTAGACAAAATAAGATTTAAGCTAAATAAGATTTAGACCAAATAAGATTTATGTTGAATAAGAATTAGTATAAATAAGAAGTAGGCTAACTAAGAATTATGTCAAATAAGAATTAGGCTAAATAAGATTTTGGCAAAATAAGAAGTAGGTTAAATAAGATTTAGACCAAATAAAAAGTATTTTAAATATTGATAAGTTAAAATAAGAGTTCGGCCAAATTATAAACAATATTTTTGATCTATATATTTTAGTACAATTTGCACTTTTTTAAAAACAAATAATGTTACTTGATTTTAAAATGCTTTTATGAATGACTCAAGATGTCTTTCATAATAAGAGACTAATTCTGAATCAAAATTGGATTAATTATGATATGCGAAAAAAAAGGTGTATTAATATAATGCTGGGGAAAAAAATCAGTACCCGAGAACCCTCGGGCAGTGTTTTTGTTTCTCCAGATGTTACATCAGTTACATAAGCACTTGGAAGACAACGCCGAATTACTCATAGTTTATTCTTTATTCTGAAAGGTTTCATTCTTAAAAACTCCCGGCTCATTTGCATGTATAACGTTATTCATTTCTCCTGCCTTCACTTTTACTTTTAAATTTTTATTCAAATTTCTCTCCAGTTCTTTCCCTGTTTTGTTCTTTCATTAAAAAATCTTTTTTTAAATAATTAAAATTATTAAAAATTCCCAAAATTTTTAGTAATTAAAATTATTAAAAGAATATGATTAAATTTACATACTTTTCATATTTTATATTTTAAATTTCAAAAACCTGGGTAAAAAAAAAATCTCCGGTCCGGAGATTCGAACCCGGATTTCTACACTGCAGAATTGAAACACTTTGTCCGCGTGGCTATCGACATAAAGTGAAAACATAATTTTACAATTGCTTAAAAGACGATTTTGATCTTTCTGAACAATGCGATTGAAGTTTATTCTAAAAATAGAGAAATTTAAAATGAAATTAAGTGGGGAAATGTAAACAAAACTGGTTTAAAAATTATTTTTTGAGAAAAATGTCCATTTTCCGTGAAATATTCTGAGGAATATCAATGTCTCGGCGGACCCTGTAATTTATTGCCATCAGCATCAATTCCGTCCTCTCGTATTTTTTTCTTAAAACCATGATTTGCAACATCCTAGCCCGAGGATATGTGTCCAGTGAGATATATCCTGTGGCCAAGGTCTAAGAGCAAATAATTCGCTTTTGAAAAGTTTAAATTTTCAGCCTAATTGTCGCAAGTGAGGCAACATTTATCCATTGAGCGAATCAAAAAGCGAATCACGAGAAAGAGGAAATATTAACAATTATCAATTGCCTAAAGCGATTGACCTGATTACCTACGTCCCATTTTTTTGCGACTTCTATCCATAAACGTGTTCTGTCTGATCATTTCTCATTTGTTGTCGAATCTATAAATAATTAATTGTTTCAATTTTCTTCATTAAAATAAATTACTTTTTGTTAATTCGAGAATTTTTTTTTCAGTAGATAGTTTTAAATTAAAAATTAAAAATTTTTAAAATTTAAAAAAATTTTTTTATCTTGCTGACAAGATTTATTTAATTATTATTTATTTTATGAAATAAATAAATTAAATTCTATAAGATAAAATTAAAGATTGGATGACTTTTTTTCAGCTTTTGAATTATGTAATTTATTTGAGGATATAATGAAATTACTTCATATCTAGAACTCTATATTATACAATACTTACATTAGTGAATGTCAAGAAAGTAATTTTTTGCACCAAATATGCTTATATGTCAATGACTGGAGATTCTAGATCTAAATCCCTCCGGGGCAAAAAAGAAGCTAATTTAAACCGAAAGCGCAATCTATGTTTCATTGATCTTCGATCTTGTTGTCTACTTTTTTTTTCACCTTTAATGAGCGCCTTAAATATTTTTAGTATAGGAATTTCTCTTTTCTTTCAATAGCAATGTTTTGCGACTTGGAAAAATTTCAGTAATTAATTAATAATTGTCTAAATACAAAAACAATTTTTTCCCAAATATTTATATTATTCTGTTTTGTAAATTATTTGATTAATTTCATTTTCAATTGCTTTTTTTAGATTTTTATTTATTTTTAGATTTTTAAAATTATATTTTTTGTTTATTAGAACTTTGTGATTTTGAATTACAAGATTTTTTTATAACTCTTTCGATTTTAAATTGCTGGAATGACTGATTAAAAAAATAAATTAGAATTTAACAATATATCGGTAATTTCAGTCGTCACTAAGCAATTACATATTTATCTCTAAACCACTTCAATTATATTCCCACAGTACTTAAAATGGTTTTTTTATTTCAACTCATCAAATGTTTTTCACGACCAAGGTCAATTTAATGTATTCAAAATCACGTCATTCATAAATTATGTTATTATATTTTCTATCTACTTGTCAAAATGAATTATTAGAAATGATAATTGTAATTTAGTTCTTTTACTCTTTTTCCCGAGAATAAAAAAAAATGTTTTTCTCTTTAAACTTGATTAAAGATATTTTAATAAATATTTATTATTAATAATTTAATATACAATAAAATTAGTTATTAAAATCAACGTTAAACTGAATTCGCTACATACATTATAAGACACTTTTTAAACTGTAGATTTTTTATTTTCTCGTCGCTTAAACTTGTCTTGTTCTAGATTTTTTTCAGTCTGGTTCACAGTACATAAAAATTCGAACTCATAATAAATCTTCGCCTCCCGAAGGTCGCTCGTGCAATGAAGAAAATAATAAAAGGGCTACAAAGTGTCCCGAGGACGACACACCTGAATTTATAAATACAAATCAAACCATTTTTAAATATTATATTGATTTTATGTACACTTTAACAATATTTAATAAGTTATGTATTATTTACAAAGGTCTGGAAAATTTATTTCAAATTTTATTTTCAATCAAATTTGAAAAGATATATATTTTCCTCTTCTTAAAGGTACCAATAACTTTCCCTCTTTCATTCTCTCTGGTTTTTTGCAAATCCATAATTATTTCAAGATTTTGTTATGAAAATACAATTCCGCATTGCACCACCCTCTTTATTGTGAAATTTGTATTACATAAACCGGTCGATGTCCTTCCGTTGAAGAAATTAAGCATAATTTAATCGAGATAAAGAAATTTGGAAAATTTTTCGATTTGGAAAATTAATTATAGATAGTTTTTTATACTGGATATTTCTTATTTTTTAAATTGAACAAACGGGATTAGAAATCAAAAAAATAATTGAAATTGAAGATAATAATTGAAAATTTTAGAAAATAATAAAAAATTGAAGAAATCAATTCAAAATTTAGGAATTAAACTGAAATTTGAAAAAAGAAAAATTCATAATTGGAAACGAAATTACAAAACGCGAAAATAATTGACAATTAAAAACAAAATTCGAAAAATGGTTAGATTAATACACAACGAGAAAAAATAATTTAAAAAATTAAACAATAAATATTAAATTTAAGTTTTAAACTAAATAATTGAAAATTGAAATCTTAAGAAGATTATTGAAATAATTGTTGGAAATAATTGCGGATTGAACAACTGAATTGAAAATCGAAAAAATAATTGAAAATTGAGGAATTTAAAATTGCGAAAAATAATTAATAATTGAAAGAAATAATTGAAAAATGACAAGAAAATTGAAGAAAATATCTGCAAAATGATTAGATTAATAGACAAATGAAAAAAATAATTGATAAAATTGAGCAAAAAATTTAAATTTGCAAATTTAAATTAAAAAAAAAATTATAGGAATAATTGTTGGAAATAATTGCGCACTGATCGAATGGATTGAAAATCGAAAGAAATAATTAAAATTAAAGAGAATAATTAAAAATTGAAGAATGAAATTTAAATTTAAAGAATAAAATTAAAAATTGAAAAAAGTAATTAAAAAAAGCCGAGAGTTATTGAATATAAAAGAAAACAATTGAAAACTGAAAAATGGAATTCAAATTTTAAAAAAAATTGAGAATTAAAAAAAAATTTACATTTAACGAATTTTATTGATAATTGAGAAAAATAATTGGCAAAAGGCGAGAATTTTTTAATATTAAAGAAAATAATCGAGAGTTGAAGAAAATAGTTGTGGAATTGAACAATTGATTTGAACTTTATAAAAGAATTTTTATTATTGAAAAACATAATTAAAAAATCCAAGAATTATTAAAAATTTAGGAATTGATAGAAAATTGAAGAAATAATTGAAAATTAAAGAAAATAGTTGAAAATTGAGGAAAATAATTAAAATTCGAGAAAATAAATTGAAAATTGAAGAATTAGGTAAATGAAAATTTTTTGAAAGTAATTGATAATTAAATGAAAAAATACAAAATGACGAAAATAATTGTCAATTGAAATAAAATTCGAAAAATGACTAGACTAATACACAATCGAAAAAAAGAATTGA
Source organism: Ganaspis brasiliensis (assembly GCA_037103525.1). Lineage (NCBI taxonomy): Eukaryota > Metazoa > Arthropoda > Insecta > Hymenoptera > Figitidae > Ganaspis > Ganaspis brasiliensis. The sequence goes on from JAZKLR010000082.1 coordinate 1,343,447, forward strand.
AAACGGTAAAGAATAATTATAAAATTTTCCGAGAATAAATAAAAATTTTAAATATTATAGGAAATAACTGAAAATGAAGAAAATAATTGATAATTGAAAAAGTAATCGAAAAATAACGAGAATAATAGCAAAATTGAGGAAAATATCTGGAAAATGATGAAAATAATTGAGAATTAAAAAAGAAATTCAAAAAATGGCTAAATTAATACACAACTTGAAAAAATAATTTAAAAAATTAAACAATAAATATTATTAATAATAAATAAATAAATATTAAATTTAAGTTTTGAACTAAATAATTGAAAATTGCAATCTTAGAAGATTATTGAAATGATAGTTGAAAATAATTGCTGATTGAACAACTGAATTGAAAATCGAAAAAGTAATTGAAAATTTAAGAAAATAATTGAAAATTGAGGAACATAATTAAAAATCGAAAAAATAAATTTACGATTTAAGAATTAAATGTAAATTTTTAGAAAGTAATTGATAATTATTTATTTATTTATTTATACAGATTAACGGGCTCTAGGCCCTTTGGCACATAAGTACTTAACAATAAAATAGATAACAAAGTGAAAGAAAAACTAAATAAAAGTATAAAAATTAAACATAAGTAATAAACTAAAAATTGAAAATTGATAGTTAGGTTGAGGTATCGATATTGAGAATTACATTTTCCAGATTTGCGATAAACTGACTTAGCGGTTGACTAAAATCTAAGTTTGAATGTAAAGAGTTAACCTCTTTACAGATTAAGTTTACACAATTCGAAATATAAATTGTAGTCTGAATTAGAAGGAGTATAAAATAAGCACAATATAAAAAGATTTGAATTGAATTTAAACTTGATTGAAATAAGGTGTTCAAAAAATACGATACCAGAAATTAAAGAGCTTTTAAGACCAGTTTTTACTGCGAACAAAACGTCTCCTCCACTTAGATTGGCACTGGAATTAATGTTTCTATCAAAGCGAAAAACGTCGTAGTTACTCAATCTAAGTTCAGAAGTCGTGATTCAGGAATGAAGCCAAGTCTCCCTAAAAGCGATTATATTATATCGTCGCTTGAGAGAAGAACTCTGTCATTTCGATAAAGCTCTGAAAACAAAACCAACTCGCAAGAGCTCTGAAAACCACGCCGCCATTTCGAAAAGTGTTGAAAACCTGCGTCATTCTAATTAACATTTGAAGAAAGTGCCATTTCGGAATTGACAGATTTTGTTTTTAAATTTAGGTTGGCAACGCGAAAGATTTTTATTGGGTTTTATAGACTCAAGAATTTGAGGTTATGTTAAAATGTTTTGTTTTGCGCATGACAGAAGCAGACGAAAGTATACGGTAAAATGTCTTATTCTTGGAACAAGCATAAAAACGATTTTTTTCAATGCAATCAATGTAAACATAATTTTATTCTTGTCAAAAGAAATCTTTTTTTCTCAGTGAAATGGCAGAGTTCTCCACCCAAGCGACGATATGAGTGTGTAGTGGAATAAATTATCGCAGCTGATGTAATTTTGTTCAAAGTTAAACAATAAATATTTTTTTTAAACTAAACAACTGAAAATTGAAAAATTAAAAAAAAATATAGAAACAGTTGTTGGAAATAATTGCTAATTGAAGAATTAAATTGAAAATCGAAAAAACTTATTGAAAATTTAAGAAAATAATTAAAAATCGAAAAAATAAATTTACGATTTAAGAATCCAATCTAAATTTTAAGAAAGTAATTGATAATTAAAAGAAAAAGTACAAAATGACGAAAATAATTTAACATTAAAGAAAATAATTAAGAAATGAGGAAAATAATTGACAATTACAAAAAAATTTCGAAAAATGACTACATTAATACACAATCAAAAAAAATCATTGTAAACTGATAAGAATAATTATAAAATTTTAAGAGAATAAAAAAACTTTTAAAAGATTTTAGGAAAAGACTGAAAAATAAAAAAAAATAAATTAAATAATTGAAAAAAGTAATTGAAAAATAACGAGAATAATAGCAAAATTGAGAACAATATCGGAAAAATGATAATAATGATTGATACTTGAAAACATAATTTGAAAAATGGCTAGATTAATACACAACTGGAAAAAATAATTAAAAAAAGTAAACAATAAGTATTTTTTTAATCTAAATAACTGAAAATTGAGAAATTAAAAAAATTATAGAAACAGTTGTTGGAAATAATTGCTAATTGAAGAACTGAATTGAAAATTGAAAAAACTAATTGAAAATTGAGGAAAATAATTAAAAATTGAAGAATAGACTTGTAAATTAAAGAATTAAATAGAAATTTTAAGAAAATAATTGATAATCAAAAGAAAAAGTACAAAATGACGAAAATAATTAAATATTAAAGAAATTAATTAAGAAATGAAGAAAATAATTGAATACGGTAAAGAATAATTATAAAATTTCAAGGGAATAAATAAAATTTTAAAAGATTGTAGGAAATAACTGAAAATTAAAGAAAATAATTAATTATTAAAAATAGTAATTAAAAAATGGCTAGATTAATACACAACTGGAAAAAAGAATTTAAAAAATTAAACAACAAATATTTTTTTTAAACTAAATAACTGAAAAATTAAAAAAATTATAGAAACATTTGTTGGAAATAATTGCTAATTAAAGAACTAAATTAAAAATCGAAAAAACTAATTGAAAATTTAAGAAAATAATTGAAAATTGAGGAAAATAATTAAAAATCGAAAAAATAAATTTACGGTTTAAGAATTAAATGTAAATTTTAAGAAAGTAATTGATAATTAAAAGAAAAAGTACGAAATGACGAAAATAATTTAACATTAAAGAAAATAATGATGAAATGAGGAAAATAATTGACAATTATAAAAAGAAATCGAGAAATGACTACATTTATGCACAATCGAAAAAAATAATTGAAAACGGATAAGAATAATTATAAAATTTTTAGAGAATAAAAAAACTTTTAAAAGATTTTAGGAAATGACTGAAAAATAAAAAAAAATCAATTAAATAATTGAAAAAAGTAATTGAAAAATAACGAGAATATTACCAAAATTGAGAACAATATCGGAAAAATGATGAAAATGATTGATACTTGAAAACATAATTTGAAAAATGGCTAGATTAATACACAACTGGAAAAAATAATTAAAAAAAGTAAACAATAAGTATTTTTTTAATCTAAATAACTGAAAATTGAGAAATTAAAAAAATTATAGAAACAGTTGTTGGAAATAATTGCTAATTGAAGAACTGAATTGAAAATTGAAAAAACTAATTGAAAATTGAGGAAAATAATTAAAAATTGAAGAATAGACTTGTAAATTAAAGAATTAAATAGAAATTTTAAGAAAATAATTGATAATCAAAAGAAAAAGTACAAAATGACGAAAATAATTAAATATTAAAGAAATTAATTAAGAAATGAAGAAAATAATTGAATACGGTAAAGAATAATTATAAAATTTCAAGGGAATAAATAAAATTTTAAAAGATTGTAGGAAATAACTGAAAATTAAAGAAAATAATTAATTATTAAAAATAGTAATTAAAAAATGGCTAAATTACTACACAACTGGAAAAAATAATTTAAAAAATTAAACAATAAATATTTTTTTAAACTAAATAACTGAAAATTGAAAAATTAAAAAAATTATAGAAACAGTTGTTGGAAATAATTGCTAATTGAAGAACTGAATTGAAAATCGGAAAAACTAATTGAAATTTTAAGAAAATAATTAAAAATTGAAGAAAGCAATTAAAAATTGAAGAATTGAATTGGAAATTAAAGAATTAAATGGAAATTTTAAGAAAATAATTGATAATCAAAAGAAAAAGTACAAAATGACAAAAATAATTAAATATTAAAGAAATTAATTGAGAAATGAAGAAAATAATTGAAATACGGTAAAGAATAATTATACAATTTCAAGGGAATAAATAAAATTTTAAAAAATTGTTGGAAAAAACTGAAAATTAAAGAAAATAATTAATTATTAAAAATAGTAATTAACAAATGGCTAGATTAATACACAACTGGAAAAAATAATTTAAAAAATTAAACAATAAATTTTTATAATTTTAACTAAATTATTGAAAATTAAAAAATTTAGAAAATGATCTATAATTATAATTAAAATATTGTTGATAATAATTGCTAATTGAACAACTGAATTGAAGATCGAAAAAAAATTAAAATTGTAGAAAAATTTGAAAATTGAAAAAAACCGAAAATTATTGAATATAGAAGTAAATAATTTTTACAAAATCACTTTGATAACTTTTATTTCTTTTTAAAAAATTTTCACTTTTTTATGCGGTTAATAATTCTTTTTTATTTTTTAGACTTTTTTTATTTTCTTTTTTTTACAAAAATGACTTCAGTTAATTTTTTACAGTTTTATTTTTACAATAGGTACTTAACAAAATGTATTAACTTTTTTAGTGATTAATTTTATTTATTATTATAATTATAATTTAGAAGTTGTGAAATATAATTTTTTTAAATTTTACGATTTTTCAAATATTTATTTGATCTTTTGTCATTTGTCATAACTTATTAATTTTTATAATTATTAAAGACTTTTCTTCTTTTATTTAATTTTGTGTAAATTCGATCTTAAAATAAATTTTCTTATTTGATAATAATTTCTCTATTTCTCAGAAATATTTGTTTATTTCTCAAAATTCTTTAATTGCTTTTATTTAATTCATCATAATTTAAAAAAAAAATTATTGTTTCTTGCTTCATTTCCAACACAAATTTTTTTAAGTATTTTTTTTCTTTTTAGTAATATTTCTTCATTTTTTACTGATTATCTTATTTATTTTCTTAATTTAAGAAAACATATCCGCAAATATTTTAACTTTTTCAAAATCGCAATTTAAAAACTTTATAATTTCAAAATCGTAATAAATTTAAAAATTCAGTTAATTTAAACAACGTAATAAATATTTCTAGTCTTTTTAAATTTAAAATCATAGTAAATTTATGCAAAATCATAGAAAACAATTTCAAAATATAATTATTACAGTTAGATAATAAAAAAGAAATGTATTAAAATATTATAAAATTACGTAAATAAATTTTCAAAGAGATTTGAATCCAGGAGATAAACGAATAAAGACAGAAATTCAAAACTGAGTGTCAGTTCCTTTTAATAGTGATAAATGCTTATTTACTATTTTGCAATTGCAATAAAATTCTAAGGATATCTTTTTTCTAATAGTGTTGCGCAGTCTTGAACACCTGTCATAAGTGAGACCATAGAAGCAATAAGCAATCTGTAATTAAAGAATAGAGATCATTGCATTTCTTAAAATAAAAATCCCAACATTCGTTACACTTAGTTCTAAAAATAGAAAATTAATTTTTTAACCGGTTATTTCAATAAGAATTAATTACTTTTTTATTAGAATTTATTTTTTTTTATTTTAATTTTTTTATTTTATTCGTCTTTCTATTTTAAAATCCAAACATTTTTGGGGGGGAATTTATAAAAATTATTTCCATAAAACTATTAGTCGATCCCTAAAATAAATTTAGGGGGCAACCGATATTTATTTATATTTTTTCCAAGAAACGCAATTCTTAGTTGCTTTTGGAAAACAGTGTTGGGTTCCCCCCAAATATTTTTCTAATTTTTTTGCTCCTAAATAAAAAGTATTGGTAGTAAAATATTTTTCAGAGACAGACAATATTTTTGGCTCGTTTTAAATAAAACAGTAAATATTAATCGTCCCTTAAATATTTTTAACGGTCGACCCCTTTTACACTGTTTCCAAATAAACCAAATATCAATTCCCCCCTGACTATTTCTTAATTACTTAATATTTTTTAACAAGACAACCAACAATTTTTGACGCCCCTTAAATACTTTTAACGGTCGACCCATTCTTTTTACACTCTCCCTAGATAAAACAATTGTTAATTGACCCCTGGAAATTTTAAATATATAATTAATCAATTTTAATATTTGTTTCAAGGCAACCAACAATTTTTGACGCCCCCTAAATAAAATTATAAATATTGGTTGCCCCTTAATATTATTATGGGTCGACCCTTTTTCCACTTTTTCTAAATAAAAAACAATTGTGAATTGACCCCTGGAAATTTCGAATTACTAAATATTTTTAATATTTTTAACCCTCCCCGAATAAAATAAAATAATTTCCAATTAAAAATTAAAAAAGAAAATTATAAATCTACCGTTTAACGGATATTTGCATAAATCTGAAATTATTAAATAAGGGGAAAATTTTTCGAAATGAAGTGGTCTGGTAATTTTTTTATATACAATCCTGCTTATGGGGACGCGTTGTGTAAAAAAAAAAAGGAGAGGAATTACGTAATTGCATCAAGTCGTTGGCAAGTGTGTATGCGTATTCGAAAGAGCCTGGGGCAAAGGGAGACCTTGCCGCTGTGCATGAGAACTGGGCCGCAGGACCCCACCGTAATATCTTAGGGTCCATCGGACCCAAATCATTTCTGTATATACACTATTCAATTCTAAAAAATAAAATAGAACTATTTCTCTTTTCACTTCTCACTTATTACATTATAAATAAGTATCTTTCAAATTATAAACGAGCAGAACTTATTTTGTCCGCATGAATCGTTTTTGATATTATGTATAATTTATCTAAATATATAAAATTGAATTGTCAAAATGTGAAAAAAAAATACAAAAATATTAGAGAAATTTTTCGTCATAGAATATTTAGTCAAAAATAAACTTGATAATATTGCAAATTTGGCGGAAAGTTGACTTGGAAGCGACATAACCTCAAAAAGTGACAGATAAATACAAACCAATGTAATTATCCAAAAAGTACGATTTAAAATTTTTTAAATTGTATCTTTCAAATTTTCGGTGTTTAAAAATATAATATTGAGATTATTGTATTGTTTGAAAGGTTTTAAATAATAAAAAAATTGACACTTGTAATCTTAAGAGGAATTCCGACAAGAACGGTAAATGACGGGAATCGTCGGTAAAGTTGTAAATATTCTCTATATATATTTTTTTTGAGTCGAAAGTTTTTTCCGTTTGTTTATTTATTGGAATTATTATTTAATCAAATTTTGATTTTAGTGTTTATTCATTAGCTCCGATTTTATTAATTGCAGAAATGTTATTTTATAAATTTTTTTACCAAGTATTTACCTCAATTTAAAATTCGCGCCAAAATCTTTCTACTCGATTTTTTTTTTCTCAAAAACGAAAATTCGATGAAATGGATATTCTATCTATTAAAATTCGACTTACTCGGGATTATGTCAAAATAAAAATTCTGCTAAATTAAAATTTGATTTCTTTTAAATGAAAAAACCCGTGAAGAAAAAAATGTTGTAAAATATAAATTTGATAACCTAAAAATTTTGTTTAATCATTTATGAAATAATAGAAAATTCGAATAGATGATAAAACAAACATTAATTCAACGATAAATAAAAATAAATTAAAATGCTTTCTCGTGCTAAAAATATTTCTGTTAAGTAACATTTCTGTAAAAAAAATTAGAGCCAATGAATAAACAACAATAAAATTAAAATTAAAATATTAATTTAATAAATATGACAAGGCAATTTTAATTTTAAATAAAATGTGAATTATTTCAAATGCAATTTGAAGAATATTTATGCGTTCTTTATTGACCCCCCCTTCTTGCCCCCCCCCCCCACATCACCCAATCAAAATCCTCACTAACGATCTTTTCAACGTCAATCCTTTCGTGAAAATAAGGAAAAAGGGTTCCAAATTCGACGAAACGGTTATTTATGCAATGTCTACAAATTTCAACAGATATAACATCTTGAATTATTCATTTGCGATTGAATTCACGACTCGTGTTTTATACCCAAATAGAAGAAATACTTTGAGCTAAAACCTTGATAAGTGACCTGCTGTTAAATGAGATTATTTCTATTTTTTTTTTTTTCTCTTTGGATTAATTTAAAGTACAAAATAAATCGAGTGACATAATGTTGAAATTTATAATTGTAGATAAATAAAAATAATTTAAGAAGGTCTTCTTCATTGACATTATCTCAAACTATAAAGTGGTTTTTCACATCAATTAAAAATATTATAAAATTAATTTCACAAATTTTTGAAAGACCCAGTTCTAGGTTTTTGAATAAAAATTCAGTTGAGCTTTTTATTTTGTTTTGGTTTTTTAGGTTATATTTTGTCGGTAATATTTTATTCAAAAGTTATTAAACAAATAAAATTTGATTTTTGTATATTTTTCAAACAAAATATATTATTTAACAAAATCCAACAAATAAATTTGTAGAGAATGTTTCTGTGAAATTTTATCGAAAATCAATTGTTTTTCATATAAATTGATGAAAATTTATAAAATTTCAATTTAATTCTTTAATCTTCAAATTATTTCTATAATTTTAAAAATCTTCAATTTTCATTTATTTTCTACAATTTTTTCCATAATTTTCATCAGTTTTCAATTGACAATTTATTATTCGCCTTCATTTTTATGATTTTTCGTAAATTAAAAAAAAAATTTCGAATGCCGATTATTCTCACCATTTTTCCATTTTTTTTTCAATTGTTAATTATTTTCGTCATATTGTAATTTTATTTTCAATTATCAATTTTTTTCTTAAAATTTCCATTTAATTCTTTAATGTTCAACTTATTTCTTCAATTTTTAATTATTTTCTTCAATTATCAAATATTTTCTTTAATTTTCAATTATTTTTATCAATTTTCAATTAATTCCTCAAAATACAATAATTCTCGGGTTTTTTCAATTATTTAAAATTTTAAATAGAACTATTCTCTTTAATTATTTTTTTTGATATTCAATCCAGTTGTTAAATGTGCAATTATTTCCAACAATCATTCCTATAATTTTCTTAATTTTTCAATTTGCAATTACTTTTTTTAAATTTAATATTTCTTGATTACTTTTTACAATAATTTTTTTCAATTGTCTGTTAATCTCGTCATTTTTTTAATTTCTTTTCAAATGACAATCATTTTCGACATTTTTCACATATTTTCTTCAATTTTTCAATTATTCTCGTTATTTTTCAACTATATTCTTCAATTATTAATAATTTTTCGCAATTTTCAATTATTTCCTACAGTTTGTTCAGTTTTCAATTATAATTAATAAAATCTTAAATATTTTATAATTATTCTTTAATTTTTTAAGTTATTTTGTTCGCTTGTGTATTAATCTAGCTATTTTTTGAATCTTGTTTTCAATTCTCAATTATTTTAGTAATTTTGTAATTTTTCTTTTAATTATCAATTATTTCTTAAAATTTCAATTTAATTTTTTAATTAATAAAAAATAAATAAAATAATTAAATTGAGTAACAATTTATAGGCCATTTTTCCATAATTCATATAAAAAACGACGTTTCTAATTAAATAGAATGATTCATTAATTATTTAATCTTTAATTTATTTCTTTAATTTTCAATGATTTTCTTTAATTTTCAATTATTTTCTATAATTTTCAATTGCATTCTACGTTTTTTTTAATTATTTTATTCAATATTAAATAATTCTCGCATTTTTTCAATTTTCAATTTTTTTCCTTAAATTTCAATACAATTCTGCAATTTTCATTTATTTTCTACAATTTTTTCCATAATTTTCATCAGTTTTCAATTGACAATTTATTATTATCCTTTAATTTTATGATTATTCATTAATTTAAAAAAAATTTTCAAATTCCGATTATTATCACCATTTTTTGAATTTTTTTTCAGTTATTAATTATTTTTTATAATAGTTAATTATTTTCGTCATATTGTGATTTTTCTCTTAATTATCAATTATTTTCTTGAAATTTTCATTTAATTCTTCAATCTACAATTTATTTCTTCAATTTTTAATTATTCTCTTCAATTCTCAAATATGTTTTTTAATTTTCAATTATTTTTATCAATTTTCAATTAATTCCTCAAAAATTCAATAATTCTCGGATTTTTTTTAGATTATTTTTTTCACTCATAAAAACTTTTTTAAAATTTCAATCGAATTATTCAATTTTACAACTATTATCTTTAATTCACAGTTATTTTCTTCAAATTAAAATTCCATTTTTCAGTTTTCAATTAGTTTCTTTGTTATTAAACAATATTGCCTTTTTTCTATTATTTTATCGATTATCATTAATTTTCTTTAATTTTTCATTTATATCCTTTAATTTTTAATACTATTCTTCAATTTTTATTTCCATTCTTCAGTTTTCAATTGTTCTTTTTTCTATATTTATTAATTTTCAGCTTTTTTCAATTACTTTTTTTCAATTTTTACGAATATTATTTAAATTTCAATTCCATTCTTCAATTTTTAATTCCTTTTTTCAATTTTCAATTTTTTTTTTCAATTTTAATTATTTTTTCGATTTTTAACCCACTTGTTAAATGTACAATTATTTGCAACAATTATTCCTATAATTTACTTAATTTTACAATTTGCAATTATTTCCTTGAAAATGTAATATTTCTTGTTTAATTTTTGCATTTATTTTTCCCAGTTGTTTATTAATCTAGTCATTTTTTGAATTTAAATAATAATAATAATAATAATAATTATAATCTCCGTAAACTCCTAAAGTTAGTTAGTATGTATTTATATTTATTCATCTTTTTCTGTCCACGTTTTAAATTAATCCTTATTTATTTATTTATTTATTTAATCAGATTTACGGGCTCAAAGCCCTTTGGTACATAAGTACTTAACAATAATTCTAAATTTAAATTCTAAATTTAAATTCTAAATTAATTCTTAAATTATTTTCAGCATATTTCAATTATTTTTTTCAATTTTGAATTAATTTTATCATTTTTTAATTATTTTTCCGATTATTAATTAATATTTTACATTTCTAAAATTATATTCTAAGATTTTTAAGTATTTTTCTGAAAATTCAAATATTTTCTTCAATTTCTAATTACTTTCATTTGTCATCAGAATTTCAAATTTTTTTTATTAATTATCGTAAATTTCAATTATTTTTAGCTTTCTTCCAGACTTTTCTCCAATTTTTAGTTTTTCTCATTTTATACAATTAATTTCTAAAATTTTTAAAGTATTTTTCTCAAATTTCTATTATTTTCTTTAATTTTTAATTATTTTTATTTGTTTTCATAATTTTCAAAAAATTTTATTAATTATCGAAAATTTAAATTATTTGTAGCATTCTTCCAGTCTTTTCTCCAACTTTTAGTTATTTTCAATTTCTAAAATTATTTTCTAAGATTTTTTAGAATTTTTCTAAAATTTCCATTTATTTCTCCAATTTTTAATTATTTTTATTTGTTTTCATAATTTAAAAATTTGTTTATTAATTATCGTAAATTTCAATTACTTTCAGCTTATTTCTTCAATTCTTTTCACCAATTTTTAGTTATTTTCTTTTTTTTTTAATTGATTTCAAAGAGCTTCATAAATTTTTTTATTTTCAATTATTTTTTCTTTATTTAAAAAAAAATTCTGTAATTTTTTCAATTATCACACTTAAATGTAATTTATTTTTTACAACTTATCATTGTTTGTATCATATTTTAATTATTTTCGTCAAGTTATAAAATTTAAAAACAATTTTCAATTATTTTCCAAAATTGATTTCGTTCAATTTTCAATTCTTTACATTTGTTTCATAATTTCAAAAATTGTGAACTATTTATCTGATTTTTTAATTATTTCATTATTTATATTATTTTCTTCAATTTTCAATTACTTTCGTTCTTTTTCATAATTGCCAAAAATTTTTTGCTTATTTCTCTTTAATTAAAACTTGTTCTGTTCAATTTTAAATTATTTTTATCTTTTTTACATTTATTTTCTCTAATTTTTAATTATTTTCTTTTATTTCAATCAACTTCTGAAAGTTTTAAGTATTTTTCTCAGATTTTGTTTAACTTTCCTTTATTTAAAATATTTTATTTAATTTGTTTAATTATTTTCTCAAATTTTAATTTTTTTTATTTTTTTATTTCAATTTATTTATCTCAGTTTTTAACCATGTTTTTTCAATTTTCAATTATTTTCTCTAATTTTGCATTATTCAATTTTGTTTTAATTTACTTTTAAGATTCTCAAGTATTTTTCTCAAATCTTAATTATTTTCTTTATGTTTAAAACATTTTTATGATTGTTTAAATTAGTTACACGAATTTTCAATTGATTTCATTTTTTTTCAATTAGTTTGCAAAATTTGCAATTATTTTGTTTAATTTCAATTATTTTTTGCAATTCTTTTTAATTCTAAAATATTATAAATTTTGTCCTAAATAAATATTTATTTTATTTATATTAACTGATTTTTAAATATTATATTTAAAATATTTATTTCTTCTTATTAGATAAATAATATTTACCGATTTTTAATATTTATTATTGTATTTTATAATTTTCAAAACGTATGAAAAACTAATCGCCCGCTTGCGCGCGTTTTATTTTGCTAGTTTCAGTATAAAGTTATATATCAATCATAAATGCGAATTTAGCAAAATTAAAAATTTATATATTTTTTATATATATAAAATAATAATAAAAAAACTCAATTTATTAATTAATCATTTTTGTCAAAAAACTATTAGTTCAATTTTCAATATTTTACTATTTTCTAATTAAAATTTTCTTGTTATCTAGTCAATCGTGACAAATAAATGAGTCTCTGTTTTATTTCAGGTTCTGGGGCCAATTTCCGGATGTCATGTTAATCCGGCTGTTACAGTAGGTCTTGTAATTAGTGGAAATTGCACTATACTCAGAGGTTTGTGTTACGTCGTATGTCAATGTTGCGGAGCAATTGCAGGTGCCGGTGTTTTGAAGGTAAAAATAATTTTCTATTTTAAAAACAATAATAATCATTTACTAATTTTATAAACCTTTATTATTAATCTAGATTTTTGTTTTATGCAATTTTTATTTTCACTATTATTATACATAATATAATAAAATAAATCACGCAATATATTTTAAACAACATATTAAAACTATAATACATTTTTATTTATATTTTACATCATTAATTTTTAATTTTTATCATCAATTTATACTCTTTTACTTTTTATTATCAATCACTGATTTTTTTCAAAAACATAAACATTATCTCTTTTATTTAATTTTAATTATAAATAAATAAATAAATAAAAGCAAATTCCTAATTACTTCCATTTTGTAAATAATTAGGAGATATAATTATTGTATTGAAAGCAGTATTTTTCTCCGGGGGGGTTAAGGGAGTTTAAAGAACAGGTTACTTAATTAAAGTGTCATTGCGCAAGGTCAAGGTTAGAACAGGTCTGATCACCTGGGGAGCCAGTTGTTCGTGTAAATAGTCCGTTACATCAGAACTGGTCAATCTACTCAGTAATAAATACATACTTTAATCTCCATTTGCACCCGAGAATATTTGCACTCTAAAGCTCAGGATGTCATTATTCTTTTTTTTAACAACAAATGATAATTTTCAAAACACGTAAAACTGAAACAAAAAATTAATCTCAATTTTTTTTTATTCAAAAATATGTCTATAAATAGCGAAATATTTATTTATTTTTCAAACCTATTTCTTATTTTGTAAATTTTTTACTCAAACTAATTATATTCTCTGAAAATATAATAATCGATTTTTGTTGTTGATATTTTTAATAATAATTCAATATTGTAGGATAAAAGTATGTTTTATTGGCCTTGGTGAATAATAAGCATTTTATTGGTCTAGGTGATAAAAAGATATTTTAATGTCCTAGGTGAATAAAAGACATTTTATTGATCTAAGTGAATAAAGTACTTTTTATTTGCCTAGGTTGATAAGGAAAAATTTATTCATCAATTAAAAACAAATGATTTCTGTAAACAACATAAACAAAATTTTATTGACCTTGGTGTTTAAAGTGCATTTTAATGCCCGAGGTGAATAAACTTTATTTTATTGGTTAAAATTTAACAGTTAGAATTGAAAAATTAATTATTTTATTGTGATTCATTTTAACTTAAGGTGGTTTTCTCCATTTACATAACCTCATACTAGAAAGTCGTTTTTCTCCCAAAATAAAAAGATTATTCAAACTAATTTCACCAAAATTTGAAAAATCCTGTTGTAGATTTTTCAGAAAAAATTAGGTTGAGCTACAATTTGTTGTCAAATTTATTATTTATTTAGAATTTTGTGTTTTTTCTTTAAATTTAATTAATGCAATTTTCATCCAATTCTGGAAGATATACAGCTGGAACTTTAAAAATTTTTAATAACATTAATTTTAATAACAGTTTTATTTGTTAGAAACAGTCATTTTTTAGTTTGAGGTTATATCAATTGAGATAACCTCCTTAATTTAAATTTTTCCGATATTTTAATAATTTTCAAACTTTATTGTAATTTCATTCCTTCCTTGAAAATTTTCTATTATAATTGTTTGACTCATCAATAATGAATTTTCTAATTTAAAAATAATGTTTCTATTTCTTTAAAATTTTAAATATACCTATACATCAGTTTATAAAAAAATTAAATTTTTTTCTTATAATTTTTTATTCTTAAAAAAATGTCAGTATTTTATTATTATTATTTGTTTTGTATTTTTATACAATTTCTTAATGCTAATCACTTTTTGAAGATTTTTATTTTAATTGCATTTAATTTTTTTTTGTTGTACATTTTCTTCTTTTTATATAAAAGAATTTCAGGGTTTTTTTTACTATAATTTTAGTTTTATAACTTTTCAAAAAATTCATTCATACATTCTGTCTACACCTGAAGTTTGTTACTGAATGTTTTTTTTCTCTTTTAATTTTTAAATCATTTACCACCTACGTTAAATTTTAAATTTATAACTTATAACAATATTTTAAATTCTTCGAACTTTAATTAACTTGAACTTTCATTGATTAAAAATTTAATTAATCTACACTTTGAGAATAGTAAATTTGAAATTACTTAAAAATTTCTTTAAAATTTTAAACAATTCTTTTCTCTTATGATTTCAATTATTTTCTACAATTTGAAACGATTTTATCAGTTTTCCATAATCAGTTTCCAAATATTTTTTAATATTAAAAAACCTGTTTCTATCATTTTCAATTATTTTTATCATTTTTTAAGTAGTCTTTGTTATCTTAATATATTCTGTAATTTTTCCAATCATTTTTTACTAATTTTTTTTTTTTTTTCAAATTTTATTTATTAATGTTATTTTTTAATTTTTATTTTCAATTTTTATTTTCTCTTATCTTTTTGCAATTATTTTCTCCAACTTTTAATTAGATATATTAATTATTTTTAAATTAATTTCCTAAATTTTTATTTATTACCTCCAATTTAAGGTATTGTAACCACTTTTCAATGTTTTAATCATTCTTCAATTATTTTTCTTAAATTTCAATTACGTGCGACAATTTTTAATTATTTTTCTTTAATTCGCAATGAATTTCCCAAATTTTATAGTATTTGAATTATTTGTTGATTAATTCTGAAAATTTCAATTATTTATCTCAAATTTCCATTATTTTCTTCAATTTTCGATTATTTCTATAATGTTATAATTATTTTCTTTAATCTAAAATTTTTGAAATCATTTTGTAATTAGGTATACTTCCTTTCTTTTACATATATTCTGTATTTTTTCAATTATTTTTCTAAAAACGCAATAATTATCTTCAATTTTCTATTCTTTGTATCATTTTTGAATTATTTCACACAATTTTAATTACTCTCATTTTTATCCAATTAATTTCTAAAAATTTTAAGTATTTTTTTACCCAAATTTCAATTATTTCATTTTTTTTAATTCCAAAATCTTTTAAATTTTGTCCTATACAAATAAATCTTGTATATTTCAATTATTTCTATAATTTTTCAATTACCTACTTTCTATAATTTTTAATTATTTTTTAATTAATTTTCTAATATTTTTATTATTTATCTCAAATTCCAGTTATTTTTTTCAATATACAATTATTTTGATCATTCTGCAATTATTTTCTTTTATTACAAACATATATTGTAATTTTTTCAATTATTCTTCACAAATGAAAATTATTTTCTTCAATTTTTAATTATTTTTATGAATTTGCAAATATTTTCTCGAATGTTTTTATTATTTTCATTATTCTTCAATTAATTTCCTAGATTTTAAAATATTTTTCTCAAATTTTAATAATTTTCTTCAATTTTTAATTATTATTCTTATCATTTTGAAATCAATTTTTTCAATTTTCAATTATTTTTACTATTCCTGAATTAATTTCATAAATTTTCAATTATTTATCTTATTTTTCAACTATTTATTGAATTTGTATTTTCTCTTATCTTTTTTGCAATTATTTTCACCACATTTTAATTAGATATATTAATTAATTTTTAATTAATTTCCTAAATTTTTATTTATTACCTCAAATCTAAGTTATTGTAACCACTTTTCAATTTTTTAGTTATTCTTCAATTATTTTTCACAAATTTCAATTACGTGCGTCAATTTTTAATTATTTTTTTAATTTTCAATGATTTCGAAAATTCAATTCCGAAAATTTCAATTATTTATCTCAAATTTCCATTATTTTCTTCAATTTTCGATTATTTCTATAATGTTATAATTATTTTCTTCAATCTAAAATTCTTGAAATCATTTTGTAATTAAGTACTTTCTTTCTTTTACATATATTCTGTATTTTTTTCAATTATTTGTCTAAAACCGCAATAATTATCTTCAATTTTCTATTATTTTTATTAATTATAAATTATTTCACTCAATTTGAATTATTCTCATTTTCATCCAACCAATTTCTATGAATTTTAAGTATTTTTTTCTAAAATTGCAATTATATTTTTTCATTTTTTTTTATTTCAAAATTTTATAAATTTTGTCCTATACGAATAAATCTTGTTTTATTTATTTTTAAGTATTGTATTTAAAATATTTATAATTGTTGATAACACAAGCATTCTCAATTTTTTTTTAATTTCCATAATTATCTTTAATTTACAATTATTTTTATCAGTTTTCAAGTAGTCTTGTTTATCTCAAATATATTCTATAATTTTTTCAATTATTTTTTACAAATTGTTATTTTTTTCTTCAAATTTCAATTATTTCTCTATCATTTTTAAATTACTTTCTGTCATTTTGAATTATTTTTTAACTAAGTTTCTAATTTTGTGTATTATTTATCTCGGATTTCAGTCATTTTTTCAATTTACAATTATTCTTATCATTCTGCAATTATTTTCTTTTATTACAAATATATATTGTAATTTTTTCCATTATTCTTCACAAATTAAATTTTTTTTTTCAATTTTTAATTATTTTTATTAATTTGCAAATTTTTTCTAAATTTTTTTATTATTTTCGTTATTCTTCAACTAATTTCCTAGATTTTACAATATTTTTCTTCAATTTTTAATTATTTTTACTATTTCTCAATTAAATTCCTAAATATTCAATTATATTTTTCAATCTTCATTTTATTTTTTTATTTTTTTGCAATTTGCAATTATTTTCTCCATCTACTAATTAGATATATTAATTATTTTACAATTAATTTCCTAAATTTTTTTTATTTTATTTCCGAAATTTTCAAATCTCAAATTTCCATTATTTTTTTCAATTTTCAATTATTTCTATTTTCTAATTTCCTCAATTTAAAATTCTTGAAATTATTTTGTAATCAAGTAATTTTCTTTTATTTCACATATGTATTCTGTATTTTTTTCAGTTATATGTTTCTAAAATCACAATAATTATCTTCAATTTTCTATTATTTTTATCATTTTACAATTATTTCACTCAATTTTAATTATTTTTATTTTTATCCAATTAATTCCTAAAAATGTTAAGTATTTTTTTTTCAAATTTCATTTTTTTTATAATTTTGTTCAAATTCCAAAATTTTATAAATAAAATGACAATCTACACTGTCACTGTGAAGCTTGTAAACTACTTTTTAATGACCTAGGTGAATAGAGAACATTTTATTGACCTAGGCGAATAAATCTCATTTTACTGACCGAGGTGATTAAAGTACATTTTATTAGTCTTGGTGAATAAAGTACCTTTTATTAACCTAGGTGAGTAAAGAACATTTTATTGACTTAGGGGAATAAAAGAAATTTTATTAACCTAGGCGAATAAACATCATTTTACTGACCTAGGTGAATAAAAGTACATTTTATTAGTCTTGGTAAATAAAGTACCTTTTATTCACCTAGGTGAGTAAAGAACATTTTATTGACCTAGGCGAATAAATAACATTTTGTTGACCTAGGCGAATAAAGAACATTTTATTGACCTAGGCGAATAAAGATCATTTTACTGACCTAGGTGAAAAAAGTACATTTCATTGGTCTTGGTAAATAAAGTATCTTTTATTCGCCTAGGTGAGTAAAGATCATTTTATTGACCTTGGAGAGTAAATAACATTTTATTGACCTAGGCGAATGAAGATCATTTTACTGACCTAGGTGAAAAAAGTACATTTCATTGGTCTTGGTAAATAAAGTACCTTTTATTCGCCTAGGTGAGTAAAGATTATTTTATTGACCTTGGAAAATAAATAATATTTTGTTGACCTAGGCGAATAAAGAACATTTTACTGACCTAGTCGAATAAAGAACATTTTATTGACCTAGGCAAATAAAGTTTATTTTACTGACCTAAGTGAAAAAAAGTACATTTTATTGGTCTTGGTAAATAAAGTATCTTTTATTTACCTAGGCGATTAAAGAACATTTTATTGACCAGGGTGAATAAAGAACATTTTATTGACCTAGGAGAAAAAAGAACATTTGATTCTCCTAGGTGAATAAAGAACATTTGATTCTCCTAGGTGAATAAAGAACATTTGATTCTCCTAGGTGAATAAAGTATATTTTATTCACCTAGGTGAATAAAGTACATTTTATTGAGCCAGATAATATAGTCTAATGAAATTTTTATTTTTTAGCTGGCACTTCCGTCAGAATTGACAAGAAAGGGTTTGGGACTGACTAATCTTGGTCCAGGAATGGATAATGGCCAGGGAATTCTTATCGAGGGAATCATAACCTTTTTACTTGTCCTTGTTGTGCATGCGGTCACTGATCCGAAAAGAAATGACGTCAAAGGATGGGCTCCACTTGCCATTGGATTGACCATCACAGTTTGTCATCTGGCAGTAATACCGGCGACCGGAAGTAGCATGAATCCTGCCAGATCTCTTGGTCCAGCAGTGATTCTGGGAATCTGGAACGATCAGTGGATTTATTGGGTTGGACCTCCTTTAGGTGGTGTTCTGGCTGGTATCCTCTACAGAATAGGATTCAAAGCGAGGAGCAAAGACGAAGACGAAGCTTCATATGATTTTTAAGATGATTTTTTTTTTAAATTTTTTTATTTAATTTGCGTCTGTCCGATTCCAAGTGAAATTTACGTTATTCTCAGGCAGATTAACGTCCGGCAATGAAACTTTAAAATTGATATTAAAAAAGTTATTTAATAAAAATTAGATAACTTTTAAGCAGCAAGATAAAACTCAATGACCCAAATGCTGAAACAAACTTATCTGGATTCTTTTCAAGATTCCAAAAGAAATGGGCTACACAAATGCTTGTTTGGTATTTAATTTTAATAAATTATAAAAGTAAACATCCACAGAAGTGCGCAGATGTGTTTTGCGCTCGCAACCATTTTGATTTGTTTACTAACAGAAATCTCCAATGTTTAGATTTATAATTTATTAAAATTAAATATCAAGCAAGTAACTGTGTAGTTAATTTCTTTTGGAATTTTGAAAAGAACACAGGTAAGTTCGTTTTAGCATTTGGGTCATTGAATTTTTCCTTGCTGCTTAAAAGTTATATAAGTTTTATTTAATAATTTTTTTAATATTAAAATTATGAAAAATTTACCTGAAATAGAAATATTTGTTTTATTTTTTTGAACATTTAAAAAAAAAGAAAACATTGATACGACTGATAGAACGGAAGATATTGCTATTTCAAATTTTTTTCGAAATTTCAATTCTCGTAAGCTAATAAAATAATAACGTAAATTTCACTTGGAATCGCACATCTTCAGTTTCCTGACTCACTCTCAGGTCACAATCAAGGGATTTTGATGAAGAATTGTTATTAATTGAGATGAAAGAAAATGATGTCATTTTTACTCTTGATTAATTTTTATAAATAATTGTGTTAGCAACAATTTTAAATATTGAGTGTGAAATTAAAATTAAAGTGCAAATATAATTAAAAATTTATTTTCGGTATAGTTTTGAGATATTTTAAAATCAGTATTTTAATTAATCGAAACCATTTTCTTGCTGGCAAGAAATTCAAATCGAGTGTAAAGAATTTTAATTATTTATAGAAATTTAATTATTATTTATTGTTGAAGTGAAATAACAAAATCCTCAATTGTGATTGGTGAGATTGAGATATTAATTTTATAAGTCCAATTTCGCGACTGGTGTTTCTGTCACTGAAATTGATCTTGTAAAAATTATCGAGAATTATTATAGAGAATCGACATCTTCTTTCTAAAGTATTGATTTTTCGGTGTCAGTATTACTTTTATATATTTTCCTAAAATTAGAGACAAAGAGTTTGTATCATAATGTATATTAATGTATTCTGTCGCTTTATTAATTAACAATAATTTTAGATAATTCAATTTTTTTTAATATTGTACTGTTTTTTTCTTTCTCCATTAACAAATTCTTTATTTTTAACCGATCCATCAGATCTTTCTAATGTAAATTTTCTTTTATTTAATTGATTCAAATGTTGTAACGTCAATTTTTATTCAAGTCTCTAATTTTTTGAAACCATGAAAATAGCCAGATCTTTCTTGAGGCTGTAGTCTCAGTATTTCAACTAAATTAAAATAAATAGAATCTTTTTTATTACAAATTTTTAAGGCACTTCCGAAACATAAACTCTGTGCAATTTTTTAATTTTGAGAAACGAAAGAACAGAGAACTGAGCAAAAATGAAAAACACAAATAAAGACAAAATATTTAGGAATAAAAAAAAATTGAAAAGAAATTAGTAAATAAATAAACGAATAAAGCCAAAAAAAATTGAAAAAGTACAAACAGAAAAAAATGTAAATGAAACTGTTCAATGTATGTCACTTTTATCGTAAAAGTTCGTTAATTCGTTTATAAATACTTGCAGCCTGATTGAATGAAAAATAAGTGTGTAAAAATTTCTGTTTTTGAGGAAAGTTAAATACTCCTAATTAACTGAAAAATTGCGTAATTATTAAGATTTGTATATACTGTACTTAAAATAAATTTAGTATTCTAAGATTATCCAGAATGTTATTGTTTATGACCAGTTTTTCCACTTATAAAAATAAAATTTTTATATCTTGTTTTCAATTAAATTACTGTCGGCATTATTAACTTATTATTTTTTATATCTTTTTTTAAAATAAATTATTTTGTCTTATTAATATTATATTATATAATAACTAATCTATAAACATCATTAAAAAAAACGAATTCATTTAAATAATGTTAAAATTTTTTTTTCAAAACTTCCTAAGTTACTTGTATTAAAAAAAAACATACTAAATTAAATTTCTTTAAATTTAATTTAAATTAAATTTCAATTTCAATACAATTCTTCAATTTCCAATTGACTTCGTAAATTTTCATTTATTTTCTACAATTTTGTTAATAATTTTCATCAGTTTTCAATCGACAATTTATTGATCTCTTTTCACTTTATAATTACCTATTCATTAATTTTAAAAATTGTTTCTTCGAATGAATTTTTCAATTTTTTTTTCAATTTTCAATTATTTTTTTTAATAGCTAATTATTTTTGTCAATATTTAAATATTCTCGTCATATTTAAATTATTCTTTTAATTATCAATTATTTTCTTGAAAATCCAATTTAATTTTTTAATTTTCAAATTATTTCTTCGATTTTTAATTATTTTCTTCAATTCTCAAATATTTTCTTGAAGTTTCAATTATTTTTATCGATTTTCAATTAATTCCTTCATATTCAATAATTCTCGGATTATATCAATTATTTTTTTCACTCATTAAAATTGCTTTTAAATTTTAATTTAATTACTCAATTCGACAACTCTTCTCTTCAATTCTCAGTTATTTTCTTGAAATTAAAATTCCACTTTTTAATTATCAATTATTTTCTTTAAAATTAAAAAATTAATTCCTTTTTTCCATTATTTTTCTTTTTATCTTTAAGTTTCTTTAATTTTAAATACAATTATTTCCTTTAATTTTTAATTTCATTCTTCAATTTTTGTTTCCAATCTTTAGTTTTCAATTATTTTCTTCAATATTTATTACATTTTGGATTTTTACAATTATTTTTTTTTCATTTTTTAAGTATATTCTTTAAACTTCAATTCCATTCTGCAATTTTTAATTGCTTTCTTCAATTTTCAATTATTTTCTTCAATTTCAGTTATTCTTTTCGATTTTCAATTCGTTAAATGTGCAATTATTTCTAACAATTATGCCGATAATTTTCTTAATTTTCCAATTTGGAATGAATTTGGTTTTCATTTTACAATTTTCGTTATTTTTACATATTTTTTTTAATTTATCAATTATTCTCGTCATTTTTCAATTATTTCCTTCAATTATTAATTATTTTTCGCAATTTTCAATTAATACCTACAATTTGTTCAATTCTTAATTAGGAATAATCATCAGTATTTTATAAGTATTGTTTGGTTTTTTAAATTTTTTTTTTGGTTGTGTATTAATCTAGCCATTTTTTAAATTTTGTTTTCAATTGTCAATTATTTTAGGCATTTTGTAATTTTTATTTCAATTATCAACTATTTTCTTAAAATTTCAATTTTTTATTTCTTTAATCTTTAATTATTTCCTTCAATTCTGAATTATTTTCTTTAATTTTCAATTGCATTTGTCGTTATTCAATTGTTTTATTCAATATTCAATCATTCTCGCATTTTCTTCATTATCAATTATTTTCTTAAAATTTCAATACAATAAAATCAATTTTCATTTATTTTCTACAATTCTTTTCATAATTTTCATCAGTTTGGAATTGACAATTTATTATATGATTATTCATTAATCTTAAAAAAAAGTTTTGTTCAAATGCCGATTATTCTGACAATTTATTTATTTATTTTTTTTAAATTAATTAATTTTGTCAATGCAATATTTAATTATTTTCGTCATATTGTAATTTTTCTTTTAATTAACAATTATTCTCTTCCAATTTAAATTTTTATTTTCCAAATTATTTCTTTGATTTTTAATTACCTTCTTCAATTCTCAAATATTCTCTTAAAGTTTCAATTATTTTTATCGATTTTCAATTAATTCCTCTGTATTCAATAAATCTCGGATTCTGTCAATTTTTTTTTACTCATGAAAATTGTTTTTAAATTTTAATTTAATTATTTAATTCTACAACTCTTCTATTTAATTCTCAGGTATTTTCTTGAATTTTAAATACCACTTTTTAATTTTCAATTATTTTTTTTTTTATTAAAAATTTATCGCTTTTTTTCTATTATTTTTCTCGATTATCATTAAGTTTTTTTAATTTTAAATACAATTGTTCATTTATTTTCTCTCATTTTTAATTCCATTCTTCAATTTTTATTTTTCAGTTATCAATTGTTTCTTTCTGTATAAATTAATTCTAGGCTTTTTTCAATAACGTTTTTTAAATTTTAAGTAGATATATTCTTTAAATTCCAATTCCATTCTTCAATATTGCTTTTTTTAATTGTCAACTATTTCTTTCAATTATTAATCCGAGTATTAATCAAGTTCCTCAGTTTTCAATTATTTCCTACAATTTTATAATTTTTAATTATTATCTTGAAATTTTATAATTATTTTTTAAATTATTTTGTTTTCAATTGACAAATATTGTCTTCATTTTTCACATATTTTCTTCAACTTTTCAATTATTCTCTTCATTTTTCAACTATTTCCTTCAATTATTATTTATTTTCATCAATTTTTAATTATTTCCTCCATTTATTTCAATTATTATCTTAAAATTTTATAATTATTCTTTGATTGTTGAATTTATTATATTCGGTTGCGTTCTAACCTAACCATTTTTTGAATTTTGATTTTAATTAACAATTTTATTTTCATCATTTTATAATTTTTTTTCTTTTAATTACCAATTATTTGTTCAAATATCAATTTAATTCTTAAATTTTCATTTTATCTTCTCAATTTTTTATTATTTTCTTCAATTTCAACTATTTTTAATTTTTAGTTTTAATCCAGTTGTTCAATTTACAATTATTTTCAACAGTTATTCCTATAATTTTTCAAATATTTTGTTTCAATTTAATATTAATTGTTTAATCTTTATGTAGCCGCAGCCATTTGTCTAATTTAGTATTCAACTGTCAATTATTTATTCTTTTTCACTTTTCAGGTATATTCTTCAAATTCGTTATTTTCATTATATGAATTTGCAAAAATTTATAGTTTTAAATGACCAATAACAATGCCAAGTTTCTCGCGAGCGTTAATGTTGCTAGTAATCAATAACCCATTATTTAAAGAGGATCCAATTTTAATGTTAATTAAAAAAAATGAATCGAAAATACTCAAAAGATTAATTGAAATATTTTGTTTTATAATATTTATCCGGGACAGCGCGTACGCAGTCCCGACTAACAAAAATTCTACGCCCGAGATATCCACATTAGGGATATTCGCAAGATTCAGCTCACTCGAAGTGCAATGAATGAGCCTCGTCCTGAGGGAACCGCCTTATTGATCACGGTAGCCCCTGCGCCAGGTAAGTATGCTTTCGTTCGATATTCGTCTCTACTTATAGACTAAGCGCCTCGACTCGATTCTGAGATAGAGCGCAAGACGCCGCGTCACGACGAACGTGCAAACTACTCTCCCTATAGAAACGTTCACTTCAGTTCTTCGCGCCACAAAAATCCACTACACGTTGAAGGTATCTGTAAGTTCACGATTTCAACAGGAATTTGACGTTAAATTCAAACGTTTTCTTACACCATAAATAAACACTTTCTATTGATTTCTATTTTATGATTCTTTAAAAATTAGATTAAAGTTAAATATTATTTTTATTATATACCAATTATTCTAGTATTATAATTATAAAATTTTAAATAATTCAAAATAACGGTTGTAAATAGTTTTTTAAATTAAAATTAATTGAAGCACTGTGAAAATTTTATATTCTATTATACAGTTTATAAATAAAAAAAAGTGTTGCTTTCATAAATAATCATAGTTAATTTTTTAATTATTCTAAAAATAAGAAAATTGTAATTTTTTCATTTCACGCTTTTTCTTGAAAGCACTGAAAGATTTCTTTTGTTGCTAATGTTTATTTTCTTTCAATGTTTTGAACCGTTTAACCTTTTTTTAAGATTTAGAATAAAGTGAAAATTTTGGTACGTATTAACAAATCTTTCTATTAAAAATTAAAATTTATTAAATACATATTTAAGTTTTCAAATAAAAATTAAATGTTTGAAGAAATTTTGAATATTGTTTTTTTCGTTATTCCTGGCGCTTTTTCAGTTAATATGATTTAAACTCTAAATTCTTGGAAAAAAATTCTTTAAAACATTTAAATTTTTAACATAGAAGGTAAATAATTTTATTTTTTTATTAAAAATGTGCATTACTATTTTTAATTATTACTTAATAACTTCAAGAAAAATGTCATTAAAATTATTATTAAATTTTTAACATAGAAAGTAAATAATTTTATATTTTTATAGAAGCTTGTCTAATAATTACAAAAAAATTCTTATAACTCTTTCTCGCAGGAAATAGAAAAGTTTATGAAGCTATATTCCCTGTTCTGTCGAGAATTAGAAATAATTTTTTTTCCTTTGTTTGAAAAAAAAAAAACAGAGTTGCTTTTTCCCTTTTCAATATCAAATATTTATACATTTCCTCTACACGATATATGAACCCTACGATTTTTTATCGTAAAATTGAGTTATAAGATAATTTTCAATAATTGTTGGTTACACATTGAATTAAATTCTAAAGTACTAAGAAAGAACGTATGTCGATTTTACGAGAATCTAAGAAAATAGAGAAAATCATTTTGCTTTAATATTTAATAATAATATTAATTTTAATTAATATTAATATTTTAGCACTTTTTATAAATCAGTATAAATTCTAACAGATAATCAACAGTATATACAATAGATAATAATCCATTTTCAGAATCGCGGCATAACTGTCAAAAGTTGAGGTTATGTTTTGAAAGCATTTTTTTCATTTAAAAAATTTTTTAATTTACCTTGAATTGTTACAAATAAAATGAACAGAATTAATTTATTATCTATAAAAAAAATTTAGAAAACACTTATATAAATAAATTAGTGTCTACATGCACAAGAAATACAAGAATTTATATATTCTCGGTAACTTAAAATTCGGTTACATTCTCGAGAATATAACCGAGAATATTCTCCTTCCAGAGAATTTATGAGAATTTTATATTTTTGAATGAGATTCACTATTTTGAAACACAAAAAATTTATTGAAATAAAAATGAATAAATAACAAAATAATTATCATTACAAATTAACTGTGTTAGTTTAGTGTAAAAATTATTATTAAATATAACAATTATGAACAGTGTTCTATAAATTATAAAAATTAAAATTTTTTTTACTTAACTAGCATAAACAACTAGATTAGGTTCTATACCTTATATTATCAACAATTGTAAATATTTGAAATATAATATTTAAAAAAATAATGTCAAATTCTGCAAATTGATTGAAAAAAAAAAATTAAAACAATTAAAATTGTCGTAAGTAATTTAAAAAATCATAGAAATGTTTTTAAAATTAAAGAAAATAATTTGAATTTAGGAAAACCTACTTTAAAATCTTGGAAATAAATTGAAAAAAAATAGAATAATATAAAATTGGAGAAAATAGTTGAAAATTGGAAAAAAATGCTTGAAATTGAGATAAATAATTTAAAATTTAGAGAATTAATTCAGAAATGATAAAAATATTATGAAGAGAATTAAAAATTTTTAAAAATAATTGAAATATGATGAAAATAATTAAAATTTCAAATAAATAATTGATATTTTTTAAAATTATGCAAAAAGAATGAAAATAATTAAAAATTGAAGAAAAATGCTTGAAATTGAGATAAGTAATTGAAAATTTAGAAAATTAATTCAAAAATTATGGATATGATTAAAAATTTAAGAAAATAATTAAAAATTGAAAAAATAATGGAAAAAATTACATTATATATTTTAAATAAAGGAAAACTGCTTAAAAATAATAAAAATATATGGGTATATTTTGTTACCCATTTATGGTCCATTATAGGACTGCGGGGATTGTAATTACTAAATAAATAAATTAATAAATAAATAAAAACCTTTTTAAATTATGAAAAAGAACATAAGTAATTGAAAATCGAATTAAATAATTGAAATATCAGATAAATAGTTTAAAATTTCGAAATGACGAAAAGAATTGAAAATGAAAAATGGAAGAAAATTGAGAAATAAAAATTGTGAAAAATATTTAAAAATTTTGAAAATAATTTTAAAAAATAAAAATAATTAAAAATCGAGGTAAAAATTTAAAAATGCTTTTAAAATTTAAAAATTGAATAAAACAATTGAAACTTGGGAAAAATACTTAAAAATCTTGAAAAATAATTTTACAAAATGAGAATAACGATTAAGAATAGGGGAAATAATTTAAAAAGTG
Organism: Ganaspis brasiliensis; assembly: GCA_037103525.1. Taxonomy (NCBI): domain Eukaryota; kingdom Metazoa; phylum Arthropoda; class Insecta; order Hymenoptera; family Figitidae; genus Ganaspis; species Ganaspis brasiliensis. The sequence goes on from JAZKLR010000082.1 coordinate 1,371,155, forward strand.
ATAAAAATAATTTAAATGTGATGAAAATAATTTAAAACTTTTAAAAATAATTGAAAATTATGAAAAAAATTTAAAATTAAAAAAAGTAATTGAAACATGATGAAAATAATTACAAAATCAGATGAATAATTGAAATTTTCGGAAAATTATGCAAAAAAAAAATGAAAATAATAGAAAAATTACAGAATTTATTTTTAAGCAAAAAAAAATAATTGAAAAATCGTCAGTTTTTGATTTCCATTCTTCAGTTTTAAATTGTTTTCTTCTATATTAATTAATTCTCGGCTTCTTTTAATTACTTTTTTTAATTTTTAAGTATATTCTTTAAATTTTAATTCCATTATTCAATTTTTAATTACTTTCTTCAATTTTCAATTATTTTTTTCAATTTTAATTATTTTTTTCGATTTTTAATCCAGTTGTTAAATGTTCAATTATTTTCAACAGTTATTCCTATAATTTTCTTAATTTTTCAATATGTAATTATCTGCTTTAAATTTAATATTTCTTGTTGAATTCTTTCAATTTTATGTTTACTTGTCTATTTATTTTCGTCATTTTTCACATATTTTCTTCAATTTTTCAATTATTTCGTCATTTTCCAACTATTTCCTACAATTATAAATTATTTTCAGCAATTTTAATTATTTTCTACAATTTTTTTAATTTTCAATTATTATCTTAAAATTTTATAATTATTCTTTGATTTTTTAAATTAATTTGTTCTGTTGTGTATTATTTAATTGAAAGTTCATTATTCTCCGTCAATTTTATTATTATTCATTAATTTTAAACATTTTTTTGTTCACATGCCTATTATTCTCACCGTTTTTTGATTTTTTTTTTAATTTTTAATTATTTCTTTTTATATTTAATTGTTATTGTCAATATTTAATTATTTTCGTCATATTGTAATTTTTTTTTAATTGTCAATTATTTTCTTAAAATTTCCATTTAATTCTTTAATTTCCAATTATTGATTTCTTAAATTTTTTACTATGTTCTTCAATTCCTCAATATTTTCTTAAATTTTCAATTAATTCTAGGTTTAAATATTCTATAATATTAAATTAGATTTTCTGGAACAACTTGAATCTCCTTCAAAAGAATTTAATAAAAAATTGGGACATTCTAAATGTCGTTGATTTAGTTTATTCAAATCAAAGTTTTCGTTGCCTGAAATTGAAAGAAAAATTTTTTATTCTTGAAAACCTGAAATTCTAGTTTATAATATGCTATAAATATAAAATAAATATTTTCGAACAATTTAAATCTCCCAGAAAATAATTTCGCGGTAAATTTTTATAAACCAAAACTCGCTTTTGATTTTGTATATTAAAATCATAGTTTTTTTTTGACGAAAATTAATACAAAATTTTTTTATTCTTGAAAACTTGAAATTCCAGTTTCAAACATGCAATAAAAAGAAAATAAATATTTTGGAACAATTTAAATCTCAAAATAAAAAATTTTTACTTCAATTTCCTGTAACAAAAACTTTGATTTAAATATACAAATTCAGCAGCAAGATTCTGTTTATAAAAATTCTTTCAGAAATTCTTTTTTGGAGATTTTAAGTGTTGAAAATATTTATTTTATTTTGATGGCTTGTATCATGATTTTTCAATCTTTTTGGTATTTGGAATTATTTCCCATTATTTCTTCAATTTTTATTTTTTAACTAGTTACAGTTCTTCTTTATTTAGTTAAAAAAAACCATGTATTTATAAATATAAACTCTTTGATAGTTTTTTTAATCATGAAATTGAGTTATAAAATAATTTTCCATAATAATTGGTTACTCATTGAGTGCAATTTGTAGAATTAAAATTTTTTTTTAACAAATATGCACTTTTTGCCTGACTTTTTGTTAAAATCACTGAAATCAAAATACACAAAATAGATTGATAAAAAAGTACATTAAATTTTATTATTCATTTTTAACAAGTAAAGTCGATTAGGTCCCTTTAAGCTGTTGTGTAATAACTAGTAAAAATTTTAGACGAAAACTGATTTTGTGCACAGCCTGTCGACCAAACTGAAAATTTGATAATCTCTTCTGTTGGTAAATTTCATCAACGCATTGATGACAGCACAGTGAAATAAGAAATCGACGTTCTAAAAAGCTAAAATTAAAAATGTTTAGTTAAACGTAAAGAAAAAATAAAATGTTTTTTAATGAAACAAAAATTTGTGCAGTGCTTTTGAAATTTTCTGTTATGGATTTACTGTAAAAAAACTATTTGAAATAATCTTTGGTACAACAAGAATTATATGACATTAAGAAACAATTATTTGGATCCATAACCTAAAATTTCACAAACATCGCATTTTTGTTAGTATTTTTTCATTTCGGTATTTTGTCATTAATTTTAACAGAACTTCCGAAAATGTAGATTTTTTTTTTATTAAATTGTTTAATTCTGATCTAAAAATGAGATTTTCAAGACGGTATACTTATAGTATAACTTATAGTATTTATAGTGTATACTTTATTACTGTAGGGGGCAAAAACGTTCATTATTGCCCTAGGGGAATAAATCACAGAATAAATAAAGATTATTATTTCAAATTTGAAATGTCCAGAAAATAGTAAAGAATTTTTTAATATACTTACCGCAGAAAACGTAACCATATTCATGGTAGCAAATTTTCCAATTGTTATTGTTGAGGGTTTTTCACTTCTGAGTATTATTGGTGCAATTATCTTTTGTGAAGCGATGGGTAAATTATACCATTCACCGTCATAGCTAGTCAAACAAATTCATTAAAACAACAATGAATTTTTCTAAATTATATTGGGTTTTGTATTACAAAAAAATACCCTTACTCTCTAGGTTATGACCCAGGGTTTTAAATATTTTCTATTTAAATTTATATGTTTTAATCACGTAAGATATGTACTTACGTTTCATGTGAAACTTTCAAACTACTATCCAATAAAATTTGTGCTGGTAATGTCAAACAAAAAAGATGAACCATACAAGCAGAGCAGAAACTTCCATATTGAAGTGTCTTGGTCAAATCGCCTATCGAATTTAAAATCTGAAAAAATTCACAATTTTTTTTATAATTCGTCAAACAATATAATATATTTGAAAAGTTGCCATTAGGCAGGTTTTACTATATTTACCTGAACTAACAAACCACTGATTGACGCAACATTAAATACCATTGACCAAAATAGAACCGGAGAAAAACAAGAATTGAGTATTTCTGAGTATCTAAAAAAAATTTAATGATTATGAATATTAATTGTCAAAAACCAAAACTTATATCTAGAATTTAATTGAAAACAAAAATAAAGATTAAAATATTCGAAATAATTTAATTCACAAATTCCATACCGAAGAGCTTGATTGTGCCATTTCACACAGAAAGTCAATTTTTTGTAACCATCTTCCTCGTGTGTCAATTTCATGGCACTTTTTAACATATAACTATTAAATATTCAAATTAAACGTTTTACTTGCTTCTTTAAGATATGTTTATTACTTAATTTATTTCAATCCATTCCAATTCAATTTAGAAATTGGTCCCGCGGCCACTTTGTTTGAAATAAAATGCACTGAGAAACTTTTAGTTTGACTAAATGATTAATCATTTCGTTATTTGAAACTTTAAATATGGATCGATAAATGTGTTCGCCAAAAGTTACTCGATTTTTCATAATCAAGAAATCCGATAGATGGCGCCGCACGGTACTTGTTATGGTTTTAAAGAAAAAAGTGACAGGTGAGAGTGTTTATTTATATTCATTTCTTGTTTTCAAGAAAGAGAAATTGAATAAGTTTTAAATGAATAATATTAACTTAAAAATAGATAGTTGTAAAAAAGGTACGTATCGTGTTTGAGATAAATCTTGTTAAAGTACCTATTTTAAGACAAACATTTCTTACTTTCTTATTTTTCTAGAGACAAATAATGTAATTTTCATAACCTTTTTTGTACATAATTAGATAGTTAATTATTTATAAAACATTTACCTAATTTTTCTTCAAATCTTATCCTTTTTCTCACTTCAAGATAAATTCGATAATAATATACATTTGATATAACCTCAAAGTGTCACAATCTTTTTATATTTCTCCGATTTCTCCCTAACATAAATAGAAGTTTATATTAACAAATTATTATTTTCCAAGTAAAGTTAGGAAATATGCGTCTTTCCGATTTAAATCAAAAATCATTTACAAATGAAATTATGAGTATTTAAACTTTTTAGGAAAAAAGTGAAAAAAAAATGTTTTCAAAAATCTCTTTTGTGTATTGGTTTTTAAAGATTAAAAAACTCGAAAATTCTAAAATTTTCGTAAATTTTTATAAACAGGTGTTTTACTGAAATATTATTTTTTTCAAGTTTTTTATATTTTGCTTTAAAAAAACGACAAGTGTGAAAAATTAATAAACTCTAAATCAAATTTTTTGCCACTAAAAAACAAAAACCTGATTTACAAGATTCTTTAATTTTTCTTCAAAAATGTTATCTTAATAAATTTCAATCAATTTTCATATTTTTTATTTAAAATATTAATTTCAACCTGTTCAAAATAATATCCAATTTTTGTCATATTGTGTGACTTTTAAAGATTGAAAAACTCGAATATTTTTAAATTTTCGTAAATTTTTATCAACATGTAATTAGAAATTTTTTCGAAGAGTTTGAAATAAATAGTAAAAATGTAATTTGGCATAAAATGACACACAAAATAGATTTTTGAAAACATTTTTTTTTCACTTTTTTCCTAAAAAGTTTAAATACTCATAATTTCATTTGTAAATGATTTTTGATTTAAATCGGAAAGACGCATATTTCCTAACTTTACTTGGAAAATAATAATTTGTTAATATAAACTTCTATTTATGTTAGGGAGAAATCGGAGAAATATAAAAAGATTGTGACACTTTGAGGTTATATCAAATGTATATTATTATCGAATTTATATCTTGAAGTGAGAAAAAGGATAAGATTTGAAGAAAAATTAGGTAAATGTTTTATAAATAATTAACTATCTAATTATGTACAAAAAAAGATTATGAAAATATCATTATTTGTCTCTACGAAAATAAAAAAGTAAGAAATGTTTGTCTTAAAATAGGTACTTTAATAAAATTTATCTCATACACGATACGTACCTTTTTTACAACTATTTATTTTTAAGTTAATATTATTCATTTAAAACTTATTCAATTTCTCTTTCTTGAAAAAAAGAAATGAATAGAAATAAAAACTCTCACCTGTCAAAACCATAACAAGTACCGTGCGGCGCCATCTATCGGATTTCTGGATTTTGAAAAATCTAGTAACCTTTGGCGAACACATTTATCGATCCATATTTAAAGTTTCAAATAACGAAATGATTAATTAATTGGCTTTTCATAAAAAATAAACACGTACAAACTTGCATTAGGACTTAATTAAGAAATCCCAAAAACACTTTTCATTTTATTTATGTGTTTCTATGCGAATTTCGTGATAGGGTCAAACAGGGTCAAACTTTGACGCTCCTTGACTTCTCGCGAAGTCGCCAGGGGCGCGCATGTACAAAGTTCATTCTTTTTAGCCTCAAAAATTTTTTAGCCAACAAAAATCGAACGGATAAGTAAGGTACCTCTATCCGACCTATTTTACCTAACAATTGAAAACAATCCGCAAACGTGTAGTGTTGTAACAGCATACATTGCCTCACAACTAAACATAATTGTTACATTATATATAGCTGTAATAGAACCATGGACCAAAATCCAAACTCGGTATTTTGTTTCATCTATTGGATATTTGGCTGCGTAAACAAAGCGTGTTGGTCGAGTTTCATTCAAAGGAAACAATTTGTCAAGAACATCAGGTGCCACTCCCATTGAAACAAATGCAGTAATAAATACATAAACATTTGCTGAAAATAAATATTACCATCATTAATGTTTTAAATTATACAAAACAGAAAAAAAGTTCTTATTTCGTTTTTCATTTTTTTTTAAATAAACATCTTTCTTTCCAATTTCTAACTTGTGAACAGAAAAAGTGTCCATAAAATATGAGAAATAAAAAAAAGTATAGAAATAGATTGGAGTTGGATAAAATGATTGAAAGGGATAGAAAATGATGAAGGGTTCAAAAAGATATAGTGATCGATGGATAAAAGTAAGATTAAAAAGGAATAATAATAATTAATAAAAAAAATATTGAAATTGGATAATGTAGGAATAGGATTGGAGAAATATTAGAGATTCAAAAAGATGGTCATTTTCGTGTCACAAATTTTCAAACAATTTAAACAGTATTTCTAATTTTGGGAAATTCGCCTTTATATTTAAAATATAACTTTATACTTAAATTAGAACTCACATTTTTATAATCTTATTAATTGTAATTAAAACTTAAAAAGTTTCATTATTACAAAATATTAAAATGACAATTTTTGAAAAATTATATGAATAACTGTTGGAAATAATTAAAAATTTGAAAATTAAATTAAAAATTTGAAGAATTAATTGATAATTGAAAGAAAAATTACAAAATGACTAAAATAATTAATTATTAAAAATAGTATTTAAAAAATGGCTAGATTAATACACAACCGAAGAAAATAATTTAAAAAATCAAAGAATAATTATAAAATTTTAAGATAATAATTGAAAGTTGAAAATAATTTTAGGCAATAATTGAAAATTGTGGAAAATATTAATCAATTGAAGGAAATAGTTGAAAAATTATGAGAATAATTGAAAAATTAAAAAAATATGTGAAAAATGAGAAAAATAATTGTGAATTGAAAAAAAATGCAAAATGACTAGATTAACAGACAACTGAAAAAAATAAATGAAAAAATTGAACAAAAAATAATAAATTTAAAGAAAATAATTGCAAACTGAAAAATTAAAAAACTTACAGGAATAATTGTTAGAAATAATTGCACATGTAACAACTGGATTGAAAATAGAAAAAAATAATTGAAAATTAAAAAAGGCAATTATAAATTGAAGAAAGCAATTAAAACGTGAAAAATGGAATTAAAATTGAAAGAATATACTTAAAAATTGAAAAAAAGGAACTGAAAAATGCCAAAAATTAATGAATATAGAAGAAAACAATTGAAAACTGAAGAATGGGAATAAAAATTGAAGAATGGAATTATAATTAAAAAAAAAAAAACAATTGAACAATTGTATCAATTTGAAGAGCATATTTCTATATTTGAATAAATGAATTGAAATTTTAAAACCTATTTTACAAGTGCAAAAAATAATTGGAAAAATCAGCGAATTATTGAAGATGGAGGAAAGTTAAAAGAAAAAGAAAAAATAATTAAAATTGAAAGAAAAATTACAAAATGACTAAAATAATTGAGAATTGAAAAACAAAATTCAAAAAATGGCTAGATTAATACACAAACCGAAGAAAATAATTTAAAAAATCAAAGAATAATTATACAATTTTAAGATAATAATTGAAAATTGAAAATAATTTTAGGCAATAATTGAAAATTGTGAAAAATATTAATTAATTGAAGGAAATAGTTGAAAAATTATGAGAATAATTGAAAAATTAAAAAAATATGTGAAAAATGAGAAAAATAATTGTAAATTGAAAAAAAAAATTCAAAAAGATAGAAGAAATAATTGCACATTTAACAACTGGATTTAAAATCGAAAGAAATAATTGAAAATTAAAAAAAGCAATTCTAAATTGAAGAAAGCAATTAAAACGTGAAGAATGGAATTAAAATTGAAAGAATATACTTAAAAATTGAAAAAAAGTAACTGAAAAATGCCAAAAATTAATTGAAAACTGAAGAATAGAATTAAAATTTTAAAAAAACCATTGAACAATTGTATCAAAATTAAAGGAACTTAATGATAATCGAAAAAAAATATTTCTATTAATTGAATAATTGAATTGAAATTTTAAAACAATTCTTATCAGTGAAAAAAATAATTGGAAAAATCCGCGAATTATTGAAGATGGAGGAAAGTTAAAAGAAAAAGAAAAAATAATTAAAATTGAAAGAAAAATTACAAAATGACTAAAATAATTGAGAATTGAAAAACAAAATTCAAAAAATGGCTAGATTAATACACAAACCGAAGAAAATAATTTAAAAAATCAAAGAATAATTATACAATTTTAAGATAATAATTGAAAATTGAAAATAATTTTAGGCAATAATTGAAAATTGTGAAAAATATTAATTAATTGAAGGAAATAGTTGAAAAATTATGAGAATAATTAAAAAATTAAAAAAATATGTGAAAAATGAGAAAAATAATTGTAAATTGAAAAAAAAAATTCAAAAAGATAGAAGAAATAATTGCACATTTAACAACTGGATTTAAAATCGAAAGAAATAATTGAAAATTAAAAAAAGCAATTCTAAATTGAAGAAAGCAATTAAAACGTGAAGAATGGAATTAAAATTGAAAGAATATACTTAAAAATTGAAAAAAAGTAACTGAAAAATGCCAAAAATTAATTGAAAACTGAAGAATAGAATTAAAATTTTAAAAAAACCATTGAACAATTGTATCAAAATTAAAGGAACTTAATGATAATCGAAAAAAAATATTTCTATTAATTGAATAATTGAATTGAAATTTTAAAACAATTCTTATCAGTGAAAAAAATAATTGGAAAAATCCGCGAATTATTGAAGATGGAGGAAAGTTAAAAGAAAAAGAAAAAATAATTAAAATTGAAAGAAAAATTACAAAATGACTAAAATAATTGAGAATTGAAAAACAAAATTCAAAAAATGGCTAGATTAATACACAAACCGAAGAAAATAATTTAAAAAATCAAAGAATAATTATACAATTTTAAGATAATAATTGAAAATTGAAAATAATTTTAGGCAATAATTGAAAATTGTGAAAAATATTAATTAATTGAAGGAAATAGTTGAAAAATTATGAGAATAATTAAAAAATTAAAAAAATATGTGAAAAATGAGAAAAATAATTGTAAATTGAAAAAAAAAATTCAAAAAGATAGAAGAAATAATTGCACATTTAACAACTGGATTTAAAATCGAAAGAAATAATTGAAAATTAAAAAAAGCAATTCTAAATTGAAGAAAGCAATTAAAACGTGAAGAATGGAATTAAAATTGAAAGAATATACTTAAAAATTGAAAAAAAGTAACTGAAAAATGTCAAAAATTAATTGAAAACTGAAGAATAGAATTAAAATTTAAAAAAAACAATTGAACAATTGTATCAAAATTAAAGGAACTTAATGATAATCGAAAAAAAATATTTCTATTAATTGAATAATTGAATTGAAATTTTAAAACAATTCTTATCAGTGAAAAAAATAATTGGAAAAATCCGCGAATTATTGAAGATGGAGGAAAGTTAAAAGTAAAAGAAAAAAAAATATTACGAAAATAGATAACAATTAAAAAAAAACATTCAGAAAATGGAAAGAATAATAAGCATTCGAACCAAAAGCTTTTTTAAATTTAATGAATAATCATAAAAATGTAGGAGAATAATAAATTTTCAATTAAAAACTAATGAAAATTATGGAAAAAATTATAGAATATAAATGAAAATTGAAGAAATCAATTGGAAATTTTAGAATTGTATTGAAATTCAAGAAAATAATTGAGAATTGATAAATTGCAAGAATTATTGATTATTGAATAAAATAATTGAAAATTGAAAAAAATTATTGAGAATTGAAAAAAATTGAGTTTGTTATTACTGTAAATAAATAAAAAAATAAGTCAGAATAATTAAAAATTAAAGAAATAAATTAAAGATTAAAGAAATAAATGGAAGATTAAAGAATTGAATTTGAAATTTAAGAAAATTGTTGATATTTAAAAGAAAAAAAATTCAAAAAATGGCTAGATTAATACACACCCGAAGACAATAATTAAAAAATTAAAGAATAATTATAAAATTTTAAGATAATAATTGAAAATTGAAAAAAAATATGAGAAAATAATTAAAAATTGTGGAAAATAATAATTAATTGAAGAAAATAGTTGAAAAATGACGAGAATAATTTAAAAAAGAAAAAAAATGTGAATAATGACAAAAATAATAGTGAATTGAAAACAAAATTCGAAAAATGATTAGATTAACAGACAACTGAAATAATTAATTGAAAAAATTAAAGAATATATAATTTTAAGAAAGTAATTGCAAATAAATTTTTTAAAAGGGTTACAGAAATAATTGATTGGAATAATTGTACATTTAACAGCAGGATTGAAATTCGAAAAAAATAATTAAAAAGTGAGAAAAATAATTGAAAATTGAAAAAAGCCGAAAATTAATTAATATAGAAGAAAAGACTTGAAAACTGAAAAATGAAAATAAAAATTGAAGAATAGAATTAAAAATTAATGAATATAATTGTACAATTGTATTTAAAATAGAAACTTAATGATATTCGAAAAAAAAAATTGAAAAAAAGGCAATAATTTTTTAATTTTAAACCAAATAATTAAAAATTGAAAAGTGGAATTTAAATATGAAGAAAACAACTGAGAATTGATGAAAATAGTTCTAAAATTAAATAATTGAATTGAAATCTTAAAACAATTCTTATGGGTGAAAAAAATAATTGGAAAAATTCGAGAATTATTGAATATAGAGGAATTAATTGAAAATCGATAGAAATAATTGGAAATGAAAGAAAATATTTGAGAATTGAAGAAAGTAATTAAAAATTGAAGATATAAATTGGAAATTAAAAAAGTAAATGTAAATTTCAAGAAATTAAAAAAAAATTTAATTATTAATGAATAATCATAAAAATGAAGGAGAATAATAAATTGGTAATTGAAAACTGATGAAAATTTTGAAAAAAAATTGTAGAAAAATTGTAGAAAATAAATGAAAATTAAAGAATTGTATTGAAATTCAAGAGAATAATTGATAATTGGGAAAATGCGAGAATTATTGAATATTGAATAAAATAACTGTAAAACGAAGAATGAAATGGAAAATTGAAGAAAATAATTGAGAATTGAAGAAAATAATTAAAAATTAAAGAAATAAATTGAAGAATCAAGAATTAAATAGAAATAATTAAGAAATTTTAAGAAAATAGATGATAATTGAAAGGAAATTTTCAAATTGACTAAAATAATTAAATATTAAAGAAAATAATTAATAAATGAAGAAAGTGATAGAAAATCGAAAGAAAAATTTGAAAACTGATGAGAATAATCGACAATAGAACAAAATAACTAAAAAAAAAATAAGGAATATTTATAAAATTTAAAGAAAATAATTGTATATTAAAAACTGTTGAAAATTATAGAAAAAATTATAGATGTATTTATTTATGAAATTAAAAATATTTGAACTGATATTTATAAATTTAAATCTCAATCAATTTAAATGCATTTTTTAAAATGATTTAAATAGATATATCGGAAAAAGTATAGAAATAGGTTTTTAAAGATCCTAGGATTTAAAAAGTATAAAGTTTCTATATAGTATAGATAAAATTAGACAAAAAAGTGTTTTTCCTGAAATGGTTCGTTTTACCCAAATCTTGTGTAAAATTTCAATAAAAACAGTTGAAAAATTCTTTTCATTACTGGTATATAAAAGGGTTATGAGTCTTCCGTGATATGCAGATTTTTGTAATTTTTTACGCTCATCTCCTGTCCAGAAGTTCCAGTCACTTTCAATTTGTTTGACAAGCATCCGCAACTATAATTTTATATTATCGGGGGAAAAAATTAATAAAACGCAGCTAATTATTAAAATAAATCTTCTAAAATAATAATCATTTCAAATAATTATAATTAAAATTAAGATGTAAATAAAATAACTTATTTTGAATTGTAAATTTAGATAAAATACAATTTCACGGTATATTTATTTAATTACCTTGTTTTGTTTAAGAGTAAAGATTATAACTTGACAAATGCACATAAGAACAAGAAACATCGCTGGAAGACACTCCAACATTTCATTCGTGTCACCGAAAGCCGTCAATAAAAAACAAAACTAAATTCAAAAATATGAATAGTAGAATGGGTAACTAGCATTTTTGAAATCAAAAATCTTAACCACAAAGTTTATTTCTCCATGAGGAAGCTTTAAAGTGTTAGAAATTATTTAAAATAGTTCAAACAAAATGTACCTACCTGTCCAACGAGTGCAGTTGTGAGGGATAAAAAAGTTAATAATCGAAAAAATATTTTTGAAGGTAATGCTTGATAAACCCATTGTCCTATCACGCATAGAGCAATTTTGTTAATTTTCAAATTTCGACTTTCAAATGCATCCATTGTAGAAACATTAATCGAGAAAAAAAAGAGTTTACTGTTTGAAACATTTTCGATTAAAAACAGAACCAATAATTACGGAAAAATTATCTTATATTTTTTTTCCAAGCTGGGGCATATTAAATGAGATTATAGCTTTTCAGAGATACAATTTCTTGAAAATTTTATGAGCTCTGAGCAATAACTTCTTTTGCACGAATTAAAAAATAAATAATTTTCTCAGTTTAGAATAAACGGAAAAATAAAGTACGCTCTACCCTTGCAAAATCGAATATTTATTTCTTGCGTGATGAGTATTTTTTATCTAAAACACGGACAGAGAATAAATTTTTCTTTAATGTGAAACATTATATAAATTTTATCTTGATTTTACGGCATCAAAGTTAGTCCTATTCTTCTGACATTTCTATAAAAAATATTTTGACGAACAATCATTATGTATAAGCAGGTGAAGACAGTTTTATTTTATTATAATAGCATTAAATATATTTTTTTAAAAGTGCACATTTTCAAGATTTTTCGTGACCGATTTTTTCATTTGCATGACTAATTTGTTTTAATTTTCAAAGAGATCTTTTAATTACCATTGGGTAATTTTTTTTTTTAGAGGAAACATTGTTATATGGTTATAAGATTTTCAATTTTCCAAAAATAGATGTAATCGACTCATTTTGATCTAACATGCATAAATTTTCATTTTTCAGAAAGAGAAATTTTCGTGCTAAAAATTCAAGTTAATAAATAAAAAAATTATCCAAAATCGAAAGGATTAAACCGTATAAAGTATATAATTCACCAAAAATTCGTACAATAATAATTCATGATTATTCAGATTTTTTGACATTTACAATTCCTTTTCTTTCTATGACTTAATTAGTTGAAAAAAAAACCATGTATTAAATTAATATAAACTATTTGATACTTTTTTCATCATAAAATTGAGTTATATGATAATTTTCGATAATTATTGGTTAATTAACGAGTAATTTAAATATCTTTTTCATTGAAATATGCACTTTTTGCTCCACTTATAGTTAAAATCACTAAAATCAAAGTACACGAAATAGATTGATAAAATAGAACATTAAATTTTATTAAACATTTTTAAGAAGTAAAGTCGATTAAAATACTCTGAGCTGTTGTGGAATAACTAGTGAAACTTTTAGATGAAAAGTAATTTAGTGCGCAGCCTGCAGATCAAAATAAAAATTTGATAATCTTTTCTGTTGGTAAATTTCATGAACGCATTGAAGACAGCACAGTAAAGTAAGAAATTGACGTCTTAAAAAGCTGGAAATAAAAGTTTATAATTAAATGTAAAAAAAAAATTTGATAAACTCCTTTTACTGAGTTAATAAAAAAAAAACACTTTATTACTCTAGGGGAATAAGATGTACATTTATTGTCCTAGGAGAATAAAATATTGCATTATTATAGATGGGAACAGGAGCGACGACTTGTGTATTAAAGTCTGCAAATTCCATACAGCAAAAAGTCGCCATGTGGAATTCCATATGGCAAAATTACCGACAAAAAATAAATCTAATAAAAATGTGGATAAATGAATTTACAATTCGAAGAAAAGGATTAAAATTTAAAAAACAAAAATCATATTTTGCAGAAATAATTAAAAAATGACGAAAAACATTGAAAATTAATTAATCAATAAATAATGAAACTAATTCGATATTGAAGGAAATAATTAAAAATGAGAAACTTTTATTTGAAAAAATTGAAGAAAATAATTGAAATTTGTAGAAATTGAATTTAAAATGTAGGGGAAAAATTTTAAAAATAATGAAAATAATTAGAAATTGAAGAAAATTTTTTAAAAATGATAAAAATAGATTAAAATTGTAGCAAATAATTGAAATCATAATAGAAAAAATTGTTAAAAATTGAAGAAATTTTAAAATAAATTTTAATTTATTATTTTCAAGTGTGGATTAATTACATTTTTAATCAATAAAATTTCGAATTAATTGAAGTTCGAAGAATTATAGTATATAATTTAAATTGTAGTCTTGTTATCTGAAATATATTCTGCAATTCTTTCAATTATTTTTTCATAAATTTTTATTATTTTCTTCAATAAACAATTACTTCTATCAATTATAATTTTATTAAATTTATTTTTCAATTTATTTTCAATTATTTTTGTCTTTTTCAAATTAGTTTTTTATTAATTTTCTATTTTTTTATATTTTTTATCTCAAATTATAGTTAATTTTTCAATTTAAAATTATTTTCACCATTCTGCAATTATATTATTTTATTACAAATATATGTTTTATTATTTTTCAATTAATTTCCTAGATTTTAAAATATTTTTCTCACATTTTAGTAATTTTCTTCAATTTTCAATTATTATTGTTATTATTTGTAATTAATTTCTTTAATTTTTAATTACATTTTATTTACTCTCTCTGCTACCGCAGAGTTCGAGACTCTATACATACACTCTATCTTAACCTATATTCGCAAATACAATCTATTACCTTAACCTAACGCATTCTTATTTACACTTATAATTTAAAACTATCTCCTAAAGCCACCAGTGCCAGGGCTTCCGTTTCCTGTTCCTTTAGCCCTTTCTGGCTTTGTCACCGGGTCTCCTCCCTTTTTTTTTTTTTTTTTTTTCATTTTATTTTTATTTTATTTTAAACCCTCACTTTTCTCTCTCCTCATTCTTTCTAACTCATTCATCCATCTCTCCCCTTGCCCGTTCTCATCTAGTATCCATTTAACTTTTTCCTCCACACTTTTCTCTTCATCCATATCTCCCCTGCATCTTTCTAACACATGCGCCCAGTCTTCTTTCTCAAACCCACATATCCTGCACCGTTTTTCCTGCTCCTCCATCCAATACTTACATTCTCTAACTCCTTCCTCTAATCTAAATTTGCATACTCTGCTCCATTTCGCCTGTTTTTTCATTTTTTCGAGGTATTCTGGTACCCCCTCCCCCTTTACCCTCTTGTACCACCTGTTGTACCTAGACTCCCCTATCTTTTCCCATCTTTCCTCTCTGTCCATTCTACACTATCTCTCTATCTCCTTCCCCTCACTCTCTCCTCTCTCTCTTCCCTTTCCCATAGCTTCCGCTCTATCCTTCTCCCATCCTTTTAGTCCCTTTAAGCCCTTTTTTTCTCCTTTCTTTACCAAGCCCCAACACATTTGCGCCAATTTACTACCCTTCCCTTGCTCCATTTTCTCCTCAAAGCTTTTTGTCCTCCTCCTTTGCTTCACAACCATTTTCTCCCTATTCAATTCCTCTCTTATCATGTAACCGGGACAGTTCCAGCTCACCCCCATCGTCCATCTCAAGTACCTCTCCTGCATGCTTTCCAATCTCCCTATTTCTTTCCAACCCCACACTTCTACTCCGTAACTTACCACTGACCATACTAACACATCAAACAACCACACTCTCCTTTTCCAGTCATTCTTCAATCTTCTTTCTCCTATCCCCCATACCTGTCCCATTACTTTCCCCCCTTTTTCAAGCCTTCTCTCAATATTCAACTCCTGTCCACCATTATATTTAAACCAATATCCTAAATAACAAAACTCGCTTACTTCTTCTAATTTCCTTTCATTCATCTTCCACTCCTCTTCATTTTTACCTTTTTTCTTTCGAAACCTCAACAGTTTTGTTTTTTCCACATTCACACACAGATCCTTACCCTTTACATATTCCTCAAACACTCTCAACAACAGTTTCATTCCATTTTCATCCTCAGCCATTAACACCACATCATCCGCGTAAGCCAGTGTATACACTCTTCCATTCCCTAAAATTACTCCACCTTTTCCTCTCTTCCTCATCCTCTCCTCTAGATCAGCCGTCAACAGATTAAACAAGATTGGACTCAGGGGGCAGCCTTGTCTCAGTCCCCTCGCTAACCAGAATACTTTTCCCATCCTTCCTCCAATTCTAACTCTTTCTTTGGTATCTTCATACAGTTCTTTTATTCTCTCCACTAATCCTTGTTCAATCCCTTTCTCCTCTAACACTCTCCATAAAATCCCCCTATTGACCGATGGAAAAGCCGCCTTTAAGTCCACGAAAACCGCTAACAATTTTCCTTTTTTCCTCCCCAAGTTCCTGTTTACCAGGTAGTTCAATACGTATATATTGTCTACCGTGCCCATTCCCTTTCTGAACCCTGTTTGATTATGTGGTATAATCTCTAACTCCTCCACCCTGTCTTCCAGCCTCTTCCTAATTACCTCCGCGTATACTTTATATCCTATTGCCATCAACGTCACCCCTCTGAATTCTTCCACTTTCTTTCCCTCTCCTTTCTTCAATATAGGTACCACCAGGCCAGTTCTCCAATCTTCTGGAAACCCTTCCCCTTTCCACACCGCATTCACTATCCTCCACATCTCTTCCCTAACGCTCTCCCCCCCAAATTTTAAGCATTCCCCATCTACTCCATCTTCTCCCGCCGCTTTGTTCTTCTTTAACCTATTTATCGCTTTGTCTACTTCTTCCCTACTGATTTCCTCTACTTCCTTATCCAGTCTTCTTCTCCTACCCTCTCCTCTTACTGCCTTTTCTGACCCTCCACTTAAATTTTTAAAATACTCCGTCCATTCCTCTATCCTAATATCTCCGTTCCCCTTTTTTCCTCTTTTCCTTTCCCTATTGATTACCTCCCACTCCCTACCTTCCCTTATTGCTTCCTCCACCTCCTCCAGGAATCTCTCTTTTCCCTGTTCTCTTTTCTTTCTTACCAACTTACTATGCTCTTTATGTCTCTTATTGTAATCTTTTTTCGACATTTCCCCCCTTCTCCATTTCTTTATATCCTCCCTTAGACCCTCTCTACTCCTTTCGCATTCCACGTCCCACCAACCTTTTCCTTCCTTCTCTCCCTCATTTTCCTCCTTTGTCTCCATCTCCCTTCTAACCTCCTCCATTATCTTTCTCATTCTCTTCACCCTGAACTCTACCCCTCCTTCCTCTCCCCACTCATTCCTTCTTTCTTCCATTCTACCTTCAAAATCTTTTAACCTATCTATCCTCCAATTACCCATTTTCTGCCTTCTTCCTTTCTCACCCCCTGTTTTCCCTGACCTGTCTGGCCCTCTCATGTTCAACTCGAGCACCATTGGAAAATGTCCCGAATCCGTTTCGCATCCTACTTCTAATCTTTTAATTAACTTTTTGACTTTTTCCTCTACTAGCACATAATCTATTACCGTTTCCCCTTTTCCGGTAAATGTGAATTCACCCTTTTCGTCTCCTTCCGTATTCCCATTACAAATCATCCATCCTCTTTCCCCTATC
Organism: Ganaspis brasiliensis; assembly: GCA_037103525.1. Classification (NCBI taxonomy): domain Eukaryota; kingdom Metazoa; phylum Arthropoda; class Insecta; order Hymenoptera; family Figitidae; genus Ganaspis; species Ganaspis brasiliensis. The sequence continues at coordinate 1,388,708 of JAZKLR010000082.1, forward strand.
AGACTCAGCATTTTCCTACCCTCGTCATCTACTTCTTTATGTTTCGATACTCTTACGAATCTTTCCTCTTCTTCGTTCCATTCTCCTCCTCCTAGTTCCCCAGTCCAGGCATTTAAGTCTCCCCCTATAACCACCTTCTTTTTTATCCCCTCCTCCATCCACTCTTCTAATGCCTTCCAACCTTCCTTCTCCCCTCTTCTTCTATACATCCCCACTACTGTTAAATCCTCCTTCCCTACTTCTATCCTTCTTACCATTACTCCATCTCTATCTTTGCCACCTTCTATCCTCCTCTCTTTAATTCCTAGCCTTACTCCCGAGATCATTCCTCCTGAACTCCTACCCTTTTTATGTTCTCTTTTCGCCTTTTGCATGTTCCACTTAAATTCCTTCGGTAGCTTTCTTTTTATTCCTTCCCACTCTTTTTCCTCCACCCACGTCTCACTTATCATCACTATATCCCACTTACCTAACGTTCTCCAAAAACCTTCCTCCTTATTCGCTAAACCTGACACATTCCAAAACGCAATTTTTAGTCCGTATTTTGTCCTTCCCTTCTTCTCCTTTCCTCGCCAAAAACCTGTTCTCTTTCCTCCCTTACAACCTCCGATGAGCCTTTTCTCACCGCCTATCTCTCCCCATTAGCCCAGAAACATTCTCTTCCCCACCTTACTACCTTCCCTTCTCTCCTCAATTCCCATGACTTCTCTTCCAGCAGCCACCCTGTTCTTCTTTCTTCATAGGTTTTATCTTCATCTATTCTTATCTCTCTCCCCTTCAGCTTACTTTTCTTTCTCATTACCTCCCCTCTTTGCTCTTCACTTCCTAACTCCACCCTCCAAATCTTCGGTTTGCCTTCTACTTCTCCACCTATTCCTCTTACTTCCTTTACCTCCACCGTTGCCCCGATTTCGGCTAGCAACCTACCCACTGCCTCCTTCCCATCCTTTCTGTCGACCTTCAAACCTCCTACCACTATTTTTCCTTTTCGTTTCTCTCTCTCTAACCCCTCCATTCTTCTACCCATCTGCTCTATTTTATTCTCTAACTCTTCTACTTTGGACTTATCCCCCTCTCCTTTTCCCTCTTCCATACTCCTTTCTACATTTTCTACCCTTCCTTTTATTTCTTCCATTTCCTTTCTAATTTCTCCTACCTCCTCATTTTGCTCCTTTTTCATTTCCTCCATTTTTTCCCGCACCAATTTTTTCTCCTCTTCCCACTTCGCCTCCCATACTTTCCACATACTCTTAATTCCTCCTATCTCTCCCTTGAGCCCTTCCATCTGAGTCAACACCTTATCATTTAGTTTTTGGATCAGCCCTGCCAATCCCTCCTCCCCTTCTAACCTTTCCACCCCTTCTTCTTCCTCCTCCTTTTCTACCTTTTCCTCATTCTCTACTTTGTCCATCTGCAGCAATACCCTTATATCTCCTGACCCTCCCTTTTTACCTAATCTCTCCTGTTCTATTTGTATCAACGTCTTTCTACCCTTCCTCCTGCCTGTCTCTGTTCCCGCCTTTGGGTTTACCACAAATCTGCCTGATCCCGGCGTGCTAAATTCTAGCTGCTCATCTCCCCCTTCTACTTCCTCGTCTTTCTTGTCGCCTTTTTCCTCTCTATCTACCTTTTGTCGCCATCTGTCGTCTCCTGGCGGAGATCTGCCTGCAAAATTCATACCTGCCTTACCGACTACTCTCTACTTTCTCTCTCACACTCTCTCTGTCTCGCTCTACTCACTCCTCGTAATCTCTATATGCCACCACCGCTTAATTATTAATATTTTTATTTATTTATTTTTTCCTATTATCTATTTCTTTTCTACTCGTCTCCTGCTTCACTTTTCATTTACTCAAAACAATTTACTCATTCAACTACTTACTCTGCATTCCTTCCATGCCAGTACGTGAGTACGGTCACTCCTAACCTTAAACTCCCTAGCCCGCTTATTTCCTCTTTTTTACCTTTTCTCACACGTACCGCCACTTCACACTCTTTCACTCACTTCTTTATGCAATATATATTTTATTACAAATATATATTGTAATTTTTTCCATTATTCTTCACAAATTAAATTTTTTTTTCAATTTTTAATTATTTTTATTAATTTGCAAATATTTTCTAAATTTTTTTATTATTTTCGTTATTCTTCAACTAATTTCCTAGATTTTTCAATATTTTTCTTCAATTTTTAATTATTTTTACTATTCCTCAATTAAATTCCTAAATTTTTGATTATTTATTCAATTTTTCAATTATTATTTTCAATTTTAATTTTCCTTTATCTTTTTGCAATTATTTTGTTTACCTTTTAATTATTGATATAATAATTATTTTTCAATTAATATCATAAATTTCCATTTATTATCTCAATTATAAGTTAATGTATCCACTTTTTAATGTTTAATTATTTTTCAATTATTTTTCTCAAATTTTAAATACTATCGTAAATTTTTAATTATTATTTTTTTTAATTTGCAATGATTTTCACAAATTTTATATTATTTTGAATATTTTTGGATTAATTCCAAAAAGTTCAATTATTTATTTTAAATTTCCATTTCTATCATTTTACAATTACTTTTTGTCTTTTTTAATTAGTCTTTGATTAATTTTCAAATTTTTTAAATTATTTATCTCAAATACTAGTTAATTTTTTAATTTCCTATTTCCAACAGAAAATGTTTTTAATTTCCAAGATTTTAAAATATTTTTCTTAAATTTTATTAATTTTTTTCAATTTTTAATTATTCTGAAACTTCATTCCTTTAATTAAATTCCTAAATTTTTAATTATTTATCTCAAATTTCGATTATTTTCTTCAATAAGTTATCGATTATTTTTACAATGTTGTAATTATTTTCCTGATTTTGGAATTCTTGAAATCATTTTGTAATAAGTTACTTTCTTTTACTTTACAAATATTCTGTATTTTTCAAAATTATTTTTTTGAAATAACAATTAATATCTACAAATTTCAACTATTTTTATCATTTATTAAAAAATTTTCTTTAATGATTTTGATTATTTTTTTAATTTCCCCCCTAAATTTTAAATTCACAATTTCCGCAAGTTTTAATTATTTTCTTTTATTTTTTCAAATTAAACCTTTTCAGTATAAATTATTCTTTCAATTTCAAATTAGTTTCATTATTTTTTAATTCACTTTCAATTTCTTTCGTTATTTTCCAATTACTTTTACAAAATATGATTTTTTTTTTAAATTTCATTTTTTTGCTTCAAATTACAATTAATTTCTTCAATATCGAATTATTAATATCAATTTTTAATGTCAAACAATAGAAGGACATAACTCATCAATTTTATTTTTTTCAAATTTATTATTTTTATCGTTTTCCATAATCATTTTCTCAAATTATATTCTGTAATTTTTACTATTTATTTACAAATTTTTATTAAATTCTTCAATTTTTAATTATTTCTAGCATTTTTCAATTAGTGTTTGTCGTTTTTAATAAATTCTCTAATTTTTTTATTATTTATTTCAAATTCCAGTTATTTTTTCAATTCACTATTAGTTTTATTATAAAAGAAAATTATTGCAAAATAATCTGCAACAATTTTCTTTTATTACAAATATATGTTGAAATTTTTTCAATTATTTTTCCCAAATAAAAATTATTTTCTTCAAATTTTATTATTTTTATAACTTTGCAAATATTTTCTCGATATAGTAATTGTTTTCAATATTTTTCAATTAATTTCCTAGATTTTAAAATATTTTTCTCAGATTTTAGTAATTTTCTTCAATTTTCAAATATGATTGTTATCATTTGCAATCAATTTCTTCAGTTTTTAATTACTTTTACTATTCCTCAGTTAAATTCCTAAATTTTCAATTATTTATCTTATTTTTCATTTATTTTTTCAATTTTAATTTTCTTTTTGCAATTTTTTTCTTCACCATTTAACTATATATATTAATTACTTTTCAATTAATTTTCTAAATTTTTATTTATCATCTCAAATCTAAGTTATTGCATCCACTTTTTAGTGTTTTAATCATTCTTCAATTATTTTTTTTCATTTGCAATTATTTTTACAATTTTTAATTTTTTTTTTTTATTTTGAAATAATTTTTACAAATTCTATATTATTTTGATTATTTGTTTATTAATTCCGAAAATTTACTCCAAATCAAATAAATTGGCAACTTTTGCGTTACAATAATTACGCTAATTAAGAAACTCTTTAATTTAATATTGTTTTTTTTTCTCTTCTCTCCCCTCCCTCGCTCCGGACAATATTAAGAGTGCAGATGGCAAAAATTTACAAGTCGTCGCCCTTGGATGGGAATTAAAAATGTACTTCGTTCTCTCAGGGAAATAAAATGTATATTATTGACCTAGGAAAATAAAATGTATACTATTGACCTAGAGTAATAAAATATATATTATAACCCTAAATTAATAAAATGCACTTTTATACTGAGTCTCATAAAAGTGAAGGTGTAGAGAGTACTTCCATCATTTCAAATATGAAATACTTGAAAAATTGTAAAATTTTCAAGTATACTTACCATGGAGAACGTAACCATATCCATGGTAGCAAATTTTCCAATTGTTAATGTTGAAGGTTTTTGACTTCGGCATATTATTGATATAATAAATTTTTGTACATTAATGGGTAAATTATACCATTCACCGTCATATCTAGTTTTTTTTCGAACAAGTTCATTTGAACAAACATAAAAAATGACCATATTCATAAAAAATTGTAAATTCATTATTATTATAAAAAGGAGATAGAATAATAAAGAATTTTATAATTTTTTTCTAATTTATATTGGCTTTTTGTATTAAAAGAAAAATTATATTGAGAGGTTTATAACAGTAAAGGGTTACAAGTACTTTTTAAGTATTTACTATTTAAATTTCTGTGTTACTTTTTATGTAAAAAATATACTTACGTTTCATTTGAGACTTTCAAACTACTGTCCAATAAAATTTGTGCTGGTAATGTCAAACAATAAAGATGAACCATACAAGCAAAGCAAAAAATTCCATATTGAAGTGTCTTGGTCAAATTGCCTATCGAATTTAAAATCTGAAATAATTCATGTACAATTTTTATATATTTTATCATACAATGTACATTTTTATTTTGTAAAAATTAGACATGTTTTACTGTACCTGAATTAGCAAACCACTGATTGCTATTACATTTAATACCATTGAACAAAATAGAATCGGAGAGAAACAAGAATTGAGTATTTCTGAGTATCTGAAATAAAATTAAATGTAATTATTATTAATAAATAAAACTCAGAGCTGCAATTTTATTTTACAAAATAAAGATGAAATATTCGAAACAATTTTATTTACTATTTCCATACCGAAGAGCTTGATAGTGCCACTTTACACAGAAAGCCATTTTTTTGCAACTCGAAAATTTCGACATTTTTGAGATTTTTTCCTCTTGTGTCAATTTCATGGCTTCTTTTAACTGAGTACTATTAAATATAAAAATTAAACATTTTATCAGCTGTTTCAAGAAAAAAATGATTTGATATGAATTTAGAAAAAATTGTTATTTGATTTGAGTTTACTTCAGTTTGTTTCAATTTACTGGAATTTGTTCCAATTCATTTGAATGTATTTCAATTCATTTAGTTCCGAATAGTTATTTTCATTTTGATTCGATTCAATTCAGTTCAATCTGCGCAAAATCGTCTGCTAATCTTATTGTAAAAGAGAAAGAGAGATATCACGATATCTGTCACTTTTGCTCTTCTTATGGTTGAAATCTTTGACGCATGCGCACTTGTGTTTAAAAGGAAAAGGTCTAGAAGAGTTGCAAAATTCTTGGTAATTTAAAATTAGGTAACATTCTCGAGAATATAACCGAGAATATTCTCCTTTCGGAGAATTTATAAAAATTTTCACTGATTGAATGAGCCGCACTATTTTGAAACACAATCAATTTTAAAAAAAAATGGATAAATAACAAAATAATTATCATTACAAATTAACTATAAGTAGGGTGTAAAAATTATTATTAAATATAACAATTATGAACAGTGTTTTACATAAATTATAAAAATTGTAGTTTCTTATATTTAACTAGATTAAACAACGCGCGCACCTTATTAATTCTACACCTAATTTTATCAACAATTTTAAATATAATATTTAAAAAAAATAATAGCAAATTTTACAAATTAATGGAAAGACAATAATGAAAACGAGTAAAATTGTCGAGAGTAATTTAAAAAATTAGAGAAATGTTTTAAAATTAAAGAAAATAATTTAATTATAATTTCCAGTTTTGATACAGGGTTTTTCTAAATTTTCGTCCGCGAATTGGTCGTAAATTGTTTCTTTCATTTTTGTATCGGACGTTAAGATTATATTTAATTTAAATTTGAGAAAAATACTTCAAAATCTTCGAAATAAATTAAAAACATTTTAAATAATGAAAAATTGGAGAAAATAATTGAAAATTGAAAAAAAAATTATTAAAAATGAGATAAATAATTAAACATTTAGAAAATTCATTCAGAAATGATGAAAACGATTAAAAGTTTAAGAAAACAATGAAAAAATAATATAATTTAAAATTAATTAAAATAATTAAAAATTGAGAAAATAATTTTAAAAATTACATAATATATTTTAAATAAAGGAAAATTAAAGAAAATTCCAGAAAAATACTTAAAACTTTTAAAAGTTTATTGCAACAAAAAAAATAAAATAACTTGAAAATTAGAGAAAATAAATAAAAAAAGATAAACATAATTTTAAATTGAAAAGAACAATTTTTAATTTAAGAGAAATAATTGCAAAAAATACAGAAAATAGGTACATAAAATAACTACAAGAAAATTGTAATTATAATTGAAAATGGAATAGAAAAATGAAAATTTCAGATAAATAATTAAAAACTTTTTGGAAATTTTGAAAAAGAACATAAGTAATTGATAATTGAAGTAAATAGTAAACAAATAATTGAAAATTAAATTAAATAATTAAAATATCAGAAAAATAGTTTAAAATTAGGAAATTATGAAAACAATTGAAAATGATTAAAAATTGAAGAAAGTAATGGGAAATTTGAAAAAGAATATTTAATAATTTTAAAAAATAATTGAAAAATGATTTTAAAATTTGAAACTTGAAGAAAATAATTGAAATATTATAAAAATAGTGATAAGTTGATAAAAATTAATGAAATTCGTAATAAATAATTGAAAAATAATAATTTGACTGAGGTTTATTTTATGAAATAAATAAAAATAAATAAAAAAAATTGAAATTTTAGAGAAATACTTGAAAATTTGAGAAATTAATTTTTAAAAAAATGAGAATGATTGAAAAATAATTAAAATATGATGAAAATAATTAACATTTTAAATAAATAATTGAAATTTTTGATAATTTTGCAAAATGAATGTAATGAGAAATTGGAGAAAATAATACAAGAATTAGCAAAAGAAAATATTTTAAAAATCGTTTAAAAATTTTAAAATGGAAGACAATAATTAATACATCAGATAAATAATTTACAATTTGGAAATTATGAAAACAATTAAAAATGGTTAAAATTTGAAGAAAATAATGGGGAATTTAAAAAATAATATTTAAAAATGTTAAAAAATAATTTCAAAAAATAAAAACAATTAAAAATTGTAGAAAATAATTCAGAAAATGATTTTAAAATTTGAAACTTGAAGAAAATAATTGAAATATTATAAAAACAGTGATAAGATAAAAAAAATTAATGAAATTTGTAAAAAATAATTGAAAAATAATAATTTGACTGAGGTTTATATAATGAAATAAATAAAATAAAATAAAATAAAAACTGAGATTTTAGGGAAAGACTTGAAAATTTTAGAAATTAATTTTTAAAAAAAATGAGAATAATTAAAAATTGAAGAAAATGATTGAAAATTTAGGGAAATAATTAAAAAATCATTTACAAGATTGGAAATTTTGAAAATTATGCAAAAAACCGAACAAATATTAAAAATTGGAGAAAATAAGCCAAAAATTAACAAAAGAAAATAATTGAAAAATCTTTTAAAAAGTTTAAAATGAGAGACAATAATTAATACATCAGATAAATAAAAGTTGAAAAAAATTAATGAAGTTTGAAATAAATAATTGAAAAATAATAATTTGACTGTGGTTTATATGATGAAATAAATAAAATAAAATAAAAATTGAAATTTTTGAGAAGTACTTAAAAATTTGAGAAATTAATTTTAAAAAAATGAGAATAATTGAAAACTGAAGAAAATAATTAAGAATTTAGGGAAATATTTGAAAAATGATAAAAATAATTAAAATATGATAAAAATAATTGATTTTTAGATAAATAATTAAAATTTTTGAAAATTACGCAAAAAGAATGAAAATAATTAGAAATTGGCGAAAATAGAACAAAAATTAGCAATAAAAGATAATTGAAAAATCGTTTAAAAAGTTGAAAATTGAAGACAATATTTAGTACATCTGATAAATAATTTACAATTTGGAAATTATGAAAACAATCGAAAATGATTAAGAATTGAAGAAAGTAATAGGAAATTTGGACAAGAATTTTTAAAAATGTTAAAAAATAAGAAGAATTGAAAATTGTGGAAAATAATTGAAAAATGATTTTAAAATTTGAAACTTGAAGAAAATAAATAAAATATTATAAAAACAATGAAAAGTTGAAAAAAATTGATGAAATTTGAAATAAATAATTGAAAAATAATAATTTGACTGCTGTTTAGGTTATGAAATAAATAAAAATAAATAAATAAAATAAAAATTGAAATTTTAGAGAAATACTTGAAAATTTGAGAAATTAATTTTTAAAAAAATGAGAATAATTAAATATTGAAAAAAATAATTAAGAATTTGAGGAACTAATTGAAAAACGATAAAAAGAAATAAATTTTGAACAAAATAATTGAAAATTGAGATATTTATTTGAAAGTTCAGGTTATTAATTCAGAAATAATAAAAATGTTTAAAAATTTTAGATAATAATTGTAAAATGAGAATAATAATAGAGAATTTCGAAAAAATTAATTTCATTTTACGATAAATAATATGAAATTTAACATAAATAATGAAATTGTTTTATTATCAGAGAAAAAGTAATTAAAATTGAAAAAGTGATTGAAAAAATATTAAAAAATAATTGTAGTTTGCGGAAGGTCGATTTAAGATTTAGGGAAGAAAGTGAGAAACAATGAAAATAATTAAAATTTGCAGACAGTAATTGAAAAATGATAAAAAATAGTTGAAAATTGTAGTTTAAGTAATTGAAATCATAAGAGAAAAGAATTATTAAAAATTTCAGAAATTTTAAATCACTTCAAATTTAGTATATTTAAACTGTGGATTAATTAAACTTTAAATCATTGCAAATTCAAATTAACAGAAATTTAATGAAATTAAAATTGCTAAAAATATAAAATTTGAAAACATTTTTAAGGAGGTTTATCCAAAAAATCAATTTCTACAGATTCTTATAAAATTTTAATGACATATTAAATGCATTACTTTACATGTAGTGTTACAATTTTATTGAATTTTACCGTTCTGTTTTTAAGATATAAATTTATAAACTTGAGATTTTTACATGGAAACAGTAACAAAACGCGCAAAATGATTATATTTTAATTAATTAAAAAAACACGGTTCTACAAATTTTTTATAAAAACTAATATATTTTAAACTGTAATATAATACAACTTTTACAACAATATTTAATTAATTTACCTTACCGTTGTTAAGAAAATGTTATTCAAACTTAGTAATTCTTCACTTTTTTGAAATAATCAGGAAGAAAAAATTTTAGAAGCTTGAAATTTTCAACGGAAATATTTTTTTCAATAAAATTCGTTTGTGTAATGATTTTAACTGCAAAATACTATTCAGAAACCAAATTATAAGAAGAAATGAAAATAAAAAAATATTGACTATGATGGTCCAATGGAATGAGAACCGCTTGAGGGTATAAACGTCCTTAAAATGTGAAATATAATGTAAAAATTGAAAACAAAAATATCATCTAGTGACAAACTTCAGGTGTGGACAGAATGATTAAGAAAATTTGACTTACATAATTTGATAAACAAATAAAAAACTTAATTTGTCATAAATTCCAGATTAGAATTTTGGTCGGTTATATTCTCGTTCGGATTACTGTTTTCCAAGTAATATTACTTCTTCGCAACTCTAGAAGAGATTGATTAAAATGAATTGAAATGGTTACGAAAAAAGCCAAAAACGATATTGCTTCGAATATAAAGCGGTATTAATTCATAGAACATATTGTGAGGACTTTAAAATTTAATCCTCACAAAACGAAAATTTCCAAGTTAAACGAAAAATTTTTCGTTTGACGGGAAAAATCAATATTCTCAGTGCGGTAGAAGGGGAACACGCGACGAGAAAAGTTCCTATTGGTTCGAGCTCAACATTTCGCGGAATCTGCCCTTGACGCGATACGCGATTTCATTGGTTCGAGCTCAGCACGCCAAAGTGCACAAAGGAACGTCGTTTGCAGCCAGCACCGAGCATTTTTCTTACAGCCGTCCGACTGTTAACATCGTGAAAGTTTTACTCTCTCGAAAACGAAGATTCAACGTGGAATAATCGCAACGAAGCTGAGATTATTTAGTTCTTTTCAGGACTAAAATGATCTACTAAACGAAGATTACAACGAAAGTCGAAATTACCCAGTTCTTTTCAGGACTATCAGTAATCTAAATTCAAACATTTCGTCAATTAAAGATATTCGAAGTTATACTGTCCTTTTCAGGATTGTGATAACTAAAATAACTATTGTTTTCCAATCTTTTAATTGTACTGTACGTGTTAAATTTAATTAATTTCTTTAGTGTTTTAAACGGGTTTTATCCTAATTGTGTTTCGGCAAAAGGTTTTAACTAGAGTCGAGGGGTTTAACCCCAAAACTTTAAATGAGTTTTACTCATGATAAAGATTTTATCTTTATCTCGTTTTACTTTTGCGTATTTGCGTTTCTTTCCGCGCTTTCGTTCTTTATATAAATTTTGTATGCTTTTATGCGTTTGATAATTTATCTTTTCAAGTTTTGTCGTCAAATTTCACGTTATTTTGTTTAATTTACGTTCGTTATTATTGCGTATCGTTTTATTTATTTATTTTTAGTTCTCGTCAATTATATCTTGATTATAATTTTGTCCTTTATTAATTAACGACCGGAAAACGTTATTTGTATTTTTATATTCAGTTTAATTACTCATTATTTTATTAAATGTTCTTTAAGAATTTCCAACTTTAATTATTGCTTGTTATTTTTTTTACGAAACCTGATCCGACGAGCTAATTCGCTCCGTATTGTAATTTAAGAACGTTACAATATTTCTAAATATTTTAATCCGTTTTAATTCCGTTTCATTAAAATGAATTAAACTCTTACCAATTTTTTCGTTCTAAACAAAATTCAATTGATTTTACTTTTTTTTAGAGATAAGACAGGATTAAATAAAATTTTATTTATTAAATTAATTTGTTTATTATTAAATGAGAAAGACGACCTTTTTACCTAACAATTTTAAACAGTCCGCAAACGTGTAGCGTTGTAACAGCATACATTGCTTCACAACCAAACATAGTTGTTACATTATATAGGGATGTAATAGAGCCGTGGATTAAAACCCAAACTCGGTATTTTGTTTCATCTATTGGATATTTGGCTGCGTACACTGTGCGTGTTGGTCGAGTTTCATTTAAAGGAAAAAATTTGTCAAGAACATCTGGTGCCACTCCCATTAATATAAATATAATAACAGATACATAAATATTTGCTGAAAATAAATATTAACATCATGTAATATATAAATAACAACATTTAGGTTTTAAAACTTACAGGAAAGTAAAAAAGAAAATTCAATTTCATCTCATGCTAGTGTCCGTAAAATGTAAGAATTGGAAAAATATGTATAGAAATGGATTAAAAAGGGATAAAGTGGGGAAAAGTTGTGTTAAATTTTCGGGATTCAATAAAATCGAAGATGTATAGAAATTATATTCATAGATTAATTTAGGATAGATTTGGAAAGAAGAACTGTGTATAAAATGAACAGACTCTTTTTTATTGAATAAAAGGAATAGAAAATGACGGAAAAGGAAAAAATGTAGACTAATTTAGAATACGATTATCATAAAAAAACTAAGATTAAAAGGAATTAACTACTTTGTAAATTGAGAAAAAATGGAAATTGGGTAGAGTTGGATTAAATTTAAATTCATACAGGATAGTTTTACATAGAACAATTAAAATAAACAAGGATTGACTATAACTTATTAATTAAAATGAATAGAAAAAAATTGAAATGGATAAAGTAAGAATAAGTTTTGATAAATAATAGGGATTAAAGAAGATAAAAAAATTTTAAGAAAAATGGATAGAAATTAATTAGGCTTAAATTAAATTACAATATGTTAAAATCTGTAATTAAAAGGGATATATCTACTTGTAGATTAAGAAAGATTGAAATGAGGTAAAGTCTGAATTGCTTTGGATGAATAGCGGATACTTCTAGATAGAAAAGAATTGAAATAAGATAAAGTAGGAATAGGTCTGGGTAAATAATACTGATTAAAAAGGACTGAGGTTAATAGAAGATACTTTAGGATAAAAAAAACTGAGATTTAAAAGGATAGACTGCTTTGTTGATTGAAATGGATAGAAAAAGATTGAAATTTAATAAAGTAGGATGTTTTAGTTGATTTCAGGGATTAAAAAAGATTAAGTTTCTAATTGATAAAACATATTTTTCTTGAGGTAGTTCTTTTTACCCCAATATTTTGTGTTAAATTTCAATAAAAACAGTTGAAAATCTTTGTTTTATTACTGGCATATAGCAAGGTTAAGAATCTTCCGTAATTTGCAGTTGTTTGTAATTTTTTACGCTCAACCCCAGACGTCCAAAAGTTCCAGTCATTTTGGATTTGTTTCACAAGAATCCGCAACTATAATTTCGAATTAACGAGGAAAAAAACTAAAACACTTGATTTAAGAAAAAAGTTATCTAACTATTAAAATAAATCTATTAAAATAATAACCATTTCAGTTAAATAATTAAAATTACTATTCAATTACCTATTTAATTTCACGCATTGTTTAAACAATTACCTTGTTTTGTTTGAGAGTAAAGATTATAACTTGACAGTAGCACATAATAACAAGAAATATAGCTGGAAGACACTCCCACATTTGATCCGCATCACCCATAACCGAAAACAGAAAATAAAACTAAAAAAATGAGTAGTTAAAAAAAAGAGGTAAAATTTGTTTAAAATTGTTACGACAAAACATTACTCACCTGTGGAACTATTGCAGATGTAAGAGATAAATAAGTTAAAAATCGAATAAAATTTTTTGAATTTGTTTGATAAACCCATTGTCCTATCAAGCAGAGACCGACTTTGTTAATTTTGAAATATCTACTTTCAAATGCATCCATTGTAGAGAAACATTAATCGAGAATAAGAGTTTACAGTTTGAAACATTTTCGATTAAAAACAGAACCAATAATTACGGAAGAATTATCTTATAGTACATTTTCGCTGCTCGAGCATATTAAATGAGCTTCAAGTAAAATTCCTAGAAAATTCTACCAATACTGAGTAATAACTTCTTTTGCATGAATAAAAAACTGAATGTTTCTCTTATTAAGTATACGGGAAACGGAAACTTCTACCCTTACAATATCAAATATACTTGTTTCCTGCATAATTATTAGTTTTTCAATTCCTGGAAAAATAATTTTTTTTTATTTGTATTTTTTTCTAAAACACGCACAGAATTATACTTTTCTGAGGTACGGAAAATTGTATAAGTTTTATCTTCATTATACTATATGATTCTAAAGTTGTAAAAAAATTTATTCTGCTTTTATGACTGCTCTATCAAATATTTTGACGTTTAATCAATCATCATTGTAAGCAGTTGAAGATACTAGATTACTAGATATCATTCTTTAGTTTTATTAAATTGCACATTTTCGAGAATTTTCGATTCTTTCATTTTCATCATGCCTGAAACTTTTGGTCTCTTTGAAAAATAAATTAAATTACCTAACCAAGCTAAATACTTAAAAAACTTAACCGAACAAAATTCTAATCGAGAATTTATAAGAATTTATGTTTTGTATTTATTTATCAAATCAAGTCAAATTTTCTCAATCAATGTACGAAAATAGAATCTCTAGCGTCATTCATATTAGTAATTATTTGAATTTCAATGTTTTAAAACTATAAATTTTTGCAAATTCAAATAATGAAAATGACGAAATGGAAAAATATTTCTGGAATAATGACGAAAATAATTGACAGTTGAAAACAAAATTCGAAAAAAGGCTACATAATTTTACATAATTGATAATAGTTTAAAAAAATAAATATTAAATTTAAACAAAATAGTTAAAAATTTATAGGAATAACAGTTGCACATAATTGCAAATTAACTGGATTGAAAATCAAAAAAAAAATAATTGAAATTGAAGAAAATAATAAAAAATTGAGGAAATAAATTGAAAATTTAAGAATTAAATTGAGGGGCTGGATGCAATAAAGGGATATAGAAAATTTTTAAGTCCCCTATTTCTGCCGGAGACTCGCTGTACGCGGGGCCAACGAAAGTCTCGCGTATCCCCTTATTGCATCCAGCCCCTCAATTAAAATTTGAAAAAATAATTGATAGTTGTAAAAAAAATTACAAAATGACCAAAATAATTGACAATTGAAAACAAAATTCAAAAAATGGCTAGTTTAATACACAACCGAATTAATTTAAAAAATCAAAGAATAATTATACAATTTTAAGATAATAATTAAAAATTGAAAAAATTGTAGAAAATAATTGAAAATTGCGGAAAATAATTAATAATTAAAGGAAATAGTCGAAAAATTAAAGAAAGCAATAAAAAATTAAAGAATAATATATGTATATAGAAACCACAATTCAAAACTGAAGAATGGAAATGAAAATTAAAAAATGGAATTAAAAATTAAAGAAAATAATTCAAAAATTGTATTTAAAATTAAAGAAACTTAATGATAATCGAAAAAACTAAAATAAAAAAGGGATAATTTTTTAATATTAAAGAAAATAATTGAAAATTGAAAAGTGAAATTTAAATTTGAAGAAAATAACTGAGAATTGAAGAGAATAGTTCTAGAATTGAATAATTGAATTGAAATATTAAAACAACTTTTATGAGTAAAAAAATAATTGAAAAAATCCGAGAAATATTTAATATTGAGGAATTAATTGAAAATCGATAAAAATAATTGAAAATTAAAGAACATTTTTGAGAATTGAAGAAAGTAATTAAAAAGTAAAGAAATAAATGGGAGATTAAATAATTGAATGGAAATTTCAAGAAAATAATTGACAATTAAAAGAAAAATTACAATATGACGAAAATATTTAAATATCGACGAAAATAATTCAATATTGTCCAAAATAATTAACTATTGAAAAAAATAATTGACTATTGAAAAAAAATTCGAAAAATGGTGAGAATAATCGGCATTTGAATAAAAAAAGTTTTTAAATTGATGATTAATCATAAAATTGAAAGAGAAAAATAAATTTTTAATTGAAAACTAATGAAAATAATGGAAACATTTTTAAAAAATAATTGGAAATTAAAGAAATCAATTGGAAATTGAAGAATTGTATTAAAATTTCAAGAAAATATTTGAGAATTGACAAAATGCGAAAATTATTCAATTTTTAATAAAATAATTGAACAACGAAGAATGTAATTTAAAATTAAAGAAAACAATTAGAAATTAAATAAATACATAAATGAAAGATTAATCTTTAATTTTTAATCATTTTTAACTATTTAATTCAATTTTCAATTATTTATATTATTTGTTTATTATTTTCAATTACTTATGTTCTTTTGTATAATTTCAACAACAAAAAAATTTCTAATTACTTCTCTTAAATTAAAAATTATTCTTCTCAATTTTAAATTATGTTTATCTTTTTTCACCTGTTTTCTCTAATTTTTAATTATTTCTTTTTTTTTAAAGAACCTCAAAAGTTTCAGGCAATTTTTTCAATTATTTTCTTTCATTTTAAATTATTTATATTATTTCTTCTCAATTTTCATAAGTTATTCATCATTTTCTGAATTAATTTTCTAAATTTTTAATTATTTATCTCAATTACAACCATTTTTTTAAATTTTCAACTATTTTCTCCAATTTTTTATTATTCTAATTCTTTTCAATTTATTTCTGAGAAATTAAACATTTAAATTATTAAATGTAAAATTATTTTTTACGATTTTTAAGTATGTTTCTCAAATTACAATTATTTTCTTCATTTTTTAATTATTTTCATTTGTTTTCATAATTCCCAAAAAATGTTATTAATTATCTTAAATTTCAATTATTTTTAGATTTCTTCAATTCTTTTTTTCAATTTTTAACTATTCATAATATTTTCAATTGATTGCTCAGATTTTCAATTATTTTTCTCAAATTTCAATTAATATTTTTCAATTAAAAAAAAATTTTGCAGTTCTTTTAAATTAAATTTTCAATTTCAATTTCAATTTTAGCTTTTTTCAATTCTTTTCTTCAATTTTTAACAATTCATAATATTTCTATGATTGCTCAGATTTTCAACTATTTTTCTCAAATTTCAATTAATATTTTTCTATTTAAAAAAAATTCTACATTTTTTTTTATTTATTAATTTCAACTTATCATTGTTTTTATCATAATTCAATTGTATTCTTTAAGTTTCAAATTTTAAAATAATTTTTCAATTATATTCTCCAATTTTGAATTATTTGAATTACTTTTTTATTATTTTCTTCAATTTTCATTTACTTACGTTCTTTTTCATAATTTCCAAAAAGTTTTTAATTATTAAAAGGTGGTGAAAATAATTGCAAAAAGATCAAAAGAAAATGAAACTTGAAATAATAATTGAAAAATGAGATAAATAATTAAAAATTTAGAAACTTAATTGAGAAGTAGTAAAAATAATTAACAATTGAAAACATTTATTGCACAATGATAACAATAATTATTGAAAATTAAAGAAAATGATTAAAATTTGATAAAAATGTTTTAAAATCTAGGAAATTAATTGAAGAATAATGAATTTAATAAAAAAAACTCGATAAAATATTTGCAAAGTAATAAAAATAATTAAAAATTTAAGAGGAAAATAGTTGAAAAAATTATAGAATATATATTCGAGATAAACAATACTACTTGAAAAATGATAAAAATTAAAGGTAATTATGGAAATTTAAGAAAAAAATTGAGAAAATTACAGAATTTATTTTTTGTAAAAGAAAATTACAGAATTTATTTTTTGTAAAAGAAAATAATTGAAAATCGAAGAACATCATTTAAATACTTAAAAAATACAACTTAAATTTAAAAACAATAAATAAAAATTTATTAAAAATTGAAGAAGCATAAAACAGGTTTTTTAAATTTGAAAAATATTTGGAAAATGATGAAAATAGTGAAACTGATAATTAAATTAACAAATTTTATTCACCTTACAAATTGACATTATTAATTTCATATTGAAGAAATTAATTGCAATTTAAAGAAAAAAATTACAATTTCAGAAACAAACATCACATTTTGTAAAAATAATTAAAAAACGAAGAAAGAAATTGAAAATTAATTAATAAATAATTAAACTAATTTGAAATTGCCCTTGTTTTCTCGTAAATACCGTTTATTTCGCTTTCTGCCTAAACCAAGTTAGTCAACACTAATGAAATATTAAAAATTACATCTTAAAAGAAATTTGAATATTTTAAATTTTAATTTTACTCAACAACAATTTTGTAATTATTTACAAAAATATTAACTTTTTACCTATTTGTTTCTTATCTGTTATTAAGTTTAAAATAAAAATATTTAATTAATTTAATTTATTTTAATTGATTTTTAAGTTTAATTATTTTCATTAATATTTTAAATAATAAATTCTTTTAAAAAACTTGTAATATCATATTTGAATTAAATTTTATTTAAAGATTTATTAAGTTATTTAAATTTAATTTTATTTAAATATTTGATATTTTACTAAAATATTTATTTTTTAATTATTTGTTTCTTATGTAAATTTAATCTTGTACTAAATACTCTCATTTTAACATCGTTCTTCTATTTCACGTAGAAAATTGAGGTGAATAGACGGAGATTCAAATGGATAAAATTAGGAATGATTTAGAGAAAGTTTCTAACGTTTTTCATCCAATCTAATGTCAATTTTGAACTTCTACGTTTTAATTGTTTTGAAAAGAATTCATCTGGATGCATTTCTATTCTTTTTAATTCCTGAAAAAAATCGTATGTACATTAATTCCAATACGAGAGTTAGAAGTGAAATTAATTTAATACCGTTTTATTCCTAAAAAATATGGAGACAATTGAATTCCGTTTAAAACATACAAATTGGTAACAGTTTAATTCATTTTAATTAAACGAAATTAAAACGGATTAAAATGTTTGAAAATATGATGAATATTAATAACGCTTTCTATTCCAAACAATGCCATTTTTAAACTTTTTCATATTCATTTTAATCAACCTCTTCTGGCCGGAAAACGAAAAGGAAAGGAAACCTAAATTTTAAAGGGCCCCGGGGCACTGCCCCACTTTGCCCCTTAATAGTTACGCCACTGAAGTGGGAAAAAGTTGTGTTAAATTTTCGGGATTCAATAAAATCGAAAATGTATAAAAATTATATTCATAGATTAATTTAGGATAGATTTGGAAAAAAGAACTGAGTATAGAAAGGACAGACTTTTTTGTTGATTAAAAGGAATAGAAAATGGCGGAAATGAATTCAGTTATAGTTTTTAATAAAGTTCTAGGTATTCAGAAATATAGATGGATAGAAAGAGTAATTGAAATATATTTACGTAAATTAACAGTGGATAGATTTGTATAGAAAAATTGAGATTAAGAAGTCGACTTTTTGTCGATTGGAAATAAAAGAATTGAAATGAATAGAGTTGTTACAGGATTAGATATAAATATACAAGTTTTTAAAATTAAGATCTTTTCGTGGATTGAATGAAGGATAATTATAAATTGTCGTTGATTAATTAACAAAAAATTATGGTAATAAAAATTAAGATTAATATGGATTAACTGCTTTGAAGATTAAAATAAACAGAAAAAAAATAAAGTGTATTAATAGAAAAGGTAAACTACTTGGTAAGTTAACAAAAATTAAAATGGGGTAAAGTTGGATTAAATCTAAATTTATAAAGGATAGTTTTACATAGAACAATTAAAATAAAAAACGATAGACTGCCTTAACTGATTAAAATCAATAGAAAAAAATTGAAACCGACAAAACAAGAATAAGTTTTGATCAATAATAGGGATTAAAGGAGATAACAAATTTTAAGAAAAATGGATAGAAATTAATTAGGCTTAAATTAAATTAGAATACATGTTAAACTCTGTAATTAAAAGGGATATATCTACTTGTAGATTAAGAAAGATTGAAATGAGGTAAAGTCTAAATTGATTTGGATGAATAGCGGATACTTCTGGATAGAAAAGAATTGAAATAAGATAAAGTAGGAATAGGTCTGGATAAATAATACTGATTAAAAAGGACTGAGGTTAATAAAAGATACTTTAAAATAAAGAAAACTGAAATTTGAAACGATAGAATGCTTTGTTGATTGAAATGGATAGAATTGGATAGAAAAACAAACATTCATGCCACGGCAAGAGGAGGTTGATTAAAATGAATAAAAATGGTTCCGAATGTCGTGGTATTCCTAACACTTTCGATCCAATCTAATGTCGATTTTGAAAAAAAGAATGATATTAATAAAGGATACTTCTGGATAGAAAAAAATTGAAATTAGAAAAAGTAGAAATAGGTCTGGATACATAATAGTGATTAATAGGACTGAGGTTAATAGAAGATACTTTTGGATAAAAAAAACTGAGATTTGAAAGGATAGAATGCTTTTTTGATTAAAATTAAGTAGATAGAAAAAGATTAAAATAAAATAAATTAGGAATAGTTCTGGATAAATATTATTGATTAAAAAGGACTGAGGTTAATAGAAGATACTTTTGGATAAAAAGAAACTAAGATTTAAAAGGATGGATTGCTTTGTTAATTAAAATGGATAGAAAAAGATTGAAATAAGATAAACTAGGAATAGGTCTGTATAAATATTAATGATTAAAAAGGACTGAGGTTAATAGAAGATACTTTTGGATAAAAAAAGACTGAGATTTAAAAGGATAGAATGCTTTTCTGATTAAAATGGATAGAAAAAGATTAAAATAAAATAAATTAGGAATAGTTCTGGATAAATATTAGTGATTAAAAAGGACTGAGGTTAATAGAAGAAACTTTTGGATTTAAAAAACCTAAGTTTTAAAAGGATAGATTGCTTTGTGGATTGAAATGGATAGAAAAAGATTGAAATAAGATGAAGTAGGAATAGGACTGGATAAATAATAGATAGTGATTAAAAAGGACTGAGGTTAATAGAAGATACTTTTGGATAAAAAAAACTGAGATTTAAAAGGATAGAACGCTTTTTTGATTAAAATGGATAGAAAAAAATTGAAATAAAATAAATTAGGAATAGTTCTGGATAAATATTAGTGATTAAAAAGGACTGAGGTTAATAGAAGATACTTTTGGATAAAAAGAAACTAAGATTTAAAAGGATGGATTGCTTTGTTAATTAAAATGGATAGAAAAAGATTGAAATAAGATAAACTAGGAATAGGTCTGTATAAATATTAATGATTAAAAAGGACTGAGGTTAATAGAAGATACTTTTGGATAAAAAAAGACTGAGATTTAAAAGGATAGATTGCTTTGTTGATTAAAATGAATACAAAAAGATTGAAATAAGATAAACTAGGAATAGGTCTGTATAAATATTAATGATTAAAAAGAACTGAGGTTAATAGAAGATACTTTTGGATAAAAAGAAACTAAGATTTAAAAGGATGGATTGCTTTGTTAATTAAAATGGATAGAAAAAGATTGAAATAAGATAAACTAGGAATGGGTCTGTATAAATATTAATGATTAAAAAGGACTGAGGTTAATAGAAGATACTTTTGGATAAAAAAAGACTGAGATTTAAAAGGATAGATTGCTTTGTTGATTAAAATGAATACAAAAAGATTGAAATAAAATAAATTAGGAATAGTTCTGGATAAATATTAGTGATTAATAAGAACTTAGGTTGATAGAAAGTACTGTTGGATTTAAAAAAAATTGCGATTTAAAAGGATAAACTGCTTTGTTAATTGAAATGGATAGAAAAAGATTGAAATAGAATAAATTAGGAATAGTTCTGGATAAATATTAGTGATTAATAAGGACGAAGGTTATAATAGAAGATACTGTTGGTTTAAAAAAAAACTAATTTTTTAAAAGATAGATTGCTTTGTTGATTGAAATGGATAGAAAAAGATTGAAATAAGATGAAGTAGGAATTGGCCTGGATAAATAATAGATAGTGATTAAAAAGGACTGAGGTTAATAGAAGATACTTTTGGATAAAAAGAAACTAAGATTTAAAAGGATGGATTGCTTTGTTAATTAAAATGGATAGAAAAAGATTGAAATAAGATAAACTAGGAATAGGTCTGTATAAATATTAATGATTAAAAAGGACTGAGGTTAATAGAAGATACTTTTGGATAAAAAAAGACTGAGATTTAAAAGGATAGATTGCTTTGTTGATTAAAATGAATACAAAAAGATTGAAATAAGATAAACTAGGAATAGGTCTGTATAAATATTAATGATTAAAAAGAACTGAGGTTAATAGATGATACTTTTGGATAAAAAAAGACTAAGATTTAAAAGGATAGATTGCTTTGTTGATTAAAATGAATACAAAAAGATTGAAATAAAATAAATTAGGAATAGTTCTGGATAAATATTAGTGATTAATAAGAACTTAGGTTGATAGAAAGTACTGTTGGATTTAAAAAAAATTGCGATTTAAAAGGATAAACTGCTTTGTTAATTGAAATGGATAGAAAAAGATTGAAATAGAATAAAGTATAGGAATAGGTTACAAAAGATTTCAGGGATTAAAAAAGATTAAGTTTCTAATAAATAAAATTAGATCTGTACGTATTTTTTTTTTTTTTTTGAGGTGGTTCGTTTTACCCCAATATTTTGTGTAAAAATTTCAATAAAAACAGTTGAAAATCTTTGTTTTATTACTGGCATATAGCAAGGTTAAGAATCTTCCGTAATTTGCAGTTGTTTGTAATTTTTTACGCTCAACCCCAGACGTCCAAAAGTTCCAGTCATTTTGGATTTGTTTCACAAGAATCCGCAACTATAATTTCGAATTAACGAGGAAAAAAACTAAAACACTTGATTTAAGAAAAAAGCCATCTAACTATTAAAATAAATCTATCAAAATAATAACCATTTCAATTAAATAATTAAAATTATACTATTCAATTACCTATTTAATTAATAAAAATGAGTAATTTTTTAAACCGTTAACTTCGATAAATTGCAATTTCAAGCATTGTTTAAACAATTACCTTGTTTTGTTTGAGAGTAAAGATTATAACTTGACAGTAGCACACAATAACAAGAAACATTGCTGGAAGACACTCCCACATTTGATCCGCATCACCCATTACCAAAAACAGGTAATAAGACTAAAATAAAAAAAATGAGTAGTTTAAAAAAAAAGGTAAAATTTGTTTAAAATTGTTACGAGAAAACGTTACTTACCTGTGGAACTAATGCAGTTGTAAGAGATAAATAAGTTAAAAATCGAATAAAAATTTTTGTAGATGATTGATAGACCCATTGTCCAATCAAACAGAGACCAATTTTGTTAATTTTTAAATATCGACTTTCAAATACATCCATTGTGTCGAGAATAAAAAGAGTTTACAATTTGAAACATTGTCGGTTAAAAGCATAACCAATAATTACGGAAAAATTATCTTATAATACATTTTCGCTGCTGGATCATATTAAATGAGCTTATGTCCCTCCGGAAGTGCAAGTTCTAAGAAATTTTATTGATACTAAGTAATAACTTGTTTTGTACGAATTAAAAAATGAATATTTCTCTCTGGTACTACAGGAAACGGAAGAATAGAGATCCTTCTACCCTTACAATATCAAATATTTACTTCTTGCATAATTATTAGTTACGAAATTCCTGGAAAAATAATTTTCTTTTATTCGTATTTTTCTCTAAAAACACGCACAGAATTATACTTTTCTCAGGTACGAAACATTGTCTAAGTTTTATCTTCGTTTTACTGATTCTAAAGTTGCAACAATGTTTATTCTGCTTTTACGACTACTATATATAAAATATTTTGACGTTTAATCAATCATCATTCAAACAGGTGAAGATACTTAATATCATACTTTAGTTTTATTAAATTGCCTTTTTCGAGAATTTTCGATTTTTCATTTTTATGACTGAAACTTTTGGTCTGTTTGATAATTAAATTAAATTGCCCAACTAATCTAAATATCTAAAAAATACAATACTTGTGTGTGATACTATTTTGTTTATTTATTTAATTTACGCATTATTTAAATTAAAATTATAAAATCAACGCTCGAAAACAAATTCATTATATAATACAATAATACCAAATTTATAACGAAACTATTCTCTGCAATTAATTATTATTAAAACTATTACACGTTGATGTCTTCATAGAAATGTAGAATAATCCTCTGGTCATTAATTTATATCATGAGACGGAGAATTCATTATATTACAAAAATCGAAGAAAAATATTTCTAATGTACAATTAATAAAATTTGCGAGTTGATTATTATATATAATAATTTACAAGTTTAATTAATTTATTCATCCATTCATTCTGTCCACATCTGAAAATTGTCACCAGATGTTTTTTTCTTTTTAAATTTTAAATCATATTTCACCTTTTTTAAAATGTTTTTAAATTTTAAATTTATAGCAATTTTAATTTCTTTAAATTTCAGTTGATGTGAACCTGCATTGATTAAAAGTTCAATTAATTCACGTTTCAAAAGTACTAAATTTAAAGTAATTTGAAAATTTCTTCAATTTTTAATAATTCTTATCTATTATGATTTAAATTACTTAAACTACAATTTTGTACTATTTTTATCATTTTTCAATTATTTTCTGCAACTTCTAATTATTTTCAAACTGTTTCTCTAATTCTTAAATTTACTTTCTTCAAATTTCTTAAAATTTTGTTTAGTTTTTTCAATCACTTTTTTAATATTAATTATTTCTTCCTCGTCATTAAATCAATTCAATTATTTATTTCTAATTTTTATATTATTCGTCGCAAATTTAAATTAGGTTCTTTAATTTACCATTGTTTTTGTCATTTTGCAATTATTATTTTCAATTCTTAATCATTTTCATAATTTCTTAATTACTTTCCTGAACTTTCAAATATTTGAAATAATTATTTTGTTCAATTTTCATTTCTTTCTATTATTTAGCAATTATTTTCTCCATTTTTTAATATTTTTATTATTTTTTAACTAAGTTCAGAAATTTTCAGTTATCATCTCAAATTTAGATTATTGTAATTAATTTTCCATGTTTTAATCGATTTTTCAATTATTTTCTAATGCTGAAAAATAAATTCTACATTTTTTTTATTATTTTCTTAAATTTTTAATTATTTTAATTATTTTTCCACAATTTACAAAAATTGCATTTATTTATCTGAAATTTCATTTATTTTCAACAGTTTTCGATTATTTCTGCGATTTTTTTCTTATTCTCTTTAAAAAAAATTTTTAAATTTTGTAATTATTTTCTTTTTTTAAACACAGATTGTGTGTTTTTTTAAAATTATTTCTCTCAAATTTTATTTACTGTTTTCAATATATCATATTTAAATTAATTTCATCATATTTCAATTATTATTCACAATCTTAAATTATTTTCAGCATTTTTAATTATTTTTTTCAATTTTGAGTTAATTTTATAATTATTCAATTATTTTCTTTGATTGTTAATTATTATTCTTATTTTCTCAACTTATTTTCTAAAATTTTTTAAGTATTTTTCTAAAATTTCAATTATTTTCATCAATTTGAAATTTATATTTAATTCTTTAATTTCCAATTTATTTCTTCAATTACCTATTTTGAATTATTTTCTTTAATTCTCTAAAATTGTCTTTAAATTACAATTATTTTGACCGATTTTTAATTAATTCCTTAATATTAATTAATTTCCGCATTTTCTCAATTATCAATTATTTTATTTCAATACAAGATTCTTGAATTTCCAATTGATTTTAATTATTTCCGTCATATTGTACTTTTTCTTTTGATTATCAATTATTTTCTTGAAATTTTAAATTTATTTCTTCAATTTTTAATTATTTTTTCAATTCTGAAATATTTTCTTAAATCTTCAATTTTTTTTATCGATTTTTAATTAATTCATCAATATTCAATAATTCTCAGATTTTATCAATTATTTTTTTCACTCATAAAAAATTGTTTTTAAATTTTCAATTCAAGTATTCAATTCTAAGTTATTTTCTTTGTATTTAAATTCGACTTTTCAATTTTCAATAATTTTCCATAATTATTGGTTAGTTATCGAGTGCAATTCATAGAATTTGAATCTATTTTTCAACAAATAGGCACTTTTTGTTAAAAGCACGCAAATCAAAATAAAAAATACTTAGTTTTATTCTTTCTCAGATTTATTTTAACAAATTTATTTTGATAAATGATTTTTTTCGTCAGTGACAAAGTAGTACATTAAATTTCATTAATTATTTTAAACACAATGTGTAAAGTCGATTAAAACTTCTTGAACTGTTGTGGAATTGCTTGTAAAATTTTTAGATGGAAAATAATTGAGTGCGCCCTTTCGTCGAAAAATTTAAATTTAACAATCTTCTCTCTTCTAAAATTTCATTAACGCGTTGATGACAGAACAGTAAAGTAAGAAATAGACGATTTAAAAAGCTAAAAAATGAAAATTTTTTGTTACATGTGAAGGAAAATCTGATAAACTCCATTTACTGATGTGAGTTAATAAGAAAAAAAAATTTTTTAATAAAACAAAAATTCGTGTAGTGCTTTTTTGTATAAAAAAAATTAAGCGGTGAAAACAAAACTGTACTCTAGAGTAACAAAATGTATATTTATTATCCTAGGAGAATAAAATATTTCATTATTATCCAAAAGAATTAAAAATATACTTTATTGTATCAGGAGAATAAAAATTACTTTATTAACCTAGAAAAATTAAATGTATATTATTGCCCTGGAGAAATAAAATGTACATTTGTTGTCCTAGGAGAATAAAATATTTTATTACTATCCAAGGGAATTAAAAATATACTTTATTGTCTCAGGGAAATAAAAGTTTTTTTATTGACCAGGAAAATAAAATGGATATTAGTATCCTGGTGGAATAAGGCAAATTTTATTACTTTGGGAATAAAAAAAAAAAAAAAAAATTTTTAAATGATAATATTATACTCTAGAGAAATAAATATTTAAAGGGGCGGCGACTTGTGTGTGGTACGTCTGCAAATTCCATAGAGCGAAAAAATCGCTATGTGAAATTCCATATGGCAAAAATACAGACAAAAAATAACTATCTTAATAAAAATGTGGATAAATGAATTTACAATTCGGAGAAAAAGATTAAAATTTAAGAAACAAAAATCATATTTTGCAGAAATAATTGAAAAATGACGAAAAAAATTAAAAATTAATTAATTAATAAATAATAAAACTAATTTGATATTGAAGGAAATAATTAAAAATAAAAAACTGATATTTTAAAAAATTGAAGAAAATATTTAAAATTTGTAGAAATTGAATTTAAATGTAGGGGGAAAATTAAAACATAATGAAAATAATTATAGAAATTGAAGAAAATTTTTGAAAAATGATAAAAATAAATGAAAATTGTAGCAAATAATTGAAATCATAAAAGAAAAGAATTGTTAAAAATTAAAAACATTTTTAAATAAATTTTAATTTATTATTTTCAAGTGTGGATTAATTATATTTTTAATCAATGAAATTTCAAATTAATTGAAGTTCGAAGAATTATAATATATCATTTTAATTGTAGTCTTGTTATCTTGAATACATTCTGCAATTCTTTCAATTATTTTTTCATAAATTTTTATTTTTCTCTTTAATAAACAATTACTTTTATCAATTAAGTTTTTATTAAATTTATTTTCAATTACTTTTTATCTTTTTCAATTATTTTTTTATTAATTTTCTAATTTTTTTCATTTTTTATCTCAAATTACAGTTAGTTTTTCAATTTAAAATTATTTTCACCATTCTGCAATTATATTCTTTTATTACAAATATATGTTTCATTATTCTTCAATTAATTTCCTAGATTATAAAAGATTTTTCTCAAATTTTCGTAATTTTCTTCAATTTTTAATTTTTATTGTTCTCATTTGCAATCAATTTCTTTAATTTTTAATTATTTTTACTATTCCTCAATTAAATTCCTAAATTTTCAATTATTTAGGTATCTAATTTTTCAATTATTATTTTCAATTTGAATTTTCCTTTATCTTTTTGCAATTATTTTGTTCACCTTCTAATTATAGATATACTAATTATTTTTCAATTAATATCCTAATTTTCTATTTATTATCTTAATTATAAGTTAATGTATCCACTTTTTAATGTTTTAATTATTTTTCCATTATTTTTCTCAAATTTTAAATACTTTCGTCAATTTTTAATTATTATTTTTTTTAATTTGCAATAATATTCACAAATTTTATATTATTTTGAATATTTATGGATTAATTCCAAAAAGTTCAATTATTTATCTTAAATTTCCATTTCTATCATTTTACAATTACTTTTTGTTTTTTTCAATTAGTTTTTGATTAATTTAAAAAATTTTTTTTTATTATTTATCTCAAATTTTAGTTAATTTTTTAATTTCCTATTTCCAATAGAAAATGTTTTTAATTTCCTAGATTTTAAAATATTTTTCTCAAATTTTATTAATTTTTTTCAATTTTTAATTATTCTTCATTCCTTTAATTAAATCCCTAAATTTTTAATCATTTATCTCAAATTTCGATTATTTTCTTCAATAAATTTTCGATTATTTTTACAATGTTGCAATTATTTTTTTGATTTTGGAATTCTTGAAATCATTTTGTAATAAGGTACTTTCTTTTACTTCACAAATATTCTGAATTTTTCAAAATTATTTTTTTGAAATTACAATTAATATCTACAAATTTCAACAATTTTTATCATTTTTCAAAAATTTTCTTTAACGGTTCTGATTATTTTTTAATTTCCTCCCTAAATTTTAAATTCACAAATTTCCGCAAGTTTTATTTATTTTCCTTTATTTTTTCAAATTAAACCTTTTCTGTATAAATTATTCTTTCAATATCAAATTAGTTTTATTATTTTTTAATTCACTTTCAATTTCTTTCGTCATTTTTCAATTATTTTTACAAAATATGATTTTTGTCTTTTAAATTGTATTTTTTTGCTTCAACTTACAATTAATTTCTTCAATATCGAATTATTAATATCAATTTTTAATGTCAAACAATAGAAGGACATAACTCATCAAATTTATTAATTTAATTACTAGTTTTCATTATTTTTATCGTTTTCCAGAATTATTTTTCAAATACTTTTCTATATTAAAAAGCTTGATCCTCCATCAATATCTATTTAATTTTTGTTTACTGTTTTCATATTTTAGTTGTATTTTTCAAGTATTTAAATGATGTTCTTCGATTTTCAATCATCTTCTTTTATATAAAATATATTCAATATTCTGTAATTTTCTCAATTTTTTTCTTAAATTTCCATTATTAAATTTAATTTCCAATTATTTTTATCTTTTTTCAAGTAGTTTTGTTTATCTCAATTATATTCTGTATTTTTTACTATTTATTTACAAATTTTTATTGAATCCTTCAATTTTTAATTATTTCTATCATTTTTCAATTAGTGTTTGTAGTTTTTAATAAATTCTCTAATTTTTTTATTATTTATTTTAAATTCCAGTTATTTTTTCAATTCACTCTTAGTTTTATTATAAAAGAAAATTATTGCAGAATAATTTGCAATAATTTTCTTTTATTACAAATATATGTTGTAATTTTTTCAATTATTTTTCCTAAATAAAAATTATTTTCTTCAAATTTTATTATTTTTATTACTTTGCAAATATTTTCTCGATATAGTAATTATTTTCAATATTTTTCAATTAATTAATATTAAGAGTGCAGATGGCAAAAATGTACAAGTCGCCGCCCCTGAATATTTAAACATGAAAAACTTATAAGAATTGTAAAATTTTCAAGTATACTGACCATGGAGAACGTAACCATATCCATGGTAGCAATTTTTCCAATTGTTAATGTTGAAGGTTTTTGACTTCGGTGTATTATTGATATAATTAACTTTTGTGCAGAAACGGGTAAATTATACCATTCACCGTCACAGCTAATATTTATCCAACAAATTCATTTAAATCAATTTTTCTAATTTATATTGATTTTTTGTATTTAAAAAAAAAACAATTAATACTGTCTGGAAGGGTTTTAAATATTTTCTACTTAAATTTATATTTGTATTTTTTTATGTAAGATATATTACTTACGTTTCTTGTGAGACTTTCAAGCTACTATCCAATAAAATTTGTGCTGGTAATGTCAAACAAAAAAGATGAACCATACAAGCAGAGCAAAAACTGCAATATTGGAGTGTCTTGGACAAATTGCCTATCGAATTTAAAATCTGAAATAATTTACAATTTTTTTACGTAAAAAATATAATATAATATAGGCACAGTTTTGCATTGTAAAATATTTCAAAAGTAAGTTGCGCATTTACACGCAGATTTTACTGTACCTGAATTAGCAAACCACTTATTGCTACTACATTGAAAACCATTGACCAAAATAGAACCGGAGAGAAACAAGAATTGAGTATTTCTGAGTATCTGAAATTAAAATTAATTCACATTTTTTCTGATTAATTATTATTAATAAATAAAATTCAGAGGTAGAATTTTATTTTACAAAGTAAAGATTAAATATTCGAAACAATTTTATTTTATTTATAATCTCCATACCGAAGAGCTTGATTGTGCCACTTTACACAGAAAGCCAATTTTTTGCAACTCGAAAATTTTGACGTTCTTGCAAGTTTATCCTCTTGTGTCAATTTCATTGCGCTTTTTAACCGAGTACTATTAAATATTAAAATTAAACATATTATTAGGTGTTTTAAGAAAAAATGATTAGATATGATTTAAGAAAAATTCATTTGTTATTTGATTTGGATTTAAAAAGATTCAGTTCAATTATCTTGAATTTTTTCCAATTCATTTGAATCCATTTCGTTTCCAATTGTTCTTTTCATTTCAATTCGAAAGTTCAATCTTCGCAAAATCTTCTTTCAATTGTTTCGGTCTTTATATGGATAGAAAATTTGAGATAAAAGTGGATAAATTCAAGCAGAAAATAGAGGTGGATTGACGGAGATTCAAATGAATAAAATTAGGATTGATTTAGCAAAAGTTTCTATGATTTCTAACGTTTTTCATCCAATCTAATGTCATTTTTTAACTTCTACGTTTTAATTGACATTGAAAAGAATTTATCTGGACACATTTCTATTCTTTTTAATTCCTGATAAAAATAGTTCGTACATTAATTCCGATACGAGAGTTAGAAATGAAATCAATTTAATCCCGTTTATTCCTAAAAAATATGGAGCCAATTGAATTCCATTTAAAACATAAAAATTGGTAACAGTTTTATTCATTTTAATTAAACGGAATTAAAACGGATTAAAATGTTTGGAAATATGATGAGTATTATTATCGCTTTCTATTCAAATCAATGCCACTTTTCAACTTTTTCGTATTTATTTTAAGCAACCTCTTAAATTTCAATGATTGAAATAAAGCATTAAAAATTAGATGTCAAGTGGGAAAAGGGGATTCGAAAAGATTAAATAATTTGCGTTATCATTAAAATTATTAAATTTTTAAATCCATGTCAATGTTGGTCTTCTCGCTGGGTTAATACAAAGTCTATTCTTTTTAGCCTAAAAGATTAAAAATGATTCAAATGGATAAAGCCTGTGTACCATTACGCACAGCAGGAATCTAGCGTGTGAATTGGAAAAAATTAATTGATTAAATTAATTAGTTTATTATTAATCGGGGAGGGACCTATGTGACCTTTTTTACCTAACAATGTCAAACAATCCGCAAACGTGTAGAGTTGTAACTGCATACATTGTTTCGCAACCGAACATAATTGTTACATTATATAGGGCTGTAATAGAGCCATGGATTAAAATCCAAACTCGGTATTTTGTTTCATCTCAAGAAGACTAGAAACAGGAGTACAAACTCGGCTGCTTAAAATCGGGAGCAATGGTCCAAACCGTGGCAGTATGCATAGGCGTGCTACCCCGAGGCGCGGTCGTCTTCTGCGCATTCCCACCACCGATTTCACTGATGCATATTTTCATGCGACCAGAATTCATGTAGTTAAGCATATGGTGGGAATTGGTGGGGATGCGCAGAAAACTACCGCGCCTCGGGGTAGTACGCCCAAGCGTCCTGCCACAATTTGGACCATCAGTCCCACTCCATGTTGTGTCTCCTGTTTCTAGTCTTCTTGTTTCATCTATTGGAAATTTGACTGCGTAGACAAATCGTGTTGGTCGAGTTTCATTTAAAGGAAAAAATTTGTCAAGAACATCTGGTGCCACTCCCATTGATATAAACATAGTAACAAATACATAAATGTTTGCTGAAAATAAATATTAACATATAAAATATACATTTTAAAGCTTACGGAAAAATAAAAAAAAAATTTAATTCTACTTTATGAACAGAGTATAAGTATCCATAAATCTAAGTAATAGAAAAAAAAATATAGAAATGGATTAAAATAGGATAAAGTGGGAAAAAGTTTTGTTAAATTTTTGGGATTGAATGAAATGGAAAATGTAGAAATTATATTCATAGATTAATTTAGGATAGATTTGGAAAGAACTGAGTATAAAGAGGATAGATTCTTTTATTGATTAAAAGGAATAAAAAATGACGGAAATGAATTAAGATATAGTTTTTAATAAAGTTCTAGGCATTTAGAAAGATAGATGGATAGAAAAGTGTAATCGAAATATATTTACGTGAATTAACAGGGATAGATTTGGATAGAAAAACTGAGATTAGAAGTCGATGATTTGTCGATGGAAAAAAAAAAGAATTGAAATGAATAGAGTTGTTATAAGATTAGATATAAATATACAAGTTTTTAAAATTAAGATTTTTTGGTGGATTGAATAAAGGATAATTATAAATTCATGTTTGATTAATTGAGAAAAAATTATGCTAATAAAAATTAAGATTAAGAAGGATTAATTTCTTTGAAGATTGAAATAAAAAATGATTAGAAAATGATTAAAATGTATAGAAAAGGTAAATTAAGAAATGGTTTTGTTTTCATAAATTATGAGGATTTAAAAAATAACTATTACAGTGGACAGAATTAGATTGTCGTGGATAATTATTTCCTGGGGGATAGAAAGAAATTAGATGGATATATTTTAACTGTATTGTAAATAAAAAATTGAAAATGAATATAAAAGGATTAAAATGGGATATAATAGGAATAGATTTAGACACTGTTCTCTGATTAAAAAGTATAAAGACTATCAGAGGATACTATCATAAAGATTGAAAGAGATAAAATATGAATAGGTTTTTATAAATTAGGGATTAAAAAACATAGAAATTTTCTATGGAAAAAAAATTATATTGTCATAGATCAATTTAGAATACGATTGTCATAAAAAACTAAGATTAAAAGGGATTAACTACTTTGTATATTGAGAAAAATTAAAATGTGGTAAAGTTGGATTAAATTTAAATTAATATAGGATAGTTTTACATAGAACAATTAAAATAAAAGGGATAGACTGCCTGAATTGATTAAAATCAATAGACAAAAATTGAAACCGATAAAATAAGAATAAATTTTGAATAATAATAGGGATTAAAGAAGATAACAAATTTTTGTGGACAGAAAAAAGGATAGAAATTAAAAAAGGTTATCTACTTTTTAGATTGAGAAAGATAGAAATAAGGTAAAATCGAAAAAAATTTGGATTAATCGTGGATTGAATTGGATAGAAAAATAAATATTCATGCCACGGCAAGAGGAGGTTGATTAAAATGAATAAAAATGGTTCCAAATGTCGTGGTATTCCTAACGCTTTCAATCCAATCTAATGTAGATTTTGAAAAAAAGACTGAGATTAATAAGGGATACTTTTGGATAGAAAAATATTGAAATAAGATAAAAGTAGGGATAGACCTGGATAAATAATAGAAAGTGATTAAGAAGGACTGAGGTTAATAGAAGATACTTTTGGATAAAAAAAACTGAGATTTAAAAGGATAGAATGCTTTTCTGATTAAAATGGATAGAAAAAGATTAAAATAAAATAAATTAGGAATAGTTCTGGATAAATATTAGTGATTAAAAAGGACTGAGGTTAATAGAAGATACTTTTGGATTAAAAAAACCTAAGTTTTAAAAGGATAGATTGCTTTGTGGATTGAAATGGATAGAAAAAGATTGAAATAAGATGAAGTAGGAATAGGACTGGATAAATAATAGATAGTGATTAAAAAAGGACTGAGGTTAATAGAAGATACTTTTGGATAAAAAAAACTGAGATTTAAAAGGATAGAACGCTTTTTTGATTAAAATGGATAGAAAAAGATTAAAATAAAATAAATTAGGAATAGTTCTGGATAAATATTAGTAATTAAAAAGGACTAAGGTTAATAGAAGATACTTTTGGATAAAAAAACTGAGATTTAAAAGGATAGAATGCTTTTCTGATTAAAATGGATAGAAAAAGATTGAAATAAAATAAATTAGGAATAGTTCTGGATAAATATTAGTGATTAATAAGGATGAAGGTTATAATAGAAGATACTGTTGGTTAAAAAAAAAACTAAGTTTTCAAAAGATAGATTGCTTTGTTGATTGAAATGGATAGAAAAAGATTGAAATAAGATGAAGTAGGAATAGGCCTGGATAAATAATAGATAGTGATTAAAAAGGACTGAGGTTAATAGAAGATACTTTTAAATAAAAAAAACTGAGATTTAAAAGGATAGAACGCTTTTTTGATTAAAATGGATAGAAAAAAATTGAAATAAAATAAATTAGGAATAGTTCTGGATAAATATTAGTGATTAATAAGGACTGAGGTTATAATAGAAGATACTGTTGGTTTAAAATAAAAACTAAGTTTTCAAAAGATAGATTGCTTTGTTGATTGAAATGGATAGAAAAAGATTGAAATAAGATAAAGTAGGAATAAGCCTGGATAAATAATAGATAGTGATTAAAAAGGACTGAGGTTAATAGAAGATACTTTTGGATAAAAAAAATTGAGATTTAAAAGGATAGAACACTTTTTTGATTAAAATGGATAGAAAAAGATTGAAATAAAATAAATTAGGAATAGTTCTGGATAAATATTAGTGATTAATAAGGACTGAGGTTATAATAGAAGATACTGTTGGTTTAAAATAAAAACTAAGTTTTCAAAAGATAGATTGCTTTGTTGATTGAAATGGATAGAAAAAGATTGAAATAAGATAAAGTAGGAATAAGCCTGGATAAATAATAGATAGTGATTAAAAAGGACTGAGGTTAATAGAAGATACTTTTGGATAAAAAAAATTGAGATTTAAAAGGATAGAACGCTTTTTTGATTAAAATGGATAGAAAAAGATTGCAATAAAATAAATTAGGAATAGTTCTGGATAAATATTAGTGATTAATAAGGACTGAGGTTTTAATAGAAGATACTGTTGGTTTAAAAAAAAAATAAGTTTTAAAAAGATAGATTGCTTTGTTGTTTGAAATGGATAGAAAAAGATTGAAATAAAATAAATTAGGAATAGTTCTGGATAAATATTACTGATTAAAAAGGACTGAGGTTAATAGAAGATACTTTTGGAATACCAAAACTTAGATTTAAAAGGATAGATTGCCTTATTGATTGAAATTGATAGAAAAAGATTGAAATAAAATAAAGTAGGAATAGGTTATAAAAGTTTTCAGGGATTAAAAAGATTAAGTTTCTAATGGATAAAATTAGATGAGTACGTATTTTTCTTAAGGTGGTTTGTTTTACCCCAATATTTTGTATAAAATTTCAATAAAAAAAGTTGAAAATCTTTGTTTTATTACTGGTATATAGAAAGGTTAAGTATCTTCCGTGATTTCCAGATGTTTGTAATTTTTTACGCTCAACCCCAGACGTCCAAAAGTTCCAGTCATTTTGGATTTGTTTGACGATTATCCGCAACTATAATTTTGAATTATCGGGGAAAAAAAACTAAAATACTTGATTAAAAAAAAAAGCCAACTAACTATTAAAATCAATCTTTTAAAATAATAACAATTTCAATAAAATAATAATTAAAATTACTATTTAATTATCTATTCAATTAATTAAAATGCATAATTTATTGAATCGTTATCTTAAATAAAATGTAATTTCACGCAATGTTTAAACAATTACTTTGCTTTGTTTGATAGTAAAGGTTATAACTTGACAGTAGCACATAAGAACAAGAAACATTGCTGGAAGACACTCCCACATTTGATCCGCATCGCCCATTACCGAAAACAGATAATAAGACTAAATAAAAAAATGAGTAGTAGAAACAAAAGTAAAAATTTGTTTAAAATTGTTACAACAAAACGTTACCTGTGGAAAAATTGCAGTAGTAAGAGATAAAAAAGTTAAAAATCGAATAAAAATTTTCATAGATGATGATTGATAGACCCATTGTCCTATCAAACAGAGACCAATTTTGTTAATTTTCAAATATCGACTTTCAAATACATCCATTGTGTCGAGAATAAAAGGAGTTTACAATATGGAACATTGTCGGTTAAAAGCATAACCAATAATTACGGAGAAATTATCTTATAATACATTTTCGCTGCTGGATCATATTAAATGAGCTTATGCCCTTCCGGAAGTGCAAGTTCTAGGAAATTTTATTGATACTAAGTAATAACTTGTTTTGTACGAATTCAAAAATGAATATTTCTCTCAGTTACTACAGGAAACGGAAGAATAGAGATCCTTCCACCCTTACAATATCAAATATTTACTTCTTGCATAATTATTAGTTACGCAATTCCTGGAAAAATAATATTTTTTATTCGTATTTTTCTCTAAAACAAGCACAGAATTATACTTTTCTCAGGTACGAAACATTGTCTAAGTTTCATCTTCGTTTTACTGATTCTAAAGTTGCAACAAGGTTTATTCTGCTTTTGACTGCTCTATAAAATATTTTGACGTTTAATCAATCATCATTTAAACAGGTGAAGATACTAAATATCATTCTTTAGTTTTATTAAATTGCATGTTTTCGAGAATTTTTTATTTTTTCATTTTATGACTGAAACTTTTGGTCTGTTTGATAATTAAATTAAATTACCCAACTAATCTAAATATCTAAAAAATACAATGCTTGTGTGTGATACTATTTTGTTTATTCATTTAATTTACGCATTATTTAAATTAAAATTATAAAATCAACGCTCGAAAACAAATTCATTATATAACACAATAATACCAGGTTTATAACGAAACTATTCTCTGCAATTAATTATTATTAAAACTATTACACGTTGATGTCTTCATAGAAATGTAGAATAATTTCTATTCTTTACGAACAATCCTCTTGTCATTAATTTATATCAAGAGACGGAGAATTCATTATATTACAAAATACGTTCATTCAATCTCTATGGGATTAGAAAAAGACCCTGGTAAACATGCTGGTATAAACGCCCTGTGAATAATAAGAAGAATAATCTTAAATGCAACGAAACTAATGCATTGCAATAAATGAACGGGCCGTTAGAAGTGACAAGTAATAATAAGTAGAATTCTCTTTCGCGAGAATAAAAATCCCCATTATTAACATCATTTAATCACTTCTTAATTAAAAGTTTCATTCGACTTTTTTTTTCTTTTGTAATTTAATGTGAAAGCTAATTACAATTGTTTTCTTTTTCTTATTTTCCTTTTTATTAATATATATATTACAATGGTTCCCCTATACTCACAAAACTTGTCACTCTAATTATCAACTATTTACTACTTTATGATCGGTAAAAGTTTTACAAAAACATTTCCCTTCAAAAAGATGACGACAAATCGAAGAAAAATATTTCTAATGTACAATTAATATAACTATTACAATATTCGCAATACGAGTACAAATTTGCGAGTTGATTAATTCCGACACCTTTTTAAAGGGCAACTTTTCTTATGTCAGATTTACTGTTTGACGAAGAATTATTTATTAGAATAAAATATTCTCGTCACCTCATGCAAATTACAATCGTCGCTGACAATTAAGTTCTACTTAATCAGTGATAAATTAAACTTTGGATATGCTCTTCACGTCAAAGTTACACCGATCTATTCGGATTTCTCGGCAGTTTCTTTCCTATCGAAATAAATATTAATATTCTTAATGTAACAACGCTTAAAAAAAAATCGCTATTTCGACAAATTATCGACAATTTGGTGTGCAGCAAAAACAAGTTTCTCTTTCAGAAGAAAAAAAAAAAGAAAAATAATAATTATCACAATAATAAAAATAAATAAATAAAAACAATTTTTTAGAAAAAGACTAACTTTGACAGCATCGATAATCCCAAAATATTGATTAATTTCCAAAACGTCGATATTATTGTTTTTTTTTTTTTTGTTCATCAACGATTCGAGATTTTTTATCGATTTGTGCTAAGAGTAAACACTTTGCGCTAAATTATCAGAAAAGCCTAATCAACTTTTGTCCGTTGTTACGTCTGTTACGAACAATAATGAACACTTGAGTAGAAATCTTACACGCTTCTTAATTCATAAACGCTTCTTACAAAATTTTTTAACATTAATTCGCAACGAACACACAGAGGTTTGGTAGTATCTTGAACCGACTTTCATTCAGTCCCCCGTACACACAACATCAATAATAATAATTAAACTCAAAATCTCAAAGGCGATGCGAATTCCAATGATTATTATTAAATATTGTTATTATTATTATTATTATTAGTATTATTATTATAATATTATTATTATTATTATTTAGATTATTACTAAATACATCCAACTTTCTTCTTTTGAAATCTTTTCTCACTTAAATTCATTTCTTTCTTTGTTCCTGATTCTTTGCATTAAACAATAAAAATATGAAAATTTATAAATAACACAATTTTGATAATGAAAATTAAATTTTTGAATCTGACACTAGAGAGTGAAGATTTAACAGATTTTGTCTTTAAAATTAAAAGCGTTTTATTTCAATACGGTCAAGTTTAAAAAATTCGAAAAAAGGTGAAATTAAAAAATACTTAAACAAAAGAATGTTTAAATTAGAAAATTGACAATTTAAAAAATAAAAAAAAAATAAAAGAACATTTAAATTACAATGTTGTCAGTTTAAAAAAAAAATCTTCAATTTGCCAAAAATTAAGTCGAAAGATTTCAAAAAATGTTTTAATCCGAATGCCTTAAATTTGTTCAGTGAAATACAAAAGCGCCTTTAATTAAGCAACATTTGTACACGATTAAAATACAAATATTCAGAATTGAAAGCTTTATCGAACATGGCAATGCTCTTTTTTATAAATGAGCTTTTAGATCTTCATTTGGTAATTCGCATCTCCACTAAATTGTCATCTACATTCGACACTGAGATTATTATTACAGAGTTATTATACTTTATATTAACTAATTGATTTGGGAGCCGTGGTGTTCTCTTGGGGAAAAAAACGAAAATTTTCAATCACACTTTAATTTCCAATAATCATTACCCTTGAAACATGAATTTTTTAACTAATTTTCTTTGAAAAGCAAAAAAAAAAAAAAAAAAAGAGGAATACAACTGTAAAATTTAACTTAATTTTAAAAATAAACTATTGAAATCAACTGAAAACAGCTGAATCGATTTTCTTTGAAAATAAATTGTGAAACAAATTTTCATTAAATTAAAATTTGAAATTAAATTTCATTAAAATTAATGAAAAAGATTTTGTTTGAAAGTACTAAACAGAATTTTGTTTTTCTAGAATTCGTGTTTGAATCGCTAAAAGCTAAAACTAAACCCTAAGTTTAATCAGTACAGGGCTATGTCTACTGTCATTTATAACAAAAATAAGCAGCTTTTGAATCCTCGTCTTTTATCTATCAGTGCTTTGAATTATGTGAGTATGTGGATAAAAGTGATTGCTTAGAAAATTCAAGAAATTTGAACTATATGGTGCACGTCAAGATACAGTTCCGCATTAATTTAATCAAAAGCCGTGCTTAAATCAAAGAACACTATCAATAATATAATACAAGTATACAAGAGGGTAGATTTCAGCACGGCATTAATTAAATTTGAATTTAAAAGAAAAGAAAAAACTGCTGCTCTATTAGGATTTGAAAATTCAATTGTTTTCTGTTTTATCAGGAATAAAAAAAATTAAATCATCTTATTTCTCAATGTCTCTTATTTTCAATAACTATTCATTTTTATTAAAAAAGAATGTGAAAGCTTGTACAATGTTAATTTTGCAAACATGGGAAATTAACATTTTATGTACATTTCCAGTATTTGATTACTTTAATATCAACGATAAATAATATATTAATATATTTCAGGTGCAGAAGATATATTTACATAAAGAGGGAAAATTGAAGATTTAAAATTACGAGGAAATTTTGCTTTTCCATTAAAA
Organism: Ganaspis brasiliensis; assembly: GCA_037103525.1. NCBI lineage: Eukaryota > Metazoa > Arthropoda > Insecta > Hymenoptera > Figitidae > Ganaspis > Ganaspis brasiliensis. The sequence goes on from JAZKLR010000082.1 coordinate 1,428,592, forward strand.
AAAAAAGGGTATAACAATATCTTTTTCTTTCTCAAGAAAAAGAAAGCTGAATAAAGTTCATTAAAGATGTTTAAAAAAAATTGATAATCATAATTTCACTAAAAAACAACTCAGTCCAACACATTTTAATCAGATCAAATTAAACATCAATTTTAATCACAATAACTAATCTTATTAAAATTAAATTTTAATTCGACAAAAATTAAAACAAGCATCATTTCATTAAAAAGGTAATATAGTTATAAAAAATCAATTAAACAAATAATCACTTCTCTCCAATCAAATAGAAAATAGAAACAAATAATTACTTTTCTCTATTTGTTAACTAAAATAGAAAATAGAAACAGTCAAAAGAAATTCTAAAACTAAGAGAAAAACGTTAAGTACCTGCCTAAAAAAAAAAAAGAAAAAAAAAGAAGAAAAAATTAAATTCAACATCAACAAGTGTAAGATTTCAATAAATATTAAACTTAATATACTATAATAGAAAAAAAAACTCCATGTTTTTAAAATATAATCTAAATTAATAAAAATAATTTCAAGAAAAGAGAGTAACATTAATAAATAAGATGAGTTGTTTTTTTCTTTGGTTAAAAAAACCGTCAGATAGGAATTTTCAAACCCTAATCAGAAATTCGACTAAATCTGATGTTTAGAGAACTTCACTTTTCTTGTGGCCTGTTTATGGATTATGGTTGTTCGTCATTGGGAGGCCACTGACCCGAGTGATTCCAGTCCCAGTCTTTGCCTTTGGGACGAAATTTACTGGTACTGCTGTTGCCATTATTATGCCAATCGCGATGAAAAAATTTTTTCTTAAAATGATGTCTCTCAGGATCGGGTTGTCGTTGATATTTCAGTGGAACTGAAGGTCCATTCATACTGCCGCCGTTAACGGAATTCGGCCGATGAGGACTGTGAGGAGACGGAGTTCGTGGAGGACCGAGAGCTTCATCTGGAGAAGGCACCACAGGTGGTGGTCCTAAAACCGCACTATCAGAACCCAATCCACTGTCCGGACTGGTATTAACACCCTCTGTAGATCTTCTTCTTTTATCCAATTCGGTCGAGGCAAATGCAACAAGACGATCAAATCCAGAGCTTATTCGATCCTGCCAATCCGTTTCTCCATCTGAAAAACAAAAAAAATTATAACTGTTTCTTAATTTCAAGAAAAATTAAACCGAATCCATTTCTAATCATGCAGGCAGTCAGAGAATTATTTTCATATGCGACGCCTCCCTTCGATAAAATGCTTTTTCGAACGTCAATTCAATATAATTCTATCTCAAAAACAAATGCAATTTGAAATAAATTTGAAAATTTTTTCAAAATAATTCTTAATCAATCGCCAGTTCAAGATAATGCTGTGTCAATTTCAGTGTAATAAAATAATTGAAGCTATAGCGTTCAATATGATTCCTTTAACGACCTATTTTCAATATACAAATTTATAACCTTATAAATTTGTATATTGAAATATTTTTTTATCTATGAGCTCTGAAGCTTTATTTCGGTCTTTTTGGAGCACTTTTCTAATATAATTTCTATAATAGAATATATTCATATACTTTAAGTGTTTATTAAAATTGTTCCACAGAAAATAATAATTTATTTCTTTCGATCATCAATAATGCTATGCTTTCTAAAGTATTATTTTTGGTTGTGCTATTAAAATGTTTAATAATATTACAGGGTGTCTAGCAAATTGGCAATTTTAAATTCCCGTCAAATTCCTGGATCTTAAAACACAATTTTCCCGGATTTTTAAAAATGAAAATTATAGATTACAATTTTAAAATAATATATTATAAAGTTCTTGAGTAGCGTTTTTAATGTTTTTATTAGGTCTCATATTGTTACATAAGAAATTGGCTTCAAATATTAAGAATTTGACGGCCCCCGTTGATAAAATATTTATTGAAAAGCCAGTGGAATAAAATGCTAATTCAAAAGAGCGTGCTATATAATTCTTATTCAATTGTTTGTGTAATAAAATGACAACTGATTTTCAGAGCAAAAAAACGTTATCTCAGGATAATTATATTAACATAAATGTCATTATTTTTAACTGCAAATTAACTCCGTATTGTATCTAAGACGTAATATATAATAAATAATTGTATTTGCATACAAAATGAATATTTAATTTTTAAAAATAGCATTTTGTTGCACTGAAAATCAGTTGTCATTTTATTACACAAACAATTGAATAAGAATTATAAAGCACGCTCTTTTGAATTAGCATTTTATTCTACTGACTTTTCAATAAACATTTTATCAACGGAGGCCGTCGAATTATTTATTAATCAATTTTAAAGTCGTTTCTTCTATTTTCAATTATTTTTTTTTAATTCTGAATTTACTTCTTCAAACTTCAATTATATTTTTTTATTTTTTATTCATGTTCCTTCATTTTTCGATTATTTTCTCAATTTAAAATTATTTTCCCCGAACTTAAATTATATTATTCAAATTTTCCAGATCTCAATTATGTTTCTGAATATAAAAATTTTCAATTTCTTCAATTTAATTGCTTGAATTTGTAATTGTTTTCTGGATTTTACAATTATTTTCTTCAGTTTTAAAGTATTAACTTTATTAAGAAAAAATTTTCCCTCATTTATTATTATTACTTTTTTTAAATTTTTTGTTAGATTCTTTAAGTGATGTTTCTGCAAATTTAATTGTACTACCTTTTTTAATTATTTTATTCTCTACTTTTTTTTATTTTCGTATTATTTTTTTCAAGTTAAAATAATGTTTTCTTAAATTTAAATAATTTTCTTTAAATTTTAATTATTTTCGTGATTATCAATTGTTTTGTTAAAATCTCAATTATTTTTTCCCTTTTTCAATCAAATTTTCCACATTTTTAGTAATTTCTTTATAATTTTCAATTATTTTCCTAATTGTTTAATTTTTTAAACTTTAAACATTTTGTTGAATTTACAGTTATTTTATTCAATCTTTGTAATTTATATTTACAATCCCTCTTATCTATTTTTATTTAGTTTCTGCAATTCCAATTAAACTTTATTTACACTTGTTTTTTTTTATTTACATTATTTTTATCATTGTTCAATAGCTTTTTCAATTTTCAATTATTTTCCATAATTTATTTTTTTGAATTTTCAATTATTTCCTTCAAATTTTAGTCATACTCTTTTATTTTTGATTATTCATAATTATATTAATCCGTTTTCAATAATTTCCTTCAAAATATCAATAATATAAGTCAATTCAATTATTTTCTTAAATTTAAAATTGTTTTCTCCAAATTTCAGTTATATTCTTCAATTTGTTGATCATTTTCTTTAGTTTCGTTAATTTTCTTATTTTTTAGACAAATTTTCATGTTTCGAATTTATTTTCAATTTAATTTTTACTTCAGAATTTTCATTTTTATAGAATTTCTTCTTAAACAACTTTTTATTTAGAAGAATTGAAATAAATGGGATTTTTTCATTTAGGTGTTTAATGGATTCTATTAAATATATCAAATCGTACCAATACAAATCTGGAAAAATGAAGATTTAGTGAAATAGATATTTTAGCATTTAAAAACTCGATTCACTTAAAATTCGTTTGAGAATAGGGAATAGATAGTTATTTGTATTTAAAATAAAACTTTTATCAAATTTCGAAACATATTATCTTTCTAAAGGAATCATAAATAATTTCACACTTTTTTTACACTGAAATTGACATAGCATCATCTTGAACTGACGATTGATTAAAAATTATTTTGCAAAAATTTCTGAGTTCACTTCATATTGCATTTGTTTTGACTTAGAATTAAATTGAATTGACGTTCGACAAAGAATTTTATCGAAGGGAGGCGTTGATATAATAGTAAGTTTTTCTGCTCGAAAAATAAAAAACACGTATGTTTTAAATTTTCATAACATTTTTTTTTTTTTTTTGAATTTTTACAAATTTTTTTAAAGATTTTAACAAAAAAAAAAGTTTTTTAATAGATTTTTCTTTCAAAGCCGGTAATTTACACATTTTTTAAGCTTTTTAATTATTGTTTGGCTCATTTTTTTCTATTTTTAATGCCTTTTAAAAATTTATCAAGAAAGGTCAAAAATATTCATAAACAAAAACAATATTTTGATTTAAAAAAATTTTTTATCTAAAAAAAAACACTTTTTTTCTTCTTAAAATTTTCAGGGTTTATAGCAACTCAAGTGTACTGCTCACCACAAAAATTTAATTTGGTTTTTTTTTTGTATCTTGGGAGAAAAAAAATATTTTCTATTTTTTCTTAAAAACCTCTTAAAAAATTGTAGGAAATAATTGAAAATTGCGGAAAACAATTGAAGGAAATAGTTGAAAAATGACGAGAATAATTAAAAATTTGAAGAAAATATGTAAAAAATGACGAAAATAATTGCCAAAAGAAAAAAAATTCACAAAATGACTAGATTAATAGACAACTAAAAGAAATAATCTTAAAAATTAAACAAAAAATATTAAATTTAGAGAAAATAATTGCAAATTGAAAAAAAAAGAAAATTATAGGAATAGATGTTGGAAATAATTGCAAATTTAACTGGATTAAAAATTGAAAAAAATAATTGGAATTGAAAAAAAATTGACAATTGAAGAATAAAATTGAATTTTAAAGAATATACTCAAAAATTGAAAAAAAAAAGTAATTGATAAAAGCCGAGAATTAATGAATATAGAAGAAAACAATTGAAAACTGAAGAATAGAAATAAAAAATGAAGAATTTAATTAAAAAGTTGAAGAGAGTAATTGAACAATTGTATTTAAAATTAAAACAAACTTAATGATAAACGAAAAAAAATAGAAAAAAGGCGGTAATTTTTTAATATTAAAGAAAATAATTGAAAATTGAAAAGTGGAATTCAAATTTGAAGAAAATAACTGAGAATTGAAGAGAATAGTTCTAGAATTGAATAATTGAATTGAAATTTTAAAACAATTTTTATCAGTGAAAAAAATAATTGAAAAAATCCGAAAATTATTTAATATTGAGAAATTAATTGAAAATTAATAAAAATAATTGAAAATTAAAGAAAATATTTGTGAATTAAAGAAAATAATTAAAAGTTGAAGATATAAATTGGAAATTAAGGAATTAAATGAAAATTTAAAGAAAATAATTGTTAATGAAAAGAATAATTACAATATGACGAAAATAATTACCTAAATATTGACGAAAATAATTGACTATTAATAAAAATTATTAACAATTAAAAAAAAATCAAAAAATGTTGATAATAATCGGTATTTGAACAAAAATTTTTTTTAAATTAATAAATAATCATAAAATTGAATGAGAATAATAAATTGTCAATTGAAAACTGATGAAAATTATGAAAAAAATTGTAGAAAATAAATGAAAATTGAAGAAATCAATTGGAAATTGAAGAATTGTATTGAAATTTCAAGATAATAATTGATAATTGAGAAAATGCGAGACTTATTGCTTATTGAATAAAATAATTGAAAAACGAAGAATGCAATTGAAAATTGAACTAAATGAGAATTGAAGAAAATAATTAAAAATTAAAGAAATAAATTGAAGATTAGAGAATTAAATTATGTATTAATGAAATTATAATTATTTGAACTGATATTTATAAATTTTAATCAAATTAAATGCATTTTTTACAAGTAATTGATTTAAAACAAAAAAATATCTAACTGCCAAACTTCAGATGTGGACAGAATGAAAGAATGAATGAAAGAATGAATAAATCTTGTGGATTATTATTATACATACTGGCTTATAATATATATATTAGCTGATAATTTCCATTAAGAGTTGAAGATACATTGATTCTGTGAAACGAATTTTATATACCAATATATAATCATATAATAGCAAATTGATTAAATCCAAATTCCTAAATTGTATAAAACACAACATTTTTTAATAAAAAGGTTTCCAACTTAAAAAGAATTTTCCTTTTTCAAGAAAATTAGATAATATTGCTATTTATCAGCTATTATTACTTTTTATGATATTTTAAAAAATAGCATTAAAGATTTAAACAAAGGGCCCAAGGAACGATTTTCAATCTTAAAAATTGCGAAATTTAAGAAGAAAAAATAGAAATTAATTTTTTTCTCCCAAGAAACAAAAAAATACAAAATGAAATTTTTGTGCTGAGTAGTACACTTAAGGAGCTATAAACCTTGAAAATTTTAAGAATAAAAAAGGTAGACTTTTTGAAATAAAATTTCTTTTAGTTTTTTCAAAAAATCAATGTATTGTGCAACTAAAAATCTTGAAAAATGTGTAAATTACGAGATTTTAAAGAAAAAATCTATGAAAAACTTTTTTTTTGTTAAAATCTTTAAAATATCTTAAAAAATTTAAAAAAGATGTTAAGAAAATTTTAAAAAAATACGTTTCTCTTTATTTTTCAAGCAGAAAAACATACTTTCATATGAAGTTAATTATCGATGCACCATTGAACTGCCTGCATGATTTGAAATGGATTCGGTCAATACAATATTTTCATAAAAATAAGCCATTTATCTCGTCTATTTTTTAGAATTACTAAAACAGAGTGTGTTTGAAATTGAAAAAGAATTCTCCATTTTCGGATTTTTAACAAATTTTTTTTCAAATAGTTAAAGAAAGAGGTTACAAAAACTACAATACGTAATTTTATTTTTGTTATTTAAGGACGTTCTCCTCAACTTCAAACTAAAAAATGGCTATTCCTGTCAAATAAAAATATTATTAAAATTAATTTTACTAAATTTTTAAAGACCCAGTTGTACATTTTTAAAAAAAATAGATTAAGCTAAAATTTGTTGTTAAGTACTAATTATTTAACATTAAATGCTCTTTCTTTTAAATCTATTCAAAATCTGTGATTTCCATCCAATTTTAATAAATAATAACTCAATTTTCTCGTTGAAACATTCTCTACAATCTTATTTGTTGGATTTGGTTAAACAATATTTGTCAAAATTGGAAAATATTAATTTCAACTAGATTGAAATAAAAAACATAAAATGTTAAATAATTATTATCTCACAACAAATTTTAGCTCAAGCTAATTTTTTTAGAAGAATGTACAACTACATCTTTCAAAATTTGGTGAAATTGATTTCAAAAATATTTTTATTTGGAGTGAAAAACGAATTTCAAGATTGAGGTTATTTAAATGGTGAGAACCTCCTTAAGGAAGATGGTGGCCTTAATTCTACCTGAAACTAAAAAATGCTTTTTAGCGCCAACAAAAATATACTGGAATTAATTTCAAATCTAAATAATGCATTGCTAAAAAACGTCATTATCATGCAGACATGCAACACCTTCAAACCACTAAAATACAGTAATTATTTCAGGGTGTCTACTAATTATTTTAATCAATGAAATTTTCGATTATTTGTCGAGAATATCTAGCGAATAATCATTTTCAATTTCCCGGATCGCACACCAAAATTTTACCGGATTTCTTAATTTTTTAACATCTGATAAAAAAAAATGTACCAATTAAATATTATCAAATATTACAACAACTTAATTATCTAGTACCGCTGAGTGATAAATTCAAAATAAATTAAATATAAAGTAGTTTACACGAAATATTAAAGCCAGTTTAAAAAATATCTACAAAAACAAAACAGACAAAATTTTAAAATAAATTCTATTTAAAAAAGTAATAATTTCAACGAAAAAATGAAGAAATTAAAGAAAAAGTCTAAAGAAATAAAAAACAAGTGAAGACATATAAAAAATGAAAAAAATTTTGAACAATGAAAAAATCTATCAAATTATGAGAAAATGATAAAATTACAAAAATTATTATAATAATTTATTTCATAAAATTATAAATTATTATAAAAAAATAGGAATTCTGAAAAAATTCAAAATAATAAATACATTTTTTGAAATGTTATAAAATCAAAATTGTGTAAAATGAATTGAAATAGTTTGCGTGAAAAGAGTTAAATCCAAATGAGAGAAAAATATTTTAAATGTCATAAAAATTAAGGAACTGTGTAAAAATACAGACAAAAAAAATACTAAAAATATTTTTGGATAAACAAGAAATTACAAGAAAAAAGTTAAATAGTTCGAGAAAGTAATATTTCTTCAACTTTTCTCAGAAATAGATAAATGACCATTTTAATTAGAAAATTCATTAGAAAATCGAAAACTTATAACAAAAATTCTGTAAGAAGGACAAAATAATAAAGTTAGAAAATTAGAAAATAGTTGAAAATATTTAAATTACAACTAAATGAAAAGCTAAACAATTAGTTTTTGACTATTGAAATTTAAATTAATGAAAATTTAATTCAATTGGACATTTTAAAGTAAATTTGTCAAATTATTGAAGAATAAATATTGAAATTTTCGGGTTTTTTTCATAATCTACTAAATTTCCCGGATCGCTAGACACTCTGTTTCTCAGTTAGTAAACACCCTGTCATTTATCATTTTCTTACCAATTTAATGACCCACGAGATGTGCGAATATCTTTGATTTTAAACTAAATCACATCAATTCCAAGAATTCGTACATCTCTCCTTTTATTTTCTTTTCCAATTTTTGTTTCTCGCTTTGTTTCGATAATTTCAGTTGAGTGGCTTATTTTCATGTAAATATCGAAACATTTATGAGATATATATTAATGTCTTTGGAATAAACGGTGTTGAAATTTTGATGTGTGATTGAAAAAACGAGAATTAGAAATTCTTTTTTTTTATATTTATTAATATATGATGTGAAACGACGGATTGTGACGGAAATAATTTCGACAACCCCTGTGGGACAACTCACCGAAAACCACGAAACAACCCAAAGGCAGCCAAATTTTCAGATTTTTCTCTCTCTGTATTGTGCGTCTCAATCTCTAACAAAATTATCTTCGAGGATTGTGAGGGAGATCGAGTGTGTGACAGAGAGCTAACCAACAAACAGCTACAGTGCATCTAATAAATACATTAAGAGTAAAAAAGAAATATAAATAAAAAGTAATTTTTTGGTTCTAGCTCCGTAAGCTAAGATAAAACCACAAAACATTAATTTTGTACTAATAATGCAACATTTATTAATAAATAGACACAACAGAAACAAAAAGAAAAAAAGAAAACAAACCTCTTTGTAAAAAAAGCAATAAAGGATTTTTAAAAGCAAACAAAGCAAAAGAGTTGCAGAAAAGATTTATAAAATTGTTATCTGCAGACTAAGTTTTTCTCTAAATTCTACATTGTTTTCTAAAATCAAAATTAAGTATCCAGTATCTAAAGTCAACATTTTCTAAAATCTAGTACGTTTACTACTTTCAAATCTACTACAATTGACTACTTTCAGATAAAACAAATTCAATTTTTATTGAAAGCATTCCAATAAACAAATATGAAGGAAATGAAAATATGAAAAACAAAAAGAAACTAAAAAGAAGGTTTGAAAAAGGAGTTTTTTTTTTAAAAAATAGGGACAAAAAGTTGTTTTCTAATGATTTAATCAAAGGCACCGGTAGTTTAACGTGTCTGCAAACTCATGCAGTCACTAAATTAAATGATTGTAAATCATGTTTGTGAATAAATTATATATAATTTTGTTAAAAGCTGACCTTCGTCACCCGTTCCATTCCGCTGTCTTTGTGTCATGTGCGGTTCATCAACTAATGGTGTCGAAGTGTTCGAATGAGGTTCTACAAGTGGACTTAGAGGTGCTCCACTGGTACTAACGGACGAAACGGCCGATTCAGATTTTATTAATGACGATTGTTGTGAATGAGAAGTTGTCGGGACATTATTACAGTTGTTACTGTTAGAATAACTTGTATATGGATGATACCTAGAACAATAAAATGTATTATAATTTATTTTACTTTGAAAAGAAAAGAAAAATAAACAAATAAAGATTGAATTATTCTTTGTGTTACCTTCTATTATTATTTGTAGAACTTTGATCACTTTTTATGCTCGTGTTTTGATTGTTAATGATCCTCGCATGTAAGGAAGCAGCAAGACCCTCCACGGGTAATCCATCCCTATTAGAAGACGTTTGGCTCAAGTGCAAAGACGTGCTCGTATGCGATTGTGTTAGAGGTGGAGTTGGATTATCAGAAAAGTACGATTCATGATAAGGCTTCATGTCAGCTCGCGGAAGCTGAACAGGTGTATACCTGAAACGAAAAGGAACATCAAATTCAGTCCAAGCAATGACAAAAAAAAAACAAATATATTTATTTAAAAAAAGATAAAAAAAATCAAAGAAGAAACAAACATGAAAAAATCAGAAGAAAAAACAAAAAGAAATAAACAGAAATAAATTATAATACATTTAATCAAAATCAAACAAACTATATCGAAAAAATAATAAAATTTCCAAAAAATATCCTCAAATTCATATGATTGCAAAATTAAGAAAATTAGGTAGAAGCAACGAAAAAATAGTAAATTATATAAAAAAAAAACATAAAAAGATAAGAAAACAGTCTATTTAAAAAATGAGAAAATAAAAATTAAACAGTGACATAAAAATATATAAAAAAGTAGAAACTCTTTTTAAGAAAGTAAAAAAAAAGGCCTCAAAAAAGTATAAAATTGAGAAATTTAAAAAATGTAGATAAAAGCATCAAATAAATGTTTTCAAAAATTCGTAATTATAAAATAAAAACTAAACAATTTAAAAGGAAAAATGTTCGTAAGAAATGGAAAAATAATGACAAAAATTAAAGAATTAATTAAAATGTAATTAAATAAATAAATAAATAAAATGCAAGGAAAGACTAAAAAAATTATGAAACAACATGAAAATTAAATAAATAGAAAGAAAAGGAGAAATTTTTTTTTCTCATTCTAATAAACTGTTAAAAAAAATAGTAAAAAATACAAAAATTTGATAAGAATCTACTAAAAATTAGAATTAAGAAAAATAAAATAAAGAAATGTTGTAAAGATAAATAAAAATTCCACAACAGAAATTGCAAAATCCTTCAAAAATAAAAAAGTTTTGGAAAATCAGGAACCGTGACGAAATTAATTTGAGTTTGAGTTTTTTCAAAGTATCTAGTATAAGTCGATAAAATCTACTTAAAGACTAAAATCAATTCGTCAAATGTAAGACAAATAATAGTTGTACGGTGTTAAAATTTAAAATTTGATTTTACATTTTTTATTATTTTCCTTGACCCGTAATTCGATCCGTAATTACTTGATTTTAATTTTTAAGTACAATCTGTTGACTTGTACTAGATATTTGGAAAAAAACGTCAATTAAAAAAAAATTTGGAAAAAACTCTATCATTTAAACTCTATTAAAAAAATAATAAAATTCTGTTAAATAAGAAGTTATGAACATTATTAAAGAAATGAAGAGAAATTTAAAAAAAAAATCAACATAAGAATGAAACAGTGACATAAAAATATATAAAAAAGGAAAAAAGGATATTCAAAAAATTAAACTATTTACGGAAATTTTTGTGATTAAAAAATAAATAAGAAGACAATGAAAAAAAAAATTTAATTAGAAAAAATAGAGAATTATTTACAAAGAATTGAAAAAAAATGGATAAAATTTTGGAAAATTTAGAAAAAATTTCAAAGGAAAAGAAATTTTATGAAATAGAAGAACGATGTTAAAATGAGAATATATAATATAAAATAAAAGAATAAAAGCCTTGAAAAAAATAAAAATAGAGAAATTTAGAAAATTTAGATAATAAATGTTTTATCAAAAAGTCATTATTTCAAGCTAAAAAGTATACAATTTAAAAGAAGGAAAAACGTTTCTAAGAAATAGAAAACTGACAACAAATATTAAAGAAATAATTAAAATGCTAGGAAGGATTAAGAAATTTGTAAAGTAACAAGAAAATTAAATAAATATAAAGAAGATTGAGAATTGTTTTTTTCTTAGCCTGGCAAACTGTAAAAAAATGTAGAAAGTACAAAAAATAAAAAAATTTGGTAAATATCTACAAAATTAGAATTAATAAAAATAAAATAAAAAATGTATATAAATATAAATAAAAAATCCACAAAAGAAATTTAAAAATCTTTAAAAAATAAAAAAGGTTAGGAAAATTAAACCAAAAATATCTTTTTAATATTACACATATTACACTACTTAATAAATGTTCCAACAATAAATTTAGAAAAATACAAATTTTTTTTTAATTTTATGAAAGAAAAAGTAAGTTTACAAAAACTAGACAAGATGTGAAAACATCTTTATCTAAATTTATCTGAATAAATTTACAAAAAATGAGCATATTTATTTTTAAAAATATGGAAATTATTAATAAAATCAACGAAATAAAAAGTGAAGTGATGATATAATGTAAAAATTATGTAAAATAATATTAAATAATGTGCACAAAAAGAAGAAAATTAAAAAAAAATCCTAAATTAAAAAGACAAATAAATACAAAAAAAAATATATCAAAAGTAAAAGAAAAATCTTAAATTTTTGTAAAAACAAGAAATTATAAGATAAAAATTAAAGTTTCGAAAAAGTAAAATCTCTTAGAAATCTTGTAAGAATTAAAAGAAGGATTATTGTGATTATTGAAAATAATTAATAATTTTTAATAATTATGCATTTAAATTTAAAATAATTGAAGTTTAAAAGTTTGAATAAATTGGAATATAAGTTAATTTACGTTTGGAATTTGTTTAAACTATAATGACTTAATAAAAATTTAGGGGAGACACCACAACAGTAGATAATAAAAATTTACAACAGATATAATTACTTCAGGCTGAAGTAATTCACAAACAGCAAAATGGACCTAAAATTATTAACTCATTCATAATAAGTATTTTTTTAATACAATAAAATTTTTCTAAAAAATTATCTCCTGCCAACAGTAGATAATCCTTTCTTATTTGAAAATTATAAATTGTGGAACAGCTTCTTACCCGTAATACATTTCCTTGATAAGTATTATTGTGAATAGAATTAATTTGTCAACATAAGAGTTGTTTATTCTTTAGTAATTAAATAAAATATTATAAATACCAGAATTTTTGTCACGCCTAATCAAACCTAGTAACTAAGGTAGTGGAAATTTATTAGTTTATACAGAACTATTCAAACTAAATTAAAATGTTATTGAAAACAAGAAAATGCTATCAAAACATAACTAAAACCTCTTTTTCTTATGAATAAAGAAAACTAACACTTTGTGGTGGTATATATTCTTTTTTAAGCTTTGAAAATTGATAATAACACATTTTCGATCCTTAGAAAACTTGTGCTTTTCATGAAAACTATAAATACATTTCAGGTTAATTTTTTTTCAACGCTCAAGAACGGTTTTTTTTTTCATTTTTACACTGTAATTATTTATATTCTTTTAAAAAAAACATTGTTAGGTTACCTTATTATATATTTTATTCCTTAAATCTTATTATAATAAGCTGAATTAAAAATTTAAAATCACTTTCTAGAAAATTCAAATTATCTACTGTTTGCCATTGTCTACTATTGGGTGGTCTCCCCTAATACTATTCTTTGTTATCTTCATATTAAACATTTTTTTATCAATTACAGCCCTGAATCAAGGTGATTTGAATCAGTTGGAGCCCTGGTGTGAATAATGGAAAACAAACCTCTGTGGTTGACTAGAGGGAGTGAACAAAACGGAAGATCGAGACGTTGTCGGGGTTGGAGTTGAAACAGAAGTTGAATTTGGCGCATAACTTGCAACATGAGCCAAAGTTGCTAGTCCGGTATCACCTTCTGCACTTGCCGGTCTACTAATAGGAGAGTAAACAGTTTCCGGTCTCATTAAAACACTCATGTCAACTGCAGCGTTTATTATCGCTTGATTTGATATTTCCAAAGTTCTTTCAATTTCTCCACTAACTAAATCGCCAATAGTCCTCGTTCCCAATAAACCACTATTTCCAGAATGAATCCGATTGTCGTGATTCGACTGTCTCGTATCGAGTGTCGATCTTTCCGACGAAGGCATATGAGACGTCAAACGCTCTTGAGAAAGGTGACGTCGAAGTGCCAATTTCGCTGGCGAAACCTAAAACCAATTATTGCAAATATTGAAAATATAAAATAAGAAATTATATATTTAAAAAAAAAATCCATTCCAAATTCAAACCTGTGTATAATCCGGAGCAGAGACATTTGACAGCAAAGCCATTCTTTTTCGGTCGGGTTCATTTTGTTGCATCTGTTGCATTTGTATCTGCTGTTGCTTGTTCCGATTTTGTTGATCTTCGTTTAAAACACTTGTAATGATACTCTTGAGTCTATCTTCAAAGTTGGCAACTCTCGGTGATTCTTGAATTCGACTTGTCGACTCTTTGCTGTTTGTTTGCGTTGGAACTGGTGTTGAGGGAGATGAAAAGCTCAGTGTTGCTTGAGGCAATCTCGTTCTCGTACTGGTATTAACAGTATTTACAATTGGTTTACTAGGTATCCTTCCAGCCTCAATCTGTCTTCCAGTTTCCAAAATTTTCTGTGCCAAAATCTCGGGATTATTTTCCTGGATTTTCCCAATGTCAGGAACGTCAGGCCAGTCTTGAGATCTCGAGCGACTTTCTCGACTCTTCCTCGATGGTGGATTTTTACTACTTTGCTGCTGATGAAGCTGATTTTGCAAATGTTTCGCGTTTGAAGCATCTCTTTGCTGTTGAGCCATTGACGCTGATTGCTTCTCTGAACTCGTTCTCTCCAAAACGTTCAACTCCTGCTCCAGCTTCGATACCTATAATTATTTTTTAAAAAAAGTCGTTTTTGATTAATAAAAAAGCTTTTGTTTGATGAGAATTTAAAAAAAGAAGTATTTAAATTTAATATTACAAACCTGGGAGTGAAGTCTTTTCCTTTGGGACAAGGTGGTGCAAATTTCTTTAAGTATATAGTCCTGGGTGAGAGGTTGTGGAGGTATGGGAAGATTATTAGAACCATTGTTGAATTTTTCTTGCATCTCTTGATAACGTTGAGCAGCGACTTTCGCCTGTTCTGCTTCGATATTTGAGACTTGGGCCTGAAGTTTGCTGGCTTTATTCTGGAGTTGTTTGTGTCTGAGGACGATTTCTTTGGCCTTGGCGAGCAAATCTCCGGGTGAAGTAGCATTGATTCCTAATTCTGTCATCCTGGCCTTTAACAAAGCAACGCTATCGTCAATCAAGACCTTAATCTGCTTCTCTAATTGAGCAGCTCTTGACTGAAGTTTTGAATTTCGTTCCCTCTCCTTTGCAATGTCAGCATTCACAGAAGTTCGATAACTTGGCGTTTTCATTGCATCCAACATTTCCATAAATTGGTCCCTAAAAATTCAAATAAATTTGTTTATATTTAAACATGTACAGGGCTTCCAGCGAACTTGCAGATTGAAAATAGAAAAAAAAAAGTGACTTTAATTTAAAAAAGAAGTAAATAGTGAATTTTTAAGTGAAAAAAATTAGTATACAATAATGAGTTTGAAATTACTGATATTAATTTGAAAAAAATGACCAAAATAACTGGAATTTGGAAAAAAAATCAATAAACAATAGAGAAATATAATTCAAAAATAAAAAATGTATTACTTTAATTGAAAAATCGTTCAAAATAATTGAAAGATTAACGATATAATTAAAAAGTTAAGAAACTATATAAAGACATCAATAATTAAGAACTGGTGTAAAAGTTAATAAATTCAAGATAACAATTATATTTGTTAAGCAATTAATGTATTTCTTACTTTTTTTTATACGTATTAAAAGGGCTTTCCCCGTTTATATGTTAAATAAATAAATAACAAAGAGATAGAAAAAAATTATTTTTTAATTGTCAAAAATATTTTAAGAATGACAAAAATAATTGTAATTTGAAAAAAATAATTGAGAAATGGAAAAAAATATTTGATAACTGGTTTAAAAAAATTAAAAATATGAAGACAATACTTGAAAAATTTACAAAACAATTGAAATTGAAGTAATTGAATAATGACATAATTAAATGAAAGCTGGTGTAAAAATTTAAAATAAATAGACAATAATTGAAAACTTGAAAAAATTATTAAAAGTTTGAGGACAATAACTCAAAGTTGAAGAAATTAACTAAAGTTTAAAGAAAATAATTGACATTTGTAGAAAATAATTGAAGAAGGTGTAAAAAATTAATAAATTTATGACACTATTAAATGAATGAAGAGAATGATTGAAAAATGACAAAATTAATTGAATGTTAAAGAAAATAATTAAAAAGAACAAAAGTAAATTGAAACTTGTGTAGAAAAGTTCAATATTCCTGGCAATAATTAAAAAATTGAAGAACATAATTGAAATTTTAAAAAAATAATTGAAAAGTGACAAATTAAATTACAAGAAAATATTTGAAGAATAACAAAAATAATTAAAATTTGAAAAAAATAAATTTGAGATTAATGTAAAAATTTTTAAAATACACAACAATAAAAAAAAATTTAATATAATAATTGAAATTTGTAAGAAATTATTCTAAAACGGCAAAAATAATAGAAATATGAAGAAAATAATCGTAAAATGACAAAAATACTTGCATAACGACAGGAATAATAAAAATGTCAAGAAAATAATTGAAAAATAACAAAAATAATTGATAACTGGTGTAAAAAATTAAAAATTAGAAGGACAATAATTAAAAAATTTACGAAACAATCGAAATGTTAGGAAACTAATTGAATAATGATATAAATAATAGAAAGTTTGTAGAAAAATTAAAAACTTGTAGAAAATCATTTAAAAATTGAAAAAAAAAAAACATTAGAAGTTTGAGAAAATAATTCAAAGTTGAAGAAATTAACTGAAGTTTAAAGAAAATAATTGAAATTTGTAGAAAATAATTGAAAAAGGTGTAAAGAATTAAAGAAACAATTTACGACCAATTCGCCGACAAAAAATAATTAATAAATTCATGACAATATTAAATGAATGAAGAAAATGATTGGAAAATGACAAAAATACTCGAATAATGACAAAATTAATTGAAAGTTGAAGAAAATAATTAAAAAGAACAAAAATAAATTGAAACTTGTGTAGAAAAGTTCAATATTCCTGACAATAATTTAAAAATTGAAGAACATAATTAGAATTTTAAGAAAAAAAATTAAATTACAAGAAAATAATTGTAAAATGACAAAAATAATTAAAATTTGAAAAAAATGAATTTGAGACTGGTGTAAAAAATTTTATTTTTGAGTACAATAACTGAGATACTAACGAAATAATTAAAATATGATGAATTATAATTGAATAATGTCATAAATAATTGAAAACTGGTTTTAAAGTTAATAAATTCATGACAATAATAAAAAGATTGAGGAAAATTACATTTAAAGAAAACAACTCCAAAATGTAAAAATAATTGTAATTTGAAGAAAATAATTGAGAAATGACAAAAATACTTGATAACTACTATAAAAAAATAAAAATGTGAAGACAATACTTGAAAAATTGACGACACAATTCAAGTGTTAAGGAACTTATTGAATAAGGACATAAATAATAGAAGCTGATGGAAAAATAAAAAATCTATAGACAATAATTAAAAAATTGAAAACAAAATATTAGAAGTTTGAGGAAATAATTAAAAGTTGAAAAAATTAATTCAAGTTTGAAGAAAATAATTGAAATTTAAAGAGAATAATTTAAAATTGTCAAAAAAAATTTAAATATGAAGAAGGTAATAAAAGTTTCAAGAAAATAATTTAAATTTGTAGAAAATAATTGAAAAATATGTAAACAATTAATAAATTTATGACAATAATCAAAATAATGAAGAAAATGATCGAAATTTGAAGAAAATAATTGAAAACGGGTGTAAAAAATTTGAAAATACATGCAAAAAAAGTTTTTAAAAATAAATTAAATGTTTAAAAAAAATTCTAAAATGGCAAAAATAATAGAAATACTTTAAATACTTGTGTAGAAAATTTAAATAATTCCTGACAATAATTTAAAGATTGACGAACATAATTGAAATTTTAAGAAAATAATTGAAATATGACAAAAATAAATGAAAGCATGTGTGATAAATTTACGTATTCATGACAATAATTTAAGCCGGGCGTGGAAAAAAGGCCTAACCGCAAAAAATTCAATTTTGAGAAAAACGGGAAAAAGTGAAATTACTGTTTTTTAAACAAACAATAGCTTGAAATGTTTTAAAATGAGGTAAAAATATATAATAAATTGATTTCTGTAATATTTTAGTTTCTGTTAGATAAAAAATTAGCAAAAATATTCTTTATAGTGAAAGAGGGATCTAAACCGATATTTCGTTTAGATCCGTCTTCCACGATACAGAATTTTTTAGTTTGTAAAACACAGGGATCACAGTGGTTTCTTCGTTCAATTTTAGGCGAAAAAGGGGATTTTGCTTTTCAAAAAAAAGGGGATTTTTGAAATTAATTAAAAACGATTATATTAATGTTTCAAGTTTTCTTTTACAAAATTGTATGGTTTCTTTTAACACAGATGAACATTTTAACATATGAACACTTTGTGTTTACTGAAAATTTCTTCATTAAACGAAGCAGTTGAAAATTATCAAACAATAATGTAACAATGAGCAACAAAAAAATTAATAATTTTTTTCAGTTAAATAATTAAGCATTATTATAAGCATATTATCTTAAAAATACTTTAAACTATAACTCCTATAAATTTCATAAAAAAAATATTAAGAAACTTTCATTTTAAAACGAATTAAAGTTGAAATTTCAATCAAATATGATTTCCAGAAGAATTAAGTTTTTTAGGTTTTTTTCAAGAGCGGTAAAAGATAGAAAAAATATTATCTGAAGAAAAAAGATGAGCCAGAGAATTTCCTACAAGATAGTAATTAAACAATTTTTATTCTTAAAAATTAACAAAACGTTCAAATATATTACTAAAGAGAACAAAATTTTGAAATTAGAAAAATTAGAGAATTATTTTACAAATAGAATAAAAAAAGAATGAATAAAATTTTTTGAAAATTTAAAAAAAAATTCTATGAAATAGAAGAACGATGTTAAGATGAGAATATTTAGTACAAGATTAAATTTACATAATATAAAATAAAAGAATAAAACCTTTCAATAAAGTAGAAAATTGAGAAATTTAAAAAATGTAGATAAAAGCATCAAATAAATGTTTTCAACAATTCGTAATTATACAAATAAAAACTAAACAGTTTAAAAGAAGGAAAAATGTTTCTAAGAAATGGAAAAATGATAACAAAAATTGAAGAATTAATTAAAACGCAAGGAAACTAAATATATAGGAAGAAAATGAAGAAATGTGTTATTCCTTAATCTAACAAACTGTAAAAAAATGTAAAAAGTACAAAAAATAAGAAAATTTGGTTAGAATCTACTAAAAAATTAGAATTAATAAAAATAAAATTAAAAAATGTATGTATCAACATAAACAAAAGATTTACCTATAAAAATAAAAAAGTTTAAGAAAATTAAACCAAAAATATTTTTATAATATTAGACTTAATACCAGTTTAACAATAAATTTAGAGAAATATAGAAAATCTAAAAATTTTATGAAAGAATAAGTATGTTTGTAAAAAATCTCGGAAAAATAGACAAGATGTGAAAATAAATTGAATAAATATACAAAAAAATAAGCGTATTTATTTCTAAAAATATGTAAATAATTATGAAAATGAACGAAATAAAAAGTTTAGTTATTATAACAAAATTGTGTAAAATAATATTAAATGATTTGCATAAATAGAAGAAAATTAAAGAAAATCTTAAAATAAAAAGACAACTACAAAGAAAAATATCAAAAGTAAAAGGAGAAAAAATCTTAAAATTTTGTAAAAATAAGAAATATTTAGATAAAAATTAAACAGTTCCAAAAAAGTAATATCTCTTAGAAATATTGTAAGAAATAAAAAAAGGATTATTGAGAATATGGAAAATAATTGATATTTTTTAATTATTTTGCATTAATTAATATGCATTTAATTTTGAATTAATTGAAATTTAGAAAAAATTGCAATATGTGTTAATTGACGTTTGAAATTTATTTAAATTATAATGAATACGATATAAAAACTGAATACTTTTTTTTCGATATCTTCATACCAAAAATTTGTAAATCGTAGATGTTTTGATAATCTATATTAGCACGATTTTTTTAATTTTATAAAGAACAAAATAATAACATTGAAATTTTCAAGATTTACCCATAAATTTGCGGGTTTTATTTATGATTTGCGATGTTTTATATGCAGTATTAGACATCAGGAGAATTATAAAGTTTTTTTTTATTTTTATGTGCCCTAAATGAATCCAGAGGCTCATTTATTGAAAAATAAGGGATAAAGGGTATAAAAATCTTGATTTAGGTGTTTTAGGTGATTTTTTCAAAAAAAGGGAAAAATAAGAGGAAAAGTGGAAAAAAAGGGGATTAAGTGAAAATGGGGATAATCTGTGATCCCTGAAATTATTTTGCACCCTGCTTCACATAATGTTATTATGTCACACGCAACTTAAACTTACAATTGTCTTGCACTGAATATTAGGATAAAATTCTCTTGTGCGATTGTTTTTCCTAAATTCATAATGCACTTTTTTTTAACTTAAAATTATTTCGCATTGAAGATTATCTTATAATTTTATGAACGGGAGGCGTCGTTTTTAAGTTTTAAAAAATAACAAGTACCTGTACATATCGAGAAGAATCTGCAGCGCGTAGGGCGTCGCAGCTGGAGCTGCAGGGATGCTGAGTTCCTCGTGAACGTTGCTCGCGTTTTGTTGTAAAGAAATTGAGAGAGACGAAAGTTGCTGATCAACGCAACCGGGCGCAGGAGGTGGTTTTTTGCCAAGTGCTTGCGGAGAAGTACTCAGAAGTGTTTGACTGTGAAGAAGATCAAGTCCCGAGATATTGATCGCTTTTTTCGGCTTAGTTTTCTTGACTCCTCGTCCTCTTTGTCTACCTCTTGCTGGTGGCCTCGTAATTCCATTGCTAGCCTTACGACTCAATTTTCTACGCAATTTGGTTGGTTGGCGTCGTGTTTTAATAGTCATTTCATCCATATCGGAGTCGCTGTTGGTACCTTGCTGCTCCGAATTGTTTGGACTATCCAATTGCCTCGAGAGATCTCTCTTAGCTCGCTCTCCTCTGTCGGTTCTACTCGAGACCCTACTACTATGGCTGGCAGTGTTACTTATCACAGAATCATTATTTTCAGTATTATCTGGCGCTCCTTGTTTATTCTTTAAACGATGAAAGTAGCGCTCTAGCTTTGTCCGATCTATCACATGCAGATAGTAAGAAACAGGTTTTCCCGTCCAAGAAACTGATCCTTTCAGCGGAGACATCTCCGAGACATGCATTATCGTTCCAATGTCTGAAAGAGTGTCATTAAAAAAGATTAAAATAGTACTCAATAAAATATAATTTTAATAAATAATACAATATTGAAAAGACATTGAAAAATTGAGAAATGACGCCAAAAGAGAAGTTTTTAGACTTCTAAAATAGTCGATATAGTAGTTTATTTTTTGAAAGTAAATTTCAAAGTTTATTTACCAAAATAAATATATTAGACAGTTAGTTTGAGTTTAAACATAGCAGATATAATGATGTTACAAATTATGAGAAAATTAATATAAATAAAAATATCATGTAAATTCATTTTTTAAATTTATTTCTTAGAATGTACCTAATTACTTTAGTTACTTTAGTTGTGTAAGATGAATTATTTGAACAGCAGGCTTCACAGGAATCCGGTATTTTGCGACTGGTCCCAAAAAGTCCCCTATTTAGACAATTTTACCCTAAAATTCTCTATTTTTCACAAAAGTATATTTTAAGTCAAGGTATTTGGATAATTCTCCCGAAATATTACTTTTGTATGTCCTAAAATTTTCTAAATAATTATAATAATTTATGATAATTGTACGTCAATAGTTTACTTTTTCTAAAAATCCTGCAAAAAAATTGATTTATTTTACCGATCTAAGCTACTTTTTTTTGTAATTTCAACTACTTAACTAAATTATTTCAAGTTTAAAAAAAATTGCTTACATTTGAATAAAATGTAAAAAAATGCTGAAATCATCATTCCTCCGGCTCAGATTAAAAAGTAATATGAATATCAATTGTTTTTGAATTGTCAACAAAAAAAAAACCTTAAAATCTTGACAAGTAATTATTGGTTGTCAAAAGATTTTTTATTTTGGTGTTTTAAATTTTACAAATTTTTAATTTATAATTAATAATAAATCAATAATAATAAATAGTTTTCTGAGAATGAAAAATATTTTGCAAAATAAATTCGAATGATATGAAGTTGTTCTTTGCTTTAAAGAAAAAACACCTGCTCCACATTTTAACCTTTAGATTTATCTATAAACTTTAATATAAAAAAACTATTTTAATCAAGTTATAGAGGTGTTAAATCTTTTAATGCTTAACATATTTATAAATTTTAGAGACCATAAAATGTATTTATTAATCTTTCATTTACGATGCACAAAAAGGAATATTTCTGGAGATTTATCTAGAGATAATTTCTACACTGTCCCTGTGAAGCCTGCAACATTGATAAATTTTTGGGAGGGGTTTACAAATTATTACGTAATTTAGAAGAAGGGGGTCAAAAAGGGCTAAAAACCTGTTACGTAATTTGTGGACGAAGCCTATAAAATAGGTTTATACATATATAACAAAATTCGATTTATACAAAAATCTTGATTAACTTAACAACAATATTAAAATAAAAATACTTTACCACTAAGATTTCTGTCGGTTATCCTGAAGTTTAATGGACAGAAGGATTTGGACGAAACAATGCGTGCACCATCGCGCAAATCGGCGAACCTTTCTTTCAATTGATGATCTACATTTGGGCCGAATGCAAAATTATTTACAAAAACGATTGTGGCGCCCGTAATACTCTCTCGATGCTCGTCAGCTAAAAAATCACCCTTCACCAAACGATATTCTCCGCAACGTTTGCCATACCAGCTGAGCCATTTTCGAAAATTCATTTCCATACTCTGAAAAATGATAAATTAATAGCATCAATTGATTATAAAGTAATAAAATCAAGGGATTAAAAAAAGTATAATAAATAATAACTATTGTACCTGAGCGTAGGTTGAAGGCACATCTGCCCTCTCCACACCGATGCATATTTTACAAAAGGTAGCTGCAGCCATTTGGAGGACAACTTGTCCAACGCCAGAACCAAGATCAACGAAAACATCGTCTTCAGTAACGTCGATCTGATCAATCATCTGACAAACGAGCTCATAACTTGTTTCGCCATAAACTTCGGGTGAAAATGGTTCGTAATTATTTAATTTATCTGGTTCGACCACAGCTTGATTGTACGTTTGCTGAAGTATATGACGAAGAAGGCTTCTACTGGGCCTTTTATTTAATCGTTGAGAAGGTAAACTTGTTCCTTTTTCCTGTTTAATTGAAAATAAAGGTTTTAGAATATTTCAATCAAATGATACTAAATAATAAACTATATAATAAATTGACAAATTAAAATTAATAATAATAATAATAATAATAAATCAAAAAACTATATGAAATTTTCAAAAATGCCGAAAAAAGAGAACTATAAGTGCAAGGTGTCTTGTGAATGATCATTTTCAAATTCCCGGATCGTAAACTATAATTTTTTTTGATTTATTTCATCAATGATTAATTAATTATTTAAATATCGTAAACTATAATAATTTTCTCGGATTCATTTCTTTAATGATTAATTAATTATTTAAATACTAATAGACTTATTAAGAAAAGTATTAAAAAGGTCAGTTAAATTAAGAAAGTACATAAGAAAATTAATACAATAAAACGTTAAAATTTTATTGAAGTGAAAATAGTTTAAAAACTAGAAAAAATTAGGAAATTATTTAAAAAATTAAAAAAAAAATGTATGAAAAATTGAAGAATTGAGAAAATAACAAAAAAAAATAAAATGCGAAAATTTAGTACAAGATTAAATTTACATAAAATAAAATAAGAGAAAAATGTAAAAAGGTGAAAATTAAAATAAATTAAACACTTTTAAAAAAAGGAAACAAATTTGAATAGAAAAAAGATAATAAAATGAGAAAATTTACATAAAATAAAATAAGACAAAAATGTCAAAAGGTAACTAAAGAGTTTACAAAAATATGAAAAAACTCTAGGAAAAGAGAACTTTTTTTTTTTTTTAATATAAATATTAAACCCGAACAACAGTTTTAGGAAAATCAAGAAAATCTCAAAATTCTGTGAAAGAATTAGTAAATTGGCGAAATTAATAATAACAATAATAATTAATAATAGTTTTATTTACTGGAAACAGTCATTTTTTAGTTTGAGGTTATGTGAATGGAGCGAACTTCCTTAAAAACGAAAAAAAATGAATAAATTATGAAAAAAGTCAAAATAATGAATAAATCTTTGGAAAAATGAAGAAGTTATAAGAAGAAAATTGAATAGATTCCAAAAAGTGAAATTCCTTAAAATTTTTTAAGAAAAACGAAAATTATGAAAAAATAAAAGAAACTCGAAAATAATTAATTGAGAAACAAAAAAATACTGGACAGCTTCAAAGGAAAATTCCCCAGACTAGACACCTTGGTAAATAATAATCTAATGAAGTTAATTAATGATAATTATAACCTAATAAGGTTAATTGGTGATAAAAAAAACAAAATGAGGTATTAATTGACTAATTCATGATAAAAATAAAACACTACTGATTCAATTTAATGTTTTTGGTTGTAATATAAAGATTCTAGAAAAACTTAACTTAATATTTAAAGATAAATATTAATTTATTATTATTTTATTAATTTAAACGTTAATATTCAGGGCTGATAAAAATCATGATTTTTTTAAAAAAAATTGTTTTAAATTGGGTTCTTTTTTATTTAATGATTTATTAAATCAAAACTTGATGTGTTGAAATATATAAAATTTGCAAGTGTTTATTTGTAAGTATTTTATTTTTAAACTGAAACCATTTAATAAGAAATAATTAAGTTTAAAAGCATCGAATAAATGTTTCCAAAATTCGTAATTACAAGATAAAAACTAAACAATTTAAAAGAAGAAGAAGCGTTTCTAAGAAATAGAAAAATGATAACGAAAGTTTAAAAATGAATTTAAAAAATACAAAAAATAAAAAATTTTGTTAAGAGTCAGCTAAAAAATTAGAAGTAATAAAAATACAATAAAAAATGTATATAAAGAAAAAAAAATTTCACAAAATAAATTTAAAAATCCTTTAAAAATAAAAAATTGTCCTAAACTATTTAATTTTAAAAGGATTTATTTCGTTGATTTTCTTAAATCATATTTTTAATATAAAAAAAAAGTTTAGGAAAATTAAACCAAAAATATTTTTCTAATATTATACTTAATACAAGTTTAACAATAAGTTCAGAAAAATAAAGAAAATCTAAAAATTTTATGAAAGAATAAGTACATTTGCAAAAAAAAATAGACAAGGTGTAAAAAAAATTGAATAAATTTACAAAAAAAAAAATAATGAGCGTATTTATTTTTAAAAACATGGAAATAATTTAAAAAACCAAAGAAATAAAAAGTTTAGTGAGAGTTATAACAAAATTTTGTAAAAAAATATTAAGTAATTTGCATGAAAAGATAAAAAAAAATTAAAATAAAAAGACAAATACAAAAAAACATATCAAAAGAAAAAGAAATTTTTTTCTAATTTTTGTAAAAATATGAAATTATAAGATAAAAATTAAACAATTTGGAAAAAGTGAAATCTCTCAGAAATCTTGTAAGAATTAAAAAAAAGAAATATGGAAAATAATTAATATTATTTAATTTCTTTAATTTTTAAAAATTAATTAATATACATTTAAATTTGAATTAATTGAAATTTAAAAGTTTGAATAAACTGGAATATGAGTTAATTGTCGTTTGGAATTTATTTAAATTATAATGACTTAAGGATGTTCAACCCATTGACATAACCTCAAACTAGAAAGTGATTTTTCACATAAAATAAAAATATTATTGATATTGATTTTACTCAATTTTAAAGGATACATTTTTAAAAAGAAATTAGTTTCATACAAAATTTGTTATGAAACAATAATTATTTAACATTTAGTGTTTTTTCTTTAAAGTTTGTGAACGAGTGTAATTTTCATCCAATTTTGATAAATTATAGCTCATTTTAATCATTGAAACATTCTCTACAAATCTGTTTGTTGGATTTTGTTAAAAAATTATTAAATAAATCAAAATTATCTATTATATATTTTTTAAACCGAAAAAATCTTACCAAAATCCAACAAACAGATTTGTAGAGAATGTTTCAAAGATTAAAATGAGCTATTCCCGGTTTTTTCTCTGGTTAACTTAAAATTTATTTTAAGTATAAATAGACCTACAAATGGTTACAAAAATTGAATAAAACAGTTGATAATTGAAGAAAATAATTGAAGTTCAAAGAAAATAATTGAGAATTGAAGAATTAAATATTAAACTTTACAAAAAATAAAAATTAAGAATTAAAAGAAACAATCAATATTGAAAAGAAATAATTAATAATGGAAAAAAATAATTGAACAATGACAAAGATATTTGACAATTACAAACAAAATTTAAAAAAAAGTAAATATTAATCTACAATTGAACAATAATAAAAAAAAATGAGCAATGGTAATTAAATTTAAAGAATATAATTGAAAATTGGTCAACTAGAGAGAAAATAAAAAAATAAAAATTTTAATTTAAGTTAATAATTCAAAATTGAAGAAATAAATTGAAAATTAAATAATCAAATTGAAATCAGAAGAACACAGAATTATTGAATATTAAAAAAAAAACAAATAAAATTGAAATTCGAATACAATAATTGATAATTAAAGAAAATTACTGAACAATTGGATTGAAAAAAAAAGAAAATAATTTATAATTAAAAAAAAAAAAATGGAAAATGCCAGGAATTATTTAATATTGAAGAAAACATTAAAAATTGAAGAATAGAATTGTTATTTAAAGAAATTAATTGAGAATTGAAAAAAATAATTGAACAATTAAATTGAAAATAAAAGAAAATTATTGAAAATCGAAGGAGGTTTTGAAACATGAAATGAATAACTGATAATTGAAAAAAAAAATAATTAAAAAAAGTCGAGCTTACTGAATATTGAAACAAACAATTGAAAATTGAACAAAATAATTAAAAATTAAAGAAAATAATTAAAAATAATTTAAAGAAATTAATTGAGAATTGAAAAAAATAATTAAACAATTAAATTGAAAATAAACGAAAATTATTGAAAATTGAAGGAGGTTTTGAAACATGAAATGAATAACTGATAATTGAAAAGAAAAATTATTAAAAAAAGTCGAGCTTACTGAATATTGAAACAAACAATTGAAAATTGAACAAAATAATTAAAAATTAAAGAAAATAATTGAAAATTGAAGAAAATAATTAAAAATTGAAAAAAGTACTTAAAAATTAAATACAATATTTGAAAACAGCAGAAAAATTTAGAAATCGACGGAAATAATTGCGAATTGATGAAAATAATTTAAAAATTCTCAATTTAAATAAAAATTGAAAGAAAAACATAATTTAAAAAAGCTGAGAATTGTTAAATATTGAAGAAAATTGAGAAGAAATTGAAAATTGAAAGAAATTGAGAAACTGAAAGAAATATGAAAAAATAATTGGAAATTGAAGAAAATATATGAAATTTAAGAAAAAAATTAGAATTTGAAGAAAATAATTGAGAATTAAAAAAAAATCATTGTAAAAAGCCTAGAGTTATTGAATATTAAAAAAAAAATTGAAAATTAAATAATGGAATTGAATGTCGAAAATTATAATTGAGAATTAAAGAAAATAATTCAAGAATTGAACAATGGGATTGAAAGTAAAAGAAAATAAGTGATAATTGAAGAAAAAATAAATTGAACAACCCAGGAATTATAGAATTTGAAAAAAAAACAATAAAAAATGAAGAATGTAATTGTAATTTGAAGAAATTAATTAAAAATTGTAGAAAATAATTTGTAATTGAAGAAAATGTGATTTTATGAAAATCGTGGAATAATAATTGATGAATTGAATTCAAGTTTCAAAAACATAATTGATAATTGAAAAAAAATATTGAAAAAATCCGAAAATTATTGATTTTAGAAGAAAATAATTGAAAAATGGAGGAGTTATTGAGATGTAAAATAAATAAATGATAATTGAAAAAAATAGTTGAAAAAAGTCGATAATTATTGAATATTAAATTAAATAATTAAAAATTGAAGGAAATAGTTGAGATCTGAAGAAAATAATTAAAAATTGATGAAAATAATTAAAAATTGAAGAAAATAATTGAAAATTGAATCAAATAATTGTCAATAAAAAAAAATATATAGTCGAAGAAAATAATTAAAAATTGATTAAAATAATTGAAAATCGTAAAAAATATTTCAGAATTAAATACATTAATTAGAAATTGATAAAAATAATTGAAAATTGAAGAAAATAATTGTCAATTGAAGAAAATAGTAGAAAATCGAAGAAAATAATTGAGAAATGAAGAAATAATTTTAAATTAATGAAAATAATTCCAAATGGAAGAAAATAATTGAGAATTGTAGAAAATAATTGGAAATTAAAGAAAATAATTGAAAATTGAAAAGAATTTATTATCCCAGAAAAAAATTCCCGGTTAATTCCCGGTTTTTCCCGGTCAATTTAAATTCCCGGTTATTTCCCGGTTTTCCCGGTTAGTAGACACCCTGCTGAATCTTTCAAAATTGGTTAAAATCGATTTTAATAATATTTCTATTTTACGTGAAACACCATTTTTTAGTTTGAGGTTATGTCAATAGGTTGAACATCCTTAAAGATATAAAAATTAAATTCTATTTTTTGTTATCTTCATACAAAAATTTTGTAGATCGTAGGTATTTTGATCACCTGTTTTAGCCCAATTTTGTTAAATTTTATAAAGAATATTAAAATTGAAATTTTCAAGATTTTTCCACAAATTTTTGGATTTTTTTATGCTTTACGATTTTTAACATGCAATTTTAGACATACGGAGAATTGTGCTGTTTTTTTTTTTTTATTTTAATGCAAATGCCCAATCATTTAAATCAAAGTGATTTAAATTATCAATTACAGCGCTGTTAATATTAAAATTTAAATTCATGATAAAAAAGAATTAAAGTAAAATTTCCTTACCAATTGAACTAAACTGTCAATAGCCCTATTAAATCTATCACACAAGCTTTTCATACTCTCGTAATCGCGAGTGTCATAATTGCAAAGAATATTATTTTCTAACGGCAGTTTTAAGTCAGGTAAGTCTTCGCAGACCCATCGCATCGTCTCCACCACGTCCAAAGCACCATCGTGACGATCCTGGTAACACAAAAAAAAAATTATGTAAAATTTTACACACATTTAAAGTCCATTCAAAAATAATTTCAAGTTTTTTTACATCTTAAAATTGACAACTTACAAATTATGAGAAATTTTTATTTCACCTTTCTCTGGATTTAAGTAAATAAACAAATTAAATTTATATTTAAGTTTTATTTTACGTTATTTACACAAAATAAGTTTTCTGCGCGAATCCTTGAATGTAAGTTATTCTACTTAAAAGTTTAAAACGGATTAAACTGTAACCTTCTTAAAAACCAAGCTGATTGAATTATTAGGCTTACAAATGATTTATTGGTATTTTATTCTCTATTTTACTGCCTTTTTCACTAACTTAATCTAAACAAAGAATATTCAAGTGAAAAACTATTTCAGAAAAGTACTGATAGTTTAAACTGTCAAAAATTAAAAGCCTGATATTGTTTTTAATTTATATATTTATATTTACTACCGTTAGTTTAAACAACTTCACAAAAAACAAATTTTTCTGTTTTTAAGATACTTATAGAAATTCGAATTTCACGTGGATATTAAAATTTTGCAAAAGACAAACAAAAAAAATTAAATTGGTGTATTTAATTTAAAAATGTAAGAAAATTACTTAAATCCGCAATGTTTCTAACCTTGAAAACTAGTATAAAAGTTCCGAGAATTGAAAATAAGTAATTTTTTAATTATGAAAATAAATTAAATTCTTTTAGATTTTCGATGATAAAAAAGACATTGATAACCTATTAAATTTTGACTTTGAGTTTCTGATAAAATCACTCATTTTCGTTAAATTAGTAAAATGACACAAACCGCCTTTTTTTTACTCACTTCAAAACCCAAAATTTGTCATAGAATTACCAACAATTAGTCAAGCTTACAGATCCCACTTTCTCTTTCTTTTTCAAGCTGAAAAGTATATAGGGTCCAGACAATAAATTACCATCCGATCCCCGCACTTTCTAAGAAAATTCTTTTGGCCCTAAACTCATAAACCCAAAGTTACTTGTTCAAACGTCTTCTCGACAAGTAGGTCATCCTTATCATTCCTTTTTGTAAATCTATTTTTACAAATCTATTTATGCCAAAAAGAAGAAAAAAACAACAAAAGCAAGAAAACGTGTCACGCGACAAATTTGCGAATACTTCTTCTGCCAATTGTAGCACAACGTGACAAAAACCAAAAAAACCAATTTCTTCCCAAGCCCCATGAAACAACAAACAACCAGATTGTTTTTGTTGTTCCCCAAGTTCTGCACTGATAAACATTAAATGGCGCGATTTCTAAAGGAATCAGCTGTGTAGATAGCATGCGCAAGGGTTTCGTGTCGTAGGTAACAGGGCATTATTTTATCGTCTTTTCACCCAACAAGTTCACTTTTCCAATCACATTTCGAAAATAATCCTGCCAATATTCACATTATCGCGAAAAAATACCCTCTCACGAGATTCCCACGTCTTTGGTGTCTCAGGTTTATCGAGTTATTCAAGCAGAAATACTTACGGATCCTGAACCCGAGGTGAGGGGCCACTGATAAACGATTGGCTCCGCTCCGGCCGGGGAATGTAGTCGCAACTCCATGCTTTCGACTTCCAGGTCGATTTTTCAACAACTCAAGAAGCCTCTGCACGTGACGTAACCACCCAGAATCCCGTTGCTGGCGTTAACGCGATGCACTAGGATACCACCACCACGTAGACGACGCTCGCGAACCCCCCCCGCTCAACCCGAGCCACTTTCCCGCACATCCAAACGCCGTAAAATGCCGTCCCCGTGGACGTTTCTCAATTTCCACTAAAATCCGAACTTACGAGGATGCTTGACGGGCTGGGGAGGGCTTGCCAAAAACCCACCACCCAGCAAGAAAAGAGAATCACGGGTGAACAACAGAAAACTGCGGAACAAGTTGGATTCTTGGGGGGGGATGACGACATCAAAACATGGCGTCCTCGCTATGCGCCTCTCGGCGGCGACATCTGCGCAAGCGCTTCCGTTGAACCTTAGGCGAGAAACACGTTCCGAAAAAAAAGAAAAACAATACAAAAAAGCAAACAATGAGAGATAGAACATTATTTCTGGATAAGCAGCCTGAAAGGACTAGTTTCAAATTGAAAATTTTACAAACTATCGTCTCATTTAAACAGAAAATGACAATTTTTGTTTTGGGGCACTTTTGGTACGTTCCTGAAAGTTGACCTTCGATATTTGACCTCTTGTGTTTTTAATTTTGTATTACACTTCCTCGTGGTCCCTGAAATAGGCATATAAACAACACACCTCGAACCATTCATGAAACTAGACTGAAAGGAAATAGAGAAAAGAAAAATAGGAAATAATTAAGTTGATTATGACGACATTATCATTTTCTCTTGTCCTAATTCATCAATTTTGTCCTGCAATTGGTCGTCCGCTAAAACTTGGTCTTTTTTTTTAAAGCATTTTCACCTGCATTTTCTTTTTTTATTTTAAAAAAGGCAGGTGTTATTTTCGTTTCAGATGGCAAGCATTGTTAAAAAATCAGAATGCTCCTTCAGTCACGTAGGCATTTTGACAGCGCCTCCCTCGATTTATTTGGGAACTCATTTTTTGGGAATTGGTACCGGAACAAAAAAAGGTTAAAAAAAAGGAGATCCGGCGTTAAAAGAAGCTTGAAAGGTCGTTGACAGTTGAGGGAAAAGAGGGGGTTGTATTGACAATTCAAGGGGGATGATTCGTTTGAGATTATGTATAATATAAATTCAAGATGACACAATTTTTTACACCATCGACCAAAGGACTTTAGGTTTTAATCTTAAATGCTCTCAGTTGTTCGCGAGATAGCGACGTGACTGATTGTCAAAGTATACTTCCGATAAAGCGTGTAAATAATACTTTGAATAACTATTTTTTACCATAAATAAAATGACAGAGGACATGAAGCTGGACCATAGAGCAAAAAAGAGAATCAAAGAAGTGAAAAGAAAAGCAAGACCTGGTGAGTAACCGTTTTCTAACCTCAATCCGGTCTAAGATGCGGGCGTTATTGTTGTAACAAAAATTGTTATCTGTTTATTATATTTTTTTCAAAAAACAATCAATTCTTGAAACTAACTGCTTTTTTTCCACTATTTGTATTTATCGTTTTTATTCTATTGATAGATTTTGAAGAAACGTCAGAGGAAAGGATACTCGTCATTTTCATGGAATTAAACCTTAAATTTGTAATTTTAATAATTTACTTAACCAAAATTTCTGATTAAGCACAGTTTTAGAATTATTTTCAATACTAATGTGTTTATTATGTCCAGGAATTTTTCAGCTCATTGAAAGTGAGAAAATCAAAATTGTCAATCTGATGCTTTTTATAACGTAATTGCATAATTTTCTCAAGGTTATTGCATAATTTTTTTCCAAGTTTTAAGCAATTGAGTTGAAATTAATTTTTATTAGACGGAAAGTTTGTAAAGAATATTAAAAGAGAAAGAAAATAGTAGTAGAGGATAGAGAAAATAGTATTAACACAGAAAGAATATTGAATTAAAAAAGCTATCAAGAGAGAATAATTGTACTGATATTAATTCTAAAAATATTTCACGACTTGTGTTGTTTATTTATAAAAATTTGTAAATATACTTGCAGAACTTGCTGACAAAGCTGCATGGACTCAACATGTGTACTATAAACATTTTGAAGTTTTTTGGAACTTTAACGACAATATAGATCGTATCGATGAAACGATAGTTTCTACAGAAGAATTTATAGAGAAATACGAAAAACCTTATAAACCTGTGATAATTCGAGGAGTACAAAAAGACTGGAAAGCTCATCATAAATGGACTATAGAGGTAATTTTTCTATTAATCTGTAATATATTTCTACTGAGAATGACACTTTATTATTTACATTTTAGAACTAAACATTTTTTAGATTTTTTAAAATTCCTTTTGTAGGATTATTCAGAATAATGTTTAAAAACTTAATTTACTATTTCGCAAAATTAATTTCTAAGAGTTAAGAGTTTAAATTATATTTACAGAACGAATGACAGTTAAATAAAAACACAATATTTAGGACATTATTTCTTAAAATATTTAAATCTTACTCTTTAAAGACTAAAATACATATTAAATGAATTTTAATTTTTAGTAGAAAAATTATTAATATTTAAGTACATACCAAGTTATTTATAAGAATTAGAACATATGCAAGAAATAGTTATCAGTCACTTATAAAAATATTTTACTACAATTTAAACAATATAATGTTAATATTCAAAAAATATCAGTTATTTTCTAAAAAAAATAAGGCTTTGGAGGTGAATTTGAATTTTTAATCATGCTAATTTTCTAACTTTGATTATTTATAAAAGCAACGTTTTCCTTTTAATTATAAATTATATCAAAGAAAAATAAATATTAAATTCTTGACTTTTGTTTAACATGTATTAAAAATTTATATATTTGTAACATGTTAAAAAAGTTTTTAAAAACTTTCTCTAATTTTTTTCTTTTTACTGAAATTCTTTATTTTTATTTTATACAATTTTGTTCTTATATCGTTCATAAAACATTTGTTTTATTTTTATATTTAAACACATACTTTCGGAAAATCTTTTTATTTCTTTAAAAATTTTCTTGTTTTTTAAAACCTTTCTCTAATTTTGTTTTCTTTTTACGCAAATTATTTATTTTTATTTTATACAATTTTTTTCTTATATCGTTTAAAAACATCTTATCTATTTCTTATTTTTTATTTTCATATTTAAACAAAAAACTTTTGGAAAATCTTTTTATTTCTCTAAAAATTTTCTTGTTTTTTAAAAACATTCTCTAATTTTTTTTTCTTTTTGTGCAAATTATTTATTTTTATTTTTAAAAATTTTATTCGTATGTCGTTTAAAAAAACATTTTTTCTATTTCTTATTTTTTATTTTCATATTTAAACAAAAACTTTCGGAAAATCTTTTTATTTCTTTACAAATTTTGCAATTTTGCAAATTATTTAATTTTATTTTACACAATTTTGGTCTTATATCGTTCAAAAAACATTTTTTTATTTCTTCAAAAATTTTCATGTTTTTTAAAACCTTTTTTTATTGTTTTCCTGTTTTAAAATCAATTTTTTAAATTCTTATGTTTGTATGCTTTAATTTTTTATGTTTCATTTTTTCGAGCAACTGAAGTTTTCAGTCAATTACAATTTGGATTGATTGAAATTTGGATCAATTGAAGTTTAAAGCCAGTTATAATTTAAATTGATTGAAGTTGTAAATTAAATCAATTGGAATTTTTATCCCTTACAGTTGAAATCAACTAGAGCTTTGATCCATTAAAAAAATAATTGTTTTCATTTAACTTAGTTAACTAAGTTTTTAACTTTTTTGTCTTTTAACTGTGTTTTCGTGGATTAAAACATGAATTTTTAAATTTTTTTCTTGATATTTCTAAAGTTATTGTCATTATAATTATTTTCAAAATTCGTCTCTCTTTTTTAAACAATTTTTCATTTCTTTTGTAGACTTTTTTTTTATAGTAGATTTTTACCAAATTTAATATTTTTGGTTATTTTTTCATTTTTTTATACTTAATTTTTATATTATTATTATTTTTCCTCCTTTCTTACAATAATTCCGTAATTTTTTAAAAATACTTTGTCTTTATTAAAATTTTAACATTTTTTCACTGTATTTCATTTTTTTTTTAATTTAACCAAAAATGTGAGTGAGTATTTTTATTTTTTGAAAGGATTTTCTAGTTTGCTGTATATTTTTTTCAGATATTTACCATTCTTTTTTGTGGCTTAAAACATGAATTTTTAAAATTTGTTTCTTTAATTTTTCTAAAGTTATTGCCATTATTTATTTATTTACTTGTTAATTATAATTATTTTCAAAATTTGTCTCTTATTTTTAAAGAATTTTTCATTTCTTATGTAAACTTTTTTTGTTGATCTTGTTTTATTTTATTTTTTGGGAGATTTTGACCAAATTTAGTATTTTTGGTTATTTTTTCATTTTTTATATCTACCTAATTTTTATATTATTATTATTTTTCCTTACTTAAAATAATTCCTTAATTTTTCTAATTTGAAAATTACTTTGGCTTTAGTAAAATTTTAACATTTTTTCACTGGATTTCTTATTTATATTTTTACCTTAACAAAAAATGTGAGTAAATATTTTTATCTTTTGAAAGAATTCTCTAGTTTGCTGTATATTTTTTGTCAGATATTTACCATTCTTACGAAGTTTTTTTAAAAAAAATGTCTTCTTTTAAATAATATTTGTAACGTTTTTAATTTGAAAATATTTTTTTCTTTTTATAAACTGTTTTCTTATCTTTTTACTTTCTTTTCTTTCTACTTTTTCTTTGAATCATTCCCAATCTTATTTCTCCAAATTTTCTTATTTTTGCGTTCATGAGATTTTAAATATTTTTTCTTTTTAATTTTCTCGTTTGTTTATAATTTATTTAATTGTTATTAAACGTATTATCCATTTCTCATAATCACTTATTAATTCTGTTTAAAAACTAATTTTAATTTTCTATTATTATTGTTATCATAAAATTCGGACGTATGATTAAGTTTTAAAATTAATTATTTATAATATATATTTCATAGAATTTCATTAGGAAGAATCATCTTTTAGTCGAAATTTCACATTTTCGAATATGTTTTCAATCGAACATAAATTAATCCGAATTCTGACCTAACAGAATTTTTAGGTCACCGAATTCATATTTAACAGAATTTTCTTTTAACCAACTTTTCATTTAAAAGAATTCCAATCTAAACCAATTTTAATTAGAAGAATTTTTATTTTACATATCTATTTAAGAATTTTTAATTTCCTTTGTAGACTTTTTTTATTAGTCTTGTTTCATTTTTTGGGAGATTTCTAACAAATTTAGTATTTTTGGTTATTTTTCTTTTTTTTATACTTAATTTTTATAGTATTATTCTTTTTCCTTTCTTAAAATAATTCCTTAATTTTTCTAATTTTAAAATTACTTTGACTTTAGTAAAATTTTAACATTTTTTCACTGTATTTCTTATTTTTTTAATTTAACAAAAAATGTGAGTAAATATTTTATCTTATCTTTTTACTTTGTTCTCTTTTACATTTTTTTTAATCATTCCCAATCTTATTTCTCCAAATTTTCTTATTTTTGCATTCAAGAGGTTTTAAATAAATTTTTTTGTAATTTTCTCCTTTGTTCATAATTTGTTAAATTGTTATTAATTTGTTAATTGTAAATAATTAATGTTAACAAAATAATTGTAAACAATTAATATTGTAAATATTTATTGTTAATAATTGTTATTATAATTATTTGTTATTTCTCATCATCACTTACTAATTCTGTTTAAAAACTAACGTTAATTTTCTATTATTATTTATTATTATAATCATAAAATTAAACGTTTTTTTACAGCGGCTGGCAAAAAAGTATCGAAATCAAAAATTTAAGTGCGGAGAAGACAATGAAGGCTATAGTGTAAAAATGAAAATGAAATACTATGTTCGATACATGTTAACAAGTGAGGATGACTCGCCTTTATACATCTTTGACAGTTCATTTGGAGAACATCCTAGAAGAAAAAAATTACTAGAAGATTACGAGATTCCGCAATATTTCCGAGATGATCTTTTTCAATATGCAGGAGAACATCGGCGTCCTCCTTACCGGTGGTTTGTCATGGGACCCGCGAGATCTGGTCAGTATTATTTTTGTCAAAAATCAATTTTTTAAATATTAAGATTTAACTGATTATTATTATCATTTGCTTTCTTCTCGTCTTTAGTACGAGAAATTTATTTCAATTTTTATTTAATATATTCTTTAGAATCTTAAGAACCTACAAAAATGTAATTTTTTTCTACTTTAGTTTTTTGTGTCTTATCTTAAACAATATTTAAATAAAACAGGAACAGGAATCCACATAGATCCCTTGGGTACGAGCGCATGGAATGCACTGGTCTCTGGACACAAAAGATGGTGCCTTTTTCCAACTCACACTCCTCGAGAGCTTTTGAAAGTCACTGCCCCTGAAGGAGGAAAGCAACGCGACGAGGCCATTACCTGGTTCTCAGTAATTTATCCACGAACAAAGTTACCGTCCTGGCCTCAGGACTGCTTACCTGTAGAGATTCTCCAAAATCCAGGAGAAACAGTTTTTGTTCCTGGTGGTTGGTGGCACGTTGTTCTTAATCTCGACGACACCATCGCCGTTACACAAAACTTTTGCTCCCGCACAAACTTCCCGATTGTCTGGCACAAGACGGTAAGAAAAGAAAATAATTTAATCAAATTCTAGAAATGGAAAGTATGATTAAGTTGTAAAATTAATTATTTAGAATATTTATTTTATAGAATTTCATTGGGTAGAATCTTCTTTTAACCAACTTTTCATTTAAAAGAATTCTAATTTAAACGAATTTTAATTTAGAAGAAATTTTATTTTACAGAATTTTAGGTTAATCGGATTTTTAAATACCAGAATGTTCATTTGTCCGAAATTGCAAATGGCGGAAAAAGTATCAGACAGAAATATTTTGGCGCAAATCTTGAAATTGACCAATTGCAATTTTCTTCATATTTTCTGATTGGTCAATTTCAAAATTCGCGCCAAAATATTATTGTCGTATATTTTTTCAACCATTTGCAACTTCAGAAAAATTAACATTCTGCATTTTAAATTTTCTATCAAATGTCAATTCGTACTAATACAATTTCGGACAAATGAAGATTCTGTCAAATGAATATTCTGGTATTTAAAAATCCGATTAACCTAAAATTCAGTAAAATAAAAATTCTTCTAAATTAAACTTCGTTTAACTTGGAATTCTTTTAAATGAAAAGTTGGTTAAAAGAAAATCTATCAAATGAAAATACTATTAAATATGAATTCAGTGACTTAAAAATTCTGTTAGGTCAAAATTCTTATTAATTTATGTTCGATTGAAAACATAGTCGAAAATAAAAAATTGAAAATTTAAGAATTAAATTAGAATTTCAAAAAATAATTGATAATTGAAAACAAAATTTTAAAAAAATTGTAGATTAATACACAATTGAACAAAATAATTTAAAAAATCAAAGAATAATTATAAAATTTTTAGATAATAATTGAAATTAAAAACATTGTAGGAAATAATTGAAAACAAAATGCGAAAAATGACTAGATTAATAGACATTTAAAAAAAATAATTGAAAAAATTAAACAAGAAATATTCAATTTAAAAAAAATAATTGCCAATTGAAAAATTAAGAAAATTATAGGAATAATTGTTGGAAATAATTGCACATTTAACAAGTGGATTAAAAATGGAAAAAAATAATTAAAATTGAAGAAAATCATTAAAAATTGAAGAATGAAAATAAAAATTGAAGAATGGAATTAAAAATTAAAGAAAATAATTGAACAATATGTGCCTGAAAGGCATAACATCATAACTAACATTTTATCGAATTTGAGATAACATCGGATTTGAGTTAATTTAGTTATTCTTTTTAAAGTTTCATAACAGTAAAGTGATTTAAATGTTTATTTACGTAGAAAATAATTAATAACACAACAGCATAACTGCATTCAAATCGAAAAAAAGAATTGATATTCTTTTTTAAAGCGTTTATATTTTATTAAAATTGATAAACAGATGTAAAAACTACACTAGAAAATAGGATACAATGCCAAACACCAAAAATATTGGTTGATTTTTCGATTTTACAAAACCAAGAAAATAAACAAAAACAGGTTTTTCTCAAAACTATGAAAATGCAGTTATGTTATTCTGCCTTTCAGCCACAGATATTGTATTTAAAATTAAAAAAACTTAATGATACATAATCGAAAAAAAATATTAGAAGAAAGGCGATAATGTTTTAATATTAAAGCAAATGATTGGAAATTGAAAAGTAAAAATGAAATTCTTTTGAATGAAAAGTTGGTTAAAATAATTTCTGTAAAATGACAATTCTGTTAAATATGAATTCGGTGACCTAGAAATTCTGTTAAGTCAAAGTTCGGATTAATTTATGTTCGATTGAAAACATTCAAAAATGTGAAATTTCGACTAACAGAAGATTCTTCCTAATGAAATTCTATGAAATAAATATTCTAAATAATTAATTTTACAACTTAATCATACGTCCCCTTGAAATTATTAATTAAAACATTTTTAGAAAAATATAAGAAATAAATATAATTAATCAATATCAGGAATCACAGCGGTTTTTTTGTTCAATTTGAGATAAAAAAAAATAAATAAAAAAGGGGATTTCTCTTTTTAAAACAGGGGATTTTTGTTCATAAAAAATGAATTTTCAAAATTAGTAAAAGAATAATTATTTTAGTATTTCAAGATTTCTTTTACGAAATTTTAGAATTGAACTACTTGATTGAAAATCGGAAAAAGTAATTGAAATTGAAGAAAATAATAAAAAATTGAGGAAATAAATTGAAAATTTAAGAATTAAATTAGAATTTCAAAAAATAATTGATAATTGAAACAAAAAATTTTAAAAATGGTAGATTAATACACAATTGAACAAAACAATTTAAAAAATCAAAGAATAATTATAAAATTTTTAGATAATAATTGAAATTAAAAACATTGTAGGAAATAATTGAAAATAATTGAAGGAAATAGTTGAAAAATGACGAAAATAATTGTCAATTGAAAACAAAATTCGAAAAATGACTAAATTAATAGACATTTAAAAAAAATAATTGAAAAAATTAAACAAGAAATATTAAATTTAAGGAAAATAATTGCAAATTGAAAAATTAAGAAAATTATAGGAATATTTATTGGAAATAATTGCACATTTAAGGAGTGGATTAAAAATAGAAAAAAAAATTAAAATTGAAAAATGAATTGAAAATTGAAGAAAGCCATTAAAAATTGAAGAATGGAATCGAAATATAAAGAATATACTTGAAAATTGAAGAAAAGTTATTGAAACAGTCGAGAATTAATAAATATAGAAGAAAACAATTGAAAACTAAAGAATGGAAATAAAAATTGAATGGAATTAAAAATTAAAGAAAATAATTGAACAATTATATTTAAACTTGAAGAAACTTAATGATAATCGAAATAAATAATTGAAAAGTAGAATATAAATTTGAAGAAAATAACTGAAAATTGAAGATAATAGTTCTAGAATGAAATAATTTAATTGAAATATAAAAACAATTTTTATAAGTTTTTTTTCTATAAGAATAATTGAAATGAAAATGAAAGAAACTATTTGAAAATTGAAGAAAATAATTAAAAATTGAAGAAATAAATTGTAAATTAAAGAATTAAATGGAAATTTCAAGAGAAAAATTTTAAGAAATTAATTTTAAGAAAATAATTGAAAATTAAGAAAATGCAATAATTATTGAATATTGAATAAAATAATAGAAGAACGAAGAATGCAATTAAAAATTGAAGAAAATAATTCAGAATTGAAGAAAATAATTAAAAATTAAAGAAATAAATTGAAAATTAAAGAATGCAATTGGAATTTTTTATTTTAAAATTTTCAATTGAAATTACAATCAATTAAATAGTTGATAATTGAATGAAAAATTAAAAAATGACTAAAATAATTAAATATTAAAGAAAATAATTGAGAAATGAGAAAAATAAGTAACAATGGAAAGAAAAATTTGAAAACTGGCGAGATTAATCGATAACTGAACAAAATAATTAAAAAAAATTAAAGAATAATTATAAAATTTAAAGTGAATAATTGAATATTTAAAACTTGACAATTATAGATTTATTTATTTATGAAATTAAAATTATTTGAACTGATATTTATAAATTTAAATTATAATCAATTCAAATGCATTTTTGAAAAAGTATCTGATTTAAAACAAAAAATATCTATATAAATCTAAATCTAAATATCTATATTGATCTCGTTACACCTTCTCTGGCTATGGGCTATGAAATGAAATAAATAAATAAATATACCAAACTTCAGTTTTTTACAGACAAAAAATGAAGGAAGAAAGGAAAGAATTTACGGATTATTATTATTATTATTATAGATTTGTGGTATATGAAAGAAATTAATTTTCGATCAAATTCCTCAGAATATTAGACCCACGAAGTAATTCTCCCTTTAGTAACAAATTTCCCGATGAATTTTTTAATTCTCGTTTATTTCCCTGTTTCCCTTCAAATTTCCACCCTGATTATTATATTACTTATTATTCTACTTTTATATAATAAAAGGCAATTCATAATTAGATACATAAAATAAAAACTCATATGATTTATAAATAATTTTAAAATATACCTTTTTTCAAATGTAACTGATTTAAAACAAAACAAAAATATCTTGAATAGGCGCCAAAATACCGTTTTTTCAGTGTTTTAGGTAGTTTTCTTTTTTTTAAAAAAAAGGGGAAAAATTCTTAATTTTAGGTGATTTTTGTTTTAAAAAAAGGAGATTAAGTGAAAAAGGAGAACTGTGATCCCTGATTTAATATGGTTATTAAATACATACAATAAATAAATATAATAAATGAATATTTGTTTTTAACTAGGTGCGTGGACGACCAAAGTTATCTCGCAAGTGGCTCAAAGCCCTTGGAGAAAAGGTTCCTGAAATTGCGGCTTTGGCTGAAAAAATTGATATTAGGGAAGATACAGGAGTTGCTAGTGATTCTTCGAGTGAATCATCAAGCAGTTCGTCTAGTAGTAGCAGCAGCAGTGGATCGGAAGAAAGTGAAGATGATAGTGGCCAGGAATCGCTGATTGGACACAAGAAGAAAAAGAGGTAGAAAAAAAAATTATTAAACATTTGAATGATAATACAAGTATAAAAACAATTCTTAATAGGACCATATTTTATTTTCATTTGTAATGAAATTTATATAAATAACACTAAATACTTTGTCGTTTGTAGAAGAAAACTGGACAACAGTCAACCCTGACAATGTCGTGTTCTCGGGACCTACAGAGACCTCAGACTGTACAGTATTAACCAACTGTTATTGTTTGTACTAAGAATAAATATTGTAATTAGCTCGTATATATTTTTGAACATCAAATCTGCGAAAAATCAGCGAGTGAGCAAAATTGAAAAATCTCTCTGTTGCCAATAAACTAATCACTGAGCTACACAGATTTTTAAAAATATTCTTTCACAGACTTGCCATTACTTTTTACATTATATGTATAACTAGGAAGTAAATTTTAAATTTTTACGATAAGTTATTATTGTACTGCATATCATTTTTTGCAAATAGTGACAATTACTCGACACAAGTGGGTCCATAATGTGTCTATCGCTGTTTGATAGAAATTTTACCATACAAACATTCGTATATTTTTAACACCAAATTAGGGAAAAACAAATAATTGTACTGTATTATAAATGTGACAATTAAATGACACCAAGTCTGTGAAAATATATTTTAGATGTAGCTCAGTGCAAATTTAGATGTTCTAGTTTCGACCAAAGGATAGTTATTGTTTTGTTTTTTTTTTTCGCAGATTTGGTGTTTAAATCTATTAATAATAAATAGCGGTAAATATACTGTGGACCCACTTGTGTCACTTGTGTCGTTATTTTGAAAATGCCACTGATAATCAACAGTCAATTTACCACCACGATTGTAATTACTATCAACATAATTATGTTCATAATAAAATAAATGCTAGATAATGATAAAATTTTTATCAATTATTTACAGTCCCCGAGATTTTAGGCGCTTTTTGGAAATGTACCTTCTTACAATTTACAATCTACAACAATAAAAATATCGAACGCATAATTCTGCTTTGCAAAATCTTTAGAGATTACAATAATCTTACAGTTTTTTATAAAACTACATTCTTGCCTAGGAAAAAAAAAAAGAAACAGCACTCTATAAAATCAGTACCAATTTTTGTAGAGGAATTATAAATAATACTGACAGTAATTGACTAAAAAAAGTTGAAAAATTGATCTATAAATAACAGTTCTAGCGTCT
The DNA here is from genome assembly GCA_037103525.1 of Ganaspis brasiliensis. Lineage (NCBI taxonomy): Eukaryota > Metazoa > Arthropoda > Insecta > Hymenoptera > Figitidae > Ganaspis > Ganaspis brasiliensis. The sequence goes on from JAZKLR010000082.1 coordinate 1,471,885, forward strand.
TACGTCAAAAAAACGTAATTGATCGATAATGAAAAAAGTATTAAAAAGATTCTTAAATTTTCTAAAGGAATAATTCACTGGTATAAAATTTTTAAATGGAAGATTAAAATGAGGATCGAAAAATAATTGTTAAATTAAAATATTAATTAATTAATTAATTGTTGTAAATGCTTTTTAAATAAAGTTAGCTTTGATTCTAGTAACTTTTCAAGTTTGATTTCTAGATCCTCATTAAACTAACAATTCGCAATTAAATAATAAATTATACTCTTCGTGCTAGCACTTCAGCGAGATGCTCCTCTGCAAAATCCTCGAGTCTCTCTTGATGCAGTTCCATAATTTTATCGTCCCATCACTTCATGGTGACCATACAATGCATGAAAATAGTCGGTAAATAACACAGAAGCAAAGAAAGCATAAAATCAAAAAAGTTACAAAGAAAAGCAAAAGTTTGAGAAACACTTCTCAATTATTAATTCATTAATAGTTCTTATATAAACAATAAAAATTCAGGAGAGGTGACAGTGAGCTTTTTTTATCCAATAAAATAAAATGTTTTATCAAATTTTTGCAAATTAAAAGATTTTACAATTTATGTTTAAAAATTCAATGCTGAATCTAATTTGATGAATAGAGTATATAAAAAGAGAATTTAAGTGGATTAAAAATTCATTGGAACCTCACCTTGTCACAAAGTGTTTTTAAAAATTTGTGCTGTGACAATGTGGAGCAAAGCCAAATTACAGATATGGCCAAAATAAGAATAAATATAGTGAAAAAGGGAGAGAGTCAACACAGGCAAAATTAAATAAAATATTAAATTAGAATAACTGAACAATAGAAAATTTGCAAAACAAATAAATAAATCATATAAATAACAAATTAACAACATAAAAAGAAAACATGCCTTGAAAATGTTCTACTTGTTTCCAATTTCACATTTAAGTACACTGAAGCTTCACTTATTTTAACCCGGTCCACGCAAATCCGTAAATATCGCACTTATTTTAACTTGAACGTATTTACAGAAAACTTCTCTGATTGGCTGGTCAATTTAAATAAGTGGGACTTTGAATTGTTAAAATAAATACAACACTTTAAATAAGTGAAGCTGCAGTGTACTACATGAAAATTTAATTTCATTTTTAAAACTTTTTTTTAAACAGTTTTCAAATCAACTACTGACAATTGATTAAAGATATACTCAAAACTTAAAATTAAATGCAATTTAAAAAGTAGAATTACAAATTAAAAAACGATAAATAAAGTTTTAAGAATTAAACTAAAAAGATGTAAAAAAAATGAAGAATAATTTGAAACAGAAAAAAAAAAGAATGAAACAAACAAACAAAAAAGTAATTAAAAATCAACAAAAAAAAGAAATAACAAAATAAAATAATTGACATTCAACACTTACGAATTTATCTGTTACCTACTCTAAATTTAATTCCCTGATAATTAATTTGTTTTCTATCAATTTGACACAAAGAGTGCTTTAAAGCATTCGTGTTTCAACTGCGTTTCTTAAAGGCATGCGCAGTAGATTGCTGATTAAAAAACAAAAGCAATGAACAAAGAGCAAAAAAATGAAAAAATAAGTTAAAGGGAGACTGTGGACATTGACATGGTCAAAGAGGAGTCGGGAATTCGCCACAGCTTCACTTCCCCAGAGCTGTAACCAACATTCCATTCGTTAAATCTGCTTCGAATTTCTCTCCTCTAAAAAAACTCTACACCTACATTCTAACTAAATATAATATATATCATTATGTTTATGTGTAATAAAGAACATGAAAAAAAGTTCAACGTCTTGAGATATTTGGATGCAATTAGTGTCATTGAGAATAATGAAACAGAAAGATACGTACTTGCTGGCGGTAAAAATATTCTGCTGATTTGCAATAACTGCATTAATTGCAGTACTGTGAGCTCGAACTTCTCCCAAAAGAGAGCATTCCGACGTGTAATCCTTTGGAACTGACCAAGCACGAAGTAAACCTCCTCGACATCCCGAGACCATCACCGATCCACTATTAACAATGCACAATCCCAGAATCCAATCCTTGTGAGCATTATTCAAAGATTGAACTAATTCCATTCTACCCAAATCCCAGCGTTTTATACACATGTCCCTCGAACCTGAAAAATAGTAATTTACTGAAAAGAGTGATAATTTTAAATTATAGAGCTGTCAGCGAATTTGCAGATTAAAAATAGTTACGCCAATGAACGTGTTTAAAAATTTTTTAAATCCATGATAATCAGGGCTGATAAAAATCATGATTTTTTTAAAAAAATCAGATTTATTTGTTTTAAATCAAAAATTGTTTTTTTTTTTAATATAATCAGTAAATAAAATTTATAAATCTTTATTTGTAAGTAGTTTATCCAGTTTATTAAAGAAATGAAGAGAAAATTAAAAAAAAGAAGACAAGAATTAAACAGTGACATAATTATATATAAAAAAAGTAAAAAATCTTTTCAAAAAATTAAACTATTACGAACATTTTTTTTTAAATAATAAATAAGAAGGATATTAAAAAAACGTTAAAATATATTACTTAAGAGAATACAATTTTAAAATTAGAAAAATAAGAGAATTATTTTACATATTGAATAAAAAAAAAACCAATAAAATTTTGTAAAATTTAAGAAAAATTTAAAAGAAAAGAAATTTTATGAAATACGAGAACGATGTTCAAATGAGAATATTTAGTACAAGATTAAATTCATAAATAATATAAAATAAAAGTAGGTATAAAAGCTTTAAAAAAAGTAGAAAATTGGGAAATTTAAAAAATGTAGATAAAAGCATCAAATAAATGTTTTCAAAACTTCGTAATTATAAAATAAAAACTAAACAATTGAAAAGAATGAAAAATGCTTCTTATAAATCGAAAAATGCGATGACAAAAATTAAAGAATTAATTAAAAAGCAGGGAAGAACTAAAAAAAAATTAAATAAATAGGAAGAAAATAGAGAAATGCTTTTTTTCCTTATCTAACAAACTAAAAAAATGTAAAAAGTACAAAAAATAAAATTAAAAAATGTATATATCAAGATAAATAAAAAGAAAGTCCACAAAAGAAACTTAAAAATCCTTTAAAAATAAAAAAGTTTAAAACCAAACAAATTTTTATAATATTACAGTTAGTCCAACAATAAATTTAGAAAAATAAAGAATATCTAAAAACTTTATGAAAGAATAAGTAAGTTTGTATCTCGCAAAAAATAGACAAGATGTGAAAAAAATGATTAAACTTACAAAACAAATCAGAGTATTTATTTTTAAAAATATGAAAATCAGCGAAATAAAAAGTTTAATGCATATTATAATAACGAAATTGTATAAAATATTATTAAATAATGTGCATAAAAAAAATTAAAGAAAATCCTAAAATAAAAAGACAAAAAAAATATAAAAAGTAAAAGTAGAAAAAGACTTAAAATTTTGTAAAAATAAGAAATTATAAGATAAAAATTAAACAGTTTTGAAAAATGGAAATCTCTTAGAAATCTTGTAAGAATATTAAAAAAATGATTATTGTGAATATGGAAAATAATTATTTTATTTAATTACTTTGCATTAATTAATATGCATTTAAATTTGAATTAATTAAAATTTAAAAGTTCAAACAAATTGTAATAAATTGGCTTAATTAACGTATGGAATTTATATAATTATAATTATAATTACTTAAAGATATAAAAATGTAATATTATTTTTTGCTATCTAAATGCCAAAAATTTGGTAAATCGTAGGTATTTTGATCATCTGTATTAGCACAATTTTTTAAATTTTATAAAGATTAAAATATTAAAATTGAAATTTTGAAGATTTATCCACAAATTTGTGGGTTTTGTTAATGGTTTGTGATATTTTATGTGCAGTATTAGACATCCGGAGAATTGTACATTTTTTTTATTTAAATCATGATTTTAATGTAAATTTTCCAATGATTTAAATCAATAACAGCCCTGATGATAATAATATAAAGTTCCAGAAGAGCCATTCAAATTTGAAGAAAATAATTCTAAAATGGCAAAAATAATTGAAATATAAAGAAAAAAATTTTAAATTGACAACAATAATTCAAATATGAGAAAAAAATTGTATAATAACAAAATTAATTGAGAAACTGATTAAAAATCAAAAAATGAAGAGAAGAATTTATTGAATTATTTATTTCAGATTAACGGGCAATGACCATTGCCCATTGCTTGAAATTAAAGTGGAATTAAAAAAATTGAAACGAAATAATTGAAATAATAAAAAAGTAATTAAAGAATGACAAAAATAAATTAAAATTTGAAAAAAATCAAAATTTGAGTACAATAATTAAGATATTGACCAAATAATTAAAATATGAAGAAATCAATTGAATAATTAAATAATTGAAAACTGGTTGTAAAAGTTAATAACTTCATGTCAATAAAAAAGAAATTGAAGATAATAATTCAAAAATGTCAAAAATAATTCAAAAGTGTAAAAAACCATTTAAATATAAAGAAAATAATTTAAAAATGACAAAAATAATTCAAATTTGAGACAAAAAATTGTAAAATGACAAAATTAATTTAAAAATTGATTAAAAATCAAAAAGTTCAGACAAAAATTGAAAAATTGACAAGAAATAATCGACATTCGAAGAAAATAATTGATATTGCAAAAAAATAATTGAAGAATGACAAAAATAAGTAAAATTTAAAAAAAATTGAGACTGCTGTAGAAAATTACAAATTTGAGTACAATAATTGAAATATTAACAAAATAATTGAAATGTGTAGAAACTAATTGAATCACGACAAAAATAATTGAAAACTGGTGTAAAAGTCAATAAATTTATGACAATAATAAAAATATTTGATGAAAATGATATTTAAAGAAAATAATTCAAAAATGTCAAAAATATTTTAATAATAACAAAAATAATTGTAATTTGAAAAACTTGAGAAATGACAAAAATAATTAATAACTAGGGTACAAAATTAATAATTTGTAAACAATACTTGAAGAATTGACGAAACAATTGAAATATTAAGAAACTAATTGAATAATGACATAAATAATTAAAACTTGGTGTAAAAATTAAAAACTTCTAGACAAGAATTAATTGAACAAAATATTAGAAGTTTGAGGAAAATAATTTAAAGTTGAAGAAATTAATTTAAGTTAGAAAAATATAATTAAAATTTAAAGATTCCAAAATGTCAAAAAAGTTTAAATATCAAGAAACTAATTAAAGTTTAAAGAAAATAATTAAAATTTGTAGAAATTAATTCGAAAATGAAAAAAATAATAAAAATATGAAGAAAATAATTGTAAAATGACAAAAATACTTGAGTAATGACAAAATTAATTGAAATTTGAAGGAAATAATTCGAAAATGTTAAAAGTAACTAAAAAATGACAAAAATAATTAAATTTTGAAAAAAAAATTGTAAAATGACAAAACTAATTGAAAAATTTATAAAAATGAAAAATTTAAGACAAAAATAATACAAACTTAAAGAAAAAACATTTTAATATGACAAAACTAATTGAAAAATTAACTAAAAATCAAAAAATTAAAAATCGAAATTTGAGGAAAACAATTGAAAAGTTTCAAAAATAAATAAAGTTACAAGGAAATAATTAAAGAATGAATAAAATAATGAAATTTAAGAAAAAATTGTGACTCGTGTAAAAAATTAAAATTTTGAGTATGAAAAATGAGATATTGACGAAATTATTAAAATGTGAAGAAACTAATTGAATAATGCCATAAATAATTCAAAGCTGGTGTAAAATTTAAAAAAATTTAGGCAATAATTGAAAAATTGAAAATAATATTAGTTTAGTTTGATGAAAATAATTGAAAGTAGAAGAAATCTTGAGCTCAAAGTTTGAACAAAATAATTTAAAAAAGAAACAAAAATTTATATATGTAGAAAACAGTTGAAAAATGACGGAAAAAACTGAGATTATGAAAAAAATTAATGAAAAATGAGAAATACAATTCAAAAATGTAGTAAAAAATAAAAAAATTAATGCATTAATTTAAAAATTGTATAAAATAATTGAAAAATAAACGATATAATTGAAATGTGAAGAAAGTAATTGAATAATGACATAAATAATTAAAAACTGGTGTAAAAGTTAATAAATTCATGACAATAATAAAAAGATTGAGAAAAATAGCATTTAAAGAAAATAATTCAAAAATGTCAAAAATATTAAAATAATAGGTTTAAAAATTTTAAATTTTAAGAAACAATTGAAATGTTAAGAATCTAATTGAATAATGTCATAAATAATTAAAAGCTGGTGTAAAAATTTTAACTTTTTAGACAATAATTGAAAAATTGAAAATAATATTAGAAGATTGAGGAAAATAACTCAAGTTGAAGAAATTAATTGGAGTTTGAAGAAAATAATTGGAATTCAAAGACAATAATTCAAAAATGTCAAAAAATTGTAAATATGAAGAAAGTAATTAAGTTTAGAAGGAAATAATTGAAATTAGTAAAAAATAATTGAAAAAAGTGTAAAAAATTCATGAAAATAATAAAAAGAATGAGGAAAATGATTAAAACTTGATGAAAATAACTGAAAACTGGTGTAAAAAATTAAAAAAATTATGACAATAAAAAAAAATTATTTAACAAAATTGAAGTTTGTAGAATACAATTCTAAAATGGCAAAAATTATTGAAATATGAAGAAAATAATTGAAAAGTCACAAAAATAATTTAAATTTGAAAAGATAAAATTGGAAAATGACAAAAATAATTGAAACTTTTTTAAAAATCAAAAAATGAAGACAAAAATTGAAACAAAATAATTGAAAAAGTTTCAAAAATAATTGAAATTACAAGAAAATAATTGAAGAATGACAAAAATTATTAAGATTTGAAAAAAATAATTTGAGACTGGTGTAAAAAATTAATAAAAAATGAGAAACATAATTCAAAAATGGAGGAAAATATAAATAATTTAATAGATTAATTGAAAAATTGTATAAAATAATTGAAAAATTAACAATATTATTAGAATGTGAAGAAACTAATTGAATAATGGCATAAATAATTGAAAACTGGTTGTAAAAGTTAATAAATTCATGACAATAAAAAAAAAATGGAATAAAATAATAGAAATTTGTAGGAAATATTTCTAAAACGGCAAAAATAAGGGCGAATGTTACACCAATGAATGTGTTTAAAAATTTTTAAAATTGATGACAGTAATATAAAAATTCAAGAAAGCCATTTAAATTCGAATAAAATAATTCGAAAATCTCAAAAATAATTCAAATATGAGGTAAAAAATTGTAAAATGACAAAACTAATTCAGAAATTGATTAAAAATCCAAAAATGAAGATAACTGAAAAATTGAAACGAAATAATTGAAATTTAAAGAAAATAATTAAAGAATGACAGAAATAATTAAAATTTGAAAAAAATTAATACGAGACTGGTTGTAAAAAAATTAAATTTTGAGTACAAAAATTAAGATATTGACGAAATCATGAAAATGTGAAGAAATTAATTAAATAATGACATAAAGAATTGAAAGCTGGTGTAAAACTTCAAATTTTTTAGACAATAATTCAAAATTTGAAAAAAATATTGGAAGTTTTAGGAAAATAATTGAAAGTCTAAGAAATTAATTAAAGTTTGAAGAAAATAATTGAAATTTGAAGAGCTGAATTTAATTATTTCAAAAAAGTCAAAAGAAAAATTAAATATGAAAAAAGTAATTAAATATGAGGGAAATGATTGAAATTTGTGATAAGAATAATTCAAAAAAGTGAAAAGATAAATTAAATATGAACAAAGTAATTAAAGTATGAAGAAAATAATTGAAATTTATGGAAAATATTTGAAAAAGTTTTAAAATATTAACAAATCCATGACAATAATAAAAAGAATGAATAAAATAATTGAAATTTGTAGAAAATAATTATAAAACGGCAAAAATAATAGAAATATGGAGAAAATAATCGTAAAATGACAAAAAAAGTTGAATTTAAAGACTGAAGAACATAATTGATATTTGAAAAAGTAAAATTCAAAATTGCAAAACTACTTTAAAATTGACAACAATACTTGAAAATTGACAAAAGTACCTAAAAAATACCAAAAATAATTTAAAAGAGGTGTAGAAATTAAATACTTGTAGATTGTAATTAAAAAATTAAGGATTAATTTGGGATATGAACAAACTAATTAATTTATCAGCTAAATTATTAATCAGATTCCAAATATCAGAAGAACCCTCCTCTTGCAGCTGGAATAGACATTTTACTAAAAAAGTGAGTAATAGTGAGTGATTTTAAATATAATTTCAAATATGATAAAAAAATTTTACCTGAGAAAAGAGTCGACTCGAAAGTATCTAGACATTGAACCCCATCGTAATGTGGAGGAGCAAGACTGACAGATTGTCCGGACATGTTAGGTTCGACGAGAGAAATTAAATGATCTTTGCTTCCGGCGATGACTTTTCCATCTTCGGCAATAGCCAAACACATGACAGCCGCAGTATGTGGAGTACTGAGTCTTCCCGTGTACGCCAATTTTCTCAAATCCCAAATTCTCACTTTGTCACTGGACGCTGTGTACAATTCCTGATCTTTAAGACCCAACGCAACATCATTAATCGTATTTTCTCCAACAGGCACTTGCAGAATTCTAGAAGGCGTCGAGAGTGGAATAGGACCACTCTGAGTCTGTCCAGATGAAAATAACGTCTTTATACAACTATTGCCTGCTCGCAGATCCCAAACTTTAACATAAGCTGCAGAGACGCTAAAGAGAAGATTGTGAATCGATGAATATTTCACGGCTACTACGTTATTTGGATGTCCACCTAGAGTCATGTTCTCCAAACCAGTTCCCAGGTCCCAGACTTTAACTGTCCGATCTGAAAAAAGGCAAATTACAGATAATTAAAACAGGTAGATTACCAAACAAGACAGACTTAGAAAAATAAGTGAAAATTAATAACAAATATTTTCTCTTTGAGGAAGCAATAATGAAAAAATGGAAAGAATTTTTCAAGAAAAGTGTAGGAAAATCTAGGAAAAAGTAAGAAAGTTTTAGAAGAGGTTAAAAAGTTACTAATAAATAAGAAAATGAAAAAAAAAAAAATATTTTTAAAGTGTTATGAATGAATGCTACAATAAGGGAAAATAAATTGGCTAAAAGGTGAGGAAATACAAAAATAATTAGAAAAACATCTAAACAATTTATATTTTTTTTTTGTAGCACTGACAATTTTATTAAAAAGTTTAAAAAGTTTCCGAAAAACCTGGAACAAAGTTGAAATTTATCAAATTTCTTGATTCTTTGTTCCAGGTCTTAAACTTTTTAAAAAAGCTGTCCTCCAGTTTTAGGCTAAAAAAAATAATCGATTTTAAATATCGCCGCGATTTTGTAGACAAATTTAAAATATTTTTTTCCACTTTTCAATATGTATATAATAAACCCTCTAAAACGAAATTCAATTCCTTTTCTCATTTTCCCAAAATAAATCATCAAAGATAGATCTTTGTTTTGTCTCTAGAGTGGTGTTACCCTTTAAGAAATATTAAAAATTAAAAAATCGCGTATTAATGATTGATAAAAAAGGTATAAAATAAAATTTACTCACCTTTGGAACCACTAAATAGCAAATCATCAGTTGCGCAAATAGTGAGAACAGCTTTGCTGTGTCCTTCAGCCACATGGCTGCATTGTAGAATTGATCTGGGCGCGATCTGAAATAAAAGCAAATGATTTATATCAATGTCCAGTTTCGAATTGAAATTAAAAAAAAATAATTTAAAAATTAAGAAAATTATAGGAATAACTGTTGGAAATTATTGAAAATTGAAAGACTGGATTAAAAATCAAAGAAAATAATTGAAAATTGAAGAAAGTAATAAAAAAAGAAAAAATGAATTAAAAATTTAAAAATTGAATTAAAATTTAAAAAAATTATTAATAAATGAAAAAAAAAATTACAAAAACCAAAGCGAAAATAAATGACAATGAAAACAAAATTAAAAAAATGACTAGATTAATACACAACTAAAAAATTTTTTTTAAATAAAATAATAAAAATTAAATTTTAAGAAAATTAATGCAAAAAGACAAATTAAAAAAATTATACGAAAAATTGTAGAAAATAATTGTAAATGGTAAATGAACAACTGGATTGAAAGTAGAAAAAACTGAGATTAAAGAAAATAATTGAAAATTAAAGAAAACAATTAAAAAATTGAGAAAATAATTAAAAATTGAAGAAACAAACACATTTTTAAATTAAGAAAATTATAGGGAATAATTGAAAATTGAAAGACTGGACTGAAAATCAAATAAAATAATGGAAATTGAAGAAAATAATTAAAAATTGAAGAAAGTAGTAAAAAAAATGAAGAAATGAATTAATAATTAAATTGAAATATGAAAAAATAATTACAAAAACAAAGGCGAAAATAATTGACAATTGAAAACAAAGATTAATAAACAGCTAAAAATTTTTTTAAATAAAACAATAAAAATTATATTTCAATAAAATAATTGTAAAAAGAAAAATTATAATAATAATTGTTGAAAATAATTCTCAATTGAACAATTGGATTGAAATTAGATAAAAACTGAAATTGAAGAAAATTAAAGAAAACAAATAAAAATTTAATAAAATAATTAAAAATTGAAGAATGGAATTGAAATTTAAAGGATATAATAAAAGATTGAAAAAAGTAAATGAAAAAACGCGAGAATTATTGAATACGGAAGTGAATTATTGCAAACTGAAAAATAGAATTTAAATTGGAAAAAAATTGAGAATTGCAGAAAATATTTGAACAATTGAATTTAAAATTAAAAAAACTTCTTAATAATCGAAAAAAAAATTAACCAAGTAAGAGAATTTGAAAATATTAATGAAAATAATTAAAAATTGAGAGAAGTAATTGTAAATTTTAGAAAAATAATTGTAAAAAAATTTCAAAATAACGAAAATAATTGACAATTGAAAAAAATTGCAAACTGTCAAGAATAATGACAAGAGAGAAAACTAACAAAAGAATAATTAAAGAATAATTCTAAAATTTTAAGAGAATAAATAAAAATTGAAAAAATGATAGGAAGTAATTGAAAGAAATAATTAAAAAATAACGAAAACAATTACAAAATAGAAGAAAATATTTGAAAAATGATGAAAATAATTGACAATTGAAAATAAAATTCAAAAAATGGCTAGAATAATAAACAATTTGAAAAAATAATTTAAAAATTTTAACAATAAACATTAAATGTGAACTAAAAAATTGAAAAATTAGGAAAATTATAGGAATTATTGTAAATTGAACAACTGAATTGAAAAAGGGGAAAAAATTGAAATTGTTGAGAATAATTAATAATTGAAGAATGTAATTGAAATTTAAAAAATATAATAAAAATTTTTTTTTAAATAATTTAAAAAAGCACATTATTAAATGCAGAAGAAAATAATTGAAAATTTTAAAAAACAATTAAGAATTTAAAAAAATAGTTATAGAATTGAACAATTGAATTGAAAATTTAAAACAATCTTTATGGTTGTTAAACAAATTTTAAAAACCAGATAATTATTCAATATTGAAGAATTGACTGGAAAGTGAAAAAAAATAATTAAAAATTGAAGAAAATAATTTAAATTTGAAGAATGGAATTAAAATTTGTAAAATATAATTGAACAACTGTATCTAAAATTAAAGAAATTTATTGATGTAGAGAAAAATAACTGATATAAGTCGAGAATTTTTTATTATTAAAGAAAAAAATTGAAATTTGAAGAGAATAATGAGAAATTAAAGAAAATAGTTGAAGAAAATTGAAGAAAGAAGAATATTGTTAAAACAAAATTTTAAATCAATTTTTATGATTGAAAAAATTAATTGAAAGAGCCGAGAATTTTATAGTATTGAGGAGTTTGTTGAAAATCGTACAAATAATTGAAAATTGAAGAATGTAATTGAAACTAGAAGAATATAATTAAAAATTAAAAAAGTTATTAATAAAACCGGAGAATTATTGAATGTAGACGAAAAAGTTGAAAACTGAAAAATGGAATAACTAAATTTAAAAAAAAATTGAGAATTGGAGAAAATGATTTTAGAATTAAACAATTGAATTGAAATTTAAAAACAATTTTTATAAGTGAAAAAAATAATTGAAAACATTCGAGAATTATTAAATAATGTAGAATTAATTTATAATCGATAAAAATAATTTAAAAAAAGGAAATAATTAAAAATTGAGGAAAATAATTAAAATTGTAGAAATAAATTGAAAATTAAATAATTAAATTAAAGCTGTATGATAATAATTTATAATTATAGGGAAAATTCCAAAATGACGAAAATAATTAAATATTATGAAAAATAATTGTCAATTGATAAAAAATTCGATAAATGGCGAGATTAATGGGCATCAGAAAGAAATGATTTTAAAGATTAAAGAACTACTATAAAATTGAGAGGTAATAATTAATTATCAATTGAAAACTGTAGGTAATTAAAGAAAAAATTGTAGAAAAAAAATCAAAATTGAATAAATCAACTGGATGTTTTAGAAATGTATTGAAATTTCAAGAAAAAAATTGATAATTGAGAAAAGGCGAAAATTATTGAATAAATTAAATAAAAATTAAGGAATATAATTAAAAATATAATTGACGAAAAAAAAATTAAAAGCAATAAATTGAATATTAAAGAAAATACATATTTGAGAAATGAGGAAAATAATTGACAATATTGAAGAAAAATTCTAAAACTGCCGATATAATCAACAACAGAACAAAATAATTAAAAAAATTAAACTAATTCAAAGCTCAGTTCAATATGAAGCTAGTTCATGGTCCGTGTAATATGATTCCTATTCAATGTTCAGAATAATATAATGCTAACTCAAAATTTTGTTTAAAATTAAAAATTAGTTAAGTTGGTTTTTAATTTTAAATTTAAAAAGTTTAAGATCTAAATTAAAAATTATTTGTTTATAGACTAGAAATTTCAAGATGAAAACGAGTTTTATAATATCATAATTAAATAATGTATTTACTCTATTTAAACTTGAATTTCAATTATATTAAAAGCAACTTTGAGTTAGCATTATATTATTCTGAACATTGAATAGGAATCATATTGTACGGAAAACAAACTAGCTTCATATTGAACTGTGCTCCGAGTTAGAATTATATATTTTTGACAATTGAATAAGCATTTTATCAACGCTAGGCGTAGAATTGTGATTTGAAATCTGTTGACAATTATAGAAAAAATTCTAGATTTATTAATAATGAAACTAAAATTATTTCAACTGATATTTTTAAATAAAAATTATAATGAATGTAAGAATCAAATAAGAAAAGAATAAAATTCTAATAAAATAAAATTCCAAAATTGATAATTACTTTTCCTTGATATTGTGAGATGACTCCTTTAGTTGGTTGTGGATCGGATGGTACAGGCTGTCTGCTGGCTGTTAATCTCGAGAAAACGTTTTCCTCTCGACTATTGAAACGTCGATAGGTCGTCGGTGATCCAGGAGGCGAGGAAATATCCAGAAGTGATACCTGCTCCCTGGTTGGGCCGTTTGTTATGTTAGCATGTTAGTTTAGCCACTTGTGATCTGCTTTTAATCCAGGCTAGTTTCCCAAAGCTATGCTAAGTGAAGATTTTACCGAACATGCAGTCGAAATGTGAATTTAAGAATTACCAAAGTTCTCTCAGGAAAATAGTGCAAAATGAGTGAGTCCCAAAAGATGAGAAATGTTAATTACGCCACGTGCCAGAAAAATATCTCGTCAAAAGAATCATAACTCTATCAAATCAAAAAATAATTTAAATAATACCAGAAAAAAAATTATCAAATTACTGAATCATTCAACAAATTTTACAAAGTTAATATCAAAGAGTAAGTTAATAAACAAGGGGAAAAGAACAAATAAACAGAAAAAAATTGATAAAACTTAAATAAAGTATATCTATTATTTGACTAATTTTTAAATAAACAACATTCAGCATCTCAAAACGAAACCAAGTTAATTTTTGTTAGTGTTCTTGCCTCTTCAATAAAACAGTATAAATAGATAACTGAGTTATTACTTTATTTGATACAAAGCTCTTTTGAATATTGTACAAGAGACGTTTTCGGCGTATGAACTATAAAAAGGCCTCGATACTGCTTTTTATAAACAAACACATTCACACAAACTCGTTGTTCAATTTTGTATAATTGCTTTACAAAAATCTTTTCTTTCAAAATAAAAATATTGGCACTGGTAAAGAGGGCAAGTTATAATATTTGTGAAGATATATATTATTTGCATTACTCGTATATGATACTAATATAGAATTACAAAGTTATTTATTCTAATTGACCAATACTGCTAAAATAAATTATGTATTAAATTAGAAAATAAATTATGTATTAAATTGGAAAATAAATTACGTATTAAATTGGAAAATAAACTATAAATTAATGTCAATCTAGATATTAGACTTATTAATCTATATAATACAGCCTTTAGTATAATTTCATAAAATTGTGTTTTAACGTTATCGAATTAATCAACAAATCAAATTTATCCTCAAAATTTAATCAGGCACTGTTAATTGAGTCACTGTTATTTTTTTTAGCATCGTCTTTTGCTATTTCCATGGTTTGGTATTTCCTTGCTTAAATGTCAATGCACACAATATGTCTCTAAAATCTAAGGTATGAAAATAAGAGGAATCCAAATCCGTTTACTATTTACAGTTAAGTTTAGAAAATATGTTTATCTTGTTAAATGTATTTTTTACGTGTAAATTTTTGTATTAAATCGTATTTAATTAGAATATTTAGTCTAATATTTACTTTCATATTTCTAGAATGAAATTAGAATTTCTAGAATTCATATTTCATATTCTCGAGAATATAACCGAGAATATTCTCCTTCCGGGGAATTTATAAGATTTTCTATGTTTCAATGAGCTCCACTATTTTGAAACACAAACAATTTAATAATTTATTGAAATAAAAATAATTAAATAACAAAACAATTATTAAATATAACAATTTTAATTTTAAAATGAAAGAAAAGAATTTAAATTTGGGAAAAATACTTCAAAATCTTAGAAATAAATTGAAAAAAATTAGAGTAATAAAAAATTGGAGAAAATAATTGAAAATTGAAAAAAATGATTGAAATTGGGATAAATAATTTAAAATTTAGAAAATTGATACAGAAATAATGAAAATGATTAAAAATTAAAAAAAATTAATAAATAAATAATATAACTATTAAAATTGAAGAAGATAATTAAAATTTGAGAAAATGATTGCAAAAATTGAATAATATATTTTAAATAAAGGAAATTTAAAGAAAATTTAAAAAAAATACTTCAAGCTTTTAGAAGTTTATTGCAAAAAAAAAAAAATAATAATAATTAAAAATTAGAGAAAATAAATGAAAAAAGATCAACATAATTTAAAATTGAGAAAAACAATTTTTCATTTCAGAAAAATAATTGCAAAAATTGAATAGAAAAATAAAAATTTCAGATAAATAATTAAAAACATCTTGAAAATTATGAAAAAGAACGGATGTAATTAAAAATATTAAGCAAATAATATAAATAATTAAAAATTGAAGAAAATAATGTGAAATTTGAGAAAAATAATTAAAAAATTTTAAAAATAAGAATAATTAAAACTTGGAGAAAATAATTGAAAAATTATTATAAGTTTGAAAAAAATTAATGAAATTTAAAATAAATAATTGGGAAAATTGTCGATTTTTTTTTAAATAAACAATGAAAGCAATAATAATGAAAATTTGAGAAAAATAATTAAAAATCTGAGAAATTAATTGAAAAAATGAGAATAATTAAATAAATGAATAAAAGAATTAAAGAAAGCTAAAAATAATTGATATTTAAGACAATTAATAAAAAAATTTGAAAATTAGGAAGACAAATGAAAATAATTTAAAATTGAAGAAATCAATTGAAATTTGAGGAAAATGCTTTAAAATTTTGAAAAATAATTAAAAAATAGAGAAAATAAATAAAAAATGATAAACATAAATTAAATTCGAAGACAACTATTTTTTATTTAAGAGAAATAATTTCAAAAAATACAGAATATTCATAAAATATATAAGAATATTATAGATATAATTTAAAATTGAATAAAGTAATGGAAATGTTAGATAAATAATTAAAAAATTTTTGAAAATTATGAAAAAGAATGTAAGTGATTAAAAATCGAAAAGAATTATAGAAAAAAATAATACCAGTAATTGAAAATTGAATTAATTAATTGAAATATCAGATAAATAGTTTTAAATTTTTGAAATTATGAAAAAAAATCGATAATAATTAAAAATTGAAGAAACGAATGGGAAATTTGAGAAAAATCTTTACAAATCTAAGAAAATAATTTTTAAAAATAAGAATAATTATAAATTGGGGAAAATAATTGAAATATGATCAAAACAATGATAAGTTGAAAAAAATAAATGAAATTTGAAATAAGTAATTGAAAGATTTGCAAATTGTTTTTTAAATAAATAAAAATAATTAAAATTTGAGAAAAATACTTGAAAATTTGAGAAATTAATTGAAAGAAATAAGAATAATTAAAAATCGAAGAAAATAATTGGAAATTTGAGAAAAATATTTAAAATCTAAGAAAATAATTTTTAAAAATAAGAATAATTATAAATTGGGGAAAATAATTGAAATATAATCAAAACAATGATAAGTTGAAAAAAATAAATGAAATTTGAAATAAATAATTGAAAGAATTGCAAACTTTTTTTTTAAATAAATAAAAATAATTGAAATTTGAGAAAAATACTTGAAAATTTGAGAAATTAATTGAAAAAAATAAAAAAAAGATAATTGTACCTAACTTAAGATGTAATTAATAAATTTTTTTGAATATTATAAAAACAAATGAAAATAATTAAAAATTGAAAAAATAGTTGAAATATGATGAAAATAATTAAATTTTCAGATAAATAATTGATACTTTTGAAAATGTTTATTATTGAGAAAGTAATCGCAAAGTGATAAAAAGAAATGAATATTAAACAAAATAATTGAAAATTGAGATATTTAAAAGTTCAGGATATTAATTCAGAAATAATGAAAATGATTAAAAATTGAAGATAATAATTCTAAAATAAAAATAATAATGATGAATTAAAAAAATTAATTTCATTTTGCCATAAATAATATGAAATTTGCAAGAAATAATGAATTTGTTTTATTGTCGAAGAGAAAATAATTAAAATTGAAAAAGTGATTGAAAAAATTTTAAATTAAAAATAATTGAAATTTACGGAAGGCAGATTTAAGATTTAGGGGGAAAAGTGAGAAGCAATGAAAATAATTAAAAATTGCAGAAAATAATTGAAAAATGATAAAAATTGTTGAAAATTTGACTTAATTTGATAAATAAATAAAAAACTTAAATTCTTATAAATTCTCGATTAGAATTTTGGTCGGTTATATTCTCGTTCCTATTATCGTTCACCGGTTAATATTACTTCTTCGCAACTCTACGCAAATCCATGACAAAAGTCGCACTTATTTTAACTTCCATGTACTTATAGAGAACTTCTCTGATTGGCTGATCTAATTAGCAGCAACCAATGAAAACGTCAGTTAGTTTTGATTGGTCGACAAGTTAAAATAAGTGAGACTTCGAACTGTTAAAATAAATGCGACTTCAAATAAGCGAGACTTTAAATAAGTGAAGTTTCAGTGTATTTCAATGATTAAAAAGTAGATTCTGGATTCCTATTCGATAAAAAAAATGCGTGCATTGAGGTTTGACTAGTAACTCTATAGGAGGACAGATCTAAAGTGCATGATATAGGACATCAAGACATAGATATGCAAGGAAAATAAAGGCAAAGACGTGCTGGATGATTGACACTCACATGGAGCCTCCACCCGGATGCAAAGGTCGCCTCAATGGTCTCGGAGATGTGCTATCTCGTCGATTCAAGGTTGGCGAACCTCCAGTCATCCCGGTCCCATACTGATTTCTCGTAAGAATCAACCCTCTATAGAATGGGAGGCAGAGATGATTTTATGATAAATCAACAACAACAAAAAAAACTGCTCAAACAATCTAATAATGATTTAAAAAAAAGTTTTAAAAAAAATATAAATGAGAAAATCTAAAAAGCAATAACCAAAAATAATTAAAATTAAGGAGTGTCGACCGCTTGACATAACCTCAAACTAAAAAGTGATTTTTAACAGCAAATCAAACTATAATTAAAATGATTTCACCAAATTCTGAAAGATTCAGTTGTACAATTATCAGAAAAAATTAGGTTGGACCAAAATTTGTTGTAAAATAATAAACAAATTGTAGAAAATTTTTAAAGAAAAAAACAAAATGTTTAATATATATTGTTTTACAACAAATTTTGGCCCAACCTAATTTTTTCTGATAAAAACCACTTTTTAGTTTGAGGTTATGTCAAGCGGTCGACTCTCCTTAAATTCTTTCAAAGACACGCAAAAAAGGTGCACGAAATTAAAAAAAAAAAATTGTCAAAATGTCTTACTTAAGGCTTCCTGGAGCACTGGGAACTCTGGTCAAGGGATGATTGTGATTTTGATTCTGATCCTCGACCTTTTGACTCTCAGTGGATGAATTGATTCCGTACAAAAGTTCCTGGGTCTGCGTCGTTCTTCGTCGAATTTTGTTGTTCTTTGGCTTTTCCTCTCCAGTTATTACTTGATTACAATTTTCGCTAAAACGAATAACGAATTTTATTTACATACGACAAAGTTTATAAAATTTTAGAATTAAAAGAATTGCAAAAACGAAGTTGAGTTTAAAAAAATAATTGGAAATTTTACAAATTAAATGAAAAAAAATTATGAAAACAATTAAAAATTGGCAAAAGTAATTTAAAGAATCATATAAATGTTTTAAAATTACGGAAAATAATTTAAATTTGAGAAAAATACTTGAAAATCTTTGAAATAAATTAAAAAAAAATTGAATAATGAAAAATTAGTGAAAATAATTGAAAATTGAAAAAAATGATTGAAATATAGATAAATAATTACAATTTTAGGAAATTAATTCAGAAGTAATAAAAATTATTGAAAATTGAAAAAACTAATTTAAAAAATTACCTAATATATTTTAAATAAAAGAAAGGTAAAAAAAAAATAATTGAAATTCCAGAAAAATACTTGAAAATTTGAGAAATTAATTGAAAAATATGAGAATAATTACAAATTTGAGAAAAGAATTGAAGAAAGCTAAAAATAATTGAAATTTAAGATAATTAATAAAAAAAAATTGTGAATTATGAAAACAAATGAAAATAATTAAAAATTGTATAAAATACTAGAAATTTCATCCAAATAATTAAGAACTTTTTGGAAATTATGAAAAAGAAAGTAATTAATTGAAAAAAGAAGAAAATAATAAAGAAATAATATAAATAATTGAAAATTGAATTAAATAATTGAAATATCAGAAAAATAGTTTAAATCATTAAAAATTATGAAAAAAATTAAAAATAATAAAAAATTGAAGAAAATAATGGAAATTTTGAGAAAAATATTTAAAAATCTTAGAAAATAATATTAAAAAATGAGAATAATTACAAATTGAGGAAAATAATTGAAAAATGGTTTAAAAATTTTTAATTGGAAAAAAATGAGAATAATTAGAAATTGGAGAAAATAATTGAAGAAAGCTAAAATTAATTAAAATTTAAGATAATTAATAAAAAATTTTGGAAATTAAGGAAACAAATGAAAGTAATTCGAAATTGAAGAAAATAATTGAAGTTTGAGAAAAATACTATGTTAAAAAATAATTTTACAAAATGAGAATAATAATTAAAAATGAAGGTAAATAATTAATTGAAAAATGATAAAAGTAATTAGTATTTCAGATAAATAATTAAAATATTTGAAATATCTGATAAATATAGTTTAAAATTCTGGAAATTCCGAAAAAGAATGAAATAATTGAAAATTGATGAAGATAATTTTTAAAAGTGAGAGTAATTAAAATTTTGGGAAACTAATTGAAAAATGATTTGAAAATTTTAAACTTGAAGAAAATAATTGAAAAATGATAAAAACAATTATAAGTTGAAAAAAATAAATGAAATTTCATATAAATAATTGAAAACATTTGCAGAATTTTTGTTAACTAAAAAAATAAACGAAATTTGAGAAAAATACTTGAAAATCTGAGAAATTAATTGAAAAAAATTAGAATAGCTAAAAATTGAAAAAGAGACAAATTGAAAAAATATAAAAATAATTGAAATTTAGGATAATTAATAATTTTTTTTTTGAAATTATGAAAACAAATGAAAATAATTTGTATTCGAAATTGAAAAATAATGATACTAATTAAAATTTCAGATAAATAATTGAAATATTTGAAATATCAGATAAGTGTAGTTTAAAATTTTGGGAATTCCAAAAAAAAATGAAATAATTGAAAATTGATGAGGATAATTTTAAAAAATGGGAAAAATAATATAAAAATGATTCTTAAATTTGAAACTTGAAGAAAATAATTGAAATATGATAAAGACTGTTGAAAAAACTGTTGAAATGTTGAAAAAAATAAATGAAATGTAAAATAAATAATTGAAAAGGTTGCAGAATTTTTGTTAAATAAACAATAATAATAAAAATTTGAGATAAATAGGGGAGAGTCGCCAGTTGTGAGACGGCTCCAGTTGTGAGACAGTCGATTTTTTTTTTACACGAAATATAAAAAGGCTGATTATTTTACATAAAAACATTTCTTTTTGTACGAGTCAACTTTTGAGTCTAGACCGAAGCGGATATATGTGTTTTTTGTGTTAGATGCCAACACTGTGTGTGAGAATCGACTAAAAAACTTTTTTTCAATATGTGCAAAGTACTTTTTTTTGAAGTTAATTAATTGGAAAAGCTAATTGTTATGGATTTTTATTTAGTATTTTCTTTATATTTTGTGATGCAATATTGCATTGTTCCAATCTACGGTTAGAAATATATTTTTTTTCTTTTTTCAAAATAGCGCCAATTTCCGGTTGTGAGACACAGCAAGTCACCAGTTGTGAGACGGTGGCGCCGCCCATCTGGGATAGCCTATATTTTTCGTTATGCAGCATAAAGCGCTCTGTTCAGTTTAGTTCGTTACGTACATTTGACAGGACAACAATTATTTAAAGTGTGCGAACATGCGCACAAGTTATTTCATTTGCCTACATTGCGACAGCGATTTCGATGAAGAAAACTGATAGTCATATTTCAAAGTATAAATATTATTATTTAGTATATAATAATATGTATTATAAATATATTTAGTTGTTTATGCTAAACATAATGTTTCATGCCAAATTTTTTAAATTTTAGCATTTTTTTGTAAGTGTCTCACAACTGGACACCTTTTTTTTTTTTTGACTAAAAAGATGTGCTCGGAAAATTGAACATAAAATTTTTCGTGTTCATCTGAACACTACACTATCTATCTCTCTAAATTAGAGATAATTACTAAAAATTTAGGAAATTAATTGAAAAATAATTAAAAGATGGAGAAAATAATTGCAAAATGATAAAAAGACATGAATGTTGAACAAAATAATTTAATTGAAAGTTCAAGATATTAATTCAGAAATAATGAAAAACATTAAAAATATAAGATAATAATTGCAAAATGAAAATACTAATGATAAATTAAAAAAATTAATTTAAATTTGCGATAAATAATATAAAGTTTAACAATAAATAATGAAATTGTTTTATTTTCGAACAGAAAATAATTGAAAAGTTATACAAATAGTTGAAAATCGTGGTTTAAGTACCTAATTAAAATCACAAGAGAAAAGAATTATTAAAATTTGAGAAAATTTTTGAATCACTTCAAATTTAGTGTATCTAAACCGTGGATTAATTGGACTTTTAATCAATGCAAGTTCAAATAACCAGAAATTAGAAGAATAAACAATAAATAAATAAAACAATAAATGAGGAATTTTTTTAAAGCTTATGTTCTCTACTTTTAGAATATCTAATGAGCAAATGAAAAAAATTGTTTCATTACTTAAATACTATTAAAAATAGTCAAAAAATTCCATTTTTTTGGTAAATTTCAAACTGATATATTTAATGAACAAATCATCACATTTTAATCGCAGATAATGCCTTTGAAAGATAATTTTATCACCTTTAAAACGAATTTTTAAAAACTGTTCTATGAATTTTTTTTAACAAAGATATAGGTAATTGTTTAAAAAAACAACACTTCTTTTTTAATTAGACACAAGTCCAGAACGGTTGATTTTGGAAAAAAAACTATTAAGAAAAAAAATGTTCCTTCTTATGTGTAGAATCAGAAAAAACATTTAGAATTAAAAAAATCAGAATGTGATAAAAAAACTGTTTTTTTTTTCATTTATAAATATTTTTTTCTGATTCTACACAGAAAAAGGCACATTTTTTCGTAATAATTTTTTTCCAAAATCAACTGTTCTGTACTTATGCCTAATTTAAAAAAAGTGCTGTTTTTTTAAACAATTACCTGTTTCTTTGTTAAAAGAGATCCTAAAACAATTTTTTAAAGTTCATTATAAAGGTGATAAAATTATCTTAAAATGCATTGTCTGCAATTAAAATGAGATTATTTGTTTATAAAATATATCAGTTTGAAATTTACAAAAAAAATTGCATTTTTGGACTATTGTTAATAGTAATTAAGTAATGAAACAATTTTTTTTCTTTCGCTCATTAGATATCCTAAAAGTGGAGAACATAAGCTTTAAAAAAAGTCCTCATTTATTTTTTTATCTTTATTGGTTAACAAAATATACAACTTTTTGTAAAGACAAAAATTCTGAAGGGTGGGCAAAATCTGCTGGACAGCACTGTATAATTTCAATTCGTTGAAAACTGTAACTTACGTATCAGGCGAAGAACTTCGGGAACTCGTAGGACTGTAAGAAGGCCCGGAATTGTGAATATTTGTAAACGAGAGGAGATTTCTGTCTCGAAGAACGTGCTCGAGTAGCTGATGTTGAACATCACTTTCTTGAGCAACTTGATTAAGTCTCGACTCCATGTCTCTAACTTCGAGTTGTTTTTGAGCCGCCAAATAACTTTGTTCTACAGTAAAAGTGAGCATTCTTTGCAATAAGTACTGGGCCTCTTCCACATTTTTCACATTCGCAATCAACGAATCGACTCCGGCTTCTCCAACAAATTCTCCATCACCTTCGCCCATTTCCACAACGTCTCTCTGACATTCGGCTATGCTATCCTGTAAAAATGACAAATGTTTTTTTTTACAAAGGGACAAAATTGAAACAAATCAAATGTTTTCTCACTGGAAATGAGAGGTGACAATTAGGAATTGAAGAAAATAATTAAAAAATGACGAAAAAATTGAAAAAATATCCGAAAATTAACGAAAATAATAGACAATAGAAAACAAAATTCGAAAAATTACTAAATTAATAGTCATCTAAAAAAAATAATTGAAAAAATTAAACAAGAAATATTAAATTTAAAAAAAAATAATTGCAAATCGTAAAAAAAATTGTTGGAAATAATTGCACGTTGCACAGTTTAATTAAAAATCGAAAAAAATAATTAAAATTAAAAGAAAATAATTGAAAATTGAAGAATGGCATTGAAATTTAATGAATATAATTAAAAATTGAAAAGAGTAATTGAAAAATGGCGAGAATGATTGAATACAGAAGAAAATAATTTAAAATTGAAAAATGAAATTTGAAAAAAATGGATTTTTAACGAAAATAAGTGAACAATTGAATTTATTAGTAAAGAAATGTATTGATAGTGGAAAAAAATAATTTTAAAAGGGCGACAATTTTTTAATATTAAACAAAATAATTGAAAATTGACAAATGGAATTGAAATTTAAAGAAAATAATTGAGAATGGAAGAAATAAATCGAAAATTAAAGCATTCAATGGAAATTTTAAGGAAACAAAAAAAAATCACAAAATGACGAAAACCATGAAATATTGAAGAAAATAATTTTGAATTAAAAAAAAATTCGACAACTGTCGAGAATATTCGACAACAAGACGAAATAATTGAAAAGTTAAAGAATAATTATAAAATGTAAAAGAATAAATGACAATTTACAAAAGCGTTAGAAATAATTGAAAAATGAATAAAATAATTAATAATTGAAAAATAATGAGAATAATTGCACAATTGAATAAAATATCTGAAAAATAAAGTAAATATTTGACAATTGAAAACAAAAATGGCTAAATTAATATACAATTAGTAAAACTAATTTAAAAAATTAAACATTAAATATTAAATTTAAACTAAATAATTGAAAATTAAAAAATTATGGAAATTATAGGAATAATTGGTGAAAATATTGCAAATAGAAAAAAATAATTAAACAATTGAATTTAAAATTAAGGAAACATTGATAATTGAAAGAAGTAATTGAAAAAAGGCGAAAATTTTTTAATATTAAAGAAAATAATTGGAAATTGAAAATTTGGATTGAAATTGGAGAAAATAATTTAATTGTAAAATTGAAGAATTGAATTGAAATTTTAAAACAATTTTTATGTTCGATCAAAATAATTGAAAATAAAAGAATTAAATTGAATTTTTAAGATAATAATTCATAATTGAAGAAGAAATTACAAAATGACGAAAATAGTTAAACATTATTTAAGGAAAATACTTGACAGTTGAAAAAATTCGATAAATGGCGAAAAAAATCGAGAATACAAAAAAATTATTGAAAAAATTGAAGAATAATTATTAAATTGAAGGAAAAAATTAAATTGTTAATTGAAACCTAAAGAAAATTATAGAAAAAAATTGTAGGAATAATATAATTGAAGAATTGTATTGAAATTTGAAAATATAATTGAAAATTGAAAAGAGGCGAAAATTATTGAATATTGAACAAAATAATTGAAAATTGAAGAAAATAATTAAAAATGGAGAAAATATATTGAAAATTGACAAATCGACGCCTCCCATTGATAAAATGCTTATTCAATTGCTAAAAATATAGAATTCTAATTCGAAGCTCAGTTCAATATAAAGCTAGTTCGTGGTCCATGTAATATAATTCCTATTCAATGTTCAGAATAATATAATGCTAACTCAAAGTTTCGTTTAAAATAATTAAAAATCAAGTTTAAATACAGTAAATAACAAAATACTAGTTTAATTATGATATTGTATAACTCGTTTTCGTCTTTACACGTAAAAAGAATTTTCCTGTTATAAATAATTTAATGTATGATACTTCTCATTATAAACACTAAATTACGTGAAATAAAGTTCTTAAACTTTTATTATTCATTCACTAGGTTAAATTTAATTCAAGATTTAAAACAAAGTTTACTTATTTTTAAATATTTTAACCTAAAATAATAAGATTTTAGACAAATGTTTAGTATTATAATTCAAGATTATTATAAACATTGTAAATATTTGAAATCATATTGCTAACTCAAAATTGCGTTTAATATAATTCAAATTCAAGTTTATGTACAATAAATAATAAAATTCTAATTTAATCATATTATTTCCCGCTTTTTCGTCTTTGGATATAAAAATAATTTTCTTTTTCCTGTTATTATGAATAATTTAATGTATGGAATCTAGTTTATAAACAAATAATATTAAATTTAGATCTTGAACTTTTAAATTTCAAATTTAAAACCAAGTTTACTAATTTTTAAATCTTTCAATTAAAAATATCAAAAATTTAGATAATTCTCAGTATTATTATTTTAGGTTATTAAAAGTATTTTAAATGCTTGATATTTAATATATAATTTTTATAATTAATACAATTTATTTTTAAACTTATATTTGTTTACTATTTATAAAGAATTACTAAAAATTATCTTTTTAATATCAAACATTTAAAATACTTATAATAATCTAGAAATAATTATACTAAGATTTGTCTAAAATGTTGATAATTTTATTTAAAAGATTATAAAATTAGTTACTTTTTTTAATAGTCCTCAATCTAAATGTTTCAGATCTAAATTTCATGTTATTTCTTTAAAAACTAGCAATATCATTAATTAAATTATTGATAAAATTTGGAAAATTGTTATTGCTTTTACACCTTAAAATGAAAAAGTATAAAATAATAATTGGCATTTTAATAAACTTGAATTTTAATTATTTTAAACGAAACTTTGAGTTAGCGTTATATTATTCTGAACATTGAAAAGGAATCATATTACACGCTCCACGAACTAGCTTCATATTGAATTGAGCTTCGAATTAGAATTATATATTTTTGACAATTGAATAAGCATTGAATTGAATGCTTGAATTGAATTGACAATTGAATCAAAATGAAATTGAAATTTGAAGAAAATAATTGAAAAATGTAAAGAATACTTGTAATTACAAGAAAATAATTGAAGCATGATAAAAATAAGTAAAATTTGACGAAAAATAATGATTCACATTTAAAAGAAAATAAAAAAAATTTACATATGTAGAAAATATGTAGAAAACAGTTGAAAAATTACCATAAAAAACTGAAATTTGGAAAAAAAATTAATGAGAAATATAACTCAAAAAACGAAGTAAAAAATAAAAAATGTATTACTTTAATTGAAAAATTAAGGACATAATTGAAACGTGAAGAAACTAATTGAATAATGTCATAAATAATTAAAAGCAAGTGTAAAAATTAAAAATTTATAGACAACAATAATAAAAAGATTGAAGAAAATGACATTTAAAGAAAATAATTCCAAAATGTCAAAAATATTTGAATAATAACAAAAATAATAGTTGTTTGAAAAAAATAATTGAGAAATGACATAAATACTTGATAACTGATGTAAGTAATTGATAATTTATAGATAATAATCATTGAAAAATTGAAAAAAGTATTAGAAGATTGAGGAAAATAATTAAAAGTTGAAGATATTAATTGACGTTTGAAGAAAATAATTGAAATTTAAAGAGAATAATTCAAAAATGCCAAAAAAATTAAATATGAGAAAAGGAATTGAAATTGATAGAAAATAATTGGAAAAAGTGTAAAAAATTATAAATTTGAAGACAATACTTGAAAAATTGACGAAAAAATTGAAAAATTAAGAAACTAGTTGAATAATGAGATAAATAATTGAAAGCTGGTTTAAAAATTAAAAATTTATAGACAATAATTGAACCTTTGAAAAAAATATTGGAAGTTTGAGGAAAATAATTGAAAGCTGGTTTAAAAATTAAAAATTTATAGACAATAATTAAACCTTTGAAAAAAATATTGGAAGTTTGAGGAAAATAATTGAAAGTTTTAGAAATTAATTGAAGTCTAAAGGAAAAAATTGAAATTTGAAGACAATAATTCCAAAATGTCATAAAATTTAAATTTAAGGAAAGTAATTGAAATTTGTAGAAATAATTGAAAAAAAAAATTGAAAAAGTTGTAAAAAATTAATAAATTTATGAGAATAATAAAAAGGATTAAGAAAATGATTGAAATTTGAAGAAATTTATTGAAAACTGGCGTAAATTTTTTTTAATTTCTTGACAATAAACAAAATTGAATAAAATAATTGAAATTTGATAAAAATAATTTTAAAATGACAAAAATAATAAAAATATGAAGAAAATAATTGGAAAATGACAGAAATAATTGAATAATGACAAAAGAAATTGAAATTTGAAGAAAATAATTTAAAAAATAACAAAACTAAATTAAAATTTGTGTAGAAAATTTAAATACTTCTGACAATAAAATAAGGATTAAAAACATAATTGAAATTTTATGAAAATACTTGAAATATTACAAAAATAAATGAAAATTTGTGTAATAAATTAAAAAATTTATGGCAATAATTTAAAGTTTAAAGAAACTAATTTAAATTAGAAGAAAGTAATTGAAGTTTAAAAAAAATAATTGTAATTTAATAGACTAATTAAAAAAGTCAAAAAATTTAAATATGAAGAAAGTAATTAAAGTTTCTAGAAAATAATTGAAATGTGTAGAAAATAATTGAAAAAGTTGTAAAAAATTAATAAATTCATGACAATAATAAAAAAAATGAAGACAATTTTTAAAATTTGAAGAAAATAAATTAAAATTGGTGTAAAATTTAAAAATTCATGACAAAAAAAATTGAATATAATAATTGAAATTTGTAGAAAATAATTCTAATATGCCAAAAATAATAGAAATATGAAGAAAATAATGTGAAAATGACGAAAATACTAAGAAATATGACAAAAGTAATTGAAATTTTTAAGCAAATAATTAAAAAATGACGAAAGTAAATTGAAAATTGTGTAGAAAATTTGAATATTCTTGGCAATAATTTATAGATTTTAGAATATAATTGAAATTTTAAGAAAATAATATAAAAATGACAAAAATAAATGAAAACTTGTGTAATAAATTTAAATATTCCTGACAATAAGTTAAAGACAGAAGAAAATAATTGATATACGAAAAAATGAAGTTCAAAATCTTAGAATTATTTGAAAATTGACAAAAGGACTTTAAAAATGAATAAAAATGAAAAAGATAATTGAAAAGAGATGTAAAAATTAAATATTTGTAGACTGTATTAAAAAAATTGATGATGTAATGTAATTTTTCTGAAAACTGAATTTTTTACACGAGAATGTATATCCAAAATTTTTAAAAATTAATTTTTGACTTCGGAATCTTTATTTGGGACCTCAAAAATCTCCAAATAAGACTTGTTGAATTTCCTTGAATATTTATGTGATAAAAGATTGCACATATTGCAATGTATTATTTCTACATATTTTTTATAACACCCGACATTTTGAAAATTTATTTTCTTTAAACATTATATCTTAAAATATGGCTAAAAATGAAGAAATTTATGACCTAAAATATTTTTAGCTTATGAATTAAAAAAGTTGGTAATTTATTTTTAAAAGTTTATTTTTCCCCATGTATTTTTAATGGGGATTTTCTATTGACTGATGCAGATTAATGTAAATTAATTCGGCTGGGTTTTTATAAAATTTGTTTCTTTATATTGAACTGCTAAAATTTTTGGCTATAACTATAAACTTTAATACTGAAAATTAGAAAAAGGGGAAATAGGGGACAATTCTTTAAAATAGGGGAAATAGGTGCAAAATTTTAAAATAGGGGAAAAAAGGTGATTAGGGGACAATCTGTGATCCCTGTAATTGACAATTGACAAAAAAAAATACGAAAAAAATGCGTAAAATAAAGAGAAGTTAATTAAATTAATTTTTTAAAACAACATTTTATAAAATCCCATGACTTTTACAGGTTTTTTCTGACTAGAACCGTTTTCCAGAACCGTAGCAACCCTGGATAACTATTAACATTATATCAAATCTACAGATAAACTTACTTGCAGATAACTGATTTTACTCTTAACATTATCGATTTCCTCGTCGATATCCGTCGTTTCAGCTCTGACTGACGCAATGGTATTTCTTTGTTTCTGAAGCCGTTCTAATTCTCTTCCCATTTCTTCTCTATCCTGAAGAAGTCTCTCCATTTCTCTCTCGGCTTCAACAGCCGCTTGTTTCGCTAAAGCGTGCTTCGTAATAGTTCTCTCCAAAGTCTGCCATCTTTGCTTGAGAGCCTTTGGATTCACAGGCTTCGTGACTGTTCTTCCAGCTGCTTTTTGACTCAGTCCTCTGTCCCTTTTCCTGAGAGCTGTGACCTCTTCCTGCTTTCTCCTGAGCACAACTTCCTTCATTCTTTTATCCGCCTCCAGAGTTCTAATCATATTCGCATTCTTTCTGCTCTCTTTGCGAAGTTGAGCAATTTCCCGATTACGCTTCAACTCATTCTCCTTGTGTCTTTGAGCCTCTTCTCTCATTTTATTCAAAAGTTTCACTTTAGCTCGCTTCATCTCAGCCAATTCGTTTCTAAGACCCTTCAGTCTATTCTCAGTTTGAGTTTGACTTTTGAGCAGTCTCGCGTGTTCCTTTTTAGCGGATTGCAAAAGGCGCATTTCCTTCTGCATTGACGACAATTTCTTCTCGTACTCGTCCCTCAATTTTCTCACCTTTTCGGTTTGAGGTGTCGGCTGCTGCTGCAAAGAAGTCAATACCTTGTCCCTTTCATCCTGAGTGTTTCGAATACGAGCCTGAAGTTGCGCCAATTTATCCTCATAGTGCTGCTTCATTGTTTGAAGTCGTCTCTGTGATAATTCCAATTCCTGAATTAATCTCTGCTTCACATCGATGTCTGACGTCAAGGCCTCAAGCTCCCTTCCCATCTCTTCTTCCTCTTCATCTTCTTCTGGAAACCGACAATCGTATTTTTCTGTATTTTAATTAAAGAAAATTTCATCTTAATTAATTAAATCTTTTTTTTAAATAACTTTTTTATCATTTATATTAGTTACTTATATTTATAGTTATTTATATCTGTATTTATGTTTATTTCGATTACTTGTATTTTATACATTTAAATATTTTCAGGGTGTCTAACGAATAATCATTTTCAAATTCCCAGATTTGTTCGTTTAATAATTAATAATTGTACTAGTTAAATGTTAAGTGGCTTAAACGAAATATAAAGTTGTATTAACTACCATAAATATTAACTAAAAACAAATATTAGCGAAATATTAACTACAATAACAGAAAGATTAAAATTTTTTAAAAAATTCTATGAAAAAGAGAAAAAGACGGAAATATTTAAATTAAATTACTTGGAATTATTAAAATTTAATATTATTTTTGACTTTTTCTTTACCCACAATTTTTAATTCGTATTATGAACATTTCAAATGCAAGTTTTCAATTTATCGAAGAATACAAGATGAGGGCTGCCAGAGGACTTGAAGATTGAAAATAGTACAAAACAGTGACTTCTTAATTTAAAAAAGTGAGTAAATAGTGAGTTTTTAAGTGAAAATGACAAAAATAATTGAAATATGAAGAAAATAATTTAAAAAGGAGAAAAATAATTGAAATTTGAAAAAGAATGTAAAATGACAAAATTAATTGAAAATTTGATTAAAAATCAAAAAATGAAGATAAAAATTGAGAACTTGAAACAAAATAATTGCATCTTGAAGAAAATAATTAAATATTAAATAAGAAATAGGTATAATTCAAAAATAAAGAAAAAAAAAAAATTTAATACATTAATTGAAAAATTGTATAAAATAAATGAAAAATTAACGACATAATGAAATGTGAAGAAACTAATTGAATAATGACATAAATAATTAAAAACTGGGTAAAAGTTTTTAAATTTATGACAATAATAGCAAGTTTGAAAAAAATAACATTTAAAAAAAGTAATTCCAAAATGACAAAAATATTTGAATGACAAAAAAAAATTGTAATTCGAAAAAAATTATTGAGAAATGACAAAATAATTAATAACTGATGTAAAAAATTAAAAATTTAAAGAATATAGTTCGAAAATGTCAAATGAAATATGAAAAAAATAACTTAAAATGACAAAACTAATTGAAAAATTGATTAAAAATCAAAAAATGAAGACAAAAATTATGAAATTGAAACAAAATCATTGAAATTTGAAGAAACTAATTAAATAATGGCAAACAAAATTTATAAATGTGAAAAACAGTTAAAAAATGACAAAAATAACTGAAATTTGGAAAAAAAAATTAATGAAAAATGAGAAATATAATTCAAGAATGGAGGAAAAAATAAATAATGTAATACATACTTTGAAAAAATGTTTAAAATAATTTAAAACTTAACGACATAAATAATTGAAAACTGGTGTAAAAGTTAATAAATTCATAACAGTAATAAAAATACTGAAGAAAATTAAACATTTAAAGAAATTAATTCCAAAATGTCAAAAATATTTGAATAACAAAAATAATTGTAATTGGAAAAAAATAATTCAGAAATGACAAAAAATTTGAAATAAATTGTAAAATGACAAAACTAAATGAAAAATTGATTAAAAATCAAAAAAAATTAAGACAAACATTGGAAGAAAATAATTTAAATGTTTTAAAAATTATTGAAATTACAAAAAAATAATTTAAGAATGACGAAAATAGTTAAAATTTGAAAAAAAAGAAGTTTCAAGAAAATATTTAAAAAATGTCAACAAAAATTTATACATGTAGAAAACAGTTAGAAAACGACAAGAATAACTGAAATTTGAAAAAAAAAAATGAAAAAATAGATTCAAAAATAGAGTCAAAACTAAAAAATTTAATGCATTAATTGAAAAATTAACGATAAAATTGAAATGTGAAGAAACTAATTAAATAATGACATAAATAATTGAAAACTGGTGTAAAAGTCAATAAATTCATGACAATAATAAAAATAGTTGAAGAAAATGGTATTTAAAAAAAAATAATTCCAAATTGTGAAAACTTGGTGTAAAAATTAAAAACTTCTAGACAAGAATTAAAGAATTGAAGAAATTAATTGAAGTTAGAAAAATATAATTAAAATTTAAAGATTCCAAAATGTCAAAAAAGTTTAAATATCAAGAAACTAATTAAAGTTTAAAGAAAATAATTAAAATTTGTAGAAAATAATTCTAAAATGAAAAAAATAATAAAAATATGAAGAAAATAATTGTAAAATGACAAAAATACTTGAATAATGACAAAATTAATTGAAATTTGAAGGAAATAATTCGAAAATGTTAAAAATAACTAAAAAATGACAATTATAATTAAATTTTGAAAAAAAATTGTAAAATGACAAAACTAATTGAAAAATTTATAAAAATAAAAAATTGGAGACAAAAATTAAATATTTTTAAAAATAATTTAAGTCACAAGAAAATAATTGAAAAATGACAAAAATAATACAAACTTAAAAAAAACCTTGCAATAAGACAAAACTAATTAAAAAAATTATTAAAAATCAAAAAATTAAAACAAAAATTAAAAATAAATAATCGAAATTTGAGGAAAACAATTGAAAAGTTTAAAAAATAATTGAAGTTACAAGGAAATAATTAAAGAACGAATAAAATAATCAAATTTTAGAAATAAATTGAGATTGGTGTAAAAAATTTAAATTTTGAGTACAATAAATGAGATATTGACGAGATTATTAAAATGTGAAGAAACTAATTGAATAACGACATAAACAATTAAAAGCTGGTGTAAAAATTTTAACTTTTTAGACAATAATTGAAAAATTGAAAATAATATTAGAAGTTTGATGAAAATAATTGAAAATAGAAGAAATTAATTGAAGTTTGAAGAAAATAATTAAAATTTTAAGAGAATAATTCAAAAATGGAAAAAAATAGAAATATGAAGAATGTAATTAAAGTTGAAAGAAAATAATTGAAATTTGTAAAAAATAATTGAAAAAGGCGTAAAAAAATACAAATTCGTGCCAATCATAAAAAAAATTAAGAAAATTTAAAGAAAATAATTTAAAACTGATGTAAGAAATTTAAAAAAATTCATTAACAATAACAAAAATTGCTAAAATAATTCAAATTTGTAGAAAAAAATTCTAAAATAGCGAAATTAATAAAAATATGAAGAAAATAATTGAAAAATAACAAAAGTAAATTGAAACTTGTGTAGAAAATTTAAATATTCCTGACAATAATTTAATGATTCGATGCTTTGATCTACTTTTCATAAATTTCTCAATTTTCTATTTAAAAAAAAAATAAATAAATGAAAACTTGTTTAATAAACTTAAATATTCATGACAATAATTTAAAGACTGAAAAAAATAATTGATATTTGAAGAAGTTAAATTCAAAATCGCAAAAATACTTGAAATTGACAAAAATTCTCTAAAATTGACAGAAGCACTTTAAAAATGACAAAAATAATTGGAAAGAGGTGGAAAAATTAAATATTTGTAAACGGTAATTAAAAAATTGACGATGGAATTGGAATATGAACAAACTAATTGATTTATAAGATACATTTTATTAATCAGGCACCAAATGAGGAAAAAACTAAAAAAGTGAGAAGAATGAGTTTTATTTTTTAAGTGAGAAAATTGAGTCACTGGCAGCCCTGCAAGATTAAAAATTTCGGGATTCATCAACAAATTCCCGCTATTTCTTAAAATTTCCGAATTTTTTTTACAAAATCCTTGTTTTTTTTATGATTTACTAAATTTACGTCAATTCCCGGAATCGCTAGACACCCTGGAATTTAATCTTCCCATTATTCCACTGACTTTCATCTGAGGACTGTTGCAGACATATTTTTAAAAAATCTTGTTTTATTTATTATAAAATAAATTTTAATTCCTCCGGTGATATTATTAATCAAAAATATAGGATGTTCACTACATGATTTCGTGACCTCCAATTCTGCATTTTTTTAAAAGCGTCATTATTAAAAAACTACTTAACAATATATATTATTACTTACAAGAAACACAAATCACTTTATTTTATCCATAGAACGTAGTGTTTTAAACCTCGTCAAATTTTATTAGTAGGAAAATTCTATTAAAAATAAAATATCTGCAAAGTTTTAAAATTTTTTGAGCTTTCAGAAAAAAATTACAAGTTTTAAAAAATTTTGAAATCGAAAAAATTTTTAAATTCAATTATAATCATAAAATAAAATAATTTTATAATAATATATTAATTTCTATGGGTAGAATAAAGCTTTCTAAAAAAAAGCAAAATCATAGAAGGAATTAAAATTTATTTTATAATATTATGGTTAATGAACGTAGAAATTCATCGAGTTTCACATACCTAAATTAAAACAAGATTTTTTTAAAAATATGTCAGCAACAGCCGTTAGACGAAAATCAGTGTAATTACCCATTAATAAAAACGTATTAATTAGATTAAACAATTTTGCTTTCGTTACCTTTTCGATCTGAATCATCATCAGACTCGTCTTCACTCATTGATTCCTGTCCATTCTCGGTGTCATCATTGTCTCCATCTTCACCTTCCCTACTGCTGATTGTAGAATTCAGAGTGTGCTGTTCTTTCAAAGTTTGAAGAAGATCGCGCTCTTTCTGCAATTCTCGTTTAGCGTCATTCAAAACAGAAGATGAATCACTGTGAATGACGTAGGACGAATCGTTGTACGGATTTACTGCATTGATCTGCAAAAAGGAATATATTTCAGAAAATTATGCAAAAATTTCTATTTTAAATTTCCTTAATTACCTGCGCCTTTCTTCGCTTCAACTGCTGATACATAGCTTCAGCTTCAAGAAGTCGTGCTCGTAATTCCTCAATTTCTTGCAGATAACCTTGAATCAAACTTGTGACATCTCCGCCTCCAGAAGCCACCCAATGACCAGCTGCTTTTTCTGCCAGAAGAAGTGAATTTTTCGCAGTCAGGGCTTCAACTGTCTCCGTCAAAGCCTTCACTCTCGTTCGTAAACTTTGCAATTCACTGGTCAGCATTTGATTCTCATGCCAGGCGTCATTTATTCCATCCTCGCCGACGACTCTTTTACCTGGAAAAAGAGAAAATCGTAAAAATAATACTGTTATAAAAATCTGTATTATTTCATCAAATGTTAAAAATTAAGCTCAACCTTGTCGATATTCCAATAATTCGAGTTGCAGCTGCTGTATCTCTCTTCGCAGCGACGCTATTGTCCTTGAACTCTTGTCCTGATTGATGGTCACCTTGTTCTTTATATTTCTAGCGCGATTTGCATATTTGAGGGTACTTAGTGTTTCCATGAAGTCACGATCGCTCGGGGACACACAAGCGATCATAACAGTCTGACTATTACCTCCTAGAGAATCTTGAAGTAATCTCGTCAATTTTGAATCACGGTAAGGTACGTGAAGTGCTTTTTTCGATTTATCTCCTAAGGCGGAAATTACATTTCCCAAGGCGAGCTGCAAATTAAAGAAGAAAACTCAAAACTTATGAAAAGTTTGTAAATAAATTAATTTATATAAATGTAAATGGAGGAGCACTTTTTCTAAATTTAATAAATCCAATTTCCAAAAAAGTAAAGATAAACACAAATTTAATTTATTAATAACATTACAAATCGATCTGTCACTATTAAATGTAAGAAAAAAAATTTATTAACAAAGAATTTTCAATTTAAAAAAATCTGGACTTAACCAATATGATTTAAAATTTGTATTTTCTTTTTATAGTAAAAATTACAAAAACCTTCAAATTGACTAATTATCGTAAACTTTAATTAAAAAAACAAATCGCCTTATGTTAAAAAAACATTCCTGTATCAATAATTTCATATAGTTTTTCTATTTTATATTTAACACTTTTAGATGCAAATCTGCATTTGTTTGATTTTCTCGAAATAACAAAATCTGGATTTATCAATTTTTGAAAAAATACTACATAGCTGGAATTGTGTAACTACTTATTTTGAAATGAATAAAAAACATTTTTAAACGCAATAAATATAAAAACTTAATTTTTTTTATTTTATAAAAGCTACAAACATTCTCAAAAAGAATCGGAATTTGGATCCATCAAAATTTGAATAGATTAGAAATTGGATAAATTGAAGTTCGAAATTAGATCCAACATTAATATTTAAGGAGGTTCTATGGTATGACGGTACTAGTCAAAACAAAGACCATAATTTTGAGGTTAGGTTTAAATTTAATTTTACGAATATATAATTAAACAATTGTATTTATTAACTATATTAACATTATTTATTTTTTAAGTATGACTATTTTTCATGTGTGATCAAAATTAACATTTTAAAATGTCAGAACGTCTAAACTGTATCGTGTAAAAAGTGAAATATTTGTACAAATTAATTTATTGCAACTCTCACAGGTACATAATGACACTTTTTTTATTAGATATTTAATCCTTATACATCTGTACTGTATTAAAAAAAGTTTCATCAAAATGGTAATGCTAAATACTTTGTAGGAAATAAATATATATGAAAAACTACTCATTTCCCATAAGACTCAATGTTAAATGTTCAAAAATATTAAAAAACAACAACGCTTATAACTTTTTTCACAAGTACCTTGAAGTCTCAAAATTTTAACTACATCATTATGAAACCTTTGTCTATCAGTGAACCAAATTTTATGAAAATGGTAATGTTAATTCTCTTTACGATAGAACCTCCTTAAAGAAAAAAAAAGAAAATAAAAATAAAGTAATTTAGTTATTTATTTAAAACTTAAACGGAAAATATCCCTTTATTACATAAAAAGAAATCAGAGAAAAAAAAGTAGTATATTGAAAAACGGAGAAATTCTTCAAAAAGAGTTTAACAAATTATGAAAATATTCTAAAAAGTATTAAAAAATATAAAAATAATGGAAAATAAACATCGAAATAAAAAACAGAAAGAATAAAATAAGAAAATGTAAAAATATATATACTTTATATAGACCAATGAGTTCGTCTTTAAATCTAGAATATTTTATCTAAAGGACTTATGGTCATAAAATAAAAATTGGACAAGTTAAAAACAGAAAATTAATTTTAAATGTCAAAAAAAGTGAAAAATCATTATTATGCGAATTTTTTTGTGAATTTATATACTTTCTATAGGTCAATCGATTCGTTTTGAGATAAGAAATATGATTTTTGAATTCATTAAGTTGCATTTAAAGCATGGAAGAATTTTTCGGCAAAAAACAATTTTTTTCGATGAAAAAAGGTTCTCAAAAATATATACACACATCTGGAAATTTGCTTAAAAATGAAAATTTATACTTTTTACGTTAAAATGAGTCGATATAGACTATTTTTGTAAAATCGAAAATCTTAACGATCACAAAGCAAACTTTTCAGAAAGTAATAAAAATTAAAAAAATATTGTGTCAAAATTTAAGAAAAAAACTTCTGTTTTTACAGAATACTGTAAAACTTTTTTTAAGAATAAAAAATTAAAAGAAAAAAATGTGATTGTTCGAAAAAATGATAGAAAAATTTCAAAGAAATAAAAACATGATTATAACATTATACAATTCATTAAAAAATCAAAGAATGATAAAAGAAAACTGTCAGGGAAGGAAAAAATCTATCTATAATAATAATAATACACAATTATTTTTATTTAAAACTCTTACTAAATTAAATTTCTTTAAATTAACGTATTCTATTCTCAAAATGCTTTTTTTTATTGCATGAGCAAACTAAACTTATTTAATTCCTAATTAAATTAATTAATCAATTATTTTCTTTAATAGTCTATTATTTTAGTCATTTTGTAATTTTCTATCAATTATCAACTATTTACTTAAAATTTCAATTTAATCCTTTGATCTTCAATTTATTTTTTTAATTTTTAATTATTTTCTTCAATTTAAAATTGCATTCTTCGTTTTTCAATTATTTTATTCAATATTGAATAATTCTCGCAATTTCACAGTTATAAATTATTTTTTTGAAATTTTATTACAATTCGTCAATTTTTATTTATTTTCTACAATTTTTTCCATAATTTTCATCAAATTTCAATTGGCAATTTATTATTCTCCTTCAATTTTATTGATTATTCATTAATTTTTATAAAAAAAATTTGTTCGAATTCGTTTATTCTCACAATTGTTCGAACTTTTTTTTAAAATTATTTATTATTTTTTGTAATAGTTCATTATTTTCGTCATATTGTAATTTTTCTTTTAATAATCAATTATTCTGTTGAAATTTCTATTTAATTCTTTAATTTCCAATTTATTTCTTCAATTTTTAATGATTTTCTTCAATTCTCAAATATTTTCTTTAATTTTCAATTATTTTTATTGATTTTCAATTTATTCCTCAATATTCAATAATTCTCGGATTTTTTCAATTATTTTTTTTTACCCATAAATTTTTTTTTAAAAATTCAATTCAATTATTCGATTCTAGAACTATTCTCTTCAATTCTCAATTACTTTCTTCAAATTTTGAATGCCACTTTTCAATTTTCAATTATTTTCTTTAATATGAAAAGACATCGTCTTTTTTCTATTATTTTTTTCGATTATCATTCAATTTCTTTAATTTTAAATAAATTTGTTCAATTATATTCTTTAATTTTTAATTCTATTCTTCAGTTTTCTATTGTTTTCTTCTATATTAATTAATTCTCGACTTTTTTCAATTTTTAAGCAGAATTAGAATTTATTTCCTTGGTTTTACAATTAGTTTCGAATTTATTTTTCAATTGACAATTATCTTCCTCATTTTTCACATATTTTCTTCAATTTTTCAATTATTCTCGTCATTTTTTAAATATTTCCTTCAATTATTAATTATTTTCCACAATTTTCAATTCAGTACTTTCTACAATTTTTTTCAATTTTCAATTATTATCTTAAAATTTTACAATTATTGTATGAATTTTTAAATTCTTAGTTTCGGTTGTGTATTTAATGGCTAAGCCATTTTTTGTATTTTGTTTTCAATTGTCAATTATTTTCGTCATTTTGTAATTTTTTTTTTCAAATTTTAATTTTCAATTTTCAATTTATTCACTCAATTTTTTATAATTTCAATTTAAATTATTTTTTTCGATTTTCAATCCAGTTGTTCAATTTACAATTATTTCCAACAGTTATTCCTATAATTTTTCAACTATTTTGTTTAAATGTAATATTTATTAATTTTTTAAACTATTTCTTTCAATTGTGTAATTTTGCAGCCATTTTTCAAATTTTCTCTTCAACTGTCAATTATTTTCGTCATTTTTCAGATATATTCTTCAATTTCGTAATTTTCATTATTTGGATTTACAAAAATGTATGGTTTTAAAATACCAACAACAATGCAAAGTTTGTCGCGCGCTTAAGCGCGAATTAATGTTGCTAGTAAATAATAAAGTTACATTTTTTTTAAAAATGTCGTAAAAATTTTAATTAAATCTAAATTAAAAATAAAACTCAACTGGAATTTAGGACGTATTTAAATTATTAAGAATTACTAAATTGGTCATGAAATTATTAAAATTTCATAGTTCTGCTTCCTTATTTCGATTTTCCAAAAATAGTCTAAATCGACTTATTTTCATCTAAAAAAGCGTAAATTTCCATTTTAAGCAAATTTCCAAATGTGTGTGTGTGTGTATATCTTTTTTCCAACAGAATATCTCCAGAACACTTTAACAGATTTCAATAAAATTTACATGGCTTATTAGGCTCACAAATACGTAAATTTGCACACCGGGGTTTTTGAAAATACCCAATAAAATTTTTTTCAGCTCCTTTCTTCATGGAAAAAAATCATATTTTATCGGGAAATGTTTTCATGCCAAAAATGCAACTTAGAACTTCTTGAATCACTAGACACGCTTTTAAATAGATTTTTGTGAAATAGGGCCACCTGCGAAGCCTGAAATAATGAAAAGTACCTAAATTAATAATAAAAAATAATAATATAAAATATCCTACCAATCCGCAATTAATTGAAATCCCCTCCTTAGCTCTGTCTCCGGTAGCACCAGTCCTTTTGAGTCTCTCGGATCCCGCTAAATCGACAAAATGAAATTTAGCCGTCAAGGTTTCGAATTCATTCATGGGCTCATTTCCAGTAGTGTCGACGTCAGCATCAGGATCGTCTATTCTAATGCACCTTTGCTGTTTTATGTGCAGGGTAAAAATTGCATGTGACCTTGAAGATTGAGTATTCATTTGAGTGGAACCCGTTGTTCGCGAAAGAGCACCTAATTTTAAATATTCTAATGCTTGCTCAGGACTGGTAACGACTCGAGGCTCAACTCCAGTCAAGTGTATATTTCCAGCTGTGTCCTCGTGAATTCGAGCACCCCCTCTGGGTCCGCCAGGTTCCAAAAGGTCCTTCAAGTCCTCATTGTAAAGCTCCAGAAACTGTGCCGTGACCTGTTTTCAAAATAAAATCAAAAGTCAAACAGGGTCAGGACATTCTCAGAATATCAGTGACAAGATAATTTTATCCGTTCCCTTGCATTGAATTTCAAAGAATACAATTACGTGGGATTGCAATGTGAGAAGGAATGTGAAAAAATTGTCATGGAAAGTGGTGCATGACCGATGCACTGATTATTAAAGAAATTTAGAAAAATTGTAAAAGCAGGAAAACAATTTTCCAAGAATAGACAAATCTGACAATTATTAGAAAAAAAAAAATGGAGAAATTGAAAAAAAGGTAAAAATTCTGCGGGAATAAGAAAAAAGAAAAAGAAAAAATTCAAAAAAAATTTGGAATTTTTTTTTAAAATTTAAGTAATAACAACAACAAAAATAAATAAATAAATATTACAAAAAATAATGAAAATCTTATTGTGAATTCAAAATTAAGAAAAACGGGGATAATTGACTAAAAATGAGAGAATTAAAAATATATAAAGAGATAATTAACGAAACTATAAAAGAAATGTATACATTTTTTAATAATAAAAAAGTTGAGAATATTACAAAAGAAAAAAAAAGGAAACAGTGAAATTAAGAAAGACATGGTACTAATATCGAAAAATATTAAAAAGTTTAAGAAAGAATGGTTTTTTAAAATTTTTAATCAAGAAATCATGCTATAAAATTCGAGAAATGTTTTTTAAAAAAATTAAATAGATGAATTAAAACTAGAAAAATATGAAATTGAGGTAAAAAATATTTAGAAAACTGGAAAAATGTATATAAATTGAAATATTTTTGGACATTTTTCTAATTTAGAAAATAATGAAAAAACGTGAAAGATTTATCAAAGATCTTTTAAAAAAATGGAATATTTCAGAAATTATTAACAGAAAATTAATAAAAAAATGACGACTATTGAAAAAATGAAAAATATAAAGAAACGAATTAAACACTTGGAAAAAAAGAAATTTTTTTCTAAAACGTACAAAAATAAAAATTATAAAATGAGAATTATTATTATTATTCTTATTTCATAAAAGCTACAACAATTCTCAAAAAGAATGTCAATTTGGATTCATTAAAATTTGAATAGATTAAAAATTGGAAAAATTTAATTTCGAAATATTAGTGAATTAGATCCAATATTAATATTTTAAGAAATAAGAGAAAATAAAAATAAAGTAATACATTGAAAAATGGAGAAAATCTTCAAAAAAAGATTAACAAACTATGAAAATAAAATAAAAAGTATTAAAAAATATTAAAATAGTAGAAAATAAATTACAAAATAAAAAACAGTAAGAATAAAAATTATATAAAAGAAATGACAAATTGGTTTAAAAATGAATAAGTTTAGGAAATTGTTCACAAAATGAAGATAATTTAACATGAATGTGTAAATAACTTAAAGAGAAAATTTTAAACAATAAATTTATTTTTAAAACAATTTTAGAAACAAATATTTTTAGAAAGTCATATAATCTTGAAATTATATCAAAGAGAGAATAAATTTCAGAAAAAATAGACAAAATAAACAAAAATTGAAATTTTACAAAAGAGAATCTAAAAAATAATCAGATAAATGAAGAAAAAATTGTACTCTTCCATCTCCTTAAATTATCAAAATAAATAAGAAAATCTATGAGAAAGTAAATACATTTTTCGGAACGTTATAAAAAGAAAATTATATAAAATAAACTAAAATAATTTGCTTAAAAAGAAGAAAATCTATAACACAAAAAAAATTAGAAGCAAAAGAAATAAAAATCTTCAACAATTGATAAGAATTAAGAAATTGGGTCAAAATATAGAAAAAAAAAACTGTAAAACTTTTTTGAAGAATAAAAATTGTGAGAAAAACATCTAATTGTTCGAAAGAATGATAGATCTTAAGGCGTGGGTTTGGTTGTAATTTCAACTCATTGAAATTTACTCAGTTCAGAGGTGCCAATTTTTTTTTTTTAGTATAAATTGGAAACTAAAATTATCGTGAGATATTAAAAAAAAAATTATTAAATTTTACCAGTTTAAAATTCTTATTCTAGAAATAATTCAAATTTTGAAAATTGATCTTTTTCAACAATTTTTAGTATTTTTTGTAGTCAATTTTTTGCTCAATTTTCTAAAATCTAGTGGATGAATTAAAAAAAAAATTAATTTTCAAAAAAAAAAAACTTTAATTCTAAAAGGGACAATTTTTTTTTAATTTTGGATAATAGAACGTAATTCTAGATCCAGAACTAAACCAGAAAAAAAATGGGCACCC
This sequence comes from Ganaspis brasiliensis, assembly GCA_037103525.1. Lineage (NCBI taxonomy): Eukaryota > Metazoa > Arthropoda > Insecta > Hymenoptera > Figitidae > Ganaspis > Ganaspis brasiliensis. The sequence continues at coordinate 1,514,904 of JAZKLR010000082.1, forward strand.
CTCAATAACGGGTTCAAATTTCATTTCTCTCTCCCCAAAAATATTACACCAATTTCACAGTTTTTACTATTTTTTTCTCCCTTTATTTTCTGGGTAAAATAAATCCTTTTTTTATCAAATTACGGAGGATTTTGATCTTTAATTTTTACCCAATTTAAAAATTCAAAAGGGGTCAACAAATTTTTGGACGTTTTTGATTTTAGGACCATTGGATTTCTCGTGAAAAATTAATATAAAAATAACTATCTTGATCATTCAGTGCAATTTTTTAATAAAACTGAGAATGTGACCAAACTCTCCCCATAAAAGCTTCAAAGAAATGAAAACAAGAATTATTACATTAGAAAACAAATTAAAAATCAAAGAATGATAAAAGAAAATTGTCAAGATTGGAAAAAATTTAAAATAAAGTTAGAATATTTAAAAACATGTCGTAAATATTTAAATTGAGTCAAAACGAAACATAAAACAATTAATTTTTAACTGTTGAATTTTGAAATAATTGTATTTTAAAAGTTTGAATAAATTAAAGTTTAATTCAACTGGAATTTAGGATTTATTTAAATTATAAAAAATTAATAAATTGGACATGAATTGATTAAAATCTAATATTTTTGACTTTCTTTCTACCTAACATTTTTAGATTGTACTCTGACCCATTTTAAATTCAATTTTTCAAGTCATTGAAGAAAAAAAACTTTCCATTCTTTTTACAAATTCTCAGTTTTTATCTTGATGTACTGAATCGACAGCAATTTCTCGAAAAACTAGAAACCCTTTTAAATAAATTTCTGTGTAAAATAAGAGATATTAGGAGAAAATGTTACAAATAGGGAATAATGACAAAAATAATTGTAGTTTGAAAAAAATAATTGATAATTGATGTAAATAATTGAAAATTTATAGACAATAATTATTGAAAAATTGAAAAAAATATTAGAAGTTTGAGGAAAATAATTGAAAGTTAAAGATATTAATTGACGTTTGAAGAAAATAATTGAAATTCAAAAAGAATAATTCAAAAATGTCAACAACAACAAATTAAATATGAGGAAAGGAATTGAAATTTGTAGAAAATAATTGAAAAAAGTGTAAAAAATTATAAATTTGAAGACAATACTTGAAAAATTGACGAAACAATTGAAATATTAAGAAACTAATTGAATGAGATAAATAATTGAAAGCTGGTTTAAAAATGAAAAATTTATTGACAATAATTGAAAAATTAAAAAAAATATTGGAAGTTTGAGAAAAAAAAATTGAAAGTTTAAGAAATTAATTGAAGTCTGAAGAAAAAAAATTGAAATTTGAAGACAATAATTCAAAAATATCATAAAATTTAAATTTAAGAAAAGCAATTGAAATTTGTAGAAATAATTGAAAAAGTTGTAAAAAATTAATAAATTCATGAGAATAATAAAAACGATAAAGAAAATGATTGAAATTTAAAGAAATTTATTTAAAACTGGTGTAAATTTTTTTTAATTTCTTGACAATAAAGAAAATTGAATAAAATAATTGAAATTTGTTAAAAATAATTTTAAAATGTCAAAAATAATAAAAATATGAAGAAAATAATTGGAAAATGACAAAAATAATTGAATAATGACAAAAGTAATTGAAATTTGAAGAAAATAATTAAAAAATAACAAAACTAAATTAAAATTTGTGTAGAAAATTTAAATAATTCCTGACATTAATTCAAAGATGGAATAACAGAATTGAAATTTTAAGAAAAATAAATAAAAATTTATGTCAATAATTTAAAGTTTAAAGAAAAAAATTTAAATTTGAACAAAGTAATTGAAGTTTAAAGAAACTAATTGTAATTTAATAGACTAATTAAAAAGTGTCAAAAAATTTAAATATGAAGAAAGTAATTAAAGTTTCTAGAAAATAATTGAAATGTGTAGAAAATAGTTGAAAAAGTTGTAAAAAATTAATAAATTCGTGACAATAATAAAAGAATGAAGACAATTTTTAAAATTTGAAGAAAATAAATTAAAACTGGTGTAAAATTTAAAAATTCATGACAAAAAAAATTGAATATTATAATTGAAATTTGTAGAAAATAATTCTAAAATGACAAAAATAATAGAAATATGAAGAAAATAATTTCAAAATGACGAAAATATTAAGAAATAGGGCAAAAGTAATTGAAATTTTTAAGCAAATAATTAAAAAATGACAAAAATAAATTGAAACTTGTGTAGATAATTTAAATATTCTTAACAATAGTTTAAAGATTTTAGAATATAATTAAAATTTTATAAAAATAATTTAAAAATGACAAAAATAAATTTAAACTTGTGTAATAAATTTAAATATTCCTGACAATAATTTAAAGACTGAAGAAAATAATTGATATTCGAAAAAATACAATTAAAAATCTTAGAAATACTTGAAAATTGACAAAAGTACTTTAAAGTACTTCCAAAATTTTGAAAAATTAATTTTTCACATCGGAATCTTTATTTGCGACCTCAAAAATCTCCAAATAAGACTTGTTGAATTTCCTTGAATATTTATGTGATAAAAGATTGCACATATAATATAATATTTCTACATTCTTTTTATAACATCCGTCATTTTGAAAATTTAATTTCTTTAAACATCATATCTTAAAATATGGCTAACAATGAAGAAATTTATGACCTAAAATATTTTTAGCTTATAAATTAAAAAAGTTGGGAATTTTTTTTTAAAAGTTTATTTTTCCCATGTATTTTTAATGGGGATTTTCTATCGATTGCTGATACAGGTTAATATAAATCAATTGGGCTGGGGTTTTATAAATTTTTTTTTTTTATATTGAACTGCTAAAAATTTTGGCTACAACTATAAACTTTAATACTGAAAATTAGAAAAAGGCGAAATAGGTGCAAAATTTTAAAATAGCAAAAAAATTTAGAAATTGACGGAAATAATTGCGAATTGATGAAAATAATTTTAAAATTCTCAATTTAAATAAAAATTGAAAGAAAAACATAATTTAAAAAAGCTGAGAATTGTTAAATATTGAAGAAAATTGAGAAGAAATTGAAAATTGAAAGAAATTGAGAAACTAAAAGAAATATGAAAAAATAATTGGAAATTAAAGAAATTTAAGAAAAAAAAATTGGAATTTGAAGAAAATAATTGAGAATTTAAAAAAAATCATTGTAAAATGTCTAGACTTATTGAATATTAAAAAAAAATTGAAAATTAAAGAATGGAATTGAATGTCGAAAATTATAATTGAGAATTAAAGAAAATAATTCAAGAATTGAACAATAGGATTGAAAGTAGAAGAAAATAAGTGATAATTGAAGAAAAAAGAAATTGAACAACCCAGGAATTATAGAATTTGAAAAAAACTATAAAAAATGAAGAATGTAATTGTAATTTGAAGAAATTAATTAAAAATTGTAGAAAATAATTTGAAATTGAAGAAACTGTGATTTTATGAAAATTATTGAATAATAATTGATGAATTGAATTCAAGTTTCAAAAACATACTCTTGATAATTGAAAAAAAATATTGAAAAAAGCCGAGAATTATTGAATATTAAATTAAATAATTAAAAATTGAAGGAAATAGTTGAGATCTGAAGAAAATAATTAAAAATTGAATCAAATAATTGGCAATCGAAGAAAATAGTAGAAAAATCGAAGAAAATAATTGAGGAATGAAGAAATAATTTTAAATTAATGAAAATAATTCCCAATGAAAAAAAAAATTGAGAATTGTAGAAAATAATTGGAAATTGAAGAAAATAATTGAAAATTGAAAAGAATTTTTTATCCCAGAAAAAAAATTCCCGGTTTAACGGAAAATTCCCGGTTAGTAAACACCCTGCTAATTGTTTCAAAAGGGTGATTCTACGTCAGAAATATCACAATCTGCAAGTGGTTCACAGAATTTAATGAAACTTGGTGAAATTGTAGTATAATATGAGAGGAATTAATCAGCAAAAAGAATTTTCAAAATATCATAAATTGTAGGAGTTATAATACTTTGAATTTTGATGCAACATTTTCTTAATTATTTTATATCTCGGTCAATTTTGAACCGATTTTGATGAGTCACCCACCAATTTGTTCATAAAATTGTGTATTTTGAGAAAATTACAAAGCAAAAAACAAAATTTATTATTTAGATAGTAAAAAAGTGAAAATAAAACTTTATTTATATTTTTTTTTCAATTTTGACCCAATTCTTTAATTTTTTAATAATATTCCCCTTTATTTCATCTTTATTTTAAAATAAAGATCATCCTGGAGACTTTATTAGATCTTGGGATATCGTCCTTTTAGTATCATCATCTCAAAGAAAGATGCTACGTAAATTTATGTTTTTACCTTCATTTGTTTTTTGACAGTTTTTTTTAAATTAGAAACTATTTACTGTGAAGGTTCCTTTTCAATTTCTCTATTAAACAAAGTGAAAATCCAATAAAATTGTTATTCTATTAAGAGATTTGGAAATAATTATTAATTTTAAGTAAAAATAAAAACATTTAATTAAATTATGGAAATTAAACAATTTAATGCAGAAAATATTTTGCTGCCAAAAAAACCTTTAAATTTTAAGTCCAAGTTTCATAAAAACGAAAGCGATAGATTTTAGGACAATTATGTGAATTTGTATACTATTAAATCAGTTATACTTGGTTTGTTACAAATTTTTTAATATTTAACTTTTTTATTAATAAGTAATATTCCAAGTAAATCTTTACAGTAAATAGTTTCTAATTTAAAAAAAATGTCGAAAAACAAATGAAGGTAAAAACATAAATTCACGTAGTATTTTTCTTTGAGATGATGATACTAAAAGGACCATATCACAAGATCTAATAAAGTCTCCAGTATGATCTTTATTTTAAAATAAAGATGAACTAAAGGGGAATATTATTAAAAAATTAAAAAATTAAAGAATTGGGTCAAAATTGAAAAAAAAATATAAATAAAGTTTTATTTTCACTTTTTTACTATCTAAATAATAAATTTTGTTTTTTGCTTTATAATTTTCTCAAAATACACAATTTTACGAAGAAATTGGTGGGTGACTCATCAAAATCGGTTCAAAATTGACCGAGATATAAAATAATTAAGAAAATGTTGCATCAAAATTCAAAATAGTATAACTCCTACAATTTATGATATTTTAAAAATTCCTTTTGCTGACTAATTTCTCTCATATTATATTACAATTTCACCAAGTATCATTAAATTCTGTGAACCACTTGCAGATTGTAATATTTCTGACTTAGAATCACCTAAAAGTGAAATGAAACTCTCCATTTCGGCTAAATTCGATAAAATTAAAATAAAAAAAAAGAGAAAAAGGATTTTCCGCATTCACCTTGAATTCAGGAGGCATGTGTGCTTGTTCCTTGGCACGCGCCTGATTCTCAGCGATTCCGTCAAAGAGATGTTTAATGGCTCTGGGAATGATGCCAACAATACTATCATCAATTTCCACATCGAATCCTGTTCCCATAGTATAAGTTTTGCCAGATCCAGTCTGACCGTAGGCCAAAACGGTTGCATTGTAACCGTCCAAAGCACCTTCAATAAGCCGTGTAACACATGTATCATAAATATCAATTTGTTCGCTATTTGTATCAAAAACATGATCGTAAGTAAAGGCCTTGTCTGGTCCCAAAAATACTTGGGGTTCTCCTGGAGGTACTTGAGTGCAGACTCTACACATGTCGATTACTTCTCGAGCCACTTGGGGCCGGATTCTAAAATCAGAAAAAATACATTTATCATTTTCATATACATTTATTTCAATTATTTTACAAAATTATTAAAACTAACACAGTACGAATTAATCAAAAATTCAACTTTTTTCCATATCGTTTCCAATAACGATTTAATTTTATCTACTTTAACAAATAGTATAGATAAAGATATTAAACAGTGACATTTGTTATCGATAAAGATAATATGTTTTAACTGAACGTGACTCTTTTGTTAAATAGTAATAAATCAATATCAATTATTGTTGCATTATCAGAAAAGAAATTTAATGTTTTATAAACACTGCTCTCGGAAATTATTAGCCGACAGTAAAAATAGAGTATAATTATGTAAACTCAAATAAAAAGGAATAATATCTTCTTAATGATGATTATAATTCATTTGCTTGCAATAATTGACAAAAAGAAAAAAAAAACTTGATTTTTGTTATCACGAACTAATGATTAAATAATTACTTTCATGTTTTCTTTAATTATTCATTTTTTCCAAATTTAACGATATTTTTGTTTCTTTTAATCGACTCTTTAAATTGATTCTAGAAATTATTTAAAAAAATTAATTTCGTTCTTTCGCAAAAATTATTTTGTGAACTAGCAACATTAAAGCGCACGAGAAACTTAAATAAACAATAAATATTAAATTAAAACAAAATAGTTGAAAAATTATAAGAATAACTGTTGGAAATAGTTGCAAATTGAACAACTGGATTTAAGATCGAAAAAAATAATTGAAATTGAAGAAATAAATTGAAAACTAAAGAATTAAATTAAAATTTAAAAAAAATAATTGATAATTGAAAAAAAAAATACAAAATATCAAAAATAGATAGACAATTGAAAAGGAAATTTAAAAAATTGCTAGATTAATACACAATCGAACAAAATAATTCAAAAAATCAAAGAATAATTACAAAATTTTAAGATAATGATTGAAAATTGAAACTATTGTGAGAAATGATTGAAAATTGCGTAAAAAAATTAATAATTGAAGAAAATAGTTAAAAAATGGCGGTGATAATTGAAAAATTGAAGAAATTATATGAAAAATTACTAGATTAATAGACAACTGAAAAAAATTAATTGAAAAAATTAAAAAAGAAAAATTAAATTAAAAGAAAATAATTGCAAATAGAAAAAATGAGAAAATTACAGGGATAATTGTTGGAAATAATTGCAAATTTAACAACTGGATTAAAAATCGAAAAAAATAATTAAAATTGACAAAAATAATTGAAAATTGAATAAAGCAATTAAAAATTGAAAAATAGAAAAAAGTAATTGAAAAAAGTTGAGAATTAATGAATATAGAAGAAAACAAGTGAAAACTGAAATTAAATTAAAAATTAAATTAAAAATTTAAGAAATAAATTGGAAATTAAAGAAATGAATGAAAATTTCAAGAATTTAATTGTTAATTCAAAGTAAAATTATGATATGACGAAAATAATTCACTATTCAAAAGAATAATAAACAATTGTAGAAAAAACTCGAAAAATGGTGAAAATAATCGGTATTCGAACAAAACTTTGTTGAAATTAATTAATAATGATAAAGTTGAAGAATAATAAATTGTTAATTGAAAACTGATGAAAATTATGAAAAAAAATTGTAAAAAATAATTGAAAATTAAAGAATTGTATTAAAATTTCAATAAAATAATTGATAATTGAGAAACTGCGTTAATTATTAAATATTGAATGAAATAATTGAAAATCGATACAAATAATTGAAAAATAAAGAAAATACTTGAGAATGGAAGAAAATAATTGTAAATTGAAGAAATTATATTGAAAATTAAAGAAGTAAAAGAAAATTTCAAGAATTTAATTGTTAATTAAAAGCAAAATTACAATACGACGAAAATAATTAAATATTGACGAAAATAATTAACAATTGTAAAAAAAACTCGAAAAATTGAGAGAATAATCGGTAATCAAACTAAAATTTTTTTTAAATTAATGAATAATCATAAATTTGATGAAGAATAATAAATTGTCACTTGAAAACTGATGAAAACTATGGAAAAAATTGTAGAAAATAAATGAAAATTGAAGAAATCAATTGGAAATTGAAGATTTGTATTAAAATTTCAAGAAAATAATTAATAATTAAAAAAATGCGAGAATTATTGAATATTGAATAAAATAATTGAAAATCGATAAACATAATTGAAAAATAAAGAAAATATTTGAAAATTGAAGAAAATATTTAAAATAGACAAAAATAATTGAAAATTTAACAATTGAATGGAAATTTCAAGAATTTAATTGTAAGTAAAATTATGATATAACGAAAACAATTAAATATTGACAAAAATAATTAACTATTAAAAAAAAAAAAAAAAAAAATTAACAATAATTGTAAAATAAAAACTAGAAAAATTGTGAGAATAATCGGTAATCAAACAAAAAATGTTTTAAAATAAATGAAAAATCATAAATTGAAGAATAATAAATTGTCAAATGAAAATTATGGAAAAAATTGTAGAAAATAAATGATAATTAAAGTAATCAATTGGAAATTAAAGAAATGAATTAGAAATTAAATAATTGAATGGAAATGTCAAGAATTTAATAAATTGTTAATTAAAAGTAAAATTACGATATGATGAAAATAATTTACTATTAAAATAAATAATTAACAATTGTAAAAAAAAACTCGACAAATGGTGAGAATAATCGGTATTCGAACTAAAAATTTTTATAAATTAATGAATAATCAGAAAATTGAAGAATTAAAAACTGATGACAGTTATGGAAAAAACTGTAGAAAATAAATGAAAATTGAAGAAATCAATTGGAAATTGAAGAATTGCATAAAAATTTCAAGAAAATGATTAATAATCGAGAAAATGCGAGAATTATTGAATATTGAATAAAATAATTGAAAAGTAAAGAAAACATTTAAGAAAGAAAAAAATAATTATTAATTGAAGAAATTATATTGAAAATTAAAGAAGTAAAAGAAAATTTCAAGAATTTAATTGTTAATTAAAATTAAAATTACAATACGACGAAAATAATTAAATATTGACGAAAATAATTAACTATTGTAAAAAAAACTTGAAAAATGGTGAGAATAATCGGTATTCGAACTAAATTTTTTTTTAAATTAATGAATAATCAAAAATTTGCAGAATAATTAATTGTCAATTGAAAACTGATGAAAATTAATGAATTGTGTTAAAATTTCAAGAAAATAATAATTGATATTTGAGAAAATGCGAAAATGATTGAATTTTAAATAAAATAATTAAATATTGCAGAAATAAATTGGAAATTAAACAACTGAATGGAAATTTCAAGAATTTAATTGTTAATCAAAAGTAAAATTACGATATGATGAGTAAATTAAATATTGACGAAAATAATTAACTATTAAAGAAAATAATTAATAATTGTAAAAAAAAACTCGAAAAATGGTGAAAATAATCCGTATTCGAACTAAATTTTTTTTTAAATTAACGAATAATCATAAATTTGATGAAGAATAATAAATTGTCATTTGAAAATTGATGAAAATTATAGAAATAAATTGAAGATTTCAAGAGTTAAATTGACATTTTAAGCAAATAGTTGGCAATTGAAAGACAAATTACAAAATGACTAAAATAATTAAATATTAATCAAAATAATTGAGAAATTAGGAAAATAATTGACAATCGAAAGAGAAAATTCGACAACTGTCGAGAATAATCGCCAACAGAACAAAATAATTTAAAAAAATTAATTACAAAATTATAAATTATAAATAAACCTAAAATTTAAAGAGAGTAAATTGTATTTTGAAAACTGTTGAGAAATATAGAAAAAATTACAGATTTTTTATTAATGAAATTAAAATTATTTGAACCGTTATTTATAAAGATTCATAATTTTAATATGCATTTTTTGTAAAAGTATCTGATTTAAAACAAAAAAATATCTAAGTGCCAAACTTCAGGTGAGGACAGAATGAAAGAATGAATGAATCTTGTAGATTATTATTATAGAAAGATAAAAAAATATAGATTAAAAATCTGATGAATAATTGAGGTAAGATTTGCGTTGATAGTAAAGTGACCAGATGTGTTTCGCAAAAGCATAGCTAACCGGATCAATGAATGGCTGAAAGATATAATGCAATGATAAAGGAAATCAATGCGTGGAAAAACAGGAGTGAATGAATTTTTTAAAAAAATAAAAATGTAATATATTTATGCGAAGGAGTTGAGAAAGTTGAGTAAACGGTGAAAAAGAAGTAGGGAGAGACCATTCATTGAAAAGCAGGTACTCATTATCCAACCTGCAATAAAGCCTACGCACCTGTATTAAAAAAGGAGATATTACGCGACCAACATTTGCACTGTAGTGCTGCGTAAAATAGTTAGTGACGACATTGAATGTACTAAACAAATATTTAAAACACAGCTGACAAGATTAGACACACATCGGCCTCCTTAATGTTGATAAAAAAAAAAGTCTAGTCATTGCTCTTAAACAAAAGGAAAACTATGAGATCACCGATTTAAAAAAGAATCCGAGATTTTAAACAATAATAAAAAAAAAAAAAATGTTTGAAAATACTATTATGATAATTTACTCTTGTTATTAATAATAATTCATTTTTCCCTCATTTTTCTATTAAAACGAATGATAATTATTTAGTTACTAATGACAAAAATTAAGTTTAGGTTAAAAATAACAAAAATTAAAAAGGAAGTAGTAATTTAAATATTAAAATATAAGTAGTCAGTTAAAATAAAATTAAACGAAAGTCAGGTTTAAAAAATGCTTAGAACTTTTAAAAAATCGTAGGAAGAAATTATCTCACTGTGAAAGTTCTCGGATTTTATCATATTACTAAATATTATAAATTTGTAACCTTAATTTACATAAAATTATGAATCTTATTTCTGCTCAATGAATAATTCAGTTTTTCAGTCATCTTAATTACCTGTATTCAAATCATTTAAATTTATAATGTTTGTACCAGACGATAGTTACTAATTACAAATAATTATCATAGATTATTTCTTTTTTAAAAATAATATTTAGTTTGTCAATAAAGCAATTTAAGAAAATCGTGCTTTCATAAGAATTCATATTCGATAAAAATATAAAATGATTTTATAAATTAGAAAAAAATTCAATTTAATAAATAAATAAATAATTAAATAAAAAACATGAAAAATAATTTTTTTTTTTAATCTGGAAGAGAATTTAAAAATTATAATCTTTGGAAAATGCAACTTTAGCATAAAATTACTTCCGGAGATATTTTTTAAACTGAAGAAAAATATTATGAATCTTCATTTGTACTAAATGTACTGACATTTAAATATTTTTATAAAAAACTTTCGTAACAGAAAATAAAAAAATTTAATTCGTTTTAATATTCAATTTAATTTTTTGCTATACAATAAAATATTTTGACTCAAGAAAAAAATTCAAAATAATCATTATTTTACTAACTTTGTCTCGATTCAAACTAATAATTTAGATTAAAAAACTTCTTTTAATCTACGAAAAATTTAATTTGAAATTATATAATTTTTTTTAAATAACTTAATTTAGCAAAGGCGATTGATTAATTAATAATTCAAGGAAATTAAAAAAAGCTCGTTCTGCTTAACAATAGAAAAAATTTCTACGCAAACACATTCGTTAAACTTTTTTTTTACTGAAGAAGTCAATGAATGTATATTCTTTCATAAGAGGAAATAAATTAACATCTTTATATAGTTATAAAAGAAAAACATTTCAAGAAACATTTTTTTCATTGAATAGTTTATAAATAGAGAAAACAATAGTCAGTTTATGTTCGTGAACTAGGGTTTCTATAACAAAAAGCATAAAATTGATTTTTAAAACAGTTGCAAAGGAACTGAGAAAATGTCAAAAAATTTAAAAATATAAAAAATGCTTTTATTAGAGAAATTATTTTTGTACCTTTTTCAAAATTTTGAGCCAAAAATCTTTCCTGGTAAAAAAAAATTAAAATTTTAAAGTTTATGAAAAGTTGAAAAAAATCCACGAAAAAGTACGAGAAAAATTACTTTATAAAACAGAAAATTAAAAAAAAAAGTTTGTTTAAAACTATAAATATTGAAATAAATTTTGAGAAATGAAAATTTTTTTGAGAGAAATCTAATAAATTATCAAAAATGAGAAAATTGACTATTTTTTACAAATAAATGAACAAAATGTAAGAATTAAAAAAAGAAAATAAAGCAAATCATTATAAGAAAATAAAAAAGAAATATAATCAACATTGAAAGAACGAAAAAATAAGAAAAAGTTCCTAAAAATCAATTTTATATTTTTAAAATGAAATCAAGAAATCATATAAAAATCTTTCCATATAAAAAAAAACATTAAAAACATCTATGAAAAATTGAAAAAAATCTACGAAAAAGTACGGAAAAAAATTATTTTATAAAACAGAAAATAAAAAAAAAATAAGAAATTTGTTTAAAACTAAATAATATTGAAACAATAGTTATTTTAAGAAATAAAGAAATGAGAAAAATCGAATTAATTACTAAAAACGATAAAATTAATGACTATTTTTACAAATAAATAAATAGAATGTAAAAATTGAAAAAAGAAAATATAAAAGATAAGCCAAACTCTTCAAAAAATCAGAAAATTCCTTAAAAAATAAGATTATTAAGCAAATTATTACAGGGAAATAAAAAAAAAAAAAACAACATTGAAAGAACGAAAGATTAAGGAAAAGTTCCAAAAATCAATTAAAAAAAAAAAAATTCAAGAAGTGATATAAAACATTTTCTATATAAAAAAAACATTAAAATTTAAATATCTATGAAAAATTGAAGAAATAACTACGAAAAGGTACGGAAAAAAATTACTTTATTAAACAGAAAATTAAAAAAAACAAGAAGTTTGTTTGAAACTAAAAAATATCGGCATAAAATTGATGACTATTTTTTACAAATAGATAAATAGAATGTAACAATTAAAAAAAGAAAATATATAACGTAAGCAAAACCTTTAAACAAATCAGAATTCCTTGAAAAATAGGAAAATTATGCAAATTATTATAAGGAAATAAGAAAGAAATATAAACAACATTGAAGGAACGAAAACATAAGAAAATGGTCCTAAAAATAAATTTTATGTTTAAAATAAATTCAAGAAGTCATGTAAAAATATTTCCATTTAAACAAAAAACATTAAAATTTAAATGTCTATGAAAAATTCAAAAAAAACTACGAAAAAAATTATTTTAGTATACAACAGAAAATTAAAAAAAAAAGTTTGTTTAAAACTAAAAAATATCGTAATAAAGTTTTTTTTATTTTTTGATTTATTTTTTTTTAGTTTATTTTTTACAAATAAATAAATAGAATGTAAGAATTAAACAAAAAATTATAAAACGTAATAAAAACCCTTTAAAAAATCAGAAAATTCCTTTAAAAAATAGAAAACTTAAGCAAATTATTATAAGGAAATAAACAAGAAATATAAACAACATCGAAAGAACGAAAAAATAAAAAAAAGTTACTGAAAATCAATTTTATTTTGTTAAAAAAAATTCAATAAGTCATATAAAAATCTTTTTATATATAAAAAAAACATTAAAAACATCTATGAAAAATTGAAAAAAATCTACGAAAAAGTACGGAAAAAATGACTTTATATAACAGAAAATAAAAAAAAGTTTGTTTGAAACTAAAAAATATCGGCATAAAATTTGAGAAATAAAAAAATGAGAAAAATTAAATAAATTATCCAAAATGAGAATATTGATGAATATTTTTTACAAATAAATAAATAGAATGTAAGAATTAAAAAAGGAAATATAAAAGGCAAGCAAAACCCTTAAAAGTCAGAAGAATACTTAAAAATAGCAAAATTAAGCAAATTATTATAAGGAAATAAACAAGAAATATAAACAACATCGAAAGAACGAAAAAATAAAAAAAAGTTACTAAAAATCAATTTTATTTTGTTAAAAAAAATTCAAGAAGTCATATAAAAATCTTTTTATATATAAAAAAACATCTATGAAAAATTGAAAAAAATCTACGAGAAAGTACGGTAAAAAATTACTTTATATAACAGAAAAAAAAAGTTTGTTTAAAACTAAAAAATATCGGCATAAAATTTGAGAAATAAAAAAATGAGAAAAATCAAATAAATTATCCAAAATGAGAATATTGATATTTTTTACAAATAAATAAATAGAATGTAAGAATTAAAAAAGAAAATATAAAAGGCAAGCAAAACCCTTAAAAAATTCAGTAAATTTCTTAAAAATAGCAAAATTAAGCTAATTATTATAAGGAAATAAAAATATATATAACCAACATTGAAAGAACGTAAAAATAAGTAAAAATTCCTAAAAATCAATTATATATTTTTCGAAATAAATTCTAGAAAGTCAAGGTACAAATTTCTTTTCAAACGCCTAAAAATAATAGGAAAAAAACTAAAAAAAAGTGTAGATAATGTAAAGAACATGCACTTTCTAAGGCATTATTACAATGTAAAGACGTTTCAATAATAAAAATCTAATTAATTATTAATAACCGTATCGAGAGTGAGCGATATAATTAAACAATCAATAACTTTCACGATGCATAACTCAGGTAAGAAAGGAGATGTTTTGAAATAAAATGAGAGGCATTCACCCACGCGATGCAAGAAAAAGAAATTTTCTTCACCCGTAAACCCCATGAATCAAGCCAGCTTTCCAATGTATTTTAAAGGGGATATTTTAATATAAGAAAATAAAACTTACCGAACGGCAACACGAACACTGGAATCATCAGCCATCTCTGACGGGTTGAGTAATTCTGGACGACTTTGACAGTAATGTGAAACTCAAGTTTTATGGACGAAAACTGCAGTTGAATTTATCATAAAGAAATAATTGCCTGATGATTTTTTAAACTTGAAAAACAAAACAACGAATAATCGCCCACAAATAGCCGCTTGAGAATAAAAAGAACTTTTTTCATTTTTTGAGCAAAACTGACACAAGATTTTCACTTAAGAGCACGCTACATGTTTAATGAAGAATATAGAAATTTCTTTCGTACTCGGAACAGTCCAAGGACTTGAAGCAAACTGGATTTCCAACTGTTTCCGACTGGACTCTATTCTTTGAAGCTCTTTTGAACAAAGTACGCCATCTTACGACAATAAACTGCAGTGTATTTTTTTTTTCTCTCTCTCTTCTTTTTTTAATGAGACACGATCTTGATTACTCAATTGATAACAATCGAATTAGATTAACGTCCATGGTCGTCTTTTATTCTCAAAATATTTTCTATAGTATTCTATGTATATAATAGATGCAGTGTGAAAATGACACTTGTCAGCTGATAAATGTCAAATTGTCAGGGACGAGTTTTAGTTCAGAGGGGCCCGGACTTAAAAAAAAAAATTTTTAATTGTGTCTGAAAAAAAAAACGAAATTGAATAAATAAACAAAATTGATTTTGATTTAAAGGTAATAAAAAATTTAATTTAATTATTTGATTGTAGATTGGATACAAAACTTACAGGGTGGAAAATTGGTTTTTTTTTTTTATAATTGCATATACATTATATTGAAATTGATTAATTCTAGTTGTTGGCGTATTTTTTCATCATGTTGCAAAACATCGAACCATCTTGAAAGATGAATGTACTCCTTCTTTTCCAAGGGTGCTAATTCTTTCTGTAAGCAGAATTTGTATTATTAAGAAAAACAGAAACGAAAAAATTGTTTATTTGCAGATGAATAAAAAAATCTTAAATACCATTATTGGATGCATTATGTAATATAAAGAAATATCTGCTACGGATTTTTTGGTTCCTCCCAAATACGCGTTGAGTTTTAAAAAAACATTGAGATCCTGAAATATAAAAAAAATTTGTGGTTAAACATAATTTTTAAAATTAATTGTTAATTAAATAAAAGAATATGAATTTTAATTATTATGTAAAATTCACCTTTAATACTCTTTTCGTATTTGCAGAATTATCAGCATAATTAGCACAAAGAATAGCATATTCAAGCCACTGTTGATTTAAAGCTCGGGATATGGGATCATCTCCAAGTAAATTTTTCGATTTCGATAAACTTGCAAGAGCTTGAATAATTGTGCTAAAACCTTCGACTGACTGATTTTTTAATAAATTATCCATTGCTACTACCTGAAAAGATAAATAATTAATATTTATTTTTTTAAATATAATTTTAATATAAAAAAAAGCTACTAAAATTTTTAAAATGACTTTATAATGCTTTAAACATTTTTCGAAAACGTGCAACAAAAGAAAAGAATTTTTTTAAAAACCATAAATTTTATGAGATGAAGGCCAGAGTTATTTTTTATTGAATTTTTACCTGAGTTTAGGGATAGAAATAAATTATATTGCGCCATAAATTTTAATGGCAGTACTAATTCTAAGAATTTTAACAGCTAATAAATAGATAAAAATAGAAAGAAAACGTTAACTTTTGATCCTTTTGATAAAGAGTACAATGAAATGATTAGAATAAAATCAATAAAGTTTGGCACAGTGAAATTTTGGAAGTATATATTTTTAATTTTCTTACATTGTTTTCCGAGATGTGCATCTTTCCAGGTATTACATCTAAATACTGAGATATTCTTTTCACACAGTCAATATTGCACAGGACCATTTTATAGTTTATTTTAGGATGAATCTGCTTATAAACAAAAATAAACACGTGTCGATTCCGGTATCGGCTAAATTTTGAGGTTATGTTTTTAAATAAATTGCGCATGCGCGTTTCAAACACCGCGGAAAATTCAAATTTCAGGACTGCCAGTGGAATTACACATTGAAAAAAGTATATTTTTATAAGAAAAAAGTGATTTTTTTAGTAAAAAAAATGAGTAAGCAATAATGAGTTTCATGAGAATAATAAAAAGAATGATGAAAATTATTAAAATTTGAATAAAATAATTGAAATTTGTAGAAAATAATTCGAAAATGTTGAAAATAATTTAACAATGACAAAAATAATTCAAACTTAAAAAAAAACATTGTAAAATGACAAAACTAATTGAAAAATTGATTAAAAATCAAAAAATAAAAACAGAATTTAAAAATTGGAATGAAATAATCGAAATTTGAGGAAAATAATTGAAGTTACAAGGAAATAATTAAAGAATGAATAAAATAATCAAAATTTGAGAAAAAAATTGAGACTCGTGTAAAAAAATTAAAATTTTGAGTAAGAAAATTGAGATATTGACGAAATAATTGAAATCTGAAGAAACTAATTGAATTATGACATAAACAATTCAAAGCTGGTGTAAAAATTAAAAATAGCATTAGAAGTTTGATTAAAATAATTTAAAGTTGACGAATTGTATTAAAGTTTCAAGAAAATAATTAAAAAATGTCGAAAAAATTAAAATATGAAGAAAGTAATTAAACTGGGAAGAAAATAATTAAAGTTTGTAGAAAATAATTGAAAAAGGTGTTAAAAAAATTAATAAAATTTATTAATTAAAATTAAAAAATTCGAGTCAATAATAAAAAAAAAATGAAGAAAATAAATAAACCTTGAAAAAAATAATGAAAGATTGATGTGAGAAATTTAAAAATTCATGACAATAAAAAAAAATTGAATAAAATAATTTAAAAATATTAAAAATAATAAAAAGATGAAGTAAATAATTGAGAAATGACAAATAAAGTGTAAAATAACAAAGCTAATTGAAAAATTTATGAAAAATAAAATTTAAAGACAAAAATTGAATATTTTTAAAAATAATAAAAGTCTCAAGAAAATAATTGAAAAATTACAAAACAAATTGAAAAATTGATTATTAATCAAATAATTGAAATTTAAAGAAATTTATTGAAGTTTGAAGAAAATAATTTAAATTTGAACCAAATAATTCAAAAATGTTAAAAAAATTTAAATATGAAGACAGTAATTAAAAGTTTGAGGAAAATAATTGAGAATTGTAGGAAATAATTGAAATGGCATTAAAAAAAATTTAATAAAATAATGTAAATTTGTAGAAAGAAATTCTAAAATGTCAAAAATATTTTAATAGAGAAAAAATAATTGATAAATAGTGTAAAAAAAAAAAAATTTGAGGATAATTCTTAATACTTGAAAAATTGACAAAACAATTGAAATGTTAAAAAACTAGTTAAATAAGGACAAAAATAATTGAAAGATAGTGTAAAAATTAAAAATTTACAGTCAATAATTGAAAATTTGAAAAAATATTAGAAGTTTGAGGAAAATAATTGAAATTTAAAGAAATTAATTAAATTTTAAAGAAAATAATTGAAATTTGAAGCGAATAATTCAAAAACATTAAAAAAATTTAAATATGAAGAAAGTAATTAAAGTTTGAGGAAAATAATTGAGAATTGTAGGAAACAATTGAAAAAGGTGTAAAAAATTGAATAAATTCGTGTCAATAATTAAAAAAATCAAGAAAATGAATAAAATTGGAAGATAATAATTGAAGACTGGTGTAAAAATTTAAAAATTCATGACATTAAAAAAAATTGAATAAAATAAATTTAAATTTGTAGAAAAAAATTCTAAAATGTCAAAAATAATTGAAATATGAAGAAAATAATTGAGAAATGACAAAAATAATTAAAATTTGACAAATAAAGTGTAAAATGACAAAAGTAATTGAAAATTTATGAAAAATAAAAAATTAAAGACAAAAATTGAATATTTTTAAAAATAATAAGTCTCAAGAAAATAATTGAAAAATGACAAAAATAATCCAAACTTCGTGTAAAATGACAAAACTAATTGAAAAATTGATTATTAATCAAATAATTGAAATTTAAAGAATTTCAAATATAATGAAATATAATATAATTCAAATATAATGACAAAAGTAATTAAAATTTGAAGAAAATAATTTAAAAATAACAATTGTTAATTGAAACTTGTGTAAAAAATTTAAATATTCCTGACAATAATGTAAAGATTGAAATACATAATTTAAATAAAAAAAATTAATTATAAATGACCAAAATAATTATAAAAACTTGTTTAATAAATTTATATTTCTTGATTATGTGTGTAAATAAATAAGTAAATAAATGATAAAAATTTAAGGATGATCAACCCATTGACATAACCTCAAACTAGAAAATGGTTTTCCACATAAAATAAAAATATTATTAAAATTTATTTCACCCAATTTTGAAAGACCGAGTTATACATTTTTAAAAAAAAATTAGATTAAGACCAAATTTGTTATCAAAAAATAATTATCTTACATTTTGTGTTTTTTCTTTAAAGTTTGTGAATAATTCTAATTTCCATCAAACTTTGACAAATAATAGCCCATTTTAATCATTGAAACATTCTCTACAAATCTGTTCGTTGCATTTTGTTGAAACATTTTTTTTTTTAAATATACAATAGTAAAATTTTATTTATTTAATAATTTTTGAACAAAAAGTATTAATAACAAACTCCAACGATTAGACTTATAGAGAATGTTTTAAAGATTAAAAAGAGCCATTATTTGTCAAAATTGGATAAAAATTACAATTTTTCACAAACTTTTAAGAAAAAACACAAAATGTTAAATAATTATAATTTAGTAACAAATTTTGGATTAACCAAATTTTTTTTAAAAAAATGTACAACTGTGTCTTTCAAAATTGGGCAAAATTAATTATAATATTATAATATAATATTATATTTTCTAGTTTTAGGTTATGTCGAAAATGAAATTGATATTTGAAAAAATTAAATTCTAATTGCAAAAATCTTGAAAGTTGACAAAAGAACTTTAAAAATGACAACAAAAAATGGAATAACAATTTTACTGAAAAAGTGAGTCACTTAAAAACTAAAAATGGATAATGTTTTATTAAGATAAAAATGACGAATTTAAATAAATTTAAAAAAAATTTACGGTTCTCGATATTAATTAAAAATAACTAATTTTGAATCAGCTTAAGACCATAAATTTTAAATAAATCTTAAAATCATCAATTGTAAAAATAAATTGCAACAAATCCAAAAATTCGATAAAACACCAATTTTATTCTAAATATTTTGTTTGACATTATATCTTTGTCTGTAAAAAATATAATATGTATATTGGCTGAAATATTTTTAAAATCTACAAATCTTAGAATTGTCGGTTGAAATATTAAAATTATAAAATTGACACTCACTCAGAAAACTCACAGACGATATCCTACGAAGGTCAGACATTCAGCACTCAATTAAATAAGACTTCTAAAGACAACTGATGGTCAGACAAATTCTGCTTCAAAATGTACAATAAATCGTATAAAAAAATTCTCAATTTACAATTCACTTCAATCTACAAAATGATAAAATTACTTAAGCTCCATTCACAATTAGAAATGCCATCAAGAACAAAGTGTTCTTCGTAGGGGGCTTTTCAGGAAATAAAGTGCTCTTGAAAAATAGAAGAAAAAAAAAATAGAATTTTATAAAACAATATTACTGAAAAAACAGTATTTTATTATTACACCTTTATAAATTTGTGTATTTTACCTTTGTATAATAATTTTTGTAAATTATGCTTCTTAAAATAAACTATAACTGCAATCCTCAATGAAGGATTTAATTATTAACTTTTTCTACAATTTCATTAATTGGTAAAGTTTAGTAAAAAAATAGGGGTAAAGGGGAAACAGAAGAAACTTTCTGTGTAAAAAAAAAAAAAAAAAGTGTTCCCGTAACTTGGTATTTGGAGCAAAATTTTTTCTGTACGGTAAAAAATTTCAGGTAAAATGGCATTTATGTAAATTCATTGTCTATTTTATAAAGCTAGTTGATACTATTATTTCAGGTCATAGGTAGCTTTACGTAAGTACATACATATCAACGTATCGAGACTTTTTTTTTTGTATTGATGAGAGAATTTTGTAAAAGTATTCCCTACCTTTTGTCAATTATTAAATCATTTACATCTATTCTTAGTTGATTGAACATTTTCAATTAAATAGCCACTGATTATCACAAATTTTGATAAACTAAGAATTTTTTTAAAATAATTCTTAACAAAGTGGAAACGAGTACTTACAAAACAAATAAAACAAAAATGGGCTAAAAATAGAGAAAATTCAGAATACAAAACAAGATTAAAGTAAACTGCTATTTGAAACTTGTGATAAATCAAATGGCTATGAAAATTCGCTAAATCGAAATGTTTCGTGTCCTGATAAAAAATCTCTTAATTGTAAAAATACTAATTAAGATTCTAATCAACTGAATCTAGTCGTTATCCAACAAACCTTGGATTTTCAACAGACAAGACAACAGATTAAATTTACATTTTATAAAATCGCTAGGATTTAAAATCACGTAAAACACAGTTTGCATTTGTTAAATGCAGATCAACAAAATTTAATAGATTCTTCGTCAATTAATAGAGTCTCTTCTCATAGGAGAACAAACTGTGAACATTGCCTTCTTGTTGGGCGGAAGGTGATCTTCTCTCAAATTTCAGTTCCCCGCTATACATCATCGATCTCAAGCTAGATATCGATTTGGCTCCAATGTCCTGACAACCGTGCTTAATTCCACATTGAAGATAGGGTAAAAATTTAAGAACTGTACCTTTATCAACGATTGATCCACTCACACCCTGTGCAACCTTAAATTTATCCTGCTCATTGTGAAAGTATCGATCCATTGCGGAGCCATTCGCGTCTTTTCTGTCCATTGCCTCGATTGATCCCATTCCTCGATATTTCTTCAATCTAACGCCATCACTGAAGAAATATTCACCGGGTGCTTCGGAAGTTCCAGCGAGAAGAGATCCCATCATGACAGTACTTGCGCCCAAACTGAGACCTTTAATAATATGCCCGATGGTCTGAATTCCGCCATCGGCGATAACAGGAACTCCAAATCTTCTAGAATATTCTGCGACTTTATAAACAGCTGTCGCCTGAGGTCGCCCAACTGCCATGACTTCCTGGGTGATGCAAATCGAGCCTGATCCCATCCCAACTCTCAATCCGTCAACTCCGGCTTCAATGAGATTTTTCGCTTGTCTGGTTGTCACCACATTACCTCCGATAACCTGGAGCTGAGGATGCTTTGACTTAATATAACGAATCATTCCGATTTGATATTTGGAATTTCCTTGAGAGGAATCGAGAACAACAACATCGACTCCTGCGTTCGCTAAAAGATTGAGTCTCTCTTTGTCTTGTTCACGGGTTCCAACGGCAGCGCCCACCAAAAGTTGCTTATTCTCGTCTTTACTGGCGTTTGGATAGCTGCGATTTTTCTTTAAATCGGTACGTGCCATTAACGAGACTAACTCACCTTTCTCATTGACAATGGGCAGTTTGCCCTTCTTGGACTTTTCTAAAATCATGTTGGCTTCGGTGAGAGATACACCGGACTTGGCAGTCACCAAATTTTCCAAATTTGTCATAATGGCTTCAAGTTTCATGCTGTGCTGGCTTGCACCTTCCAGAAAATCGATATCTCGAGAGGTCACGATTCCAAGCAATTTTCCGCCAATTTTCCCATTTTCGGTCACTGGCACTCCGCAAAATCCGTGCTGTGCTTTCACTCTCATGACATCGCTAACGGTATGATTCGGCGAGAGAACCACTGGATCTCGAATAAAGCCGTGTTTGTATTTCTTCACCTGAGAAAAAAACAAAATTATTATTATTATTACTAGCAACATTAACGCGCGCACAACTTTGCACTGTTATTAGACATTTAAAACCATAAATTTTTGCAAATTCCAGGGTGTCTACTGCAGGGTGTCTACTAATTTCGTCACACAAAATTCCCGGTTTTTTCTCTTGTTAACTTAAAATTTATTTTAAGTAAAAATAGACCTACAAATGGTTACAAAAATTGAATAAAACAGTTGATAATTGAAGAAAGTAATTGAAAATCAAAGAAAATAATTGAGAATTGAAGAATTAAATATTAAACTTTACAAAAAATAATAATTAAGAATTAAAAGAAACAATTAATAATGAAAAGAAATAATTAATAATGGAAATAAATAATTGAACAATGACAAAGATATTTGACAATTAGAAACAAAATTAAATATTCGTCAACTACATAGAAAATCAAAAAAAAAAATAATTTAAATTTTAAGTTAATAATTCAAAATTGAAGAAATAAATTGAAAATTAAATAACCAAATTGAAATCAGAAAAACACAGAATTATTGAATATTAAAAAAAAAACAATTGAAAATTGAGAAATAAAATTGAAATTCGATTACAATAATTGAGAATTAAAGAAAATTGCTGATTGAAAAAGAAGAAAATAATTTATAATTGAAAAAAATGGAAAATGCCAGGAATTATTTAATATTGAAGAAAACATTAAAAATTGAAGAATAGAATTGTTATTAAAAGAAATTAATTGAGAATTGAAAAAAATAATTCATCAATTGAACAATTAAATTGAAAATAAAAGAAAATTATTGAAAATTGAAGGAGGTTTTGAAACATGAAATAAATAACTGATAATTGAAAAAAAATAATTAAAAAAAGTCGAGATTACTGAATATTGAAACAAACAATTGAAAATTTTTTATTGAAAAATGATAAAATTTATTTATCAAATTTATACAGGCTGTAAACAACCTTTCGGAGTAATATATACAATCATTACATGGCTGAGCCGCAAAAGAGATATTATAAATATTATTAAAATTCAAAAATCCAATTACATTATAAATAAAAGAGCCATTATAAATAAAACTAATTATAAAACATTATAAACATTATAAAACATTATAAATAAAAGAGAAAATTGAACAAAATAATTAAAAATTAAAGAAAATAATTGAAAATTGAAGAAAATAATTAAAAATTGAAGAAAGTACTTAAAAATTAAATACAATATTTGAAAACAGAAGAAAAATTTAGAAATCGACGGAAATAATTGCGAATTGATGAAAATAATTTAAAAATTCTCAATTTACATAAAAATTGAAAGAAAAACATAATTTAAAAAAGCTAAGAATTGTTAAATATTGAAGAAAATTGAGAAGAAATTGAGAAACTAAAAGAAATTTGAAAAAATAATTGGAAATTGAAGAAAATAATTGAAATTTAAGAAAAAAAAATTGGAATTTGAAGAAAATAATTGAGAATTTAAAAAAAATCATTGTCAAATGTCTAGACTTATTGAATATTAAAAAAAATTGAAAATTAAAGAATGGAATTGAATGTCGAAAATTATAATTGAGAATTAAAGAAAATAATTCAAGAATTGAACAATGGGATTGAAAGTACAAGAAAATAAGTGATAATTGAAGAAAAAAGAAATTAAACAACCCAGGAATTATAGAATTTGAAAAAAACAATAAAAAATGAAGAATGTAATTGTAATTTGAAGAAATTAATTAAAAATTGTAGAAAATAATTTGAAATTGAAGAAAATGTGATTTTATGAAAATTATTGAATAATAATTGATGAATTGAATTCAAGTTTCAAAAACATACTCTTGATAATTGAAAAAAAATATTGAAAAAAGCCGAGAATTATTGAATATAGAAGAAAATAATTGAATAATGGAGGAGTTATTGAGATATGAAATAAATAAATGATAATTGAAAAAAATAGTTGAAAAAAGTCGAGAATTATTGAATATTAAATTAAATAATTAAAAATTGAAGGAAATAGTTGAGATCTGAAGAAAATAATTAAAAATTGATGAAAATAATTAAAAACTGAAGAAAATAATTAAAAATTGAATCAAATAATTGTCAATTCAAAAAAAAAAAAATTTATATTTGAAGAAAATAATTAAAAATTGCTTAAAATAAATGAAAATCGTAGAAAATATTTCAGAATTAAATAAATTAATTATAAATTGTAGAAAATAATTGGAAATAGAAGAAAATAATTAAAAATTGAAAAGAATTTATCCCAGAAAAAAAATTCCCGGTTTGACGGAAAATTCCCGGTTAATTCCCGGTTAAGTTAAATTCCCGGTTATTTCCCGGTTAGTAGACACCAAGCTACTAATTTCGTCCCACAAAATTCCCGGTCATTTCCCGGTTTTCGTTCCTATTTTTCCCGGTTTTTTCTCTTGTTAACTTAAAATTTATTTTAAGTATAAATAGACCTACAAATGGCTACAAAAATTGAAGATAACAATTGATAATTGAAGAAAATAATTGAAATTCAAAGAAAATAATTGAGAATTTAAGAATTAAATATTAAACGAATCAATTAATAATGAAAAGAAATAATTAATAATGGAAAGAAATAATTGAACAATGACTAAGATATTTGACAATTAGAAACAAAATTAAGAAAAAAAGTAAATATTAATCTACAATTGAACAATAATTGAAAAAATTGAACAATGGTTATTACATTCAAAGAATATAATTGAAAATTGGTCAACTAGGTAGAAAATTAAAAAAAAATAATTTAAAATTTAACTGAATAATTCAAAATTGAAGAAATAAATTGAAAATTAAATAATGAAATTGAAATCAGAAAAATACAGAATTATTAAATATTAAAAAAAAAACAATTGAAAATTGAGAAATAAAATTGAAATTCGAATACAATAATTGAGAATTAAAGAAAATTACTGAAGAATTGGATTGAAAAAAGAAGAAAATAATTTATAATTAAAAAAAAAAAATGGAAAATGACAGGAATTATTTAATATTGAAGAAAACATTAAAAATTGAAGAATAGAATTGTTATTTAAAGAAATTAATTGAGAATTGAAAAAAATAATTGAACAATTAAATTGAAAATAGAAGAAAATTATTGAAAATTGAAGGAGGTTTTGAAACATGAAATAAATAACTGATAATTGAAAAAAAATAATTGAAAAAAGTCGAGATTACTGAATATTGAAACGAACAATTGAAAATTGACCAAAATAATTAAAAATTAAAGAAAATAATTGAAAGTTGAAGAAAGTACTTAAAAATTGAAGACAATATTTGAAAACAGCAGAAAAATGTAGAAATCGACGGAAATAATTCCGAATTGATGAAAATAATTTAAAAATTATCAATTTAAATTAAAATTGAAAGAAAAACATAATTTGAATAATTTCAACATAATTGTAAAAAAATTGAAAGAAATATGAAAAAATAATTGAAAATTAAAGAAAAAAATTGAAAATTAAAGAAAATAATTGAGAATTAAAAAAAAATCATTGTAAAAAGCCTAGAGTTATTGAATATTGAAAAAAAATGAAAATAATTTGAAATTGAAGATAATGTGATTTTATGAAAATTGTTGAATAATATTGATGAATTGAATTCAAGTTTCAAAAACATACTCTTGATAATTGAACAAAAATATTGAAAAAAGCCGAGAATTATTGATTATAGAAGAAAATAATTGAAAATTGGATGAGTTATTGAGATGTGAAATAAATAAATGATAATTGAAGAAAGTCGAGAATTATTGAATAATAAATTAAATAATTAAAAATTAAAGGAAATAATTGAGATCATAAGAAAATAATTAAAAATTGATGAAAATTATTGAAAATTGAAGAAAATAATTGAAAATTGTATCAAATAATTGGCAATTGAAAAAAATAATTTAGAGTTGAAGAAAATAATTAAAAATTGATTAAAATAATTGAAAATCTTAGAAAATATTTCAGAATTAAAGAAATTAATAAATTAGAAATTGATGAAAATAATTGAAAATTGAAGAAAATAATTGGCAATTGAAAATTCGAAGAATGGCTACATAATTAAATAATTGAAAAGAATAGTTTAAAAAATTGAACAATAAATATTAAATTTTAACAAAATAGTTGAACAAATATAGGAATAACTGTTGAAAATAATTGCAAATTGAACAACTGGATTTAAGATCGAAAAAAACAATTGAAATTGAAGAAAACAATTAAAAAACTGAGGAAATAAATTGAAAATTTAAGAATTGAATTAACATTTGAAAAAATAATTGATAATTAAAAAAAAATTACAAAATGA
The DNA here is from genome assembly GCA_037103525.1 of Ganaspis brasiliensis. Lineage (NCBI taxonomy): Eukaryota > Metazoa > Arthropoda > Insecta > Hymenoptera > Figitidae > Ganaspis > Ganaspis brasiliensis. The sequence goes on from JAZKLR010000082.1 coordinate 1,541,578, forward strand.
CGAAAATAATTGACAATTGATAGCAAAATTCGAAAAATGACTAGATTAATAGAAAAGGGAAAAAAATAATTGAAAAAATTAAAAAAGAAATTAATTGCAAATAGAAAAATTAAGAAATTTATAGAAATAATTGCATATTTAAGAACTTGATTGAAAATAAAAAAATATAATTAAATTGAAACAAATAATTGATAATTGAAGACAGCATTAAAAAATAAAAGAATGGAATTAAAATTTAAAGAATATACTTGAAAATTAAAGAGCAATTGTATTGAAAATTAAAAAAACTTTAAGGATAATTGAAAAAAAATAATAGAAGAAAGGCGATAATTTTTTAATATTAAAAAAAATAATTGAACATTGAAAAGTAGAATTTAAATATGAAGAGATGAGAATAACTGCGAATTGAAGAGAATAGTTTTAGAATTGAATTGAATTGAAAATTTAAAATAATTTTTATGAGTGAAAAAAATAATTGAAAAAAAAAAACAAGAATTATTCAATATTGAATTGAAAATTAAAGAAAATATTTGAGAATTGAAGAAAGTAATTAAAAATTGAAGAAATAATTTGGAAATAAATTAAGGAATTAAATTAAAATTTGAAAAAATAATTGATAATTAAAAGAGAAATATTAAATGTAAAGAAAATAATTGCAAATTGAAAAATTAAGAATATTATAGGAATAATTGTTAGAAATAATTGCACATTTATTAACTAGATTAATAATGTAAAAAAAATAATTAAATTGGAAAAAAACAATTGAAAATTGAAGAAAGCATTTAAAAATTGAAGAATGAAATTAAAATTTAAAGAATATACTTAAAAACTCCAAAAAAGAAAATTAAAAAAGCCGATAATTAATGAATATAGAAGAAAACAATTAAAAACAGAAGAATGGAAATAAAAATTGAAGAATGGAATTAAAAATTAAAGAAAATAATTGGACAATTGTATTTAAAATTAAAGAAACTTTAAGGATAATCGAAAAAAAATAATAGAAAAAAGGCGATAATTTTTTAATATTAAAGAAAGTAATTAAATATTGAAAAGTGGAATTTAAACTTGACAAAAGTAAATGAGAATTAAAGAGAATAGTTCTAGAATTGAATAATTGAATTGATATTTTAAAACCATTGTTCTGAGTGAAGTAAATAATTGAAAAAATCCGAGAATTATTTAATATTGAGGAATTAAATAAAAATCGATAAAAATAATTAAAAAGTGAAGAAATAAATTGTAAATTAAAGAATTAAAAAGAAATTTTAAGAAAATAATTGATTATTAAAAGAAAAATTACAAAATGACGAAAATAATTAATAATTGAAAAAAACTTTGATGATTATTATTGCAGGGCTCCCAGCAGACTTGCAGATTAAAAATAGTATAAAAAAGTGAATTTTTAATTTAAAAGTAAATAGTGAAATTTTAACTGAAAAAGTGAGTATTGACAAAAATAATTCAAATTTGCAAAAAAATTGAAAAATGACAAAGCTAATTGAAAAAATGATTAAAATTCAAAAAATGGGAACAAAAATTAAAGAATTTTTTTTTATTGACGAAATAATTAAAATGGGAAAAAACTAATTAAATGACATAAATAATTGAATTAAGGTGTAAAAATTAAAGTGTCTTGGAACACTGTTTTGGAAAAAAAATTAATGAAAAATGGGAAATCTAATTCAAAAATGGAGTAAAAAATAAAAAATGTAATACATTAACTAAAAAAATTGTGTAAAATATATGAAAAATTAAAGATATAAATGAAATGTGAAGAAAGTAATTGAATAATTATATAAGTAGTTGAAAACTGGGGTCAAAGTTAATAAATTCATTACAATAATAAAAAAATTTTTAGAAAATGACATTTAAAGAAGATAATTCCAAAATGTCAAAAATATTTGAATGATAACAAAAATAATTGCAATTTGAAAAAACTTGAGAAATGACAAAAATAATTAATAACAAGTGTAAAAAATTGAAAATTTGAAAAATTGACGAAACAATTGTAGTGTTAAGAAACTAGTTGAATAAGGAGATTAATAATTGAAAGAGAGTGTAAAAATTAAAAATTTATAAACAATAATTGAAAATGTGAAGAAATATTAGAAGTTTAAGGAAAATAATTAAAAGTTAAAGAAATTAATTGAAGTTTTAAGAAAATAATTTGAATTTGAAGAGAATAATTCTAGAATGGCAAAAGTAATAGAAATATAAAGAAAATAATCGGAAAATAACAAAAACTTTAACAATAACTTTAATAATGACAAAAGTAATTGAAATTGGAAGAAAATAATTGAAAAATAACATAAATAAATTAAAAGTTGTGTAATAAATTTAAATATTCACGACAATAATTTTAAGACTCAAGAAAATAATTAATATTTAAAAAAATTAAATTCAAAATTGCAAAAATACTTGAAAAATGACAAAAATAATTGAAATTAGGTGTAGAAACTAAATATTTGTAGAGTAATTAAAAAATTGACGATATTTATTTATTTAAATTAGGTAAATATCAAATAGCAAAAGACAAAAAATTATTTTTTAACAATAAATTTCGTGAATTTAACGTTCGATATTTCAAGATCTTATTAAAAACCAACAAGCTAAGAAAAAAGCAGATGATACAAACATTACGGGAACAATTGATTTCAACTTGATTAAAGCTCTTGTGAAGGTAAAGAGCTTATGGAAATCAATATTAAATCCGTTACGGATTGAAATAATTAAATTAGGTCGCAGGAAATACCTTTTATGAATTTTATATTCGTACAGCTTGAAATTTATTGAATTAATGTAATCTTCTATCGAAAACTCAGTTAAGTCTTTATACTTTAATAAATTATAACAATTCCTGTAATAAACTAATAAAACTCACAAATTGTAATAATTATCTATCGTAAAAAAAAAAAAAATTATTTCCTAATCGCACTTACTCCGAAATTCTGCGTTTCATTTTTTTTAAAAAATAACCACCTCAATAAAATCCCAACTTCTAGAATTGTAAATAACTTAATTTTTACTTGTTCTTTGAAATTCAAAAATAGAATTACTCAACAATGTATATATATATATATATATATACGTCTTAAATAACTGTTAACAATTTTACTATTTACTAATAGACCGATAACGAAAATACACCAACAAATAATAAATCTCTATAACCAAGAAATCTTCACATAGATAAACTTGCCCCGTGTATTGTTTGTTTCTAGCTTATAACAAACGCGAATCAAATGTTAAAACATAAAAAGTCAACGGATTTTAAGAAACGTAAACAACAAGTCCTTGATTTGACATGAAAAAATTGACTCGTGCTCCGAAAAGACACAATTTTTCCCAGTTTGTTTTAATACAAATTAATATGATATTTACCTTGTGAACTTCATTGGCCTGATATTCTGCGGTACAATTGCTATGAATAATTCCAATTCCTCCACAAAGAGCCATTGCAATGGCCATATCAGATTCTGTGACAGTATCCATCGGCGAAGATACAAGTGGTGCTTTCAGGACGATGTCTTTCGTCAAATGTGTATGAAGATCCACTTCGTCAGCAGTAAAATCAATATAACCGGGAAGAATAATAAAGTCATTGTAAGTTAATCCATCGCCGTTTGAAAAAAGCTGAGCCGCAGAAAGACCGTCGTCCGGAACCGGGACGTCGGCTGGCCTTGCGTCACCAATAACATAGTATGCCATTTCTTGAAAATGTTACTTTAATTAAATAATTACAAAACTGAGAAAAGTACTTAAAAATTTCCGGCTTTTATTGAGCTTTTGCGAGAGTGGTAGCACGTGGCAGACTATGAAGACGCTACTCCAATGTCTCCCGTTTGTTCTCGTCAGAATTCACAAGACGAAATGACCGTGCCGTGTGCGAAGTACCGCGAAGAAGATTTTCAGTGTTGCCAAAAGGCCCTCTATATTTCTCGAAAGTAACTAAAAACAGCTGAAGAGCACAAGATTTATTTCATAATTTTAAAATACAGCGATACGCTTCTGTGGAAAATACTTTCTTTCATCAAAATATACGAATCAAACACTAAAAAAATAGGTTACATAGCAACAATTAGTCTGCAAAAAAATTTTTGTCGGGAAGGATTTTTATTCGTGTAGTGGTACTATTGTGGCGGGAAACTACTGCGCATGTGCGTAGATGGTTTAAAAAATTCAAATTACTGTCAAATGTACAATTTTGGAAAAAATGTAATTTTAATTGTAAATTAATTCTTAAATTAAGAAATGTAAAAATGTAAATTTAAGTTTTTTGAGTAAATGTAATAATGCTTTATCTCGGAGTTATTTTAAACCAGAATAAAGTGTATATTTAGCAAATTATGTAGAAAAGTTTACTGATAATTTTTATATCAAAATATTTTGGCAACACTGGTATAAAATTACTAGCTGAGGTAAGAAGAAATTTAATAGCACTAAGAAAGATAAACAAGCTTAAATTATATTTTATTTGTTTTTTTCTTTTGTAGTACTGTAATATTATATCAGTATTTATTATTTTCATTTTTAATTAGGTATTCTTTATTATAAGATTTCTAAATTTAATGACTTTTTCTTTTTCTTTCTTTTTCACTTGTGTTGATTTTTATTTCATTTCATATTAGAAATGAATTTTATTTTTAATTTAAAACAAATTTTTAAAAATCAAGAAAATAAATGCAAAAATTCTCTCTAAATCCGAATATTCTGGAATTGTTTTCAAAAGTTGAAAAATTATTACCAGAAATTGTTGTTCTTTACTGATTGGTTATAAATTAACAATCAGGTGCTATTAAAATGTTTAAAAACACGAGATCGTTAAGTGGAGAAATTCTGAGGTTTTAAAAACGCAATCACAATTTTTTTCTCATTTTGCAAGTTGAGTTCATAAGATGCAATTAGTCATGAAAGTTTTGGTAAGTAAGAATTTATAATTACTCGGTGATTTAAAATTAAAATTGAGTTTAAATGTACAATTTGAGGTTAAAATAGAGTTTACAATTGCTAAAAACGCTAAAAACTTCAGTTAGAAATTGAATTTAAATTGAACTAAGTACACGAAATTGAAGAGTTTATTTAAATTGTTTAAATGGTTTTTTTTATCTTTTCCAGAAATTTATCGTTTGTAGTCTTCTGATAGGAATTATTTCTGCAAAGCCAGTTGACAATGATCCGGAATATCGTCAATATCAGACATCAGGAAGTAATTCTTATTCAAGTCCAGGTTACTCTATTTCTCAAGGAAGTTATTCAGGTTATCCTGTAGGATACTCTATCGCTCAACCAATGCAACCATTAAATTCCTATTCTATTGGTTTTCCCGGATATGGAGGTTTTGCACTTCCTGGATATTCCGGCTTTCCTAATCTCTTTGGCTAAAAATTCTAATAAACAAAACAAAAAACAACTACAAGTTTCAATTAGTAAAATATCTATTTAAAAAAAAAACTGATAAGATATGCTACAATAAATTTTAAAAATTACAAATATTGAAAAAATGAATGAAACTAATAAATGTCTGTTAAATGTAAAGAATATTTAATTTTTCACAAATATTTGACACAAATATTTTGCAAATAGTAACAAGAGTAAATCTGCATCCAGCATAAAAAGATCGAGTACAAGAAATATAAAATTGATGTTATCTTTACTAACGAAAGGGCAGTATGATGGCTAATATAAATTTAAATAATCCTGTTACACCTTTTACATGCGAGCTGAAAACCATTAAGAACTACGAACAATTCAGTGCAATCTACGTAAATAAATATTAGGATTGGTAAAATTTAAGAATATTTTGAAATTATAAAATAGAATTGGATTAAGAAGAAATAATACTGTAAGTTATTTGACCTTTAATTACATTAATTAATATTATTTATTGTCAATTAAGTTCAAATTTTATCTCTATTTCTATTTAATTTATTCCTTTTTTAATTGATTTAAATTATACAACTTTTGTGCCCTATTATTGGGGACAAAAATCGATTTTGATTTTAAATAGAGAAATTATTTTTTAATACTTACCGGACGGTATAATACTCTATTAACAAAGTCAATGATTCCGCTGAAAGCTTCTCGATAAGAAGACACAATGTAATCCAAAACCAATTCAACGTACGTTAAATCTGAATAGTCGTCGTAATCTTCATGGAAAATGTGATCGTACAACATTGGAAGAAATATGATTATTATATACATCAGGATTCCAAAAAATGCTGCAAATTAATTCAATTAAAATTTTAATTAATTGACTCAAAATATTGGTATTTTTTTACTAAATTAAATTATTCAACACGTTAAATTAAATGAAATTAAATACCTACCAATGGTTTTAAGTTTAATGAGTTTAATTTCAACTTGAGATTCTTTCTGTTTGTTTCCTTCTGATTTAGAAGAAATGCTAGATTCATAATTTGTCCTGATTAGAACTTCGGATTGTGTTTGATTGCCATAAACATCATCTAAAGCTTCAGAAGACTTCACTTTATTCGTAAAAAATGGTTTACTGTACAAATTGTCCGCCGGTTGTGGATTCGAATCTCTGTAAAATATTAATTAAAGAACTAATAATTGAAATATTAAAAGAGCAGATTTAAACATTTAGTGTACGTTATTTTTATTTAGAAAAACAATCAATAAACAAAAATTTCATTTGAAAAGAATTAGAAAACAGAAAAGTTATTAAAAGATTTTAAAATACCAGAAAATATTTTAAAAAAATGAAAAATCTCTACAAAAACAGTCAGAAAGTCTTAGAAAATAAGAAAAAATGAGAACATTTAAAAAGAAATAATGAAAAATGGAAAAAACATTTAATCAAAATCAAATAAATAAATAAATGACAAAATTACAAAAACCTATTTAAATTTTTGTAAACGCAAAAATAAAAGAATGGAGAAAAAGATACGAAAAAATAAAATACAAAATATAAAAAAGAAAAGAGACAAGAAAATATTTTATAAAAGAAATGGAAAAATTGTCTGAAATAAAAAAAAATTATGGATATTATTAAAAAAAAATGGAGAGAAACTTTTAAAAACTAGACAAAAACTATATAACCGGAAAATCATTTTTAAAAATTAAAATATTTATTGCGGACATTCTTTTCTAAACTAGGAAAATAACTTAGAAAATCGATAATGTTTAAAAAATTACTAAAGAGAAAAATATTTTAAAAATTAAGGAATTATTTTAAAAATTAAGGAAAAAGACAATTAATACATTTTTTGAAAATTTGAAATAATGATAATTTAAAAAAGAAAATAAATAAATAAATGAAGAGTTTAAAAACAAACTTTTTAAAAATTCAAGAAAAGAACAATTAATAATTTTTTTGATAACATGAAATAATAATAATAATTTAAAAGAGAAATTTATTTCATTAAAGAATTAAATGAACAGTTTAAAAACAATGAAACAATTTTTAATAAAATATAAAAATGATGATAAAATGAAAAAAATTTAGTACAAGATTAAACTTATACATTAAAAAAAAAAAAAAAATCTTTATAAATCCTTAAAAAAGACAAATGAATTAATTTTGAAGAAAAAAAAACACAAAATAACAAAAATACATTTTAGGAAAAAAAAAAGAAATTACGAGAAAAAAATTAAACAGTTCCGAAAAAATGAATTTCATAGAAATTTTCAAGGGAACAGAAAAAAGAATATTTCAAAATAATTAATTTTTCACTATTGACATTTTGATTACTTGAAATTCAAAATTTTGAATGAATAAAAATATTCTAGATTTATCTCCGAATTTCTGATACTTTTTTTTTTTTGGTTCAAATTCTAGAATCTTTATTAACAAATTTCCAGTTTTTTTCATGCTGTATTAAATTCCCGACAAATTTAAAGCTTTTTTCTTATTTAAATCGTGATTAAAATGCAAAAAACCGAAGATTTTAAATCATCTTGATTCAAATCTATTATAGTTAGGATTTAATGAATTTTAATCTTAAAAGAAGTAAAAAGTAAAAAGTGAATAATTTTAAATTAAGATAAATTGAAACTGTATTATTGAAATTCGTTAAATTGCCAGGATAAAAAGAATAAATTGAACTGATAAACGGGGCTGATAAAAATCATGATTTTTTTTTATTTAAATCAAAAGTTGATTTTTTAAAAATATAATCAATAGATAAAATCTCCAAATGTTTATTTGTAAGTAGTTTATTAAAAAAATCAAAAAAACAACACAAGAATGAAACAGTGACATAAAAATATATAAAAAAGTAGAAAATCTTTTCAAAAAATTAAACTATTTACGGACGTTTTTTTTTATATTAAAATAATAAATAAGATGTCAATAATTAAAACGTTCAAATATATTACTAAAGAGAATAAAATTTTAAAATTAGAAAAATTAGAGAATTATTTGATGAATTGAATAAAATAAAAATGAATAAAATTTTTGGAAAATTTAAAAAAAATGTAAAAGAAAAGAAATTCTATGAAATAGAAGAACGATGTTGAAATGAGAATAATTAATATAAGATTAAATATACATAAGTAGTATAAACTAAAAGAATAAAAGCTTTCAAAAAAAGAAACAAAATTGAGAAATTCAAAAAATGTAGATAGAAACATCAAATAAATGTTTTCAAAAATTCGTATTATTAAAAGATAAAAACTAAACAATTGAAAAGAAGGAAAAATGTTTCCAAAAAATGGAAAAATTATGACAATAATTAAAGAATTAATAAAAATGCCATGAACGACTAAAAAAAATAGTGAAACATTAATAAAATTAAATAAATAGGGAGAAAATGGAGAAATGTTTTTTTTCTTAATCCAACAAACTGTAAAAAAATTTTAAAAATACAAAAAAAAAAAAAATTTGGTTAGAATCTAGTAAAAAATTAGAATTAATAAAAATAAAATAAAAAAATGTAGGTAGATATCAAGATAAAAAAAAAAAGTTTACAAAAGAAATTTAAAAATCCTTTGAAAATAAAAAAGTTTAATTAAACCTGAAACATTTTTATATTATTTCACTTAAAACGAGTACAACAATAAATTCAGAAAAATAAAAAAAATCTAATAATTTTGTGGACGAATAAGTAAGTTTGCAAAAAATCTCGCCAAAAATAGACAATTAATTTAAAACAAATTGAATAAATTTACAAAAAAATGAGCGTATTTATTTTTAAAAATATGTATGGAAATAATTATGAAAATCGGGGAAATAAAAAGTTTATTGCATGTTATAATAACAAAATTGTGTAAAATTATATTAAATAATTTGCATAAAAAAAAAAGAAAATTAAAGTAAATCCTAAAATAAAAAGACAAATACAAAAAAAAAAAAGTAAAAGGAAAAAAAATCTTAAAATTTTCTAAAAATAAGAAATTACTTATAAGATTAAAATTAAACAGTTTCGAAAACGGTAAATCCGAGGTGAAATCTCTAAAAAATCTTGTAAGAATTAAAAAAAAATTATTGTGAATATGGTAAATAATTAATAATATTTAATTAATATGCATTTAAATTTCAATTAATTCAAATTTAAAAGTTTGAATAAATTGGAATATGAGTTAATTAACATTTGGAATTTATTTAAATTATCGTGACTTAAAGATATAAAAATTTAATCCTTTTTTTTTTTTTGGCTCTCTTCATATCAAAAATTTGTAAATCGTAGGTATTTTGATATTTAGCACAATTTTTTAAATTTTATAAAGATTAAAATATTAAAAATTACATTTTAAAGATTTAACCACAAATTTTTGGGTTTTATTTTTTTTTTTTCATGCAGACATCCGGAGAATTATAAAGTTTTTTTTTACTTAAATCATGATTTAAATCAAAGTAATTTAAATCCATAACAGCCCTGATAAATTTAAATTGAGATAAATTGAAACTATTATTGAAATTCGTTAAATTGAAACGATAAAAAGAATAAATTAAACTGATAAATAAACAAACAATTATCTTTAAAAACGATTTTAAATTAACAAATTCATAAAAAAAAAATACTCACAACTTGCTATTGATCATGCTCGATAAAACGGAACATCTTTTCAGAGTTTTAATTTCCGGAGGACTTAATTCAGATTGCTCTTCGTAAATCGTCACATTTTCTCTTTTTTTCATCTGAGACGCGGCCGCCTGAGCAAAATAATGTTTTTGAGGATCCTCCAATTTCTGATTTCTATTCAAATTTCTATAATATTCCCAGTAACTTTTACTCAACAGCTTCTGCGTTTTAATCGGTATCCTCTTCGGCTTCTCCGAGACTATATCCGTTTCAGTCCTCGGAGAATTGACATCTTGAATATCCTCTCCCTCGATTAAACACTGTAAAGGCTCGTCATTCGACTTTTTACAACCACGTTTCTTCGATTCCTGCAAATTCTTTGGAATCTGGACAAAATTTTTTAAAATTGGAACGCAATTTTTATCAAAAGCAAGATTATTTTCCTGAAATTTCGGCGAATTACTTTTCTTCTCCAAATCAACCGATCTGTTTCTTCGATCGTCAATTAATTTCTGAGAATAATGATTAGATTTTCGTCTAGTTCGTTGTTGCTCTGGCCAGAGAAACGCAAACTCAGAATCTGTGATTTCCTCTTTTCCCTGAGAACAATCGCTTCTTCTTTTAGAATAAGAAGTCACGCATCTTCTCTGATTATTTGGAATCAGAGGCTCGGAATTTCGACAATTCTGCCAAACACCGTAAGACAAATTTTGCTCCGACTTTATTTTCTGCTTGAAATTTGGATTGCTAAACATTTTTCCTTTCTTGTCCTCGGGAAAATCCGAAATCTGATGAAACTTGTAGAAATCGCCGTGTGTTTGAAAAAAATCAATCAACTCATAATCCTTTGGTGAATAATTGCTCTCTTCACCGGCTGAATTGTAATAATTGAGAATTTTTTTCTTCCTATTTAACGTAGTGAATGTCTCATTTTCGGCGAATTCAGAATCTGTCGTTGCTGGAAAAAAACTCTCTTTATCCTCCGTGTGCTCCTTACATCGATTCCTATAAATTTCATCATCCGACAAAGTTACTGAACCCTCGGAATGATCCTCTGAATTTCTTTTTGGAGATTTCATGAAATTCTTAAATCTTTCTACACATTTCTGGACTTTTCTCATCTGGAGGCCTGTTTTCTCGTTAGAAAAACACATTTCTTTTTTCTCCTCCGGCACTTTTTTTTCCTCTATGACTACTTTTGCCAATTTGTTTTCTTCCACTTCCTTTTTTTCTTTTGATGGTTTAGAATCGCCGAACTGTTTTGTAGAGTCTATTTGAAAGAAATAAAATCCTATTAGAATGAAACTCTTAATTACGGACTCAAATCTAACATAAAAATTGTAATTTTCAAATAAATAATATTTTTAAAATATTTTTTTCTCGGAATTACCTTCAGGAAGGGATTCTTGTACTTTATGCGGTGAAGATTCATTTTTTCTCGATAATGTTTTTCTGGAATCTGGTGACAATTCGCCATTTGTTTTTAGAGTCGTTTCGTCAACTTCACGAGTACTTGAATTTTCATTTTGCTGCTTTTTGACATTTTCACAAAAACTTTCATCTTTTTGTACTTTTGTTACTTCCTCTTCCTTAACTTGAGTTTTAGTTTCTATTGATTTATCTGATTCTTGTTGATTCGTCTGCCGACTACGAAACAAAAATCCATTAAAAGAAAAAGTATATAAAAGTTTTAGAAAGAAAATTAAAAAGGAATGTTTGAAAAAATTCGCAAGAAATTTTAGAAATATTCCCCGGTTTGGAAAATTTCGAAAAACTGTTAAAAATTAAATGTCTATTGATAAAATATACACGTTAATATCTTTTTCCGGTATGGAAAGTTCAACTTTTTCCGGGGTGGATTTCACTTGATTTGGAATAACGTGGACAGAATGACAAATTTCGACAGGATTTTCTCGAATCTGTTCATCGGGCTTGATCGATTTTATCTGGCTCTTGACAGTTGTAACCCTAAAATAAAAAATATTAAGTACAATAGTTTTAAATCGAGTAAAAAAATTTCTTAATGACTAAAATTAAAAACAAACTTTTTGAAACGTGGATCGATGCAGCCAGGTCTTCTTTTCGGCAGTTGAGGCATCGATTGTAAATTAGAGACATAACCAGAATGAAACATTGTCGAATCTGCAGTTTCCTTGGACGTGATTCCTTTCGTGGAATTCCTTTCAGGCAATTTCGAGAAAAAAGCAAAAAGTAAAATTTAAAAAATTAATTTAAATGCATGATAAAAATAAATATTCTTAAGACAAATTCGAGAGATCGTCAAATCCATTTTAGAAAGCACTTAGATATTTTTTGCTTTAAACCAGCTACTTTTTAAAAAATGTAATTACATTCATTAAAATTTTAATTTAACAAAATATCAGTTGAAATAATTTTAATTTCATTATTAATAAATCTATAACTTTTTCTACAATTGTCAACAGTTTTCAAATTACAATTATTCTCCTTAAATTTTGTAGTTATTCTTCAATTTTTTAATTCTTTAATTTTTTAAATTATTTTTGTTCTGTTGTCGATTATTCTCGTCAGTTTTAGATTTTTTTTTCAATATTGTCAATTATTTTCCTTATTTCTCAATTATTTTCTTTAATATTCAATTTATTGTTTTTAATTTTTAATTTTTTTCGCCAATTCTCAATTATTTTCCTTAATTTTTAATTATTTTATTCAATAATTCTCGCCGCTTTTCAATTATTAATTATTTTCTTGAAATTTCAATACATTTCTAAAATTTCCAGTTGATTTCTTCAATTTTGATTTATTTCGTGCAACTTTTTTTTAATTATCTACAGTTTTCAATTGATAATTTATTATTATCCCTCAATTTTATAGTTGATCTTTAATCTTTAAAATTATGTCTTTCTGATGCCCATTAATCTCGCCATTAATCGAATTTTTTATCAATTGACAATTATTTTTCATAATATTTAATTATTTTCTTCATTTTGTAATTTTTTCTACAATTATCAATTATTAACATACAGCTTCAATTTAATTCTTTAACTCTCAATTTATTTGTACAGTTTTAATTATATTTCTAAATTTTTAATTTTTTCCTTTTTTTCAATTATTTTCATCGATTATCAATTAACACAATATTTAACAATTCTAGGATGTTTTCAATTATTTTTTTCACTAATAAAAATTGTTTTAAAATTTCAATTCAATTGTTCAATTCTACAACTATTGCATTCAATTTTCAATTACTTTCTTCAAATATCCATTCCATTTTTTCAATTTTCAATTATTACTTTAATATTAAAGAATTTCCGCCTTTGGTCATTTTTTTTTAATTATCAACAAGTTTATTTAATATTAAATTCAATTGTTCAAATATTTCCTTCAATTCTCAATTTTTATAAATTTAGTAATTCCAGTTTTCAATTTCCAACTTTTTCTTCTAAATTCAATAATTCTCGGGTTTTAATAATAACTTTTTCAATTTTTAATTATATTCTTTTAATTTCAATTACATTTTACAATTTTCAATTATTTGCACGATTTTCAACTAACTCTTCAATATTAAAAAATTCTCGGCTTTTTCAATTAATTTTTTCAATCATAAAAATTGTTTTAAATTTTCTTTCCACGAATTTCCTTCTCTTTTTATTTATCTTTAATTTTTTTCAACTATTTTCTTCAATTCCTCATTATTTCTTCAAATTTCAATTCAATTTTCAATTGTTTTCTTTAATTATAAAAAATTCTCGACTTATATCAATTATTTTTCTCTACATCAATAAATGTCTTTAATTTTAGATACAGTTGTTCAATAATATTCTACAAATTAAATTATTTTCTTCAATTTTACTGATTTTTTTTCCAATTTTTAATCAATTCAATATTAAGTAATTATCGGATTTAATTTTTTTTTTAACAAACATAAAAATTATTTTAAATTATCAATTCAATTGTTCAACTCTATAACTATTGACTTCAACTTTTAACGATTTTTTTTCAATTTACAATCAATTCTACAATATTCAATAATTATCGGATTGAAATTTTTTTTTTTTAACAATCATAAAAATTCTTTTAAATTATCAATTCAATTGTTCAATTCTATAACTACTTTTTTAAATTCTCAATTATTTTTTTCAATTTTCAATTCAATTCTTCAGTTTTCAATTATTTTCTTCTGTACTTAATAAGTACGTGCTTTTTAAAAATTCCTTTTAAACTTTCTTCATCATATGTTTTAAATTTCAATTAAATTCTTCAATTATCAATTATTTTCATCAATTTAATTTTTTTTTACTTTTTCAATTCAGTTGTTCAATTTACAATTATTCCTATTTCTACAACTATTTTCTTCAATTCCTCATTATTCTCTTCAAATTGCGATTCAATTTTTAAAATTTCAATTATTTTCTTTAATTATAAAAAATTCTCGACTTACATCAATTATTTTTTTCTACATCAATAAATTTCTATAATTTTAGATACAGTTGTTCAATTATATTCTACAAAATATAATTCCATTCTTTAATTACATTCTTTAAATTTAAATTATATTCTTCAATTTTTTAAATTTTTTTTTCAATTTTCCATCACTTCTTCAATATTCAAATATTATCTGATTATTAACATTTTTTTAAGAATCATAAACAATGTTTTAAATTATTAATTCAATTGTTCAATTCTGTAACTACTTTTTTAATTTCTTATTTATTTTTTTTAATTTTCAATTCAATTTTTCAGTTTTCTATTATTTTTTTGCTGTATTTAATAATTATGTACTTTCTTAAATTACTTTTATAACTTTTTTTATTATATTTTTTAAATTTCAATTGCATTTTTCAATTATAAATTATTTTCAAAAATTTTTTTTTTCCTTTTTCAATTCAGTTGTTCAATTTACAATTATTCCTAATTTTTCAATTATTCAGTTTAAATTTCATGTTTATTCTTTAATTTTTTTTCAAATTATTTATTATTCAATCTATTTTTTAAATTTTGTTTTGAATTGTCAATTATTTTCGTCATTTTCCAGATATTTTCTTACATTTTGCAATTTTTCTCGTTATTTTTCAATTATTGGTTTTAATTACTAGCTACAATTTTTTCAATTTTCATTTATTCTCTTAAAATTTTAGAATTATTCTTTAATTTTTTTTTATTTTTCTCTCTTGTCGATTATTTTTGCCACTTTGTGATTTTTTTTTCAATTGTCAATTATTTTCGTCATTTTAAAATGTTTTTTGAATTTGTTTTCTAAAATTGATAATTACTTTCTTCATTTTTTAATAATTTTCATTAATATTCTTAAATTCTCGTATTTGGTTACTTTTTTTTCTGTTTATTAATAAGTTTTTTTAATTTTAAATTCAATTGTTCAAATATTTTCTGCAATTCTCAAATTTTTTTTTCAAATTCCAATTACATTTTTCAGTTTGCAATAATTCTCTTCCATATTCAATAATTCTCGTCTTTTTTTAGTTACTTTTTTAAATTTTTTATTATATTCTTTAAACTTCAATTCCATTCTTAAATTTTTAATTGTTTTCTTTAATTTTCAATTTTTTGAATTTTGTTTTCAATTGTCAATTTCTTTTTGCCTTTGTTTTTGTAATTTTTTTCAATTATTAATCATTTTTTAAATTTTAATTTAATTTTTAAATGAATTCTTCATTTTTTACTACTTTCTTCAATTTTCAATTATTTTCTTCAATTTCAATTATTTTCATTCATTTTCAATCCAGTCTTTCAATTTCCAATTATTTCCAACACTTATTCCTATAATTTTCTTAATTTTTAAACTATTTTCATTGAATTTAATATTTATTGTTTAATTTTTTAATTAATTTTTTGCAATTGTGTAATTTTCTACCCATTTTTTGAATTTCGTTTTCAAATTGTCAATTTTCTTTTATTTTGCAAATTTTTAAATTTTGACTCCAACAATTTTTGTATTAATTACATAATTTTTTCACTTACTTATATAATTTTTCGTTTAATGAATAAATGAAACCACTATAAACGACAAAAACGAGATGTTTATTAATACAAAAAATACTCGAAATTAAAATTTATAAATGTAAAAATATCCCTAGACTGTTAGTATTTTAAAAAATAACGATAAAATACCGAAGTTGACCTCGGATAAATTTCACTCTCTCATAGAGGAATATTTTTTAATTAGAAAATTTAATATTTTTGTAATAAAACAAAACTTACAAAGAATTCGGAGTTCGGACAATTCGATTTCTTCCTGGTGTTCCAGTTACTGTGACAACGCAAGGTTGATCGATAATATCCCCGACACTATCAGGAAATTTGCGCTGTGGAATTTTTGGCCAGGAAGGATCAGCCGGAATTCTAAAAGGTAATTCAACATTAATTCAAAAGAAATATAAAATTTTTATTTCAAAAACTCACCGCAAGCTGCTGTTATGAAATTTTCCATAATGTGAGACATTTTCACCGTGCGATAGTTTAAACGAAGAAATGATTTTGCTGTCACAAAGAGGTTCTCTCGAATGATGACTTAAAAAATTTAAATGTTTTGTGGAATTTTTATCGTGACATGCCATTTCAAATGAATAACCATTTAAGAAATTTTCTTTATTGATTTTTATAATTTCTCGCAAAATTTATTGATTTCTTCTAAAGTTGATTTTTTTTCTCTTAATTTTGTCTCCTTCTAAAGTTTATATTTTCTAAAATTTAATTTCTTTAAAAATTCAATTTCTTCCCGAATTTGACACTTTTCCGACGATGACGCAATTTAAAAATCGCTGTTTTTACCGTTTATTGGAAATTAAAAAAATATATTAATCCTAGATGCATGTCAACTTTCAATCGCGTCTAGTCGTCATTTGTCATTGATAACCAAGATTTTGTTTAGACTAATTTTTTTTTTTCATTTAATCGTAATCTATTTGATAATTTATACACCGTGTACACAATTCTAAGCGCAATTATACAGGATATTTACATCAAATATACACCGTTAATAAGGAACAGTTACATTCATGATTATAGTCTGTAAACTAAGATTTACATCTTATATTGAATGTCTCGCACCACATTCGCTTTTTATCACAAAAAATGCAGATAATAAAATTGTCAAGAAAATCTTACAAATATTAGGAAGTTTTTTGTTTCTCAACTAATTTGGAATGGAAAAGTACAGTAGTCTAGTAATCTTAATATTTTGTATCAAAGTAATCAGTTTTCGTATTAAAGTAAACAATTTTTTATATAAATATCAATCATTTTTCAATTTCCGTATCAATTCACACAAAATTAATTCAGTACAACAATAATTCAAAGTTAGGAAAAAAAACAGAAAATTTGATTGTTTTTCAATTTTTCAAATGATTGCACAAATAAATATTCTTATTTGACTAGAATTGCACAGATTACCAAAATTTTGATTTTTTTTTCTATCGTTAAAAAATTTTGATCAATACTTTTGCGCAATATTATTTACAAAGTCGATGATTTTTAAACACAATGTAAAGCAATTTTTTCGTTTCTTAAGGATTCGAAGCTTTATACTTTCTTTGAAATCAAAAAAATTCAGCAATAAAGCTATATCTCACTAACCCTTGTCGTAAAATTAAACTAGACTTAATATTAATTTTGCCAGATATTAACTAAGTACAGAGCGTATATCAATAAAAGTAACATTACAATATGTATATCAATAAATCAGTTCTGGCAATAAGAATACTCGCAAAAAGTATACATACTGTTTCTTTTTCTCTTTTTCAAGAAAACATTTTTTTTTTTTTTACAAATAATCACTGTCTTTCAAGATTCGAAAACGATTTTCTCCATCAAGAATCGAATTCTGTTTTAAAAATTTAGGAATTTTGTGTATTGGATTTTTTTCTTTTTGGTATTTTTAAAATTAGTTTTTTTGTAATATTTTCACAAATTCGATTCGATTTAGTATCGATTTCGGATCTTTGTATATTTTGTTTTAAATATAAGTAACACAGCAGGACGCAAACAGCAAGTGGATAAAATGTGGTCAAAAATTACATTTCGCAAGTTACATATTTGTAATTCAATTCACGAATGTAATTTCATGTAATGTACGATTCTAAACTTTGAGCTTAAAGATAGATTATTAATATTTGTAGTTATTATTTGTGTATTTCATTAGACACGTGTTTTATTTTCACTTTCAGACTTGGTTGTCGTTAATCGCTCGAAACATTCATCAAACGATAATCTAGCAAAAATTCGATTAAATTCTATATTACTGTAATTTATATCTCTGAAATTGCTCAACATGGTATAATTTTTTGTTTTTTTAACAGCGAATAAAAATTTGCAATGAAATAAAAGCAGTTCAGAGAGAAAAAAAAAATAACAATACAAACTCTTTTTTACACATTCTATAAAATAACAATCCTGTATATTTCTCCACGCCAGATTTAACTTTAATCTTTAAATAATTTTTAATTAATTTTAAGAATATTTAAAAATTATTTTAAAGCTGTTTTGAAATTAATTGCATTTTAACTTGAGAAATAACGGGAGATTGTTTTGAAAATAAAAGTTTCGAGATAAACGCTCTTGCAATTTTAGATTGTACCAATTTTGTTATCAATCAATACAGATTAAAAAGTACGATCTAAAAAAAGTGATATTAAATGTCAAGATCATTGTTGCAGTTTCTTTGTGCTCGTTTGAAAAGCTCGTAAAAAATCTAGGTACAATAAAAGATCTATTGTTATTAGTGCTTTCAAAACTTAAGTATCATGTCATTATTGTCTTTAAATTTAAGCTTCGTGCTCTCCACTGTTCATGTCGATCAATGATTCTGTCTGTTCTTCCAAGTCTGGAATTCTGATTAATAAAGAAAGAAAAAAAGTTAATAAGTTTAAGGATACTTGATAAATTGGAGATAAAGTCTAAAAAAAAGTTTAAAAAAAAAGTTTAAAAGAAAATTGTAATTACCTGATTGCTCTGCTCCTGCGACAGATCCAGATATAAAGTCTTTTCAACAGGTCTAATACTGGGTCCCAGTTATCGTAGTAAGATAAAAGAGATACTATTATAAATGCCAAAATCATGGGGATAGTTCCCAGGTAGAAAATACACGAAAATGAGTGCCTTTTTAAGAAAACGTTTAACATCATTGACATTGGCACTGTGAGTCCAAGGGCCAGAGTTGGAATCAGGGAAGAAGTGAAAAAACAACTCCTGAAAGTGTAAGAAAAAACAATTATAAATGGAAATTATATAGCGATTCAAGTCAAATTAGATAGTCTAAATTTAAAAATGATAAATTTTGACACTTGCAGGACTGCTAGCGGGCTTGCAGATTGAAAATAGTAAAAAAAAAAGAAAATTGCAATTTAAAATAATCCAAACAACCCTTACATCTTTATTTAAAAAAAAAGAGAGTTTTAAAGTGAAAAAAGTCTGTAAACAATAATGAGTTTGGTATTACTAATATTAATTTCAGGCCCAAATTGGACGTATTTAAAAAATTTTAAAATTCATGACAATAACATAAAAATTTAGGAAAGGCATTCAAATTTGAGGAAAAAATTCGAAAATGGCATAAATAGTGAAATATGAGGAAAATAATTGAAAAATCACAAAAATAATTCAAAATTGAAAAAAAATTGTAAAATGACAAAACTAATTGAGAAATTGATTAAAAATCAAAAAATGAAGACAAGAATTGAAAAATTGAAACGAAATAATTGAAATTTGATGGAAATAATTGAAATTATAAAAAAAATAATTAAAGAATGACAATAATAAATTATAATTTGAAAAAATAATTTGAAACTGGTGACAAAAATTCAAAATTTAAGTACAAAAATTGAGATATTGACAAAATAATTCAAATGTGAAGAAACTAATTGAATAATGACATAAATAATTGGAAACTAGTTGTAAAAGTTAATAAATTCATGACAATAAATAGATTGAAAGAAATGACATTGAGAGAAAATAATTGTAATTGACAAAAAAAAAATAAAAATTT
Source organism: Ganaspis brasiliensis (assembly GCA_037103525.1). Lineage (NCBI taxonomy): Eukaryota > Metazoa > Arthropoda > Insecta > Hymenoptera > Figitidae > Ganaspis > Ganaspis brasiliensis. The sequence continues at coordinate 1,561,546 of JAZKLR010000082.1, forward strand.
GGAGAAAATACTTGAAAAATTGAAGAAACAATTGAAAACTTAAGAAACTATAATATAATAATAATAATATAATAATAATAATAATAATAATAATAATAATAATATAATAATAATAATATAAATAATTGAAAGCTGGTGTGAAAATAAAAAAATTATAGACAATAATTGAAAAATTGAAAAAAATATTAGAAGTTTGAGGAAAATAATTAAAAAATTGCAAAAAAATTTAAATATGAAAAAAGAAATTAAAGGTTGTATAGGAAATAATTGAAATTTGTAAAAAATAATTTAAACAGCTGCAGAAAATTAATGAATTCAAGACAATAATAAACAAAATTGAATAAAATAATTGAAATTTGATAAAAATAATTTTAAAATGACAAAAATAATAAAAATATGAAGAAAATAATTGGAAAATGACAAAAATACTTGATTAATGACTAAAATAATTGAAGTTTTAAGAAAATAGTTGAAATTAAAAAGAGAATATGATTGATTTCTTCTTATTTCTTATTTTAAGAGAATAATTCAAAAATGGCAAAAACATTTTAAATACGAAGAAAGTAATTAAAGTTTGAAGAAAATAATTAAAAAATAGTAAAAATAATTTATTAAAATAATTGAAATTCGAAGAAAATAATTCTATATTGTCAATAATAGTAGAAATAAGAAGAAAATAATTAGAAAATGACAAAACTAATTAAAAAATTGATAAAAAATCAAAAAATAAAGACGAAAATTGAAAACGAAAAATAATTGGAAAGTTTCGAAAATAATTGAAATTACAAGAAAATAATTAATTATTTAATACTAAATATTAAATATTAATTAATATTTATATATTCAGAAAACTGTAAAAAAAATGATAAAAATAACTGAAATTTGAAAAAAAAATTAATGAAAAATGAGAAATATAATTCAAAAATGTAGTAAAAAATAGAAAATTTGACACATTATTTGAAAAATGTATAAAATAATTAAAAAATTAACGATATCATTAGAATGTGAAGAAACAAATTGAATAATGACATAAATAATTGAAAACTGGTGTAAAAGTTACTAAATTCATGACACTAATAAAAGTATTAAGAAAAATATTAGAGTTTGAAGAAAATAATTGAAATATGGAGACAATAGTTCAAGGATGGCAAAAAAATTTAAATATGAAGAAAGTAATTAAAGTTTGAAGAAACTGATTGAAATTTGTAGAAAATAATTAAAAAAGGTGTAAGAAATAAATAAACTCATTACAATAATAAGAAGAATGAATAAAATTATGGAAAATTTTCATGAAAGAATATACAAGAAAATAATTGAATGACAAAAATTATACAGACCCACAAAAAAAAAATTTCAAAAACGCGAATTAAAACAAAAATAAAAAAATCTTTAACCAGAACACGACGCTAGCATATTCTTACGTACTTTTCTTTGAGAGAAAATAATTGAAATATGAAGAGAATAATTTAAAAATGTCAACTGAATTTAAATATGAAGAAAGTAAGTAAAGTTTGAAGAAAATAATTGAAATTTGTAGAAAATAATTGAAAAAGGTGTAAAAAATTAATAAATTCATGACAATAATAGAAAGAATGAAAAAAATGATTAAAATTTGAAGAAAATAATTTAAAACTAGTGTAGAAAATTACAAAATTCATGGCAATGAAAATAGTTGAATAAAATAACTGAAATTTGTAGAAAAAAATTTTAAAATGGCAAAAATAATAGAAATATGTATGAAGAAAATAATTTTAAAGTAATAAAAGTAAATTAAAACTTGTGAAGAAAATTTAAATATATTTGGCAATAATTTAAAGATTAAAAATCATAATTGAAATTTTAAGCAAATACTTGAAAAATGATCAAATTAAATGGAAACTTTTGTAATAAACTAAAATAATTTAAAGAATGACAATAATTGGACAATAATTTAAAGAATGAAAAAAAAAACAATTGATATTTGAAAAAATTAAATTCAAAATCGCAAAATTAAAGAGAATATCTCAAAACGACAAAAAAACTTAAATATGAAGAAAGTAATTATAGTTTAAAGAAAATAGTTGAAATTTGTCAAAAATAATTAAGAAATGGCAAAAATAATTAACAACTGTTGTAAAAACTTAAAAATTTGAAGACAATTCTTGAAAAATTGACGAAACAATTGAAATATTAAGAAACTAATGGAATAATGACATGACATAAATAATTAAAAGCTGGTGTAAAAATTAAAAATTTATAAAGAATAATTGAAAAATTGAAAAAAAAATATTAGAAGTTTGAGGAAAATAACTGAAAATTGAAGAAATTAATCAAAGTTTGAGGATAATGAATGAAATTTGAAGAAAATAATTCAAAAACGACAAAAAAAAACTTAAATATAAAGAAAGTAATTAAAGTTTGAAGAAAATAATTAAAATTTGTAGAAAATAATTGAGAAATGGCAAAAATAATTAACAACTGGTGTAAAAAATTGAAAATTTGAAGATAATTCTTGAAAAATTGACGAAACAATTGAAATATTAAGAAACTAATTGACTAAGGCATAAATAATTGAAAGTTGGTGTAAAAATTGAAGATTTATAGACAATAATTGAAAAATTGAAAAAATATAAGAAGTTTGAGGAAAATAATTAAAAAATGGCAAAAAGATTTAAGTATGAAAAAAGTAATTAAAGTTTGTAGGAAATAATTGAAATTTGTAGAAAATAATGGAAAAATCTGTAGAAAATTAATAAATTTGTGACGATAATAAAAAGAATGAAGAAAATAATTGGAATTTGATGAAAATAATTAAAGACTAATGTTAGAAATTTAAAAATTTACGACAATAAAAAAGATTGATTAAAATAATTGAAATTTGTAGAAAATAATTCTAAAGTGTCAAAAATAATAGAAATATAAAGAAAATAATTGGAAAATGACAAAAATACTTGAATAATGACAAAAATAATTGAAGTTTCAAGAAAATAATTGAAATTTGAAGAGAATATTTAAAAAATTGCAAAAACATTTTAAATATGAAGAAAATAATTAAAGTAAGAAAAAAATAATTAAAAAATAGCAAAAGTAAATTGAAACTTGTGTAGAAAATTTAAATCATTTCTGACATTAATTCAAAGACTGAAGAACATACTTAAAATTTTAAGAAAATAATTGAAAATTGACAATAAGAAATGAAAACTTGTGTAATAAATTTAAATTTTCATGACAATAATGTAAAAACTGAAGAAAATGGTATTGATATATAACGAAATTAAATTCAAAATCGCAAAAATACTTTAAAGTTGACAAAAGTATTTTAAAACTGACAAACATAATTGAAAAGAGGTGTAGAAATTAAATATTTGTATATTGTAATTAAAAAATTGACGGCGTAATAATTGGAATATTAACATATTAATTTATTTATAAGGTAAATTATAGCCCCACAAAAAAATAAATATCCTTGATCTGGGTATGAGACCAATATTTTCCTATGTATTTTGATGCGCTGAATCCGAATCCACCATCAAAATTGGCCTAGCTGGTTTGATTTTGCACCTAATCTCAAAACCAATAAATTGATACTTTTTGTTCGATAGAATCTGAACCGGACCTAAAATTTATACAAATCTAGGATCAATAAAAAGCTTGATTTATGGCCTTGAAAACACTTTTTTAAAAATTGTTCTACGATGATTTCTAACAAAGTTATGATGTTTTACTTAAAATCATTTTTTTCCAATTGTTCAAAATACATCAATAGTGAGTTATGGAAAAAAAATTATTTTAAGTAAAACATCGTAACTTTGTTAGAAATCATCGTAGAACAATTTTTAAAAAAGTTATGAAGTTTCTAACAATGTTACGATGTTTTACTTAAAATAATTTTTTTTCCATAACTCACTATTGATGTATTTTGAACAATTGGAAAAAAATGATTTTAAGTAAAACATCATAACTTTGTTAGAAATCATCGTAGAACAATTTTTAAAAAAGTGTTTTAAAGGTCATAAATCAAGCTTTCTATTAGAGCTGTGCAGAAACTCGAATTTTGCATGGGATCGAAATTCGAACCGAACCGAGCCCATGTTTCTCATGGAGAGGATCGAATTTTACAATTTTGCACAGCTCTACTTTCTATTGATCCTAGACTTGTATAAATTTTAGGTCCGGTTCAGACTCTATCGAACAAAAAGTATCATTTTATTGATTTTGAGATTAGACCAGCTGGACCAATTTTGATGGTGATTCGGATTCAGCGCATCAAAATACATAGGAAAAAATTGGTCTCATACCCAGATCCGGGAACTTTATTTTTTTTTGTGGGGCTGTGTTATTAACCAATCACCCAATGAGGAATAAACTAAAAAAGTGAGAAAAATGAGTTATTTTAAAAGTGAATAAAAGTGAGAAAAATGAATCACTGGCAGTCCTGCGCTTGGAATAATAAATATACTTTTCAAAAATCTTACCAGAGCCAAATAATTTCGCTGAGGAAGTTAAAAAGTCCATTGACAATGAGGACAGTCCACTGGTGGTGAGTGGGCCATTCAAATTCTTCCCACCGGCCGTAATGAAGAATGAAGAATAAAGGCCACAAAAGGGTAAGATTGAAAAAGCCAACGAAACCAATGAACATTGGTACATCTAGTTTCTCCTCATTACCCGCTTTTCTTGTTAAAAATACAATGTAAATTGCGTATGTAAATGTACTGACTAGAGCTAAAATTATGCTAGTTGGTATCCTACTCCTTTCAATCGTAAATTCAGACAAGCCTACCAGTATCTGAAAAACAAAAAGTCAAATTGATTACAAAAAAAAAGTTTAAAAGAATAAATTAAATGATACTTACGAGTCCAAAAATGCTGATAGAGACTGCAACAAGTTTAGACAATGTGAATTTGTCGCCTGCGTTATTGGGGAAACACGCAGAAAGAAAGAGGATAAATAAACTGGACATTAACGACAAAATGGTCACGACTCCCGATCCCGCTTCATTCAGCAACAACTGGTTCGTGTAGGTTGCGATGAACCACTAGAAAAAATTTTTAATTCGTTAAAAGAATCTAAAAAGAATAAATTTAATTAAGAAGCTTAGCAACTATTTCACAAATCAGTCAATTTCATTTAGTCAAGACTTGAATTTTTATTTTTAAATTCGGTTCCTTGAAACAGAATTAATTTCCTTGTTACCAATGGTTGCAAACTGTTTGTTCGATAATTAACGATTGTAGATTCAACACGAAATCTATTTAAAAACTGCTTTTTAAATTTTTATTTAACCACCATTTTGCTTTATTTAACTATTTAATTTGTTTCCAAGAATTTTATGCCGAAAGTAATATTTAAAAACTCACCAAAAAGCAAAATATAAGAGCGATCTTGGCCACTTTCTGGACAGAAAATTTATTGGCCTGCCTTCTTGCGTATTCACGAGCTCGTACACTCGCTTGATAACTTAATCTGGCTAAAACGGCTTCTGTTGCGACTGTTTCCGACATGTGACGCACTTCTGCAAGTTTGCTGAATCTTACCGACCTCATACTGGAATCATCACTTTCAGTTCCTGAAGAGCGATCGCACTGGTCTGGAGTTTTCACCGGGACAAATGTAGGATCACTCTAAAAACGAAAAGTACCCAATTTAACGCTTTATAAACATAATTAGTTGATTTACAATTTATCAGTAAAAAAAAGAAATAATAATTCAGCTAAAATTGACAGAAAAATTCAACTTTTTACTGAATAAATTTAATTAATTTACAAAAGAAATTGAGGTAGGAATTTGGATACTTACCAAACTGGTATTTGCTTCCGAATAAAAATTATCATCCTCCACATTCGGATCTGTATACTAAAAAGAAAATTGAGATTGAAAAAAAAATTAATAAACTAAATATAATAATAAATATTAATTAATACCATATAAGTTGTTCTTCGATTGCACTGGTCTCGCCAGGGAGGAAAGAAGCAAAATCCAAGAAGATACAAGGTAAACATTGAAGATCTGACGTAGGTACTGAAAAATGTCTTTTCGAAATCTGGTGCTCTGTAGAGAGTCTGGAAATAAATTTATAAATCAAATGTAACGATTAAAAAATTTTACTTTAAATTCTTTAATATCATATATTAAAATTAACACAAATTTTGAAAAGAATGTATAAATAAAAATGATGGAATTTAACAATAATAAATAGAGAAAACAAAATATAATTAAAATAAAATAGAAGCTGTAATTGAGCGTCAAATGATTAGGCGATTCTTTTTAGAATGGTCCTAAGAATAATTTTAAATTGTGGAAAGTAATTGAAAAATGATAGAAATAATTAACAATTCATAAAATTAATGAAAAAATAATTAAAATAATAAGAAATTGGTGATAATAATTGAAAAACTGTTAAAATAATGGAAAAAATTGGAGAAAATAATTGAAATCTGGTAAAAATAATTGAAAAATGGTAAAAATAATTTAAAATTGGAGCAAACAATTGAAAAATGATGAAAATAATGAAAAATTCATGAAATTAATTAAAAAATAACGGAAAAATTAAAAATAGGAGAAAAAATTTAAAAATGATAAAAATAATTAAGAATTGATGAAATTAATAAAAAAAAGTATTAATAAAATTAAAAAGGCAAATAATTGAAAAATGATTTTAGAATATGAAAATTAAAAAAACTAACTTAAATTCGGAGTAAATTATTGTAATTTTATTAATTGAAAAATAATAAAAATAATATGAAATTGGAGACATTATTTTAAAAATGATAAAAACAATTATAGGTAAATTGAAGAAGATAATTAAGAAATTTAAAAATTATTAAAATAATTGAGAATTGGAGAAAACAACTGAAAAATGACAAAAATAATTAATAATTCATGAAATTGAAAAAAAATGTTGAGTAATGAAAAAAAAATTGCAACAAACATTTGAAAAATGATAAACATAACTAACAATCCGTGAAATTAATGTAAAGAAAATGAAAAAATTAGAGTAATTAATTGAAAAATTATCTTAAAAATTAAAAATTGAAGTAAATAATTGATATTTGATATTAATAATTGGAAGTATAAGAAATTAATTAAAAAATAATGAAAAAATTACAAATTGAGACAAATATTTGAAAAATTATGAAAATAATTAACAATTTATAAAATTGATTAAAAAATAATGGAAAAATTGCAAATTGGAGACAAAAATTGAAAAATGATAAAAAAAATTAAGAACTGATGTAATTTATAAAAAAAATTATTAATAAAATTGAAAATGAAGGAAAACAATTGAAATATGATTTCAGAATATGAAAATTAAAGAAACAAATTGAATTTAAAAATGATAAAAACAATTGAAAATTGAAAAAAATAATCATGGAATTTAAAAATAGGTCACTTAATTGAAAAATAATTTAAATAATTGAAAATTGGAGAAAACAACTGAAAAATGATACAAATAATTAACAATTTATGAAATTGAAAAAAATTTTAAAGTAATGAATAAATTAAAAGTTGACACAAATATTTGAAAATTAATAAAAATAATTAAAAATTGGAGAAAACAATTGAAAAATGATGAAAATAATAACCAATTCATGAAATTGATTAAAAAATCATTAAAAAAATTGAAGACAAAAATTGAAAAATGATAAAAAAAAATTAAGAATTGCTGAAATTAATAAAAAAAATTATTAATAAAATAAAAAATGAAGGAAAATAATTGAAAAATGATTTTAGAATATGAAAATTAAAAAAACTAATTAAAATTTGGCGTAAATTATTGGAAGTTTAGGATAATAATTGAAAAATAAAAATAAAAATATGAAATTGGAGAAATTAATTTGAAAATGATAAAAACAATTGAAAACTGAAGAAAATAATTATGGAATTTAAAAATGGGTCAATTAATTGAAAAATAATTAACATAATTGAGAATTAGAGAAAACAACTGAAAAATAATAAAAAATAATTAACAATTTATGAAATTGAAAAAAAAGGTTGAAGTAATGAAAAAATTAAATATTGAGACAAATATTTGAAATATGATAAAAATAATTAACAATCCATGAAATTAACGGAAAGATAATGAAAAAATTAGATTAATTAATTGAAAAATTTAATAAAAGTTGAAAATTGCAGTAAATAATTGATATTTGACATTAAAAATAATTGGAAGTTTAAAAAATTAATTAAAACATAATGAAAATAATATAAAATTGGATAAATTAATTTAAAAATAATAAAAACAATTGAAAATTGAAGAAAATAATTAAGGAATTTAAAAATAGGGCAATTAATTGAAAAATAATAAAAATAATTGAAAATTGTGGAAAATAACTGAAAAATGATAAAAATAATTAACTATTCATGAAATTGAAAACATTTTTTTAGTAATGAAAAAATTAAAAAGTAGAGTTATTAATTGAAAAATTATGTTAAAAATTCAAGTAAATAATTGATATTTGACATTAATAATTGGAACTTTAAGAAATTAATTAAAAAACAATGAAGATAATTTAAAATTGGAGATTATATTGAAAAATGATTAAAATAATTTAAAATTGTAAAAATAATTGAATAATAATAAAAATAATTAACAATTAATGATTTTACTAAAAAAATTATGAACAAAATTGAAAATAAAGGCAAAAAATTGAAAAATGATTTTAAAAAAATGAAAATTAATGAAAATAATTGAAGTTTGACATAAATAATTGGAAGTTTATGACATTAATTGCAAAATAATGTAAATAATTTGAAAATTTAAATAAAACAAAAAAAGGATAAAAACAATTCTGTGGCTGAAAGGCATAACATCATAACTGACATTTTATCAAATTTGAGATAACATCAGATTTGTATTCATTCAGTAACGCTTCTTAATGTTTCGTAACTATAAAATGATTTTAATGTTTATTTTCATAGAAAATGTTAAATAACACAACTACATAACTGCATTTTTGTCGTCGATAGAATGGCATAATTGCATATCTACATTCAGGCTGCGAAAAACAATTGAACTTTTTAAAAACTCAAAGTTAAGACAAAAAACTTTTTTAGATTAAAGATTATAATATTTAATTCGGTTTATTATTATAATATAAATTTATTATAGTACATTTAAAATATATATATACATAAATTTGTCATTTTAGTAAAAGATTAAAAAGAAAATAAGTAAAAGAACGTTCATAAATTGCATTTATTTGTAACGATTTTTTAAAAATATTTTAATGTTAAACATTCTATTTTTTATACTTACAAATTTCAATTTCTATTTATTTTGTAATAATATATTCGTAATGTAGAATGATAATTAAAATAAAACAATTTTGTGATGATTTTTTAATAATACTTTGATGTAAAAGATTTTATTTACGTTTAGAATTATTTTCATACTCTAAAATAATTAAAAAAATATAACCACAAAAAATCTTCAAATCGAAAATTTATTATGTTTTCATTCGTAAAAAATATAAAATAAGTAAAAACAATTTAGCAGTAACAAATTTTATTGTTTAGTGTGCCCTTCTTCACACACATTTTTCTCTTCATTGCTGTCCGATAAGGCAGATTTTGAATCGGATTTGTACGTAGCTATTAAATCCATTTTTTTAATTTTGACAATTGAAAACAAACTGAAGTTAGTTACATAATACAATTTGAACGACATAACTACATAACTGTAACAACACACATGATAATAATAAAATATATTAAATTTCTTTAAAATCTGTATTTTTTATCAAATTTAGTAAACATATTTGAAAAATACATTAAATAATAAGACTAAAATGCCAAACACCAAACAGATATCTTTATTTTTCGATTTTACAGAACTAAAAGAATATTAAACCTTGTTTATCTCAAAACAATGAAAATGCAGTTATGATATTATGCCTTTCAGCCACAGAATTGAAAATTAGAAATTTTTTTTTAAAAATAATGAAAAATTTATGAAATTATTTTTAAAATAATTTAAAAATTAGGAAAATTATTGAAAAATGATCAAAATAATTGAAAAATCAGGGAATAATTAAAATCTGACAAAAGTAATTGAAAAATACTATTAATTATTAAATTTTGATTACCTTAATCAAATGAATGGAAGAATATAATTGTAATTTTATGAAATTATCCTATTTTTATTTATGAAAATAATAGATAAATGAAAAAAGAAACTGAAAATAAATGAGAATAATTTTAATAAATAAAATAAGGATTCCAAATCATTATTGAGGAAAATAATGTAATAGGAAAAAAGAATAAAATTATAATTAATGTAAAGCAAGTTTTAAATTTGGGGAAAAAATGGAAAAATAATGAAAATAATTATTAAAAATTAAGAAAATAATTTAAAAGTATTTTAAAAAATTGAAAATTATTGTAAATTATTGAAATGACAATAGAAAATAATTGGAATTTCAAAAAGATTATTGATTTAGTAAATTTTACTCTTGCTTAAAAGATTTTTAATATTTCCAATTTTTCTAATATTTTAAAAAAATTTGATCTTATTTCACAAAGTTTTTTTTATGTCTTTTGAAAAAGGAGTCATTTTTCCGAGTTCAAAGTACAAAAATTTCAATACTTTAAACTTTAAAGAGTAGAATAAAAAAATATCAATAATAATTTTTTACAGTTTTATTATAATTTTTGTATAGTTTTTAACACGATATATAATAGACAGGGGAGGGGGGGGGGGGGGGGTCAAGAAAATGTGACGCAATTTTAAAGGGGGGTAAAAAAAAAAGGAAAAAAAAGTGTGAGGGACATACGTAAAAACTAAATTTACATGGATAAAAAATTAAATAAATAAAATATACGAAAACAATCAAAGGACAGTTAAATAAATCATTTTTAATAAATCAGTTTAAAACTCATCGTTTCCGGCGTTCTTTTCATTTTCTTTTAAGACTGGGTCGATTATTGGATTAGTTTTCCAACAGCATTATTTTTTTTTAGCGTGAACCACTTTCGGTTTCCTTATTATTGTTTATCTGGCTTATTGAAATTACTTTCTCCTTAGACAAAAATCCACCCCATCGTCCTCTCTTGCTTAAAAATCGTCACATATTTTAAAAATCGCTACACTGATTAGAATGATAAAAATAAATAAATAACAAAATTGCAGAAATGAACTATACAAAACAAAAAATAAATAAATTATTGAAATAAAATAAACACCTCCGTGCTACCGACAACACACAAATTTTGACTTTATCGTCGGGAAACGATTGTGAGGACAATGGGTGAGGATTTTTATTAAACTTAAAATTTACCCCCTCCCCTCGTGAGTTCCCACGCCCTTAATCTTGGCGCCCATATAATGAAGAGACTTGTCATATTTCTAAAATTCCAATTAAACAATTTTCATCCACTCCTATTTTATTAGTTCCTTACTTTCAAAACTTCCAATTTGAAAACCCAGATTATATCGAATATTAGAAGCGCTGCGAGTCCCAGAACAAATTTTTGAGATCTGTTTAGCACCCCGGCGAGTTTTCGGGGATGTTTCGTCATCCATTGTTGTCTACGTTGTCGCAGTTCTCGGGTTCGACTCATGATCCTGCATCTACTTTCTTGTCGAAATAATCCACATCATGACATCATCGGGATTCATTGACTAGAGAAATATAATTATTATAATTAATTATTATTATGTTTTATTTCTTTAATTTTGCTATTCTATTTACTAATTATACTTTCAATAGAAAACTAAATTTTTAGTCTTTTGTATGAATTTTGTCTACGTAAGCGTAAAAAGAAAGAAAGATAATTTTCAATACATTTAGAAATATCTGCATATGAAGTTAGTGTAATTGTGTGGGTTGTTTTGACAAATGAAAGAAACAATAGGTACTAGAAGGTGGTTCTTTAGAGCACGAATATCAAAAGCTTAAAAATATATATCTCTTCTTCACACGAAAATAGAAAAGAATTACTTAAGTGGAAAATGGTTTTTATTGTCTCAGATTTCAGGCAAATAAAACCAAATCACTTGGAGCAAATATTTAATGTTATTTAAGTATTGTACTAAAATCACGTAAATAATGTAATAGAACTTAAATATGTTTATCTAATAAATTAAATATACTTTAATCTAATAACGAGTAATTTAGTCTGATAACTTAAGCAATTAAACTTCAAGCCTACTCGAACAATTTAAATCTAATTAACATTTCAAATCTAGTAATTTAATTTGTTTATAAATGGAATTTTTTATTTACTTTTAATGAATCATTGAATTACTTTACTAGATTATTAAAAAATCAGAAAACTTTCGCATATCAAGTTATTTTCTAATTCTAAAGTTACAATGTCACGTTTGAATAAAAAACCCAATGAAACTGAACTATAAATTATATAAAAAAAAAAGATTTAAAAATTAGAACAGGGTGGAAGCATACAACTTGTTAGTGAAAAAATAAACTCGCGATTAATTGAAATAATTTGACAAAAAGAACACTTAATCACTAAAAGTCACCTTCTAATTTTAGTTTTTGACAGATTACTTGGAAAAACGATATCTAATCGCAAAATATATACTTACCGCACTGATAACACGAATGTCGTCTTCCTTTACTGAGAGTAATTGATTTCTACTCGTTAACACTTCATAAATAGTAAAACATGATGTGAAATTGTGCAACGGACTAACGCTCAATATTTAAGACTAAAACAATTCGCCGATCTTGTAAATACATAAATAATTTATTATTTATCTACCTTTGTCCAAAACAACAATTGTTGTCGGCCATGTTTCATTTTGCAGATGACGTTTCTCAGTTCCGGGATTAACCTCCAGAGGGCAATCATTTTTCCCGGTTAATTTAAAAAAAAAGTGTTTTCACGTAAACTTTAGCTCATTTTCCAATAAATTGAAGAATTATATCAATTGATTCTACCTTTTCATGACAAATTATCTTTGTCAATTCAAAAATTTCTAAGGGAAATTATTTTTTAACAAGAATTTTTATTTTTTAACTTCCGGAATGACGTAATAGTGAGTTCCGTTCGGCGCGGAAAATGATGAAAATAAACACGTTCTGCGCTGACGTTTCTAGGTGATTTAATTATTTAACGAAAACGTCAAGTGAGACGATAAAAATGTCAAGAAACGACGGAAGAAATGACACTGATTCGGCTTTTCGAAAAATTGACGTAGATCAATACAACGACAATAATTTCAAAGAAGAGGAAGTTGACAGTGGAACAACAGGACCGACCGGCCCCGACGAAAATGAAATTCTACAACTTCTTACCCAATATCCTTTTTTAGTTACTGTTTATTATTAGTCATACTTGTAACGTTCATTTTTCACATCTAGAATATTTTTCCTTAATTCTTTAACAAGGGCAAAAATGCAGAAGCTTTAATTTCTGTTCTAAAAGCCGCTCCTCTCGGGTGTAAAAATCAACAAACCAAGGTAACCTCAAAATCTGTTTATTTTCTTCTTTTTACAGGTAATCTCCAAGGTTTTCGCCGTTTTTTTTTTTATACCTAATCCCAACTTTTAATCGTATTTTAAATTTTCTCAAGTGGCGTTTTGATTATTTGGTAATTTTCTCAATTATTTTCCTTAATTTTTAATTAATTTATTCAATATATTCAATAATTCTCGCCTCTTTTTAATTATTAGTTATTTTTTTGAAATTTCAAAACATTTCTAAAATTTTCAGTTGATTTCTTCAATTTTGATTCCTTTCCTACAATTTTTTCTTTAATTATCAACAGTTTTCAATTGATAATTTATTATTATTCCTCAATTTTATAGTTGTTCTTTAATCTTTAAAATTATTTCTTTCTGATGCGTATTAATCTCGACATTTATCGAACTTTTTATCAATTGACAATTATTTTCCATAACATTTAATTATTCTCGTCATTTTGTAATTTTTCGTACAATTATCAATCTTTAATTTTCTATTTATTTCTACAATTTTAATTATTTTCCTCAATTTTTAATTATTTCCTTTTTTTCAATTATTTTTATCGATTATCAATTAATTTCATAATATTTAATAATTCTCAGATGTTTTCAATTATTTTTTTCACTCAAAGACATTTGTTTTAAAATTTCAATATAATTGTTCAATTCTACAACTATTTTCTTCAATTCTTAATTCATTTCTTCAAATTTCCATTCCATTTTTTTAATTGTTAATTATTACTTTATTATTTATTTATTTATTTAACAATTTACGTGCAGTTATTAAACAATTTCTGCCTTTGGTCAATTAATTTTTTTTAATTATCAATAAGTTTTTAATATTAAATTCAATTTTTCAAATTTTTCCATCAGCTCTCAATTTTTATTTAAAATTTAGTAATTCCTTTTTTCAGTTTTTAACTCTTTCTTCTACATTCAATAATTCTCGGGTTTTATCAATAACTTTTTCAATTTTTAATTATAATCTTCTAATTTAAATTACATTCTTCAATTTTGAATTATTTGTACGATTTTCAACTAACTCTTCAATATTAAAAAATTCTCGGCTTTTTCAATTAATTTTTTTAATCAAAAATTTGTTTTAAAATTTCGTTTCTACAATTTTCTTTAATTTTCTACAACTATTTTTTTCAATTTTTTATTATTCTCTTCAAATTTCAATTCAATTTTAAAATTTCTCAAATATTTTTCTTTAATTTTTAATGATTTTTTATCAATTTTCAATCAATTCTTCAATATTCAATAATTATCAGAATTTTATAATTTTTTTAACAATCATAAGAATGTTTAAATTATCAATTCAATTGTTCAATTCTATAACTATTTTTTTTAAATTTTTAATTTAATTCTTCTTTTTTCAATTATTTTCTTTTGTATTTAATAATTATGTGCTTTTTTAAATTACGTATTAAACTTTTTTTATTATATTTTTTAAATTTCAATTACATTCTTCAATTATTAATTATTCTCAACAATTTCAATTTTTTTGCCTTTTTCAATTCAGTTGTTCAATTTACAATAATTCCTATAATTTTCCTAATTTTTCAATTTTTTAGTTAAAATTTAATATTTATTATTCAAATTTTTAAATTATTTTTTCAAATTTTTTATTATTCTTGCCATTTTTTGAATTTTGTTTTCAATTGTCAATTATTTTTGTCACTTTTCCAATTTTTTCTTCCATTTTGTAATTATTTTCGTTATTTTTCAATTATTTCCTATCATTTTTTCAATTTTTATTTATTCTCTTAAAATTTTAGAATTCTTATTTAATTTTTTGTTGTTATTTTTTTCTTGTGTCTATTATTCTTGCAAGTTTGCGATTTTTTTTTCAATTATTTTTCTAAAATTTTAACTTACTTTTTTCAAATTTTTAATTATTTTCATTAATATTATAAAATAAAATTCAATTTATTAAACTTCCAAATAAGATTGATATAAAAAATAATAATAATGTAGAAGAATTTATTAAATAATTATCATTTTTTATTTGAATTGGGAAAAATATATTTATGTTAATTGTTAAATAAAATATTAAACGGATTCTGTATATTAAAGTTAAAGAAATACAAAAAAATATTAAAATGAAGATTATTATATTTATTAAATTCTCGTATTTCGTTACTTTTTTTTCAATTATTAATAAGTTTCTTTAATTTCAAATTCAATTGTTCAATTATTTTCTTCAATTCTCAATTGTTATTTCAAATTTCAATTCCATTTTTTAGTTTGCAATAATTCTGTTCCATATTCAATAATTATCGCCTTTTTTCAGTTACTTTTTTCAATCCTTTATTATATTCTTTAAATTTCAATCCCATACTTTAATTTTCAATTTCATTTCTTTTATTATTCAATTATTTTCATCAATTTCAATTTTTATTCCTTTTTCAATTCAGTTATTCAATTTACAATTATTCCTATAATTTTCCTAATTTTTTAATTATTTAGTTGAAATTTAATGTTTATTATTTAATTTTTTAAATTATTTTTTCAAATTGTTTATTATTCTAGCCATTTTTTGAATTTTGTTTTTAATTGTTAATTATTTTCGTTATTTTTCAGATATTTTCTTGCATTTTGCAATTTTCCCCGTTATTTTTTAATTACTTCTTTCAATTATTTCCTACAATTTTTTCAATTTTTATTTATTCTCTTAAAATTTTAGAATTATTCTTTAGTTTTTAATTTTTCTTATTTTTCTCTCTTGTCGATTATTCTTACGAGTTTGCGGGTTTTTTTAAGTTGCAAATTATTTTCGTCATTTTGAAATGTTTTTTCAATTATTTTTCTAAAATTTATAAATTTTTCCTCAATGTTTGATTATGTATTTTCGTCAATATTTTTACGTTCTCGTATTTGGTTACTTTTTTTCAATTATTAATAAGTTTCTTTAATTTTAAATTCAATTGTTTAATTATTTTCTTCAATTCTCAATTGTTTTTTCAAATTTCAATTCCATTTTTTAGTTTGCAATAATTCTGTTTCATATTCAATAATTCTCGCGTTTTTTCAGTTACTTTTTTTAATCCTTTATTATATTCTTTTAATTTGAATTCGATTCTTCAGTTTTAATTGTTCTCTTAAATTTTTAATGGTTTTCTTTAATTTTAAATTATCTTCCTTAATTTCATTTTTTTTTTACTTTCAATCCAGTTTTCAAATATTTTCTGCAATTCTCAATTTTTTTTTCAAATATCAATTCTATTTTTCAGTTTGCAATAATTCTCTTCCACATTCAATAATTCTCGCCTTTTTTCAGTTACTTCGTTTAATCTTTCATTATATATTCTTTAAATTTCAATTCCATTTTTCAATTTTTAATTATTTTTCTTAAATTTTTATTTCTTTTATTTAATTTTTTTTCAATTTAATTTTTTATCTATTTTCAATCCAGTTGTTCAATTTAGAATTATTTTCAACAATTATTCTTGTAATTTTTTTTAATTTTTCTTTTTACAATAATTTTCTTGAAATTTCATTTTTATTGTTTTATTCAAAAAATTTTTTAGCTGTGTATTAATTTAGCCATGTTTTGAATTTTGTTTTCAATTGTCAATTATTTTCGCCTTTGTTTTTGTAATTATTTTTTCATATTTCAATTTAGTTTTTAATTCATTTCTTCATTTTTTTACTACTTTCTTCAATTTTCAATTATTTTCTTCAATTTCCATTATTTTATTTGATTTTCAGTCCAGTTTTTCAATTTTCAATTATTCGTATAATTTTTTTAATTTAAAAATTTGTTTCTTTGTTTTAGGACAATGCGAGGAACCTTACACAAAAAGTGTTATTAAGTATTAAATCAAATCAAATAGAAGATTGTATAGCACAATTAGATCGTGACATGATAGACATTTTAATGAAGTATATTTATCGAGGATTTGAAATTCCAACGGATGGAAGTAGCGGACACTTGTTATTATGGCACGAAAAAGTTTATAATGTCGGTGGTGTCGGGAGCATCGTTCGAGTATTTTCCGACAGTAAAAGAGCTTAAGAACAACTTCTTCCATTTATCTTTTCGTTACTCAATATAATTAGTAACTTAAAGAATGTACCTAGATTATACAATTTTTCACTAAGGGAGCCACAATGCATTTATGTCAAGTTGTTGTGAATAAATTTTTATTTCTTCTACTTACAGAAAAAAAAACAGTCGTTTGGATTCTTTAATTTCAAACCCTTATTTAAACATGTTTATATACATTATTTCTTACACCAATTATCAGAAGACATTATTGACTCGCTTGTGAAAATCAGGAATGTGAATTTTTCCCATAAAAAGGAAATATTATTGAAGTAGTATTTTGTTTCAATAATATTTCATTTCAACATTAATACTGTTGATTCAATTAATCGCATATCTAAAGCAACAAATCTTCAGAAGTAAATTCTCGACTTACATTGTAACATTGAAAAATAAAACGTAATTTATGTAATAGTAAAATTTCTGTTAAACATTTATTATAAGAAAAAACATTGTTATTATATAACTGTTAATATTATATCGTGTACTACTTCAACATCCTTACTTATTCACATTTGTCTTTCACCGTCACCATTATCATATTCGTCTGATGAATTAAGTACAATGCACTGATGAAAACAGCATTTGCTCTGAAAATGAAATAAATTTGTTTTTATTTTTCAGGTAAAAAATGTCTAATTTGTCTTTTATCCTGCTAACTTTAAATATATTTAACAGCGTATTCAGCTACTTTTGGAAAAACTACTCGAGGTCAAAAATAAATTATAACAAGTAATATTTTTTAATACTTGGAACAATAGCCAGGGTTGCCACTTGACCGGGAATTAAAAAATTGACCGGGAAATTTGTTACTAAACCGGAAATTTCTTCGTGAATCTAAAAGTTCTGAGAAATTTGATAGAAAATCATTTTTTTCATACATATCACAAATCTATAATAATAATAATAATCCGCAAGTTCTTTCATTAATTCATTCATTTTTTGTCTGAACACACCTGAAATGTAGCACATAGATATTTTTTATTTTAAATCAGATACTTTTTTTAAAAAGGCAATTTTTTAATAAAATTTAAATTTATAAAAAACAGTTCAAAAAATTTTAATTTCATAATTAAATAAGTCTATAATTTACAACAGTTTTCAATTTACAATTATTCTCTTTAAATTTTATAACATATTGTTTAATTTTTTTAATTATTTTGTTTTTTTTTGTCTAGTATTCTTGACAGATTTCGAATTTTTTCTTTGATTGTCAATTATTTTCCTCATTTCTCAATTATTTCATTTAATATTTAATTATTTTAGTTATTTTCTAATTTTTCTTTCAATTATCAACTATATTTTCTAAAAATTTCAATTTAACTATTTAATCTTCAATTTATTTCTTTAATTTTTAATTATTTTCTTCAATTCTTAATTATTTTCTTCAAGTTTTATTTGCATTCTTCGTTTTTTAAATATTTTATTCAATAATTCTCGCATTTTCTCAATTACCAATTATTTTCTTGAATTTTCAATATAATTCTTTGATTTCCAATTGATTTATTCAATTTTAATTTATTTTCTACAATTTTTTCCATAATTTTCATCCGTTTTCAATTGACAATTTATTATACTTCTTCAATTTTATGATTATTCATTAATTTTAAAAAAGAATTATGTTCGAATGCCAACTATTCTCACCATTTTTCGATGTTTTTTTTAATAATTGTTAATTATTTTTTTTTAATTGTTAATTATTTTCCTCACATTTATCAAATTTAAATTTAAATTAAAATTTTTTTTTCATATTAAGAAATTATTGCCTTTTACCTTTTAATTTTTTTCGATTATCATTAAGTTTTTTTAATTTTAAATATAATTTTTCCTCAATATTCAATAATTCTCGGATTTTTTAAATTATTTTCTTCACTCATAAAAATTGTTTTAAAATTTAAATTCAATTATCTAATTCTAGAACTATTCTCTTCAATTTTCACTTATTTTTTTCAATTATTCGCGTTATTTTTCAAATATTTCCTCCAATTATTAATTATTTTCCGCAATTTTCAGTTATTTCCTACAATTTTTTAAATTCACAATTATTATCTTGAAATTTTATAACTATTATTTGATTTTTAAATTATTTTGTTCAGTTGTGTATTAATATAGCCATTTTTTGAATTTTGTTTTCAATTGACAATTATTTTCGTCATTTTTCACATATTTCCCCTTATTATTTTCTGCAATTTTCAATTATTTCCTACAATTTTTTTAATTTTCAATTACTGTCTTAAAATTTTGTAATTATTCTTTGATTTTTTAAATTATTTTGTTCGATTGTGTATTAATTTTTGTATCAATTTTTTGAATTTTGTTTCCAATTGTCCATTATTTCCATAATTTTATAATTTTTTTTCATTTATCAATTACTTATTTTTTCAAATTTTAATTTCATTTCTAAATTTTCAAATAATTTCCTCAATTTTTTATTATTTTCTACAATTTTAATTACTTTTTTTCGATTTTCAATCCAATTATTAAATGAACAATTATTTCCAACAATCTTTCCTATAAGTTTCTTAATTATTCAATTTGCAATTATTTTCTTTAAATTTATTATTTCTTGCTTAATTTTTTCAATTATTTTTTTGAGCTGTCTATTAATCTAGTCATTTTTAGGGTTCCGTACACAAAGTGTCCAAACGGAACCCTTATGTTTTCACTCGTTTGTCCGTCGCCCAAAACCATTACCCCCCCCCCCCCCCTAGCGGCCAAACTATTTGAGATAGAGAGTTGAAATTTGGTACACTTATGTATTTTCACGTTTAGATTACAGGAAAAATATAGCGAACATGATTGGAGGTGATGGTCATAGCGTTGTCAAGGAAAAACTTTTTTTTTCAAAAAAAACATGTCCCCCCCCCCCCCCCCCTTATCTTCCAAACCATTTGACCTAGAGGTTTGAAATTTGGTATATCTAGGTATTTTTACGTGTAGATTACAGGAAAAATATAGCGAACGTTGCTGGACTTATTTTTCAAAAGTTATTAATGAAAAGTTGAAAAATGACAAAAAACCCCTATGCTAGAGCTCAGCGTATTTATCCTGAAAGGTTGGGAATTGGTTAAAAATGTGTAATTTTATGCAGAATTTTTTATAAAACCATAAAAATTGTGGTTTAAATTTATTATCATAACATTTTTTCCAAAAAACTGAAATTTTACCAAAAAAAAATTTTTTTCTTCTAAACAGCTACAATATTTTATAGTTTCAGATTATTTTTTTGTACAAAATGTTTATGTTTATGTTTAAATTACTTTAAAAATTAAAAAATAAAATTTTTTTGGCTTTAAAATTTAAAATTATATAAAAAAGCTTAGTCTATTTAATTGGAAATTTTTAATCTTATAAAAATCATTAAGTTTATACTTAAATTTCTTTAAAAATAAAAAAAATTATTTTAATTTATCATTATTTAAATTATTATTCAAATAATCTCTGACTCATATAATTGAAAAAAATTAGAGCGGTACGGAACCCTTCGACTTGGTACGAGTGTAACTCGTACTTGCCCGATATTTTTTGAATTTTGTTTTCAATTCACAATTATTTTCGTCATTTTTCACATATTTTTTTTCAATTTTTCAATTATTCTTGTCATTTTTCAAATATTAATTTCAATTTTTAATTATTTTCCGCAATTTTCAATTATTTCCTACAATTTTTCCAATATTCAATTATTAACTTAAAATTTTTTTAATTATTCCATGATTTTTTAAATTATTTTGTTCAATTGAGTATTAATCTAGCCATTTTTGAATTTTTTTCCCCAATTGTCATTTTGTAATTGTTTTTTTCAATTATCAATTATTTTTCAAAATTTAACTTAAGTTTTAAATTTAAAATTCATTTTCTCATTTTTTAAATTATTTTCTTCAATTTCAATTATTTTTTTTTATTTTCAATTCAATTGTTTAATTTACAATTACCGTAAAACAGGGTAATTTCGCTCAAATTTTCAGGTTTTTTTTAAAAAAGTATACGAAAAAGTTAATAATAAATTTTGGTACTGAAAATATATAATCTCTGACTCTTCCTCTTTAATTTCACAAAATAAAAAAATTACTATATATTGCGTAAACCTATTTAATATACCTTTTTATTGTGAGCGAAATTACACCTCAATGTGGGGTAATTTCGCTCAACTTTAATGACTTTAATTTTTAACAACAAAAATATGTTAGTTTACAAGCTATAATCACTTTATAAAATCATTATAAATAAAATAATGTTATTTAATTAATATTTACAGTCATCAGAATAAATATTTAACCGCGTTTTGTGTTTTATAATTTCGTAAAATTTTTGAATTTTGTCATGAGAAATAACCTTAGATACTTGATAAACAATTGAATGATACATTGTATTCATGAACGAAATTACCCAACAAATATGAAATATGTTTTTTAAATTGACTTTTTTCAAAATCTATTCAACTTTTCAGTAATTTTATTTTTTCTAAATCATGTCAGGGATATAGGAAATAAGATTATTAGATGATTTTAACATAAAATATTTTAAATATAGGTTTCACAAGCGACTTTTACACACTACTTGTTCAATGAGCAAAATAGACATCTTTAAATAAATATTATTTTTATTAAAACTTGACTATAATTCTACTTTAAAATACCCTTGAGACACAGTTTGATACTTTTCTTAACATTAGCAATTGCAAATTTTATATTTTTCTTCCTAGAAATAACAATAAATAATTTTTGAAAAAAAAGTTTCCGCTGAGCGAAGTTACACTACATGAGCGAAGTTAGCCTGTTTTACGTTATTTCGAACAGTTATTCCTATAATTCTTCAACTATTTTGTTTAAATGTAATATTTATTGTTTAATTTTTTAAACTATTCTTTTCAAGTGTTTAATTACGTAGCCATTTTTCAAATATATTCTCCAATTTCGTAATTTGCGTTATTTGAATTTGCAAAAATTTATAGTTTTAAATGACCAACAACAATGCAAAATTGTCTAAAAATTATATTTAAATATTTTGTGATAATAAAACTTTTTAGACTGTAATTATAATGAATAAGATTATAAGAATATGTAAATTTTAAATTTAAGTAGGTATAAATTTATATTTCAAAAATAAACGCGAATTTCGCTAAATTGAAAATACTGTTTTTAATTGTTCGAAAATTTATGACCAGGAAATTAAGAAACTTAATTGAGAAAAACCGGGAATTTAATTTCATGAAAAAAATGTCCACCCTGTTAGCTAAATATAAATTATTAGAAAATAATTAGAAACTTAAAAAAAAATTAAGCTTAAAAGAAAAAAAATTGGAAATTTAATCAAAATCATGTCTTAATATTTAGTTAAAATTGTTTTTAAATCACTTACTGCCCCTCTTTAAAATATTCTTTTAAAGTGTTACTGAAGCGTTTGCTGTATCGGACAAATTCTCTTTTACGTTGATCCAAAGCCTGTTTTCCTGCAGATCCTGGAATAAATCCCGTGACTTCATTCACAGCATCTAGCAATTTTTTAATAGCGCTAGCAATCTCTCTGAAAAAAAATTAATTATTATTTAATTGAAATGCTTACTAAAAAATTTATTAAGAATCATAAAAGAATTCTTGTACAAAAATGAACCGAAAATATTTACGAACTTTATTGTCTCGAGGAAAGTTTTGCGATCGGTAATCTCATCAGGAATTCTGCTCAATATCCTTTTTAAAGAAGTAGATTTGCGATTAAGTTCCTGGAATGCATCTTCTGAGCGTGCTGAACGATATTCAACAACTGAAAATAAAAAAAAAATAAATAAATAAAATCGAATGAATCGACAAGTGTAAAAATTATTGTATTATTCCTCACCATCACAATCTGCAGCACTGCCTTGTAATCGAAGAACACTTTCGTTCATATCAAGATTTAATTCTGCTCGTCGTACGATTCCCAAAACTAAATCATAAGTGATTCCAGGATGAGCATTTTCAGCCTTTGAAAGTGCAGTTCGCAAAGTTTGTGCGGCCATAACATTTTGCCTCTCCAACTGTTCATTAATTAAAAATCAATATTTCATTTCAAGTGTAAAAATGATTACTTTTGTTACTTATTTACTTAAATAAAATTGTACCAGAGAATAAAATTCAATAAACACTTATTTAATCAAAAGTTTCTAGTTTTTTTATAACCCCAAAATATGAAAGTGAAAAACTTGGAAACAGGAGTTTATAAACAAAGCGTATAAAATTAATAAAGAAACACAAACATGTAAAAGAGTTTTAAGAATAAAATTGTTATTATTTAAACATCGTACCTTTGCTAATATTGGCCTTAATATTACAGGAAGAACAAGTGATGTAACTGGAGTCTCATCGCCCATTGTCATCCTTCTCAGGTTTTTTTTTAATTTGGAAACAGTGCAAATTAAACACTTCTCTTTTCCACTAACTACCCGATAGAGAAAAGTTTCTACAATTAATTGCAAAGAATACTTTTTACCATATTATTTTTGACAGCTGTCAGGGAGAAACAAGGTTACTAATTTTTTTCAATTTTTTGGAGAAGGAGAAAATAGTTGCGCAGTTGATTTTCACGCATCAGCTGTTATTTAAATTTTACTGGGAAATTAATTTGTTTAAACAAATTGTTCCTGGGATAAAAAACACGTATTCCATAACATTCTCTAGCTAAATTTCATTAAATTTATACTTATTCATAAAATATTTTAATTGTTTATTTTAATTTTGAAAATTGTTTATAATTTTCAAGATTCTTTAAGAAGTAATCGTCTTAATTTCCTCGAAATAGATAGATTTATTCAATTAGAATACCATTAAATTGAATTATCTTTTATATTACAAAAATTAAGAATAAAATAACCATTAGGAATTGGTAAACAATACAGCTTGTTGACAAACGCATTGAAAACGTTGAAAACCGGCCAATTTTTCTGATTTTTAAACAAGAAATTATTAGTTTTTTCATTAAATAATTAATTAATATCCAAGGATTCAGAAAATAATTGAAAAATGACTGAAGAAGCTGAACAAGTAAGTTAAAATGACTGATTAAGAAATTCTCTACCACCTAACCTAAAAATTTTTTTACAGTTGCCGACAATTAATGTAAAAGAACCTCTAGATTTAATTAGACTAAGTTTGGATGAGCGAATTTACGTTAAAATGAGGAATGAACGTGAACTTCGAGGACGGTTACACGTAAGTTGCACAATTTTGTTTATTATTGAAATTTTTCCACCTAACCTCTAAATAAAATTATATTAAGCGTTTGTTGATCTTTTTCTTCTTACTTTCTTAATTTTTTAAGGCGTACGATCAGCATTTAAACATGGTCCTCGGAGAAGTTGAAGAAACTGTCACAACAGTGGAAATCGATGAAGAAACCTACGAGGAAGTTTATCGAACAACAAAAAGAAACATTCCGATGTTATTTGTCAGAGGAGATGGTGTTATTCTAGTTTCTCCTCCAAGTATGCGACCGATAGCTTAACGATTAATATTTTCTATAAGGTCGGTTCCTTTATTCCACTTTTTTACTACCACTGATCAAATGTGTTTCTATTTCAAAAATATGTGTTATTTTCATGTAAATTCAATTTAGAAAATAATTTAACAATAAGATAATAAACAACTGACTTGAAAAAAAAACTTACTAACTTGTCAACTTCGTTATTGACAACTTTTTATCGAACAAGAAATAAAAATATTATTCTTTATTTGTTCTTTAAATTTATTTTGGCGACAAACGAAGAATACATATCGATTACACAAAATGTACATATTTAGTGTATAAAAATATTTCCTAAAGCTGGAAATAGTTAGTTAATTAATTGTCACTTTCTTCTAGAAGTTCTAGAAGCGGGAACAGGTGTGCTTGACATTTGACTTGTGATTTGTGCCGTCAAATCAAAAATTCTTTGATCCTTAATTTGCAGCAAGCTTTCCATAGCCAAAACTTTATCACTTAACATATTTATAGCATTATTCTTTTCTTGTAATTCTTGTTTTAATTGCAAAAACGCTAATCGGGGAACAGTTTTGTTTGCTATTAGTTCTGGAATCAGGTAATTTCTGTTAGATTCTGAAATTTAAAAATCAAACACGAAAAAATTAAAGACGAAGGATCGTCAACTCTGGTGATTAAAAATCTCGGTTTTGTCGTTTATGGTGGTTTCTTTTATGCATTAAACGAAAAATTATATAAATAAGTGAACAAAATTTATTAATTAATAAAAAGAAGATAATTTAAAAATTAAGAAAATTATAGGAATAACTTTTAGAAATAATTGAAAATTGGAAAACTGGATTAAAAATGAAAGGAAATAATTGAAATTGAAGAAAATAATTGATAGTTGAAAAAAGTAATAAAAAAATGAAGAAATAAATTAAAAATTAAATTGAAATTTGAAAAAATAATTAATAATGAAAAAAAAATAACAAAGGCGAAAATAATTGACAATTGAAAATAAAATTTTAAAAATGTCTAGATTAATTCACAGGTAAAAGAAAGTTTAAAATAAAACAATGCTAGGTAATTAAATTTCATGAAAATTATTGCAAAAAAAAAAATTATAGGAATAATTGTTGAAAATAATTGTAAATTGAACAACTGGACTAAAAATAGAAAAAAACTGAAATTAAAGAAAAGGATTAAAAATTTAAGAAATAATTAAAAATTAAAGAATGAAATTGAAATTTAAAGAATATAATAAATGATTGGAAAAAGTAACTGCAAAAGGCGAGAATTATTGAATATGGAACAGAATTATTGCAAACTGAAAAATAGAATTGAAATTTAAAAAAAACAATTGAGACTTGCAGAAAATAATCCAACGATTGAATTTAAAATTAAAGAAACTTATTAATAATCGAAAAAAAAGTAACCAAATACGAGAATTTAATAATATTAATGAAAATAATTTAAAATTTGACAAAAGTAAGTTAAAATTTTAGAAAAATAATTTAAAAGACCAAGAAAAGACATTTCAAAATGACGAAAATAATTGACAATTAAAAAAAAAAATTCGAAAAATGGCTATAGTAATAAACAATTTAAAAAAATAATTTAAAAAATTAAACAATAAACATTAAATTTCAACTAAATAATTAAAAAATTAGGAAAATTATAGGAATAAGTAATTTTAAAAAGCACATAATTATTAAATACAAAAGAAAATAATTGAAAACAGAAGAATTGAATTGAAAATTTAAAAAAATAATTAAGAATTTAAAAAAATAGTTATAGAATTGAACAATTGAATTGATAATTTAAAACAATTCTTATGATTGTTAAACAAAATTTTTTAAATTCTGATAATTATTGAATATTGAAGAATTGATTGAAAATTGAAAACAAAATAAATAAAAATTGAAGAAAGTAATGTAAATTTGAAGAATGTGAATTAAAGAATGGAATTCAAATTGGTAGAATATAATTAGAGAACTGAATCTAAAAATAAAGAAATTTATTTATGTAGAGAAAAATAATTGATATAAGTCGAGAATTTTTATTATTATGTATTAAATAAATAAATAAAATAAATTATTAAAGAAAACAATTGAAAATTTAGAAATTGAATTGAAATTTGAAGAGAATAATGAGAAATTCAAGAAAATAGTTGTAGAAAATTGAAAAAAGAAAAAAATTAAAGAAAATTTTAGAAACGAAATTTTAAAACAATTTTTATGATTGAAAAAATTAATTGAAAAAGCCGAGAATTTTTTTAATATTGAAGAGTTAGTTGAAAATCGTACAAATAATTGAAAATTTAAGAATGTAATTTAAATTAGAAAATCATAATTAAAAATTGAAAAAGTTATTGATATAACCTGAGAATTATTGAATGCAGAAGAAAAAGTTGAAAACTGAAAAATGGAATTACTAAATTTAAAAAAAATTGAGAATTGAAGGAAATATTTGAATAATTGAATTTAATATTAAATAAACTTATTGATAATTGAAAAAAAGCAACAAAATACGAGAATTTAAAATATGAATGAAAATAATTAAAAATTGAGGAAAGTAATTGTAAGTTTTAGAAACATAATTGAAAAAAAATTACAAAATGACGAAAATAATTGACAATCGAAAAAAGTCGCAAACTGGAAAGAATAATCGACAGAAAGAAAAAAAAATTAAGGAATGATTCTTAAATTTTAACAGAATAAATTAAATGTGAAAAAATTGTAGAAAATAATTGAAAAATAACGTGAACAATTGCAAAATGAAAAAAAATATCTGAAAAATGACAAAAATAATTGACAATTGAAAAAAAAATTAAAAAATGGCTAGAATAATAAACAATTTGGAAAAATAATTTAAAAAATTAAACAATAACATTAAATTTAAAGTAAATACATAATTGAAAAATTAGGAAAATTAAAGGAATAATTTGAAAATTTAACAACTGAATTGAATTGGAAAAAAATTGAAATTGATGAAAATAATTCATAATTGAAGAATGTAATTGAAATTTAAAAAATATAATAAAAAAAGTTTAAAAATTATTTTAAAAAATCTCATAATTATTAAATGCAGAAGAAAATAATTGAAAAAAGAAGAGTTGAATTGAAAATTTTAAAAAATAATTGAAAATTTAAAAAAATAGTTATAGAATTAAACAATTAAATTGATAATTTTAAAAAATTCTTATGATTGTTAAAAAAAAATTTAAAACTAGATAATTATTGAATATTGAGGAATTGATTAGAAATTTAAAAAAAAATTAAAAATTGAGGAAAATAATTGAAATTTGAAGAATGGAATTAAAGAATGTAATTAAAATTTGTAGAATATAATTGAACAACTGAATCTAAAATTAAAAAAGTTTATTTATGTAGAGAAAAATAATTGATATAAGTAGAGAATTTTTTATTATTAAATAAAATAATTGAAAATTTAATGATTGAATTAAAATTTAAAGAGAATAATGAGAATTTGAAGAAAATAGTTGTAGAAAATTGAAGATAGAAGAAAATTATAGAAAATTGTAGAAACGAAATTTTAAAACAATTTTTATGGTTGAAAAAATTAATTGAAAAAGCCGAGAATTTTTTAATATTTGAAGAGTTAGTTGAAAATCGTACAAATAACTAAAATTTGAAGAATGTAATTTAAATTAGAAGATTATAATTAAAAATTTAAAAAGTTATTGATAAAACCCGACAATTATTGAATGTAGAAGAGAAAGTTGAAAACTGAAAAATGGAATTACTAAATTTTAAAAAAAATTTAGAATGGAAGGAAATATTTGAGCAATTGAATTTAGTACCTAATAAATAAACTTATTGATAATTGAAAAAAAAAATTGACCAAAGGCGGAAATTTTTTAATATTAAAGTAATAATTGAAAATTGAAAAATTTGAAGGAAGGAATTGAGAATTAAAGAAAATAGTTGTAGAATTGATGAATTGAATTGGAATTTTTAAAAAAAATTTATGAGTTAAAAAATAATGGAAAACATCCGTGAATTATTAAATATTGTTGAATTAATTGATAATCGATGAAAATAATTGAAAAAAAGGAAATAATAAAAATGTTAGAAAATAATTAAAATTGTAGAATTACATTGAAAATTAAAGAATTAAATTGAAGCTGTATAATAATTGATAATTGTAGGAAAAATTACAAAATGACGAAAATAATTAAATATTATGAAAAATAATTGTCAATTGATAAAAAATTCGATAAATGGCGAGATTCATGAGAATCAGAAAGAAATAACGTTAAAGATTAAAGATTAACAATTGAAAACTGTAGATATTAAAAAAAAATTGTAGAAAATAAATCAAAATTGAAGAAATCAACTGAAAATTTTGGAAATGTATTGAAATTCCAAGAAAATAATTTATAATTTAAAAGAGTCGAGAATTATTGAATATTGAATAAATTAATTACAAATTAATGAATATAATTGAGAATTGACGAAAAAAATTTTTAAAAAAATCTAAAATGGAGTTGACGAACCCTCGATTAAGGAACAAAGTGAAAATGCAATTTGACAATTAAAATTGAAATCCTTAAATATCTTACCGCCTTTTCCTCGTTCTTCTTCTTCGCCGTACAAAGTTTCAGCATCGTTATTTGAGTCTTTTAAAATTTTCATTCTCAAATCGTTGAGAACTTTTTCAATAACTCCATGCTGAGAATTTGCTAAACGATCAATTATTTCCCTAGGAAGTTTCATGTCAATTTTCGACAAAATTTTACGATTAAGTGTCGACCAATTGTCAAGTTTTTTGGCTATGGAATTGCCCGGAATATAATTGTGAACATCAACAAGCCGTGGATAATATCTTTTTAACAATTCGGCCATTAAAACTAAAATAAAACGTTACATAGGTATTTTCAAATTAAATTGTTAAAATTACTTTTTTTAACTTATCAATAATGCTATTGTCAAAAATTTACCTCCATCCGAAAAATCTCTGGCGGTATTTTTCTTTGGTCGAGAGAAAGGAATTTCATCAAGCCATGCATAAATTTGTTCTAAATTATCTCCTTTATCAGCATTAATACTCATATTTATGTTTTATTGTTTTTTCTTCTATTTACAAGATCAAAAAAAAAAAAGCTTGGTTCAATTTTTCATTAGAAATTTTACATTTACACGTTTATCGCCTGTCAAAATCATGCCAATTGGTAGTAGTTTATTTAAAAAACAAATGATGGAAGTAAACTACAATCTTTTTAATTTTCAATTGAATCAAATTATCATATCGATTTCAAATTTCATTGATCAATTTCAATGTCTGGACTTTTTCAATATTATTCTTTCAATATTTATATTTATAATAATATTTCTTTATCATCTAAAAATTTAGGAATATTATTCCGAAGGCTGAAAACAATTTTGCTCAATTTCAAGGAGATGAAAAATTTTTGGAATTCAGAAAGAGTCGGAAATCGACCTTTAATCATTCAGGAAGTGAACCAAAGTTTTTAGCTTTCTTTTAAAGCAGAAATCTAATACTTTTCTGGATTAAGCAAGATTGGATTTCATAATTCAAAAGCTAATCCAACTGACGTAGTGTAATTTCGTTTCATCATTTATAAGTTGATTTAATTGAAAAGAGAAGATAAGGATGTCTACAGAAATTAATTTGTACGTCGAAATTAAGGGATTTGAAAATATGGAAAATTGAGGTTAAGTTAAATAAACTATAAAAATGTCGAATAAACAAATCAGGGCTGCCAACGGACTTACAAATTAAAAATAGGTAAAAAAGAAAAAATTGACTTTTTAATTTAAAAAAAAGTGAGTTTTTAAGTGAAAAAAGTGATTGAACAGTAATGAGTTTGAAATTACTGATATTAAATTTATTTGGGTCCTGCAAGCAGAAAAAGTCATTCAAATTTGAAGAAAATAAATCGAATATGGCCAAAATAATTGAAATATGAAGAAAATAATTGAAAAAAGACAAAAATAATTTAAATTATAAAATAAAATTGTAAAATGACAAAAATAATTGAAAAATTGAAGCGAAATAATTAAAAATCAAAGAAAATAATTGAGAAATGACAACAATAATTGATAACTGGTGTAAAAAATTAAAGTTTTGAAGAAAATACTTGATAAAATGAGAAAACAATTAAAATGTTAATAAACTAATTGAATAGTGACATAAATAATTGAAAGCTGGTTTAAAAATTAAAAATTTATAGACAATAATTTCAAAATAAGAAAAAAATATCAGAAGTTTGAGGAAAATAATTGAAAGTTGAAGATAATAATTAAAATTTGAGGAAAATAAATTAAATTTGAAGAAAATAATTCAAACATGTAAACAAAAATTAAATATGAAGTAAGTAATTAAAGGTTGTAGGAAATAATTGAAATTTGTAGAAAATAATTGAAAAAGGTGTAAAAAATTAATAAATTTGGGACAATAACAAAAGGAATTTAGTAAAGTTGAAAAATTGATGAAACAATTGAAATGTTAAGAAACTAATTGAATAATGACATAAATAATTGAAAGCTGGTGAAATAATTAAACATTTGTACATAATAATTGAAAAATTGAAAAAAAATATTAGAAGTTTGAAGAAAATAATTGAAATTTGAAGAAATTAATTAAAGTTTGAGGAAAATAATGGAAATTTCAGTAGAATAATTAAAAAACGGCAAAAAAACTTAAATATGAAGAAAATAATTAAAGTTTAAAGAAAATAATTGAAATTTGTAGAAAATTATTGAGAAATGGCAAAAATAATTAATAACTAAAGTAAAAAATTAAAAAATTTGAAGACAATTCTTGAAAAATAATTGACGAAACAATTAAAATATTAAGGAACTAATTGACTAAGACATAAATAATTGAAAGCTGGTGTAAAAATTTATAGATAATAATTGAAAAATTGAAAAAATATTAGTAGTTTGAGGGAAATAATTAAAAGTTGAAAAAATTAATTCAAAAATGTCAAAAAAGATATTTGAATATGAAGAAAGTAATTAAAGTTTGAAGAAAATAATTGAAAAAGGAGTAAAAAGTTAATAAATTCATTACAATAATAGAAAGAATGAAAAAAATGATTGAAATTTGAAGAAAATAATTTAAAACTGGTGTAGAAAATTACAAAATTCATGGCAATAAAAAAAATTGAATTAAATAATCGAAATTTGTAGAAAAAAATTTTAAAATGACAAAAATAATAGAAATATGTATGAAGAAAATAATTTGAAAATAACAAAAGTAAATTAAAACTTGTGAAGAAAATTTGAATATTTTTGGCAATAATTTAAAGATTGAAAAACATAAATGAAATTTTAAAAAAATACTTGAAAAATGATCAAATTAAATGAAAACTTTTGTAATAAACTTAAATATTCATTACAATAATTTAAAGAATGAAGAAAATAATTGATATTTGAAAAAATTAAATTGAAATCGCAAAATTAAAGAGAATATCTCAAAACGACAAAAAAAACTTAAATATGAAGAAAGTAAATATAGTTTAAAGAAAATAATTGAAATTTGTAGAAAGTAATTCTTAAGTGGCAAAAATAATAGAAATATAAAGAAAATAATTGGAAAAGGACAAAAATACTTGAATAATGAGAAAAAGAATTGAAGTTTCAAGAAAATAATTGAAATTTGAAGAGAATATTTAAAAAATTGCAAAAATATTTTAAATAAGAAGAAAGTAATTAAAGTAAGAAGAAAATAATTTAAAACAAGCAAAAGTAAATTGAAACTTGTGTAGAAAATTTAAATAATTTCTGACATTAATTCAAAGATTGACGAAAACAATTGAAATTTTAAGAAAATAATTAAAAAATGAGTATAATAAATGAAAACTTGTGTAATAAATTTAAATTATTATGACAATAATATATAGAGATTGAAGAAAATGAAACTGATATTTAAAAAAATTCAATTCATAATCGCAAAAATGCTTTAAATTGAAAAATTTGAAATTTATAGACAATAATTGAAAAATTGAAAAAATATAAAAAGTTTGAGGAAAATAATTAAAAAATGGCAAAAAGATGTAAGTATGAAAAAAGTAATTAAAGTTTGTAGGAAATAATCAAAATTTGTAGAAAATAATGGAAAAATCTGTAAAAAATTAATAAATTCCTGATGATAATAAAAAGAATGAAAAATAATTGGAATTTGATGAAAATAATTAGAAACTGATGTTAGAAATTTAAAAATTCACGACAATAAAAAAAATTGATTAAAATAATTGAAATTTGTAGAAAATAATTCTGAAGTGGCAAAAATAATAGAAATATGAAGAAAATAATTGGAAAATAACAAATATACTTGAAAAATAACAAAAATAATTGAAGTTTTAAGAAAATAATTGAAATTTGAAGTAAATAATTAAAAAGTTGCAAAAACTTTTTAAATATGAAGAAAGTAATTAAAGTAAGAAGAAAATAATTAAAAAATAGCAAAAGTTTATTGAAACTTGTGTAGAAAATTTAAATAATTTCTGACATTAATTCAAAGATTGATGAAAACAATTGAAATTTTAAGAAAATAATTAAAAAAAAAGAATAATAAATGAAAACTTGTGTAATAAATTCAAATTATTATGACAATAATATATAGAGATTGAAGAAAATGAAACGGATATTTAAAAAAATTCAATTCATAATCGCAAAAATGCTTTAAATTGAAATATTTGAAATTTATAAACAATAATTGAAAAATTGAAAAAATATAAAAAGTTTGAGGAAAATAATTAAAAAATGTCAAAAAGATTTAAGTATGAAAAAAGTAATTAAAGTTTGTAGGAATAATTAAAATTTGTAGAAAATAATGGAAAAATCTGTAGAAAATTAATAAATTCGTGACAATAATAAAAAGAATGAAGAAAATTATTGGAATTTGATGAAAATAATTAGAAACTGATGTTAGAAATTTAAAAATATTCACGACAATAAAAAAAATTGATTAAAATAATTGAAATTTGTAGAAAGTAATTCTAAAGTGGCAAAAATAATAAAAATATGAAGAAAATAATTGGAAAATTACAAAAATACTTGAATAATAACAAAAATAATTGAAGTTTCAAGAAAATAATTGAAATTTGAAGATAATATTTAAAAAATTGCAAAATCATTTTAAATAAGAAAAAAATAATTAAAGTAAGAAGAAAATAATTAAAAAATAGCAAAAGTAAATTGAAACTTGTGTAGAAGAAAATGATAATGTAAAGAAATTAAATTTAAAATTGCAAAATTCTTTAAATTTGATAAAAGTATTTTAAAAATATCAAAAATAATTGAAAAGATATGTAAAAATTAAGTATTTATAGACTGTAATTAAAAAAAAAGTGTAATATATGTAAATATGAACAAACTAATTGACTTATAAGGTAAATTATTTATTAATTAGGCACCTAATATTAGAAGACCCCCCTCCCCCGCATCTGGAATATACATTTTACTAAAAAAGTGAGTATTTTTAAATAAAGTGAGTAAAAGTCACCGATTTAAAAAAAAAAAAAAAAGGTGAGAAGAGTGAGAAGAGTGAGTCATTGGTAGCCCTGACACATTGAAAATTAATTTTATTTCTTATGAAATTTGTTTTTAAACTTTAAAAAAACATTTTTATTATTTTATCTATACGACTTTTAAAAAACTTTATTAAGTGACAAAACTGTTGATTATAACATATTTTTTTACAATGATTTGATTTTATCTAATCTTAGGCCTAAAAACCCGGATTAGTCAAGTGATCCCTTTAATTATTTGTTAAAGGAAAATTCAATATAACGCATAGTCGGAAAACCTACGCGTATATGAAGCCTAAAGCATTTCGAGGTTTTAGATTCGCTTGCGCGTTCTTCAGAAACAGTATTCGTTCACCATCAAACTCCGAAGGGTGAATATTTCCTTTCTAAACTACTTCACAAGTGCCAGTTCTTTCAAAAACTCATCACACAATTTATCATTACAACATTTTATTTATTAATTTAATTAAATATAAAAATTGCATAATAGAATATAAAATTGTAAATTTAAAAAAAAATTTCAAGTGATATGAAGTGATCGGTACCAAAAGTCAAATTTAGCGGTTTCAGAATATTAGAAATTGGAGAAAAAAACAATATTTAAACAATGGCTGTTACTAATTCGAATGGTAAGTATAATTAATATTTTATATATTACTTAAAAAAAATAATTTCAACAATTTCGAACTATTGCAACATAATTGCTGAAAATTAAGAAACGTCAATAAAGACAGTTCAAGTTTAAATAAACATTATAAAATTAGGTTAGAATTGGTTTTGAAAAGGGAAATAATCTAAAAACTGGTTTTAAACAAAGTTGTGCTAAATTTGAATGAAAGTTTGAAAAGCACGTGCTTGCATTTCGTCATAGGTACACGTGTGTCGTCAGATAATCATTCACTTTATTATAAATATAGAACTGTTGCAAAAAATAGTGAGAAATTGTCGATTATTAAAAAAATTGAAAAAAAAAAAATTCGTAAAAATCGAGTTTTTTTTCCCCATGACCTTGGAATCACCTTTAAGTTCAGATCAATATGGAAATAGCAAAAAAAAGGTCAAAATTATTTTTAAATAATATAATAAATAAAAATAACTTAAAAATCGTTAATTTCTATACCTATATTGGCAAAATATAAATACAAAATAAATTTTTCTTTATTTCTCAAACTTCACATTTTTGTCTTCTTTTCTCGTTCATTTTATTTTCTATTTTTATTTTAATTTTTTTCCCTTGTTTATTATTTATAAAAATAAGTATAATGTTAACAAATTTATCCGATTTTTAAAAATTATCTCTAATTTTTAAACAAATTGCGAAACAGAATGTGGGTTATTTTATATTTTCTGGGTTTTTTTTTTCACGGTTTTCTCGGATTTCAATCCATGTATTCCTGCATGTGGGTTTTATCGATCCAAGAGTGGGTTCAATGCTTTCGCCTGACTGATTGCCTACATTTATTATAATCAATCCATATAGGTGAAACAAAGACCTATAAGCACTATTTGATTTATTCATTTTCATCACACTTTTACTTTTTTTCCATTCAAGTTTCTTACAACTTTTAAAATAAACTTGTTTGAAAATTTAAACTCTTCTCTAAACGAGACTTTTTCTTCTAAATTTAGAAATAATTTAAAAATAGTTTATCCCTAAACAACTCTTGATGAAACCCTTGACCTCTTGAGTCAGTTTTGACTCATGTTTTTCAGAGTAGAATTTTAATCTAACGAAATTAAACTTTAATTCAATGAAAATTAGTTTAACTGAATTAAAACCTTGCAATTATTTACAGGTTTGAAATCATTTATAATTTGAAATTGTTTCTAATTTAGAATTATTTCTAAATTAAAATTTGTCATCTCTGATGTGGAGTCAATTCAAAGTTTCAATTTTCCGGTTAATCGGGTTCATCAATTATTTTTAGAAGGAGTCTCGTTTCCCTGCTATGACGTACTTCAGTCCCGTTCTCGAAATAATCTTCGATCAACTATAAAAGATATCTCTCAAATCAAAAAATCTTCCGTGACATTTTTCACGTAGGCAATTTTATGGCCGAAAATCCTACTACTTGTTATTAGGTAGTTTT
The DNA here is from genome assembly GCA_037103525.1 of Ganaspis brasiliensis. Classification (NCBI taxonomy): domain Eukaryota; kingdom Metazoa; phylum Arthropoda; class Insecta; order Hymenoptera; family Figitidae; genus Ganaspis; species Ganaspis brasiliensis. The sequence goes on from JAZKLR010000082.1 coordinate 1,598,051, forward strand.
GAAATGAGGAATTAATGACAACTTAATTATCGTTTTCAATTCAGTTTTATTTAACGAGTTTTTTTTTTTTTTTTTTTTTGAAAGTTAGAGAAAATAATTGAAAATTGTAGAAAGTAATAAAATAATAAAGAAATAAATTAAAAATTAAATTGAAATTTGAAAAAATAATTAATAATTTAGAAAAAATTACAAAAACAAAAGCAAAAATAATTGACAATTGAAAACAAAATTCAAAAAATGGCTAGATTTGACTAAAAAATAAAAAAATAACAATTTTTTTTAAATAAAACAATAAAAACTAAATTTTAAGAAAGTTATTGCAAAAACAAAAATTAAAGAAATTATAGGAATAATTATTGAAAATAATTGTAAATTGAACAACTGGACTGAAAGTAGAAAAAAACTGAAATTGAAGAAAACAATTAAAAATTTAAGAATGGAATTGAAATTTAAAGATTATAATAAAAGATTGAAAAAAGGCGAGGATTATTAAATATGGAAGAGAATTATTGCAAACTGAAAAATGGAGTTGAAAAAGGGAAAAAATTGAAATTGTTGAAAATAATTGATAAATGAAGAATGTAACTGAAATTTAAAAGATATAATAAAAAAAGTTTAAAAAGTAATTTAAAAAAAGCTCATAATTATTAAATACACAAGAAAATAATTGAAAAAAGAAGAATTAATTTGAAAATTTTAAAAAATAATTAAGAATTTAAAAAAATAGTTATAGAATTGAACAATTGAATTGAAAATTTAAAACAATTCTTATAATTGTTAAAAAAGTTTTAAAAATCAGATAATTATTGAATATTGAAGAATTGATTGAAAATTGAAAAAAAAAATAATTAAAAATTGAAGAAAATAATGTAAATTTGAAGAATGTGAATTAAAGAATGGAATTAAAATTTGTAGAATATAATTGAACAAATGTATCTAAAATTAAAGGAATTTATTGAAGTAGAGAAAAATAATTGATATAAGTCGAGAATTTTTATTATTATGTATTAAATAAATAAATAAAATAAATATAATTAAATAATTTATTAAAAGAAAATAATTGAAAATGTAAATATTGAATTGAAATTTGAAGAGAATAATGAAGAATGGAAGAAAATAGTTGTAGAAAATTGAAGAAAGAAGAAAATTAAAGAAAATTTAGAAACGAAATTTTAAAACTTTTTTTAGAACTGAAAAAATTAATTGAAAAATCCGAGAATTTTTTAATATTGAAGAGTTAGTTGAAAATCGTACAAATAATTGAAAATTGAAGAATGTAATTTAAATTAGAAGATTATAATTAAAAATTGAAAAAGTTATTGATAAAACCCGAGTATTATTGAATGTAGAAGAAAAATTTGAAAACTGAAAAATAGGATTACTAAATTTAAAAACAAAAATTGAGAAATGAAGGAAATATTTGAACAATTGAATTTAATATTAAATAAACTTATTGATAATTGAAAAAAAAATAACAAAATATGAGAATTTAAAATATGAATGAAAATAATTAAAAATTGAGGAAAGGAATTATAAATTTTAGAAAAATATTTGAAAAAAATTACAAAATGACGAAAAAATGACTAAAAATGGCTAGAATAATAAACAATTTGAAAAAATAATTTAAAAAATTAAACAATGAACATTAAATTCAAACTAAATAATTGAATAAATAGGGAAATTATAGGAATTACTGTAAATTGAATAACTGAATTGAAAAAGGAAATAAAATTAAAATTGATATAAATAATTGATAAGTGAAGAATGTAATTAAAATTTAAAAAATATAATAAAAAAAGTTTAATTCGTAATTTAAAAAATCTCATAATTATTAAATACAGAAGAAAATAATTGAAAAAAGAATTGAATTGAATTTAAAAAAAATAATCACGAATTTAAAAAAATATTTATAGAATTGAATAATTGAATGAATAATTTAAAACTATTTTTATGATTTGTAAAAAAAAAATTTAAAATCAGATAATTTATATAAGTATTGAAGAATTGATTGAAAATTGAAAAAAAAATTAAAAATTGAAGAAAATAATTTAAAATTGAAGAATGGACTTAACATTTTTGGAATATAATTAAACAACTGTATTTAAAATTAAAGAAATTTATTTATGTAGAGCAAAATAATTTATATAAGTTGAGATTTTTTTATTATTAAAGAAAATAATTAATAATTCAGAAGATTAAAATTCAAACTCACTTCGTAAATTACATTTTTTTATTTACTTATCTATTTATACTGACTTTCAAATATTTATTGATGAATGAAAATATTTATTTTAAAAAATGTATTTAATCAGACCCAAATAAATATGAAATTATTTAATAGCTTGATTTAAGTTTAACCAAGGTTGCTGAGGTTTCAAAAATATATTTTTTTCGTACTTGTCTTTTTCATTTTTTTATTTTCGCTTAATTTTATTAATTTTTTAAAATTTTTATCATGCTTATTAAAAAATGATACAGCTTTTCTGATTTTTTCCTCGATTTTCTGGTGATTTAAAAAGTTCAAGTTTCTTTCAAAGTCAATTTTCTTCAACTTTATTGCCACTTTTATCATTTTTAATTATTTTCTCAATCTTTAACTATTTTATTTATTTATATTCTTTTCAATTTGCCATATTTTTCGGCAAATCATTATTTTTTTGTTTTTTAAAACTTTTTATACACAATTGTTAGATAATATTTTCACCATCTACTAATTTATTTTTAATTTTCCTTCTCAATTTTCTCTGCAATTTTTTTTCACTTTTTGAAAGTTTTTTTCCTGTTTCGATTTTTTTTTAAATTTATCTTTTTTAGGTTTTACTCATCTAGAGGTTAAAAATTTTTTTTTTTATTGTTATGGGTGCATTTTAAAAAGTTTTATAATTTTTTATTTATATTTGATGTATTTCTAAAGTAATTTTTCCAAATTTTACATTTATTACATTTTACATTTTTTCTGAAATTTTCTAATAGTTCAAAAATTTCAAGTTTTTTTAAAATTAATTTCCCGTTTGGGTTTCGAATAAACTTTTAGAAATTTTCTTTCTGTTTATCTTTACATACATTTTTTGGAAGTTATTTTGAGAACAAATTTTCTATGATTTTTATAGGTACATTTCATAAAATTCCATAATAGTTTATTATACCATTTCCACATTTTCTATTAACGACGTAATTTTTCCAATTTGTAAATTTATCCCAAAGTTTATTCGATCCAAATTTCAATAAAAAATCTATTTTTTTTAAGAAGTGTAAGAGATTTTTGTCAACTGTAATTTTAAAAACTAATCAAATAGTTTATAATTGTTTAAAAAATCTTTATTGCAGGAAAATGTATCCCTATGAGGTATATAATGGCCATTATGGGCTCTATCGGAATGGCAATAGTTTATGGTTTTAAAGTTAATGTCAGTGTGGCCATGGTTGCAATGGTTAATCATACAGCAGTCAATTTATTATCAAATAAAACTCTCGAATCTGGAAAATCAAGCCTCCAAGTGCAGGTATGAACAAAATTAATTTCTAGTTTATTTAATCCTCAACTGCTAGACTGGGTCTGACAGACCCGGTAGACTTTATCCGCTCTCTCCTACAGCGGGCTATAGATTGAAAATAGTGAAAAAAAGTAGCTCTAAAAAACCGGGTCTGTCAGAACCAGTCTAGCAGTTAAGGGTTAAATAATTAAAATTAATATTAGTTATTTTGATTAAGAAAGCATTATTCACTAATTAATTTTTAAGAACTCGAATTAAACTATAATCTGTGAATAAAAGAAAATATTTTTTCAAATCAGGATGGACCCTTCGTTTGGAATGAACCCTTACAAGGACTAATTAAATCTATATATTTTTGGGGATATTTAGTATCCCTTATACCAGCTGGACGAATGTCAGAGATACTTTCTGCAAAATGGGTGATGAATATTTCGGTTCTGCTGAATGTTGTCGCTTCTATTCTATCTCCTGTTGCTGTGGAGATTCATTACTCGATCTTCCTCGCAATGAGATTCATCCAAGGAATTGGCGGGGTAAGATTTTAATTAAAATTATCAAGTTGAAATAATTTCAGGGCAGCCAGTGACTCACTTTTCTCACTTTTAAAATCTCACTTTTTTTTTATTTTATTTTATCTCACTACTATTACTAATTTTTTTTTTTTTTTTAAAAAACCCACTTTTCTCGCTTTTTTAATAAAATGTCTATTCTAGCTGCAGGAGAAGAAACTAATTGGGTGCCTAATTAATAAATAATTTACCTTATAAATCAACTAGTTTGTTTATATTCCAATTACAATTTTTGTTTTTTAATTACAGTCTAAAAATATTCAAATTCTACATGTATTTTTAATTATTTTTGTCATTTTTTAAAGTACTTTTGTCAACTTTAAAGAATTTTGGTCAATTTTCAAGTACATATTTTTGTGAGTTTGAATTTAATGTTTTCAAATATCAATTATTTTCTTCAATCTCTAAATTATTGTCATGAATATTTAAATTTATTATACAAGTTTACATTTATAATTGTCATTTTCCAATTATTTTCTTAAAATTGCAATTATGTTTTTCCATCTTCGAATTAATGTCAGGAATTATTTAAATATTCTACACAAGTTTCAATTTACTTTTGCTATTTTTTAATTATTTTCTTCTTACTTTAATTACTTTCTTCATATTTAAAATGTTTCTGCAATTTTTTAAATATTCTCTTCAAATTTCAATTATTTTCTTGAAACTTCAATTATTTTTGACATTATTCAAGTATTTTTGTCATTCTCCAATTATTTGCTTCATATTTCTATTACTTTTGTCATTATTCAAGTATTTTTGTCATTTTCCAATTATTTTCCTCATACTGCTTTTATTTTTGCCATTTTAGAATTATTTTCTACAAATTTCAATTATTTTATTCAATTTTTTATTATTGTCATGAATTTTTAAATTTTTGACACCAATTTTAAATTATTATCTTCAAATTTCAATAATTTTTTTCGTTCTTTTTATTATTGTCATGAATTAATTAATTTTTTACACCTTTTTCAATTATTTTCTACAAATTGCAATTGTTTTCTTTAAACTTTAATTACTTCCTCCATATTTAAATTTTTTTTTTACATTTTTAAATTATTCGCCCTGGCGAAGGCGGTGAAATCGCTTTTGATCAAGTTTTTATTAAATTTGATTAGAGGCAGAATTTTGCTACTAATCAATTAAATTTGATCAAATAAACTATTGATAATGAAAAAATATTGTGTTTAGTTATTTTTCACAAGAATTGAGTTAAATTATGCTTTAATTAAATAGTAATTAAAACATAATTTAAATCAACTTTTGCAAAAAACAACTAAAATATTAATATTTTCTATTATCAATGGTTTGTTATATCAAATTTGATTGATTATCAGAAAATTTTTACATCTAATTAAACTTAATCAAAACTTGATCAAATTCAGTTTAAAAGCGATTTTCAGAAATCGCTGAAGTTCTTCAAATTTCCCTTATTTTCTTAAAACTTCAATTATTTTTTTCAACTTTCAATTATTTTCCTCAAACTTCTAATATTTTGTTTAATTTGTCAATTATTGTCAATAAATTTTTTATTTTTACACGAGCTTTCAATTATTGATGTTATTATTCAATTAGTTTTTTAACATTTCAATTGTTTCGTCAATTTTTCAAGTATTGTCAGAAATTTTTAATTTTTTACACTAGTTATAAATTATTTTTGTCATTTTTCAATTATTTTTTTCAAATTACAATTATTTTTGTCATTATGAAAATATTTTTGACATTTTGGAATTATTTTCTTTAAATGTCATTTTCTAACATTATTTTATTATTGTCATGAATTTATAAACTTTTAAAACAGTTTTTAATTATTTATGTCATTATTCATTTAGTTTCTCTACATTTCAACTATATCGTTATTAATTCAATTATTTTATACAATTTTTCATTCAGTACAATAAATTTTTTATTTTTACTTCATTTTTATATTATATTTCTCATTTATCTTTAATTTATATTTAAAAATTTCAGTTATTTTTGTCTTTTTTCAACCGTTTTCTACATATAGAAAATTTTGTTGACATTTTTAATTTATTTTCTTCAAGTTTTTTTTTTTCTAAACTTCTATTATTTTTTTAAATTTTTATCAACTTTATTGTCTTTAAAGTTCAATTTTTAGACCAAATTTCAATTATTCATGTTATTATTCAATTATTTTCTTTACATTTTAATTATTTTGTCCATATCTTAATTGTAGTAAAATTTTTAATTTTCTTCACCAGTTACAAATTATTTATTTTCAAATTTTAATAAATTTTGTCATTTCCAATTACTTTCTTGTAATTTCAATTATTTCTTAAACTTTTAAATTATTTTGTTACTTTTCAATTATTTTCTTCAAATTTCAATTACTTTTGCCATTATTCAAGTATTTGTCATTTTCCAATTATCTTCTTCATATTGCTATTATTTTTGCCATTTTAGAATCATTTTCTAAAAATTTCAATTATTTTATTCAATTTTTTTTATTGTCTTGAATTTTTAAATTTCTTACACCAATTTTAAATTATTTTCTTTAAATTTCAATCATTTTCTTCGTTCTTTTTATTATTGTCATTAATTTATTAATTTTTTACAACTTTTACATATATTTTCGACAAATTGCAATTATTTTTTTCAAACTTTAATTACTTTCTTCATATTTAAAATTTTTTGATATTTTTGAATTATTTACTTCAAATTTCAAGTATTCAATTTTATTCAAACTTCAATACATTTCTTCAACTTTCAATTATTTTGTCTATAAATTTTAAATTATTACACCAGCTTTCAATTATTTATATTTTTCAATTAGTCTCTTAACATTTCAATTGTTTCGTCAACTTCTCAAGTATCGTCTTAAAATTTTTAATTTTTTACACCAATTATCAATTTTTTTTGTCATTTCTCAATTTTTTTTTAAATTACAATTATTTTTGACATTTTTTAATTATTTTCTTGAAATGTAAATTTTTTCAATCGTTTTATTATTGTCATGAATTTATTAATATTTACACCAGTTGTCAATTATTTATGTCATTATTCAATTTGTTTTTTCACATTTTAACTACATCGTTAATTTTTCAATTAATTTATTACATTTTTTTTATTTTTTACTTCATTTTTTAATTATATCTCTCATTTTTCATTAATTTTTATCAACTTTCAGTTATTTTTGTCATTTTTCAACTGTTTTCAACATATATAAATTTTTGTTGATACTTTTCAATTATTTTCTTGAAACTTCTATTATGTTGTTTTTAATTTTTTAATTATTGCCTAAAAAGTTAAATTTTTACACCATCTTTGAATTATTTAAGTTATTATTTAATTAGTTTCTGAACATTTCAATTGTTTCGTCAATTTTTCAAGTATTTTCTTCAATTTTTTAAAATTTTGACTCCAGTTATCAATCATTTTTTGTCATTTCCCATTTTTTTAATTTACATTTATTTTTGTCATAATTCAAATATTTTTGACATTTTGGAATTATTTTCTTTAAAAGTCATTTTCTTCAATCTTTTTATTATTGGCATGAATTTATTAATTTTTTACACCAATTTTCAATTATTTTTGTTATTATTTAGTTAGTTTTTCACATTTTAACTATATCGTTAATTTTTCAATTATTTTATACCATTTTTCAATTAAGGTATTACATTTTTTATTTTTTACTCCAGTTTTGAAGTTTATCTCTTATTTTTTACTCGAGCTTTAAATTTTTTATGTCATTATTAAATTAGATTCTTCACATTTTAATTATTTCGTGTATATCTTAATTATTGTACTTAAATTTTTTATTTTCTACACCACTCTGAAATTATTTTTTTCAAATTTCAATAAATTTTGTTATTCTTCAATTATTTTTGTCAAATTTCAATTATTTTGTTTCAATTTTTTAATTTTTAATCAATTTTCAATCAGTTTTGTCATTTTACAACTTTTCTTTCAAATTTGAATTCTTTTTATGATTTTTGAATTATTTTCTTCATATTTTAATTATTTTTGCCATTTTCGAGTTATTTTCTTCAAATTTGAATGGCTTTCCTGAATCTTTATATAAATATCATGAATTTAAAAATTTTATAACCACAATAATCATTATGATTATTATTTAGTAACTTTTTCACTTTAAAACTCACTATTTACTCACTGTTTTAAATTAAAAAACGACTTTTTTCTACTATTTTCAATCTACAAGTCCACTGGCAGCCCTGTGATTTTTAAAATTCTCACTCTCTGTCTAAACCCATTTTTATTTCTTCAGGGTGTCACCTTTCCTGCGATGCACGTTATGGTTTCTAAATGGGCTCCGCCTGAAGAAAGAAGTGTTTTGACATCAATTATTTACGCAGGTATAAAAAAAGAATAAATAAAATCAAAATATGAGGTAACGGTACCTATTATCGATCGGAACCTTCAGTCAATTATCGATTAGTGATGATTTAATTGAATAAAAGCAATTAATAATTTAATAATCTTGATGCCAAATCTTATTTCGATTATTACAAGGTTTATTTTTACAAATATAATAATCAAACTATTAATTAATTTTATCAAATTAAATCATCACCGATCGACTATAGGTACAATTACCTTAAATTAGATTAAAATAGAAAAAGTTTCTCCTCTCTTTTAACATTTGGCATTGATTTTTTTCAGGAACCGCTCTAGGGACGGTGATATCCATATTTCTAACAGGATTTCTGGCTGATAATTTAGGCTGGGCTTCAGTTTTTTACATAGAGGGTGGTCTTTGCTTAATCTGGTGCACTGCGTGGTGGTTCATGGTTGAAGATTCACCCGAGAAGCAGACAAGATTTATTACCCTGGAAGAAAAACAATTCATCTCGTCGTCTTTAACTGCTCAGAAAAGTTCTCATGTAAATATAAATCTTTATTTAAAAAAAAAAAAAAGAATTTCTTATTTTAAAATGATAATAATAAATAAAATTTAATTAAAGGTCCCCAGCGTTCCTTGGAAAAAAGTATTAACATCTCCTCCGTTTTTGGCGATTTTGGTAGCACACTTCTGCAGCAATGTTGGCTGGTATATGTTGCTTATTGAACTGCCCAATTTCATGAACAAAATTCTGAAATTCAAACTAAGTCAGGTAATGAAATTTATTAGAAATTCAAATATGGTTAATAAACTATTTTTACAAACATTGTTTAATTTAATATTTTATCAATTATTGAATCTTTTTTTTTTTTTCAGAATGCACTTTTGTCGGCATTACCATTTTTATGTATGTGGATTTTCACGATGGCATTGAGTAAAGTCACTGCCATTATGCAAAAAAAAAATTGGATTTCCGTGACTGTTTCGAGAAAAATAGGAACATTGATCGGTTCGTATTTTTTGAAAATTTAATCGTCAAACTTTTTTCACCTATTTGAAATATCGTAATCTTTTTTTTAAATTTACAAAAATATTAAATTGTTTAAACTTAAACGGATTAAATATCAAATTACTTTAAGTAAAATAAATTTGAATTTATTAAAAGATGTCTTCCATTTTTATCTTAAAACTTAATTATTTTTGTTTAATAATTTTTTTAAGTATCTAATTATTTTCTCCAGTTAAAATGTTCAGTTTTAATATTTAGCTAATGTTTCAATTGCCAAAAAGTGGTCCTTGATATCAGAGCTGTTAAAAATCATGATTTTTTTTAAAAAATTAAAAAAATCAAAAAATTTGATTTTTTTTATTTAAATCAAAAATTGGTTTTTTGTTAAATATATAAAATTTTCAAATGTTCATTATCAAGTGTTTTATTTTTAAACTAAGAACTTTTAAAAAAAAATAATGAAGAAAAAATATTTGATCGAAATCGAACAAATTATGTCGAATAAATGAGATAATTAAAAAAAAAAGATCTTCAAATTAATATAATTGCAAAATTAAGAAAATTAAGTAAAAGCAAAGAAAAAATAATAAATTATAAAAAGAACATAAAACCGTTAAAAAATAAGAAAACAGCCTATTAAAAAAATGAGAAAATTCTTTTAAATAAAAAAAGTCATGGACATTATTAATGAAATAATGAAAAAAAAACAACAATACAAGAATGAAACAGTGACATAAAAATATATAAAAAGGTAGAAACTCTTTTCAAAAAATTAAACTATTCACGGATATTTTTTAAAAAATGTAGATTTTTAGATTTTTTTTCAATTGATAAGTTTTTTTTTATTAATAATAATGTTAATAATAATGTTAATTATTTTCGTCAATATTTAATTATTTTGGTCATATTGTAATTTTTCTTCTTATTATCAATTATTTTCTTGAAATTTCCATTTGATTCTTCAATTTCCAATTTATTTCTTCACTTTTTAATTATTTTCTTTAATTCTCAAATATTTTCTTAATTTTCAATTGTTTTGATCGAATTTCAATTAATTCCTCAATATACAATAATTCTCTGATTTTTTCTATTATTTTTTTCGATTATCATTAAGTTTCTTTAATTTTAAATACTATTGTTCAATTATTTTCTTTCATTTTTAATTCCATTCTTCAGAATACAATTGTTTTCTTCTATATTCATTCATAACTTTTTTTCAATTTTTAAGTATATTGTTCAAACTTCTATTCCAGTTTTAAATTTTTAATTACTTTCTGCAATTTTTTCCATAAGTTTCATCAGTTTTCAATTGACAATTAATTATTCTCCTTCAATTTTATGATTATTCATTAATTTAAATTTTTTTTCTGTTCGATTGCCGATTATTTTTACCATTTTTTGAAATTTTTTTTCAATTGTTAATTATTTTTTTTTAATAGTTAATTATTTTCGTCATATGGTAATTTTTCTTCTAATTATCAATTAATTTCTTGGAAGTTCCATTTAATTCTTTATTTTCCAATTCTATTCTTCAATTTTTAATTGCTTTCTTCAATTTTCAATTATTTTTTTAAATTTTAATTATTTTTTTCGATTTTTAATCTAGTTGCTAAATGTGCAATTATACCTAACAATTTTTCCTATAATTTTCTTAACTTTTTCAATTATTTTTTTCAATTGTCTATTAATCTAGTCATTTTTCAAATTTTGTTTTTAATTGACAATTATTTTCGTCATTTTTCACATATTTTTTTTCAATTTTTTAACTATTTCCTTAAATTATTAATTATTTTCTGCAATTTTCTGCAATTTTCAACAGTTTTTTTCAATTTTCAATTATTATCTTAAAATTTTATAATTATTCTGTGATTTTTTAAATTAGTTTGTTCGTTTGTGTATTAATTTAGCCTTTTTTTGAATTTTGATTTCAATTGTCAATTATTTTCGTAATGTTGTAATTTTTTTTTCAATTAACTATTTTTTCAAATTTTAACTTAATTTTTAAATTTTCATATTATTTTTTAAACTTTCAATTTATTTCCTCACAATTTTTTATTATTTTTTCAATTTAATTTATTTTTACAATTTTTCATCCAGTTGTTAAACATGCAATTGTTTCCAACAATTATTCCTATAATTTTCTTATTTTTTCAATTTTCAATTATTTTCTTTACATTTAATATTTCTTGTTTAGTTTTTTCAATTATTTTTTTAAGTTGTCTATTAATCTAGTCATTTTTCGAATTTTGTTTTCAATTGACAATTATTTTCATAATTTTTCCCATATTTTCTTCAATTTTTTAATTATTCTCGGCATTTTTCAACTAACTCTTTCAATTATTAATTATTTTCCGCAATTTTCAATTATTTCCTACAATTTTTCCAATTTTCAATTACTATCTTAAAATTTTATAATTATTCACTGATTTTTTAAATTATTTTGTTCGGTTTTGTATTAATCTAGCCATTTTTTTATTTTCGTTTTCATTTATCAATTTATTATTCTCGTCATTTTGCAATTTTTTTTTCAATTATCAATAATTTTTTTAAATTTTCAATTTATTTCCTCAGTTCTTCATTATTTTCTCTGATTTTCAATCTATTTGTTCAATTTGCAATTATTTTCAACAGTTATTCCTATAAATTTTCAACTATTTTGTTTAAATTTAATAATAACAATAATTTCGCAAAATCAAAAATTCTGTTTAATTTGTTCGAAAATTTGTGACTGGGAAAACAAAAAAATTGACCGGGAAAAATTAGGAATTTAATTTCATAAAAAAGTGGCTATCTTGTAAACTGCATAGTACTTTTAATTAATATGCGTTTAAATTTGAATTAATTGAAAATTTAATAGTTTGAATAAATTGGAGTATGAGTTAAATGACGTTTGAAATTTATTTAAATTATAATGACTTAAATATATAAAAATTTAATACTATTTTTTGTTACCTTCATACTAAAAATTTGTAGATCTCAGGTATTTTGATCATGTGAATTACCACAATTTTTTTAATTTTATAAAGAATTTATTCTTTATAAAATACTAAAATTGAAAATTTCAAGATTTATCTACAAATTTTTGGATTCTGTTTATGATTTGCGATTTTTTACATGAAGTATTGGACATCTGGAGAGTTATTTAAATCGTGATTTTAATGTAAACGATTTAAATCAATTGCTGTCCTGCTTTATATGATTTATTTTCAACCTTGGAAACCTTGATTTTGTTGTCTAAAGTCTCTGGACCCTGTCGTCGTAATATTTTAATTTGAAGTTTTTTACTACATATTTTTTTAGTTAAATAAACAAACGAATAATAAAAAACTTAAATTCTTCATTTACAGCATCAGCAGTGCCAATGGTTTGTTTAATTGGAGTTTCTTACGTCGGTGAAAATCGAGCTCTCGCCGTCACTTTGATGACAATAGCAATCACTTGTATCGGAGGAATGTACTGCGGATTTTTGGCAAATCACATTGACATTGCCCCAAATTATGCCGGAACCTTAGTCTCTATTACAAACTTTTTCGCAACGATTCCAGGATTGACAATTTCGATAATTGTCGGAAAACTCACCGAAGGAAACGTAATAAACCATTAATTCTATTAAATAAATAATTGAATTTGAATAAAATTATCCAATTTTCATACAATTTTATTAACTACTTTTATATAAAACTATTTAGACAAAATTTGTCAAAACTTAAAAACTCTATTAAAACCTTTCTCTATTTACAGTCCGGCATAGAGGCTTGGAGAGTTGTTTTCTTCATTACCGTGATATTTTACATCGTAGAAATCTTTGTTTACACCATGTTCGGCACAGGAGAGGAGCAACCATGGAATAAAGCTGACACAGGAGCTACTTTGGAAGAAGATTCAGACCAAACAGTGAATCTAAAAGAAGTAAACGAATTATAAAAAATTAATTAAAAAAAAAAAAAAGGTTCAAAAAAACTTTAAAAACTAAGTTTAGAAACCTTAGTTTGAATTGGTGACAAATAGTTCAAATTTACAATTGAATCAGCGGATTTTTATCATTTTACAAAAGTACATTGGTCCCCAGTTATTTTCCATTGATGGAATAACAAGATGGCCGTATTTTAATTCATGCTTTCCAAAATTGTAGAGACAATTAAAAGGTTTCAGACCCTCGGACATGTTTCTGAAAGAGAGATATTTTTTTATCATTAGTTTCTTAATTTATTCTACGTCTGTAGCTAAGTTTTTTAATTTAATTAGTTTTTAATTTTATCAGTCCAAAGTTACTTGTCTGTTTCAATCTCATAATTGCATTTATCACGTTAGTTTTTGTAAACTTACTTCACAACCATCACAACATTCGCATCTTCAAATGCCTTTTTTAGTGACATCTGAACAACTCCTTCATTTTGTACAGGACTGAGTGAACACGTTGCATAAACTACTGTTCCACCTGGTGCTACTAGTTTTAAAGCGTTCCTGAAATTTATACTCGTTCGAGATAAACAATATATTACGTAATTTTTAAATATAAACTAAATACAAATTTAAATTAAATACAAAAAAAGGGATGATTAAATAAAAATCAAAAACTATTTTTCATACTAACACTAAAATTTCACTCTGCAATTCTGGTAGTTTTATCCTTTCCTGGATGTAGGTATTTTTGAACCAATTACCCTCGTCAACGTGCAAAGAATGTCTGTCGTTCGTACAAGGAACATCGACCAAAATCTGTCAAATAAATTATTTTATTAGCAAAAGTTCTTAAATTTCTAAAGATGTAAATTATAAATTATATTCTAATAGATAATACGTGAATATAGAATGTGTGACTGTTTAGACTGAAACTTGAGTTTCTGATAAAAATGAAATAAACTTACTTTATTAAAGAAATATTTGTCCTCAATTATTCTCGCGTCCCTTTCAGTTATTAGTATTTTTTTATCCCAATTTCCAATATTTGAGACGTAAGTTCCAACAACTTCCTTTATCCTACTTACTCTCGAAGGCCGCACATCATTCATGACAATGAGTCCAGGTAAGAGAGATTGAACCGCAACCAAAGACTTTCCTCCAGGAGCTGCACACATGTCAAGAAGTTTGTCTTCTGGTTGCAAATCGAGAGCAAGAACCGGCAAAATTGATCCTCCATCCATTAAATAATAATCTGAAATATGTTTAAAAGGCCGATAAAATTAAAGAAATAAAATGCAAGGAAGCAGGGCTGATAAAAATCATGATTTTTTTTTTTTTTAATCAAATTTAATATCCGATTTTTTAAATTAAATCGGATTATTTTTATTTATTATTTATTTGTAAGTATTTTATTTTTAAACTGAGAACGTTTAATAAAAAATAATGAAGAATTAAACATTTAATCAAAATCAAACAAGTTATGTTGAATAAATGAGAAATTTTCAAAAAATATTTTCAAATTATAATAAATTGCAAAATTAAGAAAATTAGGTAAAGCAACGGAAAAATATAAAATTATAAAAGAAAAAATACATAAAAACGTAAAAAGATAAGAAAACAGTCTATTAAAAAAATGAAAAAATTCTTTTAAATAAAATAGTTTTATTATTAAAGAAATAAAGAAAAGACAAAAACAACACAAGAATGAAACAGTGACATAAAAATATATAAAATAGTAGAAAATCTTTTCAAAAAATTAAACTAATATTTATGATCATTCTTCTAAAAAAAACGTTAAAATATATTTTAAAAAAACTTTAAAAGAGAAAAAATAATTTAAATTACAAACATTGGAAAATTATTTTACAAATCGAAGAAAAAAGGAATGAATAAAATTTTGGAATTAATGTTTTTGAAAATTCGTGATTAGATAAAAACTAAACAATTTAAACGAAAGAAAAATGTTTCTAAGAAATAGAAAAATAATAACAAAAATTAAAGAATTAATTAAAATGCTAGAAAGGACTAAGAAAATTGTAAAAAAACAAAAAATTTAAATAAATAAGAAGAAAATTGAGAAATGTTTTTTTCTTAATCACACAAACTGCAAAAAAATGTAAAAAGTACAAAAAATAAAAAAAATTGCTAAGAATCTACTAAAAAATTAGAATTAATAAAAATAAAATAAAAAATGTATATAAAGACAAATAAATATTCCACGAAAGAAATTTAAAAATCCTTTAAAAATAAAAAAGTTTAGGAAAATTAAACCGAAAATATTTTTATAATATTACACTTAATACAAGTTTAACAATAAATTTAGAAAAACAAAGAAAAACTAAAAATTTAATAAAAGAAGAAGTAAGTTTGCAAAAAATAGACAAGATGCGTGAAAACAAATTGAATAAATTTACAAAAAATAGAGTAATTATTTATAAAATTATGGAAACAATAAAAAAAAATTTTAAAAAAAAAGTTAAGTGAATTTTATGATAATAAAATTGTGTAAAATAATATTAAATAATTTGCATAAAAAAAAGGAAAAAAAACTCTTAAATTAAAAAAACAAATACAAAATAAATATCAAAAATAAAAGAAAAAACAATCTTAAAATTTTCGTAAAAATAAGAAATTATAAGATAAAAATTAAGCAGTTTCGAAACAAATTCTCTTAGAAATCTCGAAATAATTAAAAAAAGGATTACTGTGAATATAAAAAATAATTAATATTATTTAATTGTTAGGCATTTAAATTTGAATTTAATTTAAAAACGAAAAAAATAATTGAAATTAAAGAAACTTAATGATATAATAGTAAAATAATAATAAAAAAGGCAATAATTTTTTAATGTTAAAGAAAATAATTGAAAATTAAAATGTGCAAATTAAATTTGAAGAAAATAATTGTCAATTGAAAAAAAAATTCAAAAAATAACTTGATTAATACACAACCGAACAAAATAATGGAAAAAATCAAAGAATAATTATAAAATTTTAAGATAACAATTGAAAATTAAAAAAATTTTAGGAAATAACTGAAAATTGCGGAAAATAATAAAAAATTGAAGGAAATAGTTGAAAAATGATGAGAATAATTGAAAAATTGAAGAAAATATGTAAAAAATGACTAAAATAATTGTCATTTGAAAACAAAATCCAAAAAATTGTTAGATTAATAAACAATTGAACAAAATAATTTTAAAAACCAAAGAACAATTACAAAATTTTAAGATAATAATTTATAATCGAAAAAATTGTAGGAAATAACTAAATATTGCAGAAAATAATTAATAATTGAAGGAAATATTTGAAAATTAACGAGAATATTGAAAAATTGAAGAAAATATTTGAAAAATGACGAAAATAATTGTCATTTTAAAACAAAATTCAAAAAATGGTTAGATTAATTCACAATTGAATAATTATAAAATTTCAAGATAATAATTTAAAATTGAAAAATTGTAGGTAATAACTGAACATTGCGGAAAATAATTAATAATTGAAGGAAATATTTGAAAAATGACGCGAATAATTGAAAAAAATAAGTGAAAATTGAAGAGAATAGTTCTAGAATTAGATAATTGAATTGAAATTTTAAAACAATTTTTATGAGTGAAAGAAATAATTGAAAAAATCCGAGAATTATTGAATATTGATGAATTAATTGAAAAACAATAAATAATTTTAAAAATAAAAGAAAATAATTTAAAAAGGAAGAAATAAATTGGTTATTAAAGAATTAAATGTAAATTCCAAGAAAATAATCGTTAAATTAAAGAAAAATTAAAATATAACGAAATTAATTAAATATTGACAAACATGACTTACTGTTAAAAAAAATAATTAACAATTAAAAAAAAAAGATTCGAAAAATGGTGAAAGTAATCGGAATTCGAACAAAAGAATTTTTTTGAATTAATGAATAATCATAAAATTGAATAAAAATAATAAATTGTCAATTGAAAACTGATGAAAATTATGGAAAAAATTATAAAAAATAATTGAAAATGAAGAAATTTCAAGAAAATAATTGAGAATTGAGAAAATACGAGGATTATTAAATATTGAATGAAATAATTGAAAAACGAAGAATGCAATTGAAAATTGAAGAATATAATTAAAAATTAAAGAAATAAATTGAAGAGTAAAGAATTAAATTGAAATTTTAAGAAAATAGTTAATTATTGAAAGAAAAATTGCGAAATGATAAAAATAATTCAATATAAAAGAAAATAATTGAGAAATTATTGATTTAAATTTAGATAATTGAAGCCTAAACCAATAAAAATGTAAATGAATTGTTATTTGCATCAAAGAAAGTTTAGGTTAGAAGATGCAGTAATTTATTGATATAAATGATAAAATAAAAATTACTTTGATTAAAATAAGTATAAATTAAAACTTTGATTTATCAATTAAAATTGAAATTTAGTTGAAACTTCAATAAATTAAATCTCAAATATATCGATGCTTAACTATTAATTTAGATTTAGAGTACCTATATTATTCATTAATCTTATTTTCTGTAAATGCAGTTAAATTGATTCCCATCAAAATAGACTCTAATTTTAATTGATCTCTTTTATCTAATTTTTAATTAGGAATTAAATAAGTTTAATAATAATTTGCTCATGCAATAAAAAAGAAGTATTTTGAGATCCAGAATACAACATTTATTTAAAGAAATTTAATTAAAAAGTTTTTTTTTAATAAAAATAACGTTGGAAGTTTTTAGACAAAAATTTACCAAAATACAAAAAATTTATAAATCGTAGGTATTTTAATCATCTACATTAGCGCTATTTTTTAAATTTACTAAAGAATAAAATATTAAAATTGAAATTTTCAAGGTTTATCCACAAATTTCTGTGTTTTTTACAGTTTGCGATTTTTTCCCATGCAGTATTAGACATCCAGAGAATTGTAAAGTCTTTTTTTATTTAAAACATAATTTTAAAGCAAATGCTCCATTAATTTAAATCAAAGTGATTTAAACCAATTGCAGCTTTAAAGTTTGATAAAAGCCTTAGAAAATAATCGCGTTTTATTAACTAATCCATCGTAAAAATTATCTGCATTTTAAATTTCAAAAACCTACCTATAACACCTGTGGATCCTCTTTTCGCTGATTTAAATTTGCTGTAATTACTTTCTTCAAATGTGTATATTTTCAGATGATCAGGAATAGTGACGGTCTGTTCGTATTCCACCGAAATGGTGAAATCTTCACCTTTTGTGTAATAACCGTAATGCTCGGATTCCAGAACCCAGTCATCTAAACCTTTGAGTTTTGTAGCGGGTATAAATTCTTGTAATGACGAAGTAGATACACCACTTGATATAATTCGACTCGTGTCATATTCAACGTCAACCTCTGATTCCATTGATTTTAATTTAACCGGCTTTAGTCCTTCTTCTTCTTTCATATCAAATGTTTCATCCTCAAAATTGTCGCTCAACAATTTTTGTTCCACTATTGCATTGTCTGGATAATCAGATACTAATTCTGATGTTTGTGTATTAGAAATAAATGTATTCATCTCTCGTTGCAAATCTATTTTAGATTCTCTTTTCCTTTTCTTTCTGTTTTTTTCATTCAAAGCATCTTCATCTAAATATTCCTTTTGTAAATCGTAAATTGCTTTTAGATTAATTGCACCTATGGACTGAATTTTAAACAATTAATACAAAAGATTAAACAATGTTTTCAATTATCTAAAAATATTGTTTATTCACCTCTAATTCTGAGCATATTCTTTCATTATCGCTGAAATTATTCACAACTGCGACATATTTACTTCTCTCTTCCAGAAGAGCTTCCCGTATATCAATCCACGATTTTCCATACACGGAATCATAAAAATCATCAAAATGCTTCAAAGCTTTAACAGTTCCTAATTTTGAGTTTCTTTTTGACTAAAAAACAGAATTAAAACATTAAATAATTACTTTAAGAAATAAATACATCTCGCCGCATGAATTTAAATTTAAATTTATCTTTTATTCATACCCAGTGATCTTTATTGTTTCCTTTAAATCTAACTGATGTGGAAAAAACATTCGTCAGCTTTAATCTTCTACACAAATGAGTCATTGTTTATTTTCTTATTCAAGTTTTTGTTTATTTAAAAAAGCTAAAAAACTGTCAACCATTTTTGTAATTTTTTAGGTTAGGAATTGAAAAACTCGTGCGCAGCTTACGAAAGTCGTGCAAGTTGCGTAAAAATGTTGAAAGACATGGTAAAAGACGTAAGAAACAGTAAATATCGTTTGCCGTTTGACATCGCAGTTGAAAATTTATAAACATGAAAAAAATTGTTTATAATGAAAATGAAGAGAAGTGAATTAAAAGAGGAAAAACAAATGTATTTTTAAGTTAAGAATTAACTGGACATTCAAAATTGACGTAAGTATTTTTTCATATTTAAACGAAGTCAGAATTATTGATTGACAGATGTTTTGAGGTTATGCAACTTGAACTTTTATTTTTTAAATATTTTCAATTAAATAACTATTCAACATAAATATGATTAATGGTACTAATTTAATATGTATTTTATCATATGAAATTAATTCATGATTTAAAAGTAAGATGTTACTGGTTCAAAAGATACAAAATCCAAAATACCTGAAACATCAAATTGTTCAAATTTGTTTTAAATATAAGTTTTACAACGTTTCTATTTCGCCCGTTTGCGGGTGAAATAAGAGCGATGAATTAGTTCGCCCGCTAGAGATTTATAGAAAGTGAAAACGGGCAAAATAAAACAAATAAATTATTTCGCCCGTTAAAGAAAAAAGAATTACTAAATATGTGTTTCAAGACTTGTATACACTGAATATTATAACGAACAATATGAAGATTAAATCTGGATCTGACAAGAAAAGTTGCCTCCTAGAGAAATACAATTTAATTATTACTAGCAAAACAAACTTTGCATTGTTGTTGGTCATTTAAAACTATAAATTTTTACAAATTCAAATAATGAAAATGACGAAATTGAAGAATATATCTGAAAAATGACGAAAATAAAAAACAAAATTAAAAGAATGGCTACTTAATTAAACAATTAAAGAAAACTAGTTTAGAAAATTAACCAGTAAATATTAAATTTAAACAAAATAGTTGAAAAATTGTAGGAATAACTGTTTGAAATAATTGAAAAATAAACAACTGGATTGAAAATCGAAAAAAATAATTGAAATTAAAGAAAATAATAAAAATTTGAGCAAATAAATTGAAAATTTAAGCATTACATTGAAATTTGAAAAAATAACTTATAATTGAAAAAACAAAAATTACAAAACGACGAACATAATTTACAATAGAAAACAAAATTAAAAAAATGGCTACATTAATACAAAATTGAACAAATTAATTTAAAAAATCAAGTAATAATTACAAAATTTTAAGATAATAATTGAAAATTGCGGAAAATAATAAATAACTGAAGAAAATAGATAAACATTCACTAGAATAATAGGCAATTAAAAAACAAAATTAAAATAACTAAACAAGAAATACTAAATTTAAAGAAAATAATTGCAAATTGAAAAATTAAGAAAATTATTATTAATTAAATAATAATAATCTCCGTATAAACTCCTGAAGTTAGTTAGTATGTATTTATATTTATTCATCTTTTTCTGTCCGCGTTTTAAAGTCTGAAGTGAAGTTAGCTAGTATTAATATTTATTCATATTTTTCTGTCCACGTTTTAAAAACTGAAGTGATGTTAGTCCCTGTTATTTTATTTTGTTGTGCTGGTTTTTAATTGTCATTTGTGTAAGAAAAAAGTTTCGAAAAATATTTAAAAAATTTATTATGGTTTTTGAAGAAGTTTAAAATATGTACACATGCAATATTATTTCCTAAATTTTTAATTATTATCTCAAATTTAGATCATTGTCATCAATATTCCATTATATAAAGATTTTTTAATTTATAATTATATTCATTATTTTGTCATTATTTATAAAAATTTCAATTATTTATCCGATATTGCCATTATTTTCATCAATTTTCGTTATTTCGTTATTTCTCTCAACTTTTATTAAATGTTTTCAATTTTTTATATTAAAATTATTTTCATCATAATTTAATTTTCTTTCTCAATCTTAAATTATTATCAGCATATTTTAATTATTTTTTTCAATTTTCAATTAATTTTATCATGTTTCAATTATTTTTCTCGGTTTTTAATTATTATTCTCATTTTCTAAAATTATTTTCTAAGATTTTTAAGTATTTTTCTGAAAATTCAAATATTTTCTTCAATTTCTAATTATTTTTATTTGTTATCAGCATTTCAAATTTGGTTTATTAATTATCGTAAACAATTATTTTTAGCTTTCTTCCAAACTTTTCTTCAATTTTTAGTTTTTCTCATTTTATAAAATTAATTTCTATAATTTTTTCGAATTTCTATTATTTTCTTCAATTTTTAATTATTTTTATTTGTTTTCATAATTTCCAAAAATTTTTATTAATTATCGTAAATTTCAATTATTTTTAGCATTCTTCCAGTCTTTTCTCCAATTTTTAGTTATTCTCATATTCTAAAATTATTTTCTAAGATTTTTAAGAATTTTTCTAAAATTTCAATTGTTTTCTTCAATTTTAAAAAAATTTTATTTGTTTTCATAATTTCAAAATTTGTTTATTAATTATCGTAAATTTCAATTACTTTTAGCTTATTTCTTCAATTCTTTTCTCTAATTTTTAGTTATTTTCTTTTTTTTAATTGATTTCTAAGATCTTCATGTATTTTTTTCAAATTTCAATTATTTTTTCTTTATTTAAAAAAAATTCTGTAGTTTTTTTCAATTATCACACTTAAATGTCATTTATTTTTTACAACTTATCATTGTTTGTATCATATTTTAATTATTTTCGTCAAGTTTTAAAATTTAAAAACATTTTTCAATTATGTTCCAAATTTATTTCCTTCAATTTTCAATTCTTTACATTTGTTTCATAATTTCAAAAATTGTTAACTATTTATCTGACTTTTTAATTATTTAATTATTTATATTATTTTTTTATATTAATTTCTTCAATTTTCAATTATTTTCGTTCTTTTTCATATAATTGCCAAAAAGTTTTTACTTATTTCTATTTAATTGAAACTTGTTCTGTACAATTTTAAATTATTTGTATCTTTTTTCATTTATTTTCTCTGATTTTTAATTTTTTTTCTTTTATTCCAATGAACTTCTGAAAGTTTTAAGTACTTTTCCCAAATTTTGTTTAACTTTCCTTTATTTAAAATATTTTATGTAATTTGTTTAATTATTTTCTCAAATTTTAATTATTTTTTTTAATTTTAATTTATTTATCTCAATTTTTAACCATGTTTTTTCAATTTTCAATTATTTTCTCTAATTTTTCATTATTCAATTTTGTTTAAATTTACTTTTAAGATTCTTAAGTATTTTTCTCAAATTTAAATTATTTTCTTTATGTTTAAACATTTTTATGATTGTTTAAATTACTTTCCCCAATTTTTAATTAATTTTATTTTTTTTCAATTAATTTTGCAAAATTTGCAATTATTTTGTTTAATTTCAATTATTTTTTGCAATTCTTTTTAATTCTAAAATATTATAAATTTTGTCCTAAATAAATATTTATTTTATTTATATTAATTGATTTTTAAATAAATTATATTTAAAATATTATTATTAGTATTTCTTGTTTAGTTATTTTAATTTTGTTTTTTAATTGCCTATTATTCTAGTGAATGTTTATCTATTTTCTTCAGTTATTTATTATTTTCCGCAATTTTCAATTATTATCTTAAAATTTTGTAATTATTACTTGATTTTTTAAATTAATTTGTTCAATTTTGTATTAATGTAGCCATTTTTTTAATTTTGTTTTCTATTGTAAATTATGTTCGTCGTTTTGTAATTTTTGTTTTTTCAATTATAAGTTATTTTTTCAAATTTCAATGTAATGCTTAAATTTTCAATTTATTTGCTCAAATTTTTATTATTTTCTTTAATTTCAATTATTTTTTTCGATTTTCAATCCAGTTGTTTATTTTTCAATTATTTCAAACAGTTATTTCTACAATTTTTCAACTATTTTGTTTAAATTTAATATTTACTGGTTAATTTTCTAAACTAGTTTTCTTTAATTGTTTAATTAAGTAGCCATTCTTTTAATTTTGTTTTTTATTTTCGTCATTTTTCAGATATATTCTTCAATTTCGTCATTTTCATTATTTGAATTTGTAAAAATTTATAGTTTTAAATGACCAACAACAATGCAAAGTTTGTTTTGCTAGTAATAATTAAATTGTATTTCTCTAGGAGGCAACTTTTCTTGTCAGATCCAGATTTAATCTTCATATTGTTTAAATTATCTTGTTTAAAAAGATATACATTTTCATAATGTAAATTACGTAAATTTTATAGAAAATGTACATACAAATTAACGAATGTAATATTCAAAGTAGTTTATTAGATTTTTTAAAAATTCCCGCTTATTTAGGAAATTATTATCGTGATTCATTTTTGTTTTTGTTAAACTCTGGTTAAACTTCAGAAATGGTCAATGGAGGTTATGTGCCTGGATTTGTTGTGTAATGTTATAATATTTAGTGTATACAAGTCTTGAGACACA
The DNA here is from genome assembly GCA_037103525.1 of Ganaspis brasiliensis. NCBI lineage: Eukaryota > Metazoa > Arthropoda > Insecta > Hymenoptera > Figitidae > Ganaspis > Ganaspis brasiliensis. Next base: position 1,621,977 of record JAZKLR010000082.1, read on the forward strand.
TATTTAGTAATTCTTTTTTCTTTAACGGGCGAAATAATTTATTTGTTTTATTTTGCCCGTTTTCACTTTCTATAAATCTCTAACGGGCGAACTAAATCATCGCTCTTATTTCGCCTGTAAACGGGCGATTTAGACACTCCGTTTATGTTAATTTTACGATTTTAAAACACTCTTTTTCCAATAGGATTAAAGATGAATTCACCAAGAACTCCACAGTCGAGTTTGAGTGCAGAACTCCGAGATGTTATCAGTAAAAGAAATATTTTAACAACGAGAACGAGAATGAAAGTGCTCAGTGCTCTAGATGAAATCGAAAATCAGACAATCAACAAAAAGAAACAAAGTCTAAGATCTCAGGCAATTCAGGAGATTCTCTCGTCAGAAGTTACCTATCTACGCAATTTAGAAATAATCATGGAATTTTTTATGCATCCAATTTATCAAAAACAATTACTCTGCTACGCCTCGTACACGACACTTTTTGAAAATATCGAAACCCTGTACAACGTGAATGCAGAATTATTAAATGAACTGAAACAAGATCCCGAGAATGTTGCATCAGCATTTTACAAATTAGCACCATTTTTCAAATTGTACTCGGTCTACGCTTACAATTACAAACGAGCTTTGCTTTTGCTGCAGGAAATTCAGCAAACTGACGCCAAGACATCCGAATTTATTTCAAATCAAGAAACGAGACCCGAAGTTAATAATAAATTATCTTCACTGTTAATTACTCCAATTCAACGAGTTCCTCGATACAAATTACTTTTAAAAGAAGTTTTAAAGCACACTTCTCCGAAAGACAAAAACTACAATATTTTACAAGCTTCATTGGCACAAATTGAAAATGTCGCGTCTCATATAAATTCACTGGTCGAGGAATACGAAGATACGCAAAATTTACTCGAATTGCAGAAACATATGGCCGGTCAAGTTAATTTGGTGAAGCCAGGAAGAAAACTAATTAGACAGGGACCTTTGATGAAAGTTTCGAGAAAGGGAAATACTTCATTCAGGAGGCATTTTGTGCTTTTGAGTGACACTTTATTGTACTGCAAAGGTGATCCGGACAATTCTCTCACCGTGTGTTGTTTATTACCTCTCAATAAGTGCAAAATCGAGCGAGTTTTGAGTAATGGATTATTTAGAGTCGTGTGCATACAGGAGACTTTATTGCTTTATTCCGAGAACGGAGACAGTGAGGCTTGGATTCAATCTCTTCAGGAAGCGGTTAAAAAATATCTCGAGTGCAGACAAACATTGAGGAAAGATAGCAGTTCAAGAATTCCACTTAGGGACGTGAATCAATTTCCCTCGGAGAATATTCTCACGAAAAGATACAAACGAAAGCGATCAGTTGAACAGGAAGAAAATCAGCCGAGTAAGGCGAAAATAATTTATATTAATCGTGATGCAGAGACTGATTCTTCCTCGGAAAGTCCGCTCAGTTGTCTTTTTCCCTGCAAGAAACTTAAAACAACAACTCCCGATGACATGACTATGAATGAAAAAATTAAAATATGGATGGATGGATTGAAAACTCGACAACCTGCAGGATCAATTCGACACATTTCGGATACGAGGAAAAATTCTTTATCAACGGTGGAGGAAAATCCTTCCTCGGGCGAGGAAATTTATTCCTCGGAAGAGGAAAATTCATGCTCAACAAAGAAAAATCCTTCGTCGGGTTATTCTAATGAAGCTTTCAATTCTCAAATGGACGACGATTCTTTTATTGAGAATCCGACACATTTTTATGTAAATGACAACTTTGATGCAGAATCGTATGCAATGAAGTTTAATGTATATTCTGGTGGTTATCGACGACCTCAACAACCTTTTTTATCTTTTTCAAGAATAAGTTCTTTTATGTCTTCTGTAAGAACGTCACTGCGCAATTTCTTTAACAGAAATTAATGGTATTTATTGAATCATGATTGTTTTTTTTTACAAAATGATTTTTTGTCACAGTTGAAAAATGAAATCTCCATTAATATTTAATGATTTTTATTCTATTTACAATTTTTATGAAATAAATGGGTTTTTTTGACCTTTGTATTTTAGTTTTCTTTGTTTGAATTTTTCTTCTTCACCTATTTCGGTAATTTTTTAAATTTAATATCATCTCTTTTTTCATTGATTTATTCATTCTGATCACACCTGAAGTTAGTCACTGGACAAAGAGAGAAAAAGAGAAGTAAAATAAATTTTCTCGAGACAATTTTTTAATTTGATTGCTTATATTCATGAGTTGAATTAACAAAAAAAAAAACATTGTGGATTTTCCTATTTAATGGAAAATACTGTGGAAATTACGATATGTTTGAAAGAATTAGAAGAAAAAGAGTTGTTTTTAACTGGATTGTTGTCTAAAATCGATAAACAAATCTATGCTCTCCAGGTTTGATAATTTTGTTTTTTTATCAAAAAATTAGTTAATTAATTTGTTACATTGTAATTAAGAATAATTATATACAGTATTTTATTATTTTTTGAGAAACATAACCTCAATTTTTTCACAGATTGACCTAATTAATTTATAAATAAAATCTGTTTGTGATTTATCAGGATTGCTACGAATTTCCATGACTTTTCCAGATTTTCCAGCCCTCAAATTATATTTTTTCACCCCTCACCAAAAAATGGTTCATATGAAAACTAATAAATAAAAGATACAAAATTTGTCAAAGCATAGTAACATTTATTATTATATTAAACATTTTTAAAAAAATCATTAATTTTTAAACCTTCTTTCGATATCAATAATAAAAATTAGAACTTTTCTGACAATGCAAAAATCATAGTTTTAATAAATTACAGTATTAGATAAATTATTAATTTAAACTATGAGATCTCTGTAAAATGAGCAATTTTTTATTTCATCAAAACAAAAAACGTAATAATGGAATTGAATAATTAAATAATCTTTGAAGAAAAAATTTAATAATGGAAAGAAATGATTGAAAAATGACGAGATTAATTACAAAATTGAAGAAAATATGTAAAAAATGACAAAATTAAACCAAATAATTAAAATTGGAGAAAATTATTAAAATATTTTAAACTTGAAGAAAACAATCAAAAATTGAAGAAAATAAATGAAAATTGAAGTAAATTTCTAAGAAAAAATTGATAATTGAACAAAATAATTGTAAAAAGCCGAGAAATATTGAATATTAAAGAATTGAAGAGAATGAATTGAAATTCTAAGAAAATAATTAAGAATTTAAATTTTAAAAATGGCAAGATTAAACCAAATAATTGAAAAAATGAAAGATAAAATTAATTAAATTAATAAAAGATTAATAATTGATTTGAAGTTTTAGAAAAACTATTGTTAATTGAAAACAGCCGAGGATTATTAAATATTGAAGAAAATAATTGAAAATTGAATAAATAATTTTTAAAAGCCAAGAACTGTTGAATTTAAAAAGAAAATAATTGAAAATTGAATTGAAATTCTTAGAAAATAATTGAGAATTCAAGAAAATAATTGATAATTAAAAATAGGCGAGAATTATAGAAAACTGAAGAAAATTATTGAAAATTGAAGAATAGAAATGAAATATTGGAGAAAAATAATTGAAAAAACCCGAGAGTTATTCAATATTGAAAAAAATAATTTAAAAATGACGAAAATAAGTGACCATAAAAAAAATTCAGTACGTGTCATGATTAATCGACAATTGAACAAAATAATTTTTCTAATTATAGAATAAATATGAAGTTTTTAATAAATAATTGAAAATTATCGAAAAAATTGTAGAAAAATAATTAAAAATTGATGAAAAAATTTAAAATGAACGAATTGATTTGAAATTTGAAGAATCGAATTGAAATTTAAAGAAAATAATTAATAATTGCAAACGGTAATTGAAAAAGTCGAGAATTATTAAATATTGAAGTAAATAATTGAAAAATGAAGAATGCATTTGAGATTTGCAAAAATAATTGATAATTGAAAAAAATAATTGTACAAAATAATTGAAAACGTCGGGAAATATTATTTGTTGAAGAATATTGTTGAAAAGAGACGAAAATAATTATCAATTTAAAAAAATTCGAAAAATGTCAAGAATAATCAACAATTGAACAAAATAATTTTAGAAATTAAAGAATAAATATAAAATTTTTAATAAATAATTGAAATTTGAAATGCAAATAAAATCACAGAAATAATCTATAATAATAATCCACAAGATTCATTCATTCTGTAATTCTGTCCACATCTAAAGTTTAAAACAGAGATATTTTTTGTTTTAAATCAGATACCTACTTTTTAGAAAATGCGTTTAAATTGATGGGAATTCAAATTTATAAATATTAGTTCAAATAATTTTCATTTTATCAATTAATTCTTTTTAAATTTTATAATTATTCTTTAATTTTTTTTTTCTGTTGTCGATTATTCTCGACACTTTTCCAAATTTTCTTTCAATTCTCAATTATTTTCCTCATTTCTCCATTATTTTCTTTAATATTTAATTATTTTAGTCATTTTGTAATTTTTCTTTCAATTACCAACTATTTTTTTTAAATTTCAATTTATTTATTTAATTTTTAATTATTTTCTTTAATTTTCAAATATTTTTATCAATTTTCAATTAATTCCTCAATATTCAATAATTTTCGTATTTTTTTAATCACTTTTTTTTAATCAAAAAATTGTTTTAAAATATCAATTCAATTAATCAATTCTAAAACTATTCTCTCCAAATTTCAGTTATTTTCTTCAAATCTAAATTCCATTTTTCAATTTTCAATTATTTTTTTAATATTAAAAAATAATCGCCTTTTTTCTGTTACTTTTTTCGATTATCATTAACTTTATTTAATTTAAAATACTTTTGTTCAATTGTTTTCTCCTACATTCATTAATTCTCGGTTTTTTCATTTACTTTTTTTCTAATTTTTAAGTATATTCCATAAATTTCAACTCAATTCTTCAATTTTTAATTGCTTTCTTTAATTTTTTTAAAATTTCAATTGTTATTTTCAAATTTTATAATTATTATTTGCTTTTTTAAATTATTTTGTTCAGTTGTGTATTAATCTAGTAATTTTTTGAATTTTATTTTCAATTGTCAATTATTTTCGTAATTTTGTATTTTTTTTTTACAATTTTCAATTATTTTTTCAGATTTTAATTTAATTCTTTAATTGTAAATTTATTTCTTAAATTTTCATTTTATTTCCTCAATTTTTTATTATTTTCTTTAATTTCAATTATTTTTTTTCGATTTTCAATCCAGTTGCCAATTTGCAATTATTTGCAACAGTTATTCCTATAATTTTTCAACTATTTTGTTTAAATTCAATATTTATTGTTTAGTTTTTTTTAACTATTCTTTTCAATTGTGTAATTATTAAGTTACCATTTTTCAAATTTGGCTTTCAACTGTTAAAAATTAAACTGAATTGAAAATAAAAGAAAATAATTCGAAATTTGAAGAACTGAATTGAAATTTTTAGAAAACTCAAAATTTTTCTTGTCTTATCTGCGCAACAGTAAAATCTACAAAATATTAATGATATTTTGATGAAAAATTATTTTCCAGGCATTTTTTACTTTTTCCTTGACTTTTCCATACCAAATAAAATTCCCTGACTTTTCTTGATTTTTCAGGTTTCCAGAAATCGTAGCAACCCTGTTTATAATATAAATAATAATAATAATAGATTATAAATTGGCTAGAAACAAATTAACAAAAATAATTTCTTCCAATTATTTTATAAAAATTAAATTTTGAAGATTTAATTTTTTAGGTAGAACAATTCCACTTAGAAAATACTAAAAAACAGTCTGAAATTAATCCCACGAATGGTAACAATATGTCAATAACGGGAAATATTCGAGCTCCATCTCACAGTGAAATTAATAAAAACTCTCCACTCGAAATTGAACACCAACTGGATTTAAGACCAATTAAAAAATCTCAAGATTCCGAAGAAGATGAAGACGACGACTAGAAGATAAAAAATCTAATTTTTATAATAAAAGTGCACATTTAAATTATCTTTGAAAAATCTAAAACCAGGAGACGCATAAATACTCCAAATTTTCAATATTTCGAAATTCATAAAGTTGAATTTCTATTGATCCAAATTATCATTAAGAATTTACCCAAATTCTCTCTTCACTTTACAATACAAAATTATAAACTTTCTGAATCTCAACAATTTCTTTTATTGTTTCCGAAATAATTTTCCAAATATTAGACGAAACATTTTTAAAATTGTATAAAAGACTCAATATCAGTAATATAAAACATAACTATGAATAGAAAAAAAAAAACTAAAACAAACCCAAATGCAACAGTCTCGGATTAAAAATACTTTTTAATGTCTTTTGCAAGGACAGTTAGAAAAAAATTCTCCAAATTATAAATCAACACAATTATTCTATTTAAACTTAATTTAAGCACGTGATCCACAGAAATTCTAAGATTTATTGTATTTTACAGAAATAAAACGTGCGGAATTTTATTAATTAGACCTAGTGTACTTTTAAAACTATAATATTATACAATTGGAAATTTATGAAAGATTCCCTTGTTGTGGATGTTCAAACTGATGCGATGGATCATCAACAATTGAAGTTTGCTTAAATTGGTCGGCCATCATTCTTGTGTAAAAGATGCCGATTCCTTCTATAAGCGCGAGCAATACACCGCCAATAATCGCACTTCCGGTCATAGCCGCGACACCGTTTCTCGCTGCCAAAATTGCACCTGTCGCGGAACCACTGATTATTGAATTCCACGGATCTTCTTTCCGCCTAAAGTGGACCAGGGTGCAGTCTATTGTGGAAAACGTACCTCCCCAAACTGCAAAATTTCCAGCTAATATAGGAGCTCGTTGTTTCATTGCCATAACACTTCCCAAAAATCGTTTACTCATTCCACTGGGTGCATTTCTGAATCCTTTAAAAGAATGAAACAAGGCGCCTCCGATTGCTCCCATTGTGAAAGCTCCACCACAATCGTCAACTATTCGCCAAGGACAAGGTTCTCTTGTGTATTCCTCCATGTTTTATTGAAAAATTGCTGCAAAAGAAAGAAAAAATTAGTCTTTAATCAACATAAAAGAATTAAATTAAAGAATTAATTTCCCCGAAATTTTAAATGGTATATAATTCCAGGGATCACAGAGGTTTCTTCGTTCAATTTTTGGTAAAAAAGGGGATTTCGATTTTCAAAAAAGGGGATTTTCTTTAATAAAAAGGGGTTTTTGGAAATTAAGAAAAAAGGGTTATATTAATAATTCAAGTTTTCTTTTACAAAATGTTATTGTTTCTTTTTTTCAAAACAGTTTTATTAAGTAATTTAGTATTTTTTTGTTTAATTTGTTAATGAAAATTTCAAAAGAAAGAGCACTTTCGGAAATAAAAAAATTTATCTTTTAATAGGTTGTCTGTTCAATGACGAGAAGATGGTTGTTGCAATTAAATATTTTTAAAAATAATTTTCAACTTCAAATGGTTTTTTAAATTATTTATTTAATAAGATTTTTAATTAAAAATCTTTCAGCGAAATATAACAAAATCAATTCAAATTATTTTTATTAATCTCTTTTATTGTATTTTTATATTTTCTAATTCAAAACAATTAATTTTTGTTTGAAATAAATAAATATATTTCATAAACAATTTTTTTTCATCCAATAAAATAAATTTGATGTATTTCAGCAAGAATACATGGTTTTATTTTATGATGCAAAACTAGTAATATTTGTTTAAAAAAATTTTTGCATTTCCGAAAGTGAAAAAATAGAAACTTTTTTAAAAAAAAGAAGGTCAAAGAAGAGAAAAATGTTGATTTTAGGTGTTTTAGGTAATAAAATGTTGATTTTAGGTGTTTTAGGTGATTTTTCTAAAAAAAAGGGATTAGGTGAAAAAGGAGAGAAACTGTGATCCCTGTAATTCTAATTTATTTGACGTAAACCTAATGACAAACCGATCCGAGAAATTTAATATTTCGTGAAAAAACCCGGGAATTTGGTGGAAATTTTTAAATAGATCCGGGAAATCCGGGAAGTTTTTTGCAAATGTCAGGAAAATATAATATAGTGTACTTTAAAGATTTTAAAAGGTGTCGAGAACTAGAGTTTTTTAGCTCGAATAAACTTCGGGTAGACTATAAAGCCAAGAAAATATTCTAAGGTTAAAGTAAATAATTTAAAAAATAAAAAAATAAATGAAACTGATGAAAATTATCAACAAATTGAGGAGTGTAACTGAAATTTGGAGAGAATTTACAATTTAGAATTTAAGGAAACCATTGAATTGACTAAAGTAATTGAAATTTTGAAGGAAATTATTGAAAACGGATTAATGTAATTATGAATAATAAAAAATAGAAGAGTATGACTCAAATTTGAAGGAAATAATTGAAAATTCAAAAAAATAAATTATGGAAAATAATTGAAAATTAAAAAAACTATTGAAAAATGACAAAAATAATATTAATTAAAAAAAAAACAAGTGTAAATAAAATTTAAGTGGAATCGCAGAAACTGTAAATTTAATAAAATACTTAAAGTTAAAAAAAATCAAGAAATTAGGAAAAGAATTGAAAATTGTAAGAAATTGCTAAATCACGAAAATAATTTAAATTTAAAGAAAATTATTGGAATTTATGAAAACATTATTTTAACTTGAAGAAAATAACACCAAAGTAAAAAAGAGTAGAGAATAAAGTAATTAAAAAAGGTAGTACAATTAAAATTGCAGAATATAATTACATCACTTAAAGAATCTAACAAAAAATTAAAAAAAAAAATAATAAGAAATAGGAATTTTTTTTTTTTTAATTAAGTTAATACTTTAAAACTGAAGAAAATAATTGAAAACTGAAGAAATTATTTTTAAAAACTGTAAAATGTAAATGAAACTTGGAAATAATAATTTAGAATTGAAGAAATTAAAAAATTTTAAATTCAGAAACATAATTGAGATCTGGAAAAATTGAATAATATAACTTAAGTTCGGAGAAAATAATTTTAAATTGAGAAAATAATCGAAAAATGAAGGAAAATGAATAAAAAATAGAAAAATATAATTAAAGTTTGAAGAAAATAATTCAGAATTGAAAAAAAATTCCAAATTAAAGAAAATAATTGAAAAGACGAGAAACGACTTTAAAATTGATTAATGAATATTTCTTAATATTTGAATTAAATTTCTTATGTAACAATATGGAACCTAATAAAAACATTAAAAACGCTACTCAAGTACTTTGTAATATATTATTTCAAAATTGTAATCTATAAATTTCATTTTTAAAAATCCGGGAATTTAAAATTGCCAGTTTGCTAGACACTGTGAAGAAAAAAAATTAAAAGACGAAAATGTTTAAAAAATAATCAAGGATATTTTAAGGGAATTAGGGTCCTGAATATACAAAAATAGGGAACTTTTAAGGTAATTTAAAAACTTCATAAATAAAGATAAATGAATTATATACAGTAGAACCTCGATTTTTTATTTGGGTACGACAAAATTACGCAGTTGTAGGATAAAAAAATTAAAATTAAAATATATAATTACAAAAATTTCAAGTTAATAAAAAAAAAAGGAAAATAATTACAAATTGTGAAAAGTAATTGAAAACTGATAAATAATAATTCAAAATTATAGAAAATGAATGCAAAACTTTAGAAATAATTGAAAATTCAAGATGATAATTGAAATATAAATGATGAGAATAATTAAAAATTGAGGGAAATAATTGAGAAAAATAATTTGAAAGAGTACAGAATACATAAATGAACTAAGAGAAAATAATTAAAAAAAGATAAGAATAATAGTAAATTAAAAGAAAAAAATTGAAAATTTAGGAAATTAGTTAAAAAATTATGAACGTAATTAAAAATTGGAAAACAACAATTGGAAGATTACAAAACGAATAAAAATTAAAAGGAAGAATTCAAATTTAAGATAAATAATTTAAGATTTAATAAATCAATTTAAAATCTGTAAAAATAAATTAATTTTGAGACAAATAATAGAAAACTTAGGAAAAGTAATTACAAAATACCGAAAAAAGTTGTAAATTTAAAAAAAAAAAATTGAAAAATTCTAAAATTGATAAAAAATTTGTTTAATTAATTAAAATTTAAAATAAATAGTTTAAGTTTTAGTAAATAATTTGAAAATTAATTTTAAAAATTATAATTTGGAGAAGAAAATTGAAAAATTTAAGAAATCAATTTAAAAATAATGGAAATAATTGAAAAATAATACAAATAACAGCAATTTGAGATAAATAAATGAAAAATGTAGAAAGTGTATGAAAAATACTTTTTAAAACTAAAAATTGGAGAAAATATTTTCAAAATTATAGAATTAATTAAAAATTATAGAAAATAAATAAGATTTTATGACAAATAAGTAATAAAATCACAAAACATTTTTGAAAATTAATAAAATCACTCAAAAATGATAAACACAATGAAAAAATTAGAATGTAAAAAAATAATTGCAAGTTTTGGAAATTAATTAAAAAATGTAATGAAAATCTTTAATAAGTAGAAAAAATCATTTAAATTAAATAAAATAATTGAAATTTGATGGAAATAATAGACAGTTTTTGAAATTAATGAAATAATAATACAAATAAGTATGAATTGTAGGAAAAAATTAAAAAAATGATAAAAATAATTGTTAATTGAAGAAAATAATGGAAATCTGAGATGAAGGACTCAGGAAATCTATTTAAATATAATTTAATAAATTAGAAATTGGAGAAAATAATTTAAAAATGAGATAAATAATTGAAAATTTAATAAATCAATTTAAAAATAATTTTAAAAATTAAAAATTGCTTCTATAATTAGAAAATTATACAAACAACTGAAAATTTAAAACAATACTTGAAACTTAAAGAAATTAATTTAAAAATGATGAAAATAGTTGAAAAAAATTCAAAACTGGTGAAAACAATCAAGAATAAGAGAAAAATAATTGAAAAATGGCAAAAATAATGATAAATTTTTAGAAATAATTGAAATTTGAGACAAACAATTGTAAATTTAAAAAAAAATTATAAAAATTCCTGAAATTTAATGTTTTTTTTAATTAATTGAAATTTGAAATAAAATAATTAAAGGTTGAAAGTTGAAAATTAATTTTAAAAATTATAATTTGGAGAAGAAAATTTAAACATTAAAGAAATCAATTTAAAAATGATGGAAATAATAGAAAAATATTACAAATAACTGAAATTTGAGATAAATAAATTAAAAAGGTAGAAAGTGAATGAAAAATACTTTTGGAACTAAAAATTGAAGAAAATATTTTCAAAATTATAGAAATAATAGAAAATTAAAGAAAATAAATAAAATTTTATGAAAAATAAGTAATAAAATTATGAAATAATAATAAAAATGAGTATGAATTGTAGGAAAAAATTAAAAAATGATAAAAATAATTGTAAATTGGAGAAAATAATTGGAATCTGAGATGAAGGACTGAAAATTCAGGAAATCTATTGAAATATAAATTAATAAATTAAAAATTTGAGAGAATAATTTAAAAATAAGATAAATAATTGAAGGTTGACAAGGCAATAAAAATTTAAAGATCGAAAATCTCAAGATACCTTGACTTTAAATGTATTTTCGTAAAAAATAGGAGATTTTAGGGTAAAATTGTCTAAATAGGGTACTTTTAGGGACCAATCGCAAAATAGGGTCATTTAGGGGAAGCCTGTAATTATAAAAAATGTCGGATTTTCAGAAATGATGCAATTTTGATTTATAATGGCTTAGTTTTGACAGAAATTAAGTTATCGGTACAACTTCCTTGAGATGAATTTTTTAAAACTGAGTCATTTTGCAAATCTGATTATTTTTGTTGAAAAAAAGGAAGTTTGTTTATTTAACAACAGATTCAAATTAACAAAAAATATTAGTAAAAATAGAATACTTTTCAGTTCCTTTTTCGTAAAACTCAGTCAAAATATAATAATAAAAATTATATGTCACAAATAATGAAAATTAATGAAATTAAGCATTAATAAAAGTAAAGAATATAAACGCGAAAAGGTTTGAAGGTTATGTTACGAATGTTATAAAAAATATTTAATGAAAATAATTTACAAATAGAAGATGAATTTTAGAAAAATCAGTGTAGAGTAAACAGTCATGAAAAGTCACATTTTACTGAAATTACGCAGAATTTTTTGAATTTCTCGTAAAAAGAGAATCTAAACCACTTTTGTTAACAAAATTCACTGAGTCACAAAACAATGACGGAAAGTTAAAATTAATGTGCAAATAAGTTCAGAATAGGGAGAATTTAGAGGCTTGATATTTAAAGTAAAGAACTAAATAGATAATCAATAATATTTGCCTTTTAAACGTTTTAAAGACACAGGTCACGAGATATGGAAAAGTGAGGTTATTTGACTGCCGTGAAGTGCGCGCAATTAGGTGGAATTTATATTGATCAGTGTGAATGAACCCTAAAGGATGAGTAATGTGATTGGTGGAAACTTTATATCGCGGAATCGCAAATTTAAATTTCTTTGTTTTTAGATTTTTTTAGTATAAAAATCATAGAAAATGTTTATAAACTTGCCGGTTGTTTTCCAGGTAATTTCTTATTAATAAACAGATTTTACGATTAAAAATTCTGTAATTTATGAATAACAAATACATGAGATTTAAGTTTAGTGTGAATAAAAAATTAAGTGAATGATCTTTCAATCAATCAACGAAAAATTAGTCTATACAAAACGTGCAACAGGTCCAGAGAGGGATAAAAAAAAGCATTTATAAAAAGTGTATTTCGAATAGTTTTCAATGGACAAACTTAGTGTTTTTGTATTTTCTGCAAAACATGAAAAATGTTGTAAATATGTACAGAAAACAACAAATAATTTTGTCTATATCGTGCCTGACAAGTTATAGGTTATGTTAACTATTTTGGAGAAAGAGATCCCCCGTGAAAACTTCAAGGTATTTAATTTTATTATTATTTACTTCGTATATAAATACAAAATTAGTATTTTGAATAAAAAAATATTCTTCTTAAGTGTTTCAGAATTGTAATAAAAACAAGTTTTTGGTTTTTTTTTAATTAATAAAATAACAAATTTATTGGAATTGTTTGCAAATTTGGAGGATATTCGAGCATAAACCTGATAATAAAACAATAATTTAACTTGATTTTATCTATTTTAAAAATTAAAAAAAAAAATATTTAAATGTATGATAGTAATTATTTTACTTCTTCTTATTTTGAGTGTATATTTATATTTATTTTTAAAAAATGAATATGTAATTAAATTGAACGACCTTTTTGCTAAAATACTGCTTTTTACAAAGTCAGTGTAATTCGATACTTCAGATAATAAAGTAACTTTAAACTTATATGGCTATATGTAGAGGGCCCGAGTTCTGAAAACTATTCGAATATTATGCATTATCTTATTTTTTAAATTCGCAAATAATCTTCAAACTTCTGATAAATTTTATGTCTTTTTCGTTACTTTTTAAAATACTAACAGTCTAGGGAGTTCTATAAAATATTTTTAAATTCATGAATTTTAATTTCGAAATAATAATAATTGAAGATTGAAAGACTGGATTGAAAATGAAAGCAAACAATTAAAATTGAAGAAAATAATTACAATTTTAAGAAAGTAATAAAAAAATAAAGAAATAAATTGAAAATTTAAAAATTAAATTGAAATTTGAAAAAATAATTAATAATTGAAAAAAAATTACAAAAACAAAGGCGAAAATAATTGACAATTGAAAACAAAATACAAAAAATGGTTAGATTTATGCACAACTAAAAGAAATTTTAAAATAAAACAATAAAAATTAAATTTCAAGAAAATTTTTGCAAAAAGGAAAATTAAAAAAATTATAGGAATAATTGTTGAAAATAATTGTAAATTGAACAACTGGATTGAAAGTAGAAAAAAACTGAAATTGAAGAAAATAATGGAAAACTGAAGAATTGAATTGAAAATTAAAAAAAAATAATAAACAATTTCAAAATAATTATTGAATTGAACAATTGAATTGATAATTTAAAACATTTTTTATGATTGTTAAAAAAATTTAAAAAATCAGATAATTATTGAATATTGAAGAACATGAAAAAAATAATTCAAAATTGAAGAAAATAACTAAAATTTGAAGAATGGAAATAAAGAATGGAATTAAAATTTGTAGAATATAATTGAACAACTGTATCTAAAATTAAAGAAATTTATTGATGTAGAGAAGAATAATTGATATAAGTCGAGAATTTTTTATTATTAAAGAAAATAATTGAAAATTTAAAAATTGAATTGATATTTGAAGAGAATAGTTGTGGAAGATTGAAGAAACAAGAAAATTAAAGAAAATTGTTGAAACGAAATTTTAAAACAGTTTTTATAATTGAAAAAATTAATTGAAAAAGCAGAGAATTTTTTAATATTGAAGAGTTAGTTGAAAATCGTACAAATAATTTAAAATTGAAGAATGTAATTGAAATTAGAAGAATATAATTAAATATTAAAAAAGTTATTGATAAAACCCGAAGATTATTGAATGTAGAAGAAAAGTTGGAAACTGAAAAATGGAATTACTGAATTTTAAATAAAAATTAAGAATTAAATTATTTCAATTATTCCAACTGATATTTTTAAATTCAAAATTTTAATAAATTTTTACATTTTTTAAAAAGTACCTGGTTTAAGTATTTTCAAGTATTCCTTTGAGAATATATTCTTCGTTCGCTTTAAAATGGAGTTGATGACAGGCTGTCTACTAACCGGGAATTTAAAATGACCGGGGAAAACCGGGAATTTTCCGTCAAACCGGGATTTTTTTTTTGGGATAATAAATTCTTTTCAATTTTCAATTATTTTCATCCGTTTGTAATTATTTTCATTAATTTAAAATTATTTCTTCTTTTCTCAATTATTTTCTTCAATTGCCAATTATTTTCTTCAATTTTCAATTATTTTCATCAATTTCTAATTAATTTATTCAATTCTGAAATATTTTCTACGATTTTCAATTATTTTAATCAATTTTTAATTATTTTCTTCAACTATAATTTTTTTTTAAATTTCCAATTATTTGATTCAATTTTCAATTATTTTCTTCAATTTTTAATTATTTTCATCAATTTTTAATTATTTTCTTCAGATCTCAATTATTTCCTTCAATTTTTAATTAATTAATATAATATTCAATAATTCTCGAATTTTTTCAACAATTTTTTTCAATAATCATTTATTTATTTCACATCTCAATAACTCCTCCAATTATCAATTATTTTCTTCTATAATCAGTAATTCTCGGCTTTTTTCAATATTTTTTTCAATTATCAATTATGTTTTTGAAACTTGAATTCAATTCATCAATTATTATTCCACGATTTTCATAAAATCACATTTTCTTCAATTCCAAATTATTTTCTACAATTTTTAATTAATTTCTTCAAATTACAATTACATTCTTCATTTTTTATTGTTTTTTTCAAATTCTATAATTCCTGGGTTGTTCAATTTCTTTTTTCTTCAATTATCACTTATTTTCTATTACTTTCAATCCCATTGTTCAATTCTTGAATTATTTTCTTTAATTCTCAATTATAATTTTCGACATTCAATTCCATTCTTTAATTTTCAAATTTTTTTTTAATATTCAATAACTCTAGGCTTTTTACAATGATTTTTTTTAATTCTCAATTATTTTCTTCAAATTCTAATTTTTTTCTTAAATTTCAATTATTTTCCTCAATTTTCAATTATTTTTTCATATTTCTTTCAGTTTCTCAATTTCTTTCAATTTTCAATTTCTTCTCAATTTTCTTCAATATTTAACAATTCTCAGCATTTTTAAATTATGTTTTTCTTTCAATTTTTATTTAAATTGAGAATTTTTAAATTATTTTCATAAATTCGCAATTATTTCCGTCGATTTCTAAATTTTTCTGCTGTTTCCAAATATTGTATTTAATTTTTAAGTACTTTCTTCCACTTTTAATTATTTTCTTCAATTTTCAATTATTTTCTTTAATTTTTAATTATTTTGTTCAATTTTCAATTGTTTGTTTCAACATTCAGTAATCTCGACTTTTTTCAATTATTTTTTTTCAATTATCAGTTATTTATTTCATGTTTCAAAACCTCCTTCAATTTTCAAAAATTTTCTTCTATTTTCAATTTAATTGTTCAATTGTTCAATTATTTTTTTCAATTCTCAATTAATTTCTTTAAATAACAATTCTGTTCTTCAATTTTTAATGTTTTCTTCAATATTAAATAATTCCTGTCATTTTCCATTTTTTTTTAATTATAAATTATTTTCTTCTTTTTTCAATCCAATTGTTTAGTAATTTTCTTTAATTCTCAATTATTGTATTCGAATTTCAGTTTTATTTCTGAATTTTCAATTGTTTTTTTTTTAATATTCAATAATTCTGTGTTTTTCTGATTTCAATTTGCTTATTTAATTTTCAATTTATTTCTTCAATTTTGAATTATTAACTTAAATTTTAAATTATTTTTTTTTGATTTTCTATCTAGTTGACCAATTTTCAATTATATTCTTTGAATTTAATAACCATTGTTCAATTTTTTCAATTATTGTTCAATTGTAGATTAATATTTACTTTTTTTTAATTTTGTTTTTAATTGTCAAATATCTTTGTCATTGTTCAATTATTTCTTTTCATTATTAATTGTTTCTTTTAAAATTTTTAATTATTTTTTGTAAAGTTTAATATTTAATTTCTTCAATTCTCAATTATTTTCTTTGAATTTTAATTATTTTTTTCAATTATCAACTGTTATATTCAATTTTTGTAGCCATTTGTAGGTCTATTTATACTTAAAATAAATTTTAAGTTAACAAGAGAAAAAACCGGGAAAAATAGGAACAAAAACCGGGAAATGACCGGGAATTTTGTGGGACGAAATTAGTAGACACCCTGGTTGATGTCCCTTTTTGAAATTTTATGTTTTTTCTTTCAATCTAGTTAAAATCTGTAGTTTTTATCCAATTTTAACTAATAATAGCTCATTTTTCTCTTTAAAACACTCTCTACAATTTTATTTGTTACGCTTTGTTAAATAATAATTTGTTTAAAAGTTATTAGACAAATAAAATTTGTTTTTTTACTTATTGTTAAAAAAATGATATTTAACAAAATCTAAATATTTCTTACATTTTTAATTTCTTTTCATCATTCTTTGATCTTTTAATAAATTTTCCAATTTTACCACAATTTTTCTAATCCTTGGAATTCCTTTTATAAATCTTATTCATTATTATGAATTTTTTCTCACATATTTTCCAATTTTTTTAATTCAAATACAATTTTTCTCTTTCAGGTCCAATATAATCTGGAATGAAATAACAGGCTCTTTTTTTCATTACCAAATTGTTTAAAAATAGAAAAAATTTCAAAACCATGGATAAATGGGAAAATACAATAAGTCGTTTATACACAGCTGTTCACATTGGAAATTTAAGAGAAGTCAAGCAATTGTCAAGTTTTTTGTACCAAACAAAGCAATGGTTGCCTGATTATCAATTGCTCTGTATTTCCCTGCAGCACAAATATATAAACATAGCCAAATTATTTCTAAATTCCGAGTGCGAGGTAACTGGCAACAGCGAGAGAAATTACAAAGGTAATTCGGCTCTTCACTTGGCAGTTTTATACGGAGATGCTCAGTTGGTAAAATTACTTTTAGAACGTGGCGCACCGACAAATATCAGAAACAAAGATGGCCTACTTCCTCTTCATTTAGTGGTCTACAGAAATCCAATTATTTCCCGAACCAGTCTATCTAACAAAATCTTCGACCAAGAATCCTCAACAATTGTCAACATTCTTCTCAAATACGGAATTGATATCAACGAAGAGGTATATTCCTACACAAAATACGGCTATACTGCTCTTCATCTGGCAGCCGAATGTGGCAATCAACGAATAATTCCGATTCTTCTGCAGAAGAATGCGAATTTTAACGCAAAATGTCAAAAGGGCCTAACTCCTCTGCACGTGGCGGTTTTGAACAGAAACAGTAATATCGTATGTTACCTTTTGGAGCAAGGAGTCTTTATATTCCCGAAAGATTATCGAGCAAAGACTCCACTTTGCTGTGCCATTGAACACAATCAGATAGACATAATCACGATTATTTTGAACTTTGATCCTTGTCAAAGTAGGGTAAGATACAGCAATCCTTTAACATTGGCAGACGATTATTGCTCGATTTTAACAGCCGTTAAAAAAGGCGATTCTCAGCTGGTTGAGTATCTTTTAGACAAAGGAGCCAGTGTGAACGTTTCCTGGAAAAATGGAACTACTCCGCTGCACATCGCGATTGAAAACACAAACGAGGATATTCTTCTGGTTCTTTTGAATCACGGTGCTGATGTGACGGCAGCTGCACGAGATGGAAGAACTCCTCTGCACCTAGCAGTGGAAAGAGACTGGCTGCATGTAATTCCGATTCTTCTAAACTACGTTCCCGACATCAGTTTCGCCCTGAGTTTGCAAACCAATGATGGTCTTACACCTGTGGATCTGGCGATTCAAAAAGGCAGCCAAGAAATGGTCGAGTTGTTCTTCCAGAAAGGAAAACCGTCTTCTAGTGTAAAAAGTGCGGATTCTCCGCTTCATATCGCGGTTCAACACAATCAGAGGAACATCGTTAGAATCCTTCTGCAGAACCAGGTCGGTCTCGAGTCCGTCAACTCTCAGGGAAAGACGGCTTTTCAACTCGCAGCTGAACAAGGATGTCTGAAGATAATTCAAGAATTCTGTGATTTTTACTGTCAAAAGGACAATAAATGGAAAGAGGGTTATTCTGCTCTGTACATTGCGGCGTTAAATGGTCGTGAGGATGTGGTTCAGCTTCTGATTGAAAATGGAGCCGATCTGAATGCACGACTGGAGAATTACCGAACTCCACTTTTTGCAGCTGCCGAGAAAGGTCTGAAGGGATTAGAATTTTTAAATTGTAGAGTTAGAGAATATTTATAAGTGAGGGTATTTTGAATGATAAATCTGCTTGATTGAGTATGTAAGAATTAGGGGAAAAGGCGCCAGAATTACGGGAAAATGCTTGGCGACGGATATTAGAGGGAGAGGGGTTATTTCTCATGATTGATAAAATAGGCCTGTGCGGTTATAAATAACCAGCCATCCGGTTATAGAAAAATAACCGTTTTCACAAGCGAATTGCTCGAAATTAAGGATGTTCAAACCATTGACATAATCTCGAACTAAAAAATGGGTTTTCACATAAAATACAAATATTTTTAAAATCGGCTTCATCCAATTTTGAAAGCCCCAGTTCTAGATTTTTTAAAAGAAATTAGGTTGAGACAAAATTTGTTATCTAATAATAATTATTTAACATTTTATGTTTTTTCTTCAAAGTTTGTAAACAGTTGCTATTTTCATCCAATTTTGACAACAAATAGCTCATTTTGATCTTCGGACCTTTCTCTATAAATCTGTTCGTTGAATTTTAAAAATAATATTTTGTTAAAAAATTATTTAACAAATAAACATTTTCTATTTTATATTTTTTAAACAAAATTCGACGAACAGGCTTGTAGAGATTGTTTCAAGAATTAAAATAACCTATTATTTGTCAAAATTGGATAAACACAAAATGTTAAATAATTATTATTTGACAATAAATTTTGTCTCAACCTAACGTTATTTAAAAAATGTACAACTGGGACTTTCAAAAATGAAATTGTTTGAAATTGTGTAAAAAAAAAAGAGACAAGCTTATACTTAGGAAAAAGAAGCATAAAGTTTATTTATGCCGATATAGTTGTAGAAGTATAATTTTTCAACTAAATTTTTATTTCATGCATTAAATAAATTTATTTTTAAAATAAAAAGTTAAGAAAAGTTATAAATATATACATTTTATTTGTAAAATATACGGGTAGTAAACCCATTACATATTAAAACAAAAAATCAATAAATAAATAGCAATAAATCTATATTTCTTTCTATAATATTCAACAGTTATCATTATATAATTATTCTTTAATTTTTTTTTAATTATTTAGTCATTTTGTAATTTTTCTTTAATTATCAACTATTTTCTTATAATTTCAATTTAATTCTTTAATCTTCAATTTATTTCTTTAGTTTTTAATTCTTTTCTTCAATTTTCAATTGCATTCTTCGTATTTTAATTATTTTATTCAATGTTCAATTTCCGCATTTTCTCAATTACCATCATTATTTTCTTGAATTTTCAATACAATTCTTTGATTTCCAATTGATTTCTTCATTTTTTATTTATTTTCTACAATTTTGTCCATAATTTTCATCAATTTTCAATTGACAATTTATTATTCTCCTTCAATTTTATGATTATTCATTAGTTTTGAACATTTTTTTGTTTAAATACCGATTATTCTCGCCATTTTTAGATTTTTTTCAATTGTTAATTTTTTTTTTTAATAGTTAATTATTTTCTACAATATTTTATTATTTTCGTCATATTATAATTTTTCTTCTAATTATCAATTATTTTCTTGAATTTCCAGTTGGTTCTTTAATTTTCAAATTATTTCTTCACTTTTTAATTATTTTCTTCAATTCTCAATTATTTTCTTCGATTTTCAATTTCATTCTTCGTTTTTCAATTATTTTATTCAATAATTCTCGATTTTCCTCCATTTTAATTGAAATTTCAATACAATTCTTTAATTTGCAATTGATTTCTTTAATTTTTATTTATTTAAGGGGCGGTTTTAGGCCATTTTTTCAGGGGGAGGGGTCGCTCCATTCGATTTCACGTAAATCAGCCACTGATTTATTTTTTACAATTTTTTCCATAATTTTCATCAGTTTTCAATTGACAATTTATTATCCTTCTTCAATTTTATGATTATTCATTAATTTAAAAAAAAAAATTTGTTGGAATGCCGATTATTCTTACCACTTTTTGATTTTTTAAAATTTCTTATTAATTCTTTAATTTCCAATTTATTTCTTGAATTTTTAATTATTATCTTTAATTCTCAAATATTTTCTTTAATTTTCAATTATTTTTATCGATTTTTAATTCCTCAATATACAATAATTCTCGGTTTTTTTTCAATTATTTTTTCACTTGTAAAAATTGTTTTAAAATGTAATTTCAATTATTAAATTCCAGAACTATTCTCTTCAATTCTCAGTTATTTTCTTAAAATTTAAATTGAACTTTCAATTTAGCGTTATTTTTCTTTAATATTAAAAAATTATCGCCTTTTTTCTACTATTTTTTTTTTATTATCATTAAATTTCTCTAATTTTAATACAATTGTTCAATTATTTTCTTTCTTTTCTAATTTCATTCTTTAATTTTTAATCCCATTTTTCAATTTTCAATTGTTTTTTTCTATATTTATTAATTCTTTTTTTCAATTTTTAAGTATACGCTTCAAGTTTAATCTCCATTTTTCAATTATAATTATTTGTTTCTATTTTCAATCAAGCTGATGTTAAATGTATAATTATTTCAAACAATTATTTCTATAATTTTTCAATTTGCAAGTATTTTCTTTAAATTTAATATTTCTTATTTAATTTTTTCCATTATTATTTTCAGTTGTGTATTAATCTAGTCATTTTTTGAATTTTGTTTTCAATTTATATTGTTACGAATATTTAAATTTATTACCTACACTAGTTTTCATTTACTTTTGTCATTTTTCAATTATTTTCTTAAAATGTTAATTGTGTTCATCAATTTTTAAATTTTTGACAGGAATATTTAAAATCTCTACACAAGTTGCAATTTACTTTTGTTATTTTTCGATTATTTTCTTCAAATTTCAATTATTTTCTTGAAACTTCTATTATTATTTTTTTCAATTTTTCAACTATTGTCTAAAAAGTTTAATTTTTACACCAGCTATCATTTATTTATATCATTATTCAATTAGTTTCTTCACATTTTAATTATTTCGTCAATATCTCAATTATTTGACTAAAAAATTTAATTTTTTACACCAGTGTTAAATTCATTTTGTTCAAATTTTAACTATTTTTCTAATTCTTTAATTATTTGCTTGTAATTTTAAATATTTTTGAAACTTTTTAATTATTTTCTTTAAAGTTCAATTATTCTTTTCAATTTTTCAATTTTTGTCTTCATTTTTTTATTATTAATTCATTTTTCTATTAGTTTTATTATTTTACAATTTTTTTTCAAAATTAAATTATTTCTGCCATTTTTGAATTATTTCTTTCAAATTTGAGTGGCTTTCCCTACTAGCTGGTCACAAATTAATATCAATAATTTAAAACTAGAAAAAGTTGCTTACTCAATTTTTTTTTACTTAAAATCTCACTATTTCTTAAATTTAAAATTTTTTTCTTAAATTTTCAGTTTATATCCTCAATTTTTTATTATTTTTCTGCAATTTCAATTATATTTTTCGATTTTCAATTCATTTGTTCAATTCGCAACTATTTCCAACAGTTAGTTCTATAATTTTTTAACTATTCTCTCTAAATTTTAGAATTATTCTTTAATTTTTTAAAATTATTTTGTTCTATTGCCGATTATTTGCCAGTTTTCAAATTTTGTTTTCAACTATCAATTATTTTCGTAATTTTTCAGATATATTCTTCAATTTCGTACATTATATTAATTTTCAAAAATTAATAGTTTTAAATATCCAACAACAATGCAAAGTTTGTCGTGCTTTAATGTTGCTAGTGGAATATTATAACACGTAATTCTTTTTAAATGTTGAAGATAAATTTTTGTCCAAAAATGTAGTTTTTACTATTTTGTGCTAAAAAAACTTTTCAAGCTTTAATTACATTTAATAAGATTATATAAATGTGTAAATTTTAAATCCCAGTATAAAATTATATTTTAAACATAAAGGCGAATTTTGCAAAATTAAAAATTCTATTTTAAGGCCAGCTTACTCTGAAAAACATGATTTTTTTCAATACATTTTATTTATAATAAAAAAAATGTTAAGTAATAAGTTTTTTTACATATGATAGTACATACATGAAGTTACTTAAAATTTTTTTTTTTTTTTTTTCAAAATGTTGGTCTTGAAAATGGCTGCTGAAAGTTCTCTACTTCGTAGATGGATGACATAATTTCTTGGAAAAGAATTATCTGAAAGCAAAAAACAAAACGGTTTCATGTTCTGTATCGAATTGGCTATGGCCTCAAGCAGAATGAAACATTTTCAATGAAAAAAAAAAAAACAAAATGACGGACTTTTGAATTTTTTCAACCTTTTTTTTCACTTTTAATTGTTTATAACTTTTTTAAATAATAATGAATATTTCTGAATATTTCGTCTTCGTAAGTATCATTCTGAAGAATTCTTGCATTTCTTAAAGCAGTTCTGTGATCCTTAGACGCTTCAGTAGCTTCTAGCTCAGTTCGATCAACACGTCTGTTTTTGGCCCTATCAGCAAAGTGCCTTGCTACCCACTCTTTTATACCTGCTTCTCGGTCTTGCTGATCTTCGGGACTAGTTCTATACTATTTCTACGAGTATACAGTAGCAATTAAAAAAAAAAAAATTCTATTTTTTGAAAATTGTTCAGAGTAACCTGGCCTTAATTATTCGAAAATTTGTGACGGGCTAATCCAAAAAATTGCCCGTGAAAAACCGGGAATTTAATTTCATTAAAAAAGGTGCCACCCTCATTACGATTAATTGTATTTACCTAATTTCCCTTTATTTTTCAATAATATATCAACATTAATCGTTACAGGTCATCTGAACATCGTGCAGCTTTTTCTCAAGAACGGAGTGGATGTGAACGAGACCCGAGAAGACGGCAAAACCGCATTGCACTTTGCGATTGAAAATAATTCCTTCCAGATTGCCAAATGTCTTTTGGACAATGGGGCGAATGTAAATACCAAAGTTTTAGGCACGACACCTCTCCACGCCGCGTCCTATGCTGGAAATTCAAAAATGGTCAAACTCCTGGTTAATAATGGCGCTGACGTGAATGCCACAAATCTGAGCGATGAAACTCCACTTTTTATATCAGTCGAGAGAAACTGGAACAAAATTGTTAAATACCTCGTGAAAAATGGCGCTGACACAAGTATCCAGGGTCAAGATAGCACTATTAAATCCTTCAATTATCGGAGTGATTGTATCTACAATTTGAAGTCAATTAGAGGCTTGAGACCATTATTGGTTGCGGTCGATAACAATAATTTAGAAATTGTCGAGATTCTTTTACAAACCGGATGTCCAGCTGACGTGGATAATGAGAGAATTTCTCCTCTTCATTTGGCGTCAGCTCAGGGAAATTTGCCAATTGTCAAGCTCCTGATTAAATTTGGCGCTGATATTAATTGGATTTGTGAGCAAAAGTATACGCCACTTTCTCACGCGATCGACAGTGGAAAAACGGACACGTTTTTTTATCTGATCAGCACTGGGACTAATTTTTGTGACAATGAGAAAAATTCGTCGCTTCATATCGCTCTCAATTCTACTATAAAGGATAAACAAATTGTCGAGATTCTTCTTGATTTTGGAGTTGATCCGAACGCGATTAATTTCGAGGATAAAACTCCCTTGCAGTGTGCCATTTCTGTTGCCAATAGACTTGAAGAGCAGACAATTTTTCCCATTCTTCTCGATTATGGAGCAAGACTGAATACTTGTGATAAAATGGGCAATACTCCACTTCATTTGGCGGCTATTAATGGAGATTTTGCGTCTGCGGAAGTTTTTCTAGATTATGGTGCCAATATTAATGAGATTAATAATGAGGGATTCACGCCATTGGGATGCTTAGAAGACTCGATTGCAGATGAATTGATTATCTATCTGAATTCGCAGAGGGACAAGTGTCCTTTTGCGAAAATGGCGAAAATTTTGGTGGGTTTGATAGCTTTAAGAGAATCTTTGGGCGAGGCAGTAGTTAAGGAAAATGTCCACTTAGTTAAAACCAAAAAATTTAATTCGTTTTATGAAAAATGTAAACGTGACTTGATCAATATGAAAATGCAGAGAATTAGTGATTATTTCTCGTATTATGATGTTCTAACGAAAAAGGAAGTTTTATTCTTTTGTGTGAGAAATCAGAAAATTGTACATAATTTACAGTCGGATAATTTAAAACAACGATTTCCGTGTTACGCTTTCATGTTCTCGAATTCTATCAGAAAATTGTACGAGAGAATTAATTTAGTCAAGTCAAGTGAGCCGATTTTCGAGAAGATTTTCGAATTTAAATTCCCGTTTCTGGTGAGAAGTGAAATTTGCCAGTACTTAAGTTCTAGTGATTTTAAGAATATGGCCAGGGCTCTGTACATAAACAGAAATGCAATAATGAAGAATTTAAGTAAAAATTGTTAATTGTAAATTTAAGGAAAAAGAAGAGACTTAAAAATCGAATTTATATATTCCGAGAAAGCGGAATTAGATTAAAAGAGATTTATCAAATATTTTTTATAGATTTCTAGAAATGTTGAAAATGAAATAAAAAGCACAGGTTAATCTTTTTTTTTTAATTTTTGTTGCTTTAATTTGTATTCTGATTTATCTCGTTTGAGAAAACTGCGTTTTCAGTGTTAAATACAAAGTATGTTTTTTATTCTATGTCATTTTTTTTCTATAGTATTAAAATCTCAGGGAAAGATTCAGACTTTAAATATGTCTGAATATTTTTGTTCTTTTTACTGAGAATAAATTAATGCGTTTTTTCATAAACTCGTCGTTTATTTATTTATGATTTAGTGAAATCGGAAAATTTAATAAAATTGTTTTTTTGTAATTATTTAAATAAGTATCTTATAATCAATAAAACTAAAATACATAACTATATTTTCCTTGCAATGATAAAAATGATAATTTTAATAGATAAAAAACTCAATGTTCACGTGGAACCTATTTTCTAAAAAACAGCTCTATTTTTGCAAGCTCCAAGGTAAAGAGCATATTGCGAAATAAAAACTACGTTTAATTAATTGTTGACCCAAAAAAATATGCTTAAACACATTAAAGTAATTCTAAAAACTAATTTGCATTATAATAATATCTCAAGGGATTTCTGGAAATTTTTTAAATGTACACAAATACAGGTGTTTTAATTTTTTACGCAATCCTCGTAAATAAAATATTTAACATTATTAATTTATTCTATTTAAACATGATAAACTTAATCGCATGAATATATTGGCGGACAGATAATCAATCATTTTACTGCCAAAAAAAAAGATTAATACATTTTTTTTCATTCGTGAATTAAAAAAGTTTAATATCAGACGATAATTATTGGATTTTTTAAAATTATTATGATTTTTCATTTTTTATCAGTAATTTTTTTACAGCTTGTTTATAATGTCAGTACTCGTAAGTATTTATTTATATTATTAAATATTTTCAGAAAAATTGAAAATTTGAGAAAAAAATTAATTGAATTTGTCAAAATTAACAAAAAATTAATTAAACTGCAAAAATTGTTTCTAAATAGTAAATAATGAAGCTTAAAATATTATAGAATCCTTGAATTGTTGGGTGCAATTTCCACAGCAACGATTATTGGGACAATGTTTATATTATAATCAGTGCCCTTTTATGATGGATATTTTTGACAAGGCTGGAGGGGACAAAACGTCTGAAAAATATCAAAATGCTTTGAACTTTTACCGAAATTCCATATGTGATAATTCTGGACCAGTTCCCAGAATTTGTTGCTATGTAACTAAAAAATATTTTCTAAATTGTTAAATACTAGTAAAATTTAATTATAATATAGTTTTTTTTAGAGTACTGAATAACAGCAACCAAAGCGGGTTGCTATTTTTCAGGAGACTAAAATGGCGCCAAAATCCTAATTTTTGAATTTCAGTCTCGATTTTCGTTTTAAATCTACTTTTTAAAAAATACATCAAATCAATAGACTTTTTTTTGGCTATAGGAGAAACAAAAATTTAATTATTTTTAAATAAATAAAAATAAATACCACAAGAATGAGAATAGAGAAATATTTTTAGTTTGTGGATAAAATTAATAAATAATTCATGTGGTTTATTAGCAGCCTCAATATGCACCCAGTGATTTTTATAATCCACCGGATGTATCAAATCATAGAAATAACCGATTACTAGATGAAAATTGTGGACCTTATAGTGGCGATAAAATCATCGGTGGTAATGAAACAGGTATTTACGAATTTCCTTGGATGGCTTTACTTACTCGGAAAAATTTAAATACAGGGGATTTGGATTTTTATTGTGGAGGTACTATAATTAATAAACGTTATATTTTAACTGCTGCTCATTGTATTAAGGATCTTCCTATGGGTAAGTTCAACAAATAAAAAAATTAATATTTTTTGAAACTTTAAACTTTTTTTTTTAATGTTTTGAATATTTTTTTCTACGAAACAGAAAAATAATATATTTAGAATATTTTATTCCAAGATATAAAAAATAAATAATTATTTTGGGGGTGATTTAAATTAGTTAAAATGTCGGAAATTATTATTATTATTTTAGGGTATGTATTAGAAGAAGTAAGAGTAGGTGAGCATGACACTAACACTCTACAAGATTGTGAATTAACCTATATTGCAAGAACTCGACAATTTGTTAGAGATTGCACAGAAGGCTTTCAAATATTTGGCATTGAAAAAACTATTTCTCATGAATACTATTCACGTCAAACTTTAAAAAATGATCTTGCTCTCATAAGATTAAATAATGATATTATTTTCACTCCCCGAAATGTTAGATCGATTTGTTTACCAGTAGGTACAGCAACAAGATTTCAAGAGCAGAAGGTATTTTAAAAAAACAGGAATTTCTGTTTAATGTTGAATTTAAAAAATCTATATATAAAGAAAATAATTTTATATGGTTTAGAATTAAAAAATCTGCACAAATTATTGTTATGAATTTAAAAAGTTTAACGGTGTTCCACAGCAGAACTATTAAATTTCTGGGGGGACAGATCCCAAGGTTTTTTTAGTAGGTACGGTCCTGGTAATATTATTTTTTTATTTTAATTAGAAATAACTTACCAGGCACTTAAAATGTTTTCGATATATGAAGACGATATTTGATAGAAAAAGTGTATTCTTAAAGAAATACACAATATAAACACTTTGCGATAAATAATTTATTGTGTCATGACACAAGTTCTAAATATTGATGCTGTATGACAGAAAAAAACTCTCGATTTGACTATTCATGCACAGAATAGGCATTAATTGCACAAAGAAACAAAGTTCGGAGAATTTAAAGACACTAAACAAAGTTGATAAACAAAACGCGAAACAATTTCGTTGCCGGATGTAAATTTAGAATAAAAAGTACGATTGACATTTTTCATGTAGATTATTTGAGGGGAAGAAAAAAAAGAAACTGAAATTGGCAAAGCGCCACTAGCGACACTTTTTTGCACTAATCAGATTATAAACACGGTCGGTAATACAGTTCTGCTCTGAAAAACCGTTAAATAAATATAAGTGATAGTATTTTTACTGTAAGTTTAAAAATAATATTATTTTTTAAAGGGTGTTGTCACTGGTTGGGGAATATCATCGAGTAACACAGTTAGCTCAAAGCTTCTCAAGGTTGAAATTCCCATAGTGCCAAGGGCCCAGTGTAGTTTGCATTTTACAACGAATCAAATAGACGAGACACAAATTTGTGCAGGTGGACGGGATGGATTTGACTCTTGCAGTGGAGATAGTGGGGGGCCTCTCCAGAATATTGGAAATTATAATAATTCACCGAGAGTTATTCAATATGGAATTGTTTCTTTTGGAGGAAGACAGTGTGGCAGAGGAAACATTCCTGCCGTTTATACATCAGTTGCTCATCACATGCCTTGGATTTTGGACAATTTGGAATAAAACTCCTAAAGGTCCTAAAGTGTCCAAAACTCAGGGATGGGTAGATTCTTGAATACTGACCTTGAACATTGAAGTAATTCTTCGTTTCTTTATTCTATAAAATAAATCGAAATAAAGTCTTCTTCAGAAGTAGACTCTTCAGGAGTTTTAGTGTACAGATTAATATAAATTTTCAATTTAATTTTTAGTGAATAAAGGCAGGAGAATTGAGAGTAAAATTTTTTGTAAAAAGAAAATAAACATTTTTTCGAAAACGTAGTAGGCTTTTAAAAAATCATGCAACAGGCGTCTCTGCGCCTGAAGAACTTTTACCCTTTTTGCACTCGAGTAAAACTGATATTTGATAAAATATCTAGGCAGTTTTTTTTAACTTAAATTAATTTACGCATTACAGAACAGTTTGATTTGTGAATTGATTAAGATTGGTTTTACTCGATTTAGTAAAAAATATATTAATACAAATATAATATTAATATAAAATATTGTAAATTATAAATGGCAAGTCCAGTACGAGGATAAACTGCAAACACGTTAGTTTCTGCCTGAACGGTTCACGGTCAGCTCGTCTTTAATTATCAAGTTCAATCATTTTTTTTTCGTTTAATCAAATGAAAATGATCTTAAAACTCATTAAAATAAATCTTAGCGTGAATATTAAATTCTTCGTGAGTTTCTAAAATTTATTAAAAGTTATGTGAGTAATAATTGAGTTCAAATAGAGTGATAAATGAGCAATAAACTATATTAATTAAATTACAAAGTAATAAATAAGAAATTCATTAAAATAGAATAAAGTTTTTTAAAAATAAATAAACAGACTGAAAATAAACTTATAAAAATTGAATTTAGATTCATACGATATTCGTAATAAAAAATTTTAAACAACAGAATTCATATATTAAGATTTAACGATTGGAAAATTTCATTAGAGGCAAAAAATTAATGCGATAGTGTAATCAAACGTGAAGTTTATGAAATATGGAGATTATAATTGTGAAAATAGCCATTCAATTAATTTATTTAATACATTCATAAATCGGAAAAAAAATCCTGAAATTTAATGAAAAAAGAAAGTGAAACGTAAAAGTTGATAAGAAACAAGACAGAAAATATTTATGAACAATAAATAATAATTATAATAATAATCATAAATGAAATAAAATAGAAGGAAAATTAATAAATACGATAAATTGCAGCATTACAATTAAACAAAAATCACAGAATGATTTTATTCAATTTACCGTTAGCAATAATTTTCCTCCTTGCTCACGATGTTACTGCAGGTAAGTATTTTTTATTTTCTTTGTATAAAATAATTTAATCATATTTTATTTGAGTTTACTCACCTCATCTGTAAAATTCAATTTAAATAAAAGTTTGCATTTTAAATTGTATTACATTCCAATAATATTTTTCAATTAAATTGTCGTAAAATATTATAACCGGTTACATTATTTTTATAACTGTCGAATGTATTATAACTGGTTTTAAATTAATTCGAAGATTTGTTAAGCTACAAAAATTAAAAAAGAAACTAATTTGAAAATTTTTCAAATGGATTTTTCTTTTTTAATTGTTAATTATCAACATTAAATTTGTTTAAAATATAAAATTTTAAATCTCGGTTCTTTTAACTTTAAAAAATTGTTATTTTGAAAAATTATTGGAGTATAAGGAAAAAAGTAATTCCTTTTGTTCAGAATTAATCAAGTTTCCTGTATTAGAGGAATCCTGTCGGATGCCATCGGGAAAGACTGGAATTTGTATTAATTTAAATAAATGTAATTATTTGATGGATGCTGTTAAAAGAGAAGGACTAACTTCCCATTCAACTTTGAAAGAATTGCGTCAATCTACTTGCGGTTTTGAGGGAAAAGTTCCCAAAGTTTGTTGCGAAAGTCAGGTAAAATATATATTATTTTATATAATATGTATAATATATAATATGTTTATAATAAATATAGTGTATAATATTCAAATTACATACATATAATTATACAACATTTTATTAACTGAAAATTGTACAAAATTGTATTTAAATTTATAGTGTAGCGATTTTCAAATAATTAAAAAATTAAAGTAGGTTTTAATGATTTAATTAAAGTATTAAATTTAATAATAACAATTTAACAATAAATAATTGTATGATAACGGTAATAATTAAGGATCTTCTCTCTGTACATTGTAAATCAAAACAAAAACCATCTAATATTTAAATATTCATTTGTTTCTCAGAGTCATTGCTAAAAAAGCGCGCGTTAATTTGAAATGCTTTTCAAAATTGAATATTTCAAAAGAAAAATTTTTAGCTTAGAATACATGTATGTTTTTTTAATATTATGTATATTTTCTAAAGTTAATTTCTATGAAAATAATTATTTTTAGTATTATGAAATATTTTAAATTATTTCAAATAAGCGAGCGCTTTTCTGAAAGTTAATTTTTAAAAAAGATTTCCAAACATTTTGATTAAAATTTTAAAACATTTATAGTAACATGATTGTCAATTTTTTCACAATGTGAAATTAAAGATCAGGAAAGTGCATTTTCGGAAAAATTGAAAACTGATTTCTCAATTAGAGAGAAGCTCGTTAAATATATTTAAAATAGTAACTAAAATGCTGTTTAAAAAAAGCTACAAATTTTTTATGTTTAACATATATATAATAAGTGTCAAAGAATATATATTTACGTTGTTTATAAACTTTTTAGCGTGCTAATTATATAAATGCATTAAGTAATTATAATAATTGAGTGATATTTTATAATAATGATAATGAAATACTTAATTTAATATATAATAATGTTAACAATATTAAATATATTATAATTGAAGATAATGGTTAATATTAGTAACATATGACAATAATAGTTTTAACAACATATAATAATTAATAATAATATAATGTTAACAACACATAATAATTAGACACTAATATAATAATAATAAGAATAATAATAATGTTATATAGTAATATTAACGACAAATAATAATAATTATTATGTACTATATCAAGACACATAAAGGGTTAAAAAAAAAGTAATAAATTTTTTTTTTATCTTTTCAGTAAAATTAACTTCTTGTAAAAGAAGTAAAAGTAACCAACTTCTTTGCTAATTTCATCGAGAAAAGATTACAGTAAAAATTAGTATTTCTATTTCAAAAAACAAAATTATGAATCCAAACATAACTTCTTCTCGAGGATTTGACCAATTCCTCAAATAACCGTCTTTCTTATTGGCAGTTTAAATTTATAAAACGCCCCTATCGGTTACTTTAGAAACTATCAAATATGGCCGACATAAGAGTGACATCAGAGTGAAAATTTAGCCATATACGAAGAAGAAGAAGAAGAAGAAGAGTGAAAATTTACGTTATTTTTCCACAGCAATTAGTATTTAAAAAAAAAAACAAGATTTTGAGGTGTTTTCTAAAGTGAATGGTAATTTTATACTAGTAAAAATTATTCATTTTGTGTGAAAACAATGGAATTAAACAAAAATTCCGAATTAACCTTTTATCAGATTTTTAGATGTCGGATTAGCTTATTGCAGAAAGAAAACAAACTGGCTTAAACCTAAGATGCTTTTAATTTATATACATTTAAAAAAAAATTTATCGTAAAAATAAACTTCAAATTAACATTGCACTGTCTGAAAAAAACACTCTTATGTCGGCCATATTTGTTTTAAGACAAGTGGCGCTTTTTTTTGACAATAGTTAATTCAACTTACAAAAATTAGTATTTCTTTGATATTTATTCTAAACTAGCAAAATAAAACTTGCGCAAGCGCGCGATTAGTTTTTCATACATTTTAAAAATTATAAAATACAATAATAAATATAAAAAATCGGTAAATACTATTTATATAATAAGAAAAAATAAATATTTTAAATATAATATTTTAGAATTAAAAAGAATTGCAAAAAATAATTGAAGTTAAACAAAATAATTGCAAATTTTGCAAATTAATTTTAAAAAAAATGAAATCAATTAAAAATTGGGGAAACTAATTTAAACAACCATAAAAATGTTTTAAACATGAAGAAAATAATTAAAGTTTGAGAAAAATAGTTGAGAATCTTAAAAGTAAATTAAAACAAAATTAAATAATGAAAAATTAGAGGAAATATTAAAAAATGAAAAAACATGGTTAGAAATTGAGATAAATAAATAAAAATTTAAAAAAATAATTAAAATTTGAAAAAATAATTAAACAAATTACATAAAATATTTTAAATAAAGGAAAGTTAAACAAAATTTGAGAAAAATACTTAAAACTTTCAGAAGTTCATTGAAATAAAAGAAAATAATTAAAAATTAAAGAAAATAAATGAAAAAAGATAAACAAAATTTAAAATTGAACAGAACAAGTTTTTATTAAAGAGAAATAAGTAACAACTTTTTTGCAATTATAAAAAAGAACGAGAAAAAGAACGAAAGTAATTGAAAATTGAAGAAAATAATATAAAAAATAATATAAATAATGAAAGAATTGAAAAGTCAGTTAAATAGTAAAAAATTTTTGAAATTATGAAACAAATGTAAAGAATTCAAAACTGAAGAAAATTTTGGAAAATAATTGAAAAATGTTTTTACATTTTAAAAATTGACGAAAATAATTAAAATATGATACAAACAATGATAAGTTGTAAAAAATAAATGACATTTAAGTGTGATAATTGAAAAAACTACAGAATTTTTTCAAATGAAGAAAAAATAATTAAAATTTGAAAAAAATACATGAAGATCTTAGAAATCAATTAAAAAAAAAGAAAATAACTAAAAATTGGAGAAAAGAATTGAAGAAACAAGCTAAAAGTAATTGAAATTTACGATAATTAATAAACAAAATTTGAAATTATGAAGACAAATAAAAATAATTAAAAATTGAAGAAAACAATTGAAATTTTAGAAAAATTCTTA
The DNA here is from genome assembly GCA_037103525.1 of Ganaspis brasiliensis. Classification (NCBI taxonomy): domain Eukaryota; kingdom Metazoa; phylum Arthropoda; class Insecta; order Hymenoptera; family Figitidae; genus Ganaspis; species Ganaspis brasiliensis. The sequence continues at coordinate 1,655,763 of JAZKLR010000082.1, forward strand.
AAAATCTTAGAAATTAATTTTATAAAATTAGACAAACTAAAAATTGGAGAAAAGTCTGGAAGAAAGTTAAAAATAATTGAAATTTACGATAATTAGTAAAAAAAAAATTGAAATTCTGATAACAAATAAAAATAGTTAGAAATTGAAGAAAATATTTGAATTTTCAGAAAAATACTTAAAAATCTTAGAAAATAATTTTAGAAAAAGAGAATAATAATTAACAATCGAGAAAAATAATTGAAAAATGATAAAATGAATTCAAAATTGAAAAAAATAATTGAAATATGCTGAAAATAATTTAAGATGTAGAAAGAGAATTGAATTATGATGAAAATAATTTAAATATGAAAAATTGAAAACATTCAATAAAATTTGAGAGAAATAACTGAAAAAATCGTAAAGTATATGATTAGAAAAAAAATAATAATTACAAAATTACTTAAAAAATTTTAATTAAAGTGAATAATTAAAAAATTGCAGAAATAATGAAAATTGAAGAGAATTATTGCAATATCGGATAAATAATTGAAATTTTTAAAAGTAATGACAAAATAATGAATATAATTATAAATTGATGAAAATCAAGAAAAATTGCAGAATTTATTTTTAAGTAAAAGAAAATAATTAAAAAATCGTGATATAATGGAAAATTGATGACAATAATCTAAATTTGAGATAATAATTGAAAATTTAAGAAAAATAATTGCATGTGTATATATTTTAAACTTCTTCAAAAACGATAATAAATTTTTAAAGCATTTTTCGAAACTTTTTTTTTGCACAAATGACAATTAAAAACCAGCACAACAAAGTAAAATAACAGGGACTAACTTCACTCTGGATTTTAAAACGTGGATAGAAAAAGATGAATAAATATTAGTACTAACTAACTTCACTTCAGACTTTAAAACGTGGACAGAAAAAGATGAATAAATATAAATACATCTTAACTAACTTCAGGAGTTTACGGAGATTATTAATATTTAATTTTACATTTTTTAGGAAACAATTCCAGTTGAACAAGAAAACAGATTAGCAGAGCCTCCAGTTATAATTCCAGATCCACCGGATGTGACTCAACATCCAAATTTAAGATTGCTCGATTTGGATTTATGTGGACCAATCACGGAACAAAAAATTGTTCGTGGCAACAAAACGGGCGTTTTGGAGTATCCATGGATGTCTTTAATTGCCTATAAAATTAACGATTCTCCACCTGAATTTCGTTGTGGTGGTACAGTAATTAATAAACGTTATATTCTCACCGCTGCTCATTGTTTGATTGATCTTCCCAGTGGTTAGTATAATTTTTACATAATCTGTGTATTATTTTTTGCAAAACTAAAAAAAAAAAACGATTAATTTCCCTACTATTCATTTACTACTTTTATCCGAAAAAAATTTATTTAAAAAATTTATTAAATTCTGATTTTTATCAAATACAATTTTTTCTTTATTCTATTTAGGTTTTAACGTGATCGGGGCAAGAGTTGGCGAACATGACACAAGCAAAGAACGGGATTGTGACGTGGACAAAAACGGAATGGAAATTGTTTGTGCCGAGAGATATCAGGATTTTGGAATTGAAACTAGTCACATTCATCCCGGATATACAAAATCAAAACTCCAAAATGACGTTGCTTTGATAAGACTCGATAATGATATTGATTTTCGACCTGCGAATGCAAAACCAATTTGTCTACCACTCAATCCAGCAACGAGAATTACACAAAAGAAGGTTGATTTTTTAAATTAATTTTCCATTTTTTCCGTTTTTGAAAACAACGTTTTTAAATTGAGAAAAAAAAACTTTTATCAGATTTACCAATTGCAGGACTCGAACCGGTAAAAGTACTTAAAAATACGGACATTACGGACCAAAAATTCAAAATTACGGACTTTTACGGACTAGTTACGAATAAACATTTTGTAACTCAGAAGACTATTTTGAGTGTGATAGAATTAAAATACAGTAGAAAAGTAAAAAGAAATTGTTTTTTTTATGTTTAAAATAATTTATTTCTTTGAAAATTATAAAAAATTTTATTAATAATAAATAGAAAAATATTAATGAGTCTGAGGCAAATAAGAGAACAATTATTGTAGGTATACTTATAACATAGGCACAAAAAAAAGTTTTCTGTGCATTAAAATAGACCTATAAGTCTTATTATAGTACTAGCAACAAAATTTAAGAAACTAACTGAAAAATAACGAAAATAATTGACAATTGAAAACAAAACTCGAAAAATGTCTAGATAATTATACAATTAAAAAAGAATAATTTAAATGATTGAACAATAAATATTCAAATTAAACAAGAAAATTAAAAAATAAACTGTTGGAAATAATTGCAAATTGAAAAACTGAATTGAAAATCGACAAAATAATGGAAATTAAAGAAAATAATTGAAAACTGAAGAAAATAATAACAATTTCGAGAAATAAATTAAAAATTTAAGAACTGAATTGTTATTGGAAAAATAATTAATAATTTAAAAAAAATTACAAAAGGACTGAAAAAAAATTAAAATTGAAAAAATTAAAGAATTGTTATAAAATTTTTAGAGAATAATTGAAAAAAGTGTGCAAACAATTGAAAAATGGGTAAAATAAATAATAATTGCAAGAAATAGTTGAAAAATATATTAATTGACAATTGGAAAAAAATACTTTAAAAATGTGAAAATTATATAAACAATTGTTGGAAATAATTAAGCATTGAAAAACTAGATTGAAAATTGAAAGCAATAATTACAAAAAAAAAAAGGGGGGGAAAAATTGAAAGTTTTAAAAAAATAATTAGAAATTGCAAAAAGGAATTGAATTTCAAAGAATAAACTTAAAATTGAAAAAAGAAGATAATTCTTGAATATAGAATAACATAATTAAACAACTGCTTTTAAAATTAAAAAAATATATTGCGATACTCGAAAACAAAAATAATTTAAAAAAGGCGAGAATTTTTTAATATTAAAGACAATAATTTAAAATTGAGAAATGAAATTTGAAGAAAATAGTTGTAGAATTAAACAATTGTATTGAAATTTTGAAACAATTTTTATGAGTAAAAAAAATAATTGCAAATTGAATTAAACAACTGAAAAGTTAAAAATTAAATTGAAATTTGAATAAAAAATGTAAAATTGAAGAAAATATTTAAGAGTTTAAGAAAATAGTTGTAGAATTGAAAAACTGAATTTAAATTTAAAACAATTTTTATAATTGAAAAAAATGATTGAGAAAAGCCGAGAATTAGAGAAAAATTATAAACAAAAAAGTAAACTGGAAAAGTTATTTAAATTTTTTAAAAATAATTGAAAATTTAAGAATTAAATCAAATTTTGAAGAAGACAGATAGATAATTAAAAGGAAAATAACAAAATAAAAAATTATCGAAAATATTAAAGAAAATAATAGACAAATGAAAAAAATTCGAAAACTGTCAAGAATTATCAACAAGAGAACAAAATAATTTAAAAAGTTAAAGAATAATTATAAAACTTCAAGAGAATAAATGAAAATTGAAAAAATTGTTGAAATTAATTGAAAGTTGCGGAAAATGAATAATAATTGAAAGAAACAGTTTATGACGAGAATAATTAAAGAATTGAAAAAAATATCTGAAAAATAACAAAAATAATTGACAACTGATAACAAACTTCGACAAATCGCTAAATTAAAACAATTTTATAATTAAAAATCATTTAAAAATGAAAAAATGACTATAAGTTGAAAAATGAAATTAAAATTTATATAATTTAATTGAAAATTCAAAAAAGTAATTTATTAAATGTAGCAGAAAATAATTAAAAACTGAAAAATAGAATTGAAATTTGAAAAAAAATTCAGAGTTGAAGAAACTAATTGAACATGTGAATTATAGTCATAGAAACTTATTGATAATAAAAAAAAAGGACAAAAGGCAATAATTTTTAATAATAAAGAAAAAAATTGAAAATTGAAAAATGCAATTAAAATTTGAAGGAAATAATGGAGAATTGAAGGAGATAGTTTTAGAATCGAACAATTGAGTTTAAATTTTAAAATTGTTATGAGTAAAACAAATAATTGAAAAAATCAAGGAAAATTTTAAATGTAAAGGAATTAAATTGAAGTTTTAAGATAATAATTGATAATTGAAGGAAAAATTACAAATAGACGAAAATAATTGACAGTTGAAAAAAATTCGAAATGTGTCGAGAATAATCGTTATTAGAACGAAGTAATTTTAAAAATTAAAGAGTAATTATAAAAGTGGATGAAAATAATTATATTTGAAAAAACTTTTTTCAAATTATGAATTTATTAATTGATAATCTAAACTAAAGAAAATTGTAGGAAAAATTTTAGGAAATAAATGAAAATTGAAGAAATCAATTGCAACTTGAAGAACATATTAAATTTTCAAGAAAATAACTGATAATTGAAAAAAGGCTCGTATTATTATTGAGTATTAAGTAAAATAATTAAAAATTGAAGCAAGGAATTGAAAAATTGAAACTCAACCGTTTTTACACTGCTTAGGGCCTCTTATCCAGGGATGTGGATGTATAATACATGATGTATTATACATGGTTTTCTACACGTATAATACCATGTTTTATACATCGACAGTTTTCTACACACTTCGTGTATTATACCTCTTGACTTACAACATGCAGGATTTTTAAATTTTATGATAAATAAATTTTTAATAGCGATAAGTTATACATAAATTTTGGAAAGTATAACAATTTATTTGTTATTAAAGTTAATTAACCAGTGGCAACAAACATTTCAATGTTAAATTGTTGATAATAATTTGAAGGAGCAACATAACCAACAAATTAAAGAGTTTTTTGTATGCGAAATAACATTTATTTATAATTGCCATGCATAAAATTAGGTTTTCTGCAATTTTCTGCGTATAATACGTTTTCTACGTATTATACGTAGAAAACCTCGAAGAAAGCACTTTTACCCATCCCTGCTCTTATCTTAGAATTTACGGAATTTGCGGACTTTTCTAAACAAATTACGGACTTTACGGACCTTTTTTTAAAAAAACGGACTTTTACGGACCATAAGTAAATTTACGGATTTTTACGGGATTTACGGAGCTAGTTCGAGCCCTGCAATTGTACAAATATTTAACCTCTCAAAACTCTATTTTTCAAAATATTTAACCTCTCGAATTTTCATTTGTCAGAATGTTTAAATTCTCGAATATATATTTCCCAGAAATTGTAGTCATCGGATTTATTATTTGTCCGAACATTTAACTAATCGAGATTGTACTTCCCAAATATAAAAATTCCATAATGTAATCTAGAGTTCCTAAAGCAGCTATCTGATTGGCTGGTAATTTTTTCGGACAAATTACCGACCAATCAGCGAGCTCTTTTAGAAATTCTAAATTCCGTGTGTCGGGCAAATATACATTCTGGAATTTTTGTATTCGGGTAGTTTAAGATTCTGAAAAACAAAGTTTCGGTTAGTTAAATATTCGGACAAATATTGAATCTGATAAATACAATTTCTTTTTTCTTTTTTTTTCTTCTTTTGTACATTCTGTCAATTGAATTTTGGTAAAAAAATCAGCTTAACAGAAATTTAAAATTAAAATAAAATTTTTAACGACTTTTTTGGTGTTTTAAGGTGACAGTGACTGGATGGGGAATAACGGAAAATAGGACAACAAGTGCCGCTTTACTTCAAGTGAAGCTGAGTGTAGTGCCAGTGGAAAAATGTGCAGAAAGTTACAAAAGTTTTGCACAAGTGGATTATAAGCAGATGTGTGCGGGTGGAAAAGATGGAATGGATTCTTGTCTTGGAGATAGTGGAGGTCCCTTACAAAGTGTCACTTTATATAACGATAACGATGCCAGATTCGTTCAATTTGGTATTGTTAGTTTTGGACTTAAAATTTGTGGCATTGAAGGCTTTCCAGGTGTGTACACACGTGTCGATTATTACATGGATTGGATTCTAAACACAATGAAGAGCTGATTTTTGTTAAATTACAATATTATATACGAATATATTTTTTTAATATCAGCATTAAATTACAAATCATCATAATAAATTCATGATTTTTGTTTTAAAAATGAAGCGTGAAAATTATTTGGACCATTATTGAAAATTGAGCTGAAAACTCGCCTGTAATATTTAATATCTTTTCTCGATACTTTGAGTTTTAACGAATTGTATTTTTTGAAAATTGTGTTTCGATAATATTGGATTCTTACCCTTTGAGTAAGTTTCATATATAAATAGATTCCGATACTTTTTTTGGTTGAATTAACTATTGAAAGTTAATTTGTTGTTGTTGACTAAACAAAGAAGTTGGTTAAAAATTAACAATGTTAGAAATATAAAAATGCAAATTTTACAAAAAATTTGTTTAAATACTTTACGCACAATTTTTTCCGATATAAATTTATTGTATACTTATTTTATATTTACGTGATTGCACTTTTCTCATATTTTAAAAATACGATACTTGTATTTCGAAGTATTTTTCAAAACAGTAAATTAGATTTTTTATAAAACGAATAAAAAACAGCTTATTTGGTAATATTCCGATGTTTAAAAAGTCAAAATTAAATTCCCTATTTTCTAGATTGCTTCATTTTATCTTTATACACGTATAAAATTTATTGAATCATTTCTTTATTTTTTCAATCATGTTTCATTATTTTCTTATCTCAGTTAATCATTTTTCAATTTTTACGTTTCTTTTTTGATCTATTTTGTTTCTTATTCTTATTATTAATCGTCGATTTTCAGTTCTATTTGGATGATTTGGATGAAATGTTATTTCTTTATTTTCTATAGATCATCGAAGAATTATGAAACGATAGTGTATTATTTTTATTTTCAGTTAATTATATAATTAAAGACTTTATCTCTAAGGTTTTTGATGAAGATTAATTATAATTAATTGTAATTAAAAAGAAGTAAAAAAACAATAAGCAAAGAATAATATATTGATAAATTACAATAATAAACAAATATCAAAGAAAATAATATAACAAATAGAGAAAACAACAAGAAACAAACAAATAATAATAAAACAATTGTAAAAAGTTGATAAAAAAGTCATAACGAAACAAAATAATTTTCGTAACAAAGAGAAAAAATAATTTCTGAAAAATAGGGAAAATAAAACGTTGATTATCGCGTCTACAATTTATCGCGATCAATATTAGTGGAGCATCGATCTTCACTGACCTGAGAATTAAAAGAAAATCGCTCACTAGTTGATCCTCTGTCTTCAATGAGTTCAGCAGTTTCGTTAATGGAAACTTTGAGAGGACGCCTGTCATTTTTCTTCTTGTTTGAAGCCTCAGATTTTCCGGTTGAAGCTTCCGACTTTTTTGACTCGGAAGACTTGGAGGATGGAGTTAAGGAAACTAGAGTACCTGAAGAACTCGTCAAAGATCCAGAATTTGATCTCGTAACACTGCCTCCACTCACGTAAGAATCAACACTACTCGGCCTGTGTCTTCTTTTTGATTTGATTTTCTTCGATTTAAAAGAATCCGTCAAGTTGTCCTTCGACTGTAATTGTAAAGACGACTGAAAATTCTGCAATTAATGATGCCATCAGCTTCAGTAGCTGAATTTTTTCAAAAATTACAAAAGAAAAACATTTTTTTTATCACTTACTTGCGAGTGTCGCTCAAAAAGAGCTGGAATTTGAGTCACTCTGGTCAGCATCATTTCCATTTGAAGACGATGACGTTCTGCTTGCTCTCGAGCTTCATCTCGACGAAGATGGTATCTGAAGTCTAAATCTCTCGCGTGCTCGTGCCTTAGTGAAAAAGAGGTCAATTATTGTTTATAGTTAAAATTATTTTTAATTTTTTAAAAATATATATATTAATTAAAATGAAACTGAAATACATATTGAAAATAAAAGTTTTAAATTGAAGAAGGAACAAGTAAAAATTTAAGAAAATAATTGAAGAAGGAAAAAATTCATTTCAAAATAACGAGAAAAATTAAAATTCAAGAAATTTTTAAAAACACAAAAATAATTTAAAATAAAAACAATATTGTGAAATTGGAGATTTTCGTTTGACAAAAATAATTAAAAATTATAAGCTACATGGTTAATTTTGTAGAAAATACACTCGAATCTGAATTTCCGTGAACTTAGAGTACCTTCAATAAAGATTCTAGTGTAATTGAAAAAGAAGAAACTTATTTAAAAATACTAAAAGTAATTTAAATTGCAAACAAAATAGTTTTAAATTAAAGAAAAAAATGAGAAGCGAAAAAATTTGTTTAAACATATTGTATAATAAACAGAGATTTGAAAAAAGTTCATAAAAAATTATTGAATTTAAAGGATTAACATTAAAGATTGAAGAAATTTCTTAAAAAAAAAAAAAAAAATTAAAAACTACCTATAATATAAGTTAATATATACGAAAATAGTTATTAAAATATGAAAAGTAGACGAAATTTGAAAAAATTAATTTAAAAATGAGAAAAATAATTGAAATTGTAGAAAATAATTTCAATTTAAAGAGACAACCAAAATTGCTGAAGAAATTGAAGACAAAATAAAAAATTCAAGATTGTAATTGAAATTTGAGGAAAAAAATTGAAATTTGAAGAAATTTAACTATGACTAAAATAACTGAAAATAGAAGAAAATAATTTAAAAAAGAAGTTAAAGATTAAGTACCTAATGACAAAAAAATGATACTGAAAACAAAAATTTCAAAATGGAAGAAAAAAATAAAGAATTAAAGAAATTCATTAGAAAACCACAAATATAATTAATATTAATAATTACCTGTGAAAATTAAAGATATTTTTGACAAATAAGGAATCATATTGATGAAATTGATAGAAAATAAAAAGAAAATTGTAATTGTTAGAAAATATAAAATAATACGAGTATAAGATTAAGAACAAAAATAACTAAAATTTGAAATAAGTAATGAACAATTAAGGAAATCTTTAGAAAAAAAGAAATTATAATTAAAGAAAAATATTTAAAAATATTAAGAGTGTAATTGAAATTTTAGAATAAGCTAGAATTTAAATTGTCAAAAAATACTTTAAATTCAATGAAAATGCATCTTTAAAAAATAAAAATTAAAAAAATGGAAAAATAATCTTAAATTGAATAAAATAATTGAATATTTAAGACAATAATATTAAAAATTGAAGGCAGATTTACTGAAAATTGAAGAAATTCGTTAAAAAATAGCAAAAATAATTTAAAATTGCAGGCTTTAAGTTAAAAGTAAAGAAAATAATTGAATGAAGAAAAAATACATGAAAAAGTGACAAAAGCAATTGAAATTTAAAACAACAGTATTAAACTGAAGAAAGAAAAAGTGGAAATTTAAGAAAATAATGTTGAAAAAGGAAAAAAAAATTTTTTAAATGTCGAGAAAAATTTAGATTCAAGAAATTCATTTAAAAACACAAAAGCAATTGAAATTAAAGATAATTCTTCAATGATAAAATTGAATGATGATTCTTTTTTATGATAAAATTGAAGAAATTCGTTTGACAAATAATATAAAAAATAATTGAAAATTATTTCAAAATGGGAAAAACAATTCGAATTGAAGACTATGATTTATTATTAACAAACATAATTGCAAAATTTATATTTTATGTAAAAATTTAAAAAATATTTTGAGAGTAGAAGAAAAACATCGAAAATTGAAGACAATTATTTTAAAAAATACAAGAGTAATTAAAAATAAAGGCAATTCTCTTAAATTAAAGAAAGTAAATAAAAAACACTGCAATTAATTTTTAAATTACGAAAAAATTTTAATTGACGACAAAAATTTATAAATTTGCGGAAAATAGTTAAAAATTGAAGACATTCAATAAAAATAACGAAAATAATTGAAATAAGAATAATAATCGAAAATTGAAAAGAAACATTTAAAGATTGGAAAAATAACTGAAATTGAAGAGAATAATTTAGAATTGAAAAAGTAAAATTTTAATTGAAGAAAATCGTTATTAAATGATCAAAATATTTAAAAATTATAAGCTACAAGTTAAATTTGTAGAAAATTATTTAAAAATATTAAAAGTAATTTAAATTGCAGACAAAATAGTTTTAAATTAAACATATTTTTAAAGGATTAAAATTTAAGACAAAAATGTAAATTTGAAAAAAGTTTATAAAAATTACAAGATAATTGAATTTGAAGGATTAAAATTAAAAAATGAAAAAATCCCATAAAAAATAACTGAAAATTAAAGACTAGATATAAGTTAAAATATAAGAAAACAATTGAAAAATGAGAAATAGACGAAATTCGGAAAAACTAATTTTCCAATAATTGTAATTGAAATTTAAAGAAACGATCAAGAAAACAATATTTAATTATGACTAAAATAACTGAACGTGTAAGAAAATAATTTAAAAAAAAAAGTTAATTAAGAATGTCAAAAAAATTATATTGAAAACAAAAATTTCCAAATGAAAGAAAAAAATAAAGAATTGAAGGAATTCATTAGAAAATTACAAATGTAATTAAAGATTATTGATTACAAGCTAAATTTAAGAAAATTACAAAAAATGAAATAAAATATTAAAATTGTTGTTTTTAATTTAAAATTGATGAAAAATAATTAAAATATAAATAATAATTTAAAATTGAAGAAAGATTATATAAATTGAAGTCATTAACTGAAAAGTGAGAAAAATAAATTAAGATGTTAGGCTATCTGTGAAAATTAAAGATATTTTTGAAAAATTAAGAATCATATTGATAAAAAAGTAAAAGAAACTTTTAATTGTTAGAAAATATAAAATAATACGAATATAAGATTAATTAAAGAATCAATAGATGACATTAAAATCAGGTATTGTCGGCAAGGTAGGATTATTTTATCATCGGAAATTGAAATAGAAAAATTCAAATTGAAAGTAAAATTAAATTTTATATTTTACCTAGCAGCTGATCTCAAAGCTTTCCATGCCGGTTTCTGACCAATCAGGGACTCCCTAAGTCTCAGGAATTCTTCCCTTCGTCTCTCTTCGAGTTTTTCCTGAATCTCTCGTTCCATCTTTTCCCTGTAATTAATCATTTTTCAAAAACTGTTTCTCTATATTTAATTGCATATTTATATATATTATAATAAATAATAAGTCATTCATTTTATAATAATTTTGGCAAATTAATTATCAATTTACAAAATTAAGAGTTGAATTTCCAAAAAAGATTTTTCAAACTTTATTGAATATACAACCCGTCATACACGAGAGTAGGAAAAAAATATATTAAACAGGGATTTCTGCACGAAAGTTGCAAGTTTTTAGGCGCCGTTTGTGTTAAAATTTAAAATTGTAAATCTTTTTTAAAAAATCTTTTAAATACCGAGAAGCTTGACATCTTAAAACGGCAGCCAGATTATTTCCTCTAATAGGCAAAGCTGCCAGAGCCGATCTTGATCTTAAGGATTGTAATGGAGTCTCGCTGTAAATTCTGCAAGATTCTCTTCCATCGCAATTTCTATCATTAGCTGATTCTTTCGCAGTGCTGCACTCAGAATGACGAGAAGTTGATCTGAGACGTTCTCTTCTCGCCATAGAAGGTGGCAAAGTTGATGATTTCATCATCTCAGAAGCCCTCATCTTCTTCTGAAGAGATCTGATTTTTTTTTCGATTAAAAACTCCTTTTTAATATTGAAAAATTAATTTTGTATTTAATCTATATTTTTTATATTTAAATTCTTATATTTTAATTTTTTACATTTATATTTTTAAATCTTTTTTGCATTTTATATTTTTATGCTATTTTATGCTTCTATATTATCTTATGTTTTAAAACATTTTAAAAATATAAAATTTTTTCACTTTACTGATTAAATAAAAAATTCCAATACCTATAATAATCATCTTCCAACATTCTGTCGTAAATATCAGTGCTGAATAAATTCTTTGGAACGGGTTTTGCTTTAAATCTCGAACTGCAACGGACTTTTTTCCCACAAAGTTCTGGACTCGATCTTGAAATTGCTTTCCAGGCTCTTTTCTCACATTCCAATTTGAAAGGTCTCACTTGGGACATTAAATTCAGCATACTTTCTTCTCTCACCAAACGACTTCTGCAATTTAAACTTTTTTTAAAGCGTTTTTAATAATGTACACATTTTAATTTGTACAAATTGTCGAAAAATATGCAACCCGCCTTACACGAGCGTACAGATTTTCTAGCACAAAAGTATGCAACCCGACTTGCACAGAAGCTCAGATTTAAACGCGTCGTTGCACCTTTTTCGACTGGTTTAAAAAATTATTTGAAAATCAATTTTAAACTGTTTAAATTAAAAATGTATTTCAATTAATCTAGTATATTTAATTAACGACAAAAATAATTTATTCGAATTAAAATGAATTTCGGTTAAAAATTTTTTTTTCCCTCAATTTGAATTTTTTTGTAAATTACCTTTCCTCTTTAGCCGCTACTAGTTTATCGTAAAGTGGTATTTTTGATGTCAGAGGAATGGGTCTAACTCGTCTTTTTTTCTTTTTTGGATCTCTGTAAATCGGCTCATTCTCCATTTCGGCTAAACTCATGTATTTTTCTGCCTCTTCTCTGAAAAAGGGTTAAATTTCAGTTATTTTATTTTACTACATTAAATTATTTCGAATTAAATTGTTTAAATTAAATTACGCTACAATTATTATTTTAATAGTTATTATTAATTATTATTATTAATTATTATTTTAATTTTAATTATAATTTTAATTATTATTTTATCGTCTCTTTAACTACATATAAAATTTAAAATTATTCAAATAAAAAAACATTCAATTTTGTTAAATAAATTAAAACTAAATTAAATAGTTTTAAAACAAATAACTAAACGAATTTCAGTCGAAAAATAAAGATTTAAATAAAAATGTATAAAAAATGTATTTTACCTTAATGTGAAAGTAAAAGGTTTCGGTACAGTTGGATGCCATCTTTCAGGACTATGAGGTGGTAAACTCTTAGTTTCTAAACTATTTTCATTATCACTTTCCACACTATCAGGACTTTTAGATTCACTCTCAGTACTCCAGGATTTATCCGCCGAATGGATTTTCGAATTATGCATTGTTTTCGCAGCTTTAGTTTTATCCTTGCACCTGAAATTAATTTTATAATTTAAAATTAATAATTTTACTTTCTAATTTAATTTCGTAAAATAATTTTTTTCTCAAAATTGCGCCTGAAGCATCGCAACTTTCAAACACAAAACCCCTGTCAAGTATCTTTTTTCCAACAATATTATTGACGGGTTGCATTCACAAGAATTTTAAAAATAATTCATTTAAAATTAAAATGAATTAATTACAGAAATAAATAAATTTTTTTCTCAATTAGGGTTGCTACGCTTTCGGAAAACCTGAAAAAGTCAGGGAAAGAGGAAAAAACAACTGGAAATTTTTTTTATCAAAATAACATTAATATTTGGTAGATTTTACTGTTGCGCAGATAAGTTAAAAAATAATTAAAAATTTTCTAGTATTTTCAATTCAATTCTTTTAATATTCAATTATTTTCATAAATTTTCAATTTTTTTGTTGAATTTCGATTTATTTTCAGCATTGTGCAGTTATTTTCTTTGATTTTCAATTCAGTTATATTTTTTACTCTAATTTAACTTTCATTAATTTCCTACAATTATTTCTGTGATTTTATTTATATGTCAATTTTCAATTATTTATTGGAAATTTGATATTTATTCTTTAATTTTTAATATATTTTGTTTCATTATTGATTATTCTTGCCACTTATTGAATTCTTTTAAATTGAAAATTATTTTCGTCCTTTTTCAGCAACATTCTGCAATAACAAAAATTTCACGATTTTTTCAATTCTTATGTACAATTATTTTTTGCAAATCTCAAATTCATTCTTTAATTTTCAATTATTTTCTTCATTATTCAATAATTCTAGACTTTTTCAATTATTGTTTTCAATTATCAATCATTTTCTTTGAAATTCAATTCGATTCTTCAATTCTTCAATTATTTTCATCAAATATCAAATCAGTTCTTTTATTTTCAATTTTTTCTTCAATTTTCAATTAATTTTTCTACAATTTTTTCGTTAATTTTCAATTATTTATCAAAAACATTACATTTATTCTATAATTAATAAAATTATTCTGTTCAATATTGTCGATTAATCTTTCCAGTTTCCAAATTTTTTTTTATTATCACTTATTATCGGCATTTTAAAATTTTTTTGTTCAATATACAATAATTTTCGGGGTTTTCCAATTATTTTTTTCAATCTCAATTCAATTTTTTTTTCTTGAATTGTCAATTAACTTCATTGAATTTCAATTCCATTCTTCAGATTGTCAATAATTTTCTTCAATGTTTAATAATTCTCGACTTTTTTCAATTATCAATGATTTTCTTCAATTTTTAATTTAATTGTACCATTCTTCACTTATTTTCTTCAATTCTCAATTATTTTCTAAGCATTTTAATTCAATTCTTCAATTTTCAATTTTTTTCTTTTAAACATGAAATAATAATCCTCAGCGTTTTTAATTATTGTTTTCAATTATCAATAATTTTTTAAAAATTTCAAATCAATTGTTTAACTCTTCGAACGCCTGTTTCAAATATTATTTTCAATTATAAATTCCATTCTTCAATTTTTAATTGTTTTCTCAATTTTCTCAATATTAAATAATTCTCGTCTTCAACAAATTACTTTTTAAAGTTTCAATTATTTTTTTCAAATTTCAATTCTATTTTTTAATTTAAATTGTTTCAATTATCAGTAATGTTTTTTTACAAATAAATTGTTCAACTGTTTATTCAATTCTCAATTATTTTCTTTAAACTTCAATTTATTGAATAGATTCCATTCTTCAATTTTCATTTATTTTCTTCAATATTCAATAATTCTCGGCTTTTTTCAATTATTGTTTCCCACAAACAATTTTTTCAAATTTTCATTAAATTTATTCAATATTCAATAATTCTCGGCTCTTTTCAATTATTTTCTACAATATTCAATATTTCTCGTCTTTTTGCATTTATTCTTTTTAAACTATAAATTATTTTCTTCAATTTTCAATTCAATTGGCCAATTTTTCAATTATTTTCTTCAATTATCAATTATTTATTTTCTAAGAATTTCAACTCAGTTCCTCCATTTTTAATTATTTGCTTTTCAACATTTAATAATCCTCGGCAGTTTTGAATTATTGTTTTCAATTATCAATAATTTTTTAAAAATTTTAAATCATTTGTTTAACTCTTCGAACAGTTTCTTTAATTTTCAATTATTTTCTTCGATTTTCAATTCCATTCTTCAATTTTCAATTTTTTTTTTAATATTCAATATTCCTTGCTTTTTTTAAATATTATTTTTAATTATAAATTCCATTCTTCAATTTTCAATTGTTTTCTCAATTTCTTCAATATTACTTAATTCTCGCTTTTAAAAAAATTTTTTTTTTATGTTACATTTATTTTCTTCAAATTTCAATTCCATTTTTCAGTTTCTAATTATTTTCTTCAATATTCAATAATTATCTTTTTTTAATTATTGTTTTCAATTATCAATAATGTTTTTTTTTTAAATAAATTGTTTAACGGTTTCTTCAATTCTCAATTATTTTCTTTAAACTTAAGTTTATTAAATAAATTCCATTCTTCAATTTTCTTTAATTTCAAAATTCTTTAATTTTTTTGAATATTCAACAATTCTCGGATTTTTATCAATTATTCTCGGCTCTTTTCAATTATTTTGGTTACTTTTCAATTTCATTTTGCAATTTTTAATTATTTTCTTCAATTTTTAATTTACTTCTTTAATTTTATTTTTTATTTTTAAACTAGTCGATGAATTTTTAATTATTCCCTACAATTATTCCTATAGTTTTCTTTTCTTTCAATTTTCAATTATTTTCTTTCAATTGTCAAGTATGCTTGTTATTTTACCGATACTTTTTTTAAGGTTCGATTATTTTCGTTATTTTGTAATTTTTTTAACTACCAATTATTTTCGAAAAACGTCAATTTAGTTCTTTAATTTTCAATTCATTTCTTCAATTTTAAATTATTTTATTTTCATTTTATTTTTTATTTTTAATCTAGTCGATGAATTTTCAATTATTCCCTACAATTACTCCTATAGTTTTTTTTTTCATTCAATTTTCAATTATTTTCTTTCAATTTAATATTTATTGTTTAATTTTTGCAATTATTTTGTTTATTGTCGATTAATCTTGCTATTTCTTAAATTTTGTTTTTAATTGTCAATTATTGTCGTCATTTTTTAGAAAGTTTAAAAATTAATAATTTTTTTAAAATATTTAATATAATAATAAATGCGTATGCTTTGATAAATTTTTTATCTTTTATTAACTAATTTTCATATAAACCATACTATGGCGAGGTATGGAAAAATATAATTTGAGTCAATTAATTTTTTTTATTAATTTAAAAAAATAAATAAAATACCTATAGGTGAGAAGATCCTGATCATCGGCCAATCTATCAAATGTCCCAGAAGCATAAAGAATAGGACTGTTTGTTCTCGATTCTTCGAAATTGCACTTTCTCCCTTTTAATTTTAAATCATTATTGCTGTCATTGCACCATTCTTTTGTTTTATTATTTCTTTGATTTTTCGAATTAACAGGTGTTTCTCTATTTATTATATTTTCCGTCTCGTCTTGATCCAAACAATTTCGTAGATTTTTTAACAATATTCTCTGCTTTCTCTTTAGGTAATCTAATTTTTGTTTAAATTGCTCATTTGACAAATGATGAACGTCATTATAATCTGGTATACTCTCAATAAAATCCATAAAATTTTCTAAAGTGTCCCGAGGACTCGTTGCTTCAGAATTGCTTGTATTGAAATTTATTTTTCTTGTTTTATTAGACGATGTGTCGTATCTATAATTAATTTTCAATTAAAAAATTTATTTCTAACTAATAACAATAAATTACAATAATTATAATAAAAAAAATTGTGTCTCTTTTTAATAAAATTATATATAAATATTATTGATAATTAATAAATAATAATGATAATAATTATCATTATAATCGTAATAATAGTAATAATAATAATAACCCCGGAAATAAAAACCTATTCACTTTTTCTGAATCGGTAATCTGCTTTCCTAAAAGGAAATTTCCGATTAACTCCGATTCAAATCATTTTAATTATTCCAAGTGTTTTTTACTTTTTAGAAATATGTTCAACAAAAATTTTATATATTTGTTCAATTTTATAAAGTATTATCAAATCTAACAGCCCTGCACATAATTTATTTAAGTAGCAAAATTAATTAAAAGGGTTAAAAATTCCAAATTTTGTGTAAAATATGACAATCTAACCTCAAAATTTCCAAACCGATTCATAGTTGTCAAAACCGATTTAATAAATTTTGTATTAATAGGAAATCACTTATTAAAAATAACTCCGATTCAAAACTATTCATAATGTCAATCATTAATCTGCTTTTTTAAAAACTCCGATTCACTAGAGGTTTTATTCAATAAGTTTTTTTTTCCGGGGAATAATAATAATAATAATAATAATAAATAAAAATCAAGTTTACTTTTACCTTAGTAAGATAATTAAAAAATATGTTGAAAATCAAAAAATCTATCAAAAATATGTATTAAATTAATATAAACAATTCACCTTTTTTGTTTATTTGAGATCCGAGGACGTTCGTAGAGTGGGGTTGGTTGCCTACTGTAAGGATCAACTGGTACTTTTACACACGAATGAACAAAAGAACTTCCTCTGTGTGTCATTTTTTTTTAATTAAAATTTTTTTCCTACCTTGAAAATTTTTTCTAGAGTATCAAGCTAAGTTGTTGGAGGAAATTGCGTGAAATCGATGTTCAGAATTCTACTATAAGCGTCTCCATGGTGACCCTTTATTATGATAATCAAACCCTGTCACTGTCACATTCTCAAACAAAAAAAAAATGTATCCCTCGTGATTAATCTAGAATAAAAATACAAATTAAAAAGTGAAAATTGAAAAAAGGTATTTTTATTTTAATTATAGCATTGTTTTTGAGTTTTTTAAATTATTGAGTGTTTTGAAAAATCGTTAAACAGTGTTTAGAATTGAAATAATTACAATAATAATTATGTTTTCATAAAATATTTTATATTATTTTATTAATGAAATATTTTATCATAGATGCTACCACAAAATGAAGGAGTGTAAAAATAAAACCTGTCATCAGGCGTTTCTGCCCCTGAAGAAGAGCAAATTTCTTTCAAAATCTTCTCAAATCTGATAATTCAAGGTTATAATTTACGTAATATAAGGTGTCATTATGAAAGAACGAATCTAACAGAATCTCGGATATTTCTTTTCGATGTGGGCAAAAAGTGTACAGTTTGAAATCAATTAATTATATGGAAAAATAGTGATAAACTTTGAAACCAGACGGTTTTTAAATTTACTGCGTGACACGTCGTCTGCTACATAAGCAAAATATACAAACGAAAAATGGCGGCTTTTAGTGAAGTAGTATCGACTTCTCGATGTGTTTTTGCGTTTCTATCGCGAAATTATAAGTACACGGCTCCATCGGCTTGCACAAACATCAGGAATAAACATTCATCAGTAAATGACAATTGTGAAAATTACGATATCATCATAACTGGAGGTGGTCTTGTCGGAACAACACTGGCCTGTGCTTTAGGTTAGTTTATTTTACGTCTTTTCTCACTTATAGTTTATTTATAGCGCATTAACAATTATATTGCAAACTTTTACTATTTTATCTTTCACACAAATAGTTTGTAAATCTAACAAAATGATTGTCAATAGTCAACACTTGTCAATTAATTTAAAGCTAACCTCAAAACTTTTTGCATCTTGCACGCACGTTTTTTAAATGACATATTGTTTTTTATTTAAATTGTTTCGTTTTTATTTCCTTGGTCGTAAGATTATTGAAAAATAGATTGAATGATAAGCTATAAAATAGACGTTTGACATTAATTTAGAGGTTAAACTAAGGTTAAACACGTGAAAATTTAAATTATTACGTGTCAGTTTGTAAGACCAAGATATAAATAATAATTTATCGTCATTTTTATGTCATTTTTTGAATTAAAATTTTCTGTTTGGATTTTTTTCCAGCTAATAATAAAAGGCTTAAATCGAAAAGCATATTATTATTGGAAGGAGGCAGTAAATTAGAATACAAACCAAGTGAATATTATTCAAATAGAGTGGTGGCTTTAAATCAACAATCTAGGACATTGTTGTCAAGTATTGGAGCATGGAAACACGTCGAAGAAGTTCGATACACACCCGTGAGAAAAATGCAGGTATTTATTATAAATCTTCAATTAAAATCTATTTTGGGTTTTAAAAGTTGCAGATTTTTTAATATAATTCAATAAGAGAAAATATTACTGTTTATTTTATTAAAATTTAAAAACTAATCTGAATTATTAATTTATCAGGGCTGCCAATGACACAGTTTTCTAACTTTTACTTACTTTTTTTAAAATCGCTCACTATTACTCACTTTTGAAAAAAACTCACTTTTATATTGGGTGCCTGATTAATAATTTACCCTATAAATCAATTAGTTTGTTTTTATTTAAATTAAATCGTCAATTTTTTAATTAGTCTACATATATTTAATTTCTATACCTCTTTTCAATTATATCATTATTTTTGTCATTTTTAAAGTCATTTTAAATTTTTTAATTTGTCAATTTTGAAGTATTTTCGCGACTTTTAATTTAACTTTTTCCAATATCAATTACTTTCTTCTGCCTTTAAATTTTTGTTATGAATATTTATAGTTATTACACAAGTTTTCATTACTTTTGTCATTTTTCAATTATTTTCTTAAGATTTCAATTATCTTCTATCTTTAAATTATTGCCATGATTTAAGATTTCAATTATCTTCTATCTTTAAGTTATTGCCATGAATATTTAAATTTTCTACACAAGTTTCAATTTACTTTTGTTATTTTTCAATTATTTTCTTCAATTTTCAATTATATTTGTCATTATTCAAACATTTTTTCATTTTCTGAATATTTTCTTAATATTTCTATTATTTTTGCCATTTTAGAATTCTTTTCTACAACTCTCAATTATTTTATTCTATTTTTTTATTTTTATGAATTTTTAAAATTTTTTCACCAGTTACTAATTATTTTCTTCAAATTTCAATCCTTTTCTTCATTCTTTTTAATATTGTCATTAATTTATTAATTTTTTACACCTTTTTCAATTATTTTCTACAAATTTCAATTATTTTCTTTAAACTTTAATTACTCTCTTTAAATTTAAATTTTTTTGACATTCTTAAATTATTCTCTTCAAACTTCAGATAATTTCTTCAACTATCAATTATTTTCCTCAAACTTCTTATATTTTTTTCAATTTTTCAACTGTGGTCTATAAAATTTTAAGATTTACACCAGCTTTCAATTATTTATGTCATTATTCAATTAGTTTTTTAATATTTCAATTGTTTCGTCAATTTTTCAAATATTTTTATATCAATTATCAATTATTTTTGGCATTTCTCAATTTTTTGTTTCAAATTACCATTATTTTTGTCATCATTAAAATATTTTTAATATTTTAGAATTATTTTCTTTAAATGTCATTTTTTCAATATTTTTATTATTGTCATGAATTTATTAACTTTTACACCACTTCTCATGTATTTTCTTTAATTTTTAGCTAATTTCTTTAACTTTCAATTATTTTCCTTAAACTACTAACATTTTATTTAATTTTTCAATTATTTATGTCATTATTTAATTAATTTCTCAACATTTCAAAAGTTTCGTCAATTTTTCAAGTATTGTCTTTAAATTTTAAATTCTTTACACCAGTTATCAATTATTTTTGTAATTTCTCAATTGTTTTTGTCTTTATTAAAATATTTGTAATATTTTAGAATTATTTTCTTTAAAAGTCATTTTCTTCAAACTTTTTATTTTTTATGAATTTATTAACTTTTTCACCAGTTTTCAATTATTTATGTCATGTCAATTAGTTTCTTCACATTTCAATTATATCATTAAGTTTTCAATTATTTTATACAATTTTTCAATTATTGTCTATAAATTATTAACTTTTACTCCATTTTTGAATAATATTTCTCATTTTTCGTTAATTTTTTTCCAAAATTAAATTATTTTTGTCATTTTTAATTATTTTCTTAGAGTTTCAATTATTTTCTTAAAACTTACTTTTCTTTAATTTTTCAAATATTGTCTATAAATTATTAACTTTTACACCACTTCTCAAGTATTTATATGTCATTATTTAATTACTTTTTTTAACATTTCAATTATTTCGTCAATTTTTGAAGTATTTTCTTTACATTTTTAATTTTTTACACCAGTTAATAATTATTTTTTTCAAATTACAATTATTTTTGTCATTCTTCAAATATTTTGACATTTTCGAATTATTTTTAAATGTCATTTTCTTCATTCTTGTTATTATTGTCGTAAATTTATTCATTTTTCACACTTTTTCCAATTAATTCTTTAAACTTAAATGACTTTCTTCAAACTATAATTACTTTCTTCTTATTAAAATTTTTTTTTTTTGAAATGTTTGAATTATTCTCTTCTAATTTAAATTATTTTCTTAAAACTTCAATTAATTTCTTTAACTTTCAATTATTTTCCTCAAACTTAAATATTTTTTCCAATTTTTCAATTATTGTCTATAAATTTTTAACACTTACGCCAGATTTCAATTATTGCCATTCTAGAATTATTTTATACAAATTACAATCATTTTATTCAAGTTTTTTTTATTTTCATGAATTTTTAAATTTCTTACACCAGTTTTCAATTATTTTCTTCAAATTTCAATTATTTTCTTCATTCTTTCTATTATTGTCATAAATTTATTATTAAATTTTTAAACCTTTTTTAATTATTTTCCATAATTTTCAATTATTTTCTTTAAACTTGAATAACTTTCTTCTTATTTATATTTTTTCTCAAATATTTGAATTATTCTCTTCATATTAAAATTCGTTACTTGAAACTTCAATTAATTTCTTTAACTTTTAATTATTTTCCTCAAACTTCTAATATTTTTTTCAATTTTTCAATTATTGTCTGCAAATTTTTAACTTTTCAATTATTTCGTCAATTTTTGAATTATTTTCTAAAAATTTTTAATTTTTTACACCAGTTATTAATTAATTTTTGTCACATGTCGAATATCTGTTTCAAATTACAATTATTTTTGTCATTCTTTAAATATTTTGACATTTTTCAATTATTCTCTTCAAATTTAAATTATTTTTTATAAATTTTTAACTCTTACACCAAATTTCATTTCTTGCCATTCTAGAATTATTTTATACAAATTTCAATCATTTTATTCAAGTTTTTTTTATTTTCATGAATTTTTAAAGTTTTTACACCAGTCTTCAATTATCTTCTTCAAATTTCATTCCTTATCTTCATTCGTCTTATTATTGTCATAAATTTATTAATTTTTTACACCTTTTTTATCTATTTTCCTCAAACTTTAATTACTTTCTTTATATTTAATTTTTTTTAAAATGTTTGAATTATTCTCTTCAAATTAAAATTATTTTCTTCAAACTTCAATTAATTTTTTTTCCTTTAACTTATTTTCCTCAAAATTCTAATTTTTTTTTGAATTTTTCAATTGTAGTCTATAAAATTTTAATTTTTACACCAGTTTTCAATTATGTATGTCATTATTTAATTAGTCTCTTAACATTTCAATTGTTTCGTCAATTTTTCAAGTATTGTCATCAAATTTTTAATTTTTGACACCAGTTAACAATTATTTTTGTTATTTCTCAATTATTTTTTTGACATTACAATTATTTTTGTCATTATTCAAATATTTTTTTAACATTTCTTCACTTTTTCAATTATATCGTTAATTTTTCAATTATTTTATACAACTTTTCACCACTTTTAATTATTTATGCCAATATTCAATTAGTTTTTTCAAATTTCAACTATACAGTTAATTTCTCAATTATTTTATACAATTTTTCAAGTATGTATTAAATTTTTTATTTTTTACTCCATTTTTGAATTATACCTATTTCTTATTTCTCATTTTTCATTAGTTCTTTTTTCAAATTCCAGTCATTTTTGTCATTTTTCAACTGTTTTTTTTACATAATATATACATTTTTTTTGCCAGTTTTAATTTATTTTCTTGAAACTTCTACTATTTTTTTTAATTTATGTCATTATTCAATTAGTTTCTTTACATTTTAATTATTTCGTCAATATCTCTATATTCTACTCAAAATTAAAATTTTTTAAACCAGTCTGAATTTTTTTTTCAAATTTTAATTATTTTTGTCATTCTTTAATTATTTTTGAAGCTTTTCAATTATTTTCTTCAAAGTTCAATTACTTGGTTTCAATTTTTCATTTTTTCATTTTTAATTAATTTTTCAATTAATTTTGTCATTTTACAATTTTGTTTTCAAATTTTAAATATTTTTGTCATTTTTCAATTATTTTCTTCATATTTCAATTATTTTTGCCATTTTCGAATTATTTTCTTTTAATTTGAATGGCTTTCCTGAATTTACTGACTTTTTTACTATTTTTAATCTGCAAGTCCGCTGTCAGCTCTGATTTATGAAAACTTTCGTTTATTATTTGATTTTATAAAGTTATTGTTAACTTAGTTTTTTCAATATTTTTTTTCAATTATCAATTATGTTTTAAAACTTGAATTCAATTAATCAATTATTATTCAACCATTTTTCATGAAATCACATTTTCTTCAATTTAAAATTATTTTCTACAATTTTTAATTAATTTCTTCAAATTACAATTACATTCTTCATTTTTTATTGTTTTCTTAAAATTTTATAATTCCTGGGTTGTTCAATTTCTTTTCTCTTCAACTATCACTTATTTTCTTCTACTTTCAATCCCATTGTTCAATTCTTGAATTATTTTCTTTAATTCTCAATTATAATTTTTGACATTTAATTCCATTCTTTAATTTTCATCAATTTTTTTTTAATATTCAATAACTCTAGGCTTTTTACAATGGTTTTTTTTTTAAATTCTCAATTATTTTCTTCAATTTCCAATTTTTTTCTTAAATTTCATTTATTTTCTTCAATTTCCAATTATTTTTTCATATTTCTTTCAGTTTCTTAATTTCTTTCAATTTTCAATTTCTTCTCAATTTTCTTCAATATTTAACAATTCTCAGCTTTTTTAAATTATATTATTCTTTTAATTTTTATTTAAATTGAGAATTTTTAAATTATTTTCATCAATTCGCAATTATTTTCGTCGATTTCTAAAATTTTCTGCTGTTTCCAAGTATTGTATTTAATTTTTAAGTATTTTCTTGAATTTTTAATTATTTTCTTTAATTTTTAACTATTTTGTTCAATTTTCAATTGTTAGTTTCAATATTCAGTAATCTCGACTTTTTAAAATTTTTTTTCCAATTATCAGTTATTTATATCATGTTTCAAAACCTCCTTCAATTTTCAATAATTTTCTTCTTTTTTCAATTTAATTGTTCAATTGTTCAATTATTTTTTTCAATTCTCAAATAATTTCTTTAAATAACAATTCTATTCTTCAATTTTTAATGTTTTCTTCAATATTAAATAATTCCTGTCATTTTGAATTTTTTTTTTAATTATAAATTATTTTCTTCTTTTTTTAATCCAATTGTTAAGTAATTTTCTTTAATTCTCAATTATTGTATTTGAATTTTAATTTTATTTCTCAATTTTCAATTGTTTTTTTTTTCATATTCAATAATTCTGTGTTTTTCTGATTTCAATTTGATAATTTAATTTTCAATTTATTTCTTCAATTTTGAATTATTAACTTAAGTTTTTAATTTTTTTTTGGGATTTTCTGTCTAGTTGACCAATTTTCAATTATATTCTTTGAATTTAATAACCATTGTTCAATTTTTTCAATTATTGTTCAATGTAGATTAATATTTACTTTTTTTTTTAATTTTGTTTCTAATTGTCAAATATCTTTGTTATTGTTCAATTATTTCTTTCCATTATTAATTGTTTCTTCTAATTCTTAATTATTATTTTTTTTTAAGTTTAATATTTAATTCTTCAATTCTAAATTATTTTCTTCAATTATCAACTGTTATCTTCAATTTTTGCAGCCATTTGTACGTCTATTTATACTTAAAATAAATTTTAAGTTAACAAGAGAAAAAACCGGGAAAAATAGAAACAAAAACAGGGAATTTTGTGGGACGAAATTAGTAGATACCCTGAACTTTACTAAAACAATTATTCACATAAATATTCCGTAATTGTAGTAATTATTATTATTTTAATAAAATAGGTTTGGGATGCCTGTTCTGATGCAATGATAACATTCAACGAGGATTATATGAACAATGAAATAGCATACATTGTCGAAAATGATTTGCTTTTGGATGCAGTGAACCAGAGATTGGAAGACAAGGATTCTTTGCGCGTCGTTTATAACTCAAAAGTCGAGAATATTTCCTTGCCAGAAACACCAGGTGGCGACTCCATCGTCATTTTACAAAATGGAGGAAATTTCGGCACAAAATTGCTGGCAAGTCAACAAAAACCGTTTATTTTGAAAAATTAATACTTTATTAATGTTGTGTTTATATTTCTTTTTTGTCAAATTAATTACATATTCTTTCAGCTTTTCTTTTCTTTCATCAAAGGTTTTAAACCTTTATTTTACCAACATTTTTTTAAATAAATATTTACATAAATAGGCACAGATTTCTTTCAAACACATATAATAAATTAATACACAAAATAAGCACCGATAGATTTTTCTAAATCTAATATAATATTAAATACGAAACTTTTCAACTCGGCATTGATAAATCGATTTCCCTCGCGATATATTCAACTTTATTGGTAAGTGAATCCAATCTCGTGCTGATAGTCTGCGCACATCTTTTCAATTCATTAGCAATCTCGCTCAATTGCCGATTACTATCATTCACCGAATTACTGCTATAAAGTCTATTTAATTTCGCGTCACTCATTTGAATATCATTTCCGCTTCTCGCCAGCGAGTTTCCAGGCCTCTTGACTTTATTTTTCCTCTCGCTAACGAGCCGATAGACACTCTTGATCAAATCTCTTGGGAGACGATTCTCCCTGGGATCATTGGGACGAATATGAATCGCACAATGATGCGGAAGGTGAAGCAATAACGCTCCCGTTCTGCAGGCCTTGACAATCTTCATCGGCGCAAAGTCCAGAAGCTTGGAGAATAATAGATTTTCCAAGTGCGCCACCAGCTGAGCCCTTCTAATTAATCTGTCTAAACCAGCGCATCTCCTGAGCTCCTGAATGTCCGAAACAGCCAGTCCCATCATCAGATTAGTGAGAATAATCGTGACCAGAATCACAAACGCCAAAAGCATCAGGTGCGCCGTTCCAGGATACAAGATTCGCGCATCCTCACTGAAGAAAACATCCTCGAATTCCAGCTCCCCGGACATCATGATAATTGTTTTCAAAAGTCCCACCAAGGGATTTTTAAACGACTTGTAATTGTCGTGAAGAACACTGAAACTCAGCGAGAAGCCGATTATCAAACTCAAATAGGCGCCGAGGAATTTAAAAAAGTTGATGGCCACCTGGGTGAACATCTGGACGTAAATTCCAAACATTGGGAATCTACCGACAACCATCATCAGCTCGACCCAGACCAGAAGAACCCCAAGAGCTGCAACATGATGCTGCCAGACTTTGGGAACCTGACACAAGACAATTGCCGAGGTGATAATCACGCTCCACTGCAGGACATTTTCCCATCCTTTCGCGTAAATGCACACGCCGTGAGCCAGCTGGAAGATTTCTTTGCAGGCGAGGATAATCGTGAAGAGGATCACTGGCCAGAAAAAAATGTCGCTCATGTGAGGAAGTTTCCAGAAGAAGGTGAAGGCAATGTAGCTGGTGAACATGGCGACGAATATCGAGTGGAAGACGAGACTGAAGAGGAAAAACTTGCGGATCCGGAGCCACTTTAGGTAGAGGAAACTTTCGCACAGGGGGTGTTTTAGAACGTGACGTTGGCCGACTTCGACGAGGCAGAGCATTAGATCGGTTTCTCCACGTCCTCCAGGAACCAGAGGCCTAAAGTCCAGTCTCAATTCGCAGTCGACGTCACCCAGTTCGTGATCATGGAGAGAAATCGCTTGATCTAATCTTGCGATGAAGCGGGGAAGAATGTCCGGAGTTCTTCGAATTATAAAACTGAGAGCTGATATTCCTCCCTTCGTTCTGGCAGTCACGTCAGCGCCCTTTGTCACCAGGAGCATCACCGTCGAGGAGCTTTCGCTCAGGGCTGCAATGTGCAACGGAGTGTAGCCGAATTTGTCGGCTTTGTTGATTTTGGCTCCTGCCTGAAATTCAGAACAATTGGTAAGTAAAAAAGCGGCATTAAGGAAGTTTAGATTAGATATAACCTCAAACTAGAAAATGGTTTCTTACACTGAGGCGCATGAATATTCTCTGAAACCCATTTAGCCTAAATCCCATTTACCCTAAAACCATTTAACCTAAAATGCATTAGCCTAAACTGCATTCAACCTAAATCCCATTTAATCTAAATTCTAATTAACCTAAATCCCAGTTAACCTAAAATGTATTTAACCTAAATCGCATTTAACCTAAATCGCATTTAACCTAAATCGCATTTAACCTAAATCGCATTTAACCTAAAATGCATTCAGCCTAAATTTCATTAAACCTAAATCTCATTTAACCTAAAAAGCATTTAGCCTAAACAGCATTCAACCTAAATCCCATTTAACTTAAATTCTATTTAACCTAAATCCCATTTAACCTAAAATGTATTTAACCTAAATCACATTTAACCTGAAATGCACTTAATCTAAAATGCATTCAGCCTAAATTTCATTTATTCTAAATCTCAATAAATCTAAAATGCATTTAGCCTAAAACCCAATTAACCTAAATTCCATTTATCCTGAAATGTATTAAACATAAATCTCATTTAACCTAAAATGCATTTAATCTAAAATGCATTCAGCTTAAATTTCATTTAACCTAAATTGCATTTAGCCTAAGTGTCATTTAACCTAAATCCCATTCAACCTAACAAGCATTCAGTCTAAATTTCATTTAAAATAAAATGTATTCAATCTAAATGTCATTTAACCTAAATCATATTTTACCTAATTACCATTTAACCTAAATTTCATTTAACCTAAAATGCATTGAGCCTAAATTCTATTTAACCTAAATTTCATTTAATTTAAATCTCATTTGACCTGAAATTCATTCAGCCTAAATTCCATTTAACCTAAATCCCATTTGACCTAAATTACATTTAACCTAAATTCCATTCTGCCTAAAATGCAGTGAGCCTAAATTTTATTTAACCTAAGTTTCATTTATCCTAAAAGCAATTTAACCTAAATTTCATATAACCTAAATCTTATTCAACCTAAATATCATTTAACCTAAATCCCATTTAACCTAAATGCATTCAGCCTAAATCTCATTTAACCTAAATATCGTTTAACCTAAATCCCATTTTACCT
The DNA here is from genome assembly GCA_037103525.1 of Ganaspis brasiliensis. Taxonomy (NCBI): domain Eukaryota; kingdom Metazoa; phylum Arthropoda; class Insecta; order Hymenoptera; family Figitidae; genus Ganaspis; species Ganaspis brasiliensis. The sequence continues at coordinate 1,684,320 of JAZKLR010000082.1, forward strand.
CAAATGCATTTAGCCTAAATTCCATTTAACCTAAAATGCATTCAGCCTATAATTCATTTAACCTAACAAGCATTCAGCCTAAATTTCATTTAAAATAAAATGTATTTAATCTAAATGTCAATTAACCTAAATCATATTTTACCTAAATACCATTTAACCTAAATTTCATTAAACCTAAAATGCATTCAGCCTGAATTCTATTTAACCTAAATTTCATTTAATTTAAATCACATTTAACCTAAAATTCTTTCAGCCTAAATTCCATTTAACCTAAATCCCATTTAACCTAAATAACATTTAACCTAAATTCCATTTTGCCTAAAATGCAGTGAGCCAAAATTTTATTTAACCTAAATTCCATTTATCCTAAAAGCAATTTAACCTAAATTTCATATAACCTAAATCTTATTCAACCTAAATATCATTAAACCTAAATCCCATTTAACCTAAATCCCATTTAACCTAAAATGCATTCAGCCTAAATCTCATTTAACCAAAATATCGTTTAACCTTAATCCCATTTTACCTAAAATGCATTTAGCCTTAATTCCATTTAACCTAAAATGCATTCAGCCTATAATTCATTTAACCTAAATCCCATTTAACCTAACAAGCATTCAGCCTAAATTCCACTTTACCTAAATTGCATTTAGCCTAAAACCACTTAAATGGAATTTAGATTAAATGAAATTTAGGCTGAATGCAATTTGGGTTAAATGGGATTTTGGTTAAATTGAATTTAGGTTAAATGGAATTTAGGCTGAATGCAGTTTTGGTAAAATGAGATTTATGTTATATGATACATAAGTTAAATAGGATTTAGGTTAAATGGAATTTAGGTAAAATGGGATTAAAGTTAAATGATATTTAGGATAAATGAATTTTATGCTGAATGCATTTTAGGTGCAATGGGATTCAGGTTTAATGGAATTTAGGCTAAATGCATTTTAGGCAGAATTGACTTTAGGTGAAATGGAATTTAGGTTAAATGGGATTTAGGTTAAATGGGATTTAGGTTAAATGAAATTTAGGCTAAATGCATTTTAGGCTAAATGCATTTTAGGTTAAATGGGATTTAGTTTAAATTAAATTTAGGTTAACTGGAATTTAGCGAATTTAGGTAAAATAGGATTTAGGTTTAATAACATTTAGGTTAAATACATTTTATTTTAAATGAAATTTAGGCTGAATGCATTTTAGATTAAATGATATTTAGTTTAAATGGGTTTTAGGGTTAATGGAATTTGGATTAAATGAGATTTAGGTTAAATGAAATTTAGGCTGAATGCATTTTAGATTAAATGCATTTTAGGTTAAATGAGATTTATGTTAAGTACATTTTAGGTTAAATGGGATTTAGGTTAAATGGAATTCAGGTTAAGCGGATTTTAGACTGAATGCATGTTAGGATAAATGGGATTTAGATTAAATGAAATTTAGGTTAAGTGGGTTTTATGCTAAATGCGTTTTAGATTTATTGAGATTTAGATTAAATGAAATTTATGCTGAATGCATTTTAGAATAAATGCATTTCAGTTTAAATGAGATTTAGATTAAATGGGATTTAGGTTAAATAGAATTTAGATTAAATGGGATTTAGGATGAATGCAGTTTAGGCTAAATGCATTTTAGGAATCTGGTATTTTTATTGGAAACCGACATTTTGACCAAAACTCAATTGACCTTACTGGTAATTTCCGGTAATTATAAACCTTTACAAAAACGGTAAAAATGCAAACTTAAAATATTTACTGGTTTTGCTGAAGTAAAAACAAGTTTCCTTATTATTGTTTTTATGGGTATTAATATTATGTTACAATTTGGTTATATTTTGAACACGTAAAAATAAAAATAATAACGAAGAGTGATTTTTATTAAAGCTAGCAGACGACAGCCTTGTTTGTTTTTAGAAACATAACCTTACTTCTGCATTGTTTTGCATGTTTTTGTGTGGAGTTTTACTATATTTAGGAACCAGAAAATTGTACAATTATGAACAGTTGTGAAGCCCAGGGACATTTTTAAACAATATTATGACAGGGAGAAATTAATTTCAGGGCAAATGTTGCAAACAAAATATCTGGTAAACTTGTTACGAGAGACCGCGATTAGTTTTTACACCTTGTGTTATCAATAATCATAAATATATTAATTATAATATTTAAAAATAAATAAAACAGGTTTTGTTTACATACGACAAAATTTATAAAATTTTGAATTGAAAAAATTGCAAAAATAATTGAAAATTTTGCATTGAAGATAAATAATGAAAACGATTAAAAATAGGTGAAAGTAATATAAACTAGGTTAAAATTATTTTCATACATGAACATTTCACTTCCTTGTAAGCAAAATAATTTGCTCCCTCATAGAGGATGTAATAGATTATACCTAGTAATAAAAAAAAAAAAATCAAATTTGAATTTCTTTAAAAATAAAAAATAGCCTTTAGCTCTATCAATTTTTAACCACAGGACTTATTATAAAATAAATATTAGAGAAGTTATAAAATTGAAAAGAATTATTGAAATTGAGATAAATAATACAAAATTTAGGAAATTAATTTAGAAATAATGAAAATGATTAAAAATTGAAGAAAATAACAAAAACATAATTTCAAATTTGAGAAAATAATTGAAAAAATTACATATAGGTAATATATTTTAAATAAAGAAAAGTTTAAGAAAATTTCAGAAAAATACTTGTAACTTTTAGAAGTTCATTGGAAAAAAAGAATATAATTAAAAATTAGAGAAAATAAATTAAAAAAGTTGTAAACATAATTTAAAATTAAAGAGAACAATTTGTAATTTAAAAGAAATAATGGCCAAAAATGCAGACTATACATAAAATACAAGAAAATCATATGTAATTGAAAAATGAATAACATAATGGAAATTTGAGATAATTAAAAAACTTTTTGGAAATTAAGAAAAAGAACGTAAGTTATTGAAAATTAAAAAAAAATTATATAAATAATTTAAAATTGAATTAAATAATTGAAATATCAAATAAATAGTTTAATATTTTTGAAATTATAAAAAACATTGAAAATAATTAAAAATTAAAGAAAAATATTTTAAAATCTTAAAAAACAGTTTTATAAAATAAGAATAATTAAAAATTGAGGAAAATAATTAAAGAATGATTTTAAATTTTTAAACTTGAAGAAAATAATTGAAATGTGATAAAAAAAAAATGAATTTTTAAAATAATTGAAAAAATCGCAGAAAATTAAAGAAAATGATTGAAATTTTTGAAAATTATGCCAAAAAAATAAAAATAATTAGAAATTGGAAGAAAATAATGGACAAAGTACGGGGTTTATTTTTTAATTGAAAAATCGTTTAAAAAATTGAAGAAAATAATCTAAATTCGAGATAATAATTGAAAATTTAGGAAATTAATTTAAAAATAATTAAAATTATTAAAATAGGGAGAAAATATTTTTAACTTTAAATTTATTTAAAGTGTTAAAAAAAAGTTTAAGTTTTATTTAAAATTTATTTTAAATTTATTGGTTAAAAATTTTTTTTTTTAAATAAGAATATTTCAAAAATAAGAAAAATGAATTAATTATGTGAAAAATATATTAAAGGAAAAAAGAGTAATATATTATTCGAATAAATAAGAAATTATAAAAAAAAAGTTGAGAATTTCGAAAAAAGTAAAAATATTTCTAAAGAATTGAAAACTTATGACATAAAACTAGGAAATTTATTTAAAGTAAAAAGAAACACAAGAAAAAATCAAATAATTTGAAAATTTTCAAAAAAGTAAATTCATGTGCAAAATATTTAGTTTTTTTTAAATAAGAATTGAATTAATAATTGAAATTAAAATTAAATTTTTTGAAAAATGAATAGGAAAACTGGAATAAACCTGAAAATATTTTTTTTAGAAAATTGTACAAGAAAAGAAAAAGAGTTATTAAAAGATCTGAAAAAAATTAGAATATGTAAATTAAGTACAAAAATATAAGTAGATAAAAAGCTAAAAAAAATAAATAAATAAAAGAGTTAAAAAAAAACTATTTAAAAATAAGGAAGTTAAAAAATATTCTGATAAATTAAGTTTCGGAATTTAAATATTCGAATAAATGAATTTCAGTCTATTGTAAATTCTTCCAATTGAGTTTTCGTCAAAATGTCGGTTTCAAATTTTTATTTAGTGCATAGAAAACCACTTTCTGGATTGAGGTTATGTCACGGAGGTAAACCTCCTTAAGTATATAATTGGTAAGTAATTTTTTCTCTTATCTAAATTTCAGCAAAGTGTTCAGTGACCTTAAAAACCACAATCTTAAAAATCTCAAAATCTCCTTGATTTTTAAAACAAAATATGAAATTGATAAGAATTTTATTTTATTCAAACTTCAATCGATTCGAATTTGTATTGATTAAATAAATAGATTTAATAATGAAGAAAATAATTAAAAACTTTAAGGATACAATTGAAAATTGCAGGAAAAAAGTTTTAACAATAAAATATTATTATTGTAATTTGAGAAATAAGTTAAAAATTGAAAAATACAAATGAACGAAAATCGAGACGAAAATTTTGTAAATATTTAACTTTATACTTATTTGAAGGAGGAGAACACAATTGAAAATTATTAAAGAACATCACTGAAAAAATAATTTAAAAAATAACTGAATATGAAAAATAATAATTGAGCAAATTTAATTTTAAGGAGGAATTGGACACCTGCTCGAGAAGAGGTTATGTTTGAAGTCATTGTTTTGCTTTATAAAATAGAAAAAGTAGCTTTTAATCTAATTTTATTTAGACAAAATGTGACAAATTTAATTTAATACAAAACAAACCATTAAAGCTCATAATTGGTTAAAAATAAAAGATTTTTGACATTCATAAACAAATTTATAGTTTCTCTTATTTCTCTAAAACGATTCTGAATGTCAAAAATCTTTATTTTTTGTCCCGTTATGAGTTTTAACGGTTCATTTTATTTCAAATTAAATTTTCCATCTTGCGTCTAAAACAAATTACAGTAAAATTTAGTTTTTCTTTTCAAAGAAACAAAAAAATGACGTCAAACATAACCTTTTCTCGAGTATGTGTTCAATCCCTCCTTAAAATTGCAATTCGCATTAATAATAAATTAATAATTGAAGAAATTTTTTGAAAAAAAGGAATTAATTTAAAAATGACGAAACCAAATAAAAAGTACTAAAAATAATTAAGTATTTGAACAATTAATTGAAAAAGTTGAATAATTAATTTTTTTCTTCAATTGTCAGTTTTTTCATACTTTTTCAATTATTTTCATTATTTTTCAATTAATTTCCATAATTTTAAATTAATTTCCTCAAATTTTAATTACTTTCTTTAATTTTCTCAATTATATTTTCAATTTTAAATATTCTCTTAAATCTTTTTTCACTTATCGATTATTGTGTTTTGTTTTCAACTTTTTTCTTCGTTTTTAAATTATTTCTTCAGTCTGTCAATGTCAATCAAATTTTTTCAAAATATATTTTTTTTTCGTAATTTTTCAATAATTTTCATCAATTCTAAATTATTTTCCCTCAAATTACAATTATTACAGTCTTTAATTATTATTCAAATAATTTCTTCAATACTCAGTTAGCTTTATTATTTTTTAGCTTCTTCATCTTATATTTTTTTCACTTAATTTCTTCTATTTTCAATTATTTTCCTGCAAATTTCAATTATATTTTTCAATATTTTTCAATGTTCTTCGATTTTCAATTTTTATTTTCAAATATTCTTTTTAATTTTGTAAGTTATTTTCTTCAATTTTCAATAATGTTCTTTAATATTTTAAAATTATTTTTCTCGCTTTCCAATTATTGTCTTTTATTTTCCTTTATATTCGTCAACTTTAAATTATTTCCTTTAAATCAAAATTATATTTATTTTTTTTTTCAATTAACTTCTCCTGTGCATAAATATTTTATCACTCTTTAATTATTTCCTTTTTTTGAATTTTTTATTGTTTTATGCAAATTTTAATTATACTTTTCTCGAATTTTGTTTAATTTATTAAATTTGAATTTTCTTTCGTTAAATGTCGATTGTATTTTTGAATTTTTTCATTGTATTTCTTCAATTGTTCTAATTGCTTTCGGCTTTAAAAATCGCTACTTTATCTAATTTTAGTTACTTTCTCAGGGTGCCTACTAACCGGAAAACCGGGAAATAATCGGGAATTTAAATATACCGGGAAAAACCGGGAATTAACCGGGAATTTTCCGTCAAACCGGGAATTTTTTTTCTGGGTTAATAAATTATTTTTAATTTTCAATTATATTCTTTAATTTCCAATTATTTTCTACAATCCTCAATTATTTTCTTCCATTTGGAATTATTTTCATTAATTTAAAATTATTTCTTCATTTCTCAATTATTTTCTTCGAGTTTCTACTATTTTCTTCAATTGCCAATTATTTTCTCCAATTTTCAATTATTTACATCAATTTCTAATTAAATTATTTCATTCTGAAATATTTTCTACGATTTTCAATTATTTTAATCAATTTTTAATTATTTTCTCCAACTCTAAATTATTTTTTTCAATTGCCAATTATTTGATTCAATTTTCAATTATATTCTTCAATTTTTAATTATTTTCATCAATTTTTAATTATTTTCTTCAGATTTCAACTATTTCCTTCAATTTTTAATTATTTAATTTAATATTCAATAATTCTCAATTTTTTTCAACTATTTTTTTCAATTATCATTTATTTATTTCACATCCCATAACTCCTCTATTTTTCAATTATTTTTTTCTATAATCAATAATTCTCGGCCTTTTTCAATATTTTTTTTCAATTATCAACAATGTTTTTGAAACTTGAATTCAATTCATCAATTATTATTCAACAATTTTCATAAAATCACATTTTTTTCATTTTCAAATTGTATTCTACAATTTTTAATTAATTTCTTCGAATTACAATTACATTCTTCATTTTTTATTGTTTTTTTCAAATTCTATAATTCCTGGGTTGTTCAATTTCTTTTTTCTTCAATTATCACTTATTTTCTTCTACTTTCAATCCCATTGTTCAGTTCTTGAATTATTTTCTTTAATTCTCAATTATAATTTTCGACATTCAATTCAATTCTTTAATTTTAATTTTTTTTTTTTAATATTCAATAACTCTAGGCGTTTTACAATGATTTTTCTTAAATTCTCAATTATTTTCTTCAAATTCCAATTTTTTTCTTAAATTTCAATTATTTTCTTCAATTTTCAACAGGGACTGACACGAAAACCGAAACAAAATATATTTTATTTTTGTTTCGTTTCGGTTTTGAAAAACTGAAACAAAATATCAATATAATTTTGTTTTGTGTTGAACCTGAAACGAAAAGGCTCTGAATTACGTTTTCGTCTCATGCCCGAAACAAAAAGGCTTCGAATTTGGTTTTCGTTTCATGCCCGAAACGAAAATCCGCTCCGAATTCCGTTTTCGTTTCTCATAAAAAAGGCTCTAAATTTCACAAAAACAATTTTAAACACAATTCTTTTCTTGCAGGAGACGAAAACGAAATTCAGAATCTTTTCGTTTCGGGCATGAGACTGAAACGAAATTCGGAGTTGATTTTCGTTTCGGGCATGAGACGAAAACGTAATTCAGAGCATTTTTGTTTCAGGCGCAATACAAAACAGTATTGTTTGTACATTTTTGTTTCGTCACAACAATTCAAAACAGAAACAGAATTCGGTTTTCGTGTCAGTCCCTGATTTTCAATTATTTTTTCATATTTCTTTCAGTTTCTCAATTTCTTTCAATTTTCAATTTTTTCTCAATTTTCTTCAATATTTAACAATTTTCAGCTTTTTTAAATTATGTTTTTCTTTCAATTTTTATTTAAATTGAGAATTTTTAAATTATTTTCATCAATTCGCAATTATTTCCGTCGATTTCTAAAATTTTCTGCTGTTTCCAAGTATTGTATTTAATTTTTAAGTATTTTCTTGAATTTTTAATTATTTTCTTCAATTTTCAATTATTTTCTTGAATTTTTAAGTATTTTGTTAAATTTTCAATTGTTTGTTTCAATATTCAGTAATCTCGACTTCTTTCATTTATTTTTTTTTCAAAAATCAGCTATTTATTTCATGTTTCAAAACCTCCTTCAATTTTTAATAATTTTCTTCTATTTTTAATTTAATTGTTCAATTGTTCAATTATTTTTTTCAATTCTCAATTAATTTCTTTAAATAACAATTCTATTCTTCAATTTTTAATGTTTTCTTCAATATTAAATAATTTCTGTCATTTTCCATTTTTTTTTAATTATAAATTATTTTCTTCTTTTTTCAGTCCAATTGTTCAGTAATTTTCTTTAATTCTCAATTATTGTATTCGAATTTCAATTTTATTTCTCAATTTTCAATTGTTTTTTTTTTAATATTCAATAATTCTGTGTTTTTCTGATTTCAATTTGATTATTTAATTTCCAATTTATTTCTTTAATTTTGAATTATTAACTTAAATTTTAAATTATTTTTTTGGATTTTCTATCTAGTTGACCAATTTTCAATTATATTCTTTAAATTTAATTACCATTGTTCAATTTTTTCAATTATTGTTCAATTGTAGATTAATATTTACTTTTTTTTTAATTTTGTTTCTAATTGTCAAATATCTTTGTCATTGTTCAATTATTTCTTTCCATTATTAATAAATAATAATAAATTCTAGTTACCTACAAGTTTTTCAATTTTCTACTTACTCTCTTCAATTTTTAATTATTTTCTTCAAATTTCCATTTCATTTTCAATTTTTTGTTCACTTTCTTCAATTTTCATATTTATATCTAACATTTTTTCCAACTTTTATCATTAAATTTAATTATTTTCTTCTGTCTGATTTTCAAAAATCACTAGACACACTGCTAAAACCAAACTGTTAAATTAATAAAATGATGATAATTACTGACAATAAATTGATGATCTGTGACATTGTTGTTTTGTTTTATAGATACCTGGATGAGCATTTTGACAAGTTCGCTTCCTCGGACTGATTTTGCGACAGCAGCATGCAGCGGAGTTCTGCCGTCTACGTCTTCTTCGTTCACGTTTGCACCTTTAGAGATGAGGATTTCCATCGTTTCGGCAGATTGAGCTAGAGAAGCCAAATGCAATGGAGTCTGACCTTTTGAGTTTTTAGCGTCGTGGGCAGCCTGATAGTCCAGAAGAAGTTTCGTGCATTCTGGACTTCCTTCTTCTGCGGACAAATGCAAAGGTGTCGATCTTGCGATTCCCATTTGCACTCGAACATCAGCTCCGAAATATAAAAGAAGACTTACGCAAGCGGCTGATCCTAAACTTGCTGCCACGTGCAATGGAGTTTCAGTGTACACCTTAAAAAGACGCATAGTGAAAAATTGAAAAATTTAATGAAAATTAAATTAAATAAAAAATTTTAAATTGTTGAATTAAAATGTACCTGAGGATTGTTCGGCGAAGCTCCAGCTCTGAGAAGAGTTTCGACACAATTAGAATTGTTGCTGAGAACAGCATAATGAAGAGGACTTCTTCCAGAAATTCCAGCGTTCACGTCCACTCCTACTTGTAAAAGAAGCTTCACAGTTTCAACATCTCCCGAAGCTGCTGCACAATGAAGAGGAGTACACGTTCTGTGAAAATCCCATTCACCCGGATCTGATCCGTGTTTTAACAACTCCTGGACTATTGTTTCTGAGCCAATACACGACGCTAGATGTAGTGACGTTCTGGAAAAAAAAATCTCATCAGTATATTTCCGCAGTAGTCTTCTGATAAAAAATAGTTAAATAGTAGTTAAATTATTAAGTTTGCAAAGTTCGCGAAAATGAAGAAATTGTTGATTGAAAAATTCCTAAATTTTTAAGTAGAAAATGAAAAAAGTGCCAATAAAATTTAAAAGTCCAACTAGTGATGCTACGTTTTCAAAATATCTAAAAAGTGACGAAAATAATTGACAATTGAAAACAAAATTCGTAAAATGACTAAATTAATACACAACCGAACAAAATAATTGAAAAAATCTAAGAATAATTATAAAATTTTAAGAGAATAACTGAAAATTGAAAAACTTGTAGGAAATAATTACAAAATTTCGGAAAACAATTGAAAATTGAAGGAAATTATTAATCATTTAAAGGGCTTGACCCGTTTACTTGTAAATAATTAAATAAATAAATAATTGTAAGAAATAATTGAAAAATGACGAGAATAATTGAAAAATTAAAGAAAATATTGAAGAAAGTAATAAAAAAATTAATAACTAAATTGAAAATGTATAAATTAAATTCAAAGTTGAAAAAATAATTGATAATTAAAAAAAGGTGAGAATTATTGAATATTGAATAAAATAATTTAAAATTGAAGACTGCAATTTTAAATTAAAAATAATAATTGAGAAGTGAAGAAAATAATTAAAAATTGAAGAATTAAATTAAAAATTAAGGAATTGAATTAAAATTTTGAGGAAATAATTGACAATTGAAAAAAAATTGGAAAACGGTTGAGAACAATTGACAACAACACAATATATTTATTTAAGAAAAATAATTGTAAATAGAAAAATTTGTAGAAAATAATTAAAAATTGCGGAAAAAATTAATAGTTGAAAGAAATAGTCGGAAAATTTCGAAAATAAATTAAAAATTGAAGAAAATATGTGAAAAATGACGAAAATAATAGACAATTAAAAGCAAAATTCGAAAAATTACTAGATTAATAGACAACAAAACAAAAAAATTGTAAAAATTAAAGAATAATTATAAAATTTTAAGAAAATAATTGTGAATTGTGGAAAATAATTAATAATTGAAAGAAATAATTAAAAATGACGAGTATAATAATTAGAGAAAATATTAAAAATTGAAGAAATAAATTGAAGATTGAAGAATTAAATTGAAATTGTAAGAATATAATTGATAATTAAAAGAAAAAGTAATAAATGACTAAAATAATTAAACATAAAGAAAAATACTTGATATAATTTTTAAATATTTTCTTGTATTTTATACTTAGAATACTTTTAAGCTAGTAGAAATTGCGAAAAAAAAACCTAGAATTATCCTTAGAAATGTGGAAAGATTTATTTGTGTTTGTCTAGAATGATTGTTATTATTTTTAAATGTTTAATGCACTTAATTATTTACAATATTAAATGGTATATGAATTCAAACTTCACTTAAGAAATAACCTAATTTTGCGAATGTCAGTAGTTATTTACAGAAATATTTATTAAAATAAGCTTTTATTTACTCAATTTGAGATGATTACGTTAAACTTTCAAATTTTCTTGGCATTTTTTTAATTTTCTAGTTAAAAATAAAGGAATTTTTTAATTCAAAATAAAAAATTTCTTTATTTTCGCGAACTTTGGAACTTAATAATTTTGTTAAAAAACATTACAAAAATATGGTACTTTCGGAACATTTAAAAAAAAACATAAGTTGGTCCTGCAAATATTTCTGGAAATAATAAAGTTTAAAAATTATCTTATATTTTTAGGTTAAAACTATACTTTTGTCAAACGTTATAAAAAAGTATAAACGAATAAGGTTTAACCTAAAAATACAAGACAATTTTCAACTTTATTATTTTGAAAAATATCTGCAGGATGTTTCAATTTATACATAAAATTAATTTTTAACTTAAATGTTTCGAAAGTGTCATATTTTTGTATTTTTATTTAAAAAACCTACCAAATTAAATTTCTTTAAATGAATGTTGTATTCTAGATCTTAAAATGCTTCTTTTTTTTTACATGTCCATATTAAACTTAATTAATTCCTATTTAAATTAATTAATCAATTATTTTCTATAATATTGAATTATTTTAGTCATTTTGTAATTTTTCTTTCAATTATCAACTATTTTCTAAAAATTTCAATTTAATTCTTTAATCTTCAATTTATTTCTTTAGTTTTGAATTATTTTCCTAAATTCCCAATTATTTCCTTAATTTTCAATTGCATTCTTCGTTTTTCAATTATTTTATTCAATATTCATTAATTCTCGCATTTTCTCAATGATCAATTATTTTTTTTAAAATTTTTATACAGTTCTTCAATTTTTATTAATTTTCTACAATTTTTTTCATAATCTTCATCAATTATCAATTGTAAAATTATTATTCTTGTACAATTTTCTGATTATTCATTAATTTAAATTTTTTTGTTTAAATGTTTTTTTTCTCGACGTTTTTCGAATTTTTTTTTCAATAGTTAATTATTTTTCTTATTATTTAATTGTTTTCGTCATATTGTAATTTTTCTTTTAATTATCAATTATTTTCTTGAAATTTCCATTTAACTTCTTCAATTTTTAATTATTTTCTTCAATTCTTAAATATTTTCGTTAATTTTCTATTATTTTTATCGATTTTTAATTAATTCCTCGATATTTAATAATTCTCGGATTTTTTCATTTATTCTTTTTTTACTCATAAATATTGTTTTAAAATTTTAATCCAATTATTTAATTCTGAAACTATTCTCTTTAATTGTTAGTTATTTTCTTCGAATTTAAATTACATGTTTCAATTTTCAATTATTTTCATTTATATTAAAATATTAACGCTTTTTTCTATTATTTTATTCAATTGTTATTATTAAGTTTCTTTAATTTCAAGTACAATTATTGTTCAATTATATTCTTTAATTTTTATTTCCATTCTTCAGTTTTCAATTGTTTTCTTCTATATTCATTAATGTTCGGCCTTTTTCAATTTTTAAATAGAATTTTTATTTCCATTTTTTAATTTTCAATTCTTTTCTTCTATATTCATGAATTCTCGGCCTTTTTCAATTACTTTTTTCCATTTTTAAGTAGAATTAGAAGTCTTACAATTAATTACAATTACAATTATTTTTTTCAGTTGGCTCTTAATCTAGTCATTTTTCGAATTTTTTTTTCAATTGTCAATTATTTTCGTTATGTTTCACATATTTGTTTCAATTTTTCAATTTTTCTCTTCATTTTTCAACTATTGCTTTCAATTATTATTAATAATTTTCCGCAATTTTCAATTATTTCGTACAATTTTTTAAATTTTCAATTATTATCTCTAATTTGATAATTATTCTTTAATTTTTTTAAATTATTTTGTTCTGTTGTCGATTATCCTCGACAGTTTTCGAATTTTTCTTTCAATTGTCAATTATTTTCCTCATTTCTCAATTATTTTCTTCAATATTTAATTATTTTAGTCATTTTGTAATTTTTCTTTCAATTATCAACAATTTTCTTAAAATTTCAAATTAATTCTAAAATTTTCAATTTATTTTTTTAATTTTTAATTATTTTCTTCAATTTTCATTTATTTTCTACAGTTTCTTCCATAATTTTCATCAGTTTTCAATTGACAATTTATTACTCTCCTTCAATTTTATGATTATTCATTAATTTAAAACTTTTTTTTTTAAATGCCAATTATTCTCACCATTTTGACTCTTCATAGAGGATAGAAAAAATTTAATATTTTTTTGGGAGCTATTACTTAAAACTTATTGATGTTTGTAGTAATCTCTATGAGGAAGCAATGTTTTTCAAAAAATGAATACCAAAAATTACTCACACTAAATAAATACTTGAGGTACAACTTGCAGCGGTTTAATTAATTTTTAATTAATTATTTTTTAATAGTTAATTATTTTCGTCAATATTTAATTATTTTCGTCATATTGTGATTCTTCTTTTAATTACCAATTATTTTCTTGAAATTTCCATTTACCTAATTCTTTGATTTCCATTTATTTTCTTCAAATTTTAATTATTTTTTTTAATTCTCATATAATTCCTTTAATTTTCAATTATTTTTATCGATTTTCAATTAATTCCTCAATATTCAATAATTCTCTGATTTTTTCAATTATTTTTTTCACTCATAGAAATTATCCTAAAATTTCAATTTAATTATTCAATTCTAGAACTGTTCTCTTCAATTCTTAGTTATTTTCTTCATATTGGAATTCCACTTTTCAATTTTCAATTATTTTTTTTTATTTATTTAATACATAAACGGGCATAATAAGGCCCTTTTGTACTATAAGTACTAATAATAAAAAAAAGTGTACAATGAAATATATATATGGCACAATCCAACAAATAGATAAAAACAATCAATAAATAATCTATGCCGAGGTAGCAACTTTTGACGCATGACGTTCAGATTTTCTTTAATATTACAAAATTATCGCCTTTTTTCTATTATTTTATTCGATTATTATTAAGCTTCTTTAATTTTAAATACAATTATTCAATTATTTTCTTTAATTTTTAATTCCATTCTTTAATTTTTATTTCCATTCTTCAGTTTTTAATTGTTTTCTTCTATATTAATTAATTCTCGGCTTTTTTCAATTACTTTTTTTCAATTTTTAAGTAGAATTAGAAGTCTTACAATTAATTACAATTACAATTATTTTTTTCAGTTGTCTATAAATCTAGTCTAGTTCAATTTATTTCCTCTTTTTTTTTTATTATTTTCTTCAATTTCAATTATTTTCTTTAAATATAACAATCCAATTGCAAATTGGTCAATTTGCAATTATTTCCAACAGTTATTCCTATAATTTTTTACCTTTTTTTTTAAATCTATTATTTATTGTTTAATTTTTTAAACTATTTTTTTCAATCGTGTAATTATGCAACCTATTATTAGACTATTATTTTTCGAATTTTGTTTTCAATCGTCAATTATTTTCGTCATTTTTCAAATATATTCTTCAATTTCGCAATTTTCATTATTTGAATTTGCAAAAAATTATTGTTTTTTAATGACCAACAACTATGCAAAGTTTGTCGCGCGTTAATGTTACTAGTTTTAATTATTTTCTACAAATCTCAAAAATTTTCGTTAATTTTCAATTATTTTTATCGATTTTCAATTAATTCCTCGATGTTTAATAATTCTCGGATTTTTTCAATTATTTTTTTTTACTCATAAATATTGTTTTAAAATCTCAATTCAATTATTTAATTCTGAAACTATTCTCTTGAATTGTCAGTTATTTTCTTTGAATTTAAATCCCACTTTTCAATTTTCAATTATTTTCATTTATATTAAAATATTATCGCTTTTTTTATTATTTTATTCAATTATTATTCTTTTTCATTAATTTCAAATACAATTATTGTTCAATTATATTCTTTAATTTTTATTTTTAATTACATTCTTTAATTTTTATTTCCATTTTTCAGTTTTCAATTGTTTTCTTCTATATTCATTAATTCTCGGCTTTTTTCAATTACTTTTTTTCAATTTTTAAATAGAATTTTTATTTCCATTTTTCAATTTTCAATTCTTTTCTTCTATATTCATTAATTCTCTCTTTTTTTTCAATTACTTTTTACCAATTTTTAAGTAGAATTAGAAGTCTTACAATTAATTACAATTACAATTATTTTTTTCTGTTGTCTATTAATCTAGTCATTTTTCGAATTTTGTTTTCAATTGACAATTGTTTTCGTCATTTTTCAAATATTTGCTTCTATTTTTCAATTATTCTCTTCATTTTTCAACTATTTTTTTCAATTATTATTAATTATTTTCCGCAATTTTCAATTATTTCCTACAATTTTTTAAATTTTCATTTTTTATCTTAAAATTTTGTAATTATTGTTTGATTTTTAAAATTATTTTGTTCGGTTGTGTATTAATGGCTAAACTATTTTTTGAATTTTGTTTTCAATTGTCAATTATTTTCGTCATTTTGTAATTTTCCTGTAAATTCTAATTTAATTCTTAAATTTTCATTTTATTTCCTCTTTTTTTTATTATTTTCTTTAAATTTAATTATTTTTTCGATTTTTAATCCAGTTATTCAATTTGAAATTATTCCCAACAGTTATTCCTATAATTTTTTAACAATTGTATAATTATTGATCCATTTTTAGAATTTTGTTCTGAACTGTCACTTACTTTCGTCATTTTTCAGATATATTCTTCAATTTCGTAATTTTCATTATTTGAATTTGCAAACATTTATAGTTTTAAATGATCAACAACAATGTTGCTAGTAAAATTATAATACGTAATTTGTTTTAATTGTTTAAGACAAATTATTGTCCATTAACTAATTATTGTCAATTAACTTATATTTCAATTTATTGAAACTTTCGAGCTTCAATTAATCCAAATTTTAATAAACAATAATTCTTAGAAATATCGAGTTTCTAATTTTCACTTTTTTAAAACTGTAAAATTTATTTCCTATAATTTCTCATATTTTTAGAAAAATTATTCAGTATTTTATATTTTTCATAAATAATACATTTTTTAGTTGAAAGATTTTTTCATCTTACTTTTGATCCTTTTTCTTGTCTTTAATAATTTTCCCTATTTTTTCTTTTTACTAAAAATTATTTATTATTGTTTCATACATTTTTGTTGTTATAAAATTCCATGTATTTTTTTATTCGTTAATTTCTTATTTATTTTCATTTTTATAAAAAAAACTAATTTGGTAAACCTTGTCATTTTTTATATATTTTCTTGCTTTTATTTTTCTCATTTTTTAAATTATTTTTTAAATCCTTACGTAATTTTAATTCTTTATTTATTTATTTTTTTCGATAGAACTATTATTTCGTAAAATAAAACATGACTTTTTCAATTTTTCTCATTTTTATTTGAAGAGGAGGGATAAAGTACAATCTTTTCTTCAATTTTCCGATTTTGTTTAGATTCGCTCAAGTTTTTTTAAATCTGTTCAATTTTTTTTTCTAATTTGTTCATTTTTTCTCAAGCTTACTTACTCTTTCATAAAATTTTTAGATTTTTGTTATTTTTCTAATTTTTCCAAGATTTTCTATTTTTAATTTTATTTTATGTAAATTTAATTTTATTAATTTAATTCGCTAGACAATAAGGTCTATTTTTTAAAGGTTTTTCGTTATTTAAATTTCTATATTTTCAAATTTATTTGTTTTTCTTTTAAATTTTATTCAAGCTCCTCCGTTATTTTAAGTTTCTGGAAATGCGAACCTTCCGTCCTTGTCACGAAACGAAACTTCGGCTCCTTTTTCTAAAAGTAGTTTCACCAAATCCAGATTTCCTAACCAGGAAGACACCAAAAGACACGTATTTGGCCATTTCGACAACAGTTCTTCCGGAGTTGCTGAGAATGATGATTCGTTTTCAGCTGCTAATGAGGCCTTCCTTATTCCTCTAAGAAAAAAAAACAAGCTTAGTTATAAATTAAATTTTACATTTAATATTTGTTTTAAATCAAATTTGAAGTTTAATTCTAGTTTTTTATTCAGTTTTGTGCCAGTTTAAAATTAAATTCGATTTTAATTTAAAATTTTATGTTAATTTCAAGTTCAATTCTAATATTAATTTTTTTTTATTTTAGGTTTGGTGGCTCACCCATTAGCAAATCTTGGAATAAGCAATGTTTGATTGATGACTTTAGTTTCAGAGAAGTCTAATTTCTTCACTTCTTCGATGACTTTTTCTAACTGCTCTCCCTTGAGTGGCGGTATTAGAGAAAGAGCCGTTTCACCTGCTGGAAGATCCGATAGGGCTCGAATTACATCTTCTTCAAGCCAAAGCTGCTGCTGATGCATTTGTCTGTGATTTGGATACGCACCAGATCTTGAACTGTCTTCTGAGGAAATACTTGACTCGAAACCCAATTCTTCCAACCAAATTTCTTCATCTTCATCCTTATTTTAAAAAATAATTAAAATCTAATTAATCAGTTCAGTTATAGATTTGGTCTATTATCAATTTAAACTATAAATTAATTTTACAAGTTTCCAATTTTCTGTGTTTATAAAATTCACAAATTTAATTTAAATCGGAAGAAAAAAGTGATTAGACAAACCATTTTATTTCAACCAAAGTGGGCGCGGACCAATTTTTACAAAAATTGATTTTTTAGAAATGTTTCGGTGATATTTTTGAAGTATAAAATACAAGAAATTATTTTTAAACTAGCCACAATAACGCGCGACAAACTTTGCATAGTTGTTGGTCATTAAAAAACAATAATTTTTTGCAAATTCAGATAATGAAAATTACGGAATTGAAGAATATATTTGAAAAATGACGAAAATAATTGACGATTGAAAACAAAATTCGAAAAATAATAGGCTAATAATAGGTTGCATAATTACACGATTGAAAAGAATAGTTTAAAAAATTAAACAATAAATATTAGATTTAAACAAAATAGTTAAAAAATTATAGGAATAACTGTTGGAAATAATTGCAAATTGAACAATTTGCAATTGGATTGTTATATTTAAAGAAAATAATTGAAATTGAAGAAAATAAAAAAAAAATAAAAAAAGAGGAAAAAAATTGAAAATTTAAGAATTAAATTAAAATTAAAAAGAAAATTACAAAATGACGAAAATAATTGACAATCGAAAACAAAATTCAAAAAAGAACTTAGTCATTATTAGATAACCGAACAAAATAATTAAAAAAATCAAACAATAATTATAAAATTTTAAGATAATAATTGAAAATTTAAAAAATTGTAGGAAATAATTGAAAATTGCGGAAATTTATTAATTATAATTCAAAGAAATAGTTGAAAAATGAAGAGAAAAATTGGAAAATTGAAACAAATATGTGAAACATGACGAAAATAATTGTCGATTGAAAACAAAATTCGAAAAATGACTAGATTTATAGACAACAGAAAAAAATAATTGTAATTAATTGTAAGACTTCTAATTCTACTTAAAAAATGGAAAAAAGTAATTGAAAAAAAGTCGAGAATTAATGAATATAGAAGAAAAGAATTGAAAATTGAAAAATCGAAATAAAAATTCTATTTAAAAATTGAAAAAAGCCGAGAATTAATGAATATAGAAGAAAACAATTGAAAACTGAAAAATGGAAATAAAAATTAAAGAATGGAATTAAAAATAAAAATTAAAGAATATAATTGAACAATAATTGTATTTGAAATTAATGAAAATTAATAATAATAATTGAATAAAATAATAAAAAAGCGATAATATTTTAATATAAATGAAAATAATTGAAAATTGAAACGTGGAATTTAAATTCGAAGAAAATAACTGACAATTCAAGAGAATAGTTTCAGAATTAAATAATTGAATTGAAATTTTAAAACAATATTTATGAGTAAAAAAAAATAATTGAAAAAATCCGAGAATTATTAAACATCGAGGAATTAATTGAAAATCGATAAAAATAATTGAAAATTAACGAAAATATTTGAGAATTGAAGAAAATAATTAAAAATTAAGAAAAATAATTAACTATTGAAAAAAAAATCGAAAAATGGTTAGAATAAATGCATTTAAACAAAAAAATTTAAATTAATGAATAATTATAAAATTGAACGAGAATAATAATTTTTCAATTGATAATTGATGAAGATTATGAAAAAAATTGTAGAAAATTAATAAAAATTGAAGAACTGTATAAAAATTTTAAAAAAAATAATTGATCATTAAGAAAATGCGAGAATTAATGAATATTGAATAAAATAATTGAAAAACGAAGAATGCAATTGAAAATTAAGGAAATAATTAAGAATTTAGGAAAATAATTCAAAACTAAAGAAATAAATTGAAGATTAAAGAATTAAATTGAAATATTTAGATAATAGTTGATAATTGAAAGAAAAATTACAAAATGACTAAAATAATTAAATATTGTAGAAAATAATTGATTAATTAATTGAAATAGGAATTAATTAAGTTTAATATGGTCATGTAATAAAAAAGCATCATTTTGAGATCTAGAATACAACATTCATTTAAAGAAATTTAATTTGGTAGGTTTTTTAAATAAAAATACAAAAATATGACACTTTCGAAACATTTACGTTAAAAATTAATTTTATGTATAAATTGAAATATCCTGCAGATATTTTTCAAAATAATTAAGTTGAAAAATTGTCTTGTATTTTTAGGTTAAAACTTAATTCGTGTATACTTTTTTATAACGTTTGACAAAACTATAGTTTTAACCTGAAAATATAAGATAATTTTTAAACTTTATTATTTCCAAAAATATCTGCAGGACCAACTTATGTTTTTTTTTTAAATGTTCCGAAAGTACCATATTTTTGTAACGTTTTCTAACAAAATTATTAAGTTACAAAGTTCGCGAAATTGAAGAAATTTTTTAGTTTGAATAAAAAAACTCCTTTATTTTTAAGTAGAAAATTAAAAAAATGCCAAGAAAATTTGAAAGCTTAACGTAATCATTTCAAATTGAGTAAATAAAAGCTTATTTTAATAAATTATTTTATAAATATTTCTGTAAATAACTACTGAAATACGCAAAATTAGGTTATTTTTTAAGTGAAGTTTAAATTCATATTCCATTTATTATTGTAAATAATTAAGTGCATTAAACATTTAAAAATAATAACAATTATTCTAGACAAACACAAATAAATTTCTACTAGCTTAAAAGTATTCTAAGTATAAAATACAAGAAAATATTTAAAAATTATATCAAGTATTTTTCTTTATGTTTAATTATTTTAGTCATTTATTACTTTTTCTTTTAATTATCAATTATATTCTTACAATTTCAATTTAATTCTTCAATCTTCAATTTATTTCTTCAATTTTTAATATTTTCTCTAATTATTATACTCGTCATTTTTAATTATTTCTTTCAATTATTAATTATTTTCCACAATTCACAATTATTTTCTTAAAATTTTATAATTATTCTTTAATTTTTACAATTTTTTTGTTTTGTTGTCTATTAATCTAGTAATTTTTCGAATTTTGCTTTTAATTGTCTATTATTTTCGTCATTTTTCACATATTTTCTTCAATTTTTAATTTATTTTCGAAATTTTCCGACTATTTCTTTCAACTATTAATTTTTTCCGCAACTTTTAATTATTTTCTACAAATTTTTCTATTTACAATTATTTTTCTTAAATAAATTATATTGTGTTGTTGTCAATTGTTCTCAACCGTTTTCCAATTTTTTTTCAATTGTCAATTATTTCCTCAAAATTTTAATTCAATTCCTTAATTTTTAATTTAATTCTTCAATTTTTAATTATTTTCTTCACTTCTCAATTATTATTTTTAATTTAAAATTGCAGTCTTCAATTTTAAATTATTTTATTCAATATTCAATAATTCTCACCTTTTTTTAATTATTAATTATTTTTTCAACTTGGAATTTAATTTATACATTTTCAATTTATTTATTTTTTTATTACTTTCTTCAATATTTTCTTTAATTTTTCAATTATTCTCGTCATTTTTCAATTATTTCTTACAATTATTTATTTATTTAATTTCATTACAAGTAAACGGGTCAAGCCCTTTAAATGATTAATAATTTCCTTCAATTTTCAATTGTTTTCCGAAATTTTGTAATTATTTCCTACAAGTTTTTCAATTTTCAGTTATTCTCTTAAAATTTTATAATTATTCTTTGATTTTTTCAATTATTTTGTTCGGTTGTGTATTAATTTAGTCATTTTTCGAATTTTGTTTTCAATTGTCAATTATTTTCGTCACTTTTTAGATATTTTGAAAACGTAGCATCACTGGTTGAACTTTTAAATTTTATTGGCACTTTTTTAATTTTCTACTTAAAAATATAGAAATTTTTCAATCAAAAATTTCTTCATTTTCGCGAACTTTGCAAACTTAATAATTTTGTTGGAAGACGTTACAAAAATATGACACTTTCGAAACATTCAAGTTAAACCTAAATTTATATATAAATTTAAATATCTTGCAGATATTTTTGAAAATAATAAAAAATAAAAATTGTCTATTGTATTTTTAGGTTAAAACTTTATTCGTTTATACTTTAAAGTATAAACTATAACGTTTGACAAGTATAGTTTTAACCTGAAAAAATGAAAATTTTTGATTTTGAATTTAAAATTTTCTACATTTTTAAATAGAAAATTAAAAAAGTGCCGAGTTAATTTGAAAGTATAACGTAATTACTTTAAATTGAGTAAATTAAAACTTATTTTTATAAATCCACTTTTCTGTAAATAACTTCTGATATAAACTAAATAATAAATTCTTCTATGCTTTAAACTCATAACTTGAAACAAATAAAAATAATTTTTAAATAATTCCTTGTATTTTATACTTTAAAAAAAATCATCGTATCATTTATAAAATTATCAATTTTTTTAAAAATCACGCCGCACTTTGTTTGAAATAAAATGGTTTGACCCTGATGGGAAAATTTAAAAAAATGAAAAATTGATGTTCTGAATTTATTTCTAGTATTGTTTTTGAGGGGTCTTGAATTAATTGCTGTTGATGAGATTTTTAGACTGGTTTCTACTGTCAAGTGTGTCCTCATTGTGAGCACTTACCATTTGAGAATCGAAGAGTTGTGTGGGTGTTATTTATGAGTGTTAATTTGTAAACTGCAGTTATCTTTCATCTCCTTGCTGCTTAATGCTCTAAAATTATTCCTCTCTTCCTTAGAATGTTAGAGAGCATCCAGCATGTATTCACTGATGTTTATAAAACAGATTGGGTGTATATTTAGCTCATTCTCGACACTACATTCCACTACTGATTCCATAAAAGCGATTAATCTTATTTAGATCATTAAAATCGGCTTTTTCCGAAAAATTAAACTCGAGTCTTCTGGAACGTTTTTCGTGAAAGTGACAACTTCTCCTGATAGCAACATCCTTTGAGGAAGTTCCCTCGATTTTTTTTATCTCGGCTTCTATTTATTAATTAATTATTAAACTTGAACTAATTATTCTCATACATTAAGAAAATATATTTTCAGATTTTATAACCTTTTAGTTATTTTACAATTTTTATTATTTATTCATATTAATTTGTATAAAAACAAAAATTTATTCTTTTATTTTATTTCCAAAAATTACCGTTTGTTTGTAAATTCTAGAAAATTTTCAATGAATTTTCGGCTTAATGTTGCTTAAAAAACTATTTGAATAATTTCATTCATCATTGATAAATATTTACAAGCGTAATTTAATCAGAATCATCAAAGGAACTTGTTGGCTTTGAGTCAACGAGCTCAGCATAAATTTCGTGTCAAATTAAATGCAGATTTGTAAATTTATTCGTTTATTTTTACTATTATTTAATGTTTTGAATTTGTTTTTTCACTTTTTAAATTTAATTTCTAATTTTGCTTTTACTTGTTTATTTCAACTAATTTTTGTTTACTAATTACTTTATCTAATTTGCATTTAATTATATTTCTATATTTCTACCATTCACGACTAATTAATTTATTTTTATTTGGTTCAATTTACCTTTAAATATTTGATTTATTTTTTTTTGTTTAAATAATTTATTTTTCTACTTTGATTTATATTCAACTTTATTTCTTACTTCGACTAATATTCACTTTCATTATTATTTCTCATTATTATTTCTCATTTATTTAATTAATTTTTTAAAAAATTTACTTTTTCTCTTAACAATTCCACTTTTGATTTGCAAAACTTCCGAACAGAATTTATTTTATCTTCCCGAGTAATTAATTCAATTATAGAAAATTTAATTAAATACGAATAAATAACGTAAAATTCTAAAAGCTTCGTAAATTAAGAATTCACGCGGAAAATATTGCTTTGAAATCAAAATATTTTTGTTATTAATCAAAGGCCTGTCACGTGCTTAAATTTACTCACCGTTGTTGACTTTTTTTTTTCGTGGATTCGCAAGAGACGAAATTTGTTACAAATAATTTAGATTCACGAGCGAATATTTGGAGTCACGGGGGAAATAAGTGGGTGGCGGGATTCAAGACAAGATTAAAATGATCTATATAAAAAAAGGGTTCAGTTCTGAGACTATACTGGAACACTCACCAAACTCTGGAACCACACTAAAGTTATTTCAAGACTTTGAAATGTAATCTCTTTTCTCACTCTCCCTCCACTTGCAAATCTTCCTATATTATGATTGAATTCACTGCAAATCGACCCCTTGCGTAAATCAAAATGTTTATAGCTCACTTATAGCATAATAGGTACAGAAATGCTATATTTATTCACATAACTCAAAATCATTTCAAAATAGAAAATTTACTCAACAATATAAATATAATAGATATTATGCAATTCAAAAATTTGTTAAATGTTTAACAACGAAATTTGTGCCTATTTTATTAATTTTTTTACTTTATTAATAGATTTTTAATTATTAATTTCGTATTTTTTGTTTAAAATTTAATAATTGTATTTTTGAACTGTTAATTAAATTTGTTTCTTTATTTAATTTTTGATTATGCAGGCCTGCCAGTGACTCACTTTTTTTAAAATCGACCATTATTTTCATTTCATTATTTTTTGTCAACTTTAAAGCATTTTTGCAAATTTTTAAGTATTTTTGCGATTTTGAATTGAATTTTATCAAATATCAATTATTTTCTTCAGTCCTTAAATTATTGTCACGAATATTTAAATTTATAACACAAGTTTTTATTTATTTTTGTCATTTTTCAATTATTTTCTTAAAATTTCAATTTTGTTTTTCAATCTTTAAATTATTGTCAGGAATATTAAAATTCTCTACACAAGTTTCAATTTACTTTTGTTAATTTTCAATTATTTTCTTCAAATTTCAATTACTTTTGTCGTTATTCAAGTATTTTTGTCATTTTCCAATTATTTTCTTTATATTTCTATTATTTTTGCCATTTTAGAATTATTTTATTCAATTTTTTTTATTGCCATGGATTTTTAAATTTACTACGCCTGTTTTCAATTATTTTCTTCAAATTTTATTCCTTTTCTTCATTTTTTTCTATTATTGTCACGAATTTATAAATTTTTTACACCATCTTCAATTATTTTCTTCATATTTAAATTTTTTTTGTCATTTTTGAATTATTCTCTTCAAAGTTCAATTATTTTCTTGAAAGGTCTATTAAATTTTTAGCAAATTTTTCAACTATTGTCTAAAAAGTTTAAATTTTATACCAGCTTTCAATTATTTATAAAATTATTCAATTAGTTTCTTCAAATTTCAATTATTTCGTTTCAATTTTTCAATTATATCTTCATTTTTTTATTTTTAATCAATATTTCAATTAGTTTTATCACTTATAATTTTTTTTTATTTTGAATTATTTTGGTCATTTTTAAATTATTTTCTTTATATTTCAATTATTTTTGGCATTATTCAATTAGTTTTTAACATTTTAAAAGTTTCGTTAATTTTTCAAGTATTGTCTATAAATTTTACATTTTCTTCTCCAGTTATCAATTAATTTTGGCATTTCTCAATTATTTTTTACAAATTACAATTATTTTTGTCATTCAAATATTTTTAATATTTTGGAATAATATTCTTTAAATCTCATTTTCTTTAGTCTTTTTAATATTGACATGAATTTATTAATTTTTTCACGAGTTTTCAATTATTTATGTAATTATTCAATTACTTTCTTCACATTTCAAGTATTTTATACAATTTTTCAATTAATGTATTAAATTTTTTACTCTATTTTGAATGATATTTCTCATTTTTTATTAATTTTTTTTCTAAATTTCAATTATCTTTGTCACTTTTCAATTCTGTTTTTACATATATAACTTTTTTTTGACATTTTTTGATTATTTCCTTTAAGTTACAATTATTTTCTTGTAACTTTTAATAATTTTTTTCAATTCTTCAATTATTGTCTAGTCTATAAACTTTTAACTTTTACACAATCTTTCAATTATTTACATGTCATTATTTAATTAATTTCTTAACATTTCAATTGTTTTGTCAATTTTTATGTTTTTTCTTTAATATTTTAATTTTTGACACCAGTTATTAATTATTTTTGTCAAATCTCGATTATTTTTCTCAAATTACAATTATTTTTGTTATTGTTAAAATATTTTCACATTTTCGAATTATTTTCTTTAAATGTCATTTTTTTCATTTTTTTATTATTGTAAGAAATCTATTAATTTTTCACACCTTTTTCAATTATTTTCTTCAAACTTCTAATATTTTATCCAATTTTTCAAATATTGTTTATAAACTATTATCTTTTAGACCAGCTTCCAATTATTTAAGTCATTATTAAATTATTTTCTTAACATTTTAATTGTTTTGTCAATTTTTCAAGAATTGTCTTCAAATTTGTCATTTTTTACACCTATTATCAATTATTTTTGTCATTTCTAAATTTTTTTTTTTTTTAATTACTTTTCGTCAATATTCAAATATTTTTGACATTTTGGACTTATTACAACATGTTTCAATTATTTTCTTCATTCGTTTTATTATTGTCATAAATTTAATAATTTTTTACACCTTTTTCAGTTATTTTCTTCAAACTTTATAACTTTCTTCATATTTAAATGTTTTTGTTGACTTTTTTTAAATTACTCTCTTCAAATTTCAATAATATCCTTCAAAATTCAATTAATTTCTTTAACTTTCAATTATTCTTCTTAAACGGCTAATATTTTTTGATTTTTCAATTTTTGTCTAAAAATTTTTAATTTCTACTCCAGCTTTTAATTACTGTTGTCACTATTCAATTAGTTTCATCACATTTTAATTATTTCATCAATATCTCAATTATTGTACTCAACATTAAAATTTTTTACACCAATTTCAATTTTTTTGCAAATTTTAAATATTTCTTTAATTCTTTAATTATTTTCTTGCAACTTCAACTATTTTTATAAGTTTTCAATTATTTTCTTCAAATTTCAATTATATCGTTTCAATTTTTCAACTGTTGCCTTCATTTTTATATTTTTAATCAATTTTTCAATTATTTTTGTCATTTTTCTATTATTTTCTTCATATTCTAATTATTTTTGTCATTTTTGAATTCTTTTCTTCAAATCTTAATTGTTTTCTTCAAACTTCAAGTAGTTCTTAAACTTTCAATTATTTCTTTCAAACTTTTAATGTTTTACTCTATTTTTCAATTATTGTCTATAAATTTTTAATTTTTACACCAGTTTCCAATTATCTATGTCATTTTTCAATTATTTTCTTAAAATTTCAATTGTTTCGGCAATTTTTCAAGTATCGTTTTCAATTTTCAAATTTTTTACCTCAGTTATCAATTATTTTTGTCATATCTCAATTATTTTTTTTCAAATTACAATTATTTTTGTCAATATTCAAATATTTTTGACAATTTGGACTTATTTTCTTTAAATGACATTTTCTTCAATCTTTTTATTGTTGTCATGAATTTATTAACTTTTGAACACCAGATTTCAATTCTTCATCTCATTATTCAATTAGTTTCTTCACATTTTAATTATACCGTTAATTTTTCAATTATTTTATAAAATTTTTCAATTAATGTATTTTTGGATTTTTAATACATTTTTCAATTAGTCTTGTCATTTTACAATTTTTTTTTCCAAGTTGAATTATTTTTGTCATTTTTCAATTATTTTCTTTATATTTCAATTACTTTTGCCATTTTTGATTTATTTTCTACAAATTTCAATTATTTTATTCTATTCTTGTTTTATTGTCATGATTGTTTAAATTTCTTACTCCAGGTTTTGATTATTTTCTTCAAATTTTAATCATTCTCTTCATTCTTTTTACTATTGTCACGAATTTATTAATTTTTTACACCTTTTTCAATTATTTTCTACAAATTTCAATTATTTTCTTCATAATTTAATTTTTTTGACATTTTTAAATTATTTTCTTCAAATTTGAATGTCTTTTCCTGCTGGCAGGCCCCAAATTAATAATTTCATACTCATTATTTTTTACTCACTTTTTTCATTTAAAAACTCACTATTTACTAATTTTTTTCATTTAAAAATTCACTATTTACTCACTTTTTTCACTATTTTTAACCTGCAAATCCGCTGGCAGCCCTAATTATGAATTTAATTATTAATAACTGTTTTTTGATTATTTTGTGAAATTTTGTATTATTATTATTATGATTATTATTATGATTATGATTATTATTATATTTAATTATTAATTTTTAAATTTTTTTGTACAGATTGGCGCCGATGGAATAAATTCACGAGTTCGACAAGCGATGGGAGTTCAGCACGTGAAGTGGAATTACAATCAAATGGGAATTGTGGGCACGGTGGAATTATCGGAAGTTTGTACAAAATTTAAGAACAATAACAGTTTTAACTTCTTGGATAAATATTATTCTTGTTTTATTGCAGCCCACTGAAAATATCGTTGCGTGGCAGCGATTTATTCCCACTGGACCCGTCGCTTTACTTCCGGTAAAATTTTCCAAATTATTTATGGATTTTAATTTTCAATTATTTATTTTTAAAAATCAAAAAATCAGGGCTCTAATTAATTTAAATCATTGGGGCATTTGCTTAAAAAAAATGAAGTATTCGCTAAATGATTTAAAAATTAAAATATTAATTTTTTAAATTACCAATAAATTATTTTATTAGAGCTTACAAATAAATATAAATATATATTATTTGCCTTTGAATAGATATTATAAACTTTATTTTATTTTAATCTAATACAGTAATTTTATAAACTAAACAATTAATTAAAATCCAATTAATTTGAAATATATTATTTATTATATTATTGTGAATAAATTATCAGGTCTAAATTTTTTCTACATGAAAATTTCGTATATAGAATATTTAAAACTGCTCTTTTTAATATTTCTTTTAAGTCAATTTATATTTAAATAGTATTATTTTTAATCATTAAAGAAACAAATCGTGGAAAATTGTAGGTTACGATTCGGGAATTTTGAGAATTTGAAAATGTTCTATCACTAGACACCCTGATTTTATTTAATTAAAATTATGATATAAAATATGTATTAAAATTATTATTATATAAATTATAAAAAATGTATTATAATAATTATTTATTATTATATGAATTTTGATTTTTATATTACTTTTTTATAAGATAAGTTGCTTAGTTAATTATTAAAAATTGAAGATTAACAGATGTGAATTTTTACAGTTGACAGAAACGTTGAGTTCACTCGTGTGGTCGACATCAATTGACGAAGCGAAAAAACTCTTGAAATTGCCAAACGAGGCGTTTGTCGATTGTTTAAATGATGCTCTCTGGAAAGTTTATCCGAAAGATGGAATGGTTGAAAGTGGAATGAAAGCGTTACAACAAATTCTTGGAAGTCTCTCGTTGCAGACAGGAGTTTCTAGACAATTACAACCTTCAATTTCTGGAATTGTGGAGGAATCGCGAGCAGCTTTCCCTCTAGGTTTTGGACATTCTGTTTATTATGTAAAACCGGGAGTTGCTTTAGTAGGGTGAGTATTCAAGTTCTCGAAATAGAGTCATTTTATCAAAAAATACTCACGAGAGTTTCGTAATCTGCTTTATTTCAGTTTTATTTTTAAAAAAATTCTCTTATTAATCAATTGCATATTTTAATGTTTATTGGAATCAGGGCTGTAATTGGTTTAAATCACTTTGATTTATTGGTGGATAAATCTTGAAAATTTCAATTTTAATATTTTATTCTTTATAAAATTTAAAAAATAGTGTTAATACAGATGAGCAGAATGCTTACAATATATAAATTTTTATAGTTTTTTTCAGAGATTTTTTCTTCTTTTATTTTTTTTTGTATTTATCTTCTTATTTTAGGATTTTCTTTAATTTTCTTCTTTTTATGCAAATTATTTAATATTATTTTACTCAATTTTGTTAAATTATGACATTTACCAAACTTTTTATTTCGCTTATTTTCTTAATTATTTGAATTTTTTTTGTAAATTTATTCAATATGTTTTCACATCTTGTCTATTTTTTGCAAACTTACTTATTCTTTCATAAAAGTTTTAGATATTCTTTATTTTTCTAAATTTATTGTTCGACTTGTCTTAAGTATAATATTAAAAAAATATTTTTGGTGCAGTTTTCCTAAAATTTCTTATTTTTAAAGGATTTTTACATTTCTTTTGTGGACTTTTTATATATTCATGGCTGCTACAGAATCTGGAAAACCTGGAAATGTCAGGGAATTTGTCTAGACTTCTGCAGCAACCATGTAATTATTGTCATAAATATTTCAATTTTCTACACAAGTTTCAATTTATTTTTGTCATTTTTCAATTATTTTCTTCACATTTAAATTACTTTTGTCATTATTAAAGTATTTTTGCTATTTTTTAATTACTTTCTACATATTTATATTATTTTTGCCATTTTAAAATTGTTTTCTACAAATTTTGAATTTTTTTATTGGCATGAATTTTTAAATTTTTTACACCAGTTTCAAATTATTTTCTTCAAATTCCAATCATTTTCGTCATTTGTTTTATTATTGTCATGAATTTATTCATTTTTTATACTTTCTTTAATTATTTTCTTCAAAGTTCAATTATGATTCTGAAACTTAAATTACTTTCTACATAATTAAATTTTTTTTCACATTTTTGAATTATTCTCTTTAAATCTTAATTATTGTTTTGAAACTTCAATTAATTTCTTCAATTTTCAATTATTTTCCTCAAACTTCGAAAAGTTTTGTTTTAATTTTCTATTATCGTATTAAAATTTTTAATTTTTACTTCATCTTCCATTTCTTTGTGTCATTATTCAATTAGTTTTTTCACATTTTAATTATTTCGTCAATATCTCAATTATCGTACTCAAAATTTTATTTTTTTACGCCAGTCTCAAATAATATTTAAAATTTTAATTCTTTTTTTTTATTCTTCAATTACTTTCTTGTTATTTCAATTATTTACAAAAAATTTCAATTATTTTTCGTTCCAATTATCTTCAAATTTTCTTTTCATTTTTTGATTTTTCATCAATTTTGCATTTTGTATTGTCATTTTACAATTTTTTTTAAATTTGAATTATTTTTGTCATTTTCAAATTATTCTCTTCAAAATTTAATTAGTTTCTTCATATTATTTTATTTTTATTATTATTATTATTTTTATTTGTTATGAAATAAATAAGTATTTAAGTTTCTTTAATATTTTCAAATTATTCTCTTCAAATTTCAATTATTTTTTTTAAACTTCAACTAATTTCTTTAATTTTGAACTATTTTCCTTAAACTTTTAATATTTTGTTCAATTTTTCAATTATTGTCTATAAATTTTTTATTTTTACATCAGCTTTCATTTATTTATGTCATTATTCAATTAGTTAATTAGTTAATAATTAATTTGCGATTATTAAAGAATTTTCAGATTTATACGAAAACAATGAATTTTTTTGTAAATTGTCCTGAAATTTATTTATTGTCATAAATTTTTAAATTTCCTACACCAGTTTTTAATTATTTTCTTCAAATGTCAACCATTTTCTTCATTCTTATTATTATTGCTACAAATTTATTATTTTTCAATCGTTTTTCAATTATTTTCTACAATTTTCAATTATTAGCTTCAAACTTTAATTACTTTCTTCAGATTTAAATTTTTTCTCCATTTTTTAATTATTCTCTTCAAATTTCAGTTATTTTCTTCAAACTTTAATTAATTTCTTCATTTTCAATTATTTTTCTCTAGCTTCGAATTTATTTTTATCTATTTTTGAATTATTGTCTATAAATTTTTAATTTTTACACCAGCTTTCAATTATTGA
This sequence comes from Ganaspis brasiliensis, assembly GCA_037103525.1. Taxonomy (NCBI): domain Eukaryota; kingdom Metazoa; phylum Arthropoda; class Insecta; order Hymenoptera; family Figitidae; genus Ganaspis; species Ganaspis brasiliensis. The sequence continues at coordinate 1,715,818 of JAZKLR010000082.1, forward strand.
CATTATTTAATTAGTTTTTTAACATTTCAATTGTTTCATCAATTTTTGAATTATTTTCTTCAAATTTAAAATTTTTACAACAGTTATTAATTATTTCTGTCATTTCTCAATTATTTTTTTCAAATTACAATTATCTTTGTCATTATTCAAATATTTTTGACATTTTGAAATTATTTTCTTTTTTAATTTTTTAAGCATTGCCTTTAAATTTTTAATTTTTTACACCAGTTATCAATTATGTTTGTCACTTCTCAATTATTTTTTTTTTCAAATTAAAATTATTTTTGTCAATATTCAAATATTTTTGACATTTTGGAATTATTTTCTTTAAATGTCATATTTCTTTATTGTATACAATTTTTCAATTAATGTATTATAATGTTTATTTTTTACTCCATTTTTGAATTATATTTTTCATTAATTTTTTTCCTCAAATTTCAGGTATTTTTTACATTTTTTAATTCTTGTCTTCAAGGTTCAATTTTTTTTTTTTTTTTTTTTTTTGAAACTTCTAATATTTTTCTATATTTTTCAATATTATTGTCTATAAATTTTTAATTTTTACACCAATTTATTTATTTATGTCATTATTCAATTAGTTAATTGAATTCACTAAAATTAATAATTAATTTGCGATTATTAAAGAATTTTCAGATTTATACGAAAACAATGTATTTTGTTTGAAAATTGTCCTGGAATTTTCCCAAAATTTGTTCTAGAAAACCTGGAAAAGTTATGAAATTTTTAATCCAAACTTCTGTAGCAACCATGATATATACATTTTTTATAGTTTGTTAGATTAAGAAAAAAAACATTTCTTTATTTTCTTCCTATTTATTTAATTTTCTTGTTGTTTCGCAATTTGTTTAGTCCTTTTTTGCATTTTAATTAATTATTTAATTTCTGTCGTCATTTTTTTGTTTCTTAGAAACATTTTTCCTTCGTTTAAATTGTTTAGTTTTTATCTTATAATTTCGAATTTTTGAAAACATTTATTTGATGCTACACTGAAAAAAAAACAATGGAATATTTGCTTGAGTTGTCAAGTAAAATTTACTTTATAACTCAAGCAGAGCCAGTATCATTTTGACACATGACTTAATTTTAGATTGTTATATTGTACAGAATGGAAATGTTATTTTGTACAACTGCTAAATGATATTTTGTACAATTTTGAAAAATGAATTTGTTATTTTGTACAATTCTTTAAAAAAGCTAAAATATTGTACTTCCAATGTTTTATTGCTTTTTTAAAAAATTGTACAAAATAACAAATTCATTTTTCAAAACTGTACAAAATAACATTTAGCAGTTGTACAAAATAACATTTCCATTCTGTACAATATAACAATCTAAAATTAAGTCATGTGTCAAAATGATACTGGCTCCTCAAGCAGTGCAAAAAAAAGTAAAACTTACTTTGTTTTTTAAGGAAAACAAAATGTCACTTTTAAAACAAATTTGACATATTGTACTTTAAAACAATGTTTGAGTTAATTAAAAGAAATAAACAATAAATTAATATGCAATTAACGTTTTTACTCACTTTTACTTATTCTTCCACTATTAAATCTTCTGGAATGTATTGAAAATTTAATTTTAACAGTTTGGCACATAAACGTCAAATTTTGCTTCAAAAGTGTCAATTGTTTTTTTTTTTTTATAAACAAAGTAAAATTTGCCTGGTTTCACAGCAATTCTTAATTTTTTCTTCATTTCTTTAATAATAATGGCCATGACTTTTTTTATTTAAAAAAATTTTCTCATTTTTTTAATAGACTGCTTTCTTAGCTTTTTATGCTTTTACGTTTCTGTTTTTTTTTTTTTTAAATTTATTATTTTTTCGATGTTTTTACCTAATTTTCTTAATTTTGCGATTATACATGAATTTGAAGATATTTTTTTGAAATTTTCTCATTTATTCGTCATAATTTGTTTGATTTTGATTAAATGTTTTATTCGTCATTTATTATTCCTTCTTAAATGTTTAAAAAATAAAATAAATAAAATCTCAGTTGAAAAAATACATTTCTTACAAAAAAAAATATGAAAATTTTGTATACTGATTTTATATATTTAAAAAAAATCATGATTTTTAGCAGCCCTGATTGGAATATTAGCTTAAACTAATTAGGTAAAATTCTTTTCTGAGAAAAATTTCAATATTCTAAATAAAATTTTGATTTTTCAGGGACGCAGCACACAGAGTTCATCCTCTAGGAGGCCAAGGATTAAATCTAGGTTTAGGAGATGTTACAGTTTTAGTTCAAATGCTGTCGGAAGCAGTAAAAAATGGAGCTATTCCGGGTGATATGACTTATTTAAAAAAATACGAGACGGCAAGACAGAGGCACAATGTACCAACAATGTTGGCAATGGATGCGCTTCATAGATTATATAAAGGAACTGCGGCTCCGATTGTTCTAGCAAGAAGTTTAGGATTACAACTTACAAATGCAATTTCTCCTTTAAAGGTAACACGATTATTATTAATACAGTATTTATAATTATTATCAAATTCAGTGAATTTTATTCTTTATTTCAGAGGGCAATGATTCATCATGCATCAGACGATGATAAGAATAAATTTTTTTAATGAAAATTGAAAATGAAAATTGGAAATCTAGTACCAATCTTACGGATATATTGAAAATATTTGTAAACATCTGAAACTTATGTGATCTAAGTTAATTCTTCTGTATATAAATTAATTTATAAAATCGAATATATTCAGGATATTAAAGTGTAATATGATTCTGAAATAAATCATTAGTTTACAATTGTTACTTTACCAATAACGAAACTTTTTATTTATCGAAGTTTAGATTTATTTTTTATTTACGTTTATCAGGACTTGCAGGTTGAAAACAGAAAAAAAAGTGACTTTTTAATTTAAAAAAGTAAGTAAATTGTGAGTTTTTAAGTGAAAAAAGTGAGTAAAGAATAATGAGTTTGATATTTAATTACTGATATTAAATTGGGGCCGCCAGCAGGGAAATAATTAATCTGGGCTACCAAATATTAGACGGCACACCAACAGTAATTGTTAAGTGAGAAAACTAATTGAAAAATTGATTACAAATCAAAAAATGAACATAAAATTGAAAAATTGAAACAAAATAATTAAAATTTGAAGAAAATAATAGAAAAATGACAAAAATAATTGAAAAATTGATTAAAAATCAAAAAAATGAAGGTGAACATTGAAAAATTGAAACAAAATAATTGAAATTTGAAGAAAATAATTAAAAAGTTACAAGAAAATAATTGAAGAATGACAAAAATATTTAAAATATGTAAAGAAATTTGAAACTGGTGAAAAAGTTTAAATTTTAAGTACAATAATTGAGATATTGATGAAATAATTAAAATGTGAAGAAACTAATTGAATAGTGACATAAGTAATTGAAAGCTGGTGTAAAAATAAAAAATTTGTAGACAACAATTCAAAAATCGAAAAAATATAAGCAGTTTAAGAAAAAAAATTGAAATTTAAGAAATAATTTGAAGATAGAAGAAAATGATTGAAATTTGAAGAGAATAATTTTAAAAATGTCAAAAAAAAAATTAATTCTGAAGAAAGTTATTAAAGTTTGAAGAAAATAATTGAAAAAGGTGTAAAAAATGAATAAATTCATGACAATAATAAAAATAATAAAGAAAATAATTGAATCAAATAGTTGAATTTTTTTTTATTTGACAATAATACAGCCCACAATCATCAGATCTTTTACGGACACAAATATACATAATTAAGATATAAAAAATATATAAATTCAGTTTTAAGTAATTGAAAAATTACCTAATATAAAGTTCAAATATTAACTAATATAAAATTGAAATGTGAAGAAACTTAATGTTAATAATCGCATAAATAATTGAAAACTGGTTTAAAAGTTAATAAAATTCATGAGAATAATAAAAACACTGAAGAAAATAATTACAAAATGTCAAAAATAATTAAATAATTAACAAAAATATTTGCAACTTGAAAAAAATAATTGAGAAATATGACAAAAATAATTGATAATTGATTAAAAATTTGAAGACAATACTTGAAAAGTTGAGGAAACAATTGAAATGTTAAGAAACTAATAAAATAATGACATAAATAATTGAAAGCTGGTGTAAAACTTAAAAATTTGTAGATCGTAATTGAACAATTGAAAACAGTATTAGAAGTTTGAGGAAAATAATTTAAAGTTACAAAAATTAATTGAAGTTTGAAGAAAATAATTTAAATTTGAAGAGAATAATTCAAAAATGTCAATAAAAACTTGAATATGAAGAAATTAGGTAATTAAATTTTGAAGAAAATAATTGAAAGTGGTGTAAAAAATTAATAAATTCATGACAGTAATAAAAAGAATGAAGAGAATGATTAAAATATGAAAAAAATAATCGAGACCTGGTGAAAGAAATTTAAAAATTTATGCAAACAAAAAAAAATTGAATAAAATTATTGAAATTTGTAGAAAATAATTCTAAAATGTCAATAATAATAGAAATATGAAAAATTAATTGTAAAATGACAAAAATATTTGACTAATGATAAAGGTAATTGAAATTTTAAGAAAATAATTGAAAAATAACAAACTAAATTGAAACTTGTGTAGATGAAAAGTGAATTATAGGAATAAATATTATATTTATCTAAGTAATTTGGAAAGTTGTGAAAATTAGAAAAAGAAGGAAGAATTACAATTGTTTCGATTATTTAAGTATTTTTAGAGGTTTTTGTAAATAATATTTAGCACTTTTTTTTAAAAATTTTAATAAAATTTTTAAAATTGATTGGCTCAGCGTAACCTAGTTTCATGGACGAAAGTTTCAAAGTTTCATAAAACTTTAAGTGGTGGGGATAGAATTTAAATTTCGCGCCTTCAAATTTATCTGTCAAGTAAGGTAAGGTTAGTTTGCCCATGTATTTGCGCCATATTGAAACTTTGAAATGTTTCATGAAGCATTGAAAGTTTCATGAAACATTTCATATTTCAATTATAGGAAAGTTTCATCAGAAAGTTTCATGAAACTTTCTCGCTGTCATCAGAGTAGCATAACCTAAAAATAATTTAAAACCCTCACAAAAATTTGTGAAAATCAAGAGAGAAAAAACAAAGAATAAACATTCTTTCGATTATTTAAATTCTTGAAGTTTTCTCTTTAATAGCTGAGAATTTTAATTTGAAAAAATGTTAAGTAGAGCAAATACTCGCGTTTTTAGTTCAATTTTTCTAAATCAAGTTAGAGGAATTCAATCAAATGATTCGCTTTTGGATGAAGCTGTTCACGTAAGAAATAGAAATCCAAGAAATCTTGAATTTTTAACAATTGCTAGAAAGCCGAGTGGATATTGGCTCGAGAAAGTCCAAAAGAATTTCTGGCACAGGTAAGATCTTTTGAGGTTGTTTTACCACCTTTTTTTTTTGTGTTTTTTCTATACTTTAGTAAAATAAAATCTTAACCAATGTTTTTTTGTTTATAGATTAGTATTTTCAAAGAAAAGCCGATACGTGTCTTTAGAACTTGAGCATTTTGAAAATGGAACTATTATTAACGTTTCCACGAAGGACTGGCCCTTGAAGAAGCAGCTTAAAAGGTTTGTGTTTTATTAAATAAATAAGTTAGTTAATTTATTTTAACGATTTTAACCGCACTGACCTTAAAAATGTTAATTTTCAGTCTTAACGACACAACAGCCTATATAAATTTGGCGCGAGTTTTTGCCCAACGTTGTCTTGAAAGTGGAATAACAACAATGAAAACATTAGAGAATGAAAGTGATAACAAAAAATTAAATAAGTTATTAGATGAGTTGAAGAATTCTGGTTTAATTCTCAATGAAGCTCCACGATATTTTGATCCTCAACCCTGGGACAGAGTTTCACAGGAAAAACCTTGGGAAGCCATTCCTTAATTTATGTATATATGTAATTAATAAATATATTTTCTTAATTAATGCCACTTAGTCAATTAAATTCTATTTGTAAAAGTTTATTAATTAGAAACTGCTCATGTACAGAAAACAATATAATTATATGTAAATATATACAAGACGTTTCATTCTGAACACATCCGTGCGTAATTCTCACAAATCCAATTAACGGAAAACTAAATTAAATTTAATTAAAGACAATTTTTCCTTAGAGAAGACATATTTTCTAAATAAACAGGAAGTTTGAAAAACCACGTCCATCACACATTTATAATTTATAGTAGAAAACAATTGCAGCAACACTTGCAAGAATATAAATTAGTTTAAAGAATAAATTAAACTACTCTTCTAACTTCAAAAAATCTTTTTAGATAGTATACTTGACCTAGAGACATGCAAACTAGGACAGAAGCTTCAAAAAATGACCAGACAACTACTCGGAAGTTTGTGCTTTCATTGATGGCTCTGTGATTTCTGTCTCGGACCTGAAAATTAAATTTTAGTTAGTAACAAGCAATTGATTTGAAATGGATTTGATACACTGAAACTTCACTTATTTAAAGTCTCGCTTATTTGAAGTCGCATTTATTTTACCAGCTCGAAGTCTCACTTATTTTAACTTGTCGACCAATCAAAACTAACTAACATTTTCATTGGTTACTGCGAATTGGATCTGCCAATCAGAGAAGTTCTTTACAAGTACATGGAAGTTAAAATAAATGCGACTTTTGTCATGGACAGGGTGTCTACCGAAACATGATTTTCAAATTCCCGGATCTAAAATCACATTTTTTCCGGATTTCTTTTATGTATCATTAATAGCTATAATATTAAAATAATTATCGGTTAATAAGAAATATTAAGCAGATTGTGTTATAAAAAGTTAATACACGTTTCTTAATTAGAAAACTATAATATAATTTATTTTACGAACTAATCAGTCGATAATCAAAATCACGGTTTCAACATGGCTGACATTTTTTTCAAAAATGCAGGGCTGCCTTTTTAAGGTAAAATTGATCTTTGAAGAAAATAATTCCAAAATGGCAAAAATAATAGAAATTTGAAGAAAATAATTGGAAAATGATAAAAATAATTGAAATTTGAAGAAACAAAATGAAAGATGACAAAACTAATTAAAAATTAAGTAAAAAATTAAAAAATTGAAAAAAGATTTGAAAAATAACAAAAATAATTGAAAAATGGAAAAACAAAACAAAAATTTGATGTCAGTTGATAATTAAAAAATTGGAGAAAAAAACTGAAGATTAAAGAAAATAATTAAATAACTGAAAAATCATAAAATTGATAGAAATTTGAAGAAAATACTTGAAAAAATGATAAAAATAAATAAAAATTAAATAAACAAAAAAATTGAGAAATGACCAAAATAATTGAAAATTACAGAAATAATCAAAAAATGGAAAAAATAGTCGAGAAATGACAACAGTAATTGAACCAAGAAGAAAAAAAAAGACGATAAAACTAATTTAAAATTATGTAAAAATGTATGATTTGAAGAATAGAAATAAAAAATGACATAAATAATTGAAAAATCGTAAAATTGATAGAAATTTGAAGAAAATACTTGAAAAAATGATAAAAATAATTAAAATTTAAGTAAACAAAAAAATTGAGAAATGACAAAAATAATTGAAAATAATCAAAAAACGGGATAAATAGTCGAGAAACGACGAAAATACTTGAACCAAGAAGAAAGAATATGAAAGATGATAAAACTAATTTAAAATTTTGTAAAAAATGTATGATTTAAAGAAAAGACGTAAGAAATGACATAAATAATTGAAAAATAATCAAATTGATAGAAATTTGAAGAAAAAACATGAAAAAATGAAAATATTTAAAATTTAAAAACAAAACAATTGTGAAATGACAAAAATAATTCAACCAAGAAGAAAGAAAATGAAAGATGATAAAACTAATTTAAAATTTTTTAAAAAATGACAAATAATTGAAAAATCATAAAATTGATAGAAATTTGAAGAAAATACTTTAAAAAGTGATAAAAATAATTAAAATTAAAAACAAAACAATTGAGAAGAAAGAAATTGAACAATTGAACAATTGAAGAAAGAAAATGAAAGATGATAAAACTAATTTAAAATTTTGTAAAAAATGTATGATTTAAAGAATAGGCGCAAAAATGACATAAATAATTGAAGAATCATAAAATTGATAGAAATTTGAAGAAAATACTTTAAAAAATGATAAAAATAATTAAAATTAAAAACAAAACAATTGAGAAATGACAAAAATAATTGAACCAAGAAGAAGGAAAATAAAAGATGATAAAAATTATGTAAAATTGTGTAAAAAATTTATGATTTAAAAAAAATACGTAAAAAATGACATAAATAATTGAAAAATGAAGATACAAAATAAAAATTTGAAATCAATAATTGTAAAACTGGAGATAAAATTTGACGCTTAAAGAAAATAATTAAATAATGACAAATTAATTGCAAAATCCGAAAAAATTTGAAATTTGAAGAAAATACTTGAAAAATGATAAAAATAATTAAAATTAAAAATAAAAAGCAATTGACATATGACAAAAATAATTGAAAAATGAAAAAATTAAATGTAAATTGAAGTGAGAAATTAAAGAATCCGTGACAATAATTTAAAGATATAAGAAAATAAGTAAAATTTGAAGAAAGTAATTAAAAAATGTCTAAAATATTGACAAAAATTGAAAAATTACTAAATTAATTGCAAATTTTAAAAAACAATTAAAAAATGACAATAATAATTAAAAATAGGAAAAAATAGTAGAGAAATAACAAAAATAACAGAAATCTGAAGAAAATAATTGAGAAATCACGAAAAAGTTAAATTCGAAGGAAATACCTCAAAAATAACAAAAATAATAAAAATTTAAGACAAATAATTGAAAGATGACAAAATTAATTAAAAATTATGTAAAAAATAAAAAAATTGAATAAAAGACTTGAAAAATGATAAAAATAATTAATATTTCAAAATAAATTGAGAAATGACAGAAATAAATGAAAATTGGAGTAAGAAATTTAAAAACTCATGACAATAATTTGAAGATATAAGAAAATAAGTATAAAATTTGGAGAAAATAATAGAGCAATGTCGAAAATATTGACAAAAATTGAAAAATTACTAAATTAATTGTAAATTTTAAAAAAAATGTATATAAATAAATAAAATAAATAAATAAAATAGTCGAAAAATGACAAAAATAATTAAAATTTGAAGAAAATAATTGAAAAATCACCAAACATTTAAGTTTAAAGGTAATACATGAAAAATAATAAAAATAATAAAAATTTAAGATACATAATTGAATAATAAAATGAATAATTGATAACTAGTGTAAATAATAAAAAGAATAAAGGATTGAAAAAAAATTGAAATTTGAAAAAAATAAATGAAACTTGTAAAAAATCAATTGGTCAATCAATTTGTCAATTGGTGAAAAGTATTTAAAAATTATTGATACATATTAATTAATAAAACTACTGAAAAAAATTGCTGAAATTTGAAGAAAATAATTTTTAAATGTAAAACCTAATATAAATATGCAGAAAATGATTGAAAAATGATCCAAATAATTGAATAATAACAAAAATAATTGAAATTTGATGAAAAAATTAAAAGACGACGAAAGTAATTGACAATACCGGTTTAAAAATTAAAAATTTGTTGACATTAATATTAAAAAATTGAAGAAGTAATAAAAATTAGAGGAAACTAATTAAACAATGTCAAAAATAATTGAAATTTGAAGAAAATAACACGGTGCTATAAAATAAAATTAAGTAAATATACTTTTTATCGGACCAAGTGGAGGTTGTAAGTAATAAAAAACTGAAAAAAATGGTAAAATATTATCGTATTTTAATTGTATTATTTCTCATTGCAGATCGAAAGCCTAGTCAATTTTGCTTCAAATGACCCCTGGATAAACAAAATTCGTTGAAAATTGTCTAAGTTATTCTACTTTTAACTTTGTAGTTACATCATTAAATTTTTGACGTCATCGATCCTTTTTGATTGTTTTCTTCGTTACATTGTTCATTTTCACATTTTTAAATTTTTGTGTTATTTTGCAATACTAAGGAACAATTTTTAGGGTTTAATTACTTAATAGTACCTAATATTGAATTTATTTAATATCACGTTTATATTTATTAGGTAATATTAATCTCTAAAAAATGTTCCTTAGGATTACAAAATAACACAAAAATTTAAAAAATGTGAAAATGAACAATGTAACGAAGAAAACAATCAAAAACGGTCCATGACGTCAAAATTTAATGATGTAACTAGACAATTTTCAGCGAATTTTATTCAACCAGAAGTCATTTGAAGCAAAATTGACTAGAATTTCGATCTGCGATGAGAAATATAATTAAAATACGATAAGACACATAAATTAGCATCAAAGTTGAAAAAATAAAATTTTATTAACGTTTTTGGCCCGCATCTTCATGAATTTAAATGATATAGACAAAAAATCTTATATGGTTTTAAAAGTTTGATTTTCAGCTTTAAAATGAAAAAAAAATTGCAATCGGACCAAAAATGACAAAGTTACGAGGTACAGTACCATCGGGAATTGTCAGTCCACCTATTTTTTAAGGTTTGAAAAACGTCTTTAAACGTACAAAGTATAATTATTAAAATTTTTCTGTGTTTATTTCCTTAAAGTAGATAAATTTTTGAGGAAAATAAGGCCTGAGTGAAGTGATTTAGTCAATTTTTCATTAAAATATGTTAAAAAATGTGGAATTTTTAATGTTTTACAAAAATTGAAATTACTCTTGAAATAATAAAGGTTTTTTTAAAGTTCCTATGCTTGTTTTAAAGGGAATTTACTGGAGAATAACATTGTTGTTTAAGCGTTAATGTGCAATTTTTTTTCTAGCGTATGCAAGGCTCGGAAGTTGAACCAAAAAATTTATAAAATTTTGAAGACATTATTTTGACATAAAAATAATTTTTAAAATTCCAATATATATATTATATTGATTCCTTCCGAAAGTTATTGACAATTATGACCTTGATATATTTTATATATTTTATTGATATATTTTATATAGCTGTATTTGATATCAAGCTATAAACATTAATTTTTTTATATTTTTTGGTCCAACTTCCGAGCCTTGCATATGCTAGGAAAAAAATTGCACATCAATGCTTAAACAACAATGTTATTCTCCAGTAAATTCCCTTTAAAACAAGCATAGGAACTTTAAAAAACCTTTATTATTTCAAAAGTAATTTTAATTTTTGTAAAACATTAAAAATTCCACATTTTTTAACATATTTCAATGAAAAATTGACTAAACCACTTAACTCAGGCCTTATTTTCCTCAAAATTTTATCCCCTTTAAGGAAATAAACACAGAAAAATTTTAATATTTGTACCTTATACGTTTAAAGATGTTTTTCAAACCTTAAAAAATGGGTGGACTGACAATTTCCGACGGTACTGTATTATGTACATGAATTTACCTAAAAACGGTACTTTGGCTCTAAAACCAGATTTTGGGGGTGTATCAAAGATTTAATATATACCGTTCTTTTCAGTTTTTTATAACCTACAACCTCCACTTGGTCCGATAAAAAGTAATAAACTGTAAGGGGGGCTCGTTTTTGGTAGCATTTCGTGACCTTGGTCATACTTACTGTTGTATCAGTTAATCTCTTTTTACGATAATCTATATGTAATTATATTTTGCACTTTTTTTCTTTTTCAATGTAATATTCTTCTTTTTAGTTATACTTGTATACTCAGTATTTTTTATAATTTTGTCTTTATTTGCTATTTAACTTTGTACTCATTAAAATTCATATCATTGTTCCTTGAAGGTCTGCCTAGCCCTAGAATCTTGTATTTATAAATAAATAAATAATAATAATCATTTTACTAAGAAAGTGTAACAAGTTTCAACAATATTCAACAGCTGAATTTCTGGCAAATACCGTCAAATTTCCGGAGAGTAGGATTTGCGTGGACTGGGTTAAAATAAGTGAAGCTTCAGTGTACAATGATTTAGATTAAAAATTTAGGATTTTAGTAATCACCTGCATATACTCTTGCTCATTTTTCACACCCCACAAACTATTGCTGAGATCCCTGATCATATCGTCTAATTTACCAGGTTTACCATCACCACCTTCTGCATGTGCATCACCGATTCCTGCTGCTTTTAAAGGCTCTGAAATATCCATATCAAACATAACAACTTTTGGAGTCATCGTACTTTTCTGATTACTGAAACAATAGGTGTAAACTCCTGGCATATGAGCCGCAAAAGTGAATTTTCCACTGCTTTCTTGTTCAGCTTGATGAATAGTTTTGCCATCTGGACCTATTATTTTCACGTCAATGTCCAAAAATCCACCTTCTGCTATCTCAAACGTCAATCCTACAAAACAATCTGAATATTAATTATTCTATTCCACAAAATTCCAGTAAATTCTTGTGAACAAATCACTTTTTTTTTAAAGAAAAGGAGAAAATTTAGATCAGTTTTCCAAGAAATTCATTATCTTTTAAATTCAAGAAATTTATATCGAAAAATGACATGTTGGCAAATTTGAGGTTAGTGAACATATTTGCAATACCGAGAATCTGACAGATGGATTATAATTTGACAAAAGAATGCAAAATTGATTGAAAATAACATTTATTGAACTAAATCTACTTTGGCAAAATAATTGAAATGAGAAAAATACGAGGAAATAAAAAACCTAACCCAATTTGGTTCCATATTCTACTCTGTCAAAGAAGCATTCCTCCGCATGTGCGTCCACTGTGATGAAATACGCACTCGTGCAGCTGCACCATACAATTAAAAAAAGTCCGAGAATAAACCACTTCATTTTAAAATTTAATTTAATGAAAATTTCATTTATTAAACATTTGCAAAACTATCTGCCGCGTCAACACACATCAACAGAAAAGACACTAACAATTGCCAACGTAAAAATAGAAAAAAACACTAAATCCAGCCACGTGTCCGATTCAAACGATTGTCAAAAGCGGCCAATCAGAAGCTCTATTTACATTATCTACAATTCTCGATTGGTCCATTTTCCACCAATCCTATTGTTTCAGTCGGACAATTTGAAATTTAAGGTTATGTTACATAAAAAATAATAAATTTCAGCAATTGCAAATCTTTCTCCAAAAAAACTGTTTCCAAAATCCAAAATTCTAATAATCCATAATCAAAGTGTTTCCTTTCTTTTTTAATTGTCGCAAAAGTGTGTCAAGGCCCGAAAATTAGTGACAGCAACTTCCGTAAAGTGTCACCTGCGTGGTCATCATTTTTCCGCAATTAGTAAATTGTTTATCGAAATAATCTTTCAAGTTCGGTAAAAATTGAATCATCTCGTTTTTAATTTCAGAAATAATTGAAAACAAAGAACTATTTAGTTTCGCGGAAATTGTTATTCTGTATTGTTGGTGATTTTGACAGTTTTGACGTTTCTTAGTCGCCATCGTGTGGGTGTCTACAACAAGTGTGACTGTTCTGCCATATTGCGTGCATTAAAGATTGTTGAACAATTTCTTCAATAAATTATTCGGCTAATAACCGTACGGTCAATGAAAGGAATCAAGTGTTTATGAAGTGAAACTAATTTTCAATCACTTCCAGTCGTGAGACAGGATTTGTTAAATTTTCGGGACCTCGAACACAAAGGTAAGTGTACTTTTTTCATCCTGTGCCAGTTTTACCGTCGATTATAAAATCATCACCAAAGCAATAACGATTTATTTGACTGTCAAGTGCAAATAGTCCCGGACCGAAAAAATACGTATTGATTATTTTTCAATCCAATTCTTCTCTCATTATAAAATCAAGTAAAATTTCTAATCTCATAAGGTGTAAAATCACCTATTTCTTATTATAATTACCTGCATCGCAATTGTACGGAGAATGAGTCATAATTTGAGTCCTCGAATAATTAAATAAACTCACGTTTTTTAAATGCTAATAATTATTTGTTACAATTGTTAATTAATTTGTTTATTGTTAGTCTTCGTGTTTTTCTCTCCGGAGAATTGTTAATTTAAAAAGTGTTTTTATTAAGAGAGTATTTTTATTTGCAGATTATATTTTTATAAAGGGTTTTTGTCGGCAGGGTTTTTTTTTTAAATTTATTTTTCTCTAGTTTTTACAGAGTATTTTTTACTAAATTTATAATTCAATGTTTTCGTTAATTTGTTGTCATTTTGTTTTTGTTACAAGTTTTACGTTTTTATTGATTTGTAGCTAATTAAATTTTCACTAAATAGCGCCACTTTTTTATTTTTAAATAGTAAGCAGCTATTATACTTTATCAATAGTTTCTAATAAAGTTGAAAGTCGATTTAGAGATTGAAACGAGCTTAATTAATTACAATATTAATATTCATTGTTTCCATTTTCTCAATCTGAATTAATTATCTCTTTAATTACCGACAATATTATTTTGGCAATAATTAATCTCTTTGATGTTTTTGATGACCTAATGAAACCTGGAGAAAACGTATAGCTATATTTAGACAAATGATGTAATTTTTTTCCTTTTTAAAAAATCAATTTTGTTAATTATTATTATTTTACTTTATTACTTTAATTTCCTTACTATTTTCTACACTTCTGTTAATTAAATTTACGTAATTTACTCTTTTACGTTTTAAAAGAATAATGGTAAATCTTATCTTCTTTTTCTTTTGTTACATTGAAGATAAAAACAAACTGAAATATTGAATTTCACTGATTTATGCTTTTACATTGGATTTAAGCAATTTGAAAATTAAAACAAATTAAATAAAATTAAAATATGAAATTGAATAAATAAATAAAATTGTTTTTTTTTAAGATTGATAACGTGTTTATAAATTTCAGGTACAAAATGTCGGCAGGTCCCTATAATTATTCCTATATTTTCAAATATATCATCATAGGTGATATGGGAGTAGGAAAATCATGCCTGCTTCATCAATTCACAGAAAAAAAATGTAAGTGGATATAATTTAATAAATTTAAATAATAAATTATCAGAGGATTTTGCGTGAGAATAATTATAAAATAGAATTTTATTGATTTGAATAAAATAAAGTTAATTAAATCACAGAAAAGTTTGTTCTTTTAATTAAATTAAAGACTCATTATTCTGAATTTTTTTTTCAGTTATGGCTGATTGTCCTCACACAATTGGAGTTGAATTTGGAACAAGAATTATTGAAGTAGCTGGTCAGAAAATAAAATTACAGATATGGGATACTGCAGGCCAGGAACGATTTAGAGCAGTGACAAGGTTCTAACAAATAAAATATTCAATTATAAGAGTAAATAATTCGGAAGAATACAAGTTAAACGACAAATAAATTATTTTTTTCAGGTCATATTATCGAGGCGCAGCAGGTGCATTGATGGTTTACGACATAACCCGTCGTTCTACTTATAATCACCTGAGTAGCTGGCTCACTGACACTAGAAATCTCACAAATCCTAGCACTGTAAGGAAGCATTTTATTTTTATCTAATCGTCACTTCCTGCCAGGAAAGTTCCGTGTTTTTAAAATTGATTTTATTAAGAATATAATTACGTTCAGATAAATAATAATGAATAAAACAGGGTGTTTAATAACCGGAAATTTAAATCAGCTGGGAATTTTACGTCAAACCTGGAATTTTCTTACTTTGCTTCAGGGCTGTTATGGATTTAAATCACTTTGATTTAAATCATTAGGGAATTTGCATTAAAATCATGATTTAAATAAAAAAAAACTTAACGATTCTTCGGATGTCTAATATTGCATGTAAAATATCGCAAACCATAAACAGAACTCACAAATTTATGGATAAATCTTAAAAATTTCAATTTTAATATTTTATTCTTTATAAAATTTAAAAAATTCAGAGTGTCTACTAACCGGGAAAACCGGGAAATAACCGGGAATTAAAATTGACCGGGAAAAACCGGAAATTAACCGGAAATTTTCCGTCAAACCGGGAATTATTTTTCTGGGATAATAAATTCTTTTCAATTTTTAATTATTTTCTTCAATTTTCAATTATTTTCTACAATTCTCAATTATTTTCTTTCATTTGGAATTATTTTCATTAATTTAAAATTATTTCTTCATTTCTCAATTATTTTCTTCGATTTTCTATTATTTTCTTCAATTGCCAATTATTTTCTTCAATTTTCAATTATTTTCATCAATTTCTAATTAATTTATTAAATTCTGAAATATTTTCTACGATTTTCAATTATTTTAAACAATTTTAAATTATTTTCTTCAATTATAAATTATTATTTTTTAAATTGACAATTATTTGATTCAATTTTCAATTATTTTCTTCAATTTTTAATTATTTTCATCAATTTTTAATTATTTTCTTCAGATTTCAACTATTTTCTTCAATTTTTAATTATTTAATTTAATATTCAATAATTCTCGACTTTTTTCAACTATTTTTTTCAATTATCATTTATTTATTTCACATCTCAATAACTCCTCCAATTTTCAGTTATTTTCTTCTATAATCAATAATTCTCGGCTTTTTTCAATATTTTTTTTCCAATTTTCAATTATGTTTTTGAAACTTGAATTCAGTTCTTCAATTATTATTCAACAATTTTCATAAAATCACATTTTCTTCAATTTCAAATTATTTTATACAATTTTTAATTAATTTCTTCAAATTACAATTACATTCTTCATTTTTTATTGTTTTCTTCAAATTCTATAATTCCTGGATTGTTCAATTTTTTTTCTTCAATTATCGCTTCTTTTCTTCTACTTTTAATCCCATTGTTCAATTCTTGAATTATTTTCTTTAATTCTCAATTATAATTTTCGACATTCAATTCCATTCTTTAATTTTCAATTGTTTTTGTTTAATATTCAATAACTCTAGGCTTTTTACAATGATTTTTTTTTAAATTCTCAATTATTGTTTTCAAATTCCAATTTTTTTCTTAAATTTCAATTATATTCTTCAATTTCCAATTATTTTTTCATATTTGTTTCAGTTTCTCAATTTCTTTTATTTTTCAATTTCTTCTTAATTTTCTTCAATATTTAACAATTCTCAGCTTTTTTAAATTATGTTTTTCTTTCAATTTTTATTTAAATTGAGAATTTTAAAATTATATTCATCAATTCGCAATTATTTCCGTCGATTTCTAAATTTTTCTGCTGTTTTCAAATATTGTATTTAATTTTTAAGTACTTTCTTTAATTTTTAATTATTTTTTTCAATTTTCATTTTTTTTTTTTAATTTTTAATTATTTTGTTCAATTTTCAATTGTTTGTTTCAATAATCAGTAATCTCAACTTTTTTTAATATTTTTTTTTTCAATTATCATTTATTTATTTCATGTTTCAAAACCTCCTTCAATTTTCAATTAATTTCTTTAAATAACAATTCTATTCTTCAATTTTTAATGTTTTCTTCAATATTAAATAATTCCTGTCATTTCCATTTTTTTTAAATTATAAATTATTGTATTCGAATTTTAATTTTATTTCTCAATTTTCAATTGTTTTTTTTTTAATATTCAATAACTCTGTGTTTTTCTGATTTCAATTTGATTATTTAATTTTCAATTTATTTCTTCAATTTTGAATTATTAACTTAAATTTTAAATTATTTTTTTGGATTTTCTATCTAGTTGACCAATTTTCAATTATATTTTTTAAATTTAATTACCATTGTTCAATTTTTTTAATTATTGCTCAATGTAGATTAATATTTACTTTTTTTTTAATTTTGTTTCTAATTGTCAAATATCTTTGTCATTGTTCAATTATTTCTTTCCATTCTTAATTATTTCTTTTCATTCTTAATTATTATTTTTAGTAAAGTTTAATATTTAATTCTTCAATTCTCAATTATTTTCTTTGAATTTCAATTATTTTCTGCAATTATCAACTGTTTAATTCAATTTTTGTAACCATTTGTAGGTCTACTTATTCTTAAAATAAATTTTAAGTTAACAAGAGAAAAAACCGGGAAAAATAGGAACAAAAACCGGGAAAAACCGGGAAATAGCCGGGAATTTTGTGGGACGAAATTAGTAGACACCCTGAAAATTCTGCTAATTAAAATGCCTACGATTTACAAATTTTTAGTATGAAAATAGCAAAAAATAGTACATTAAATTTCTATATCGTTCAGTCATTATAATTTAAATAAATTCCAAACGTTAATTAATCCGTATTCCAGTTTGTTACAACTTTTAAATTTCAACTAATTCAAATTTAAATTCATATTAATTAATGCACAATAATTAAATAATAGGAATTATTTTCTATATTTACAATAATCCTTTTTTTCATTCTTACAATATTTCTAAGAAATTTCACCTTTTCGAAACTGTTTTTTTTTTTTTTGTTTTGTTTTGCGTAGGATGTGAAAACCTGCCTTCAGGTACCCTGTAGCCCGTACTACAGAGTTATGCGGGGGTGGCGACGTTCTGCCGACCCGCTAAAAACACACCCTTATTTGGGGACCTTATTTTACAAAATTTTAAAATTTTTTCTCCTTTTACTTTTGGTTTTTTTTTTGTATTTGTCTATTTATTTTAGGATTTTCTTTAATTTTCTTCTTTTTATGCAAATTATTTAATATTATTTTACATAATTTTTTTTAATAAACTTTTTATTTCATTGATTTTCATAATTATTTCCATGTTTTTAAAAACTAATAATCTTATTTTTTTTTGTATATTTATTCAATTTGTAATTTTGTATTCACATCTTGTCTATTTTTTGTGAGATTTTTTGCAAACTTATTCTTTCATAAAATTTTTAAATTTTCTTTAATTTTTCTAAATTTATAGTTGGACTTGTTGTAAGTGTAATATTATAAAAATATTTTTGGTTTAATATGTCAATCAATGATATTTTACTCATTTTTATTTTATTTTATTTTTGAAATATCTAATACTTAGAACAAATAATTTGTGATATTTTTGTAGGTCGTGTATTTTAAGTATGATGGTTTCCTAAAAAAAAAAAAAATTTAATTTAAATAAAACTATTATTAAAGTCAATTTCCTCAAATTTTTAAAGATCCAGTTGTACGTTTTCCAGAAAAAATTTGGTTGAGCTAAAGTTTGTTATCAAATAATAATTATTTAACATTTTTTGTTTTTTTTTTAAATCTAGTTAAAATCAGCAATTTTCATCCAATTTTAACTATAAACTATACAAATGTGTATTAGTTTTTTTTTTTTTACTATAAATTTGTAGTTTTTTACTAAAAATTAGTAATTTTTCACTTGTTCTCAGTAGAACCAAATTAATGAAAATACTAAAATATTTTCATCTCCTAAGCCTTTTGTTATCACTTCCATCACTATTTTAAGTATTTAAAAACTTTCTTTTATTCTTTCTAATTTTTAAAAATTAGATTCAAAAACTTGAATGTTTTTCTTATTTTTATCTAAATGTTTAAAATTTTTAGCCTGCAGATTTCTGAATAATAAAAGTTTTTAAACTTTGTCTTCCATTTTAGTTTAAAATTGCTTTGCGATGTATAATTATATTTCAACATTTTAAAAATATTCTAAACAAATTTTTAATACATGTTAAACGAAAGTTAAGAACTTAATGATAATTTTTCTCTCATATATAATTTATAATTTAAAGGAAGAACATTGCTTTTATAAATAATCAAAGTTAGAAAATTAGCACGAGTAAAAATTCAAATTCATCTCTAAAGCCTTATTTTTTTAGAAAATAACTGAAAAATTTTAAATACTAACATCATACTTTTAAAATTGTAGTAAAATATTTTCATAAATAACTGAAAACTATTTTTTCCATATGCCCTAATTCTTATAAAAATAAGAAAATTATCATTATTATTTTTAAAGCCATTAAAATTTCTTTTGTTTTCAATGTTTATTTTTCAATGTTCTAAAAAGATTAACCTATTTTTATGGTTTAAAATGAAGTTAAAACTTGGTATGTTCTTAAATATTACTAATTTTTCTACTAAAAATTAAAATTGATTTAATATGTATTTCAGTTTTTAAAGAATAAGATTTACATATTTTAGGAAATAATATAAATATTGTGTTTTGATTAACTGTCGCTCGTTCAATAAATATAATTTAAAGTCTTAATTCTTAGAAATTAATTTTGCGAGTAAATTAAGTTTTTACCAGTTTTTACATATTTTTCTGAATAATAAGTTCGGCACATAGATATTTTTTTGTTTTAAATCAGATACTTTTTTTAAAAAAAAACTTTCTATAATTTTCAACAGTTTTTAATATAGAATTATAAAATTTTAAATTTAAAAATTTTTTTTTTTTTAAATTTTTAAAATTTTATAATTATTCTTTAATTTTTTTAAATTATTTTGTTCCATTGTCAATTATTCTCGACACTTTTCGAATTTTTCTTTCAATTGTCTATTATTTTTCTAATTTCTCAATTATTTTCTTTAACATTTATTTATTTTACTCATTTTGTAAATTTTCTTTCAATTATCAACTATTTTTTTAAAATTTCAATTTAATTCTTTAATCTTCAATTTCTTTCTTTAATGTTTAATTATTTTCTTTAATTTTCAATTGCATTCTTCGTTTTTCAATTGTTTTATTCAAAATTCAATGATTCTTGCATTTACTCAATTATAAATTATTTTCTTGAAAAGTTAATACAATTCTTTAATTTCCATTCAATTCTTTAATTAACAATTTATTTCTCTTACTATTTTCTTTACTTTTGAATTATTTTGATCGATTTTCAATTAATTCCTCAATATTCAATTATAGTTCTCAGATTTTGTTTTTGTTTTTTTTCACTCATAAATTTTTTTTTCAAATTTCAATTCAGGTATTCAATTCTAGAACTATTCTCTTCAATTCTCAGTTGTTTTCTTCATATTTAAATTCCACTTTTCAATTTTCAATTATTTTCTTAAATATTACAAAATTATCGCATTTTTTCTATTATTTTTGATCGATTATCATCAAATTTATTTGATTTTAAATACAATTGTTTAATTATTTTCTTTATCTTTTAATTCCTCTCGTCAATTTTTAGTTCATTCTTTAGTTTTAAATTGTTTTCTTCTATATTAATTAATTTTCGGATTTTTACTTTTTTTTTTTAATTTTAAGTATATCCCATAAATTTAAATTCCCTTCTTCAATTTTCAGTTTTTTTTTCAATTTTAATTATTTTTTTTTGATTTTCAATCCAGTTGTTAAATGTGCAATTATTTCCAACAATTGTTCCTATAATTTACCTAATTTTTTCAATTTCCAATTATTTTCTTTAAACTTATTATTTCTTATTCAATTTTTACAATTATTTTTTTCAGTTGTCTATTAATCTAGTCATTTTCTGAATTTTGTTTTCAATTGACAATTATTTACCTCATTTTTCACACATTTCAATTTTTAATTATTATCCTTAAATTTTTATAATTATTCTTTGATTTTTTGAATTATTTTGTTCTGTTGTGTATTAACCTAGCCAATTTTTGAATTTTGTTCTTAATTGTCAATTATTTTCTTCATTTTGTAATTTTTTCTTTTCCAATTATCAATTATTTTTTCAAATTATAATTCAATTCTTAAATTTTGAATTCATTTCTTATATTTTCAATTTATTTTCTCAATTTTTTATTATTCTCTTCAATTTGCAATTATTTGCAACAGTCAGTCCTATAATTTTTCAACTATTTTGTTTATTTTGCTAGTGTATGATAATTAAATACATAGGTATATAAAACTGAAAAAAATAATATAAAAAAGTTCAATTTTTGTAACTATTTGTACGATTATTTATGCCTTAAATAAAATAAATTTAAATTTGACCGGGAAAAACCGGGAATTTTGTTGACCGAAATTAGTAGACACCCTGATAAAAAAAATATTTAATAGATTTAACAAATATATAATTTATATTCCAGACGATATTTAATAAACTAATTTTTTTTTCTCAGGTGATATTTATGATTGGAAACAAAAGCGACTTGGAAGAGCAGAGAGATGTGACTTATGAGGAAGCCAAACAATTTGCTGATGAGAATGGTCTCATGTTTGTTGAAGCTAGTGCAAAGACGTTAGTAGCTTTTTGAAAAATTGACAATTTCTCCCTTGAAGGGCTTTTTAATTCAATTTAAAATATTGTTTTTAGAGGACACAATGTCGAGGAGGCTTTTCTGGAAACGGCCAAGAAAATTTTCCAGAGCATAGCAGACGGAAGGTTCGTTTTTGCGAATTTAAAAAATATTTTCTCTTTTGATTATTTTAAGATAATTTTTAATCAGAGATGATAATTTCTTATAAAGACGCTCGTTTACCGAGAAATATTTCAGATTAAGGAATGACGTCACCAAAATTTTCTGCGATTAAGATTAGGATTTTTTTTTATTATTATTGATTCAAAAAAATAATAATTCTTAGATTTTTGATAACAATTCTATTTTTAGATTGGACTTGAATGCAGCAGAATCTGGAGTTCAGCATAATCCAAGTCAACCAGGGCGTAATAACTTACAAGTTAACAGTGAACAACAAGGAGGCAAAGACTCTTGCTCTTGTTAGGCCATTATTTGTCTGTATATAGGTCCTTTACTGCGTTAACAGTTTACACTAATGCATATATATTATATATAAAAATTATATATTATATATATATAATTTACACTAAAATGCAAGCAAAATTTTTGTCCTTTTTTAACTGTGGACATTTGAAAAAAAGCATATATTATGTAAATGCTAAAAGAGTGAATGTTGTATAGAATGTTCCATTTTTCTAATTGGCAATCCGCAAATTTGTAGGATTGCAGCAACATCATATTTAAGATTTTCTCCAATATCTTGGAGGAGTGCGAGTAAGCTATTGCAGATTCACTGTTTGCAAGAGATTAATACGCGAATTAATTCTTTAATTAATACGCGAATTGTGATGTGTTGTAATGAATGTTTAGGGTTGATTTTTATTTGTTTTTTTTTTTTCATTAATTTTTTGGGATTAAATCCGATTAATGTCTCGACGCTAGTGTATTGTGAAATTGTCAGAATTTGAAAAATCGGTGATTATCTTGTTGTTGCTCGTGTCCTGTGCTAGTTAATAATCAACTTGTGTTTTTACACAATCACTGAAAAAGGAATATTCAGAAATGGAGGAGTTTTTTCTGAGAAAATTCTTCTTTATTTGTTGAAAATACCGTGATTTTATTCTGTTTTTTCCCACCCCCTTTTGTATAAATAACAAACCCGTAAAGAAATAATATTGTGCAAAAAAAAAAGCAAAATTCTGAAGTAAAAGAATGCTCGTTTTTCAGTGAAACAATTGTATAGGCGTCCAGTTTAGAGTTTATTATTCAGTTCATTCCTGCTTGGTGTACTGCAAGAATCGAACCGCAAGGTCCCATCGTGTATGGTTATAAGAACAGCGATAATCAGAGCGAATAAAATTTTTTTTTTTTTTTAAGACGAACTGTAATTCAAGAAATATTCAGATTGCGAGATCTGTCTTTACTGTATATTTCCAAGCTGAAATAATAGAATCGCGAACATTTTAATTAGACGCTTTATCTTTCTCTTTTTTATTCGAAACACCTGGGCATTTGTATATAATATATAATATAACACAAGGCAGTTATTTAATATAAATAAAAACAGAATAAAAAACCCTGGAAATTTTTTGTCATCAAACATGATTGGGCCTAAATAAGGGGGATCTTGTTTAAAAGGACACCATGTTGATAGTTTTTATTATAATCATATCAGAGGCAAAAGATCCATAAATGAAGACTTTATAAAAGTTTAACAGTATTTCCATTTATGGTCATGATAAATATAATATGTGAGAAGTGAAACTTAAAGACAAAAACTTCATAGTTATACACGTTAGCGAATTGAAACTTTAGAAAGTCTTTAATATCTACAATAAATTCTATACATAAATAAGCATTAGATGTTTTTGTTTTTAATAAATTGTCCAACATTCTACAAAATACGTTTTTATTAAAATTTCTTTCCGTTAAATATCCCTGAATATGTTTTTTTATTATACACATTATATTTTGTCGTGTTTTTATTATTATAAATGTTTTATTGTATATTACCTTATTATATATTATTTTATTATATACATTATAGCTTTTAATTTGAAGGATGTTCAACCTATTGACATAACTTCAATATAGAAAATGATGTTTCACATAAAATAAAAATAAATCGATTTTAATAATATTTCTATTTTACAGGGTGTCTACTAACCGGGAAATCCGGGAAAACCGGGAAATAACCGGGAATCTAAATTAACCAGGAAAAACCGGGAATTCTCCGTCAAACCGGGAATTTTTTTTCTGGGATAATAAATTCTTTTCAATTTTCAATTATTTTCTTTAATTTCCAATTATTTTCTACAATTCTCAATTATTTTCTTTCATTTGGAATTATTTTCATTAATTTAAAATTATTTCTTCATTTCTCAATTATTTTCTTCGATTTTCTACTATTTTGTTCAATTGCCAATTATTTTCTTTAATTTTCAATTATTTTCATCAATTTCTAATTAATTTATTAAATTCTGAAATATTTTCTACGATTTTCAATTAATTTTTAATTATTTTCTTCAACTAAAATTTTTTTTTTTTTTGAATTGCCAATTATTTGATTTAATTTTCAATTATTTTCTTCAATTTCTAATTATTTTCTTCAGATCTCAACTATTTCCTTCAATTTTTAATTATTTAATTTAATATTCAATAATTCTCCCCTTTTTTCAACTATTTTTTTCAATTATCCTTTATTTATTTCACATCTCAATAACTCCTCCATTTTTCAATTATTTTCTTCTATAATCAATAATTCTCGGCTTTTTTCAATATTTTTTTTCAATTATCAATTATGTTTTCACAACTTGAATTCAATTCATCAACAATTCAACAATTTTCATAAATTCACATTTTCTTTAATTCCAAATTTTTTTTCTACAATTTTTAATTAATTTCTTCAAATTACAATTACATTTTTCATTTTTTATTGTTTTTCTTCAAATTCTATAATTCCTGGGTTGTTTAATTTCTTTTTTCTTCAATTATCGCTTCTTTTCTTCTATTTTCAATCCCATTGTTTAATTCTTGAATTATTTTCTTTAATTGTCAATTATAATTTTCGACATTCAATTCTATTTTTTAATCTCAGTTGTTTTTTTTTAATATTTAATAACTCTAGGCTTTTTACAATGATTTTTTTTTTAAATTCTCAATTATTTTCTTCAATTTCCAATTTTTTTCTTAAATTTCAATTATTTTCTTCAATTTCCAATTACTTTTCATATTTCTTTCAGTTTCTCAATTTCTTTAAATTTTCAATTTCTTCTTAATTTTCTTCAATATTTAACAATTCTCAGCTTTTTTAAATTATGTTTTTCTTTCAATTTTTATTTATATTGAGAATTTTTAATTTATATTTTCATCAATTCGCAATTATGTCCGTCGATCTCTAAATTTTTCTGCTGTTTCCAAATATTGTATTTAATTT
This sequence comes from Ganaspis brasiliensis, assembly GCA_037103525.1. Taxonomy (NCBI): domain Eukaryota; kingdom Metazoa; phylum Arthropoda; class Insecta; order Hymenoptera; family Figitidae; genus Ganaspis; species Ganaspis brasiliensis. The sequence goes on from JAZKLR010000082.1 coordinate 1,741,284, forward strand.
TTAAGTACTTTCTTCAATTTTTAATTATTTTCTTCAATTTTCAATTATTTTCTTTAATTTTTAATTATTTTGTTCAATTTTCAATTGTTTGTTTCAATATTCAGTAATCTCGACTTTTTTCAATTATCAGTTATTTATTTCATGTTTCAAAACCTCTTTCAATTTTCAATAATTTTCTTCTATTTTCAATTTAATTGTTCAATTGTTCAATTATTTTTTTCAATTCTCAATTAATTTCTTTAAATAACAATTCGATTCTTCAATTTTTAATGTTTTCTTCAATATTAAATAATTCCTGTCATTTTCAATTTTTTTTTTAATTATAAATTATTTTCTTCTTTTTTCAATCCAATTGTTCAGTAATTTTCTTTAATTCTCAATTATTGTATTCGAATTTCAATTTTATTTCTCAATTTTCAATTGTTTTTTTTTTAATATTCAATAATTCTGTGTTTTTCTGATTTCAATTTGATTGTTTGATTTTCAATTTATTTCTTCAATTTTGAATTATTAACTTAAATTTATAAATTATTTTTTGGGATTTTCTATCTAGTTGACCAGTTTTCAATTATATTCTTTGAATTTAATAACCATTGTTCAATTTTTTCAATTATTGTCCAATTGTAGATTAATATTTACTTTCTTTTTAATTTTGTTTCCAATTTGTCAAATATCTTTGTCATTGTTTAATTATTTCTTTCCATTATTAATTATTTCTTTTCATTATTAATTGTTTCTTTTAATTCTTAATTATTATTTTTTGTAAAGTTTAATATTTAATTCTTCAATTCTCAATTATTGTCTTTGAATTTCAATTATTTTCTTCAATTATCAACTGTTATATTCAATTTTTGTAGCCATTTGTAGGTCTATTTATACTTAAAATAAATTTTAAGTTAACAAGAGAAAAAACCGGGAAATGACCGGGAATTTTGTGGGACGAAATTAGTAGACACCCTGATTTTATGACTTATAACTTATAACTTATATGTTATTTATATGTTGCTGACATATTTTTAAAAAATCTTGTTTTAATATGTGTGAAACTCGAGGAATTTCTACGTTTATTAACCATAATCGGCTGACCATAATGTTATAAAATAAATTTTAATTCCTTCGATGATATTAATCAAAAATAGGATGTTCACTATATGATTTCGTAACCTCTAATTTTGCATTTTTTTAAAAACGTTATTACTCAAAAACTACTTAACAATATGTATTATTACTTACAAGAAACATAAATCACTTTATTCTATCCATAGACATTGTGATATTATTATACAATTTTTTTATATTATGATTATAATTAAATTTAAAAAATTTTTCGTTTACAAAATTTCATAATTTTTTTTTCTATAAAAGCTCAAAAAAATTTCAAACTTTGCAGATATTTTATTCTTAATATAATTCATCTGTTATTAAAATTTGACGAGGGTATTTTGCTTCATTTCGGAAATATTAAACTTGAACATTTTTTTACTCAAAAAGTAGATTAATTCGAGGATTTAAAAACATCTCTCTTTTCTTATAAAAGAACAGAGAAGTGAAATTATTCTGCTAACTTCAAGTCCTCGAATTAACCTTTTTGAGTAAAAAATTTTCAAATTTAATTATAATCTTAAAATAAAATAATTTTATAGTAATATGATAATTTCTATGGATAGAATAAAGTGATTTATGTTTCTTGTAAGTAATAATACATTTAAGCAGTTTTTTTAATAAAAACGTTTTTAAAAAAATGCAAAATCGGAGGATTTTGTTTCAAAAATATTAATTACACAAAATAAACTCCAATTTTTTCAAATTATTAAAATTGTTTCTTTTAACAAAAGAGCTTACCTTCTAAATTAAAAAACACACAAATAGATTAATAAATGAATAAATTTATAATTTACTATTATATATAAATTATTAGAATTCAAAATCTTGAAAAAATTCAAATAATCGTTCGATAGAATACTATCGATAACTATCGATAATTTTACCAACACACGTAAACAATCACACATAAATATAGTGCTGTCAATGTCACTTTTGTTTGTGAATAAAAAATTACTTTCAAAAGTTTTTCCGTAATTTTGAACAATATTGGAATTAGAAATCCGATAAGTTCTCTATTATAACAGATCCAGCAAAAAGGAAACATTTTTTACGTGTTAAATGTCAAATAAAATGATTGATCTCTTATTTTACTGATTTCAGCACAAAAATAAGAAACAATTTTTCTATCAGAATGTCTGAAATGAAGGTAAATTGAAATTTTTAGAAATGTGTGTTTTAATTTCCAAAAAAGCACTAAAATAATATTTTCGTGTCATTTTAAACAAAAAGAGGTTATGTTTTGATTTTTTCTAAATATATAATCTATAACTAATGTCTTATAATAAATTTAATCAACTTATATAATTTTCTTTTATCTTTTAATTATTTCTTTGTTAAATTTGTCTTTTTTCATTAATTAACGATTTTTAGACAAATTTTAATTTACAGAGTGAAAGTGACGTTGAAGATGATTTTTCGAGACAGGGATCGGGTAGAAAATCTGTTAATAATGAAGAATTAAATATAGCTGTGAAAAGAATTGACCGTTCTAATTTGTCTCAAAATAATAAAGAATATGCTGCTTTTATTCAGGAATATAATATTCTCTCTGAATAGTAAGTTGAATTTTTATTTTTCCCTATTTATGTATTTATATAGAAACAGTTTCATTTGTTCTCTGTGTTTTAGTAATATGCTGAGAAGTCAAGATTTAAGGGGAATTTACGTGATACCGTCCGCTAAAAATCCTTTCCGTGAGTATTTTCAATTATTTAATTGAAGAGCTTTTTATCACCTGCAATTATAACTTGAGATAATTTTTTTTAGTTTGGTTTGGAGTGCAATTTATAAGACAAGGCGTTTATCAAGGCGGAGTTTTCAGATTTACAGTAAATTTGCCGTCCAATTTTTTAGAAGGCGTATGTCCGGTAAGTGTATTAAAAATATTAAAAAATTCGAAAAATAGAAAAAGGAAGGAAGTTGAAAGAAAATAATGAAATAGAATATATTTCAAATTAAGTAAATTATTCGGATTATTGTAGACTGTTGTTTTTCAATCGAAAGTCTTCCATCCGCTTATTAATCCCGAAACTGGAGAATTAAACACAACCTGGGGATTTGTCGAGTGGAGGAAAAATAATCGAGTTTGGCAACTTATTCAATATGTGACCAAAGTTTTAACGAAAATCGATTCGAAAATGACACCAATTAATGAAGAAGCATCTCTTTTGTAAGTGATAAATTTAACGCAAATTTTATTTACGTTTTTACTGAAATTCTGATTATTAAAATACAAAATGTTCATTTTTAGATTAGAAAATAACTTTGAAGAGTTTCGAGAACGAGCTAAGAATTGTGTGAAAGAGAGTTTGAATCAAGTTTACAATTCTCCTTCAATTGAAGACCCACATTATATAACTTTTAGTCCTTTCGATAGTGAAATTCACGGTCCTTTCAGACAAGAAATTTACAAACCGAAGGCAAGATTTAAAAACTTTCGAATGAAAAAAAGCACCTTTATTGATTTAAAACTATTTTTTTTTTATTTAAAATACATTTTTATTGATTCTAAATATTATTTTCATGAATTCCAGTTTAAAAAACTATTTTCTAATTTTAGGAGGGTGATAATAAAGCAATTGGATTTTCTTGGGTGCAACCAGGTTCTCTCCAGCCATTTTCTAAGCCCGACGCAAGATAACGGAAAATTGTTAATTTTCACGAATTGATTGCCTTTTCAGAAAGGTGACAATTCACTATTTAAAATTTTTTATTTTGTGTGCAAGAGTTTCTATCATCTATTAATTGAAATACCTTTTGTAAAAAGAGTTTTTAGACACATTTGAAGTCTTCAAATGAAGTGGACACTATTTTTATTCAATTTTTAAAATTTTTAGTCCAACTCTTTTTCTCAAAAATCGAATATTTTAATACTCACGTGTGACGTATGATAAAAAGTCTTTGGCTTGTGCGATTACATTTAGAAAAAATGTAAATTGGAATATAAATTAAGATAAAAGTTAAATTAAAATTGGATTAAGATTAACAGAAAGAGATTTCAAAAAGTACAAATTGGTTTTGATGTTTTGTAATGTTTATTTAAGAAATTATTTTAGTATTATGAAATAATCGTTAATCAGTTGTTAAAAAGATTGATTTAAAATTGTTTTTTATTTAGTAGTTATAAGAAATTAATAAATTATTAATTTGGGATTCTATTTTTAAGTAATTTATTCAAATTTATTTACTTGAAGGTTTAAAAAAGTATTTTTCGAGTGTCTATTGTATTTTTAGTATTTATAAATATTGAAAGCAGATTAAAAACATGAATGTTTATTTAAATATTATATAATAATAACTTGAGTATTCGCGCAGGCCTGAAAATGTACGTTTTGCCTTAAAGATTTGTTATCGAAATTTTACATAATGTAGATAATTATAGTGAACATTGTTATCCGTTACGTAGTAATGATTTTATATTAATATATACATTTTTCATAAATAAACAGTTTTAATAAAATTATTTACTGAGCTGAATTATTATAATCTGTATATTATACCAAACACTTTTAAAATAGTTTAAATTTAAGATTTTCGAATTTAAAAAACGTTTTCTTTACTTCATTTTCAATTATTTATTAAAAAGTAATTTTAAAGATTACCGCGTTTTGACTAATCGATTTTTACTTTCGATGGTTGGCGGATTTGAATTTTCTGGTGATTTTTTTTTTTACTGGCAACACTGGACGAAGTCGACTGACTTCACAGTATTGCAGCTGTCAAAAATCAAAATGCTAGATACATGTGTTTACAATAAAAGTGAATAAAAAAGCATTTTTCATATTAAAAAATCGGATGATTGATAATGTTGATAACTTTAACAATTGTTCGTCACTCTAAAAACATTTTTAGTCAATTTTCACAGCGTGTAGGTGTTTTTTTTGCTTGTAATAACCGCGGTAAAAGGAACATAGGTTATGTTTGCATAATATTTTTATTCATTTATTTCTATATTATAAAGCCGTATTTTATTATTTAAAAGTTCTCATTTATATTGTTTTAGTCATAAATTAAAGCGCTTAAAAATATTTTCTGTCTTTAATCTAAAAAAGTTTGTAATATTTTCAATTGATTGATGTTAAATAAATAAAAGCAAAAAGAGTGAAAAACGTCTAAAAATTGTTATTAATAATTATTAGTTTTTAAATATTTTGACACATAACCTCGAATTCTAACAATTTTGATATTTTAGCGTAATTATAGCGTTAATTATTTTTCGAATAATTAAGAAAATGTAATAATAAATATTATTAAAGAAAATAAATATGCTAATACAAATGAAATAAATAATAAAAATCAAAATTTAATCTAAACTGTTTTCATTTGATTTACAGATTATAAAACGACATAATTCACACGATAATTGGAAAAGGTTTAGAATGGCAAATGAACAGTCACCGACGAGTAGAAGTGATCCAGTTATAATGAAACTGGACACTCCGGAATTTCACTCAATTTTTTCACCAGAACTGAATACTCTCACGGATTTATTTAAAAAGTACAATTATGAGATGAGAGTGGCGGGTGGTGCTGTTCGAGATATTTTAATGGGAAAAACTCCCAAGGATTTGGATTTTGCGACAACAGCAACTCCGCAAGAAATGAAGGAAATGTTCACTAATGAAAATATTCGAATGTTGAATTCAAATGGCGAAAAACATGGGACAATAACTGCAAGAATTAACGATAAGGAAAATTTCGAAGTCACTACACTTCGAATAGATGTTACAACCGATGGCAGACACGCAGAAGTCTTTTTTACAAAAGACTGGAAACTCGACGCCAATAGACGAGATTTAACCATAAATTCCATGTTTCTCGGATTCGATGGAAGTGTTTACGACTATTTTTTTGGCTACGACGATCTTAAAAAGCGAAGAATCGCTTTTGTCGGAAATGCCGCTGTTAGAATTCAAGAGGATTATCTCCGTATTTTGAGGTACTTGAGGATTGAGTAAAATATTAATTAAAGCTATTTTAAATATTGGAAAACAATTTAAATTTAAAGAAAGAAAGAAATTTCTCCAAGGGGACGTCAACTCCATTTTAGAGCGTATACGAAAAAAAATACTTGAGAATATTTGTGAATATGTGGGAATACTTGGAATATTTAGGAATGGGGAATATTCGGAATACTTGAAAATCTGAGAATATTAGCTAATATTTAGGAGAATCTATATCTATAATAATAATCCACAAGATTCATTCATTCTTTCATTCTGTCCACACCTGAAGTTTGGCACATAGATATTTTTTGTTTTAAAAGTCATACTTTTTAAAAAATGCATTTAACTTGATTAAAATTTAAATTTATAAATATCAGTTCAAATAATTTTAATTTTATTAATAAATAAATTTATAATTTTTTCTATAATTGTCAACAGTTTTAAAATTACAATTAGTATTCTCCTCAGATTTGGTAATTATTCTTTAATTTTTTTTAATTATTTTGTTCTGTTGTCGATTATTCTCTCCACTTTTCGAATTTTTCTTTCAATTGTCAATTACTTTCTTTAATATTTAATTACACAGCCACACAAAAAAATAAACTTCTTTGTCCGAGACACTACACTAGTGTATTCTTACGTATTTTTTTCCGCTGAATCCGAATCTGAAGTCAGAATTGCTAGATTGGCTAAATTTTTTGAGATAATATCAAAAAACCAAATCTTAAAAAATTTCAAAAACACCCAAAAAACCAAAAAAAAATTTTTTTTATCCGGGACACTACACTAATGTATTTTTATGTATTTTTCTCTAACGAATGTAAATCAGAGATTAGAATTTGCAGATTAGCGCTAAAATTTTGAAAATTATCTCAAAAAAGATAAAAAAACATTAATTAAAAACAAAAAAAATTTTTTTGTCCGAGACACTATAATAGTGTTTTCCTACGTATTTTTTTCCGCTGAATCCGAATCCGAAGTCAAAATAACCAATTTGGCTAAAATTTTTTAGATATTTTCAAAAAACTACTCAAAAACACGAAAAAATCGAGTTTTTTGAGATTATCTCGAAAAATTTAGCCAATCTAACAATTCTGACTTCGGATTTGGATTCAGCGGAAAAAAATACGTAAGAATACACTAGTTTAGTGTCTCGGACAATTTTTGTCCGAGACAAAGTTGTTTTTTTTTTGTGTGGCTGTGTTATTTTAGTCATTTTGTAATTTTTCTTTCAATTATCAACTATTTTTTTAAAATTTTAATCTTTAATCTTCAATTTAATTCATTAATCTTCAAGTGATTTCTTTAATTTTTGATTATTTTCTTTAATTTTTAATTATTTTATTCAAAATCCAATAATTCTCGCATTTTCTCAATTATCAAATATTTTCTTGGAATTTCAATACAATTCTTCAATTTTCAATTGATTTCTTTAATTTTCAATTATTTTCTACAATTTTTTTCAATATTTCATCAGTTTTCAATTGACAATTTATTATTCTACTTCAATTTTATGATTATTCATCAATTTTAACATTTTTTATGTTCGAATGCCGATTATTTTTACCATTTTTCTAATCTTTTTTTTCAATTAATTATTTTTTTAATAGTTAATTATTTTCGTCAAATTATAATTTTTCTTTTGATTATCAATTATTTACTTGAAATTTACATTAAATTATTAAATTTAATTTAATACAAAGTACAATTTATTTCTTTTGTATGCCCTTTCAGGCGTTTACAATTTATAATACAAATGTTTTACACGAATGTTTTCCTTACCGCTCTAAAATTATTGACACATTAGTACTATTTCATTTGCATTCTTCCATACCTTACAATATAAATACACCCTCCTTCATTCCTCCACATCTGACTCTTCTCTATCCCTATTCCATTCTACTCTTTCTCTAGCTAATTTTTCAAATTGGCTCCCATATCTACAGAGACCGAGGCTTGGCTCCCCATTTAATGTTTTTATTAATTTTCTTTCTATTTCTCGTTCATTTATATCGCCAGCCCACTCCTCTACTATTTTAACCCATTCGTTGTCAATTTTCTCCTTTGCTGTTTCACAAAACCATATGTGAGTCAGGTTCTCTTCCTCCTTCCTGCAGAGCCTGCATTTTACATCCTTAAACCCTTTGTTTCCAGCCTTGCCCACGTTCCCGCATCTTAACCTAGCCCATTCCGTTTTCTCCCCATAACTAAGCTTCTTATTTCTCCAATATTTTTCCATTCCCATTTCTTTCTTTATTGCCTTATAGTTTCTACAATACATTGAATTTTCTATTTTTTCCCAATCTCCTTGTATTTCTTGATCCCTTTTAATACTTAACCCTTTTCTCAGATTTTCGTAACATTTTTTACTCTCTACTCCTGTTTCTATCCATATCAATGTTTCCCCATCACCAACTTCTTTTAGAGATTTTACTAAAGACTCTCCCCAGGTAGTAGGATTATTGTTTCTTATCCCTCTCAGTTCCTCTTTCAGGCAAATTTTTGGGAGTCTTTCATCCTCCATTTCTAATACTTCGCAGATGTATCTAAAAACCCTTTCCTTTGTCTCTATCTCTAAACTCTTTCTTCCTGTCTCCATCCTCCAAATGTACCCTGGAGTGTTTTTATCCAACCCCATAGCCATTTTAATAAATTTACTTTGAGCCCTTTCTATTTCCTCCCATCTTTTACTTCCCCAAATTTCTACCCCGTATACTCCTCCTGATTTTACCAAAATGTCCATTAAATACAATCTTCTGTCTAAATCGTTTAGTCTTGCTCTAGCCATAACCCCCCAAGTCGCGTTCATTGCTTTTTGCATTTTCGCCTCCATGACCTTTATATGCTTTTTGTATGTTCCCCCTTCCGAAAACCAAAAACCTAAATATTTATATCTGTCGACTATTTCCAATTCTGTGTTAAAAAGTTTCCATTTTTCTCCTTGTGCCCTTCTCCCCCCTTTCTTGAAAATCATGATCTTAGATTTTTCAGTGTTAATTTCGAGTTTATTTTTTAAAACGTATTTTTCTAAAGACTTTAGCATACTTTCCAGTCCTTCCGGGAAATCTGCTACAACCGCCAAATCATCCGCGAATTTTAATGCAAAAACTTTCTTTTTTCCTATTACTGTTCCCCCTTCGTTTTTCTTTTCCCATATTTCGTCCATGTCCTCAATAAATAAATTAAATAACGTTGGACTTAAAGGGCAACCCTGTCTTACACCCCTGTTTGTTTCAAACCCTTCCGTCACACCTTTCCCTGTTATCACTTGATTAATTGTTTCCCTATATATTTCTTTTATCATTTTGAACATTCTCCCTGTTATTCCCATCTTTTGTAATTTTTGAAACATTTTCTCTCTGTTAACCGTGTCGAAAGCTTTTCTAAAATCTACAAAGGCCACATATAACTTCCCTCTTTCTCTTTTCAATTTATTGTTTATAAGAGAGTTCAAAACAAATATGTGGTCCCTTGTAGACCTTTTCTTTCTAAAACCAGCTTGACTTTCCTTATATAACCTGTTTCTTTCCATCCAATCCCTAATTCGTTCGTCCATTATGGATGTAAGGATTTTATACCCTATGTCAAGCAAAGAAACTCCCCTATAATTGCCCGTATCATTTTCATCCCCCCCTTTAAATATCGGTACAATCCCTGCTTTTTCCCATCCTGTTCCTAATTTTCCTGATACCCAAAAGCCGTTAATCACCCTATGTAGTTCTTCTGCCCAAATTTTAGGTAAACCCTTAATAAATTCTATCGAAATTCCATCTTCCCCTGGAGCTTTTCCCTTCTTCATTTTCTTTATGCTTTTTACTATTTCTTCGAAGGAAATATCTTTATTTAATTTTTCTAGTTCCTCATCTTCCCTCTCCATTACCCTTTCTTCCCTTTCATTATTAACCCTTTTTTCCCTTTCTGATTCCGAGCATTCCCCTTCTACCTCTGCTTCTAATAAATTTTTAAAGTGTTCTACCCATTTGCTATTTTCTATTTTTTCTCCTTTTTTCTTATTCTTTCTCGGTCTAAAGTTCCCTATCGCTTTCCAGAAACTACCCATTGTCCTGCTCTTTTCTACTTCCTCCCATTTTTTATTATTTATTTCCTTTTTCTTTTTTTTATATAGTTTTTTCAGGGTTTTTCTTTCTTCCTTCAAATTTCCCCCGTTCTCTTCGCTTTTGTTTTTTAGATATTTTCTTAAACATTTCCAGACTTTTTTCCTCTGTTCCCTGCAATCCTTTTCAAACCAAAAACTCATCCTACCCCTTCTATTATTTACTTTTCGTTCCCCTGTGATTAATCCTACTTTTTCTGCTGCTTCCCAGATATTGTTTACGATATTTTCCCACCTTTTATCCCATGAGATTCCTTCTTTAATATTTTCGTCCCATTGTTGCTCCATCTGATTACTGAATTCCTCCTCTTTACTATTATCCCATTTTAGTCTTTTCTCACCTATCTTTTCCACTTTTCTCTTTTCTACCTTACCCTTTTTGACTTTTTTTATTTCAAAGCAAAACCCTACAGGAAGGTGGTCCGATTCTATCCTAGTTCCGATTTCAATTTCCTCTATCAAACAATCATTTTCATTCTCTAATATCACTATGTAGTCTAGAACCGAGCCTCCGTTTCCATCGACATGGGTCCACTTGCCTTCCGCATCCCCTTTCAATCTGCCATTTAAAACTAAAAGCCCTTGCTCCTCGCAGAATTTTAACATCTTTTTACCTTCCGTGTCTAATTTCTTATCCTCAGATTTTCTTTCAAGTCGATACCCCTTACAAGGTTTTCCCCTTTCTTCCTCTCCCCCTCCCTTTGCTTCTCCTATCCTAGCATTCCAATCCCCAATTACTATTAACTCATCCCCATTCTTCGATGCTTCTTGTACAATTTTTGATAATTTATCTTTTATTACATTTATACCTACGTTATTATACAATGATACAATCTTAATATTCTTACCATTTAATTTCCATCCTGAAACAATCAAACCATACTCCCATTCTGACACTTTCACTCCCTCACTCACCTCCTTTCTTATTCCTATCAAATGTCCTCCTTTAGCTCTACCTTTCTTCTTTTCCCTTTCCGCTACTTTTATAGTCCACTCATAATTACCGTTTAGTTTCTTCTTAAATTCTTGAGCTTTATCTTCTTCCCACCATGTCTCTTGTATTAGTATTAAATCGTAACCCTTCCAGAATTTTTCCGTTTGTTCCATCTTGTATCCCCCTGCGATGTTCCACGATAATCCTTTAATCTTTCTGCTGTTTTTGACGAAAATTCCCACTTGACACTTCTCTTTTTTCTTCGTCCCAGAAGTACTCACAGTCGTCGATCCACCACGTCATATATCTTTTGCTGGCCACCCTTGAATTTTTCCTCGCCTGTTCCACTTCATTTTCAATCCATTCCATGACTTCCTTCTCCCTATTTGTCCAATCATTTTCTATTAGAATAGCCGTGCCTTTAAGATTTTTCTTTTTTCTCATCAACTCTTTCTTCGATTCAAAACAATCTAATTTAATCAAAATTCCTCCCCCAATCACTCTCATCTCTGTTATATTTATTCTTACCCTTATTTTGTTCCACATCGTGTTTTGTATTTCTCGTTTAACAATTTCCCCCCCAACAGTACGGAATCCTCTCACTAATACCCACAGTTTTCTATTTTTTCTTTCCTGCCATTCTCTTTCTAATTCACCTTTTTTCAACCAGTCTGGTTTTTTATTTTTTTCTACAGATTTTTCTGTCCCGTTTGGTACATTTTCAAGCCCGTTGTTAATTTCATTTATTTCTTCTATTCGTTGTATCCCTGATTCTTCACTTTTTAATTTCCACACCTCCAACTCTTGCCTTAAAACATTTATTGTCTCTATTAGATTGCTTTTTTCTTGCACCCATGTTCTTTCGCGTTCTCTGGCCTTTTCTAACGCCACTTCTGCTGCTATTTCCCTTTCTATTCTTATTTCTCTTATTTCACTATCCTCCCTGCAATCTTTTTTGACTTCATCCAACATAACACTTATTTCCCGTTTAACTTTGTTTTCCCACCAATTATTCATGGTTTCTTCAATAATTTGTCCCAAACACTCATCTTTATGCATTTCCCCACTGTACTTCACTTTTTCTGAACTTAATGCTTCAACTTTTTGGTTTTCACTGTCTTTTTCATGTATTTCTTTTCTGTTTTCTGACTTTTTTTCTTTTTCTGTTTCTACTTTACCATCACTTTTATCAAAATCTAATTTCCCATCACTTGTATCACCTAACCCTTCGTTTACCAAAGATTCTGTAGATCTATTAGTCTTCTTACTTTTGTTAAATGCCCAATCTTTTAAGTTACCCTGCGTAAAGTCTTCGTTGCCATTTTCCAAAAATTTTTGCATAACCTGCGCACTCTTTAAATCAGTTTCTGCCATCTTGGAATTCTTGAGCGGTCTCCCCCTCTTTCTCTTTTCATTTGCATTCGAATCCCGGTGTGCGTCGCCACCTTCCAAATTCAAACCCGTAAGTTGTTTCCCGTTGTCTCCCGCGCCTGCGCCCTCGACACATTTGTCCGCCATAGCCTCAATTATTTTGTGAAAAACACACTTCCACTTTTCAGTTATTTCGGCTGAAGCCTATCAAAAAACCTTCCACAAACACTGTCAGACCCGAACCCCTTCCTCCACTTCTCTGCAAACACCTTTCCAACTCTCAAATAAATCAAATTCCCGTAAAAAGATCTCAAAATATCGGACACTACACAGCAACGCGTGCACGCTATTCCAGTAACCCCAATTTAATTTAATATTTAATTTATTTAATTTTTAATCATTTTCTTCAATTCTCAAATATTTTCTTTAATTTTCAATTATTTTTATCGATTTTCAACTAATTCCTTAATATTAATTGATTCTCGCATTTTCTCAATTATCAATTATTTTCTTTCAATACAATTTTTAATTGATTAATTTAATTTTCATTTATTTTCTACAATTTTTTCCATTATTTCATCAGTTTTCAATTGACAATTTATTATTCTCCGTCAGTTTTATGAATATTTAATAATTTAACTTTTTTTTTCTGTTCGAATGCAGATTATTCTCATCACATCTCGATTTTTTTTCAATTATTAATTATTTTTTCTAATAGTTAATTATTTTCGTCATGTTGTAATTTATCATTTGATTATCAATTTTTTTTCTTAAATTTTCCATTTAATTCTTTCATTTCATATTTATTTTTTTAATTTATAATTATTTTCTTTAATTCTCAAATATTTTCTTTAATTTTCAATTATTTTTATCGATTTTCAATTAATTTCTCAATATTCAATAATTCTCGTATTTTTTCAATTATTCTTTTCACTCATAAAAATTGTTTTAAATTTTCAATTCAGTTATTCAATTCTAGAAATATTCTATTCAATTCTCAGTTTTCTTCTTCAAATTTAAATTCCATTTGTCAATTTTCAATTATTCTTATAATTTTCTTAATTTTTCAATTTGCAATTATTTTCTTTAAATTTAATATTTCTTTTTAATTTTATCAAGTATTTTTTTCAGTTGTTTATTAATCTAGTTATCTTTTAAATTTTATTATCAATTGACAATTAATTCCGTTATTTTTGGCATATTTTCTTCAATTTTTCAACTATTTCATTAAATTATTAACTATTTTCCGCGATTATCAATTATTTCATACAATTTTTTCAATTTTCAAATATTATCTTAAAATTTTATAATCATTCTTTGATTTTTTAAATTATTTTATTCAATAATTCTTTCTTTTCAATTATCAATTATTTTCTTAAAATTTCAATACATTTCTAAAATTTCCAGTTGATTTCTTCAATTTTGATTTCTTTCCTACAATTTTTTCTTTAATTATCTACATTTTTCAATTGATAATTTATTATTATCCTTCAATTTTATTGTTGCTCTTTAATCTTTAAAATTATTTCTTTCTGATGCTTTTTTATTTCGCCATTTACCGAATTTTCTACCAATTGACAATTATTTTCCATAATATTTAATTATTTTCCTCATTTTGTAATTTTTCCTACAATTAGCAATAATTATTATCATACAGCTTCAATTTAATTCTTTAATTTTCAATTTATTTCTACAATTTTAATTATTTTCCTCAATTTTTAATTATTTCCTTTTATTAAATTATTTTCATCGATTATTAATTCCGCAATATTTAATAATTCTCGGATGTTTTCAAATATTTTTTCCACTCATAAAATTGTTTTAAAATTTCAATTCAATTGTTCACTTCTACAACTATTTTCTTCAATTCTCAATTACTTTCTTCAAATTTCCATTCCATTTTTTAATTTTCAATTATTACTTTAATATTAATAAATTTCCGCTTTTGGTTAATTATTTATTTTTAATTATCAATGTTTATTTAATATTAAATTCAATTTTTCAAGTATTTCCTTCAATTCTCAATTTTTTTTTTAAAAATTTAGTAATTCTATATTTCAGTTTTCAACTTTTTCTTCTACTTTCAATAATTCTCGGGTTTTATCAATAAAATGTTTTTGTGATAAATAAATAAATAAATAAATAAATAACTTTTTTAATTTTTAATTATATTCTTCTAATTTCAATTACATTTTTCAATTTTCAATTATTTGTAAGATTTTCAACTAACTCTTCATTATTAAAAAATTCTCGGCTTCTTCAATTAATTTTTTGGATCATAAAAATTGTTTTAAAATTTCGTTTCAACAATTTTCTTAGATTTTCTTCTTTCTTCAATTTTCTACAACTATTTTCTTTAATTCCAATTTAATTTTTATATTTTCAATTATTTTCTTAATTAATAAGAAATTCTTGATTTATATCAATTATTTTTCTGATACCTCAATAAATTTTTTTAATTTTAGATACAGTTGTTTAATTATATTCTACAAATTTTAATTCCATTTTTCAAATTTAAATTATTTTCTTCAATTTTCAATCAATTCTTCAGTATTTAATAATTATGTGATTTTTAAAATTTGTTTAACAATTATAAAAATTGTTATAAATTATCAATTCAATTGTTCAATTCTATGAATATTTTTTTAAAATTCGTGATTATTTTTTTTAATTTCAATTGAATTTTTCATTTTTCAATTATTTTGTTCTGTATTTAATAATTATCAGCTTTTTTAAATTACCTTCTAAATTTTTTTATTATATTTTTTAAATTTCTATTACATTCTTCAATTATCAATTATTTTCATCAATTTCACTTTTTTTTCCTTTTTCAATTCAGTTGTTCAATTACAATTATTCTTATAATTTCTTAAATATCCAATTATTTAGTTTAAATTTAATATTTATTGTTTAATTTTTCAAATTGTTTTTTCAAATTGTTTATTATTCTAGCCATTTTTTGAATTTCGTTCTCAATTGTCGATTATTTTAGTCATTTTTCAGAAATTTTCTTCCATTTTGCAATTTTTCCCGTTATTTTTTAATTATTTCTTTCAATTTTTCCTACAATTTTTTCAATTTTTAATTATTTTCTTTAATTTTCAATTATTTTCTTTAATTTCAGTTTTTTTCTACTTTCAATTCAGTTGTTCAATTTACATACTATTTATATACTATTCCTATAATTTTCCTAGCTTTTCAATTATTAAGTTTAAATTTAATGTTTATTGTTTTATTTTTTTAATTATTTTTTCAAAATGTTTATTATTTTAGCCATTTTTTGAATTTTGTTTTTAATTGTTAATTATTTTCGTCATTTTTCAGAAATTTTCTTCCATTTTGCAATTTTTCCATTATTTCTTTCAATTATTTCCTACAATTTTTTCAATTTTTATTTATTCTCTTAAAACTTTAGAATTACTCTTTATTTTTTTTATTTTTCTCTCTTGTCGATTATTCTTTCCAGTTTGCGATTTCGTTCAATTGTCAATTATTTTCGTCATTTTGTAATGTTTTTTTTAATTATTTCTCTAAAGTTTATAATTACTTTCCTTAATTTTTAATTATTTTCATTATTATTTTTAATTTCTCGAGTTTGGTTACTTTTTTTTCGATTATTAATAAGTTTTTTTAATTTTAAATTTAATTGTTTAAATATTTTCTACAATTCTCAAGTTTTTTTTTCAAATTTCAATTCCATTTTTCAGTTTGCAATAATTCTCTTCCATATTCAATAATTCTCGCCTTTTTTCAGTTACTTTCTTAAATCTTTTATTATATTCTTTAAATTTCAATTCCGTTCTTTTGTTTTTAATTATTTTCTGAAATTTTTAATTGTTTTCTTTAATTTTCAATTATTTTCTTCAATTTCTGTTTTTTTTTTGTACTTTCAATCCAGTTGTTCAATTTACAATTATTTTCAATAATTATTTCTATAATTTTTTAAATTTCTCTTTATGCAATTATTTCCTTACACTTTAATTTTTATTGTTTTATTAAAAAATTTTTTTTAGTTGTGCATTAATCTAGCCATTTTTCGAATTTTGTTTTAAATTGTCAATTATTTTCGCCTTTGTTTTTGTAATTTTACTTCAATTATTAATTATTTTTTCAAATTTTAATTTAATTTTAAAATTTTTAATTTATTTCCTAATTTTTTTTATTACTTTCCTCAATTTTCAATTATTTTCTTTGATTTTCAATCCAGCCTTTCAATTTCTATTATTCCCAACAGTTATTCATATAATTTTCTTAATTTTTTAATTATTTAGTTCGAATTTAATATTTATTGTTTATTTTTTTAATTTATTTTTTTCAGTTGTGTAATTTGCTAACCATTTTTCGAATTTCGTTTACAAATTGTCAATTTTCTTTTATTTTGCAAATTTTGTAAATTGTTACTCCAACAATTTTTTTTATTAATCAAAAAATTTTTTTTACTTATTTATATAATCAGGGTGTCTACTAACCGGCAAAACCGGTAAATAACCGAGAATTTAAATTGACAGGGAGAAACCGGGAATTAACCGGGAATTTTCCGTCCAACCGGGAATTTTTTTCTGGGATAATAAATTCTTTTCAATTTTCAATTGAGGGGCTGGATGCAATAAAGGGATATAGAAAATTTTGAAGTCCCCCGTTTCTGCCGGAGACTCGCTGTACGCGGGGCCAACGAAAGTCTCGCGTATCCCCTTATTGCATCCAGCCCCTCAATTATTTTCATCAATTTTCAATTATTTTCTTCCATTTGAAATTATTTTAATTAATTTAAAATTATTTCTTCATTTCTCAATTATTTTGTTCGATTTTCTACTATTTTCTTCAATTGACAATTATTTTCTTCAATTTTCAATTATTTTCATCAATTTCTAATTAATTTCTTCAATTTTCAATTATTTTCTACGATTTTCAATTATTTTAATCAACTTTTAATTATTTTCTTCAACTAAAATTTTTTTTTTTTAATTGCCAATTATTTAATTCAATTTTCAATTATTTTCTTCAATTTTTAATTATTTTCATAAATTTTTAATTATTTTCTTTAGATCTCAACTATTTCCTTCTATTTTTATTTTTTTAATTTAATATTCAATAATTCTCGACTTTTTTCAACTATTTTTTTCAATTATCATTTTTTTATTTCACATCTCAATAACTCCTCCATTTTTCAATTATTTTCTATAATTTTTAATTAATTTCTTCAAATTCTATAATTCCTTGGTTGTTCAATTTCTTTTCTCTTCAACTATCACTTATTTTCTTCTACTTTCAATCCCATTGTTCAATTCTTGAATTATTTTCTTTAATTCGCAATTATAATTTTCGACATTCAATTCCATTCTTTAATTTTCAATTGTTTTTTTTTAATATTCAATAACTCTAGGCTTTTTACAATTATTTTTTTTTAAATTCTTAATTATTTTCTTCAAATTCCAATTTTTTTCTTAAATTTCATTTATTTTCATCAATTTCCAATTATTTTTTCATATTTTTTTCAGTTTCTCAATTTCTTTCAATTTTCAATTTCTTCTCAATTTTCTTCAATATTTAACAATTCTCAGCTTTTTTAAATTATATTTTTCTTTCAATTTTTATTTAAATTGAGAATTTTTAAATTATTTTCATCAATTCGCTATTGTTTCCGTCGATGTCTAAATTTTTTTGCTGTTTCCAAATATTGTATTTAATTTTTAAGTACTTTCTTCAATTTTTAATTATTTTCTTCAAATTTCAATTATTTTCTTTAATTTTTAATTATTTTGTTCAATTTTCAATTGTTTGTTTCAATATTCAGTAATCTCGACTTTTTTCAATTATCAGTTATTTATTTCATGTTTCAAAACCTCCTTCAATTTTCAATAAATTTCTTCTATTTTCAATTTAATTGTTCAATTATTTTATTCAATTCTCAATTAATTTCTTTAAATAACAATTCTATTCTTCAATATTAAATAATTCCTGTCATTTTCCATTTTTTTTTTTAATTATACATTATTTTCTTCTTTTTTCAATCCAATTGTTTGGTAATTTTCTTAAATTCTCAATTATTGTATTCGAATTTCAATTTTATTTCTCAATTTTCAATTGTTTTTTTTTATATTATTCAATAATTCTGTGTTTTTCTGATTTCAATTTGATTATTTAATTTTTAATTTACTTCTTCAATTTTGAATTATTAACTTAAACTTTTAATTATTTTTTTGGATTTTCTATCTAGTTGTCCAATTTTCAATTATATTCTTTGAATTTAAAAACCATTGTTCAATTGTAGATTAATATTTACTTTTTTTTTTTTTTTTTTTTAATTTTGTTTCTAATTGTCAAATATCTTTGTCATTGTTCAATTATTTCTTTCCATTATTAATTGTTTCTATTCATTATTAATTGTTTCTTTTAATTCTTAATTATTATTTTTTGTAAAGTTTAATATTTAATTCTTCAATTCTCAATTGTTTTCTTTGAATTTCAAATATTTTCTTCAATTATCAACTGTTATATTTAATTTTTGTAGCCATTTGTAGGTCTATTTATACTTAAAATAAATTTTAAGTTAACAAGAGAAAAACCGGGAAAAATAGGAACAAAAACCGGGAAAAACCGGGAATTTTGTGGGACGAAATTAGTAGACACCCTGATATAATTTTTCGTTTAATGAATAAATGAAACTACTATAAACGATCTTCAAACGAGATGTTTATTAATACAAAAAATACTCGAAATTAAAATTCACGAATGTAAAAATATTTTATAGTACTCCCTAGACTGTTAGTATTTTAAAAAAATAACGAAAAAGCCATAAAATTTATCAAAAGTTTGAAGATTATTTGGTAATACTAAAGAATATTTCGAGGAATCCCGGAGTTGACGACCCCTCGAATTTCTCTAAACCGAAAAAAGTCTTATTTTGTGTTTAATGCTTTCTTTCATCTTTCCGTTATAAAAGTATGAATATAAATTTTGTAAATGTATGTTCATGCAATGTCCGGTATTTTAGTCTCGAAAGTGCCTTGAAAAATGTAGCATGCAACATCGTCTTTTGCGTAATTAGTCTGCAATCATGATGAATTGCATGTGATAATAATAAATAGGGCGTTACAATGTGTAATATACTCACAAATTACGTAAACTATTTTAAGTTTAGCTTAAATGCTTCATAACTTTCTTGCGATCGCCCGACAAATGTTTAAATAACTTGAAATTAGTTCTGAAAGCTTTTAAACACCGTTTATTGTTTATTACAAAAGAAAATACGCGAAATTAGAAAAGTTTAGAAAGTTTAAAAAAGAAAAAAGAAAAAGAACTGTTTTAGTTGTTTTCTTTCTTTAACCTGAATTTAAATTAATAAAAAATTAACAGAAATTTACAAAGCTACAATTTGAATTTTACAGGTACTTTAGATTTTATGGCAGAATTGCAGAAAATCCTGATAATCATGAGGACAGTACAATAGACGCCATAAAGAAGAACGCCGAAGGATTGGGAAGAATATCTGGCGAAAGGATTTGGACGGAATTGGTGAAGATTTTGGCAGGAAACTTTAATAGAGAATTAACTCTGAAAATGCTGGAATGTGGTGTAGCTAAATATATCGGTCTTCCGGAAAATCCTGACTTGGAGAATTTTATAAAAGTTTCTAAACAAGCGGAAATGAAAAATATTTCTCTCAGGCCGATAACGCTTCTCGCGTCATTGCTGAGAAATCAGAAAGAAGCGATGGATTTGAATGCGAGATTAAAATTCTCAGCTTTTGATCGGGATCTGTCGTTTTACATCATCGATCACAAGGATGACATTTTGTCGGAGAAGTCACTCAAGTATTTTCAACTTTTTTTACTAACCACCAAAAGCAAAGTGAAAGACATGAGGGAATTTGTTCTAGAATTGTTGAGATACAAGGGCCAACTTGATTTATA
Organism: Ganaspis brasiliensis; assembly: GCA_037103525.1. Lineage (NCBI taxonomy): Eukaryota > Metazoa > Arthropoda > Insecta > Hymenoptera > Figitidae > Ganaspis > Ganaspis brasiliensis. Next base: position 1,761,666 of record JAZKLR010000082.1, read on the forward strand.
CGAGGAATTTGAAAATTGGAAAATTCCCTTTTTCCCTGTTAATGGAACAATGATCAGACCTCACGTTTCGAATCCGAAATTAATTGGGAAAGTGATTACAGCCTTGAAAGAAATTTGGGTAGAAGGTGATTATACACTGACTCAAGAAGAATTAATGAAATACGTTCCTCGCATTGTTTCTGAAATTGAAGATATGCGAGTTGCGAGTAAATAGTTTAATTGAAATTATTTTTTTTTTTCTAAGAGCGAGTGCAGTTTGTGAGTTATTTTTAATAATGAACAAATAGTTGTTTGTAATTTATAAGATATTGTTTTGCAAGTATCTCATTATTTAAGAAAATTGAAAAACAAGAGTGCAGAATAATAACTGGAAATTGAACATTTTCTGGTAAAATGATATTTCAATGCAGATGTTTTTGAAGGCAATAAAAATGTCGAAAAAATGTCTCGTTTTATTAGAATGATCGTAATAATTAAACTGTATTTAATAGGCACGTTAGCAAAACATGTCTGTAGGGATGTTTTGCTTGTTGTGTTACACGCGTCGACTAGATTAGTTTTTATGCTCGAACGTGACGTGTACATCCACCTTTCGCGTATCAAGCAGAATATGATGCTTAGTTTGTGTTCTCTGTGTACAAAGATATTCTCTCTATATATGTATAGAGACACGGGAGCCTTACGCAAAAACAGAACACGATGCGGTGTGCTGACACGTGTATTTACACACCTCACAGCCGTTTATCTATGCAAGTTGAGAATTTAAATAATATATTTTTTGTACCTTTAGCATTATATCTTCAAATAATTTCCTTTCGAGAATAAAAAAAAACAAATATAACTTAATCTAGATAAAGCGAAAAAAGAGAAAATTTCCAGGCCTCTAGATTCCCTGTTATCGAGGTTCGATTGTATTAGTCAGAAACAACTATTTGGAGGATCTAAGGCAGAAGTTCTTTGTTTGTCAATGGAATGAGCAACTAGTTCCAATTACCAGTATAATTTGAATCAAGATTCAGCACAATACTCTGAAGTGAATCGTCAAGAGGGTCCGGAAGACAATGTTGGCTGAACTTGATCTCAAGTAGAGCGTTCTTGTCCGCCTGATGCGATTTCAGAGTCGGAAGTTCGGATTCTTGGTGATATTATGGTTACCATCTTTGGGGGTAAGAGGGGAGCATGTATTGCCATCTTAGCCTTTGCTAATTAGAGGCATGTTTAGATGAGAGCGCCTAGCACCAACTCCTTCTAGAAGATATATCTTCCTTTGCTAAGGTAAAAGTACGCTCATTAAACAAAGCGAGAAGCACAAAAGTTGCAAAATTTCCACCACAAACTAGACTTTGCATTCTATTCGAAAACCGGGAATTTAAATTGATCGGGAAAAACCGGGAATTTTTTTTCTGGGATAATAAATTTGACTAATATATCAATTTGTTTTATAAATAAAGATAATAATTTTATGCATTTTGAATCAATCTGATTATGCGTTTAAATTTTGTGTAATTATGCGAAAATTATGCAATTGAAAAATAAAAAATATACATTAAAATTTATGAAAGACATTAAACATGAAAAAGTCAAATTATTTTGAAAAAAATGGGATTGGCGGTCGTGACGTCAACAAAACAAAAATGGCTGACAGAAGTAGGTAACTTTGTTAACTAAAGCACGTAAACGAGAGAAATTTTTTAAAATACATTATAAAAATAATAAAATACGGCTCACTTTAAATAAAATTTGTTAAGTTATGCAATCAACACTTTCCGGGCTAAATTTTGTTCAGCGCAAGGAAGTTTTAAACGGCAGAAATAACATATTTTGTGTACTGGAGAAAATTACGTTGAAAAAAGTTGTTTAAATATTTAAAAATTTTGCATTAAAAACTTGCAATCTTTAAAACAATTTTGTTTATTTATTAATTAGCATGGTTCATTCTATTGTCCATTTTTTTAAAGAATGATAAATATTTATAGGTTAGGTTTCTTGACAGGTCAGCTGTTATATCCATATATACTGCGTAAAAAATGTTAATTGCAGGAATTTTTTTTTAAATTGTTCTTTTTTATTTTCTTCATCTATCCGTACTCAAAATTAAATGTAGCTTTTTTAATAAATTTAGAAAATTACACTTTTTTCTCCTTTTACAAAATTTTTACGTGTTTGTTTACTTTTTTTACCTACTTCTTTTAGTTCAAATTCATACCACCAGATAGCGTATCGGGGTTCCCATATTCTCATATAGAACTTCAGTTTTTTTATTAGACCGTGCATTGCATAATAGTTTATATAGTTATGGGCAATTCTATTGTGTGCTTTCAATTATCAATTATTTTCATCATATTATTTCAATTATTTTCTTCGATATTCAATAATTTTCGGCTATTTCAATATTTTTTTTCAATTATTGATTACGTTCTTGAAGCTTCAATTCAATTATTCAATTATTTTCAGAAATTCACAATTATTTTCTTCAACTGACAATTATTCTTTTTAATTTTCAATTATTTTCTACAATTCTCAATTATTTTCTTTCTTTTGGAATTATTAACATTAATTTAAAATTATTTCTTCATTTCTCAATTATTTTCTTCGATTTTCTACTATTTTCTTCAATTGCCAATTATTTTCTTCAATTTTCAATTATTTTCATCAATTTCTAATTAATTTCTTCAATTTTCAATTATTTTCTACGATTTTCAATTAATTTAATCAATTTTTAATTATTTTCTTCAACTATAAATTTTTTTTTTTTGAATTGCCAATTATTTGATTCAATTTTCAATTATTTTCATCAATTTTTAATTATTTTCTTCAGATCTCAACTATTTCCTTCAATTTTTAATTATTTAATTTAATATTCAATAATTCTCGACTTTTTTCAATTATCATTTATTTATTTCACATCTCTATAACTCCTCCATTTTTCAATTATTTTCTTCTATAATCCATAATTCTCGGCTTTTTTCAATATTTTTTTTTCAATTATCAATAATGTATTTGAAACTTGAATTCAATTCATCAATTATTATTCAACAATTTTCATAAAATCACATTTTCTTCAATTTCAAATTGTATTCTACAATTTTTAATTAATTTCTTCAAATTACAATTACATTCTTCATTTTTTATTGTTTTTTTCAAATTCTATAATTCCTGGGTTGTTCAATTTCTTTTCTCTTCAACTATCACTTATTTTCTTCTACTTTCAATCCCATTGTTCAATTCTTGAATTATTTTCTTTAATTCTCAATTATAATTTTCGACATTCAATTCCAGTGTTTAATTTTCAATTGTTTTTTTTTTTAATATTCAATAACTCTAGGCTTTTTACAATGATTTTTTTTTAAATTCTCAATTATTTTCTTCAATTTCCAATTTTTTTCTTAAATTTCATTTATTTTCTTCAATTTCCAATTATTTTTTCATATTTCTTTCAGTTTCTCAATTTCTTTCAATTTTCAATTTCTTCTCACTTTTCTTCAATATTTAACAATTCTCAGCTTTTTTAAATTATATTTTTCTTTCAATTTTTATTTAAATTGAGAATTTTTAAATTATTTTCTTCAATTCGTAATTATTTCCGCCGGTTTCTAAATTTCTCTGCTGTTTTTAAATATTGTATTTAATTTTTAAGTATACTTTCTTCAATTTTTAATTATTTTCTTTAATTTTTATTTATTTTGTTCAATTTTCAATTGTTTGTTTAATTCAATATTCAGTAATCTCGACTTTTTTCAATTATTTTTTTTCAATTATCAGTTATTTATTTCATGTTTTAAAACCTCCTTCAATTTTCAATAATTTTCTTGTATTTTCAATTTAATTGTTCAATTATTCTTCTCAATTCTCAAATAATTTCTTTAAATAATAATTCTATTCTTCAATTTTTAATGTTTTCTTCAATATTAAGTAATTCCTGGCATTTTCCATTTTTTTTTAATTATAAATTATTTTCTTCTTTTTTCAATCCAATTGTTCAGTAATTTCTTTAATTCTCAATTATTGTATTCGAATTTTAATTTTATTTCTCAATTTTCAATTGTTGTTTTTTTTTAATATTCAATAATTCTGTGTTTTTCTGATTTCAATTTGATTATTTAATTCTCAATTTATTTCTTCAATTTTGAATTATTAACTTAAATTTTAAATTATTTTTTTGGATTTTCTATCCAGTTGACCAAATTTCATTTATATTCTTGGAATTTAATAACCATTGTTCAATTTTTTCAATTATTGTTCAATTGTAGATTAATATTTACTTTTTTTTTTAATTTTGTTTCTATTTGTCAAATATCTTTGTCCTTGTTCAATTTTTTCTTTTCATTATTAATTGTTTCTTTTAATTCTTAATTAATATTTTTTGTAAAGTTTAATATTTAATTCTTCAATTCTCAATTGTTTTCTTTGAATTTCAAATATTTTCTTCAATTATCAACTGTTATATTCAATTTTTGTAGCCATTTGTAGGTCTACTTATACTTAAAATAAATTTTAAGTTAACAAGAGAAAAAACCGGGAAAAATAGGAACAAAAACCGGGAAAATTAATCAATTATTTTCTTAAAATTTCTATCCTCAATTTATTTCTTTACTTCTCAATTACTTTTTTTTCAATTTTAAATTTCGTTCTTCAGTTATCTATTACTTTCTTCTATATATATTCAACAAATCTCGACTTTTTTCATTTACTTTTTTCAACAATATTTAATTCTATTTTGCAAATTTCAATTCCATTCTTCAATTTTAATGATTTTTTTCGATTTTCAATCCAGTTGTTCTATGTATGTACATTTAAATACAATTATTCCTATAATTTTCTTAATTTTTCAATTTGCAATTGTTTTCTTTAAATTTAATATTTCTTGTTTACTTTTGTCAATTATTTTTTTCAGTTGTCTATCAATCTAATCATTTCTTGAATTTTGTTTTCAATTGACAATTATTTTCGTCATTTTTTACATATTTTCTTCAATTTTCCAATTATACTGGTCATTTTTCAATTATTAATTATTTTCTTCAATTCTTAATTGTTTTCGGAATTTTTCAATTATTTCAATTTTCAGTTATTTTCTTGTTCTTTTCAATTTTCCAAATTCTTTTTCAATTGTACATTATTTTCGTTATTTTTAAGATATTTGCTTCAATTTTGTTATTATTCTCGTAATCTTCATTATTTGCCTTTGCAAAATTTTATAGTTTTAAAATGACCAACGACATCAATGCAAAGTTTCTCGCGCCCTTAGACATTCGTTAAAATTGCTAATTATTTTATATTTGGTCATGGAATTTTAAGAAAAATGATACGAAAAACCTGGAAAAGTCATGGAATTTTAAAATTTCGAAAACGTAGCAACCCTGTTTAAAATCACAAAATACCCGGGGTGAAACTGAGTTGAGTTATTTTTAATTTTAAAACTTCTAATATTTATTATATTATGCGCCGTAACACGAATCGTATTTTTTAAAATAACATGCGCTGCATGGAAGATAGCGGACAAAAGAAAAAAAAATTGAGTTATATTAAATAAGCTGCAAGTTGGGGATATTGTTTTTTATTATTCTTCTGAGATGATTTTGGGTTATATAAATAAGTTAAAAATTGAGAATATTGTATCTTCTTCTTCTTCTTCTTTTTCTTCTCCATTTTTTCTTCAACGATTTTTGGCGTAGATTGCTATTATAAAAGCTGGAGATACATAATATATTGTTTGACGAAATAAATTAATATTGATCAATGACAGTATGACACTAAAATGACCATAGACTGACAAAATGCAAAGATGAGTAACGTAGAAACTGAACGTATGTCGCTGATTGGCTCGAAAATTTCTGGAAATATTACGGGCCAATCAGAGAAGCATATTAATTTCTGTTTCGGCGCCACTGTCGAAATAGCGCTAAATTCAAAAACTTATGAAATTAGTTAAATAAAATTGTTATCATTATTTAGATAAATAATAATTTTTTTCCCCTGAAAAGAACTAAATCTGAATTCCAAGTATACATTACCATTATTATACTGAATATTATAAAAATTGTAATACGCTGGTAATTCAGATTTTAAATTATTCTTAAAAAATAAAATTCTGAATACCAGGATCATTTCTAAATATAGGATGAAAGCTTCTATCAAACCGGAGGTAAAACGAAAATGGGAAGAATCCGAAATGAAGGTAAAATTTATTTTAATATGAGATATAAAAGGGACAAAAACAACCAAGCCTTTATGACTACAGAAAATTCCTGATGTAGGCAAATTTATGGAAAGAAAAGGGTCTGCTGGAGTTTATGAAATTTTCGCATATGAATTGGTCCTTAAAGCGAACTGTTTTTTTATTTCGTTTCTGGAAAGATGCAGTGTTCTTAAATCTTTTTTCAAGGATCCTTTTAGAGAGAGCTCTGCGAGATTATGAATCATATGAGAGAAGATCCTGTCATAAATTACCTATCTGAGGATCAATTTCAACCTTTATTTTTCCACCGAAAAAATCCCTTTCTAAATTTTGAAAATCGGTTTCTTTTGTTTGGCAGCTAGTTTCGATCTTTATTCACAAAATATTTTTATTCCTTTCTTTTTTTGGTTCACTATATCTTTTAATTATTTATTGTATATTGAACTGAAAAGATTTTAATACAGGCGGTAAAATTTGATTTTAAGTTAAATAAATTAATTTAGACTTCAAGAGTAAATTGTAATGTTTTATTTCGAATTGTTATTTTTTAAATATGAAAACTTCTAATATTTTTCCACTTATTACAATGTCTGCAATAACATAAATCGTATTTTTTAAAATAACACGCTATTCACTGTAAAAAGTAGGAAAAACTTGGGTTATATAAACAAGTTAAAAACTGAGGATATATTATTTTTCTTTGTTTTAGTTTAGGTACGACCAACACTAGAACGGCCATAGAATAAGAAAATGCAAATAGATGCTTATCACCCTGTCGGAAAGAAATCCACAAATCTGATTGGCTGGTAATATTTCCAGAAATATTCCAGCCAATCAGAGAGTCCATTTTCGAAGCAACATTTATATCTTTGTCATTGTCATTCTATGGCCCTTTCAGTGTCATTGTGATCTTTTTATAAATGTTAAAATATTCTTTTATGTCATTTTTTTCTGTCATTATTCCCGTCATTTCCTGCTGTTGCGCAAAAAATCACAATAATTTACAATAATTGTCATCAACTCAGCGTTATAAATATTCATAAAAGGGCTTACTTGACGCAACTGAAACTATAAACGTTCATGAATTCTATACTATCAAAATTTTATCATATATTTAATTTTTGCTTTACTTGATTATATGTCTTCACTAATACTATCAAGTTTTCTCCCAGCAAAGATAACAGATTTTAACATTCAGCCCAGTCGAAGCCTTTGAATAGAACTTTCTAAAATAACTTCGCTGCTTGTCAAGGAGAGTATTTGTTTAAAGTTTAAGCAAACGACAGAGAACTCTTGAGAAGGATTGCTTTGTCTTCGTAAATGTTCGAGTACTCAAATTGTTCTGCAAAATTGGAGTTATTATTTAAAAGAAATAAGAATAAATTAATTTTTCATAAAACAGCAAAAGATAAACAAATTCAGGCTTGTTTAGAATTTGATTTTTGGAAAAATGTCCCTTGAAGGGTTCAGAGGGCGGATCATTCTAAGGGTGGCAATGATAGATGAGCAGAAACTATGCCCGTAAAGGGAAAACGCTTTTTGCTGAAATAATCTCATACGGGAATTTTAGTGCTTTCGCTTAAAACGAGATAATGGCCCGACGGCTCGAATGATTAATATATTATTACGTGCTCCGTATGTTGTTGTCGCCTGCGGTTCTATTTTTTTAACGGACACAACAAGAAAACAAGAAGTGTCCCCTCTTTCACGAGTTTCAGAAAAATTAGAAAAGATATTTTATTTCCTTTTACCCTCGCGGAATTTATAAAATTATAATAAATAATCGCTTTTATTTGTTCTGATTTTTAATTAAATTGAACTGTTTTTCTCTCAGATTCTCAATCTCTTTCAATGCAATTTTCAAGGACTTTTTCAAACAAACATAATCTTTGTAAAATCCTTTCAATTTTGGATCCAGCTCGTGGAGTTTAATTTTCGTTATTTCCAGTTTATCATTTTCCTTCAAGAAATTCTGCAACTGTTTCCTGAGAATCAAATTAATCTCGTGTTGTATTCCGCTCATGCTTTTAATCTCCTCGTTATCACTCATTAATTTATTATGTTCCTCCTTGATGGCCAGAATATTATTTCTCAATTCTTTCACTTGATTTTTCAGGATTTCGTTCTCTTTTCTCGTCTCGTTCACGTTTTTTGCCTCGCCTTCTTTTTTTGCCTTGCTCTCTTTTTTGCTCACGCTCACTTTTTTCGTTCTCAACAACTCTATTTCTCGAATTTTCACCTTTCTCTCGGATTTTATTTTTGATCCAGTTTCGTTTTGGGAATCAGTTTCTTCTTTATTCTTGGCCTGAATGGTGTTCTTGAAAGTCGTTCCCTCCTCTAATTTCTCGTGCGCAATTTCCTCGGGTTCAAAACTCTCCTCCTTGTCGTTCCTTTGTTTCTCGAATTCGATTTGGTATTTCTCGTTGGCTGTTTTCAAAAGACAGAGCTCTTGTTTTAATTTGTCGAGTTTGTGCTCAAGCTTCTCCTTCTCTCTTTTCAAATCCAAGTCTGATTTTCCCAACTCGTTGATTTCCTCACGCAGCTCAAATAACTGACTTTCCAAATGACGTGACTTGTCTTCAAGTGTTGAGTTCTGCTTTTTTAATATTTCCATCTTTTTTTCAGCCTCTGCATTCTCAGTTTGCAGCTCCAGCTGGAAACGAGCTTTCGTCTCGTTCAATTCAGTCGTCCTAGTTTTCAAGTGCGTTTCATTGACTCGATTCTCCTCTTTCCATTTACTTAATTCCTCGACAAGCCTCTGTCGTTCAATTTTCGTTTTGTTCAATTCACCCCTCAGATCATCGTTTTCCTTTCCAAGATCCTCCTCTCGAAATGCGATTAATTTCAAGTCTTCCACAAGAGAGGTATTTCTCGAGTTTACTGCCTCCAATTCCTTTCTTGTCGAGACTAACTCCTCTGTCAAAAGAGACATTTTGGTTTTCATGGAAGAATCGTATTTTGCCTGATGGAAAGCTTCCTTTCGGAGACTTTCGAGTTGATTCCTGCAGACGGAACACTCCTCAACAACATCTCTGTACCTTCTCAAGAGATTCTCATTCTCATCCTTAAGGATTTTCATTTTCTTCTCCAGCTCATCTCGTTCTATTGACAATTTGTCGAATGCCTTCAAAGTTTCCTTCTTGCTTGTTTTCTCAACTTCTAAGTCTAGTTTTAATTGATCTCCAATTGTCATCATTTTATTCACTTTCAACTTCAGACCCGATATTGTGTCCTCCTTCTCATTCTATAATTCCAGATAAATTTTAATCAAAAATCCACTAGATATTGTCATTAAAAATAGTCATGATAAACATTTTAACTTTACATAAAATACAAAATAAAATAAATTTAACATTCCTGTAAAAAGTGCTAACATGTAAGAAAAATTATAACCTCTAAATATAAAAACTTGCACACAAAATCTTATCTGGGGCTTCGATCTCTGTTAAATACCCAGCAAGTTACTTAAATATTTCTCAGGTCAAAAAATCGAAAAACGACGCTATGTTAAATTCATATAATTAGTTAAATATATACGTATAATGTGTATAAATACCTGTGGAAAAAGGGAAAGATGAACTTTATGGATGTTCCGTCATCAGCTGTTTTCTGGCTGCCATATTTACTTATGTAACACTTCCTTACCAGTAGTAGATTACTTTATGCAAATCTACTGCCGGTAAGGAAGTGTTACATAAGTTAATATGGCAGCCAGAAAACAGCTGATGACGGAACATCCATAAAGTTCATTTTTCCGTTTTTCGACAGGTATTCATACACATTATATGTGTATATTTAAATATTTATATAAATTTTTCAAAGCATCAGGTAGTTTTTTTCTGTTTTTACTAAGAAATATTAAGGTAAGTTTGAACTCAAATCATGGAACACAACATATGGCGCTTCAGGTAAGTATCTCTTCAACCTCCTATCATTCTATGAAAATCATTCTATGAAAAATGTCAATCGTACTTTTTATTCTAAATATACATCAAGCAACAAAATCATTCTACTTTCACAAAATAAAAACTAAAACCCAGAATCGCCTGGAATTTTTCTCCAACAAAATTAGAAAACTCACTTTTAAAAGCTCCATCAAGCTCTTGATTGTCTCGACGTCTTGGGTCGCCGTTTTCAACAAAACTTTCAAATTCCTGTTCTCCTTTTCCACATTTCCGATTAGATCCCTCGGACCAGAGTTTCCGCACTCTTTGACCTGTTTATCGCTTTCAGAAGTTTTCTTCTCCAGAAGTTGCATACTCGATTTCAGTTGAGCATTTTCTTCCCTCAATTCTTCAAGTTCAGCTTTCAGCTCTTCCTCCGCGTGCCCTTTTTCTCTCAGGACTTTGAAAATTCCCTTGATTCCTTCCGATAGGAAATTACGAATCAAGTCCATTTCCTTCAAAGCCTTGTCTTTGCCAATCCGAATTTCTTCAAGTCCAGATTTTAATGAGTTTAACCGAGATAAGAATTCTTGACCAATTACCGGTGACTTTAGAGCCTGCAGTTGACAAAGTAGCTTCTCTATTTGCTCATCTTTTTTCCCTGACTCCCTTCTAACAAGTTTCACTTCATCAGTCAAACTGTGCACCCTAAACTTGGTGATTTTCAGGTCCCTAATCTTCTGTCGGAAGACGATTTTCGCCCCTGTCAGTTCCTGCTGCAGGGAATTCCCAAAGTCCACTTTCTCCGCCAATTCTTTCTTTAGATGAAAGATCGATTCATCCAATTCTTCGATTCGTTTAATCAGACTCGAATTGTCACCGGAAGCCACAACCATTTCGAGCTTCTTAATCTCCAACTCCAATCGCTTAGAGAGGACTTCTAATTCGCTGATTTTCTTCTTGCAACTTATTTCGTTCCTTCCGATACTGTTTTTTAAATCCGTTACCGTGACCTTTGATTTTTCAACGATCTCAATCAGGATCAGGACTTTTTTTAGGTACTGATTAGAATCTTCCCCACCGATTCTGCAACCAGTGCGAAGAGGGGCCGATCTCAATTTTTCAATCTCGGCTTTCACTTGAATAATTAATTCCTCTAGATGATCAACTTCTTGTAAAATTATTGTCTGATTCTTGTTTTTGACCGGCTGCCTTAACCGAAAAGCAGTTTCTAGACGACGAACTTCTTCCTGGAGTGATCTAGGAAGTGGATTAAATTATTAAATACTATCGACAAAAAATTTCTAAATACACAATTAAAATTGCACCTGCAAAAAATATTCAGGCCAGTAATTATCTTCAAGTAGTCGCAAAAATCAGGATTCCCAGCCGTTATTAAAGCCTCGTAATCATTTTTTAATTTACTCTGGAGTTTTTTCATCAGTTTATTGAGAATGGATATTTTTTTATAGCTTTCAGAAATATTTGCAGGTTTGTTCGAATTCAACGTGCTTTTCAGATCAGTGGATTCTTTCGCCAACTGCATTCCCAAATCGTTCAGTTCACTCACCCTTTTTCGATATTCTGGGAATTTGCCATTTCTCACTTTCAACATTGCTTTCAAACGATCTATTTCATCTCGATATTCCGAATTTTTTGTCCCAAGTTTCTCAAATCTACGAATCAAATTTTCAAGCCCTTTCGTCAGATTATTCACAATACGAATAATTCTTTCTGCCGTTTCACCAAAAAATGTATTTAAATATTTGTCACATTTCGCCAAAATACAATCGTCCCGAACAATCGTATCCTGATCCTTTGAATCATTTTTCAAAATAGTTTTGCCCCAAAAAGACATTTTAATTCTAAAAAAAAAAAAATTCTACCTCAAAACATTTTAATATTACATTGTACACACGTGAAATTTGACAATTAACTTTCGATTTAATCGAGACTAATTGACAGCGAATTAGAAGCTAAGTTCAGATTTGAAAAGTGTCGGGAATTTGTTTTATTTACGAGAAAACTAAAGATACAAATTTAATGTTAAATATGTGCTTAAATTGACTGGAAATATTGTACAATACAGAAAATAATAATCGTGATTTCCAAATTTTTGAATAACTCCCAGTAGAACTTTTAAAACATATTTATAATCATGAGTGATTCATCAGATCGATTTTGTCACTGTGGTTGCGATGCTCCTGGGACTTTTAAACCAGACGAACCACCAAACGAGCCTTGCTGTTGTTGCGATTATAATCCATTCAGTGATAATTCAAAAGACGCTGAAATTTACGATCTCCCCTTTGCCCTTCGAAAATTAACAGTTATGAAGTGTCAGATGAAAAAGTGGCGAATGGAACGACTTCAATTGGAAAGTGAGACTCGGTCTTTGAAACAGGCTCTTCAGCAATACGGTGACTTAATTTTTATTAATTATACCAAACCTAACCTTAAAATTCTTGATAATGTCGATGAACTTTTTTTTAGAGAAATTATGTAATATTTTTTCAGTAATTATTCAATGTTTACTATTAATTACGCAATATTTACTATTAATGAATGTTTTCGGAGAATTAATTAATCCTTTCTTTTCGTTCGGAAGGTATTAATGTTAATGAGGCGTTAAAACCCGATCCCTTGATTGTTCACTATCGAGAGGAGAACTTGAGACTTCAAAATCTTAATGACGAATTGCAGGATCAAGTTAAGAATCTCACGGAAACTTTGGCTGAACGAGATTATTCCGAAGATCCCTGTGATTCTGTAAAATACATCAGGGGCAAAATAAAAGACATTCGCGATACATTTGCCGAAGAAAAAAAACAGTTAAGTGTCCTGCAAATTTTTATTTTAGAAATAATTCGTTAGTTAAGCTTATTCAAAGGCGGATCCAGACGAGGGTTTTGGATGGTGCGATATGTGAGATAGAAAGAGACAAGAATATAGTGCTATCTCTTTCTCTCTCATATGATAATCTAAGGCTTCTGAGAGGGGCGCCCCCCGCTGGATACGCCCCTGAGCTTATTTAATAATTTATCGCAAACGCAGGGTGTTAAATAATTTTCAAAATATTCAGGGGCTGCGACTTGTAAATTTTTGCCATCTGCACTCTTAATATTGTCCGGGGTGAGGGAGGGGGGAGAAGAGAAAAAAAACTATTAAATTAAAGAGTTTTTTAATTAGCGCAATTATTGTAACGCAAAAGTTGACAATTTATTTGATTTGGAGTCAATTTTTGGAATTAATAAACAAATAATCAAAATAATATAGAACTTGTGAAAATTATTACAAAATAAAAAAAAATTTTTAATTGTAAAAATAATTGCAAAAATGAAAAAAAAATTGAAGAATGATTGAAACACTAAAAAGTGGATGCAATAAATTAGATTTTAGATGATAAATGAAAATTTAGAAAATTAATTGAAAAATAATTAATATATATATATAATTAAAAGTTGAAAAAAAAATTGCAAAAAGAAAACTAAAATTGAAAGAATAATTGAAAAATAAGATGAATATGTAATAGGAAATTTAGGAGTTTAACTGAGGAATAGTAAAAATAATTAAGAATTAAAGAAATTAATTGCAAATGATAACAAAAATAATTGAAAATTGAAGAAAATTACTAAAATTTGAGAAAAATATTTTAAAATCTAGGAAATTAATTTATAAATGTTGGAAACAGTTACTGTATCGAGTAAATATTTGCAAAGTAATAAAAAAAATGAAATTTAAAGAAAATAATTTTTATTTGGGAAAATAATTGAAAAAATTTCAACATATATTTGTAATAAAAGAAAATTCTTGCAGAATAATAAAACTAATAGTGAATTAAAAAAATAACTGGAAGTTGAAATAAATAATAAAAAAATTAGAAAATTTATTAAAAACGACAAACACTAATTGAAAAATGATAAAAATAATTAAAAATTAAATTTAATTATGGAAATTTAAGGAAGAAATTGAGAAAATTACAGAATATTGAATATATTGCATATAAAAGAAGGTAATTGAAAATCGAAGAACATCATTTAAATACTCGAAAAATACAACTAAAATATGAAAACAGTAAATAAAAATTCAATAGAAATTGATGGTGGATGAAACAAGTTTTCTAATATTGAAAATTATTTGGAAAATGATTATGGAAAACGATGAAAATAGTGAAAACTGATAATTAAATTAATAAATTTAATGAGTTATGTCCTTTCATTGTTTGACATTAAAAATTGACATTAATAATTCGATTTTGAAGAAATTAATTATAATTTAAAGCAAAAAATAAAATTTAAAAAACAAAAATCATATTTTGTTAAAATAATTGAAAAATGAGGAAAGAAATTAAAAGTTAATTAAAAAATAATGAACCTAATTTAATATTGAAAGAATAATTTGTACTGAAAAGATTTAATTTGAAAAAATAAAAGAAAATAATTAAAACTTGCGGAAATTGTGAATTTAAAATTTAGGGGGGAAATTAAAGAATTATCAGAATCATAAAAATTTTTTTTCAAAAATGATAAAAATAGTTGAAGTTTGTAGATATTAATTGTAATATCAAAAAAATAATTTTGAAAAATACAGAATATTTGTAAAGTATAAGAAAGTACCTTATTACAAGATGATTTCAAGAATTCCAAAATCAAGAAAATAATTACAACATTGTAAAAATAATCGAAAATTTATTAAAGAAAATAATCAAAATTTGAGATGAATAATTGAAAATTTAGGAATTTAATTAAAAGAATGAAGTTTCAGAATAATTAAAAATTGAAAATAATTAATAAAATTTGAGAAAAATATTTTAAAATCTTGTAAATTTAAAACATTTCCTGTTGGAAATAGAAAAATAAAAAGTTTACTAGTATTTGAGATAAATAATAAAAAAAAATTGAAAATTAATAAAAAACTAATTGAAAAAGACAAAAAGTAATTGTAAAATGATAGAAATGGAAATTTGAGATAAATAATTGAACTTTTTGGAATTAATCAACAAATATTAAAAATAATATAAAATTTGTGAAAATCATTGCAAATTAAAAAAAATTATAATTAAAAATTGACGAAAGTATTTAAAATTTGAAAAAAATAATTGAAAAATGATTAAAACATAAAAAATTGGATACATTAACTTATAATTAAGATAATAAATGGAAATTTAGAATATTAATTGAAAAATAATTAGTATATCTATAATTAAAAGGTGGACAAAATAATTGCAAAAAGATAAAGGAAAATTAAAATTGAAAATAATAATTGAAAAATTAGATAAATAATTGAAAATTGAAAAATTTAATTGAGGAATAGTCAAAATAATTAAAAATTAAAGAAATTAATTGCAAATGATAACAATAATAATTGAAAATTGAAGAAAATTACTAAAATTTAAGAAAAATATTTTAAAATCTAGGAAATTAATTGAAGAATAATGAAACATATATTTGTAATAAAAGAATATAATTGCTGAATGGTGAAAATAATTTTAAATTGAAAAATTAACTATAATTTGAGATAAAAAATAAAGAAAATTAGATATAATTAATAAAAAAGTAATTGAAAAAGACGAAAAGTAGTTGAAAATAAATTGAAAAATAAATTTAATATAAATATCATTGATAGAAGTAATTGTTTATTGAAGAAAATAATACAAATTTATGAAAAAATAATTAAAAGAATTGCAAAATATATTTTACTCAACATTGTAAAAATAATCGAAAGTTTATTAAAGAAAATAATCGAAATTTAAGAAAAAAAATTAAAAATTTAGGAATTTAATTAAAGGAATGAAGTTTCAGAATAATTAAAAATTGAAAAAAATTAATAAACTTTGAGAAAAATATTTTAAAATCTTGGAAATTAAAAACATTTTTCGTTTGGAAATAGCAAATTAAAAAATTAACTAGAATTTGAGATAATTAATAAAAAAAATTGAAAATTAATCAAAAACTAATTGAAAAAGACAAAAAGTAATTTTAAAATAATAGAAATGGAAATTTGATATAAATAATTGAATTTTTTGGAATTAATCCAAAAATATTCAAAATAATATAAAATTTGTGAAAATCACTGCAAATTAAAAAACATAATAGGTAATTAAAAATCGACGAAAATATTTAAAATTTGATAAAAATAATCGAAGAATGATTAAAACATTAAAAAGTGAATACATTCACTTATAATTGAGATAATAAATGGAAATTTAGAATATTAATTGAGAAATAATTAGTTTATCTATAATTTAAAGGTGGACAAAATAATTGCAAAAAGATAAAGGAAAATTAAAATTGAAAATAATAATTGAAAAATTAGATAAATAACTGAAAATTTAGAAATTTAATTGAGGAATTGTAAAAATAATTAAAAATTAAAAAAAATTAATTGCAAATGATAACAATAATAATTGAAAATTGAAGAAAATTACTAAAATTTGAGAAAAATATTTTAAAATCAAGGAAATTAATTAAAGAATAATATTGAAACATATATTTGTAATAAAAGAATATTATTGCAGAATGGTGAAAATAATTTTAAATTGAAAAATTAATTATAATTTGGGATAAAAAATAAAAAAAATTAGATAATTAATAAAAAAGAAATTGAAAAATACAAAAAGTAATTGAAAATAAATTAAAAAATAAATTTATTAAAAATATAATTGATAAAAGTAATTGTTTATTGAAGAAAATAATAAAAATTTATGAAAAAATAATTGAATGAATTACAGAATGTATTTAAGATAGCAAGACTACAATTAAAATTATATATTATAATTCTTCGAACTTCAATTAATTTGAAATTTTATTGATTAAAAATTTAATTAATCCACACTTGAAAATAATAAATTAAAATTTATTAAAAAATTTCTTCAATTTTGAACAATTTTTTTCTATTATGATTTCAAATATTTGCTACAATTTTCATCTATTTTTATCATTTTTCAAAAATTTTCTTCAATTTCTAATTATTTTCATTACTTTTTAATTTTTCCCCTACATTTTAAATTCAATTTCTACAAATTTCAATTATTTTCTTCAATTCTTTGAAATAAAAAATTTTCATTTTTAATTATTTCCTTCAATATCGAATTAGTTTCATTATTTATTAATTAATTAATTTTAAATGCTTTTCGTCATTTTTGAATTTTTTCTGCAAAATGTGATTTTTGTTTTTTAAATTTTAATCTTTTTCTTCGAATTGTAAATTCATTTATGCACATTTTTATTAGATTTATTTTTTATCTGTGATTTTGCCATATGGAATTCCACATGGCGACTTTTTCGCTCTATGGAATTTGCAGACTTACCGTACACAAGTAGCCGCCCCTGAAAATATTAGTTTAAGTAGATTTTATACTTTATTTGAAAAAAAAGTATGCTTGAATTATTTATTTAATAACGAATATACTTTTTCGTACAAAGTACTCCTAAAACTAATTTATTTAGTTTGAGGAGAAAAGTAACGAGCAACAAAAGAACTTGATCTTTTTGTTGCATTTTGCAAATTGGAACTTTCTGAGTTTTATTTCTTTTAAAAATAACCGATAAGAGACTTTAAGCAATATAAAAACAAATTTGTGATGATTTTTATCTCTGATTTGAAATAGAGTTTTTTATTTTGTAAAAACGAATCTTTAGGTTAAAGGCCTAAGCAGATAGAAATACGGTTACGGGACCAGAACATGAGACAGAAAAGGACAGAAACAGTTTCTGTCCTTTATTATCTCATGCCCTGATCCCGTAACCGTATTCGTTGTGCTTTGGGTCTAACGTGTCATTTCAGTTTTAGACTGTCTACAGCGACACTACTAAGTTATAGTAGAAAATCCGTTTACCAACAGTCGGTTAATTTTGGCGGCAACAATTCTTTTTTTAAAAATAATTTCTCTTTAAATAAAAATAAGTTTAAGTTACAATTAAATTATTACCTAATATTAATAATACTAAATATAAATTAATACTAAAATCAATATTAATTTCATTTTTATTTACACATTTATTTAACTAATTAAATAAATCAACAAAAAATATGAATAAGAAAGAAAAAAATTTCTAAAACTCACTTGGAGTATGTTTAAATTTATTTAGAATGAGGGACAAAATAGCAGAGTTAAATTTGAAGCTTGCAGAAATGGACGACGACACTTCTTGTGCAGCTTTGAATCGTCTGAGGGCAAAACTTCGCGAATTGATGAAAGGAGGCCAAAAAACTGACCACGAAGTTTCAGAGGTTGTAGAAAAATCTATTGAAACTATGATGGAACTTTCGAAAAGCTGCTCGGATTTAAAATCGGAAAATGAAAACCTTCTTGCTCAATTTGAAGCCCTTCAGAAGAAATTAACTGCTGAAATGTCGACGGGTTGTCACGAGAAACTGAAAAAATGCGAAGCTGATTTTGCTGACCTAAAAAAGGAACTTGCTGACCTGAAAGAGGAACTTGCTAACAAAAATAAAGCTGTCACTGACCTAGAAAATTTGATTCATAGAGAAAGAAGTATCTCCGAACAGCTTGAAGATGATTTGGATAAAATGACCATTAGCCATCAAGCTTTAATTAAAGAAGTTGTTGCTATGAAAGACGAATTGAAAAAACGAGATGAGAAGGTTGTTTTTTAACTCTATGTTCTAAACTAGAATTTTGTTGATTTCTATGTTATCGACAGTTGGTAAGGCAGAATCTGCATTGCCGACAGCTGATAACGTAGGAATCTACACTATCGACTGTCAGTAAGTCAGCAATCTATTAAATTAATAATTTTTATTTATATTTACAGCTGAAGGAGCTGCTCGGGAGTATAGAAAGTTCAACTCTGAAGCTTTTGGGAATGGAAGAATTGACAGACGAAATAGAAACACTGAAGCCACAATTGTATGATCTTCAGACCGAGAAAAGTCAACTTTTGGACGAGCTTGAAAAAATCCGAGGTTTCGTTTCCGAGAGAAATAATCAGATTATTAAAATTTTGGAAGGACAGGTTAAAACCGAAAATGAGTGTAATGTCAAGTTAATTGCGATGCAGAAAAAACTGGATGCTTTATTGGCTGAAGAGGAATTTTATAAAAAAGAAATTGAGGATTTGAGGAAAAAAATTCATGATTTGGAAAATGAGTTGGAGGAGGCACGTGTCAAAATTATCAATTTGGATGCAAAAGTTAAAGGAACTGATGAATTGATGAAGAAAATTGACGAACTTGAGAATCAAGTTACTGGATTAAATTCTGATCTCTCGGGAGCGATGAATAAAATAAATGAATTGGAGAAGGAGACAGATAATTTAAAGTCGGAGAATGAGAAAGTGTTGAAAGAATTAGGACACGCTGAAGCTAAAATTGAAGAAATGAAGAAAGATTTTGAGGATGAGAGAGGAGCGGGAGAGAAGATTTCGAATGAATACGAAGAGGCGAGAAACGAATTAGAGAAATTGATATTGGAAAATGGTGATTTGAGGGCAGAAAATGAAGAGTTGAAGAATCGTTTGAAGAAAATGCAGGAAGACATGAAGCGTTTGGAAGAAGAGAATGAAATGGTTAATTTTGAGAAAATGAATATTCTCGCGGGACAAGAGAAAATGGGAAATGAGAATGATGGATTGATGGAGGAGAATAAAAAGTTGAGGGAAGAAATTGAGCGGTTAAAGGAAGAAATAAAAAGACTGGAAAATGAGAAAGAAATTTTGAGGGATAATTTGGAAAAAGCTCGGATTGAAATAGAAACTCTAAAAGACGAGCGGGAAAAGCTGCAGGAACAGTTAGGGAAGTTGAGTTCCGAATTAGAACAATTGAAATCGGATTATGAGAAAATAAAATCGGATAATGAAGAAATGAGAAGTAAGATTGAAAAATTGGAAGCAGAGTCTGATGATCTGAAAAATAAATTGTCGAATTTGTCTCAAGAATTGAGTAAAGTCAGGGGAGAAAAAGACACCTTGGAATCAAAACTTCAGAGTCTTGATGAAGATTTCAAGAAATTGAAAACAGAAAATAGTGATTTGAATTCCGAGTTAAAGAAAGCGAGAGATGATAACGAAAATCTGATAAATGAAGCGAATTTAGTAAAGGGTGAAAATTCGAAGCTAAAATCAGAAGGGGATTCTCAGAAGGAAGAAAAGGATAAAGCAAATGAAGAAATGAAGTCTCTGAGGAATCAGAATGAAGAAATAGCGAGGGACCTGGATGAAACGAAAGCTGAGGTGAAATTTTTAAAAGAAGAGAGTAATCGATTGAAGTCGGAATTGGAAGATGCGAAATTGAAGAAAGAAGCTATTGAAAATGAATTGAATGCTTTGAAAAATAAATTAAAAGATTTTCTAGCCAAGTTTGACGAGCTTAAGGAGGAGGTTAATAAATTGAAATTAGAAAAAGAAAAACTGGAGAAGCAGATGAATGAGTTAAGCAACGAATTGTCAGGTCTTAGAGACGAAAATTTGGATTTGAGGGACGAACTGACTAAATTGAAATCCGAACTGGGTAAACTTGTCACGGAAAATGGTGATTTGAGAAAAGAAAATGCGGAATTGGGTGAAAATCTTGATAAATGTCAGACAGATTGTTGCAAACTGAAGATAGAAGCTGAGAAGAAAATGTTAGAAATGGATAATTTGAAGAAAGAGTTGAGAGATCGTGACGAGAAGATAAAAGATCTTGAAGATAATCTCTCGATTAGTAAAGATGAGAGAAAGAAGCTAGAAAATCAATTAGAAAAAGTGAAGAAAGATTTATTAGCCCAGAAGCAAGAGACTGATGAAGCTATGAAGAAAGTAGCTGATCTCAAAGAAGAATTAGAGCATCTAAAAGGTCTTTTAGCGAAATTAAGATCCGAGAATGAACAGATGAAAGGGGTAATTGAAGATCTAAAAAAGCAGTTGGCTTTAGAGAAAGAAGAATTGAAGAAATCCAAGGAAGAAATTTCGGCTCTTAAAGATCAGAATAACAGGTTAAAAGGTCAAGGTGACTCTTTGTCGAATGAGAGAGAAAAATCAAATCGAGAATTGAGTGCGATGAAAACTGAATCTGAAGCTCAAAGAAGCGAAAATGCGAAATTGAAGAATGAAGTTGAGAAATTAGCGGGCGAGGGTGATAAATTGAGAAATGAAGTTGAAGCACTTAGAGCTGGAAATTCGAAAATTGAGAATGAATTAAAGGGTGCAAAAAACGAGAATGAGAAACTGAAATCAAGTTTGGCAGATTCTAAGACAGAAAATGATAAATTAAAATCTGAAAATGATAATTTAAAGAACGAAATTGGGAGATTAAGGGAAGAAATAAATAAACTTAAGGCAGAGGGTGAGGAATTGAAGAAAAATCTGAATGATACGAAAGCTAGGAATAAAGTTTTGGAGGGAGAGATTTCCGGGTTAGGAGCTGAGAAAGAGAAATTGTTGAAGGAATTGGAGAAACTTAGAGAAGAAATGGAGAAGTTGAAGAAAGAATTATCCGCTGAAAAATTGGGAAAAGATTCAGCTATGAAGGAAGCGGCTGATTTAAAATCAGAATTGGCAGCGATGAGAAGTGAATTAGAAAAAATTAGGTCAGAAAACGGGAGTTTAAAATCTGATTTGGATTTGTCGAAGAAAAATCAGGCCAATTTAGAAAATGAACTTAAACTTTTGAAAGCGGAGATTGAGAAATTGAAGCAAGATTTGAATTCCCTGATGGCGGAAAATTCGAAATTGAAAGACGAACTTAAGAATTTGAATTTGAATTTGGATAAAGTGAAAAGTGACTTTGACGCTTATAAAATTAATAAAGAAAAAGAATTGAATGATTTGAAATCTCAAAATGATCAGTTGAAGAAAAAACACGAAGAATGTGAGGCGAAATTGAAGGATCTCGAAAATCAGATTAAGAATCTTCGTGAAGAGAAAAAGAATCTGGAGGCAAAAGTGGGTGATTTGGAATCGAAAATAGAAAAATTAAAGAGTGATTTGGCTGGGGAAATGTTGGCTAAAGAAGCTGCTCGAAAGGAGCTTGAAGCTTTGAAAAATATCTTGCCTAATTTGAGAAATGAAATAGCAAATTGTAAGGACGAGAATGAGAAATTAATTCTGGAAAATGCGAATTTGAAGAAACAGGCGGAAAAGTGGAGAAATGAAGCTAAAGAATTGGAGGGAAAATTGCGAAAGTTGGAGGATGAGAAAGAAAAATTGTTGGCCGAAGTGAAAAAATTAAATAAAGATGTAGAGAGAATTTCGAAAGAGAGAGACAAGATGGAGAATAATTTTGAAAAATTGAGAGAAGAAGCTAAAAAAGTGAAAGATGATTTTTCGAAAGCGAAAGCAGATGCTGAGATAATAAATAAAGAGAGTAAAACATTGAAGAGGAAATTAGATGAAGAAAAGGCGGAAACTGATATGTTGAAAGATCAAATAAGCCGAGACAGTGTAGGTTCGAAGAAAATGAAGGAGAAAAATTTAAATTTTAATTTGGAAATTGAGAAATTGAAAGCGGAAAATGAGAAATTGAAAGTGGAAAATGAAAAATTGAAAGCGGAAATTGAGAAATTGAAGGGAGAGAGAGACAAATTAAGAATGCAAAATGCAAAAATTCAGGAAGAGAATGAAAAACTAGAAACTGAGAAAACAAAACTTGAAAGTAAAACTTTAACTGGTATTTGGATAAAAAATTTGTTTAAGAGAAAAGGAAATTAATTTTTTCCTGATTTAATAAATAATTTAAAACTGTACTTTATTGTTTATTTACACTTTAAATGCTTGAATTAATTTTCGAGAGTCGACATCAGTGAGATTTTTCAATTATTTGAAAAGTTATTGAGAGCAATTTTTGTAGCTTAAATTGTCGGACAAAGTTTATTATTTAGAGTTTGAGAAAGTTTTTTAAAATAATTTTTCGGCTCAAACGTAACATGGAAAAAAAGTGACCCATTGATGTCGATTCTCGTCTAATAAATTTTCATGAATTTATATTGATTTCTTATTGCTTGTTAAAATATCATTTTCGGAGCATAAAATACATTTTTCTGAAAGGACTTAAAAAAAATGAATAAAAACATTTTTCTGAACAATTTAAATTTCAGATAAAGCCGAGTCTGGGGATTTTCTAAAATCAAATGAGCTTTTAAAAAAGAGGATCCAGGACCAAAACGATGGTAGTTTTGCAATTGTTTGCTTCAAAAAAAAGAATTCATTTCAGAAAACGTTTTATTAGAATTTGAATAATTTGCAACAATTTTAAATTCCTTTCATTAAAACATTTAAAAGATTTGTATTAAATAATAAAAAGTAGAGAAAAGTAGTCTAGGTTCGGACTTTTGGTTATAATTTCCGTTTTAGGGCAAATTTGAGTTTAGACTTTAGAATCGCAAAATTTTGGGTGGCCCAACCTAAACTACAATTTCCTAACTTTGACTGTTTCAAAGATAAAAAACATTATAATTTTAAATTTAAACGCATTTTTGCTCGAAATTCGTAATTTTTCAATTCTGCTAATTTTCTATAAAAACAGTAAACTTTTTTTGATATTTTTAGCTATCGATCGTGTTAGAGAATTTATAGGATTTGTGGAGGGTAAAAATGGAAAAAAGCCACAAATGTCTGAGAAATTAAATGCAAATGGCGACTCTGGCGATTGGATAATTCCAGTAGTTAATGAAGTAATGAAAAAATCGGAGAAATTGTCTGAAAATATTTTTAAAGCTGAACAGGAAATACAGAATCTGGAATTTTTCCTCCAAAAGAAGGTTTATATTAAAAATAAATTACTGATTTTTAAATACTAATTTATTTCTAAATTATTATTACAGAGCAATGAAGAACCATTAATTGGAGATTTCGATGTTGATTCTTGGCTGAAAGTAAGGCAATATTTAATTTTTAAATAATTAGTTTTTTTTTTTATTAAAATTCTTTAATACTATTCCTTTTTCTGTTCTTATAGAATCTACTTAAGAAAATAATTATACAATCTCTTTTATTTTATTATTTTAAGGTAACAATATTATTTTATATTTTTTAATATTTGTGATTTTTAGTCACTGACATTGACGCAGTTAGCTGAGCTTCATGATAAAATTTGTCAACATACTTCTTCAGTGGTTGAGGCTGATAGTGATTCAGTGTGTTCCGAAAGACACTTTATTGATCGTCCATCACAACAGATTCCACAAAGCCAAAAAAATTCCGTCGAGAGAGATTATGATAAAGTAAATCAGAGGATTTCAGCTCTTCAGAGGCAAATTGCAGAAAAAGAATTGGAGGCTACGAGAAAAATGCAAGAAATGAGACGATTTCTTCGCCAGGAGCAACTTCACTTGATTCAACTCTCGGAAGAAATGGTTCAAGAGAAAAAACGAAATTTCGACTTTCAAATGACCATGGATCAAGAGTCTTGTTGGATTAATGACTGTCAAGCTGACTGTGGAGATCTGAGAAAAAATTTTTTACACCCAGATAGAAAATAATGGTACAATGAATAATAAAATACAAAAATTAAATTTCACGCGAAATTCAACTCGATACTAAATAAAGTATTGTGGATTAAAAACATTTTTTAATGAAGCAAAGAGCGTAATAAAAAAAAGCCAAAGAAAATGGGAAAAAGGTAAAGGATGACAAAAATGTAGAAATAGAAAAAAAATAAATTAAAATTTAAGGCGCAATTCGAATTGAAAGGGTTTTAGATTAACAGTAGGAATTAAAATCATTGTAAGGTTCTTAACGAAGCTACGTTTAATTTAATTAATTAGATATTCTTAGATGTATCTTCTGGTTTTGTCGAAAGTGACTTGGCACGTAAAGTAGCTATTAATCAAGTCTAGTATTAAAAGCATTCTGCTTGACATCTCAGGCAGACATCTTAATCGATCCTGGAGGTGCCATTATTTTCGAGAGCTGCATTTAAGTTGTTCTACTTTTATCTTCTTTTCGGTATTTTATTTTTAAATTCTCTACAAAGTGTCTCATATTTCCAATTAGGTCATTACCGGTGTAAATAATGCATCGAATAAAGATTCTATTTTAATTTCCAGCAGATTCTTGTTTCTTAACATTTTTCAACCAGAGTATTGTGACGCTCTTTTTGATTATTATTTTTGATTATTTTGATTTATAATAATCTGACAAATTATATAAACGTGATAAATTATATTATAAAGTCAAATGGAAGTGGTTTTTTCCGAAGAGGTAAATTATGAAGGAAAGAAAATGAATTTTTGAATTTGAAATAAAGAAATTAAGTATATAATTAACACTAGGACAAGTCTTTTTAATTTTTAATTTTAAATAACGATTTTTTTGACCGATTTCGTTGACATGTAAATTTGGGACGAAAAGTATGATTGAGAAAGTATCATTGGAGAAACTATCAGCTGATGTTTCTGAAGCGCCACAAGCGACAGATTCTTGTATTAACAAGTTTATACACGGTCGGTAACAAATCCTACTTTAATGTAATATTTCAGCCTAATAACATTTGCAAATTAAAATGTTGGCAAATTGCTGATGTAAAGGTTCCAAAGAATCCAAAAAAAGGTGTGGATAGTATTTCGAGCCGATTTTCTTCAAAATTTAAATTTTCGTCATTAGTAGAAAAAAATTGACCAACATAAAAATAGAGCAAAAATTAAAATTTTAAAGAAAATCTGCTCGAAATATTATTCGCGACTTTTTTTGGATTCTTCGGAACCTTTACATCAGCAATTTTCCAACTTCTTAATTTACAAGTAACATTAGGCTAAAATATTAAATTGAAGTAGAATTTGTTACCGACCGTGTATAAACATGTTAGTACAAGAATCTGCCGCTTGTGGCGCTTCAGAAATATCAGCTGATAGTTTCTCTCACTTCGCGTCATGAAGTAAATGTCAATCGTACTTTTTGTTCTAAATTTACATTCGGCAACGAAAATTGGTCCAAAATTTTGTTAAATCAACCTTTGAGGTGTTGTAAAACTGTCCGAGTGATTTTCTATATAGTATTTACTACGTGCAGAAATAAGCTACGAATTCGTGCTTTTTTCCACCAGAGCAGCCATTTTCAGATGTCAAACACATACCTAGTTTGGGAAATAATTCATTTACATTCAAGTTTTTATATTTTTTAAATGAAATATTCTTTATCTGCCAAGTATCGTCTTCATATACAACAAAATACCTGGTAAGTTTTTTTTGATTTGCATAAAATAAATTAAAATAAACACAAGACACGGCGGTTTCTATTAAAAAAAAACGTTGGGGATATCCCCTAATGCCTTTTTTTAGTTATCAATTTTCCATTTTATTTCTGGTTTATTATAACTTCTAAAATTAATTTTCTTTTATAAATTCATCCAACTCTCTTAATAATATAATCTATATTATAAACATGATAATATGTCAGATTATTATTATAATACAGTGCAAGAAAGTCTCAAAATATTTATTTTAACATAAATGTCATTATACTTTACTGAAAACAAATACCCTTTTGTATCTAAGATGTAATATACAATAAATAATATATATCTTGTGACATAAATATTAAATTTACGTTTATATTTGTACACAAAAGTGAATATTAACTTTTTCCAGATACTATAATTATGTTGAATTGAAAATCAGTTAAGATTTTATTAAATAAAAATCATGACTTTTTTTTTAAAAATCCGATTTTTTTGATTCAAATCAAAAATTGAGTTTTTTAAATATAATTAGTATATAAAATCTCTAAATGTTTATTTGTAAGTAGTTTATTGAGGAAACGAAGAAACCCGTGAAAAAAACAACACAAGAATGATACAGTAACAATTATATATAAAAAAGAAGAAATTCTTTTCGAAAAAATAAACTATTTAAGGACATTTTTATAAATTAAAATAATAAATAAGATGATAATTAACAAAACGTTCAAATATATTACTAAAGTGAACAAAATTTTAAAATTAGAAAAATTAGAGAATTATTTTACAAATTGAATAAAAAAAGTATCAATAAAATTTTGTAAAATTTCAAAAAATTTTAAAAGAAAAGAAATTCTATGAAATAGAAGAACTATGTTCAAATGAGAATATTTAGTACAAGATTAAATTCACATAATATAAAATAAAAGAATAAAAGCTTTCAAAAAAATAGAAAATTGGGAAATTTAAAAAACGTAGATAAAAGCATCAAATAAATGTTTTCAAAAATTCGAAATTATAAGATAAAAATAAAGAATTGAAAAGAAGGAAAAATGCTTATTAGAAATAGAAAAATGATGACAAAAAATTAAATAATTAATTAAAACGCAAGGAAGAATTAAAAAAATAGTGAAACATCAAGAAAATTAAATAAATAGGAAGAAAATAGAGAAATGTTTTTCCTTAATCTAATAAACTAAAAAAATGTAAAAAGTACCAAACATAAAAAGTCTACAAAAAAAATTAAAAATCCTTTAAAAATAAAAATGTTTAAGCATATCAAACTAAATACATTTTTATAATATTACACTTAAAATAAGTCCAACAATAAATTAAAAAAAAAAAGAAAATCTAAAAACTTTATGGAAGAATAAGTAAGTTTGCAAGAAATCTCGCAAAAAATGAGAGTATTTATTTAAAAAAAAAAATGGAAATAATTATGAAAACCAATTAAATAAAAAGTTTAGTGAATGTTATAATAACAAAATTGTATAAAATAATATTAAATAATTTGCATAAAAAGAGGAAAATTAAAAAAGATACTAAAATAAAAAGACAAATAAAAAAAAAGAGATAAAATATCAAAATATCCCTGCATTTTATTACCTAAATATGTAAGACAGCTTCATGTTGCACTGATTTTTAAAATAGAAAACTCTAAAATGTCTTGTAGGTTGAAATTACTTAAACTAGCATTATATTTGAGAGCGGTGTTGAAATAAAAAAAAATTTATAAATCAAAAAGATCGTCACAATTCTTTGATTAAAAAATTTCAAGGATCAAATCCACAGTACATAAACATTTAAAATATCATTTTAAGGTTAATATTAGACGGTATTTGTTCGAAAAATGCTATATCGTAAAAAATTTAAGCCACCAAAAAGTCGAAATAAAAAGAAAGTTATGGATCAAAAAGAGCGTCACAGTTCTCTGATTAAAAATTTTCAAGGATCAAGTCGGCAGTACATAGACATTGATAATAGCATTTTTACGTCAATATTAAAGTGTATTTGATCCAAAAACGTGTTATTTCGTGAAGACTTGAAGCCACCGGGAAGTCTGAATAAAATAGAAATTTATAAATCAAAAAGAGCGTCACAGTTCTCTGGTTAAAAGATTTTAAGTATCAAGTCGACAGTACATGAACATTGATAATTGCATTTTTACCTTAATATTAAAAGGCATATAGATCCAAAAACGCTTTATCGTGAAGACTTGAAGCCACAGGGAAATCTAAATAAAAAAAAGTTATAAATTAAAAAGAGTTTTACAGTTCTCTAATTAGAAAAATTCAACAATCAAGTCGACAGTACATAGTCATTGATAGTAGTATTTTTACGTCAATATTAAAGTGTATTTAGATCCAAAAACGTGTTATCGTGAAGACTTGAAGCCACCGGGAAGTCTGAATAAAATAGAAATTTATAAATCAAAAAGAGTTCTCTACTTAAATATTTTTAAGCAACTAGTCGACAGTACATAAATATTAATAATATCATTTTTTCGTCAATATTAGAGGATGTTTAGTTGGAAAAGCGTTGTATCCGAGAAGACTTCAAGCCACAGGGAAGTATGATTAAAAAAAAAGTTATAAATCAAACAGAGCGTCACAGTTCTCTGGTTAAAAGATTTTAAGTATCAAGTCGACAGTATATAAACATTGAAAATAGCATTTTTGCGTCATTATTAAAGTGTATTTAGATCCAAAAACGTGTAATCGTGAAGACTTGAAGCCACCGGGTAGTCTGAATTAAAAAAAAAATTATAAATCAAAAAGAGCGTCACAGTTCTCTGGTTAAAAGATTTTAAGTATCAAGTCGACAGTATATAAACATTGAAAATAGCATTTTTGCGTCATTATTAAAGTGTATTTAGATCCAAAAACGTGTAATCGTGAAGACTTGAAGCCACCGGGAAGTCTGAATAAAATAGAAATTTATAAATCAAAAAGAGCGTCATAGTTTTCTAATTAAAAAATTCCAACAATAAACTCGACAGTACATAGACATTGCTAATATCATTTTTGCGTCATTATTAGAGGACACTTAGTTGCAAAAACACTGTATCGTGAAGACTCAAAGCCACAGGGAAGCTTGAATAACAAAAAAATATAAATCAAAAAAAGCGTCACAGTTCTCTAGTTAAAAATTTCAACAATCAAGTCGACAGTACATAGACATTGATAATAGCATTTTTACGTCAATATTAAAGTGTATTTAGATCCAAAAACGTGTTATCGTGAAGACTTGGAGCCACCGGGAAGTCTGAATAAAATAGAAATTTATAAATCAAAAAGAGTTCTCTACTTAAATATTTTTAAGCAACTAGTCGACAGTACATAAATATTAATAATATCATTTTTTCGTCAATATTAGAGGATGTTTAGTTGGAAAAGCGTTGTATCCGAGAAGACTTCAAGCCACAGGGAAGTATGATTAAAAAAAAAGTTATAAATCAAACAGAGCGTCACAGTTCTCTGGTTAAAAGATTTTAAGTATCAAGTCGACAGTATATAAACATTGAAAATAGCATTTTTGCGTCATTATTAAAGTGTATTTAGATCCAAAAACGTGTAATCGTGAA
Source organism: Ganaspis brasiliensis (assembly GCA_037103525.1). Classification (NCBI taxonomy): domain Eukaryota; kingdom Metazoa; phylum Arthropoda; class Insecta; order Hymenoptera; family Figitidae; genus Ganaspis; species Ganaspis brasiliensis. The sequence goes on from JAZKLR010000082.1 coordinate 1,791,421, forward strand.
GACTTGAAGCCACCGGGTAGTCTGAATTAAAAAAAAAGTTATAAATCAAAAAGAGCGTCACAGTTCTCTGGTTAAAAGATTTTAAGTATCAAGTCAACAGTATATAAACATTGAAAATAGCAGTTTTGCGTCATTATTAAAGTGTATTTAGATCCAAAAACGTGTAATCGTGAAGACTTGAAGCCACCGGAAAGTCTGAATAAAATAGAAATTTATAAATCAAAAAGAGCGTCACAGTTTTCTAATTAAAAAATTCCAACAATAAACTCGACAGTACATAGACATTGCTAATATCATTTTTGCGTCATTATTAGAGGACACTTAGTTGCAAAAACACTGTATCGTGAAGACTCAAAGCCACAGGGAAGCTTGAATAACAAAAAAATATAAATCAAAAAGAGCGTCACAGTTCTCTAGTTAAAAATTTCAACAATCAAGTCGACAGTACATAGACATTGATAATAGCATTTTTACGTCAATATTAAAGTGTATTTAGATCGAAAAACGTGTTATCGTGAAGACTTGAAGCCACCGGGTAGTCTGAATTAAAAAAAAATTATAAATCAAAAAGAGCGTCACAGTTCTCTGGTTAAAAGATTTTAAGTATCAAGTCGCCAGTACATAAACATTGAAAATAGCATTTTTGCGTCAATATTAGAGGGCGTTTAGTTGCAAAAACGCTGTATCGTGAAGAATTGAAGCCACAGAGGATACCCCATCCGTGGTTAACATTGGCATTCAGCCACAAAGCGCGCATAACGTGACCTGTTTTCATTATTTGTGAAGCATCTCTCGCTTCTCGTATTTTCGTGAACATGGGGCTCATACGAGAGTTAGTCTACTTTGCCTTTGACACGCCGCACCATGTCTCTTCATCACCACCATCAGCTAAACTCGGATTCACCAACTCTTTTCCGGGGGCATGGCACTTGGATGGCTTATTCCACTTGAGAGTGACCGTATACAATTCTCGGAACAATACACCAATTGTTCCGCTATACATACAGGCAATAATCGGATTTCAACAATTCGTTTACAATTTGATTTGTTCGCCAGGTTCAATTACATGTGACTCGTCCTTCACTCGTATCAATCCCACAAAACCCACGCTATTAAAAACGGCATTGCGTCCTGCGTTATTGATTGTTACTGAGAGCAAACATTTTGCGGGCTTTCCTCCATTCTGCAAATCCACTTTACACGTTAATACATTTATCTGACCGTTGAAACGCTAATAATATTTATGCCCGGCTGTTTTTACGACTCGACATAAACGAATCTCATATGACACTTTACAGTTTGTTAAAAGTAAATGTGCTTTAATTCAAAGTTTATGTCCTGGAAAATAAATATTTCAAGTTGCAATAATTGTTAACGATTTTCAGTAAATGACCTGTTTTTTTTAATTTACTTTTTGGATAATAATTAATTCCATTGATAAGGTTTGTATAGTTCTCAAAGTGACGTCTCCAAAGTTCTCTGGTGAAATCGATTGTAAATTTACCTTCACTTGTCCAGAAGAGACAAGCTTATCAGATTAATGATTAGTTCGTAGAATGGCATTTGTGACATGTAATGATCAATGCTCGATTATAGAAGACAATGCCTACTACGATAGTCACTGACTATTAAAGCCAATTCAGAAATTTGGCTCATATTCAATTGACGCACTGGCTATTGTAGCTCATCATCTCTTTTGATAAGAAACTTCAATATTCATAAATAAAATAGATAATAATTACTCTGTCATTTACAAAATATTTCTTTTCAAATATCAAATTAGAAAACAGGGGAGGCGAGTGGGGAATTTTTGCCATCTGCACTCTTAATATTGTCCAGGGCGAGGGGGGGAAGGGGAGAAGAGAAAAAAAAATAATATTAAATTAAAGAGTTTTTTAATTAGCGTAATTATTGTAACGCAAAAGTTGACAATTTATTTGATTTGGAGTCAATTTTCGGAATTAGTAAACAAATAATCAAAATCATATAGAACTAGTGAAAATTATTACAAAATAAAAAAAAATTGAAAATTGTGAAAATAATTGCAAATGAAAAAAAAAATTGAAGAATGATTAAAACACTAAAAAATGAATGCAATAACTTAGATTGGAGATCATAAATAAAAATTTAAGAAAATAATTAATAGGTATATATAATTAAAAGGTTAAGAAAAAAATTGCAGAAAGAAAAACTAAAATTAAAAGAATAATTGAAAAATGAGATAAATAATTGGAAATTTAGGAGTTTAACTAAGGAATAGTAAAAATAATTAAGAATTGAATAAATTGACTGCAAATGATAACAATAATAATTGAAAATTGAAGAAAATTACTAAAATTTGAGAAAAATATTTTAAAATGTAGGAAATTGATTTTAAAATATTGAAAACAGTTATTATATCAAGAAAATATTTACAAAGTAATAAAAATAGTGAAAAAATTAATTGTAATTTAAAGCAAAAAAATACAATTAAAAAAACAAAAATCATATTTTGTAAAAATAATTAAAAAATGACGAAAGAAATTGAAAGTTAATTAAAAAATAATGAAAGTAATTTGATATTGAAAGAATAATTTATACTGAAATGGTTTAATATGAAAAAATAAACGAAAATAATTAAAACATGCGGAAATTGAGAATTTAAAATTTAGGGGGGGAAACTAAAAAATAATCAGAATCATTTAAGAGAATTTTTTAAAAATGATAAAAATAGTTAAAATTTGTAGATATTAATTGTAATATCAAAAAAATAATTTTGAAAAATACAGAATATTTTTAAAGTAAAAGAAAGTAACTTATTACAAAATGATTTTAAGAATTCCAAAATCAGGAAAATAATTACAATATTGTAAAAATAATCCAAAATTTATTGCTGAAAATAATCAAAATTTGAGATAAATAATTGAAAATTTAGAAATTTAATTAAAGGAATGAAATTTCAGAATAATTAAAAATTGCAAAATATTAACAAATTTGAGAAAAATATTTTAAAATCTAGGAAATTAAAAAAAAATTCCTATTGGAAATAGAAAATTAAAAAATTAACTAGAATTTGACATAAATAATTTTAAAAATTTGAAAATTAATCCAAAACTAATTGAAAAAGACAAAAAGTAGTTGTAAAATGATAGAAATGAAAATTTGAGATAAATAATTGAACTTTTTGGAATTAATCCACAAATATTCAAAATAATATAAAATTTGTGAAAATCATTGCAAATTAAAAAAAAAATAATTAAAAATTAACGAAAGTATTTAAAATTTGAGAAAAATATTTTAAAATGTAGAAAATTAATTTAAAAATATTGAAAACAGTTACTATATCAAGAAAATATTTGCAAAGTAATAAAAATAATTAAATTTAAAGAAAATAATTTTTATTTGGGAAAAATAATTGAAAAAATAAAAACATATATTTGTAATACAATTAAAAAACAACAATCATATTTTGTAAAAATAATTGAAAAATGACAAAAGAAATTTAAAGTTAATTAAAAATAATGGAAGAAATTTGATATTGAAAGAATAATTTATTCTGAAAAGGTTTAATTTGAAAAAATCAAAGAAAATAATTAAAACTTGCGGAAATTGTAAATTTAAAACGTAGGGTAGAAATTAAAAAATAATCAAAATCATTAAAGTAAATTTTTGAAAAATGATAAAAATAGTTGAAATTAGTAGATATTAATTTTAATTTCAAAAAAATAATTTTGACAAATACAAAATATTTGTAAAGTAAAAGAAAGTAACTTATTACAAAATGATTTCAAGAATTCCAAAATCAGGAAAATAATTACAACATTGTAAAAATAATTGAAAATTTATTAAAGAAAATAATCGAAATTTGAGATAAATAATTAAAAATTTAGAAAATCAAAATTGAAAAAAAATAATAATTAAAAATAGACAAAGGATATAAAATTTGAGAAAAATAATTAAAAAATGATTAAATCATTAAAAAGTTGATACATTAACTTATAATTGAGATAATAAATGGAAATTTAGGATATTAATTGAAAAATAATTAGTATATCTATAATTAAAAGGTGGACAAAATTATTGCGAAAAGATAAAGGAAAATTAAAATTGAAAATAATAATTGAAAAATTAGATAAATAATTAAAAATTTAAAAATTTAATTGAGAAATAGTAAAAATAATTAAAAATTAAAGAAATTAATTGCAAATGATAACAATAATAATTGAAAAGTGAAGAAAATTCCTAAAATTTGACAAAAATATTTTAAAATGTAGGAAATTAATTGAAAAATAATAAAACATATATTTGTAATAAAAGAATATAATTGCAGAATGGTGAAAATAATTTTAAATTGAATAATTAACTATAATTTGAGATAAAAAATAAAAAAAATTAGAAAATTAATAAAAAAATAATTGAAAAAGACAAAAAGTAATTGAAAATAAATTAAAAAATAAATTTAATAAAAATATAATTGATAGAAGTAATTGATTATTGAAGAAAATAATAAAAATTTATGAGAAAATAATTGAAAGAATCGCAGAATATATTTAAGATAACAAGACTACAATTAAAATTATATATTATAGTTCTTTGAACTTCAATTAATTCGAAATTTGATTGATTAAAAATTTAATTAATCCACACTTGAAAATAATAAATTATAATTTATTTAAAAATTTCTTCAATTTTTAACAATTTTTTTTCTGTTATGATTTCAATTATTTGCTATAATTTTCATCTATTTTTATCATTTTTCAAAAATTTTCTTCAATTTCTAATTATTTTTATTATTTTTTAATTTTTTCTCTACATTTTAAATTCAATTTCTACAAATTTTAATTATTTTCTTCAATTTTTTAAAATAAATGTTTTTATTTTTAATTATTTCCTTCAATATCGAATTAGTTTCATTATTTATTAATTAATTAATTTTCAATGTTTTTCGTCATTTTTCCGTTATTTCTGCAAAATTTGATTTTTGTTTTTTAAATTTTAATCTTTTTCTTCGAATTGTAAATTCATTTATGCACATTTTTATTAGATTTATTTTTTATCTGTGATTTTGCCATATGGCATTCCACATGGCGACTTTTTCGCTCTATGGAATTTGCAGACTTACAATACACAAGTCGCCGCCCCTGTTAGAAAATTAATTTTACTATTTTTATAACGAGCCCAGTACGCAATTTAATTAAACAAATTAACCTCGAGAAAATTGGGAATAAAGAATGAAAAAGAAAGAGAAACGTAAAATACAAGAATGCAGGGATTGTCAATAGATGAACAATTGATCGAACGACAAAGTCAACTACAGAATCAAGAGAATGCGACATTTGCTTCTATTTCCGATTTACTTTTCGAGGTTTATCTGTCCTATTCTTTTTTTCGGATCGTCTCTATTCATCAAAGGAAGAAACTCGCTTCGTTTATTGTCAAGCACCTTGTCCCGACACCGAGCAAAGAAGAAAATCTCCATTTCCGGTAAGGAATAATGAAGAACGACGGTTCTTTCTAGTTGTGCTCTTAACAAAGGCGCCGAAAGCGCAGAAAAAGAAGAAAAGCTTTTCACAAAAAAAAAGACGTAATAATGGTGCAACCAAAAAAGAGCAATATGTTGTCATTGTTGTTTTCGTTTATTCTTTTAATTTTCTACTAATTTTGCGTTTTCTGCTTTAAGCACTTGGTAAAAAAAAAAAAAAAACGTAGAAAATTAAAAAATCGGACAATTATCGAATTTTTCTTAATTAGTAAAATGGTTAACAATAATATATAATAGTGCAGAAAAATTGTTCTTTAATTTCGAGGATTTCGGTTAGTCTGACTAAAGCCGACCTTTACTACTAGAACGAAAAACGACTTTGATGAATCCCTTTGAATTCCATGCCTTTGTACTCTAAAAGAAGGTTTTTTAATTTAAAGTACAAAATTGGTTCCGGTTCATTGATTTTTGAAAATTAGATTTTGTGTAAATAGGGGAAATTATAGTTATAAAAAAAAATTTCAAATGGATTTTTAACTAATGTTAAAATGAAAAAAATTGTAAATATTATTGATTAAAATACAATTACAGAAAAATTTGCGGATTCTGAACGAATCTCGTGTTTTGCGTGTGTCTGACTATTGTTGGACTTTACTACTGAAACAGCATTCATTCTTTGAATTGAATTTGTACAACAAATAAAATAATCAAGTTTAAATTTAAATTTACTATTTTTTAATGCTAATGAATTATAAATAATAAATAATAACTGAAATGATAGTAAGTAATGAGTGGTCAAATAAATTTTATTATTAATACTAACAAGCCTGTTAGGATGAATAAAAATAGAACTCTTATCTTCGCTATAAAAATAAATACACAGGGATAATTTTCATTTAGACAATTTTCCGAAATTGAAAGAAACGGAAAATGTAATGTGAAAAAAAAAACGAAATTACCTCGTAACCCCACATCTCGAGGTATCTGAAACCTATATAAATAGACTAGCGAAGCAAAAATTCAGAAGATAAGAACAATCAAGTCTTGGCAGAATACACATATCTGGGTTCAAACTTTCCTAATCTGCCTGAAAGATCTACTTCAAAAGAACTTACAACGCTCCTCACCATCGAGGTTTCAGATTAAACATATTCTGATTGAATAATTCAAATAATTTTATACTGAATTGGAATGATAACGTTTCAATGAGAATATCAATTATTTAGCTCGGTTTTAAGTAGATAATATCGAAAATTTCTAATTACTTTCCAAAAATTATTATTATTATATTATTATTATATTCAAAATTATTTTTAAACAAAAACACTTGTTTAAAGAGAATATAAGTTTAATAGCAATTATTATTATTGTTATATTATTATTAAAATCTTAATGTATCGAAATGTAAACTTATCCATTTCATAATTTCCAGAAACACATTTTTCCACATTTAAATTAATCCAATTTTCTGTTGATCCTAATATAAATTTATTCTATTTGTAATTTCAAAATTAAATTTTTTCTAAATTTAAATTTACCTGGTTTTTAATTAGTCCAAATATAATTTAGCCAGTTTTTCAGCTTCGAATTTGAAATTTACCAATTTCCACTGGACTAAATTATACATTTTTTGAAAATTTAAATTATGGGAAAGTAAATTTATTAAATTTTTATTTGATCTAAATGAAATCTAGTGCAGTTTTGAATTGATCCAAATTGAAAATTTGATGAGTTTTTGAATCATTCAAAAGTAAATTTATCTAATTTTAGTTAAAACAAATGTAAACTTATTTAAGTCGCAATTGATTAAGTGTAAATCTAGTCAATTTACAAATTAACAAAATAGAAGACTTATAAAATTTCAAATTATAGAAAGCACATTTTTCAAATTTCCAGTTGATGCAAATTCAAAATGATCGAATTCCCAATTGATACAAATCTTTCTTTAAATTATTCACAATTGGATTTATCTTATTTGGAATTGATCCAAAAGTGTATTTATTCAATTTATATTTGATATAAGTGTAAATTTATCCGATTTTCATTTGATCTAAATGAAAGCTTATCAAATTTCCAATTGAGTTCAATTTAAATTTCTTAAAACTTCTGAAAATCTAAAACGAAATACCATTTTCAGTTGATCCAATATCGAATTGATCCATGTTGGAATTCCAAACGTTAACTTTTCCAATTTTTAATAATTCCTAATCCAAATGAGCTGAATTTCAATTTGATTCAAAAGTGTATTTATTCAATTTTCATTCAATCTAAATTTAAACTTATCCAATTCCCAATTGATCTAAATGTAAATTAACTGTAACTTCAAGATACCAAAAAGAAAATTAAAAGAATTTGTTCCAAACGTAAACTTATCAAAAATTGTTCCCATTAGTAACTGATTTTATTTCCAGTTGATCCAAATTGCAACAATTCATAAATTATTCCCATTATAAACTTATTTATTTTCCAGTTGATCCAAATGTAAATTCATCCAATATCAAATTGATCCACGTTGGAATTCGAAACGCTAATTTTTTCAATTTGTAATAATTTCCAGTTTCAATTTGTTTTAAAAGTGTATTTATCCAATTTTCATTCAATCTAAAAGTAAACTTATCCACTTTCCAATTGATCCAAATGTAAATTTACCGAAACTTCAAGATACCAAAAAGAAAATTAACCCGATTTGATCAAAATGTAAATTTTCAAAAATTGTTCCAATTATAAACTAATTTAATTTACAGTTAATCTAAATGTAAATTCATCCAATATCAAACTGATCTATATTGAATTCCAAATGTAAATTTTTCTAAATTCCAAATTTTTATAATTCCCAATTCAAATTAATTCATTATCCAATTGAAGCAAAAGTGAATTTATCTAATTTTCATTCGAAGAACTTTTTTTAATATAAACTTATCCAATTCCCAATTGATCCAAATGTAAATTTACTGAAACTTCAAATTACCCAAAAAGAAAGTAATCCAGTTTGATCCAAATTTAAACTTTTTCAAAATTATCAAGATATAAACTGATTTATTTTCTAGTTTATCCATATGTTAATTCATCCATTATCGAATTGATCGATGTTGAAATTCTAAGTTTAAATTTTTCCTATTTGCAATAATTCCTAATCCAAATAAGTTTAATTTTAATTTGATCCAAAAGTGTATTTATCCAATTTTCATTAAATCTAAATGTAAACTTTTTCAATCCCCAATTGATCCAAATGTAAATTTACCGTAACTTCAAAATACCAAAAAGAATATTAACCCGATTTGATCCAAATGTAAACTTTTCAATAAGTATTCCAACTATATACTGACCTAATTTCCAGTTGATCCAAATGTAAATTCATCCAATATCGAACTGATGTATATTGAATTCCAAATGTAAAATTTTCCTAATTTCAAGATTTCCTAATTCCAAATTTCTATAATTCCCATTTCAAATTAATTCATTATCCAATTGATCCAAAAGTGTATTTATCCACTTTTCATTCAAAGAATTTTTTTAATATAAACTTATCCAATTCCCAATTGATCCAAATGTAAATTTACTGAAACTTTAAAATACCCAAATAATAAATTAACCCAATTAGATATAAATGTAAACTTTTCCAAAATTGGTCCAAATATAAACTAATCTAATTTTCAGTTGATCCAAATGTAAATTTATACAATATTGAATTGATCCATGTTGGAATTCCAAACGTTAATTTTTTTAATTTTCATTAATTCCTAATCTAAATGAGTTCAATTTCAATTTGATCTAAAAGTGTATTTATTCAATCTTTATCCAATCTGAAGGTGAACTTATCCAATTCCCAATTGATCCAGTTGTAAATTTACTGCAACATCAAAATACCCCAAAAATAAATTAACTTCATTCGATTTAAATGTAAACTTTTCCAAAATTGATCCAAATATAATCTAATATCGAATTAATCCCTATTAGAATTCCAAACGTAAATTTTTCAAATTTTCAAAATTTCCCAATCAAAATAAGCCAATTTTCCATTTTATCAAAAAGTGTATTTATCCAATTTTATTCCAATTTAAATGTAAACTTATCCAATTCCCAATTGATCCAAATGTAAATTAACTGTTATTTCAAGATACCAAAAAGGAAATTAAAACAATTTGCTCCAAATGTAAACTAATCAAACATTGTTCCCATTAGTAACTGATTTAATTTCCAGTTGATCCAAATGTAAATTTATCCAAAATCGAACTGATCTATATTAAAATTTTAAATTAATCTTTTTCTAAATTCCCAATATCAATAATTCCCAATTCAAAAAAATGCATTTTCCAATTGATCCAAAAGTGTATTTATCCAATTTTTATTTAAAAAACTTTTTCATTATAAACTTATCTAATTGCCAATTGATCCTAATGTAAATTTACTATAACTTCAACATACCCAAGAATAAATTAACCCAATTTGATCCAAATGTAAATTTACCGTAACTTCAAGATACGAAAAAGAAAATTACCCCATTTTAATCCAAATGTAAACTTTTCAATAAGTATTCCTACTATATACTGATCTAATTTCGAGTTGATCCAAATGCAAATTCATACGATATTGAATTGATCCATGTTGGAATTCCAGAAATTAATTTTTTCAATTTTCAATAATTTCCAATCAAAATGAGTTAAATTTCAATTTGATCTAAAAGTGTATTTATTTAATATTTATCCAATATAAAGGTAAACTTATCCAATTCCCAATTGATTCAAATGTTAATTTGCTGAAACGTCAAAATACCCAAAAATAAATTAATCCAATTCGATTCAAATTTAAACTTTTCTAAATTGCAGCCTTTAATTATTCCCAATTCATATTAATTCATTTTCCAATTGATTCAAAAGTGTATTTATCCAATTTTATTTTAATCCAAATGTAAACTTATCCAATTCCCAATCGCTCTAAACGTAATGTACTGAAACTTCAAAATACCCAAATAGAAATTAACCCAATTCGATCCAAATGTAAACTTTTCCAAAATTGATCCAAATATAAACTGATCCAAATGTACAGTAAATTCATCCAATATCGAATCGATCCATGTTCGAATTCCCAATGTATATTTTTTCAATTCCCACTTGATCCAAATGTAAATTTACTGAAACTTCAAAATACCCAAATAGAAATTGACCCCATTCGATGCAAATGTAAGCTTTTCCAAAATTGATCCAAATATAAACTGATCCAAATGTACAGTAAATTCATCCAATATCGAATTGATCCATGTTCGAATTCCCAATGTATATTTTTTCAATTCCCACTTGATCCAAATGTAAATTTACTGAAACTTCAAAATACCCAAATAGAAATTAACCCAATTCGATGCAAATGTAAGTTTTTCCAAAATTGATCCAAATATAAACTTATCCAAATGTGAATTCATCCAATATCGAATTGATCCATGTTGGAATTTAAAATGTGTATTTTTCCAATTCTCTATTGATCCAAATGTAAATTTACTAAACTTTAAAATACCGAAATAAAAATTAACACAATTCAATGCAAATGTAAGCATTTCTAAAATTGATCCAAATATAAACTGATCTAATTTTCAGTTGATCCAAATATAAATTCATCCAATATCGAATTGGAATTGATAATCGAATGTTGGAATTTAAAATTTATATTTTTCCAATTCCCAATTGATCTAAATGTAAATTTACTAAACTTTAAAATACCGAAATAAAAATTAATCTAATTCGATGCAAATGTCAGCTTTTCCAAAATTGATCCAAATAGAAACTGATCTAATTTTCAGTTGATCCAAATGTAAATTTGTTCAATATCGAATTGATCAATGTTGGAATTCCAAATGTATATTTTTCCAATTCCCAATTGTTCCAAATGTAAATTTACTAAAACTTCAAAATACCCAAATAGAAATTAATCCAATTCGATGCAAATGTAAACTTTTCGAAATTGCAGCCATTAATTATTCCTAATTCTTATTAATTCATTTTCTAATTGATCCAAATGTAAATTTACTGAAACTTCAAAATACCCAAATAGAAATTAACCCAATTCGATGCAAATGTAAGTTTTTCCAAAATTGATCCAAATATAAACTGATAAAAATGTGAATTCATCCAATATCGAATTGATCCATGTTGGAATTTAAAATGTGTATTTTTCCAATTCTCAATTGATCCAAATGTAAATTTACTAAACTTTAAAATACCGAAATAAAAATTAACACAATTCAATGCAAATGTAAGCATTTCTAAAATTGATCCAAATAGAAACTGATCTAATTTTCAGTTGATCCAAATATAAATTCATCCAATATCGAATTGGAATTGATAATCGAATGTTGGAATTTAAAATGTATCTTTTTCCAATTCCCAATTGATCTAAATGTAAATTTACTAAACTTTAAAATACCGAAATAAAAATTAATCTAATTCGATGCAAATGTCAGCTTTTCCAAAATTGATCCAAATAGAAACTGATCTAATTTTCAGTTGATCCAAATGTAAATTTATTCAATATCGAATTGATCAATGTTGGAATTCCAAATGTATATTTTTCCAATTCCCAATTGATCTAAATGTAAATTTACTAAAACTTCAAAATACCCAAATAGAAATTAATCCAATTCGATGCAAATGTAAACTTTTCGAAATTGCAGCCATTAATTATTCCTAATTCTTATTAATTCATTTTCTAATTGATTTAAATGTCAATTTACTGAAACTTCAAAATACCCAAATAGAAATTAACCCAATTCGATGCAAATGTAAGCTTTTCCAAAATTGATCCAAATAGAAACTGATCTAATTTTCAGTTGATCCAAATGTAAATTTATTCAATATCGAATTGATCAATGTTGGAATTCCAAATGTATATTTTTCCAATTCCCAATTGTTCCAAATGTAAATTTACTAAAACTTCAAAATACCCAAATAGAAATTAATCCAATTCGATGCAAATGTAAACTTTTCGAAATTGCAGCCATTAATTATTCCTAATTCTTATTAATTCATTTTCTAATTGATCAAAATGTCAATTTACTGAAACTTCAAAATACCCAAATAGAAATTAACCCAATTCGATGCAAATGTAAGCTTTTCCAAAATTGATCCAAATATAAACTGATCCAAATGTGAATTCATCCAATATCGAATTGAACCATGTTGGAATTTAAAATGTGTATTTTTCCAATTCCCAATTGATCTAAATGTAAATTTACTAAACTTTAAAATACCGAAATAAAAATTAATCTAATTCGATGCAAATGTCAGCTTTTCCAAAATTGATCCAAATAGAAACTGATCTAATTTTCAGTTGATCCAAATGTAAATTTATTCAATATCGAATTGATCAATGTTGGAATTCCAAATGTATATTTTTCCAATTTCCAATTGTTCCAATTACTAAAACTTCAAAATACCCAAATAGAAATTAACCCAATTCGATGCAAATGTAAGCTTTTCCAAAATTGATCCAAATATAAACTGATCCAAATGTGAATTCATCCAATATCGAATTGATCCATGTTGGAATTTAAAATGTGTATTTTTCCAATTCCCAATTGATCTAAATGTAAATTTACTAAACTTTAAAATACCGAAATAAAAATTAATCTAAATCGATGCAAATGTCAGATTTTCCAAAATTGATCCAAATAGAAACTGACCTAATTTTCAGTTGATCCAAACGTAAATTTATTCAATATCGAATTGATCAATGTTGGAATTCCAAATGTATATTTTTCCAATTCCCAATTGTTCCAAATGTAAATTTACTAAAACTTCAAAATACCCAAATAGAAATTAATCCAATTCGATGCAAATGTAAACTTTTCGAAATTGCAGCCATTAATTATTCCTAATTCTTATTACTTCATTTTATAATTGATCCAAATGTAAATTTACTGAAACTTCAAAATACCCAAATAGAAATTAACCCAATTCGATGCAAATGTAAGCTTTTCCAAAATTGATCCAAATATAAACTGATCCAAATGTGAATTCATCCAATATCGAATTGATCCATGTTGGAATTCCAAATGTATATTTTTCCAATTCCCAATTGATCTAAATGTAAATTTACTTTAACTTCAAGATACCCAATAGAAAATTTATCCAATTTCCTCTAAATGTCTATCCAAAATTCTTCTATATATAAACCCGTCAAATTTCCAGTTTATCCAAATCTAAATTCATTTAATATATACTGATCCACATGACAATTCCAAATATAATTTTTCCCTGTAATCCCCAATCCAAATCAATTTAATTCCCACCTGATCCAAATGTATTCGGTTTTTACTTCCAAATATAAATTTTACCTTTCCCATTTGATCGAAATGCGTTATCCAAGTTTTTCTTCATACAGAAAGTTTATAAAAATTTTCGTTTTATTTTTGAAAACTGATCCAGGTGTGAGTGGGTCGTTGGCTCGTTTTCCATCACAGAAAGGGTTGAGCTGCTTATCTGACAAGTTTCCTCTATTGCAAGTGTTCATCTGTGGATATAGAAAGCTATGGAGTCAGTGAGACAACGCAGGGGATGAATAGTGGTTGTAGGAAGCTTTAACCAGCCGAAGGGTGACGGAAACACCCGATCGGAGACGGGACAATCCGAAAGCTCAGCTACCCTCGTCAGTAGGCCTGCCGCAACGCAGCAGTGCGCGCGCTTTTTCATCCCTTCGAGCTTTCACGTCTCCGATCTCTTTTTCGCTATATAGATTTCAGCTTAGTTTTACTATAATCACACTCTCAACTTTTTCCAATTAATGTCCAATTTTTCACCCCACTTCTGCTTTTATAATTTTTTTCGCGAAAAAAAATTTTTTTTCTTGTCTTTTAAAATTCTGCGAAAATTGCAAAAAATTCCAACTATTCTCCTAACGATGTATGTGCTGAGTTAAAATACACAAATTTTTATTGAATTAAAACTAATAAAAATCGAGAAGAGTGTGATGTTGATCTTTAATAAAAAAGACATATAAAAACAATTTTTTCTTGATTAAAAAGTTAGTCTCGTCTTGATAAAAAAAAGTTATCCTGGAAGTTACACAAATAAAATAAATTTTTCCAAGTTTCATAAATTGGGAGTAATTTTAATTCGACAAGATGTAAGTTTGGTTAATTATTTGAATTTGTGAATGTGAAAATTAAAAAGAAGAAGAAAGTGTCGGGACTGAATTTTGGATATTGAAAAAGTGTCAAATGTGGTTTTAATTTTAGAAAATTCCAATCATTTGAGGATAATTATTCCGGGAGAATAAATTCTAATAACAGTTGAAATAGTTTATTTGGGAATAATTTTTAATTCGAAAATCTTTGATTTTAAATCAAAATCAAGCGGAAGATTATTTTTATCAAGAATCTTTTTTCTGGAAAGATACTAATTTTGAGCGAAAATAACTGAGAAGCTGAAAATAGTTTTTAATTTATAATTAGTGATTTTTTACTAAACGAGTAGTAGTGACTGAATTTTACAATCAAATTAGTTACTAATTACTAATTTAGATTTAGTGATAAAAAAATCGTTTTCACTAAAACTTACTCTTCCCGGAAGAATACACATTTCATCAAATATTATTCTTTCCGGAAGAGGATAATTTATTATTTTGTTATTTTTCAAGGAAAAACGCATCTTGATAGAAAAGCTGATATCTAAAGGAGAAAAATAAAATTTCCAAGTGAGAAAATAATATTAAATATTTTTCCCGTATTTCTGAAACGTTTTCGTAAAAATAACCTGCTAGTAAAATTTGTTCTTGTGAAAATACACTCTCTAAGTAAAATTTGTTCAAGTAGAAAAAACATTTTTTTTTTCTGATTATATAACTTTTCTAAATTAAACAAAATAACAAATTAACAAATAAGGCAAAAAGTTGTGTAAATTCCAAATATTTTCTATTTCTAGTTTTTTTGTACTAAATCTTTAGTAGAAAATAACTTATTCGGATTTAGAGAGAGAATTTTTAAAACCAAAAAATATTTTCTGCACATTAATTTAAAATTCCGAGAAACAAGTTTTTTTTATTTATTTTTTTTTATTTCAAAATTTTTATCCCTTTTGAAACGGGATTTAGATTTTAAATTACCGGAAAATATTTCTTGAAACGGAAATTAGGTTCAAATTCCCAGAAATTGTAGAGAGGGATAAAAAATTCTGAAATTTAAAAAGACCAATTTTAAGAAGTTAAGTATTTTTAAAATTAAATAGTGGATAAATAAAAATTTATAAACACGATAATTCAAATTTTTTTACTTTCGGTATTATTTTCTCAAAATTGAATAAAAATTCTCGAATCAAAATGAGAGTTTAGAATCGAAGATTATTTGAAAAGAACACAAAAATGTTTTATTAAATTGACCAAATAAAATAATTAAAATTATTCCCACTAATTAATTAGTCTCTTTGATCAATTATTCAGAAACTAGTAATTTCAAAGTGAAAACTCGTTTGCGAGATTAAATTCTAATTTTTGATAATTTAGTATAAAAAGTTACTGATTCAATTTTGAGGTTATGTTAAACCACAGAATAAATTAGTGAATTTCTTTCTACTATTTTTAGTAATTTTTTGGTATTAATTAATCGAACCTGACTACTAATTAGTAATTTTCTGCTTATTTGTCCAATTAAAACACGGAAAACTTTTTTACGGATTTACTAATAAATTAGTTACTTTTCTACTAATAAATTAGTTACTTTTTACTAATTCAGATTTAGAGGGTACTCGAAAATCGGCCTCATGATACTTCAAAAGGTTTTTCAAACAGAAAATTTCAAATTATTTAAAAATTGTTCTTTGTGTTTTTTATTTGATAACATTAATTATCTGTTATAAACATTAATTATGTGTTTTAAAGAAAATTAAGTTTAACAAAATTAAGAATAGAATTTAATATTGAATTAAGAATAGTCTGAGTTAGACGGAACGAGTTAAAAAAAACTACTCTCTAATTCTGAATTAGTTAAAAATAACTAATTTAAAAGCAATTAATCAGTCACTAATTGAAACAGTTATATTGTTACTAATTTTTTAGTAAAAAATAACAAATTTATTTTTAGGTTATGCCAAAATTAATAACATTTTAATAAAATTCTGGTTACAAATTCAATTAGTCAAATTTTAACTATTTTATGTTAGTTTTTTTTTTATTAATAATTAGTCATATTTTACTAATAATAAGTTACTTTTCACTAATTTTAGAAACAAAAACTTAGCCACGATTTTACTAATAATTAGTTATTTTTAACTAATTCAGATTTAGAAAGCAAACAAAATAATCAATTTAATAAAATAAAGAACTATGTAAAATAAAGAATTAGTTACAATAGAGAACTAAAAAATAAAAAAACTGAATAAAAATAAATAAATAAAATTAAAGAAACTAAATAAAATAAAGAACTGAATAGAATAAAGCACAGAAAAAACAAAAAATTGACTGAAATATTTTTTAATTTTGCTTAAAGTAGAAAATCCCGAAAATTCACAAGACAATCATATTTGGACTTGCAGTGACAAGAGCCTGACAGAATTCAGTTACGGGACATTGATTGAATGGCAATTTATTTTTCAACTTTAGTGGATTATTGTTGATAAGTTTGAATCGAGAAGTTGTCAGCGTACAAAGTTTTTGGGGTGTAAGTGGAAATCGCGTTTCCTGTTCAGTGAGCCGAGTGAAACCGGAAGTTAAGCGCGATGTGGACGAGCACAGAGGGCAATTCGTCGATAGATCGTTGGCCCCTGTTTAACATGACCCTGCCTTAATCAAGATCAACGTGTACTTGTACGTGCGCGGAAATGTTTCGAGCTTAAAGCTTGATTGGCTCATCTGTGCTTGGCTGTTTACAGGACGCGAGTGAGTTAGTGCAACAATTAGTGGAATAACACGCGCTAACTAGCCAAGAACCAGATCCAATGAATTTCCAGTCTTTAGGGAAAATTTCAAGATTTTCTCCAAATTAAGAGAAAAAAATCCCAATTTCCGATTAACAAAAAAATATGAAGGTCTTCTTGCTGATGATGATGGCCTTTGCTGGAATGGTCGATTCGGAGTTTCTAATCGAAACTGTCGACGCTCCAAGTAAGTAGCTTTGCCAGACTTTTAGACGCCGAAGATATTTAAGGCTAAGGCCAGAGTTTTAAACAGACTCTAGTGTAAAGGGATCAGTGGAACGGAGTCTCTTGCTATCGACTTTGATTTGATATTTATAAACAGTGCATAAGCCGTGCGAATGATCAGACTGGTCCCGAAGGTTCGACTGGATAATAGATTACTTTCAACAACCCCTTGTCAATTATTTAAGTGCTATTTCTATTATTATCGAGGCAATTTACTGTTATTGTCTGCCAATGCATCAATTTTTAAAAGAATACGTTACTTGAAAATAGGTTAATGTATTATTTACCAAGGTTAATAATGGATATTTTAAATACCTAGAACAATAATAAACGCTTTATTGAACTTTATTTATTAAGGGCAATAAAGCGCACTTTATTTACCAGGGGCCATAATGTGCATTTTATTTACCAAGGGCTACAATGTAAACTTTATTTACCTAGGACAATAATATGAGTTTTATGGACCTAGAACTGTAATTAACGCTTTATTTTCTTAGGGCAACTATATACGCGTTATTTACCTAGGGCAATAATGTACATTTTTAATACCTAGAATAATAATATACGCTTTATTAAATTTTATTTATCAAGGGCAATAATGCGCACTTTATTTACCAAAAGCAATAATGTAAACTTTATTTACCTAGAGCAATAATGTACACGTTATTTACCTAGGTCAATAATGTCCATTTTAATAACCTAGAACAATAATATACGCATTATTAAACTTTATTTATCAAGGGCTATAATGAGCGCTTTATTTACCTAGAGCAATAATGTACATTTTATTTACTCGAGGTTATAATACACTTTTTATTCTCCTAGTTCAATAAAGTACACTTTATTTACCTTGGGCAATATAATACACTTTATTTAAGTAGGGTAATATAAAATTACTTTTTTACTCGAACTTATAATATACCCTTTATTTACCTAGGGTAATAATGATTTTATTTATTCAAGTAGAGCCATTATTTTCACTTTATTTACCTTGGGCAATAAAGTACACTTTATTTACTTTGGGTAATATACTACACTTGATTTTACTAAGATAATAAAATATACACTTGTGGCGACTTGTGTATGGTGAGTTTACAAATTCCATAAAGCGAAAAAGTCGCCATGTAGAATTCCATATGGCAAAATTACAGACAAAAAATAAATCTCCTAATAAAAATATGGATAAATGAATTTACAATTCGAAGAAAAAGATTAAAATTTAAAAAACAAAAATCAAATTTTGCAGAAATAACGGAAAAATGACGAAAAACATTGTAAATTAATTAATTAATAAATAATGAAACTAATTCGATATTGAAGGAAATAATTAAAAATGAAAAACTGTTATTTTAAAAAATTTAAGAAAATAATTGAAATTTGTATAAATTGAATTTAAAATCTAGGGGAAAAATTAAAAAATAATGAAAATAATTAGAAATTGAAGAAAATTGTTGAAAAATGATAAAAGTAGATGAAAATTGAAGCAAATAATTGAAATCATAATAGAAAAAAATTGTTAAAAATTGAAGACATTTTTAAATAAATTTTAATTTATTATTTCCAAGTGTGGATTAATTAAATTTTTAATCAATGAAATGTCAAATTAATTGAAGTTCGAAGAATTATAATAATTAATTTTAATTGTAGTCTTGTTATCTTAAACATATTCTGCAATTCTTTCAATTATTTTTTCATAAATTTTTATTATTTTCTTCAATAAACAATTACTTTCCTAGATTTTAAAATATTTTTCTTAAATTTTAGTAATTTTCTTCAATTTTCAATTATTATTGTTATCATTTGCAATTAATTTCTTTAATTTTTAATTACTTTTACTATTCCTCGATTTAATTTCTAAATTTTCAATTATTTATCTAGTTTTTCAATTATTATATTTAATTTTAATTTTCTTTTTTCAATTATTTTGTTTACCTTTTAATTATAGATATACTAATTATTTTTCAATTAATATTCTAAATTCCCATTTCTTATTTCAATTATAAGTTCATGTATCGACTTTTTAATGTTTTAATAATTTTTTAATCATTTTTCAATTATTTTTCTCAAATTTTAAATACTTTCGTCAATTTTTAATTATTATTTTTTTTAATTTGCAATGATTTTCACAAATTTTATATTATTTTGAATATTTGTGGATTACTTCCAAAAAGTTCAATTATTTATCTCAAATTTCCATTTCTATCATTTTACATTTACTTTGTCTTTTTCAATTAGTTTTTGATTAATTTTCTATTTCTTTTATTTTTTATCTTAAATTATAGTTAATTTTTTAAATTAAAATTATTTTCACCATTCTGCAATTATATTCTTTTATTACAAATATATGTTTCATTACTCTTCAATTAATTTTCTAGATTTTAAAATATTTTTCTTAAATTTTAGTAATTTTCTTCAATTTTCAATTATTATTGTTATCATTTGCAATTAATTTCTTTAATTTTTAATTATTTTGACTATTCCTCGATTAAATTTCTAAATTTTCAATCATTTATCTAATTTTTCAATTATTATTTTCAATTTTAATTTTTCTTTATCTTTTTGCATTTATTTTGTCCACCTTTTAATTATAGATTTACTAATTATTTTTCAAATAATATTCTAAATTTACATTTATTATTTCAATTATAAGTTCATGTATCCACTTTTTAATGATTTAATCATTTTTCATTTATTTTTCTCAAATTTTATATCCTGTCTATTTTTAATTATTATTTTTTTTAATTTGCAATGATTTTAACAAATTTTATATTATTTTGAAAATTTTTGGATTTATTCCAAAAAGTTAAATTATTTATCCCAAATTTCCATTTCTATTATTTTACATTTACTTTGTCTTTTTCAATTAGTTTTTGATTAATTTTCTATTTCTTTTATTTTTTATCTCAAATTATAGTTAATTTTTTAATAAAAAATTATTTTCACAATTCTGCAATTATATTCTTTTATTACAAATATATGTTTCATTACTCTTCAATTAATTTCCTAGATTTTAAAATATTTTTCTCAAATTTTAGTAATTTTCTTCAATTTTCAATCATTATTGTTATCATTTGCAATTAATTTCTTTAATTTTTAATTATTTTTACTATTCCTCGATTAAATTTCTAAATTTTCAATTATTTATCTAATTTTTCAATTATTATTTTTAATTTTAATTTTTCTTTATCTTTTTGCAATTATTTTGTCCACCTTTTAATTATAGATATACTAATTATTTTTCAATTAATATTCTAAATTTCCATTTATTATTTCAATTATAAGTTCATGTATCCACTTTTTAATTTTTTAATCATTTTTTAATCATTTTTCAATTATTTTTCTCAAATTTTAAATACTTTCGTCAATTTTTAATTATTACTTTTTTTAATTTGCAATGATTTTCACAAATTTTATATTATTTTGAATATTTGTGGATTGATTCCAAAAACTTCAATTATTTATTTCAAATTTCCATTTCTATCATCTTAAAATTACTTTTTGTCTTTTTCAATTAGATTTTGAATAATTTTCAACTTTTTTAAATTTTTTATCTCAAATACTAGTTAATTTTTTAATTTACTATTTCCAATAGAAAATGTTTTTAATTTCCTAAATTTTAAAATATTTTTCTCAAATTTTATTATTATTTTTCAATTTTTAATTATTCTGAAACTTCATTCCTTTAATTAAATTCGTAAATTTTTAATTATTTATCTCAAATGTCGATTATTTTCTTCAATAAATTTTCGATTATTTTTACTATGTTGTAATTATTTTCCTGATTTTGGAATTCTTGAAATCATTTTGTAATAAGTTACTTTCTTTTACTTTACAATTATTCTGTATTTTTTAAAATTATTTTTTGAAATTACAATTAATATCTACAAATTTCAGCTATTTTTATCATTTTTCAAAAAATTTTTTTAATGATTCTGATTATTTTTTAATTTCCCCCCTAAATTTTAAATTCACAATTTCCGCAAGTTTTAATTATTTTCTTTTATTTTTTCAAATTAAACCTTTTCAGTATAAATTATTCTTTCAATATCAAATTAGTTTCATTATTTTTTAATTAACTTTCAATTTCTTTCGTCATTTTTCAATTATTTTTACAAAATATGATTTTTGTTTTTTAAATTGTATTTTTTTGCTTCAAATTACAATTAATTTCTTCAATATCGAATTATTCATGTTAATTTTTAATGTCAAACAATGGAGGGACATAACTCATCAAATTTATTAATTTAATTACCAGTTTTCATTATTATCATCGTTTTCCATAATCATTTTCCGACCAGTTTTCAATATAAAAAAACTTGTTTCATCCTCCATCAAGTTCTATTAAATTTTTATTTACTGTTTTCATATTTTAGTTGTATTTTTCAAGTATTTGAATGATGTTCTTCGATTTTCAATCACCTTCTTTTATATGAAATATATTCAATATTCTGTAATTTTCTCAATTTTTTTCTTAAATTTCCATAATTAACTTTAATTTCCAATTTTTTTTATAATTTTTTCAAGTAGTTTTGTTTATCTCAAATATATTCTGTAATTTTTACTATTTATTTACAAATTTTTATTAAATTTTCAATTTTAGATTAGTTTTATTATATTATAATGTGTAACCAATTTTGTATTTACCCTTATATGGTCCTTTTGGACTGCGGGTGTTATTGTGCAAATAAATAAATAAATAAATAAATTTTTAATTATTTCTATCATTTTTCAATTAGTGTTTGTCGTTTTTAATAAATTCTCTAATTTTTTTATTATATTTATTTCAAATTCCAGTTATTTTTTCAATTCACTATTTTTTTACTATTCTGCAAGAATTTTCTTTTATTACAAATATATGTTGTAATTTTTTCAATTATTTTTCCCAAATAAAAATTATTTTCTTCAAATTTTTTTATTTTTATTACTTTGCAAATATTTTCTCGATATAGTAACTGTTTTCAATATTTTTAAATTAATTTCCTAGATTTTAAAATATTTTTCTCAAATTTTAGTAATTTTCTTCAATTTTCAATTATTATTGTTATCATTTGCAATCAATTTTTTCAATTCTTAATTATTTTTACTATTCCTTAGTTAAATTCCTAAATTTTCAATTATTTATTTCATTTTTGAATTATTCTGTCAATTTTAGTTTTCTTTCTGCAATTTTTTTCTTTACCAATTAATTATATGTATTAATTATTTTTTAATTAATTTCCTAAATTTTTATTTATTATCTCAAATCTCAAATTATTATCTCAGATTTATTCACCTACAGAAATAATATACACTTTATGCATCTTAGGCAATAATATATACCTTTTATTTATTTAGGGCAATAATATTAACTTTCTTATCTGGATACATAATACGGAAATTTCTCTCTTTTTTTAAATTTGGCATAAAAGATAAGTAGTTTTTTTTAAATTATATTCTGTTATAAGGATGTTTATCTTTAAATTCAATTTAAAATTAAACAATTTAAATTAATACAATTTTTATCTCTAAAAAGTCAGAGTTCAAAAAGAAAATCAATAAAAATAGGTTAAAAATAAACGAATTCTTTGCACTTAGTTTAATTCGAACAATTACTTTAATCCAATCTAAATAATTTATTCTAATTTTAACAATCGCTTTAATTTAATTTAATTACCTTCTCAATTTAAAAATTAAATTCCTTGGTTTAATCTAATTTGTTAATTTAATTACATTTATCTACATAAAAGAATCAATTTCAATTAAATGTTTTCAATAAAAGCGTAGCTTGTTTTTCATTTAATTTGTTTAATAGAATGATAAAATTCACAAAGTGAAAAATGTATGTGTATTATCGTGTATTTATTATTATTTAGTTTTTTTCTTGAAATTTTAATGAAAAGAGAAATTTTATTGTAGAAATTTTAATTTATTTGATATTGATGTTCCTGCAGGTAAAATGAATTCTATTGAATTTTTATGCATAGTTTATTTTTAGAGGAATCTTCTCGTATATAGTCCACTTGTGTACAGAATCAATATCGTTTCTAGAACTTGAGATGAAAAAAGCAGAAATAGGAATATTTCTACTTATTCCCTTTGTAGAGTGTGCTGTAGTCGTTAATAGTATATTTATATCGCCAGTTCATCATCTTTTTTTTTTTTTTGCACAGAGGAAAAATTCGTTCGACAAATGTAGTCAGAAATAATGAAAAAAAAAATTGGAAAGCAATATAAAAATGTGAGATAAAACTAATAAATGCAAGATATGAGTGTGTCAGGTATAAAGAAGATTGAAATAGAAAAAAGAAATGTATAAAAAAGAAAGCCTTCAAAAAAGAAAAAAAAAAATATAAAGAAAAAATAATTTAAAACGCATTCTTTTTACAATAAAATAAATAATACACGAAAAAAAAAAAAAACAAAAGTTACAAAAAAAAAATGCAATTAGCTACAAGAAAAGAATGAAAAGAAATGTATAAAGATGAAAATTCTGAAGGAAGAAATAGCAACGAAAAATTGTGCCCGATTGAATAAAAATATATATACATGTATGGAGGTTGAAAAAGAAAGTTTTAAAATTGTTTATTTTACTTCCGCATTTTTGCGGTGAAAAGTTTGTTGTAAAGACGTGAAAGAAATTTGTGCACGTTTTCCATTTGTAGAATAACTGACTAACGTTAGAATGCGAAATGAGAATTTTTTTTATAAATTGGACTGAATTGGAAATGTTTCAAATTGAAGATAGTATCTTCAAGTACCAGATATTACGAGAGATACAAACTTTTCTCCCGTCATGGTCTATATTTAAAACCACCTGTTTAATATTCATTCTTGGATATATATATATACATATATATGAACCACTTATTGTCAGTAATCAGTTCTTATTGCAACTAGTCAATTGTATGCACATTATCTTATGGTTTTGTCACTTAGCATGATTAAATCAACAGTTCTGATAAAGCCTTATAAATTAATGTAATTGTTTCCTAGTATCTACATTATTTCTTTCTCTTGAAAGACTTATATTTGTTACATTAATCTTTATTATTCATCACTTTACTTTTAATAGTTTCCAGCAATTTCTATAGCAACTTTGTCTCTACTCAGATATAGAGTCTGTTTAAACTTTAATGTTTCTAAATCTGTCACTCATTTTTTTGTATTTTTATTCCTTTCATTGAGAAAAAAAAATTCTTTTTAGAAGAATAAAATTATGTTTACATTGATTGCATTGAAAGAAATATTTTTTATGCTTGATCCAAGAATAAGATATTTGGCGTAAACTCTGGTTTGCTTCTGTCATGCGCAAAACCGCAAAACAGTTTAACATAACCTCAAATTCTTAAGTCTATAATATTTTAGACTAGGCAGTGGCGTAACTATTAAGGGGCAAAGAGGGGCCAGTAAAGTCAACCCAGTAAACCTTTTTAAAAAAAAGAATCCAAGAACCATACGAATTGTAGTAATTTAAAGTTTGAATAAATTAAACAACGCGCGCTGGCGAGCGTTTAGTTTCTGCATGTTCTGTTATGAAAAATTATAAAAATTTTAAATATGACATTTAAAAATAAATTTATATTATTAAATATTTATTTAGGAAAACATTTCTAAAATTTTGGAATTGAAAAACATTACAAAAATTAATTTAAATTAAAAAACTAATTGCAAATTTTGAAAATTAATTGAGAAAAATATGAAATCTGTTAAAAATTAGAGTAATTTAAAAAATCAGAGAAATGTTTTAAAAATAAAGAAAAACATTTAATTTTAAGAAAAATAATTGAAAATCTTAATAATAAATTTTAAAAAAATGTAATAATGAAAAATTAGAGGAAATAATTGAAAATTCAGATAAATTACTTAAAATTGAAAAATATAATTAAAATTTAAGAAAATAATTGAAAAAAATTATATAATATATTTTAGACAGAGGAAAGTTAAAGAAAATATCAGAAAAATGCTTAAAACTTGCAGAAGTTCATTGAAAAAAAAGAAAATAATTAAAAATTAGAGAAAATAAATTAAAAAAGATATATATAATTAAAAATTGAAGAAAATAATTTTAAATTAAAGAGAAATAATTAAAAATTTTTGAAAATTATAAAAAAACGAGAGTAATTGAAAACTGAAGAAAGTAATATAAAATATAATATAAATAATTGAACATTAAACAAATAATTTAAATGTCATCAAAATAGTTTAAAATTTTTGAAATTATAAAGCGAACGAAAAAAATTGAAAATCGAAGTAAATAAATTTTGAAAAATAATTGAAAAATGATTTTAAATTTTAAAAACTTGAAGAAAATAATTGAAATATGATACAAAAATTGAAAAGTTATAAAAAATAAAATAAAAAAATAAATAAATAAAATAAAATATAAAAAAAATTAATTAAAATTTGATAAAAATGCATAAAGATATTAGAAATTAATTTAAAAAATGAAAATAACTAAAAATTGGAGAACAATTTTGAAGAAAGATAAAAATAATTGAAATTTACAATAAATATTAATACAATATTTTTGGGAAAAAAAAAACAAATAAAGTAATTAAAAATTGAAGAAAATAAGTGAAATTTTAGAAAAATACCTAAAGATCTTAAAAACTAATTTTACAATACGAGAATAATAAGTAAAATTTTTTTGGAAATAATAGACAAATGATAAGAGTAATTTAAATTTGGGAAAAAAATTGAAATATGATGAAAATAATTAAAAATTTTTTTAAATAATTAAAATATGATGAAAATAATTAAAATTTGAACTAAATAATTGCAATTTTTGAAAATTATTCCAAAAGATTCAAAATAATTAGAAATTTTTGGGAAATTAGGCAAAAGAACGAAAGTACTTGAAAATCGAAGAAAATAATATAAAATATAATATAAATAATTAAAAATTAAACGAAATAACTAAAATGCCAGATAAATAGTTTAGAATTTTAGAAATTATAAGACAAACGAAAAAAATTAAAAATTAAAAAAAAAATGTTTGGAAAATAATTAAAAAATGATTTAAAGTAAAAAAATTGAAAAACATAAAAAAATGACAGAATTTTTTTAAAATCATATCTTAAAAATTAATTGAAAAAAGTGAAAATAACTAAAAATTGTAGACAAGAATTGAAGAAAGCTAAAAATAATTAAAAATTTATAATAATTAATAAAATTTTTTTGAAATTATGAAAACAAATGAAAATATTAAGTAAAAACGAAGAAAATAATTGAAATTTTAGAAATTTAAGATCTTAAAAACTAATTTTACAATATAAGAATAATAATTAAAATTTGAGGGAAATAATCTAGACAAATGATAAAAGTAATTTAAAATTGAAGAAAAATAATCGAATCATGATAAAAAAAAATTAAAAACATTTTTAAATAATTAAATTTGATGAAAATAATTAAAATTTCAAATAAATAATTTAAATTTTTGAAAATTATGCCAAAACAATGAAAATAATTAATTTTAGAAAAATACTTCAAGATCTTGAAAACTAATTTTATAATACTAGAATAATACAAGTAAAAATTTATGGACATAATAGAAAAATCATTAAAATAATTTAAATTTGGTAAAAAATTGAAATAAGATGAAAATAATTAAAATTTCAAAAAAAAAATTGCAATTTTTTAAAATTATGCGAAAAGAATGAAAATAATCAGAAATTTTTTGGAAATTATGCAAAAGAACGAAAGTACTTGAAAATTGAAGAAAATAATATAAAATATAATATAAATAATTGACAATTAAACGAAATGACTAAAAAGTCAGATAAATAGTTTAGAATTTTGGAAATTATAAGACAAACGAAAAAAATTAAAAATTAAAAAAAAAATGTTTGGAAAATAATTAAAAAATTATTTTAAGTAAAAAAATTGAAAAAATTAAAAAAATTACAGAATTTTTTTAAAATCAGATCTTAGAAATTAATTGAAAAAAAAACGAAAATAACTAAAAATTGGAGAAAAGAATTGAAGAAAGCTAAAAATAATTGAAATTTTATTTTACAATATGAAAATAATAATTAAAAATTGAGGGAAATAATAGACAAATGATAAAAATAATTTAAAATTGCAGAAAAATAATTGAATTATGATGAAAATAATTTAAAAATTTTTAAATAGTTCAAATATGATGAAAATAATTAAAATTTCAAATAAACAATTCAAATTTTTGAAAATTATGCCAAAAGAATGAAGATAAATAATTTTAGCAAAATACTTAGGGATCTTAAAAACGAATTTTACAATACGAGAATAATAAGTAAAAATTTATGGACATAATAGACAAATCATAAAAATAATTTAAATTTGGGGAAAAAATTGAAATATGATGAAAATAATTAAAATTTCAAATAAATAATTGGAATTTTGTACAATTATGATAAAAAATGAAAATAATTAGAAATTAGAGAAAATAATACAAAAATTAGCACAAGCAAATAATTGAAAAATAATTTAGAAAGTTGAAAATTGAAGACAATAATCTGAATTTGCGATAATAACTGAAAATTTGGGAAATTAATTGAAAAGTAATTAAAACAATTAATATATGGAGAAAATAATTGCAAAATAATAAAAAGAAATGAAAATTGAACAAAATAATTGAAATGGAGATATTATATATATATTTGAAAGTTTAGGAAATGAATTCATAAATCTTGAAAATTATTAAAAATTGAAGATAATAATTGCAAAATGAAAAAAATATTGGTAAATTTAAAAAGTTAATTTAAATTTGCGATGAATAATATAAACTTTAGGAATAAATAATTAAATTGATTTAATCATGATCAAAAAATTAATAGTTAAAATGGGAAATGTAAATGAAAAAAATAAACAAAATAATTGAAGTTTAAAGAAGGTAAATTTAAGATTTAGGAAAATAATTTAAAAGTAATTTAAAATTGCAGAAAATAATTGAAAAATGATAAAAATAGTACAAAATTGTAGTTTAAGCAATTGAAATCTTGACACAGAAAAAAATGATTAAAACCTAAAGAAATTTTTAAATTTGAATTGTGGATTAATTGAACTTTTAATCAATGCAAGTTTACGATAACTTAAATTTGAAGAAGTTAGAATTGCTATAAATTTAAAATTTGAAAACATTTTAAACAAGTGAAATATGATTAAAATTGTTTAAAAAAAGAAACATCTAGTGACAAATTTTAGGTGTGAACAGAATGCATGAACTAATGAATTACACTTGTAAATTATGATATATAATTGGGGCCCTATTTTCCTTTTTGCCCCAGGGCCTTTTTCCTCCCAGTTACGCCGCTGATACTAGGACCGATTATAAGCATAATCCATACTTGATCCAATGCATTTTTGCTTTGGCACAAGAAAAGTTTTCTCTCATTGTTTCAACAACTGAATTGAATTAAATTAATCTTAAAAATTGTTAAACTAACTAGAGATGCAAATTTGAACATTTCAATTCTTCTTTTTCTTTTTTTTTTCTAGACAAATTTTTCCTCTACATTAATAAACAGATAATGGAGATTGTCGGTGGGGAAATTGAAAAAAATTCTGTCAATAATTGTTACAATGCATCACAGAATGCATGACATGACCATAACCCGTTTATTTAATCGATAAATTATGCAAATTGACACAACGGTTGTCACATCAATGTAGTGATTGACCACGATCTCTCGATCGGCTTATGCCGTGGACATTTATTGCTTCGAACGATTGTAGGAAAGTGTCAAAGGCAAATTGACTGTCGCATTATCATTGAAAATTTGCAAAAATATTCCACGACAGCTTTTTAAATTCCATTTTCTCTGCCTTTCACAATAATAATTATAATAATAATTCATTAATGATTGTCCGTTTCATTTATAATGGTAAATACACACTTGGACATCTTCATTCAATCGGGCCACTTCTCTTTCTCTGTTTGCTTTAGTTCTAATTATAATTCAGATTTAATTTCAATTTTAATTTTAGATTTTCCATCCAATTTTAATACGTAATGACCATTTTCCAATAATGTGCGCTCATCTCTGTCGAGTTTTATATTTCCTCTCAAATGTGAATTTAAAGTCGAGATAAAAATTATTTTATAAAAGTTTCCACTGTACATACATTTCTGAATGAAAACATTCTTTTAAATTGGGTGATTTGATTAAAAGTAAAATGTACATAAATAAATGACTTTTTAATGGGAGTAAAGTGAATTAAAATAATGTTGAGAGAGAATAAAATAAGAAGTAACTAAAAATATAACAGAGAATTAAATTCTAACCTAATTCTTGGGGGAAAAATGTAAAATTATTTTCTCTGGTCAATAATGTACATTTTATTTCCCTTGTACGATAAAGTACACTTTATTTCCCTAGAACAGTAATGTACACTTTATTTTCCCGGAACATTATTTATCTGGGTCAACGATAAAATACAATAATAAATAAAAGTAACACAATTATAAAAAAACGGAAAAGACTTGCGTAAAATTGAAAAATTGTACATAAAAAAGTCCCTTTTAGAGAAGAGGGTACAATTATAAAAATAGATGACGGTGATAAACTTTTTTTTTTAAGATGCAGTCAAATTTTACGATTGTGTATAAATTTTTATATTTCGTTTCTATAAAATTGGAGAAAAATTATGTGACAAGGTAATGGATACTATGACGTAGTATAATTATTTCGAGCGGTCGAGATAAAAAATGAGGTTTCGAGTTAGATATAAAATGTTAAAAATTCTTTTCTTTGACTGTAAGATTTACTTTCTGAAACATTTGGCTGGTATTTACATTGTTTTATGAGAAAGAACGTGAGTTAGAGAATTGGAGCTTGAAAACTTGAAGGGCCAATAATGGATCGTACGTTTTATACGTGAATGGGGCGCGCACCGACCCCTTTATTGCCCTGATACGGAAATTATTGCTCGTACTTTAAAAAAATATATTTTCACGTTTTTTTTTTAATTAGAAGCTAAATAGTTAAAAATTCAACTTGTAAATGGCTTTTTTTTTAATGAGAATTCGACTTTAAAAAATATTATTTAATTTGGGTTTTAAAGAACAATTTTTAACATAAAATTTTAATTGATACATTAATCCCGTTTGATGATCGTGACATCCGGATGCTGAAATTTAATTGCAATTATTGATATTATCAAACTGAAAATGGGCCATTATGTGCAGAGATTTGATATACGAGTTTCACTGTTGCTACGACAGCAGGTGCAACTGGCCATAACTTCAGCATCGATATACGAGCATATCGCACACCTTTGACGTTACCTGCACTTTTAACAGACACTTTAACCCTTTGATAATACAATCTGGAGTAAAAAAAAAAACAGTTTTCATTAGATGCATCACAAAAAAAAATCTTTTAATTCAAAATTCAAATGTCTGCTTTTTTAATATTCCAGGAATTTTTCATTTAAAAAATGCTCTCTGAAGATTTAACACCAAATATTTGAGTTTCCGGCCTTTTCACAATTTATTGATTAGTCACCCAGGTTTTATCAATACTTCTCCACCTCTTCACTTTTATATTATTTTCATTTCAATATTTTCGTTCAAGTTATCAATTTCAAAGTTTCAATATATATTTTTTTATTTTAAATTCCGCTGAATTCTTCTGTTTTTATATCTTGTTAATTTAATCTAATCGCGGAATTTAATCACCCTCTTATTGAAAGCTTAATTTACTTTTTATGAAGAACCTAGTTCTCTTCCTCTATTTAAAACTCAATTCACCTCCTGCTAAATTCTTAAATTACATTCCACTTCTAAATCTTTTAAAATAGCATTTATTCAGTTTTTTGAATTAAATAAATTACAACTTTCCATTCTATTTGAAATTTAACTTCCTTCTTTTAATCTAAATTTACTTTTTCAACTAAACTCGCCTTTTTTTAATTTAGCTTGCGGTTTATCCAAAGTTTAAGTATTTTAATTTAATTTAAGATATTATTTTTAAGAAAAATAATTACTGCTATTTTCCCTTCAGTTTAATTGAAATTTGCCACAAGATCCAAATTGATAGGAGCAAATCTGAATTAGTCCATTGCTATCAGATAATTTCTTCATAACAGATTCTATTTTAAAGAAATCGATTCATTCAAATCAGCAGAATCCAATTTCTTAGCAATCCAAGATATTAATAGACTTCCTTCCATCAATCTCTGAATCGAATTCCTATTAGCGCATAAATTCTGCATAAAGGGTATTACCATAATAAAAATCGTATTTTCTGTTTTTAGTTTATGGTAGAATTTAATTTCGGCTTTATTATCCCGCTAAAGTAATGGACTTTTTATTATTTTTTTTAACGACTTATAGAATTTATTGCCATCGATAAATTAATTGCAAAAATAATTTTTATATTTTAATAAAATAATAAAATTCATTGTTTCAGGACATTAA
Organism: Ganaspis brasiliensis; assembly: GCA_037103525.1. NCBI lineage: Eukaryota > Metazoa > Arthropoda > Insecta > Hymenoptera > Figitidae > Ganaspis > Ganaspis brasiliensis. The sequence goes on from JAZKLR010000082.1 coordinate 1,823,378, forward strand.
AATCGTTGTTTTCTTTAGTTCTGATAAAAGCATATACCAGCATAAAAAATTATTATTTAAAAAAGTATTCGCGCCAGTGAAAAAAGTGCTCTTTCAGCAAAAACGTCAAATATTTGTTTTTTATTTAAAGTTGCAATAATTTTAATGGATTATTTACATTTCATTGAAACAGACAATACAATGTGATAAAAATATTTAATCAAAATTTTAATCATGATAGGGTACTAAAAATGGAAACATTTATGTATAAAAAAAGATTAATAAATAAAAAAAAATATACAAGAGAAATAAAATAATCATTGATTTTAGAATTTCATAAGAACCAATTTTTGTAACTGCTTGCATTTGTAAATGAGACAAAGCCCTTTTTATTTTCTTTCTACTTCTTTTCTATTTTTGCTCCCCTTGAATCTTTTCCCCTATTTTCAATCTTTTCCGACGATATTGCCACTGCAATCATTTTGATTAAAGATGCTTTGCTCAAAATTGAGAATATTTCTATACAGGAAAATCTTGGAAATAAAATGAATAATGATAGTGATAATAATAATAATAATAATAATAAACCAATAAAATAATAATAATTATGAAAAACAAGACTAATAAAAATACTACAAAGAAATTTATCTCCCGATAAAATTTAATTAAAAGTAGAATTAAATCAATCGCTTCAACTTTAAACTTTCATTGAATAAATTGCTAAATATGTATATTTAATAAACAGTGGTCAATATTTTAACAAGAGTTTAAAAATTTGTGTATAATTTTACCTTAAAAAAATTGATCGAACCTAAACGTGAATTTTGAATATAAAATATTTACGAATAATATAGTTTTTAAATTATTAAATTCACCTAATTTAATATTCGTTGCACTTCAATTACCCAATTTATTAATTATGAACTGTAAATTAAATTATACCATTTCATTAAATTTACATCAATATTTCATTCACTTTGTGCAAAGATAATTAATCAGAACAACACTGTTAGTAATAACAGATTAGAACTAATAATTATTATTACGAATTCCAAAATAAACTAAATTTATAATTAAATTTCAAAATCAAAGCAGAGCACATTATGATGAATTGCTATTTCAAGTTTGATATTTATTCAAACTTTATGACATGGAATTATGACTTATTTTTCAAAATACGAATTGTCGTTTCTATTTTACGGTAAATGACAGCCTTCAATGACGTTTTTTCTTGTCGCACATACGATATACTTAAAAATGTTCACTAATTAGTTAAATTTTCTGTTTTTTTATCCACTAACCTCTAAAATCAAGATTCGGCTCGTATACTCTGAAGTTGTCTGCTAGCGGATCAGCTGTCATCAAGGCGGCAACATCACAAAACTAAAGCGCGCGAAGTTTAAAAACATAATTATAAGACTATTGAATTAAAAATACAAAAAATCGTTTTTAATGTTAATATTGTACATGAATTAAATCAGGAAATTGTTTAAATTTTAAAAACTTAAATTTATAAGCCTTTAAAATTCACTTTAAATAGTCCATGAATTAAAAATGCAAAAAGTAGGAAAAAAAAACTTTTAGACTTTTAAAAGAAAAGGAATTTTGAAAGTAGAATATTTTTTTTAACGAGGACAAAGTGCAGTTCTGTAGTAATATAAATTTACAAAAAGGCTTTTAAAGGATTTGAAAAGTTTTATTCTATTTACTTTACAGCCTGCTTTTCCTCGCGATGCCAACTGACTAGAGACTAGAGGGTTAACGAATAACTAACTATTCGTTGGACCAACTTTCTGAATCGACCGCAGAAAGTACCAACTACTGGGGAAAAATATTCTATTTTTTTTCTCCTGCATGGTCAACTAATTATTACTAACGTTCTCTGGACTGGGATTGTTGAACTTTCAAAGTTTTTTTCCCCCAGTTTAAATTGAAAAAAGTTCTCGCATTTCTAAATGTGATTGGCTTTCGAACAAAACTGAAAGCAAAGGCTATAATTACGAATTTTTCATTTAAATATCAAAAATGGAGGTTTATTGTCTGATTCCATTATATTAAAAAAAAAAAAAAAAATGAATGCACTCTAGTCTATTTGGTTTAATTAATTTAATGAACCTACGCTTCAGGATGGAGAATTTTTTACAAAATAATAATTAAAATATAGAAAAAACATCTATTTCATTGGGTGAATATATTCTTTTTCCTGCAAAAGACTCTATTTTTCTTTTAAGAAAGGAAAAACATTTTCTACTTTTAAAAATTTTTATGTGTACTTGTTTTTAAAGAAATACTTTTACGAGCAGATAAATATTTTAATGCCATAAAGTATAAGAATGTTATAAAAGTTTCTTCAAAATGAAAAAATCGCAAATTCATTTACGAACTGGAAGTTTATTTCCGCATTTTGTAGAACAGTAACAGAACTTATAATTTCTCGGCTCTTTTGAAAAGTTCTCTTTAGATTGTTAATTTTCCACTTTCTTTGTTGAGAGTTAATTTTCCTCACGGAAAATGCTCCAAGGAACTTGGAATTAACTACTTCTTCTAGCTTTTAATATATCTATGATTAAACTAAACGGCTTGAAATTAAAATTTTATGATATTTAAATAAGGTAAAGAACTACCCTTTTTATTCTTCAACTTCCCGAAAAAAGTATGATATTCATTTCGCTCTTTTATATATTTATTTATTTATTCAATTTATTTAAAAGGATTTTTATCTTGATCATTTCAAATTTATATTTTTCATAATCCTCTTTTATTGCCATATTGTCACTTGAATCAAAATACTCTTGTTATATTTATTTTTCCTTTTAACTAAAACAGGACCTAAATTGTATTTTTCAACAATAAATTAAAATTGACAAGTTTTATTAAGCTGCTCAATAATGCTATGCTTTCAGATCAAGTAATATATTTTACGTAACGCTTTATTTTAGTAGAAACCTTTCGGAGTATTCTTTTCGTTTCAACTGTGATCAATATCAGCTCTATAACTTTCAGTATATGAGTTGTCTGCTGACAATGCACCGAAATACATTTTTTCATGACAATTTATAGCCTTTGTGCATTTTATGTTCAGTAATACTCGCCGAGAAAAATTGGACTTCATTTATTCTAACTTATACGAGTTTTGAAGCTGTTGATTGTCACTTGTTTTCAAAAAATTCTATTTTTTCAAATTCAAACCTAGTATTTTTTTTTTCTGTTTGTGTGCTTTTTTTCTCACGCCATTCACAAAATTTTTAACTCACAGCGAGTCATGAAGAATAAACAATGAAAAATATAGAGTTTGAAAAGTACATATCTCGAACAATGCGTGTATTTAGCGTTTACGTCATATTTACGTTACGTAAAAAATGACAATTTGACTTATTTTTCAAAATACGAATTGTTGTTTCAATTATTTAGACACTTGCCTGTGAATTTTGTTAAATGTGTTTCGGCTCGTGTGTTCTGAACTTGGTCGTAAGTGGAACAGCTGTTCCCAGGGCGGCAACCTAACAAAACGAAAGTGCGCGAAATTTGAAAAATGTAATTTGATAAAAACGTTAATTTAGGAAAATAAAAAGTTTTTGTAAAGTGGATTGTTAATATTGAACCAAAAACACTGATTGAGCGAATTAAAGATAAAATATTCTTTAAATATTTTGCTGGTAGGAGTAAGAATAAAGAGGTAGTGACAGAGAAAAATGAGAGATTTTGACTTAGTTAGTTTGTACCAATTTGACAATATTATTTTACTTTATAGTTTTTTCTGCATTTTTTAGTTCTTTTAAAACCGTATCAGTCATTTATTACTAGAATGGAACTAGAAAGGTAATTTATTTATCTTGAAATCATTATTATTATTTTTTTAAAATTTTTTTATTACTAGAATGGAACTAGAAATTATTATTGAAATTATTATTATTATTTACATTTTCTAGTGATTTTTCTTCAGCTTACGGATTTTTTTTTATTTTATTTTTATTTTATTACTAGAATGGAACTAAAAAGGCAATTTATTTATCTTGAAATTATTATTCCATTTACATTTTCTAGTGGTTTTTCTTCAGCTTATAGATTTTTTTTTTCAACGCGTGAAACAATCTTGTAATTTATTAATTTTTTTTTATTATTTTCTCAGTTTCTAGTTATAAATTAAATTCTCAAGTTATTCTTCTACATTTTATAGTTTTTTCTTCAAATTTTTTATTTTGTTAAAATATATTGTAATTTTTTTCAGGCCCTAGTTACTTTTGCTTAACTACTAGATAGTACAAAATTTATATATTTTAATTCCGTCTTCATTTTCTAGTATATAAAGTATATAAATATAGTATATAAATATAAAGTTATTTTTTACACTATCTAGATATTTATAAATTCTTTTTCTAATTATTTTCTCACTTTCTAGTACTATTTTGAATTTTCTGGTTATTCCTTAGCATTTTATATATTTTTTTTTAATTTTTTAATTTTTGACTTATTTATAGAAATATTGCTTCCGATTCTAGTTTCTTTTGATCAACTTCTAATTATTTATTCTTTTTTATTTATTTTTCTACATTTTCGAGGTGTTTACATTGTTTTTTAAATTTGTCAATCTTTAGTCACTTTATAGTAATTTTTCTAGCTACTTTCTAGTTACTTTTTAAGTTACTTTTTACCAATAAAATATTTTAAAATTGTTATCCCGTTATCATTTTTAATCATGTTTTTTTAACTTACAGTTTTTTTTCTTTAATTGGTCAATTTTTAGTCACTTTAAAGTAATTTTTCCATTTTTTCTAATTTCTTTTTTTTTAAATTTTAGTTCCTTTTTTACGTTTTAGTCATTTTTCTCCATTTTATATTTTTTTTTTCAACATATTCTAGTAATTTTAATCAATATAGTTATTTCAACATTATTTTTAATTAATCAATTCTTTTTCTTTTCATTTCCTCAGTTTCTACTTCTGTTTTTAATTATTTTATTATCCTTCTGGATTTTATATCTTTTCTATAAATTTGTCAATCTTCTTTAATTTATATTATTTTGTATTCGTTTCTAGTTACTTTTGATCAAATATAATTTTATATTCTATTTATATTTCTATATTATTAGTTACCTGATACAATTTTAGTTTCTATTTCAAGTTTTAGTAACTTTTCTTCGTCTTCTAGTTACTTTTTAACACATTCTAGTAATTTTTATGAATATAGAGTTATTTTGAAATATCAATCAAGTTTTTATATTTATTTTGTACCTACCAGTTTTCCTTTTTTCAATTTTTTTTTAAATTTCAAATGTTTTGTTTATTTTTGGCATTTTATAGTTGAAGGGTGCGCTAAAATAAAGCTGTAACCGCCTGGACGGCATTCCAACTTTTAGAGCCAATTATTTTACAATAAATGTCGTTGTATTGTTAACTAAAAGTCTTAATAATTATTATAAGAGATATTAAAATAATAATTTCATAAAGTCAGCCACACAATGAACGAGAAAGCTCATGAAAAAACTTCAAATAGGGTGCAAAAGTAACCTAAAAAAAATTTGCGGTTACAGCTTTGTTTTAGCGCACCCTTCAGTTCTTTTGTTAAATTTGTTATTTCCTTTTCAATTTCTAGTATTATTTTTCTGTTTACGTGCTTTTTTTTTTGCAAAATCACGTCATTCAAAATTTTTTTATTTTACTAGCGTGTATGAAGAATAAACAAAAAAAAATACAGATCTTAAAAAATATCAGGAACAATGCGTGTATATTTACGTTACTTAAATATGGAAATTTGACTTATTTTTCAAAATACGAGTTGTTGTTTCAATTATTTACACCACTTGTCTGTGAATTTGATTAAATCTATTTTGGCTCGTGTGCTCTGAACTTGGCCGTGAGTAGAACAGCTGTTCCCAGAGCGGCAACCTAACAAAACGAAATAGCGCGAAATTCGAAAATTGTAATTCGAGAAAAACGTTAATTTACGAAAATAAAAATTGTATTGTTAATATTGAACCGAAAACACTTCTTGAGTGAATTGAAGATGAAATATTCTTCAAATATTTTGCTGGTAGGAGTAAGTGTAAAGAGGTGGTGACAGAGAAAAGTGACAGATTTTGACTTAAAATCTGAAACTGTCAACGGGTTAAGTTTAAGGGTAGTGAGGAAAATTCAACGCACTGAGGATAAAGTGCTCTTAGCAGGAAGCAGAGCGACGAATCCCGAGAGACAGGACAGAAAAATGCAATATGGGTGTGGTAGAACGATAGCTCGAGCAGCATCTCAAACAAAAACTTGTGCAATAACTGAGAAGATGGAACACAAGAAGTCCTCATTCAGCAAAACGGGGCCTCCTACTGTTCTCTGAAATACCAAGTAGAACACCATTATTGCTTTACATTTATGGATCCATTGTTCTTTCCCTCTTTAAGAACTATAACAGGACACAGATAGAAGTCGTTTTCAAACAAGAAGCTTCTGGATTTACTTCACTGTTTCGCACAAAATGTCAACTTATTGCGGAACAGGTCAAATAAATCTTCTGCTTGTCCCTTATTTCATTCACAAGATAAATAAATGTACAAAGAATCTCGCACAAAAGGGAGAGAAATTTAATATAAACTTGGAAATTTTACGGTCTCTGGATCAAAAGATGGTGGAAAAAAAAGGGAAATGCTTTTTCATGAATTTTCCGTATTTAGCGGTCAGTGGGGTAAGTGTGCCAAAATTAAAAAAAAAAGAAAAGAAGAAAGTGTAATATTCGAATTGAATATTTCGTTTGTTAAAAAAAGGTGACTGAAAAGAACGGAAATGATTTCCTCTTTCAATTGATAATTCCATTTTATGTCAAAGGCCATTATCGGAGACGATTGAGAAAATGGGAAACGGTTTTAATCAACATTTGAGTTTCATAAGAGAAAGGTTTGCCTTTCTTTGGTGGAGTGATAACCATAGGACGAAGGCTATAAATGAAAGGTTCAAGTAATCGAGGAAGGGTCTAAGGTTACCATCGCATTTTTCTTTTCTTTCGAAAAGAACTGGTTTGCTGAAATAGGAAAGGGTCGAAAAAGGAACCTCAATGCCATTCTGATTGGCCGGCAAGATTCACTGGCTGACACGATTGCTTCGTGAGCAAAGAATCTGAAAAAGGAGACACCAAAAGGCCACAGAGCTCTTGGTATTCATTCAATCTCACGTTTCTGCTATTTCGCCTATCTTCTGATAGAAACTCACTAGTTGGTTAGAAGAAATGCGAACATCGATTCACAACCAACGACCTTCCATGGGTCATTCAATCGAAAAACTCCCCACGATTCTCGAAACAATTATCTGTCCATTCACTTTTTTTTTATTTTCTCTCTCCACTTTTTAATTATACTTTTTACTTCCACAATTATACGTTTCAATTCCTGCTGTCTAATTTTACTTCAGTTTGCCTTTTTTTGTTTCTTACCTTCTACCTCGAAACTTGTAATGAGCAAAGGTATTGGTCGCTCTTTTAAAATTTGTTTGATAAAAATGTCTTTATGGGACTAAATATTGTTTATTTGGTCTCTTAATGCTCTCTCTGAGACTTTTTGTAAGTAAAACAAATAGCAGGTGTTCCATTTTTCGCTTGTAGGACACAAAAATGCACGCAGCGCCCATAGCGGCGATTTTAGGAACTTTCTACCAACGTAAACACTTAAAACTGAGACAGATTTGTGGAGAAACAACAAAAACGGACAGAAATTCTACGAAAATTAAGATTTAAATTCATAAAAATAACTTATTAATGTAAAAAAATTATTCACTTTGATCTCAAATTAATTTAATTTAAAGAAAAAACTGAACAATGTAACATAAGTTTGTATTAAATTACTTTCGCCAAAAATCGTAATTGGAAAAAACATTTTGAAAAAATAAAATCGCGTTGAAAATATAAAGCCTGGTTTTTATGTTATTGTAAAAAATTATGTTGTGTAATTAACAACGAGTTAAATTTTACCAAGTTTAACTGTAGGACATGGAATTTTGACTTATTTTCCAAAATACGAATTGTCGTTTCACTTTTACGAAACATGGCTGTCTTCAAAGACGTTTTCTTCTTGTTGTATATACGATACTTAAAAATATTGACTACTTGTTAAATTATCTGTTCTTTTAGTTAAAAATATTCACTAGTTTGTTTAATTATCTATCATTTTAATCCGGCAACCTCTAAACACAAGATTTGACTCCTATGCTCTGAAGTTGGTCGCAAGTAGATCAGCTGTTCTTAGGAGGGTAACCTAACGAAACTAAAACGCGCGAAATCCAAAAGCGTAATTTTGAACATATTAAAATGAAAGTAAAAAAATTTATTTTCAATTTTGGATGAAATTAAACGTTTGGTTTTATTGATTGCAAAAAATTAGGTTTTGTTACATTTTTTTTATAATATAACTAATAGAAAAACAAAAATAAAATTAAAAAAGTATGACAAATAAATAGTTACTAAAAGTTCCGGAAAGGGAATGAAACGTTAAAAAATAATTACAGAGAAGCTTCAAAACCAAGATCGTTATTAAATTTTTAAAATAATTAGCTCATTCGTGTGTAATTACAGTTATTGTTTTACTTCCCGGCAATAAAACCTCGCAAAACATTTTCGTGCTTCTTTCTATTGCTACATCTTACCTTTAGGTCTTAATTTCTTCAGGTGATATAAAAAAATTCTTTTACTGCTTTTTCTGTTATTTTCATCACAATTGTATTTTTCTGTTGAGTCTTAAATGATTATTTTTTCAGTTTATATTTCAGTTACTGTTCTTTCTTTCTGATATATATTTTTTTACCTTTATTAAAAATCATTAATCTACTGTTTATTGGAACTTGCATTCCCATTTCTAAATTTAATTAACTTTAAATGATCAATATTTTCAATTATTTAATTGTTCAATTAATATCAACTTTTAATAATGCATTTTCTTAACTTTATCGTATCTCCAATTATTCTGAAATATTCATAATCGAGATGAATAATTGAACAATAATGTAAATTAACCTAATAATGCAGAGAAAAATAAATTGCGCGCGTCGATAATTAAAAAAAATTACATAATTTGTGTCAATCGCATGTCTCAAAAATACTTTAATTTAATTCAAGTCTCCAGGGGGGTTTTTTTTTAAAGAAAGTATTTAACGACGTTTAGTCTAATATTTTACTCATTACAATAATAATAAACTTTTTGATAATTAAATCGTTCGAGTACTTTTACAAGTTCCCTATTTATCCGTCACTCAATCAATTTAATTAAATTCATTTAATAAATGTCAAGTTACATTGTGTGCTTCATTAAACTGCAGTTTCTTCAATAAATTGCATTTGTCGTAAATACAATCCTTAATTTTCAAATTATTTTTATCGCAAAGTATATGCTCAGTAAGAACCTAGAGTTTTCCTGTTTGAAATCGTAATTTAGACTTCAGTACATTAAGGCAAATGTAATTTAATAACAAATATAAATTTTGCAAGTTTATAGAACAAGAAAATGAAAGAGGAAATAAGGTTAATTGAAAAGTGTGCAGTGTGAGTTGGAGAACAAAGAGAATAAATAATAAAACAAATTTTTTAAAATAGAATATAGAATTTTCTGCAACAGAAATTATTCGTACGGTTTATTGTTTAAAATTCAAATCTTTTGATCAAATATAATTTTATTTTCTAGTTATTTGTTTTAATTTTCTGGTAATTTAAAAACATTTTTAGTAATTTTCACCACTATAATATCTCTAAATTGGTTTAAATCACTTATTATTTATTTTATTTTTTACTCTCTAGTAATTGTTATTTATTTTTTATTATCTTTTTTCACACCTAGATATTTTTTACTTCACAGTAAAATTATTTCTGCTTTTATAGTAACTTTTTAAAAATCCCTAGACGTTTAAGTTATTTTCTATCTATATTTTCCACGTTTTTCAATTTCAGAAATATTTTCCATTCTAATATGCAAAAACTAAAAATAAGAAGACGAACTGGGTGAAAATTCAAGAAACAATAAATGCATAGAAAAAAAACCTCAACAACAAAATAATGCATAAAACGTAAAAAAACATGTTTAAACACAAAAATCCATACGTTAATATCTAATTAACAAAATTGAATAATTCTCGACCGAATTAAAAATAAACTTCGAGTTAATTAAAAGCTAAATAAACCTGTTAAAAAGAAACGCGAAAACCGTCGAATCTGTATCTAAAATGTGTATTTTTGCCAAGAGGACATTTTTCCAATTTTACCCGCTAGCTTTTCTCCATTATCACACGAAACCAAGTTTCGAGCCCCTTCCACTTTTTAATATTACATAATTAATGAATGTTCCCCCAAGGTATACTTGTTAATAAGGTACACACATTATTTAAAAGCACACCATTATTTTCAGCCAAGAAAAAACCTTTACAGTTCAACATTCCAGATTTTCCTGTTTATCTTCATCCTTGTTATCTCGTTCACGGAGCCATATTCATTTCGAAACCGGAAACGAATCCAGAAAAAAATGTCAACTGGCGCTAATCAGATTTTTGCTCTATTTTAACATTTCTTTTAAACGAGAAAACGACATTCATAAAGTATCCTTTTAATTAGCAAGTCTCGCATATGAATTTGCTCAATCGAATAATATTCAGTTGAGCTCGGATAAGATTATTATCCTGAATAATATAAGAGAAGTGACAAAGAAGAAAATAAGTTGTTGGAGCAGGTGCGAGAAAAACCGGTCCTGTCTTCACGGATTCGCTATATTTACTCAGAGAGAGAGAGAAAGACATAAGCGCCATCTTTCTCATTCCACCCACCTTCAAGTAGCACTTTCTCGAGGGGGGTACCATACATACATTTCTTTTTCTACATCATGGCAAGACAGTAAAAGGGTTCAAAGCCATTTTGCGAAAAAAAAGACGACCTCGAGGCTGTTCCTGCGAAGAGGCTCGTTTCCAGTATCGTATCTTCAAGATGGATCGAAAGACTTACTTTTGCCATGAAAAAAAAAACGAGTGAACGAGGCATAAAAGAGACAGGGAGGGGGAAAGTAAAGCTCGAGGTTATTGCAGTGAGAAGAGGATGAGGAATTAGGACAATGTATATTGTATATACCGGCGAGGAAATAACTATACGATATACGAAGAAAAGACAGCGAAAACGAAAAGTGACTGGGCGAAATCTCGTGACAGATTGTGAAAAGACCTCTTTTCACACGTTCTTGTATTTTCGTGTCACGTGTTCAAGTTTTTCGCCCCCTAGACTTCACGGCATTATCTACTTACCTTTTATCCTTGCGAGTGACTCGAAAATTTTCTTCACTCGCACAATTTTCATGGTAAATTCGCTTGAAACATTTAATTCATCTAATGGATTCTTTCTCCATTGAGAGAAATAATGTTAATTTAATGATTTGTTTTTTTTTTTGATTTAACTTGAGTTTAGGATGGATATTAGAATTAGACGCGTTTTTTCGTGTGACCTACTTACCTAACCTAATTCGTTCGATTTCATAATTAGAAAGTTCTGTCAGTAACACTGTTTATTTGGCTTCTAAATATTAATTTAATTAATTGAAATTTTTTAATAAGAGAACTGTGACGCTCTTTTTGATTAATACTTTTCTTTATTCAGACTTACCTGTGGTTTCAAGTCTTCACAATAAAGTGTTTTCGGAACTAAATACCCTTTAATATTGACGTAAAGATGTCATTTTTAATGTTTAAGTACTTTCGACTTGATCGTTGAAATTTTTCAATAAGAGAATTGTGACGCTCTTTTTGATTTATATTTTTTTTTATTCAGACTTCTCTGTGGCTTCAATTCTTCACGATCCAGCGTTTTTGCAAATAAACGCCTTCTAATATTGACGCAAAGACTCTATTTTCAATGTCTATGTACTGTCGACTATGTTGTTGAAATTTTTTAATTAGAGAACTGTGACGCTCTTTTTGATTTATATTTTTTTTTATTCAGACTTCCCTGTGTCTTTGAGTCTTCACGATACAGTGTTTTTGCAACTAAGTGCCCTCTAATAATGACGCAAAAATGCTATTATCAATGTCTATGTACTGTCGACTTTATTGTTGAACCTACTCAATTAATTATAACACAACCAAAATTAAACTCTTTTTTATTATAAACATTTTTATAGTACGATAATAGTTTACTAAAAGATTATCTTCTGAAAACAGTAAATAATCTTTTCATATTTAATGAATATAGATTGTATTAATTGTATTTGAATAAGCTTTCTATCTGTAATACAATGTAATTCAATGTAATCTGCAATTCAAAATTAACCATTTTTATCATTTAATCATGCACCCTGAGAAGTTTCCCCTAGAACACAAAACAGAAACAGTTTGCTAAAAGTTAGAAACCTAATTTCGTGTAATTAGTTATTGATAGAGTTTAATCCATAACAATAATGGTATTTCCAGTTATAAGGAAACTTTAGTACTTGCGTGTACAGAGAGGCAAAACTGACCGCAGTCACGTGTTTGCAAGTGCACTGACCATAAACATAAGAAGCCATAAACCGTTAATTATACAAGTTCTTACAATTGTAATGCAATTGCATGTCCTGTTCCAATAACGTAGTCATACAAACGGTATAAATACGTGGCTATGTAAAATCTATGGTTGACCCATGCCACACGACTCTCCGGCTGATTCTCTTGAATGTACTCTCGGAAATAGGATCTTTTGAAGTTCGCGAAACGATCAGCTCTTGCACGTAAATTCTCCAACAAAGAGAGAGAAACTGCAATAGTGAGTCGTGCCAATTTCGGCTAAATAATTAAACGACGTCTGCGGCACAGACGACTCTCAGTATAGAATATAGAATAGATGGTATTTACTCGTTCATCCATACAAGTGTAAAATCTCTATTGTAAACTGGCCAGTTCACTGTCTATATAAACATGGACCCACGTTTTCCTAACATACTCACACATGCTCCCATTCAAATCTTTCAATTGAAAATGCAAGTAGTTTTGTTGGGATTTGCAATGATGAGCAGTGGCGTAGCTGGGAGGAAAAGAGCCCTGGGGCAAAAAGGAAAATAGGGCCCCAATTATATATAATAATTTACAAGTTTAATTCATTAGTTCATTCATTCTGTTCACACCTAAAATTTGTCACTAGATGTTTTAAAACTTTAGTTTTGTAATCATTTTTTTCTGTGTTAAGATTTCAATTACTTAAACTACAATTTTGTAATATTTTTATCATTTTTCAATTATTTTCTGCAAGTTTAAATTACTTTTCAATTGTTTTTCTAAATATTAAATTTACCTTCTACAAATTTCAATTCTTTTGTTTATTTTTTTCAATTACATTTCCCATTTTAACTGTTTTTCGATCATGATTTCAATTTAATTACTTATCCTTAAAGTTTATATTATTCATCGCAAATTTAAATTAACTTTTTAAATTTACCAATATTTTTTTCATTTTGTAATTATTATCTCCAATTTTTAATCATTTTCAAGATTTCTGAATTAATTTTCTAAACTTTCAAATATATTTCTAAATTTTCAATTATTTTGTTCAATTTTCATTTCTTTTTATTATTTTGCAATTATTTTCTCCATATTATAATTGTTTTAATTTTTTTTCAATTAATTTCCCAAATTTTCAGTTATTATCGCAAATTTAGATTATTGTCATCAATTTTCAACTTTTTAAACGAGTTTTCAATTATTTTCTTTCGATAATTTTTGTATTATTTTCTCTAATTTCTAATTATTTTCATTCTTTTATCATAATTGTCAAAAATTTAAATTATTTATCTGAAATTTTAATTATTTTTATCATATTTTGATTATTTCTGCAATTTTTTAATTATCTCTTTAATGAAATTTTTTTAAATAAATTTGTAATTATTTTCTTTTATAGACATAAATTCTATGACTTTTTAAATTATTTCTCTTACATTTTATTTACTGTGTTCAATTTTTCATATTTGAATTATTTTCATCATCTTTCAATTTTTATATCAATCTTAAATTATTTACAGCATAATTCAATTATTTTTTTCCAAGTTTTAATTATTTTGATCATTTGTCTATTATTTCTCTCAATTTTTAATTATTATTCATATATTGTAAAATTAGTTTTTAAGACCTTAAATTTCTAAGATTTAAATTATTTTCATTTGTTTTCATAATTTCAAAAAATTTTTATTAATTATATAAATTTTTATTATTTTTAGCTTTCTTCAATTCCTTTCTCCAACTTTTAGTTATTTTCGTTTTTTTCAATTAATTTGCAAGATCTGATTTTAAAAAAATTCAGTTTTTTTTTTTCACTTAAATGTGCTTTTAATTTGCTTTTCACAACTTATCATTGTTTGTACCATATTTACATTGCTTTCTTCAAGTTTCAAATTTTAAAATCATTTTTTAATTATTTTCCAAAAAATTTTTACTTTAATTTTTAATTTTTTTCGTTTGTTTTATAATTTCCAAAATTCTAAACTATTTATCTAACATTTTAGTTATTTCGTTTAATTTTCAATTATTTATATTATATTGTATATTATTTTCTTTAATTTTCAAGTACTTTTGTTCTTTTGCATAATTTCTAAAAAATTTCTAATTATTTTTATTCTTTTAGCATAATTTTCAAAAATTTCAATTATTATTTTGAAATTTTAATTATTTTTATCATATATCAATTTTTTTCCCAAATTTAAATTATTTTTATGAATTGTCTATTATGTCTATAAATTTTTACTTATTATTCTCGTATTGTAAAATTAGTTTTTAAGATCCCTAAGTATTTTGCTAAAATTAGTTATTTTTATTCTTTTGGCTTAATTTTCAAAAATTTCAATAATATATTTGAAATTTTAATTATTTTCATCATATTTTAATTATTAAAAAAATTTTTAAATTATTTTCATCATATTTCAATTTTTCCCCAAATTTAAATTATTTTTATCATTTGTCTATTATTTCCATAAAGTTTTAATTATTATTCTCCTATTGTAAAATTAGTTTTCAAGATCTTTAAGTATTTTTCTAAAATTTTACGTATTTCCTTCAATTTTCAATTATTTTATTTGTTTTCATAATTTCCAAAAATATTTGATTCATTATCGTAAACTTCAATTATTTTTATCTTTTTTCAATTTTGTTCTCCAATTTCTAGTTAATTTCATTTTTTAAATTAATTTTTAAGAACTTTATGAATTTTTCAAATGTCAATCAATTTTTTTTATTTAAAAAATATTCTGTAATTTTTTCAATTATTTCACTCAAACGTCATTTATTTTTTACAACTTTTCATTTTTTTGTATCATATTTCAATTATTGTCTTCAAGTTTTTAAAATTTAAAATCATTTTTCAATTATTTTCCAAAAATTGTTTCCTTTAATTTTTAATTTTTTTCGTTTGTTTTATTATTTCAAAAATTTTAAACTATTTTGATGACATTTAAATTATTTGTTTGATTTCCTATTACCTATTTATAATATATTTTATATTATTTTTTTCAGTTTTCAATTACTCTTGTTGTTTTTCATAATTTCCAAAGAGTTTTTAATTATTTCTATTTATTTAAAAATTATTTTCTTCAATTTTAAATTATGTATATCTTTTTTCATTTATTTTTTCTAATTTTTAATTATTTTCTTTTTTTTTTAAATGAACTTCTGAAAGTTTTAAGTATTTTTCTGATATTTATGTAATTTTTTTCAATTTTTTTCTCAAATTTTAATTATTTTTTTTACATTTTAGCTTATTTAACTCAATTTTTAATTATTTATGATTATGTGTTTTTGAGTTACTTTATTCCATTTCTAAATTATTTGCACATTTTGTAGTATTGTTTCAATTTTTAGTTGTCTTTTCAAAAATTTCTATTATAATTACAAAATTTAATGATTTTTTCACATTTTTGTAATATTTTGTTTATTTCTAGGTATTTATCTTCAATCGTAGTAATTGACACATATTCTAGTGATTTTTCTTCATTTATAAATTAACTTTAAATTTTTTCTTCAGTTTATAATTTATTTCTTCATTTTCCAGTGATTTGCTTCTACTTTCTACTTGTCTTTCTTTAATTTTCAGAAACTTATTTATTAATATATCTAGTAATTTAGTTCTTGAAAATCTCTAACTTTTACCTTTTATTTTTAGTTACTTTCTATACTTTTTAGTTACTTCTTAATTTTCTAATAATTTTTTTCACTTTTAAGTAATTTTTTATATTTTACAGTTAATTTTAGCTCTGCTTTCTAGTAATTCAAAAAAAGGTTTAAAGTTTTTTTTCCTAAAATTTTGAAGGATTATCACTTTTTAGTCATTTTTGCTTTATTATAATATTAGGATTTTTTTACTTTACAGTTATTTTTTTAAATTTATGATTTATTTTTCAAAATGTTTAGTGATTTTATTCACCATCTATCTACTTTTTTTATATTTATTAATTGCTTTTATTTAAATGCAATTAATTGACAATTATTTTACTTTCTGGTAATTTTTTCTCATGCTACTTAGTTTTCTTTAATTTAAACTGTTATTCTTTTTCTAGTATTTCTCTAACACTTAGTATTTTTTGATTAAAAATTTAGATATTTCTTTAAATTTTAGTGATTTTTTTCTTTTCAGTTATTTTTTAAAAATTACTTGTTATTTTCTTAATTTTATGGTTATTTTGTAATTTTCAAGAAAATTTACATAATTGTTAAACTACCTCTTTCAGCTTCTGGTAATTTTGTAATTACTCTTTAGTTATTATTTTTATTTGCCTAATTATCTTTTTTAAGTTTCTAATTATTTTTTGTCACTTTTTGGTAATTTTTCTACACTTTCTAGTTATATTTGCTTCTTTTTAAATGTTTTTTCTCTTTCTAGGGGATTTTATCACCTGTTAGTGTATTTTATTTTAGTTCGAAATTTCAAATTTTAGTTATTTTTTAACATTCTAGTGTTTTTCTCTGAGGGTCTAGTTAATTTTTCTTCTACGTTTTTTCTTTATTTCTGACTATTTATCTTCAGTCGAAGTTAATAATTTTATTTTAAGTTATTTGTCTTTACTACTTAATTACTTTATTAAAACTTCTATTTTTTCCAAAATTCAAAATGATTTTCTGTCCGTTTTTAGCTTTTGTTTTTTAAATATTTAGCTCAATTAATTCAAAATTTTGTGTAAAATATGGCAATCTAACCTCAAAATTTCCAAACCGATTCAATAAATTGTGCATTAATAGGAAATAACTTATTACACATAACTCCGATTCAAAACTATTCAGAATGTCAATCATTAATTAGCTTTTTTAAAAAACTCCGATTCACTAGAGGTTTTTATTAAAAAAGTTTTTTTTCCTGGGTATTAAAAATTCCAGAATATTTCTTACTCTCCTGCTTCTCTTAAATGTTTACTTACTTTCTTCATGTCCCGGTATTTTTCAATATTTTCTAATAAAGTATAATGGAGTACAGTTTTTTTTTTTTTAAGGAATAATTGAATTTTATCTTCGTTTATCTGAAAAGGGTCAATGAACAGTGTTGTTATTCCGACAAATAAAACAATGACAAGTGACAAGGGTTTGAGTGTTATTTGCCTAGAGAAAAAACTGTTTGTTTTGAAAAAAATAGTTGTTTGTGTGAAGAAGGAAACATATGTGACGCTCCGCGAGAGAAGGGACCTATCGCCGAAAAAATCAATTTTCATTTTTTTATGCTAAAAGGTAATTTTTGAGTTGTTCTTTCAGTTCCATGTTTCAAAAATTCTTTTTTTGTAATTACACTTTTTGTTATAATGCTTCAAACCTAGACATACTAAGTATATCGCATTTTTTGATTTTTCTTTGAACGACCATCCCGTGAAATTAACAATTAATTAGTTTGATTTTTTCATGGTAATTGATAGTTTTTGAGTTGCTTTTTGAGTTCCAAAAATCAAAATTTGATTCCTGCATCTAGTTTTCTTGTTATGAAGCTTTAAACATGGGCATGTTAAGCGTCTCGATTTTTCTTCCTCCTCTTTGCCCGTCCATTCTTTAAAATTTGCTTTCTCAGCGATAGGTCCCTTCTCTCGCGGAGCGTCACATATATCGATCAGTCACAGTTTGTCTTGAATAATCACACGCGTTTCGTTAGATGGATTCGCTTCACTGGATTGTTGTGCGTCTAAAGCAAATGGAAACACAGAAAAATAAACATCGTTCAGGTTATGTACAAGTACGTGCTTGTACTTCATGAAAACACAAACTACAATAGCAAATTTTCCCATTTTAACATCAGCGTTTGTATAAAAAATAAAATAAAAGTGCAATTAATTTCTTTAAATCCGTATCAAAACAAAGATTTAAAAAAAGAATAATAAAAGTTTAATAAACATTTTTAATCAGGGCCGGATCAAGGCTGTCACGGGCCTAAAGCACAAAAAAATTTTAGGGCCCCCCTAAAAAAACAAAAGTTTCTGCATTTTTATCTTATCAGAGTGTCTAGCGAATAATCAAGGGAGTAAATGTTCAAAGAATCTTAACAAAATGTAAAAAATGAAATTTTACATGAATTACAAAAATTACAAAATTCTATTAAAACCAGTATTATGAATGAATAGATAAGAAAGTTAAGGATAATTTACATTGAAATGGGAAAATTAAAGCAAAAAGATGTAAGAAATGTACTAATTGAAAAACCTGCAAAAAATAAATAAATTCTTCAAAAATAAAAAAGTTTAAGAAATCAATGACAGTAAAAGAAAGAAAATTAGATATAGATATAGAAGAAATATGGTAATAATGCGTTATGAAATATTAAATAGTTTAAGAAGGATTGATTAAATTGCTTTTTTAAAATCAAAACACTACGCAATAAACAGTAAAAATTTTAAAAACAAAAAATTGAAATTACAAAAGAGGAAAAAATAATTTTCAAAAAGTTAAAATATTTGCGAACATGTTTTTTTAAATTAAGAAAATAAATAAGATAATCAGTAAAAAACGGAAAAATGGTACTAAAGATAAAAAAATACTTTAAAAACTTGTTTTGAAAATCAATCAAAAAGCAATAATTTTTTTGAAATGAAGAATTAAGCAAAAACAATTAAACAATTTTCAGAAAAAAACCAATATTTCTAAGAAATAGAGAAATTCTGATCAAATGAGAAAATTTATTATAAGATCAAATTTACGAAAAATTAAATAAAAGAAGGAAAGTCTTTAAAAATTATAAAAATTAATAAGTTATGACAAATGACAAAAAACCAAATAAATATTTTAAAAATCATAAAATTGA
The DNA here is from genome assembly GCA_037103525.1 of Ganaspis brasiliensis. Lineage (NCBI taxonomy): Eukaryota > Metazoa > Arthropoda > Insecta > Hymenoptera > Figitidae > Ganaspis > Ganaspis brasiliensis. The sequence goes on from JAZKLR010000082.1 coordinate 1,842,578, forward strand.
AAAAAATTATATTTACAACTTCCAAATTATAATTATAATAATAAATAAAATTAACATAATTAATATAATTAATTAATTTAATGAATTAATTAAATAAATTAAGTAAATAAATTTTTCTAAATATTGTTAAAATAAAACTGTATAAAATTAACTGAAGCAATTTTTGTAAAAAGAATAAAATTAAAAAAAAAATCTAAAAAATACAAAAGTATTATTAAAAGCATAAAAAAAGAAAAAATTTTAAGAAAAAATGGAAGTTACCTAAGTGATTTTTTAAAATTACAGAAAAACAATATAAAACATAACCTTCCAAAAAAATTGTTTGAAAAAGCAAAAATTGCAAGAAAGAATATATAAATATTTCAAGAAAGTGATATAAATTAGTGTGTAAATAAGTCTACAATTTTTTCTATAATTTTCAACCGTTTTTAATTTACAATTATTCTCCTTAAATTTTATAATTATTTTTTAACTTTTTTAATTATTTTGTTCTGTTGTAGATTATTCTCGACAGTTTTCGAATTTCTTTTTCAATTGTGAATTATTTTGCGCATTTCTCAATTATTTTCTTTAATATTTAATTATTCTTGTCATTTTGTAATTTTCTTTAAATTGTGGATTATTTTCTGAAGTCAATCCCATTCTACAATTTTCAATTAAGTTTATTCAAATTCTAAAAAACTTGACTTTTTTTAATTATAAACCATTATTTCAAATTACAATGTATTTCTTCAATTTTTTATTATTTTCTTCAATTTTCAATTATTTTTTCGAATATCAATATTATTTTTTAATTTTAAGTAAAATTGTTCAATTATTCTTTTCAGTTCTTAATTATGTTTTAAAAATTACATTTTTATTCTTTAATATTAAATTTTTTCCTCAATTTCAATTATTTTGTTCGATTCAATTTTCTTAATCCTTGTTGTTCAATTAGCAATTATTTCTATAATTTTCTATTCTATAATTCTTATTCTATAATTTCTTCTAAATTTTTTCAATTTTCAATTATTTTTTCCAGTTGTGTATTAATCTGGCCATTTCTCGAATTTTGTTTTCAATTGTCAATTATTTTCGTCATTTTTCAGAAATTATCTTCAATTTAGCTATTATTCTTGTTATTTTTCAATTATTTTTTTTCATTTATTAATAATTTTCTTTAATTTTTAGTCATTTCTTACAATATTTAAAATTTTTATTTATTTTCTTAAAATTTTAGAATTATTTTTCAACGTTTTCAATTATTTTTTTCAGTTGTGCATTATTCTAGTCATTTTTTGATTTTTTTTTCAATTGTCAATTATTTACTTTAATATTTTAAAATCCTCGCCTTTTGCCAATTATTTTTCTCAATTATCAATAAGATTCGATAATTTCAAATTTTTATTTTCTTAAAATTTCAGTTCCATTTTTCAGTTTTTAATTGTTTTCTTCTATATTGAATAACTTTCGGCTTTTTTCAAATACTTTTTTCAACTTTTAATTATATTCTTTAAATTTGAATTTAAATTTTCGATTTTCAATTATTTTATTCCATTTTAATTATTTTTGTCGATTTTGAATCCATTCGTTCAATGCGCAATTATTTCCAACAATAATTCCTACAATTTTCTTCATTTTTCAATTTTTAATTATTTTCTTTAAATTTAAAGTTATTGATATATTTTATCAATTATTTTCAGTAGTCTATTAATCTAGTCATTTTGTAGATATTTTCTTCAATTTTTTTATTATTTTCATTTTTCAATTATTTCTTTAAATTTTTAACTATTTTTCGCAATTTAAAATTATTTCCTACAATTTTTTTAATTTTCAATTAGTCACTTAAAGTTTTATAATGATTCTTTGAGTTTTTCAATTATTTTTTTTTTTTGGTTGTGTATTAATCTAGCCATTTTTCGAATTTTGTTTTCAATTGTGAATTATTTTCACGTTTTGTAATTTTTCTCCTTTATTATCAATTTTTTTTTAATTTCAATTTAATTTTTAAATTATGAATTTATTTCTTCAAGTTTTTATTATTTTCTCCAAATTTTTATTATTTTCCAAAGTTTTTAATTATTTTCTTCAATTTCAATTTTTTTGTTTTGATTTTCAATCTAGTTGTTCAATTTGCAATTGGTTTCAGCAATTATTTCTATAATTTTCTTAATTTTTCAATTTTTTAGTTTAAATTGAATGTATATTGTTTAATTGTTTAGATTATTTTCAAGAATTGTGTATTTATCTAGCCATTTTTCGAATTTTGTTTTTAATTATCAATTATTTTTGTCATTTTTCATATATATTCTTTTCCATTTTACAATTATTCTCGTAATTTTCATTATTTGCATTTCCAAAAATTTATAGTTTTAAATAATAAACAGCAGTGTAAAGTTTCTCATTACTGTTAATTAATATTTAACTATATATCTGTAATAATTGCAACTTTGATTAATTGAAATTTATAAGTTTGAAAAAATTAAAGTTTGAGTTAATTGGCATTTGGGATTTATATAAATAAATAATGCCTTGGAATTAATTAATTAAATCCGTATGAAAACAAAGATTTAAAAAAAGAATAATAAAAATTTAATAATAAACCTTTTTAATACGTTTTCTATCAAATGAGCAACTTTTCCTTTTTCTTTTGAAAGCATATTATTGATTAAGCTATTATTTCTAACAACCCCCGTAAAATTGTATACGATAATTATACAAGTATTTTTATAACATTGTATAATTACAGTATCTGGGTCGATTCTATAAACGTTATGTTACACTATTTTCTGGTTTATAATTTTCATGACCATTAGTGCGTCCCCTGTCATAAAAACGATGAAAACACAATTATACCGAAATAGATGTAGAAATAAACATAGGAATGAAAACGCTTAAAGCCAGGTCGCGAACATTCTTCATTTCTCTTTTGCAATTCTCGCTAACGACTCGGCTCGTTCGAGTGTAAATTTCTAGTGGTACATTAATTACGTCGGATTATTAACATCACTATTGCCATTAATGAAATTCATATAGCGTCTGCCATTGAACAAAAAGCATTTATACATAAATATAGCAGGGTTTCACCATCAGCTTCAATTTCAACCTAATTTCACAAAGCCCTTCCAACGAATTATAAATTACGTCACAAACACGATCGAAACACTGAAATAATTGATTACGTACGGCTTTTCAGAGAAGAAATTTGTTTCATTAATAGAATGCTGTGAAAATAATTTATGAATACGCAATTATGGGAAAATATTCCCTTTGATGGGTTCTTCGTTTGTTTTGTTAATCACTGAAAAAACTTGGTCTCTCTATCACTCATTAGCGCTATTTTAAGTTTTAAGTTCCACTTTAAAATGAGACTCACGTTTCTAAAAACTTGCCTGTCTTTATCAAATGTCAGTTTAGGTTAGGTTACGTTTGAGAAAAAGATTTTAACGTATTTTAGTTTATTATAGTGGTAGCATCTGCTGAACATTTAACATAGCGCCATCTCGTGATAAAGGAATGAAAAGTATTTAAATTTATAATTTAATTTTAAGGAGTACACAATTTAAAAATCTGGTTACATTCTCGAGAATATAATGGAAAATAATCTTCTTCCGGGGAATTTTCTATATTTGAATGAGCTCGACTCTTTTGAAACACAATAACAATTTATTGAAATAAAAATGGATAAATAACAAAATAATTATCATTACAAATTAACTAACAGTCAGTGAAGTGTTAAAATGCGCGGTAGAAAGTAATTTAAAAAATCATAGAAATGTTTTAAAATTAAAGCAAATAATTTAAATTTGGGAAAAATACTTCAAAATCTTAGAAATAAATTGAAAGAAAAAATAGAATAACGAAAAATTGGAGAAAATAATTGAAAAATGAAAAAAATGCTTAAAATTGAGATAAATAATTACAAGTTTAGAGAATTAATTCAGAAATGATTAAAAATTTCAGAAAATAATGAAAAATTGAAGTAAAGAATTTTAAATTTAAGAAAATAATTAAAATTAGAGAATATAATTAAAAATTAAAATATGAAAATAAAAATAAATTAAAATATCAGATAAATAGTTTGAAATTTGGAAATTATGAAAAGAATCGAAAATGATTAAAAATGGAAGAAAATAATGGAGATTCGAGAAAAATACTTAAACATCTTAGAACACATTTTTTAAAACTAAGAATAATTAAAAATTGGAGAAAATAATTGAATTATGATAAAGACAAAGATAAGTTGAAAAAAATTAATGAAATTTGAAATAAATAATTTAAAAAATTGCAGAAGTTTTTGAAAATATTTTAAAGATCTGTTTTTTGGTTTCAGCGCCCAAATATAAAATGCCTGTAACCTGCATAATAAAATGTGATGAAATAAATAAAAATCAATAATTAAAATAGAAAAAAATTTAAATTTGAGAAAAATACTTAAAAATCTAAGAAATTAATTGAAAAAAATGAGAATAATTAAAAATTGAAGAAAAGAATTGAAGAAGGTAAAAAATAATTGAATCTTAAAATAGTTAAAAATATTTTTTGCACATTATAAAAACACATAAAAATAATTAAAAAATGAAAAAAATAATTGAAATTTGAGAAAAATACTTAAAAATGTTGAAAAATAATTTTATAATATGAGAACAATAATTGAGAATTTAGGGAAATAATTTAAAAAATGATAAAAATAATTTAAAATTGAAAAAAGAAACTGTAATATGATGAACATAATTAAAATTTCCGAAAAATAATTAAAATTTCCGAAAAATAATTCAAATTTTCGAAAATTGTGCAAAAAGAATGAAAATAACTAGAAATTGAAGAAAATAATAGAAGAATTACAAAAGTTATTTTTAAGCAAAATAAAATAATTGGAAAATCGTTCAAAAAGTTGTAAATTAAAGACAATAATAATTATTAACTATAACTTACGTAACTCTCCGTAACTTACGTAACTTGCCGTAACTCTCGGTAACTTACGTAACTCTCGGTAATTTACGTAACTCTCGGTAATTACGTAACTCTCGATAACTTACGTAAATCATGGTAACTGACATATCTCATAGTAACCTACATAACTCGCGGTAACTTTCAGTAACTTACGTAACTCTCGGTAACTTACGTTACTCTCCGTAACTTACGTTACTCTCCGTAACTTACGTTACTCTCCGTAACTTACGTTACTCTCCGTAACTTACGTTACTCTCCGTAACTTACGTTACTCTCCGTAACTTACGTTACTCTCCGTAACTTACGTTACTCTCCGTAACTTACGTTACTCTCCGTAACTTACGTTACTCTCCGTAACTTACGTTACTCTCCGTAACTTACGTTACTCTCCGTAACTTACGTTACTCTCCGTAACTTACGTTACTCTCCGTAACTTACGTTACTCTCCGTAACTTACGTTACTCTCCGTAACTTACGTAACTTTCGATAACTTCCGTAACTCATGGTAACCTACATAACTCGCTGTAACTCACGGTAACTTTCGTAACTCTCGGTAACTTACGTAACTCTCGGCAACTTACGTAACTCTCGGCAACTTACGTAACTCTCGGCAACTTACGTAACTCTCGGTAACTTACGTAACTTTTGGTAGCTTTTACAGTAACTTACGTAACTCACGGTAACTTAAGTAACTCTTGGTAACCTACATAACTAGCGGTTATTAATATTACATAATTTCAAATTATTTCCACACTTCTTGCATAATTTTCCAAAATTCCAATTTATTATCTAAAATTTTAATTATTTTTATCATATTTCAATTATTTTTAAAAATTTTAAATCATTTAAACGATTTTTCAATTATTTTCTTTTGTTTAAAAATAAATTTTGTAATTTTTCTATTATTTTCTCTAATTTCTAATTATTTTCATTTTTTTGCATAATTTTAAAAAATTTTAATTATTTTTATCAGATTTTGACTTTTTTTTAATTTAAATTATTTTTATTATATTGCAATTTATTTTTTCAGTTATTATCTCAAATTTAAATTATTGTTTTTAATTTTATAAGGATTTTTTGATTATTTTCTTTTGCTTAAAAATAAAATTTGTAATGTTTTATCATTATTTTCATTCTTTTTGCATAATTTTCAAAAATTTAAATTATTTATCTGAAATTTTAAGTATCTTTATCATATTTCAATTACATTAAAAATTTTTTAATTATTTTCATCAGTTTTTAATTGTTTTCAAAATTTTTAATTATTTTTATAATTTTTTAATTATTTTCCTAAATTCTTAATTATTATTCTCATTTTGTAAAATTATTTTTTAAGATTTCTAAGTCTTTTTCTTAAATTTCAATTATTTTCTTCAACTTTTAATTATTTTCATTTTTTTTCATAATTTACAAAAAATTTTATTAATATCTTGATTTTTAATTATTTATAGCCTGGTTCAATTCTTTTGTTCAATTTTTTAATTATTCTCATTTTTTTTCAATTAATTTCTCATAATTCCAAATATTTTTTCCAAATTTCAATTTTTTTCTATTTTATTTATTTATGTTTATTTATTTCATAACATTTTATTATTTAGGTTACACGCAACATACATTCTAGCGTTGAAACCGACAAACGGATCTCTGAAAAATTGTGAAAAAATTGTGCAATTTTTTTTAATTATTTATTTGAGCCAGTATCATTTTGACACATGACTTAATTTGAAGATTGTTATATTGTACAGAATGGAAATGTTATTTTGTACAACTGCTAAATGTTATTTTGTACAATTTTGAAAAATGAATTTGTTATTTTGTACAATTTTGTAAAAAAGCTAAAAAACTTTGGAATTACAATTAAGTCCATTTTTTAAATAATTGTACAAAATAACAAATTCATTTTTAAAAATTGTACAAAATAACATTTAGCAGTTGTACAAAATAACATTTCCATTCTGTACAATATAACAATCTTCAAATTAAGTCATGTGTCAAAATGATACTGGCTCATTTATTTTAAATTTCATTAATTTTTTTCAACTTATCATTGTTTTTATCTCATTTCAATTATTTTCTTTAAGTTTAAAATTGTATAATCATTTTTCAATTCTTTTCGTTAATTTTGAATTATTCTTATTTTTTAAAATTATTTTCTATCTTTTTTAAATATTTATCTCAAATTTTCCATTATTTTCTTCCATTTTCTTTCATTTTTAATCATTTAATTTTCAACTACTTATGATCTCTTCATAATTTTCAAAAAGTTTTTAATTATATGTCTTCAATTTTAAATTATTTATATTATTTTTTCAATATTTTCTTAAATTTTTCATTATTCTAATTTTTTTCAATTTATTTCTAAGATTTTGAAGTATTTTCCCCGATTTTAATTAATTTTCTTTAATTTTAAAACATTTCTACGATTTTTTAAATTACTTTCGACAATTTTAATCGTTTTCATTATTAATTTATTATTTTGTTGTTGTTGAAAATTTACCACTATTTTTTTTAAATATTATATTAAAAATATTTACAATTGTTGATAACATATGCATATAAGGTGTAGAAACTTTTTTTTTACTTTGTTATTCAACTATTTTTATTTGAATAAATTGTTTGTGTTTAAAAATAGTGGAGCTCATTAGAAAAAATTCTCATAAATTATCCAGAAGGAGAATATTCTCGGTCAGCTGTCAGTTCACAACTCTCCTAACCTAAAAATGTGCTTTATTGAATTTTTCAAGGCTATTGATTAATTACTTCGAGAATTAAAATATCTTTTCTTATAAGTTGTTTTCTTATTACTTAGTAAAACCAATTGTTTTTTTTTTCCGTGAAATTGTATAAATGCTAATCACAATTATTTATTTTATAAAACCCAGTGTTACAATATTGCAAAAAGAGTCAAACAAACGACACTTGTATAATTCTCTTAACCTGAAAAATGTGATAAAAAACCCATAAAAAATGAAGTCCTAAGAGATACGGTTATCCTTGAACAAAAGAGCTTATGTAAAGTGGCAAGTGTGCAAGAAAGGATCTGGTGTTTGAAAGTTCCATCTCCTGTCTCAGGACGCTCATTAAGGAATCTAGTAGCAAGTGCATTTAGTACTATAAAGGGACACGGAAACATGACAGAATTTAAATACCGTCCTATGCAGCGTTTCCGCAAAATGTGAACGTAAATGTTGATTTTTGAAAGGAGAATAAAAAAAAAAAAAAAAAAGAAAGAAAATTTAAATTATCAAGAAAAGAGCTTTGCAATCTACATGCTTATGATAAGACTCGACTATCCAATATCTATAGTATCCCAAAGCTTTCAAGGCAATCACTTTACTTCTCGAGCTTTGCCATGAGCGTTGTAGGGTAACGACGTCTCGATTTTATTGGCTGTCATCAATCGTTCCTGATCCCTAGTAGCCATTCACTGCGCTATCATTCTCAAGTTAAACCCTCTCCTTTTTTTTTACGAACCTTAGATGCAGCAACGACTATCGAGAGAATTATTTCGATATAAGGATTAATGTCTCACAGGACACTCGAGATTAATTATCCCTTATCTTATATAATTTTTCAAGGATAATCTTTTCTGAATCATTTTTATTCGAGGAATTGGCTTGAATTTATATAGAGGCGAATTTGATTATACTGATTATGTGGGAGTTTGTGATAAAAAAAGTTAAGAAAAAAAAAAGAATTTTAGAAATTAAACTTTATTAGAAAACAATTTATAGGACTTGAACTTTATTGGAAAATAAAACTTTTAGAAACGAAACTTTTTTTTAAGAAAACAATTCTTAGGAACTGAACTTTATTAGAAAAAAAGTTTTAGGAAAAAAATGAGAAATCATGTTTTAGAAAAAGTATCTATGTATGTATATTTAATATTACCCGCTTGCATGTGTTTAATGTTACAGTTCAAACATGAAATTCTCTTGAAGAAGGAAACTCATTTTACAAAGAGATTCTCAATGCTAGAGTCAGAATTCAGATATAGTAACTAGAATATTTCTTACCCCGGGGGAACATTCCGGTTAAGAATAAAAAGAAAGTCACAATATACTCTTTGTAATTTTGGTTCGTGGAATCGATCTTTTCTGATAATAATCAAAAACTACCTTTGAAACGTGTGACACTTTCATTTCAAAAATAGTTGATGATCATCTGTCTGACAAATATTGACCTATACTACTTAGAGAATAACGTTCCTTATCTCCATCACGAAAACACTAATAATACCCATCTCATATTTGTCCAAGAGTCATTATATATATAAAAAAAAATAATAACAAAAAAAAAATTATCAATTTATTATTAAAGAATTTATTAAAGAATTGTAAAAATGATGCCTTCCAACTATAATTTTGTCATTTTTAAACAATTATAAATTTATAAAATTTTTGAATAGAAAATCCGTGTTTTAACAAATTAATTATATTAATTATTGTATTGATATTAATAATTAATATTAATAATAATAATCGCAAACTTCATTCTTTCATTCTTTCATTCTGTCCACACCTGAAGTTTGGCACAATAGATGTTTTTGTTTTAAATCAATAACTTTTGAAAAAATGTGTTTTTATATTAATTATAAGATTTCTAATTTTATTTATTTAATTATTGATTCTCCTGAATCTAAATTTTAAATCAATTGACAAATTTATATAGTTTATTTTCAATAATAATAATAATGTATATTACAATACAAACGTGTCTTATTTAAAGCTACTTTACAGATTTTAATAAGGATTCAAAAAATTTCAAACTTAATATGAAAATTAATGAATATTTTATGTTATAATTTATAATAATATATGAATAATTTTCATAATAATATTTCGTTTTTTAATTAATTCTAAAAAAGACAATATAAATAAGAATAAAGAATGAAATATCATGATATAATTAGAAAAAAGCGAGCACTGTTTTCAAATATTTTTTAAGATTTTTAAATACCTTCTTTATAATTTATTCCTCTTTTAATAATTTTTTTTTAATTTGAAATCTTCTTCTCTATTTTAAATAAAAATAAGTACCAAATTAAATTTCTCCAAATAAATGTTGTATTTTTATCTCAAAATGCTTATTTTTTATTGGTGAATTATTAAACTTATTTAATTTCTAATTTTATTATAGGTTTTAAATTAGGATCAATTATAATTTTAATCAATTCAATTGTAAAAACATAAAATAAGATTGACTGAAATGTAGTTTTCACTATATTATAAATTTGTCAAGCCCGTCAGGCTACTAAAAATTCATTAAAATCAAGATCAAGATCCCAAAATTTTCACAAAAAAAAGTGCTGATCATAAAAATCAAGTACTTAAAATAATTTCATAAATTTAAAGAAAAGTAACTATTTATTAATAGAAGTTTGAATTAATAAAAGAATTTAGAATCAATAAATTGAAATATTAATTAATTTGAATTATATTAAAGTTTGGATCAATTTAAAATTTCCAAATTTCTTTAAATTCTTATAATTATATGGGTTTAAGTTTGAACATCTAAAATATAAATTGTGAGCATTTGAAAATATTTGAAGTTCATAATAATTCTAGCATGAATTAATCAAATTCGAACAATTAAAAGTTTTAAGTAATTTAAGATTATAATATTACTAAAATTTTACAAATTCATACTTCTTATACTAATTATTAAAGTTTGAAGCAATTAAAATTCGTATTAATAAAATCAAGTTTAAAATTTTTAATTTAATTTGTAAAGGTGAAAGATTGGAAAAATTGTTCCCATGGATTAAATTAAAAATGAGTTATAAATTTTAAAACATTAGTTATATTCCAATTTTGATTAATTCAAGTTTGAAATATTTTCAATTTGAATTGATAGAAGTTGGGAATTTTTTAATTTCGAAGAATGAAAAAATATTGATAAAAATTTTAAAGAATGGTTTGTTATTAATTGAATTGCGTAAAAAAAATTAAAAATAAGGAATTCTTATTATCAAAAGATGTTTAGAATAAATTAAGTTTGCATAAAAGTTTAAATATATTTTGTTCACAACACTATTGAAAGAGAAATATTCTTACTTTTTGTAACATACAATAAATTTTTTTATTTTTAACTGGGGAAGAAAATTTAATTATTTTTTAAAATTTCTATCTATTTATTAATTTGTAACAAATTTTAATAAATCAAAATTAATTCACAAAATTTAATCTGATAATATATAATTAATTTTATCTAAATAAGTTTATAGTTTATTTTTTGCATTTAAACTATATACTAGCCAATAAAATACGCGCGTTTTCTTTTGCTTAGTAATAATAATAATCGCAAACTTTATTCATTCATTCTTTCATTCTGTTCACACCTATAGATGTTTTTCTGTTTTAAATCAATAACTTTTGAAAAAATGTATTTTTATATATGATTTCTAATTTTACTTAATTATTTATTAATTCTCCTGAATTTTAAATTTAAATTAAGTAATAAATTTATATTTTATTTTTAACAATAGTGTATTAAAATATAAATGCGTGTTTTACTTTAATATACTTTACAGTTTTTAATAAAGATTGAAAACACTTTAAACATAATATGAAAATTAATGAAAAAATATGTAGATATAAATAATTTAAAATAATTGAATGTTTCCAATATATTCGACGATTTAATTATAATTTTATTGAATACAACATAAATAAGAATAGAAATGAATATTATAAAATTAAATTGAAGAAAGCGAGCACAGTTTTTCAATATTTTTTTAGGCTTTTAAATGCCGTCTTTATAATTTATTGCTTTTTTTTTGGTAGACTTAGGTACATTTGTTAAACTAAATATATTTTCGGTTGATATAAAAATTCCTGAAAATTTTAAGCGTAGAAGTTTAAATTGAATGATATTTAAATTTTTGGAAATAAAGATTTTAAATTGTTTCAAATAATTCTTAGGAAAAGAAGTCTGCATCAATAAAAAATTTAGAATCGGTAAATGCAAGTATTAATTGATTAAAGTTTGGATTAAATATAAGTTTGAATCTATTTGAAATTTCCAAATTTCTATAAGTTGAAATTAATAGTTTTTATATTTGCAAATGATTTCAGGTTCCATTGTTTCGAATTTTTTAAAATATTTTTAGACTTAAATAGTAGAAATTGTAATCATAAAGTTTTGATTAATTTAAGTTTTAATATTATAATACACATTTTTTATAATTTAAAGATTTTAATATTGGCTGAAGTTTGAAATTCCTAATTTAAATATGCATTTGTTAAAATTAAAAAATATTTATAGGTTTATAATAATTTTAACATGAATTGATTGAAGCTTGAACCATTAAAAGTTTTAAATAATAATTGAAGTTTATTATTATTCAAATTTGAATAATTCATAATTCTTACATATCTTATTTTAATACACTTTTTGAGCCACAGATACAATAAAGATACCATAATATCATAGTTTAAGACACTTTCGAGACACTTGTTTTTAGAGTAAACTAATTAAAATTTGAAACAATTTGCATTCATATTAATAAAATCAAGTTTAAAATTTTTAATATAATTTAATTTGTAAAAGTTAAAGATGGAAATAAAATAAAATGAACTCATTTTTATTTTAATTTCTAAAAAACACTAATTATTTCAATCTTTCACTTTTACAAATTAAATTAAATTAAAAATCTTAAACTTGATTTATAAATCTTAAAACTTTGGTTACCTATATCACAATGAATTTTGATTATAATTGAAGTTTGAAATAATTTAAATTAATAGAAGTTGAGAATTTTTTAATTTGGAAAAATTAAAATTTATATCGATAGAAATTTTTGAGAATGGTTTGTTACTAATCGAATTTCGTATTGTTTAAAGAAACTTAAAAAATAAAAATTTCATATCAATAGAAGTTTGGATTAAAATAAATTTGCATAGAAAATTGTATTAATAAAAAATATTTTGTTCAAAGAACTATTTAAAAAAATATTCTAATTTTTTGTAACGTACTATGGAAACTTTTTAATTTTAACTTAGGAAGAAAATCGGAGTTATTCTCTAAAATTTCTTTGTGTTTGTTAATTTATATCACATTTTAATAAATAAAAAATAATTGACAAAATTTAATTTGATAGTATAATTAATTTAATCTAAATAAGTTCAGTTTGTTTTTGTATTTAAACCATTGAAAAACCTAATTCTCGCGCGTATTTTTGGCTAGTAATAATAATAATTGTACATTAAAGAATAATTTTTTCTATATTTTTAAAACATAATTTTAAATAAGCGCGGGATTAATAACAAGAAGTGCGCATGCGCGGAAAAAATGCTAGTTACTTGTGTCACGTGATTAAAGAATCATGGCGGGTTAACCTGTCACATTTGGCATTGAATATCCAATTTTAAGTTTTCTTTCTAAAACTCACGCTTTTTCGAAGCAAGCAGATATTTATATAATTTAATAAAGTATTAGAAATTCAATTTCACAAGTTATTTCAATCACAGGAGCTTTATATACATTTTATAGCCTATTTTTTTCTTCATAAAACACCGTTTTTCCATGTCACTTTATTTTTGTAAAAAAAAAACTTTATATTTCCTGTATTAAAAGAAAATTCTCTTTATAATACTAATAAGATAATTGATTTTAGAAAACAAATAAAATTTTAATATACGATTGTTTATATTTACCAAAAATATCATTAAATACGTTTCTTTTTACTCTAATCTTTTGCACAGGCATTTTGTCCGGTTCTTGCCTATACCTAAAAATAAAAGTTGTAATTAAGATGTGCTTTTAGAAGTTTTGAGGTTGTTGAAAGTATCTTGATAATGTTGAAAATGCATTTGTGAGATTCTTATTAAGATGCACTTCCTTTAATTTGTTTTAGTACCGACACTGGATGTGGAGGCAGTTTCTGAACACTCAGCGAAATTACCATGTGATCTCACACCCAAGAAAGGAAACGAGATGGCTTTTATGGTCTTTTGGTATAAAAATGAAAACGGTGGCGATCCCATCTACAGTGTCGATGCTCGCTCAACACTCATCACCGAAGCGAAACTTTGGTCAAATCCAAATTTTTTCGGCGACAGGGCAAAAATGAGAACCAACACAAAACCCGCCATTTTAGAAATTAGTCCCGTTTTACCCGAGGATGAGGGACTTTACACGTGTCGAGTTGATTTTCGAAGTAGGCCCACGAAAAATCAGAAAATTAACTTCACTGTCATTGGTAAGTTTTAATGTTTCTTTATACCTCGATTCTTGTTTTGAATTGAAAACTGAACATTTATAGGTTATGTCAGACTAGATTCATTTATTTTCAAACTTTTAAGTAATTTTAAAATTTTATTTGATTTTAGTCTACAAACAAAGATGTTAAAAACAATAAATGTTGCTAATTTTTATAAACTAATATAAAATATGTATAGCATAACCAAACCCTTTATTTTATATCCAGGATAATTTTCAGTAACTTAAAGTTTGTCATTACTCAATTAAAAAACCCCACTCAAGTTATTTCAGTGAAATTATTTGATTACATAAATTAAGTGGGAAAAACTGGGGAAAATAATTTCTCTTAATTCTTAAAACTAACTAGTTTCTCAAGCGAGAAAGTTTATAAGATGATAAAAATAATGCTCTTTTTTTCGGGGTGCTAAGAGCGCAAAAGATTTCTCAGTAGATCTTAAAGTGTAGGGGAGTTACGTAACTATCTTTTATGTAAGTTAATGTCGCTTGCAAATAACAAACGAGCAAAGAAAAGTTTCTTTAGAGGAAATTTCTCCTTCTTGTAATTAGTACCACCCGAGACACCGTTGATCTATACGAGTTCAGGAAACTTGGCCAACATATTGCATCCTTTCAACGAGGACAGTAAGCTGTCTCTAGTCTGCAAAGTCACTGGCGGAAAGCCTCCACCCAGAGTTGTTTGGTACTTGGAGAACAAAATACTCGATGATAGTTACAAATCAGAAGTGGGAGAAACAACTGTTAATCGTCTCGAGAATCTCAAAGTCACCCGAGATTTCCTGCGTGCCAGACTTATCTGCCGAGCTCACAATACCCACCTTGTCAAGCCTTATGTCACGGAAATTATTTTAACAGTCAATCGTAAGTATTTTTACATTTATATATTAAAAAAAAAAGAAAAATTGAGCACTATTTTTAATTAGAGGCGGCGACTTGTGTATGGTAAGTCTGCAAATTCCGTAGAGCGAAAAAGTCACCATGTGGAATTCCATATGGCAAAATTACAGACAAAAATGAATCCAATAAAAATGTGGATAAATGAATTTACAATTAGGAGAAAAAGATAAAAATTTAAAAATCATATTTTGCAGAAATAATCAAAAATGACGAAAACAATTGCAAAATAGTGAAAATCTTTAAAAATTGAAAGAAATAATTAAAATTTTAGGTTAAATAATTAAAAATTGAAGATAATTATTGAAATTTTGAAAAAAAATGTGATAAAATACAAAATTAATTAAAAATTGAAGGAAATACTTTAAATATGAGAGAAATAATTGGAAATTTCGAGAAAAATTATATATAATTATTATAATTATTATCATTTTTCTATATAAAAAAAATTTAAAAACTTAAAATTTGCATATAAATGAGAAGTACTAATCAATTTAAAATGGTAAATTTGTAATTATTGTTAATTTAGCTGAATTAAGATAGTATTTTTCACATAACCCTTAATATAGCAGGGCTTGCTGATTTTAACACCAGTCTTAAATCAAGATTCTCTTTTTACAGTGTTATTATTTAAACTAATAATAATTTTTAGTTCTTCGTCTATTTTTCGTTCAATTTTTATATTTTTAGGGAGGTTCTTAAGCGATTATTCGTGATATTTTTCAACCCTTAAGTGGAAATAAAAAACACCATACGACATCAAAAAATTGATGTTTTGACAAAAATTTTAAGCTATAATAAAGCCTTTTATCTTGAAAATTAAAATGCACGGAGGGTGACCGAATCGAAAAAGAATGCCCCTTTTTTCGAATTGTGATAAAATGAGAGGCGAAAATATATATAAAATCCCAAAATATCATTTTTAATGGCCACCCTATGTATATACAGTGGCGAAGACTTGTGTATGGTAAGTCTGCAAATTCCATAGAGCGAAAAAGTCGCCATGTGAAATTCCATATGGCAAAATTACAGACAAAAATAAATCTCCTAATAAAAATGTGGATAAATGAATTTACAATTAGGAGAAAAAGATAAAAATTTAAAAATCAAAAATCATATTTTGCAGAAATAATTCAAAAATGACGAAAAACATTGAGAATTAATTAATTAATAAATAATGAAACTAATTCGATATTGAAGGAAATAATTAAAAATGAAAAACTTTTATTTTCAAAAATTGAAGAAAATAATTGAAATTTGCAGAAATTGAATTTAAAATGTAGGGGAAAATTAAAAAATAATTAAAATAATTAGAAATTAAAGAAAATTTTTGAAAAATAATAAAAACAGATGAAAACGGTAGCAAATAATTGAAATAATATAAAAAAATTGTTAAAAATTGAAGAAATTTTTAAATAAATTATAATTTATTATTTTCAAGTGTAGATTAATTAAAATTTTAATCAATGAAATTTCGAATTAATTGAAGTTCGAAGAATTATACTATACAATTTTAATTGCAGTCTTGTTATCTCAAATATATTCTGCAATTCTTTCAATTATTTTTTCATAAATTTTTATTATTTTCTTCAATAAACAATTACTTCTATCAATTATATTTTTATTAAATTTATTTTCCAGCTTATTTTCAATTACTATTTCTCTTTTTCAATTATTTTTTTATTATTTTGTAATTTTTTTTTATTTTTTATCTTAAATTATAGTTAATTATTCAATTTAAAATTATTTTCACCATTCTGCAATTATATTCTTTTATTACAAATATATGTTTCACTATTCTTCAATTAATTTCCTAGATTTTAAAATATTTTTCTCAAATTTTAGTAATTTTCTTCAATTTTCAATTTTTATTGTTATTATTTACAATTAATGTCTTTAATTTTATATTATTTTTACTATTCCTCAATTAAATTTCTAAATTTTAAATTATTTATCTAATTTTTCAATTATTATTTTCAATTTTAATTTTCCTTTATCTTTTTGCAATTATTTTGTCCACCTTTTAATTTTAGATATAGGTACTAATTATTTTTCAATTAATATCCTAAATTTCCATTTATTATCTTAATTATAAGTTAATGTATCCACTTTTTAATGTTTTAATTATTTTTCAATTATTTTTCTCAAATTTTAAATACTTTCGTCAATTTTTAATTATTATTATTTTTTTATTTGCAATGATTTTCACAAATTTTATATTATTTTGAATATTTGTGGATTAATTTCAAAAAGTTTATTTATTTTTCTCAAATTTCCATTTCTATCATTTTACAATTACTTTTTGTCTTTTTCAATTATTTTTTCATAAATTTTTATTATTTTCTTCAATAAACAATTACTTCTATCAATTATATTTTTATTAAATTTATTTTTCAATTTATATTCAATTACTTTTTGTCTTTTTCAATTCTTTTTTTATTAGTTTCTAATTTTTTTATTTTTTATCTCAGATTATAGTTATTTTTTCAATTTAAAATTATTTTCACCATTCTGCAATTATATTCTTTTATTACAAATATATGTTTCATTATTCTTCAATTAATTTCCTAGATTTTAAAATATTTTTCTCTAATTTTAGTAATTTTATTCAAATTTCAATTATTATTGTTATCATTTGCAATTAATTTCTTTAATTATTAATTATTTTTACTATTCCGCAATTAATTTTTTAAAATTTCAATTATTTATCTAATTTTTCAATTGTTAATTTCAATTTTAATTTTCCTTTATATGTTTGCAATTATTTTGTCCACCTTTTAACTATAGGTATACTAATTATTTTTCAATTAATATTCTAAATTTCCATATTTATTATCTCAATTATAAGTTAAAGTATCCACTTTTTAATGATTTAATCATTTTCCAATTATTTTTCTCAAATTTTTAATTCTTTTGTCAATTTTTAATAACAATATTTTTAAATTTGCAATGATTTTCACAAATTTTATATTATTTTGAATAATTGTGGATTAATTCCAAAAAGTTCAATTATTTATCTCAAATTTCCATTTTTATCATTTTGCAAGGACTTTTTGTCTTTTTCAATAAGTTTTTGATTAATTTAAAAAATTTTTTTAATTATTTATCTCAAATTCTAGTTAATTTTTTAATTTCCTATTTCCAATAGGAAATGTTTTTAATTTCCAAGATTTTAAAATATTTTTCTCAAATTTTATAATTATTTTTCAATTTTTAATTATTCTGAAACTTCATTCCTTTAATTAAATTCCTAAATTTTAAAATATTTATCTCAAATAACTTTGAAATATTATTTATCACAAATTTCGATTATTTTCTTCAATAAATTTTCGATTATTTTTACAATGTTGTAATTATTTTCTTGATTTTTGAATTCTTGAAATCATTTTGTAATAAGGTACTTTCTTTTACTTCACAAATATTCTATATTTTTCAAAATTATTTTTTTGAAATTACAATTAATAGCTACAAATTACAGCTATTTTTATCATCTTTCAAAAATTTTCTTTAATGATTCTGATTATTTTTTAAATTCCCCCCTAAATTTTAAATTCACAATTTTTGCAAGCTTTAATTATTTTCTTTTATCTTTTCAAATAAAACCTTTTCAGTATAAATTATTCTTTCGATATTAAATTAGTTTCATTATTTTTTAATTAACTTTCAATTTCTTTCGTCATTTTTCAATTATTTTTACAAAACATGATTTTTGTTTTTTAAATTGTATTTTTTGCTTCAAATTACAATTAATTTCTTCAATATCGAATTATTAATGTCAATTTGTAATGTCAAACAGTGGAAGGACATAACTCATCAAATTTATTAGTTTAATCACCAGTTTTTATTATTTCCATCGTTTTTCATAATCATTTTCCAAATAGTTTTCAATATTAAAAAGCTTGTTTCATCCTCCATCAATTTCTATTCAATTTTTATTTACTGTTTTCATATTTTAGTTGTATTTTTCGAGTATTTAAATGATGTTCGTCGATTCTCAATCATCTTCTTGTATATAAAACATATTCAATATTCTGTAATTTTCTCAATTTTTTCATTAAATTTTCATAATTAAATTTAATTTCGAATTATTTTTATCTTTTTTCAAGTAGTTTTGTTTATCTCAAATATATTCTGTAATTTTTACTATTTATTTACAAAATTTTATTGAATTTTTAATTATTTCTATCATTTTTCAATTAGTGTTTGTCGTTTTTAATAAATTTTCTAATTTTTTTATTATTTAATTTTAAATTCCAGTTATTTTTTCAATTCACTATTGGTTTTATTATTCTGCAAGAATTTACTTTTATTACAAATATTATATGTTGTAATTTTTTCAATTATTTTTTCCAAATAAAAATTATTTTCTTCAAATTTAATTATTTTTATTACTTTGCAAATATTTTCTCGATTTAGTAACTGTTTTCAATATTTTTAAATTAATTTCCTAGATTTTAAAATATTTTTCTCAAATTTTAGTATTTTTCTTAAATTTTCAATGATTATTGTTATTATTTGCAATCAATTTTTTCAATTCTTAATTATTTTTACTATTCCTCAGTTAAATTTCTAAATTTTCAATTATTTATCTTGTTTTTCAATTATTCTTTCAATTTTAGTTTTCTTTCTGCAATTTTTTTTCACCTTTTAATTATATATACATTAATTATTTTGATTATTTGTTTATTAATTCCAAATATTTACTCCAAATCAAATAAATTATCAACTTTTGCGTTACAATAATTACGCTAATTAAGAAACTCTTTTATTTCATATTGTTTTTTTTCTCTTCTCTCTTCTCTCTCGGCTTGGACAATATTAAGAGTTCAGATGGCAAAAATTTACAAGTCGCCGCCCCTGTTTTTGATTATTTTTGACGAATATTCACGTTTGGTATGTTATGTGTGTATGTGTATGAATATTTATGTATTTGTATCTATGTGTATGTGTGAGTATACATGTGTAAGCATCGGTATGCATGTGTACATATTTGTATATACGTGTGTCTACACCTTTGAGTGCGTCTGTGTGAGTGTAAAGCATTTTTGTAAACACGATAACTCAAGAACGGTTTATCCGATTTTAATAAGTTTTGGTTTGGCTTTTTTTACCATCAAAATTTGCAGTCAGACTCAAGGATTTCTTGAAATAAGTATAAAAATTTTTTCTATTGGCTTTTTTAAAAAATCTCCAGAGAATTTTCTTGTAAATCTTATCTACAAAACTCACAATACTCAATTGTTAAACCTTCTGTAACGGAAATTAATTTAACTTAATAATCTAGTTTATTTGACATCTATAACGTTTGTCACAAGAATTAAGACCTATTTTCGGTTATTTTAATTTTAGCAACTTTAATTTTTGACGAATTTTCATGTTTATATGTATGCATTAGTGTGTATGTAAGTATATGTGTGTGAACGTGTATGTATGCACGGGTATGTGTATAAATATGTGCGTATCTGTATAAATGCACAAGCAGCAGTATGTATGTGTATGTGTGTGTATACATGTGTATTTAAACACACGTATTTGTCCATATTCATATATACGTGTGCCAACATCCCTGTGTGCATCTGTGTACGTGTCACCTTTTTTTCTTAACGCGATAACTCAGAACCGGATTACCCGATTTCAAAATAATTTTTTATGGTTATTTTTCCAACCAAAATCTGCAACCCTACACACGGGTTTCTCGAAAAAACATTAAAAAAATTTTCCTTGCCTTTTTTCTTTTTAAAAATAATTTCTTCCTATGAATTTACAGACTGGGACTGCGGGTAATCCTGGTAGATAAATAAATAAAATTTTCAACATAAAAATTTTTATAACAGATATACAAACCGATTGACAAATATTCTACTTGTTATTTATTTTTTTTTTTTTACATTAAAATCTTTTTGGTTCGTTTTTGTTTCGCTCCAGTAATAAAAAATTGCAATTGACTTGAAAATCGACTTTTATGGAAGAGAACTTTAAAAACAAGACTTTTCTAATGTTACAGTTAAGCCGTTGATGGTGAACATAACGAATAAGACTCCCCATTTGTCGGCTTTGCGCACCTACGAGATAGAATGCACGAGTTCAGGTTCACGACCGAAAGCAACAATTACCTGGTGGAAGGGAAATAACCACGTGAAGCACATGGCTCGAAATGTGAATATCAAACCGTTTCATACACAAGGAAAAAACTCGGGATCAAAAAGAGTACACCACTCAATGAAAAATTGGAAAACATTTAATTTCGAAAATGTTTACATTTTCAAAAATAGAAAATTGAATGAATTTAATTCTGGAGATTGAAAAAATTTAATTCTGGAAATCAGATAAATTTAGATTTAGAAATTAGAAATTCGATCATTTTAAATTTGGACAAGTTAAAAATTAGAAAAACTGGAAATTAGAAAGATTTACAATTAGATTAATGGCGAATTGAAGAATTTTTAATTTTGATCAAAATGAAAATTTGATTTAAATCGATTGGAAAGTAGAAATTTAAATCAATAAATTTTAACACTAATCAAGGCAAATTTGAATAAATTTTCAATTGGAAAGTAGATACATTTAAATTTGGATCAATTGAGACTCGTATCAAAGCAAGTTTGCATGAGTTTTTAATTGGATCAATTGTAAATTGGATTAATTTACATTTGGGAGCTGATGATTTCGGGACAATTTATAATAATTAGAGAAGTTTACGATTGAATCAATTGAAATTGTATAAAAGTAAATTTGAATAATTTCTAAAATTGGATCAATCGGAAATTGGATAAATTTACATTTGTATCAATTGAAGCTTGTATGGAAATGAATTCGAATAATTTATTTAATAGAATTTATTGGAAATTGATTAAATTTACATTTGGAAACAAGAAATAAGAATAATTTACATTTGGATCAATTGAGAATTGGATCAATTACATTTTGATAAATTGATAACACAATAAATTTACATTTTGTCTAATTGGAATATTCATAAATTTAATTTTAAATAATTTTTTAAATTGGACCAATCGGAAATTGTATAATTTTACATTTGGATCAATTAATAATTCCATAAATTTTCATTTTACTCAACTGAGATTTGGATTGTTCAGACCAGTAGAAATTAAAACTAATATAATCAAATTGTACTCAAAATGATTAACCTCAAAAATGCCCCGAGTTTTTTCCGTGCCCCATTCCCATAAATTTCCATCAAAATGACACTGACTTTTTCTCAGTTTGCAGAGAATGTCAACGTTTCAAGAAGTGTTCTCAGCTACGTTCCAACAATCGAAGATAATGGCAAGTTTTTAACTTGTCGAGCTGAAAATAACGTGATACCAGATAGCGCTCTCGAGGATAAATGGCCCCTCGTTATTCACTGTAAGCAAATAATCATATATACAAATTTATTTTATAAAATATTAAATATAAAAACTCCACACAACAGATCTCTTTCTCCATAAAAGCTTTCCCGAGTCTCTTACAAATTTTCGAATTAGATCCACTATTCATTTCTGTTTTGCCTCCAATTAAAAATTTTTCTCTATAATAACAAAAATTATTAAAAAGACTCTACCTGAATGGCTTTTTACAAATCTCAAAACGGTTTTAGAGTATATATAATTTTAATTGACGGCTTAATTTTTCCCAAACTGAATCCTAACTACTTGCAATGTGAATCTTGATTTTTTTTAAACGATAACTAGGATTCTGCTCGAGTTAGGTACATTTCTGATGCACTATTCATTTAAAGATTCGTTTTACTCGTGCTCTTGAAAAAAAAAAAATCTATTGAAAATACAAGTGGCTTGTTCTCAATGACTCTATCGATAGCCATGTACTATTGAGAGATCCAACGATCTCCCATTGAATTTCGAGGAGCGCTCCATCCAAGGAAAGTACCATTCAGTAAAATCTGATTCGGACGAAACTCATTTTTCCGTTAAAATTTACTTTTGATAATTTCATGGAAAGATTGTTTCATTATTTTATTCCTCGTTTTGCATAAATATTGTTCTCAATCTGGTAATTGAATAAATTAAATTGAAGGGAATTTTAAAAATGTTTAGTCATTTTCTTTTTAAATGAAGTAAATTTTTGTTAAAGTAGACCCTTTGTGTGAAAAAAAGTAGTGATAAGTAAAAAATGTCTATCTATATAGTAAATACACTTAAAAAGTTTTAAAATAAAAAAAAATATCACTATTTTTTTTTAAATTGGATAATATTTAAGAATTGTTTAAGCTCCTTGAATAAAAATGAGTCAATTTAGACTATTTTTGGAAAATCAAAAATCTTAACGTAAGGTTCTTCTAGGAGGAAGCCAAATCTATAAAATTAATTGAAAAATAAAAATTGGAGACAATGGTTATAAATGATAATAATAATGCAAAACTAAAGAAAATAAGTACACTTTGAGAAAAATAAATTATGAAAGTATAAAATATATTTAAAATTAAAAAAAATTGAAAAGTGATGAAGGTAATATAGAAAATTGAAATAAGTAAGTAAAATTTGAGATAAGTATTTAGAGAATTTAGAAAATTAATTGAAAAACAATTAAAATCTTTAAAATTTGAGAAAATGATTGTAAAATGATGAAAATAATTAAAAAATGAAAATAATTATAAATTAAATTTAAGATAAATAATTAAAATTTGAAGAAAATAATTACAATTTTAAAAAAATAAGTGATAATACTTCCCTCATAAGAAAGCAAAATCAAAAAGCCTAATCGAAATTAAAGAAAATAATTGAAAAATGTAAAGAAAGTAATTGATATTTAAAGAATAAATTGAAGTTAGCTATAAACAATTGGAAATTTAGGAAATTAATAAAAAAATAATTAAAAATTTAGGAAATTGATAAAAAATTGAAAAAGAATATTAGAAATTGTAAGAAAAGTAGTTGAAAAATTATTAGAGCAATTAAAAATTGTTGAAAATATTTGCAATTTAAAGAATTAATTAAAAGTAGGGTAAAATAGTACGTAGAATAATAATATTATTTGAAAATAGAAGAAAATAATTAAAATTTGTAAAAATAATAATTGAAAATTTTTTAAATTAATTGAAAGATAATATAAATGTTTAGTAAATTATTTAAAAACTAATTAGAATATTAAAAAGTTAGAGAAAATAATTTTAAAATGGTAAAAGTAATTGAAAGTCTAAGAAATAATTAAAATTTCAAAAAAATGTATTTATAAAATTACAAAAATATAAGTTTTTAAAATATATAAGAAAAGAATTCAAAAATTATTTTAAAAAAATAACATTAATAAAAATTATTGAAATATGAGATATAATTGAAATTTGTGATAAATACTTAATTGAAAATTCAAGAAAATAATAGAAAAACATTTTTAAAAATTGAGCATTGATAAAAATTATTAAATTTTAAGATCAATAATTGAAAAAATTAAGAAATTAAAAAAAGTATTAAATATAATTTAAAATTTGAGAAAACAATTGCAAAATAGTGAAAATCTTTAAAAATTGAAAGAAATAATTAAAATTTTAGGTTAAATAATTAAAAATTGAAGATAATTATTGAAATTTTGAAAAAAATGTGATAAAATACAAAATTAATTAAAAATTGAAGGAAATACTTTAAATATGAGAGAAATAATTGGAAATTTCGAGAAAAATTATATATAATTATTATAATTATTATCATTTTTCTATATAAAAAAAAATTAAAAACTTAAAATTTGCATATAAATGAGAAGTACTAATCAATTTAAAATGGTAAATTTGTAATTATTGTTAATTTAGCTGAATTAAGATAGTATTTTTCACATAACCCTTAATATAGCAGGGCTTGCTGATTTTAACACCAGTCTTAAATCAAGATTCTCTTTTTACAGTGTTATTATTTAAACTAATAATAATTTTTAGTTCTTCGTCTATTTTTCGTTCAATTTTTATATTTTTAGGGAGGTTCTTAAGCGATTATTCGTGATATTTTTCAACCCTTAGGTGGAAATAAAAAACACCACACGACATAAAAAAATTGATGTTTTGACAAAAATTTTAAGCTATAATAAAGCCTTTTATCTTGAAAATTAAAATGCACGGAGGGTGACCGAATCGAAAAAGAATGCCCCTTTTTTCGAATTGTGATAAAATGAGAGGCGAAAATATATATAAAATCCCAAAATATCATTTTTAATGGCCACCCTATGTATATACAGGGGCGGAGACTTGTGTATGGTAAGTCTGCAAATTCCATAGAGCGAAAAAGTCGCCATGTGAAATTCCATATGGCAAAATTACAGACAAAAAATAAATCTCCTAATAAAAATGTGGATAAATGAATTTACAATTCGAACAAAAAGATTAATATTTAAAAAACAAAAATCAAATGTTGCAGAAATAATTGAAAATTGACGAAAAACATTGAAAATTAATTAATTAATAAATAATGAAACTAATTCGATATTGAAGGAAATAATTAAAAATGAAAAACTGTTATTTTAAAAAACTTAAGAAAATAATTGAAATTTGTAGAAATTGAATTTAAAATGTAGGGGAAAAATTAAAAAATAATGAAAATAATTAGAAATTAAAGAAAATTTTTGAAAAATGATAAAAACAGATGAAAATTGTAGAAAATAATTCAAATCATAAGAGAAAAAAATTGTTAAAAATTGGAGAAATTTTTAAATAAATTTTAATTTATTATTTTCAAGTGTGGATTAATTAAAATTTTAATCAATGAAATTTCGAATTAATTGAAGTTCGAAGAATTATACTATACAATTTTAATTGTAGTCTTGTTATCTCAAATATATTCTGCAATTCTTTCAATTATTTTTTCATAAATTTTTATTATTATCTTCAATAAACAATTACTTCTATCAATTATTTTTTTATTAATTTTCTATTTTTTTTAATTTTTATCTCAAATTATAGTTAATTTTTCAATTTAAAATTATTTTCACCATTCTGCAATTATATTCTTTTATTACAAATATATGTTTCATTATTTTTCAATTAATTTCCGAGATTTTAAAATATTTTTCTCAAACTTTAGTAATTTTCTTCAATTTTCAATTATTAATTTTATCATTTGCAATTAATTTCTTTAATTTTTATTATTTTTACTATTCCTCAATTAAATTTCTAAATGTTCAATTATTTATCTAATTTTTCAATTATTATATTCAATTTTAATTTTCCTTGATCTTTTTGCAATTATTTTGTCCACCTTTTAATTATAGATATACCTACTAATTATTTTTCAATTTATATTCTAAATTTCCATTTATTATCTCAATTATAAGTTAACGTATCTACTTTTTAATGTTTTAATAATTTTTCAACTATTTTTCTCAAATTTTTAATATTTTCGTCAATTTTTAAATATTATTTTTTTTAATTTGCAATGATTTTCACAAATTTTATATTATTTTGAATATTTGAGGATTTATTCCAAAAAGTTCAATTATTTATCTCAAATTTCCATTTCTATCATCTTACAATTACTTTTTGTCTTTTTCAATTAGTTTTTGATTAATTTTCAAATTTTTTAAATTATTTATCTCAAATTCTAGTTAATTTTTTCATTTTCTATTTCCAACAGGAAATGTTTTTAATTTCCAAGTTTTTAAAATATTCTTCTCAAATTTAATTAATTTTATTTTAATTTTCTTTAATAATTCTGATTATTTTTTAATTTCCACTCTAAATTTTAAATATAATTTTTGTTTTTTAAATTGTATTTTTTTTGCTTTAAATTACAATTAATTTGTTCAATATCGAATTATTAATGTCCATTTTTAATGTCAAACAATGGAAGAACTTAACTCATCAAATTTATTAATTTAATTACCAGTTTTCATTATTTTCATCATTTTCCATAATCATTTTCAAATAGTTTCAAATATTAAAAAGCTTATTTCATCCTCCATCAATTTCTATTCAATTTTTATTTACTTTTTTCATATTTTAGTTGTATTTTTTAAGTATTTAAATGATGTTCTTCGACTTTCAATCACCTTATTTTATATGAAATATATTCTATATTCTATAATCTTCTCAATTTTTTTCTTAAATTTCCATAATGAAATTTAATTTCCAATTATTTTTTTCTTTTTTTAAGTAGTTTTGTTTATCTCAAATATATTCTGTAATTTTTACTATTTATTTACAAATTTTTATTAAATTCTTTAATTTTTAATTATTTCTATCATTTTTCAATTAGTGTTTGCCGTTTTAAATAAATTTTCTAATTTTTTTTATTATTATTTCAAATTCCAGTTATTTTTTCAATTCACTATTAGTTTTATTATTCTGCAAGAATTTTCTTTTATTACAAATATATGTCGTAATTTTTTCAATTATTTTTCCTAAATCAAAATTATTTTCTTCAAATTTTATTATTTTTATTACTTTGCAAATATTTTCTCGTTATAGTAACTGTTTCCAATATTTTTCAATAAATTTCCTAGATTTTAAAATATTTTTCTCAAATTTTAGTAATTTTCTTCAATTTTCAATTATTATTGTTATCATTTGCAATTAATTTCTTTAATTTTTAATTATTTTGACTATTCCTCAATTAAATTTTTCAATTTTCTATTATTTATCTAATTTTTCAATTATTATTTTCAATTTTAATTTTCCTTTATCTTTTTGCAATTATTTTGTCCACCTTTTAATTATAGAAATACTAATTATTTTTCAATTAATATTCTAAATTTCCATTTATTATCTTAATTATAAGTTAATGTATCCAATTTTTTATGTTTTAATCATTTTTCAATTATTTTTTTTAAATTTTAAATACTTTCGTCAATTTTTAATTATAATTTTTTTTAATTTGCAATGATTTTCACAAATTTTATATTATTTTTAATATTTGTGGATTAATTCCAAAAAGTTCAATTATTTATCTCAAATTTTCATTTCTATCATCTTACAATTACTTTTTGTCTTTTTCAATAAGTTTTTGATTAATTTTCAATTTTTTTTTATTATTTATCTCAGCTACTCGTTAATTTTTTAATTTTCTATTTCCAATAGAAAATGTTTTTTATTTCCTAAATTTTAAAATATTTTTCTCAAACTTTATTAATATTTTTCAATTTTTAATTATTCTGAAACTTCATTCCTTTAATTAAATTCCTAAATTTTCAATTATTTATCTCAAATTTCGATTATTTTTACAATGTTGTAATTATTTTCCTGATTTTTAAATTCTTGAAATCATTTTTTAATAAGGTATTTTCTTTTACTTCACAAATATTATGTATTTTTCAAAATTATTTTTTTGAAATTACAATTAATATCTACAAATTCCAGCTATTTTTATCATTTTTCAAAAATTTTTTTTAATGATTCTGATTATTTTTTAATTTTCCCCCTAAATTTTAAATTCACAATTTCCGCAAGTTTTAATTATTTTCTTTTATTCTTTCAAATTAAACCTTTTCAGTATAAATTATTCTTTCAATATCAAATTAGTTTTATTATTTTTGAATTAACTTTCAATTTCTTTTGTCATTTTTCAATTATTTTTACAAAATATGATTTTTTTTAAATTGTATTTTTTTGCTTCAAATTACAATTTCTTCATTATTTTTATTACTTTGCAAATATTTTCTCGATATAATAAATGTTTTCAATATTTTTTAATTAATTTCCTAGATTTTAAAATATTTTTCTCAAATTTTAGTAATTTTCTTCAATTTTCAATTATTATTGTTATCATTTGCAATCAATTTATTCAATTCTTAATTATTTTTACTATTCCTCAGTTAAACTCCTAAATTTCCAGTTATTTATCTCATTTTTCAATTATTCTTTCAATTTTAGTTTTCTTTCTGAAATTTTTTTCTTCTCCTTTTAATTATATATATATTAATTATTTTTCAATTTATTTCCTAAATTTTCATTTATTATCTCAAATCTAAGTTATTGCATCCACTTTTTAGTGTTTTAATCATTCTTCAATTGATTTTTTTCATTTGCAATTATTTTTACATTTTAAATTTTTTATTTTGTAATAATTTTCACAATTTCTATATTATTTTGATTATTTGTTTATTAATTCCGAAAATTTACTCCAAATCAAATAAATTGTCAACTCTTGCGTTACAATAATTACTCTAATTAAGAAACTCTAATTTAATATTGTTTTTTTTCTCTTCTCTCCCCGCCCCTCACCCCGGACAATATTAAGAGTGCAGATGGCAAAAATTCCCAACTCGCCGCCCCTGTGTATACACTGCAAAAACAGGTGTCTTAAATTGTTCAAAAATGTCTTAAATTAAGACATTTTTCGTGTCTTAGACTCCAAAAGTATCTTAACTTAAGACATTTTTGTCCAATTTAAGACACCATGTTTTTGCAGTGTATAGATTTACCTATATAGGTATATTATATAGGTAGATAATATTTTTGGTAAAAGTATTGTCCCTTTTTTGTGAAAGTATAATCGAAGGGGAAAAATATGATAGATGTTCCAGTGGTGACGATCAGACTTGGTTCAAGTTTACTTGCAAATGACATAAACGAGGGTGACGATGTCTACTTTGAGTGTGATGTCAAGGCGAATCCGAAGGCCTACAAACTTGGATGGTATAAGGACGGCAGAGAGCTTCATCAGAATATCACAGCTGGAATTATTCTCCCCGGAGGACAGTCTCTCGTTCTTCAAAGCGTGACAAAGAGTTCTGCCGGTGAATACTCCTGCATGGCTGCCAACACAGAAGGAAAGGCAACCAGCAGACCCGTCTCCCTGGAAGTGATGTGTAAGTTCAAATCAATACCGCACATGATTAATGCAGCCACCGACCTTATAGAAATTACACAGGGACTGTGTCCAAATCCCAAGCGGAAATGTGTATCCACTGCCTGCGTTTACAATTAATATGGGTCCACATATTGCGTTGTTTCTAGATCAATTGCCCTATTATCTCCTAAACTTTCCGCTTGGGACGATCAGTCTCTATTTCCGTTTCATTAAATGCTTCAACTACTCTTTTGAATTCATGTCGTGTGTGTGCTTTTATCCTATTGTTTGTAATAATGCTTTTTATTAATTTTTTCGTAGTTAGCATTACATGGATAAAGTTTCTTTATCTGCGAGGAAATTCATTAATTATTATTAATCTTATTAAATAATAATAATCTCCGTAAACTCCTGAAGTTAGTTACTTTTTATATTTATTCATTTTTTCTGTCCACGTTTTAAAGTCTGAAGTGAAGTTAGTTAGTATTAATATTTATTCATCTTTTTCTGTCCATGTTTTAAAAACTGAAGTAAAGTTAATCTTACTCCCTGTTATTTTATTGATTTTGACTCTCTTTATCAGGAAATATTTTGAAATTTGAATTAAAAGAATAAGGAAACCTTTTTCGTTAGTGTCGTGTTTTACTGGTTTTTAATTGTCATTTGTGTAAAAAAACAGTTTCGAAAAATGCTTTAAAAATTTATTCTGATTTTTAAAGAAGTTTAAAATATACATAAACACATGCAATTAATTTCCTAAATTTCAAGTTATTATCTCAAATTTAGATTATTGTCATCAATTTTCCATTATATAACAATTTTTTAATTATTGTCTTTTGCTTAAAAATAAATTCTGCAATTTTTCTTGATTTTCATTCATTCTTGATTCTTAAAAATCTTAGAAAATAATTTTAGAAAATGAGAATAATAATTAACAATCGAGGAAAATAATGGAAAAATGATAAAATTAATTTAAAATTGAAAAAAATAATTGAAATACGCTGAAAATAATTTAAGATTGAGAAAGAAAATTGAATTATGATGAAAATAATTGCAATATCGGATAAATAATTGAAATATTGCCAAAAATAATGAATTTTAATTATAAATTGATGAAAATCAAGAAGAATTGCAGAATTTATTTTTAAGCAAAAGAAAATAATTAAAAAATCGTTATATAATGGAAAACTAATGACAATAATTTAAATTTGGGATAATAACTGAATATTTTGGAAATTAATAGCGTGTGTATATATTCTAAACTTCTTCAAAAACCATAATAAATTTTTGAAGCATTTTTCGAAACTTTTTTTTTTTACATAAATGACAACTAAAAACCAGCACAACATGACACTAACGAAAAAGGTTACCTTATTCTTTCAATTCAAATTTCAAAATATTTACTGATAAAGAGAGTCAAAATTAATAAAATAACAGGGACTAACTTCACTTCAGTTTTTAAAACGTGGATAGAAAAGATGAATAAATATAAATACGAACTAACTTCAGGAGTTTACGGAGATTATTATTATTTAATTAATTAATTATTCTTCAAAAAAAAATAGATTACGTAATGTTTTCTTAGTATGTGTGTTTTAATAATTTTTATTTTAATTAATTATACAAATATACGATTTTTTCTCTTCTTTTTTGAATTTTAAATTTCAAAAATTATTTATTATTTATTTCGTTTTAGTTTCTCTGACTCCAAATAATGGTTACCTCAATATTATGACAGCTTTTATTTACTGACCTACATATCTTTATGTATATGGGGATTTTTGACTTATGTTTTCTAAGGAAATTATAAAAAGAAGAGTTTTATGTTTTAACTTGGTATGAGATTTTTCGCCATTTCTTTTAGTCATCGTTATTATTATGTATATTTTTGTCTGTCTTTGATCAAATAATTATAATTTTTTATTTTGTTTAAATGTCAGATTCCCTGAAGAGGAAATCATTTAGATTTTGAAACATTGGAGAACAAATCTTAAACATTAAACAACTTTGTCCGAATGACTTCGTTTTTTCTTGCTCCTTTTCAATAAAATTTATAAATATCATTTCAAATAATTTTAATTGTATTAATAAATAAATCTATAATCCTTTTTATAATTTTCCACAGTTTTCAATATACAACTATATTCTCTTTAAATTTTATAATTTATTCTTTAATTTTTAAAATTATTTTCTTCTGTTGTCGATTATGATATTCTCGACACTTTTCTAATTTTTCTTTCAATTGTCAATTATTTTCCTCATTTTTCAATTATTTTCTATAATTTTTAATTATTTTAGTCATTTTGTAATTTTTCTTTTAATTTTCAATTATTTTCTTAAAATTTCCATTTAATTCTTTAATTTCTAATTTATTTCTCCAATTTTTAATTATTTTCTTCAATTCTCAAATATTTTCTTTAATTTTCAATTATTATTATCGATTTTTAGTTAATTCCTCAATATTCAATAATTCTCGTATTTTTTCCAATTATTTTTTTCACTTATAAAAATTCTTTTAAAATTTCAATTCAATAATTGTTCAATTCTAGAACTATTCTTTTCAATTCTCAGTTATTTTCTTCATATTTAAATTCCACTTTTCAATTTTCAATTATTTTCTTTAATATTATCAAATTCTAGCCTTTTTTCTATTATCATTAAAGTTCTTTAATTTTAAATACAATTGTTTAATTATTTTCTGTAATTTTTAATTCCATTCTTTCATTTTTGTTTCCATTCTTCGAATTTCAATTGTTTTATTCTATATTTAATTATTTTTTTCGTTTTTCAATCCAGTTGTTAAATGTGCAAATTATATCCAACAATTATTCCTATAATTTTTTCAATTATTTTCTTCAGTTGTCTATAAATATAAATCTAGTCATTTTTCGAATTTTATTTTCAATGGATAATTATTTTCGTCATTATTCACATATTTTCTTCAATGTTTCAATTATTCTCGTATTTTTCAACTCTTTCCATCAATTATAATTTAGTTTTCGCAATTTTCAATTATTATCTTAAAATTTTATAATTATTCTTTGGTTTTTTAAATTATTTTGTTCGGTTGTGCATTAATCTAGCCAATTTTTGAATTTTTTTTTTTCAATTGTTAAATATTTTTTTTATTAGTTAATTATTTTTGTCAACATTTTATTATTTCCGTTATATTGTAATTTCTCTTTTAATTGTCAATTATTTTCTTAAAATCTCCATTTAGTTTTGTAATTTCAATTTATTTCTTCAATTTTTAATTGTTTTCTTCATTTCTCAAATATTTTCTTTAATTTTCAATTATTTTTATCGATTTTGAATTAATTCCTCAGTAAAAAATTATCGTCTGTTTTCAATTGTTTTATTTTATATTCATGAATAAATTCTTGCCTTTTTTCACTTACTTTTTTTTAATTTTTATATTTATTCTTTAAATTCCAATTACATTCTTTAATTTTCAATTGGTTTCTTGAATTTTCAATTATTTTTTCCAATTGTAGTTATTTTTCTCGATTTTGAATTTAGTTGTTAAATGTGCAATTATTTCCAACAATTATTTTCATCATTTTCCTAATTTTTCAAAATTGTAATCATTTTTTTAAAATTTAACATTTCTTGTTTAATTTTTTCAATTATTTTCTTCATTTGTCTATAAATCTAATTCAAATTTTATTCTCTATTATTAATTATTTTCCGCAATTTTGATTATTATCTTAAAATTTTATATTTATTCTTTGATTTTTTAAATTATTTTGTTCGGTTGTGCATTAATCTATTCATTTTATGATTTTTTTTCTAATAGTGAATTATTTTTGTTATATTCTAATTTATTTTTTAATTATCAATGATTTTCCTGAAATTCCCGTTTAATTCTTTAATTTCCAATTTATTTCTTTAATTTTTTAATTAATTTCTTCAATTTTCAAATATTTTCTTTAATTTTCAATTATTTTTATCGATTTTTAGTTAATTCCTCAATGTTCAATAATTCTCGTATTTGTTCAATTATTTTTTTCACTCGTAAAAATTGTTTTAAAATTTCAATTTAATTATTCAATTCTATAACTATTCTCTTTAATTCTCAGTTATTTTATTGAACTTTAAATTTTCCCTATTCAATTTTTAATTATTTTCTTTAATATTAAAAAATTATCGCCTTTTTTCAATTTTTTTTTCGATTATAATTAAGTTTTTTTAATTTTAAATATAATTGTTGAATATTATTTTCTTTAATTGTTAATTCCATTCTTTTATTTTTATTTCCATTCTTCAGTTTTTAATTGTTTTCTTCTATATTAATTAATTCTCAGGTTTTTTCAATTCCTTTTTTTTTCAACTTTTAAGTATGTTTCATAAATTTTAATTATATTCTTCAATTTTTAATTGTTTTCTTTATTTTTCAATTATTTTCTTCAGTTTTTATTATTTTTCTCGATTTCCAAACCAGTTGTTAAATGTGCAATTATTTCCAACAATTATTCGTATCATTTTCATAATTGTTTAACTTGCAATTTTTTTCCTTAAATTTAAAATTTCTTGATTAATTTTTACAATTATTCTTTTTAGTTGTCTATTAATATATATAGTCATTTTTCGAATTCTGTTTTCAATTTTTGCCATTTTTCCACATATTATTTTCAATTTTCCAATTATTCAATTATTCAAGTATTTCCTTGAATCATTAATTATTTTCCGCAATTTCCAATTATTGTCTTAAAAATATATAATTATTCTTTGATTTTTTAAATTATTTTGTTTGGATGTGTATTAATCTAGCCTTTTTTTGAATTTTGTTTTCAACTGTCAATTACTTTCGTCATTTTGTAATTATTTTTTTAATTATCTATTATGTTTTCAAATTTTAATTCAATATTTGCATTTTCTTTACTTAATTTTTTTACTATTTTCATCAATTTCGAATTTTTGTTTTTAACTGTGAATTTTTTTCGTCATTTTTCAAATATATTTTTTAATTTTGTAATTTTCATTATTTGATTTCTAAAAATTTATAGTTTTAAATGATCAGCAATATTAATATTTTTTTTTAAAAATCCCATTTTTTTATGATTCTAGTGTAGTCCTTAATACAAATTTGTAAAATTAATCCCAAATGGATAATAATAATATAACAAAGTTCTATAGTTAACAGTTTAATATTTACCCTGGGAATGGTTTTTTTTTATTTTCCTATATAGAGTTTTTTTTTGTTTTTTAACAGTTTTTTGAGATTATCTCAAAATTTTTAGTTAATCTAGTTATTCTGAATTTGGATTCGAATTTAGCGTAAAAAAATACGTAGAAATACACTAGAATATTGTCCCGGCAAAAAAAAAGTTTTTTTAAAATTTTTTTTTGGGGTTTTTGAGCTGTGTTTTAAGATTATCTCAAAATTTATAGCTAATCTGGTTGTTCTGAATTTGGATTCGAATTTAGCGTAGAAAAATACGTAGAATTACACTAGAATATTGTTCCGGACAAAAAAAAGTTGTTTAAAAATTTTTTTTGGGGTTTTTGAGCAGTTTTTGAGATTATTTTAAAATGTTTAGACAATCTCGTATTTCTGACTTTTGATTCAAATTCAGCGTAGAAAAATACGTAGGAATACACTAGCAAGTATTTCATTCAATTATTAATTATTTTCCGCAATTTTCAATTATTATCTTAAAAATATGTAATTATTCTTTAATTTTTTAAATTATTTTGTTCGCTTGTGTATTAACTTAGCCATTTTTTGAATTTTGTTTTCAATTGTCAGTTACTTTCGTCATTTTGTAATTTTTTTTTAATTATCTATTATATTTTAAATTTTAATTCAATTCTTAAATTTGCATTTTCTTTACTTAATTTTTTTTACTATTTTCATCAATTTCGAATTTTTGTTTTTAACTGTGAATTATTTTCGTCATTTTTCAAATATATTCTTTAATTTTCTAATTTTCATTATTTGGATTTGTAAAAATTTATAGTTTCAAATGATCAACAATAACGCAAT
Organism: Ganaspis brasiliensis; assembly: GCA_037103525.1. Classification (NCBI taxonomy): domain Eukaryota; kingdom Metazoa; phylum Arthropoda; class Insecta; order Hymenoptera; family Figitidae; genus Ganaspis; species Ganaspis brasiliensis. The sequence continues at coordinate 1,878,338 of JAZKLR010000082.1, forward strand.
GTTTGTCGCACGCTTGTGCGCACGTTAATGTTGCTAGTTATTTATTAATATATTTTTTTTAAATCTCATTTTTTTATGATTCTAATTTAGTTCTTAATACAAATTTGTAAAATTAATCCCAAATGAATAATAATAATATAACAAAGTTCTATAGTTAACAGTTTGAAATTTACCCTGGGAACGGTTTTTTTTTTTATTTTCCTATATAAAGTTAAGGTAAATTATTATTTTTTACAAACCTCCATTTTTTCACGATACTAGTTTAGTGAAAATTAAAAATTTACTAAAATAATACAAATTCATCTCATTTGCGAGAGAGGTAACTAAAATCATATTTTTTAAAAAAAACTATAATTCCCCATTCATTAACTATTACAATTTTCCTTTTTCTAAGCAGAAAAAAAATCAAATTACAGATTCTCCAATTTGCAAAGATGGGTCGTCAACTCAGGTGGTTGGGGCTCTGAAGCAGGAGACAATCTCATTGGTTTGTGGTGTCCAATCAAAACCGCCGCCACTGACGTTTCACTGGACTTTTAATAATTCCGGGGAAATGATGAATGTACCGCCGACAAGGTACACTCAGGTGAAGTCACTGCGACTGATTACAAACAATTGGCACGGCTCCAGATTAAATTACACTCCTGCCAATGACATGGATTATGGGACTGTTGCGTGCTGGGCGAGAAATCGAATAGGGATGCAAAAGACACCCTGTCTCTTTCAGATAATTGTCGCAGGAAAGCCATATTCCCTTCAAAATTGTTCGGCACTACAGTCAACGGGACCATATGCATTCCGAATGGGTAAGATAAAAAATTCCCCCTTGTTTGAAACTCCTATTACAAGCCCTCTATTGTCATCTTTATCTACTATCATCATCCCTTTTGTAATCATTCGGCTTTTATCGCTTGGCTTCACATCAATTTGTAGATCCCTTCCTGGTGTTATTTTTCTTATCTACTTGACAAGCTTTTATATTGATTTGCCTATAGCTCCAGGGGCGGCGACTTGTAAATTTTTGCCATCTGCAAACTTAATATTGACCGAGGGGGAGGGGGGGGGGAGAGAAATAAAACAATAATAACTTAAAGAGTTTCTTAATTAGCGTAATTCTTGTAACTCAAAAGTTGACAACTTTATTTGATTTTGAGTACATTTTCAGAAATAATAACCAAATAATCAAGATAATATAAAATTTGTGATCAAATCATTACAAGTTAAAAAAAATCAAAAATTGACAAACTTAATTAAAATTTGAGAAAAATAATTCAAAAATGATTAAAACATTGAAAATTTGAAGAACAAAAAATAATACAAAATTATAGAAATAATCGTTAATTCAAGAAAATAATGGAAATTTGAGAGAAATAATGGAAGTTTTTGGAATTAATCAACAAATAATCAAAATAATATAAAATTTGTGAAAATCATTGCAAATTAACAAAAAAAATAATCAAAAATTGTCGAAAGTATTTGGAATATGAGAAAAAAAATTGAAGAATGATTAAAGAATTAAAACGTGGATACAGTAACTTAGATTTGAGATAATAAATAAAAATTTAGAGAATTAATTGAAAAATAATTTATATATCTAGTTAAAAGGTGGAGAACATAATTGCAATAAGATAAAAGAAAATAAATTTCGAAAAACTAATTGATAAATGAGATAAATAATTGAAAATTTACGTATTTAATTGAGGAATGAATAGTGAGTTTAATAAAAACAAATGAAGAAATTAATTGTAAAATGATAAAAAAAATAATGGGAAATTAAACAAAATTATTAAAATTTGAGAAACATGTTTCAAAATCTAGGAAATTAATTAAAAAGTAATGAAAATCATAAAAAATTCAAGACAATATTTGCAAAGTAATAAGAATAATTAAAAATTAAAGAAATTAATTACAAAATGATAATATTAATACTTGGAAATTGAAGAAAATGATTAATATTTGAGAAATATATTTTAAAATGTAGGAAATTAATTGAAAAGTAATAAAAATAATATAAAAATTCGAGACAAAATTTGCAAAGTAATAAAAATAATTAGAAATTTAAGGAAATAATTTTTTTTTTTTGAGAAAAATTAAAAAAATTGCAACACACATTTGTAATATAAGAAAATAATTTCAGAATGATAAAAATAATTGTATATTGAAAAAATAACTAAAATTTGAGATAAATAATAAAAAAAATTCATAATTATTAAAAAGAAATTAATGTATCTAGTTAAAAGGTGGAGAAAATAAATGCAAAAAGATAAAAGAAAATGAATTTGAAAAAAATATTTGATAAATGAGAGAAATAATTGAAAATTTAGATATTTAATTGAGGAATGAATAGTGAGATTAATAAAAAATTGAAAAAAAATTGATGGCAAAATGATAACAAAATAATTGGAAATTAAAGAAAATTATTAAAATGTGAGAAAAATATTTCAAGTCTAGAAAATTAATTGAAGAGTACTGAAACTAATACGAAATTCGAGACAATACTTGCAAAGTAATAAAACTAATTAAAAAATTGAAAAAAATTATTAAAATTTGAGAAATATCTTTCAAAATCTAGGAAATATAATTGAAAAGTAATGAAAATAATAAAAAATTCGAGACAATATTTGCAAAGTAATAAAAATAATTTAAAATTGAAGAAATTAATTACAAAATAATAATATTAACAATTGAAAATTGGAGAAAATTATTAGAATTTGAAAAAAATATACTTTAAAACCTAGGAAATTAATTAAAGAGTAATGAAAATAGTAATAAAATTCGAGACAATATTTGTAAACTAATAAAAATAATTAGAATTTGAAGAAAATAATTTTATTTTTTGAGAAATAATTAAAAAACTTGCAATATATATTTGTAATGAAAGAATATAATTTCAGAATGATAAAAATAATTGTATATTAAAAAAATAAGTGCAAATTGTGATAAATCATAAAAAAAAATTTAAATTAATTAAAAAATAATTGAATATGAGAAAAATTAATGGAAAAATACAAAAGAAAATGAAAATTGAAAAAAATGTTTAAAAAATGAGATAAATAATTGAAAATTGGAAAAATTGATTGCAAAATGATAATAATAATATTTGAAATCAAAGAAAATTATTAAAATTTGAATACTCTTTAAGAACTCTTTTTAACTTCTTTAGTCATTTTTCAATTATTTTTACAAAATATGTTTTTTTTTTAAATTTTTATCATTTTCTTCAATTTGTAAATTCTTTTATCCACATTCTTATTCAGAAATTTGTTTTTTGTCAGTAATTTTGCCATATGGAATTCCATAGGGCGAATTTTTTGCTCTATGGAATTTGCAGACGTACCATACACAAGTCGCCGTCCCTGTATAGCTCGTTGTCGAGTTTTATTGCTTTCTTGAAAGGCTGTTTAGTAAAAAATACATTTTGGTATTTTAAATTTGATTAAATAAAAAAAAATTAAGTTAAGTATTGTGGTGGGATTTTAAATAAATGTTATTTTGTTTTTTTTCTGTATAATTGAAGTGGGTCTTATTTTATGAAAACACAAATTTTTGTTCTGTTTTCTCTAGTCAATTTCCGATCGCAAACGGCTATTATAAAGAAAATTATCATTGTTATGGGATAAAAATGAAAAAAAGTTAAAAATTTTTGTTTTTGTAAATTTGATATTTTTTACTTTTTGGGTAATAAATTATGCCTTTTTGCCAGGAAAAATGTTTTATCTCGTTTTGGAACATTCGTACTTTATTTAAAATCCTGTGAATGAGCTATGTCTGACTAAAATCGACTTGTTCTACTTGCAGGAAAATAAAAAGTTAATATAATGCAGTTTCTTGAAAAACTCTTTTAAGATTTAGTCTAATACAAATTTAAATGAATTTAAAAATGAACATTAAAATCCGTTGGGAAAGGTGAAAAATTAATTCAGTCTGGAAAAAAATATCTATTAGACGAAAAATTAATTTCCAGATAATGAAGATTTCTATTCAAGAAATAAAAATTCTTTTTTCATTAAAACTTCACCTTCAATCTAAAACTAAATCGGATAGTCCCAGAAACTGTCAAGAAAGATATCAATTTCTAAATTAAGTCAGACCGATCGATTTCAAATTATATTTTATTAAATTTTAAAAAGTAATCCTGCAATTGTCATTTTATTACCGTTTTGACAAATTTTTAAAGATTTATTTTTTCCACCTGACTTTATATTGTTAATTTTTCTAATTTGTAAACTACTTTTATTGTAGTTACACAGCCAACATAAAAAAATTGCGCGAGATACTATACTAGTGTATTTTTTTTCCCTTAATCCGAACCCAAAATCAGAATTGCTAAATTAGTTGTAATTTTTCAGATAATCTCAAAAAATTTGTTTAAAAACACAAGTCAAAATAAAAAAAAGTTTTTTTTTGTCCGGGACACTAAGATAGTATATTTCTAAGTACCGGAAAAAAAAATTTTATTCTGTCCGGGACAATACGCTAGTCTTTTTCTACGTCTTTTTCTCAGCACAATTCAAATCCAAAGTCAGAAAGACCAGATTGGCTAAAATTTTTGAGGTAATCTCAAAAAGCTGTTAAAAAACCCGAAAAAATAAAATTTATTTTAGCCGGGACAATACGCTAGCCTTTTTCTACGTCTTTTTATTCGTTCAATTTAAATCAAAAGTAAAAAAAACTAGATTTACTAAAATTTTTGAAATAAACTCAAAAAACTGTTCAAAAACCCGAAAAAAGAAAAAAAATTATTCTGGCCGGGACAATAGATTGGCTAACATTTTCTAGATAATCTCAAAAAATACTGATTTCGAATCCAGAGTCAAAAGTATTACTTTTTTTATTTTTTCGGGTTTTTAAGCTGTTTTTTGAGATCATCTAGAAAATTTTAGCCTATCTGTTTTCTGACTTCGGACAGGAATTCAGCAATGAAAAATAAGTAGAAATACACTAAGATGTTGTCCAGAACCAAATAAAGTTCTTTTTTATATTATTTAGGGGTTTTTGAGCTGCTTCTTGACATAATTTCAAAATTTTTAGTTAATTTGGTTTTTTTGACAATGGATTCAAACTCAGTGGAGCAAAATACGTAGGAATGCACTAGAATGTTGTCCCGGACAAAAAAAAAGGGTTTTTTGAATTTTTTTTTCGGTTTTTGAGCTGTTTTTTAAGATTATCTCAAAAGTTTCAGCTAAACTGGTTGTTCTGAATTTGGAATCGATTACAGCATAGAAAAATAGGTAGTAATACACTAGTATATTGTCCCGGAAAAAAAAAGTTTTTTTGGGTGATTTTTTCGTGTTTTTGAACAGTTTTTTGAGATTATCTCAAAATTTTTAGCCGATTTGGTTTTTCTGACTTTGGATTCGAATTCAATGGAGCAAGATACGTATGAATACACCAGAATATTATCCTGAACAAAAAAAGCGTTTTTTGGTATTTTTTCGGGTTTTTAAGCTGTTTTTTAAAATTATCTCAAAATTTATAGCTAATCTGGTTGTTCTGAATTTGGATTCGAATTAAGCATACAAAAATACGTAGAAATGCACTAGTATATTGTCCCGGCCAAAAAAAAGTTTTTTAAACAATTTTTGTTTTGTTTTTGAACAGTTTTTTGAGATTATCTCAAAATTTTTAGATAATCTGGTTGTTCTGAATTTGGATTCGAATTTAGTGTAGAAAAATACGTAGGTATATACCAGTATGTTTTCCCGGCCAAAAAAAAGTTTTTTTAATTTTTTTTTTTTTTGGATTTTGAGCAGTTTTTTGAGATTAACTCAAAAATGTTAGACAATCTAGTATTTCTGACTTTTAATTCGAATTTAGCGTAGAAAAATACGTTGGAATACACTAGCATGTTGTCCCGGACAAAAAAAAGTGTTTTTTGGATTTTTTTTTGGGGTTTTATCTCAAAAATTTTAGCCAGTCTGATTTTCTTACTTCGGATACAAATTTAGGTGAGAAAAATAACTAAAAATATACTAGCATATTGGTTTCGAGAAAAAAAAGGTTCTTTTTGGATTTTTTGGAATTTTCGAGCTGTTTTTTGAGTTTACACATTTGCATAATTGTAGGCGATCTAGTCATTCTGCCTTTAGATTTGAATTTAGCGAAAAAAATACGTATTAATTCACTAGAATATTGTCCCGGAAGAAAGAAACATGTTTTTTAGATTTTTTTTGGGGTTTTTGAGCTGGTTTTTTTAGATTATCTCAATAATTTTATCCAATCTGGTTTTTCTGACTTTGGATTTAAGTTTAGCGGAGAAAAATACCTTAAAATATTCTAGCATATTGTTTCGGAATAAAAAAAAGTTTTTTTTTGAATTTTTTCGGGTTTTTGAGCTGTTTTTTTAAGATTTTCTCAAAGTTTATAGCTAATCTAGTTGTTCTGAATTTGGATCAGAATTTAGCGTCAAAAAATACGTAGAAATACACTAGAATATTGTCCCGGCCAAAAAAAAGTTTTTCTAAAATTTCTTTTGCGGTTTTTGAGCAGTTTTTTGAGATTATCTCAAAAATTTTAGCTAATCTGGTTGTTTTAAATTTGGATTCGATTTCAGAGCAGAATAATACGTAGGAATACACTAGTATATTGTCCCGGCCAAAAAAAAGTTTTTTTAATTTTTTTTTTTTGGATTTTGAGCAGTTTTTTGAGATTAACTCAAAAATTTTAGACAATCTAGTATTTCTGACTTTTGATTCGAATTTAGCGTAGAAAAATACGTTGGAATACACTAGCATGTTGTCCCGGACAAAAAAAAGTGTTTTTTGGATTTTTTTTTTGGGGGTTTTTGAGCTGTTTTTTTAGATTACCTCAAAATGTATAGCTAATCTAGTTGTTCTGAATTTGGATTCGAATTAAGCGTAGAAAAATACGTAGAAATACACTAGAATATTGTTCCGGCCAAAGAAAAGTTTTTTTAAAATTTTTTTTGGGGTTTTTGAGCTGTTTTTGAGATTATCTCAAAATGTTTAGACAATTTAGTATTTCTGACTTTTGATTCAAATTCAGCGTAGAAAAATACGTAGAAATACACTAGAATATTGTCCCGGCCAAAAAAAAGTTTTTTTAAAATTTTTTTGCGGTTTTTGAGCAGTTTTTTGAGATTATCTCAAAATGTTTAGACAATCTGGGTTTTCTGACTTTTGATTTAAGTTTACCGGAGAAACATACCTTGAAATATACTAGCATATTGTTTCGGAATAAAAAAAGGTTTTTTCGGAAATTTTTTCGGGGTTTTGAGCTGTTTTTTTAGATTATCTCAAAATGTATAGCTAATCTAGTTGTTTTGAATTTGGATTCGAAATAGCGTAGAAAAATACGTAGAAATGCACTAGAATATTGTCCCGGCAAAAAAAAAGTTTTTTTAAAATTTTTTTTGGGTTTATGACCAGTTTTTGAGATTATCTCAAAATTTTTAGCTAGTCTGGTTGCTCTAAATTTGGATTCGATTTCAGCGTAGAAAAATACGTAGGGATACACTAGCATATTGTCCCGGACAAAAAAAGTGTTTTTTGGATATTGTTTTGGGTTTTTGAGCTGTTTTTTTAGATTATCTCCAAAATTTTAGCCTATCTTGTTTTTCTGACTTCAGATTGAAATTCAGGGGAGAAAAATAAGTAGAAATACACTAGCATATTGGTCTGGACAAAAAAATGTTTTTTTTTCTGATTTTTTGGAATTTTCGAGCTGTTTTTTGAGATTACACATTTTCATTATTGTAGACGATCTAGTTATTCTGCCTTTAGATTTGAATTTAGCGTAGAAAAATACGTATAAACTTACTAGCAGATTGTCCCGAACGAAAAACAGTTTTTTTCGGGATTTTTTAGGGTTTTTGAGCTGTTTTTCGAGATTATCTAAAAAATTTTAGCCTATTTGGTTTTTCTGACTTTAGATTTAAATTCAGAGGAGAAAAATAAGTAGAAATACACTAGCATATTAGTCGGGACAAAAAAAAGTTTTTTTTTGGATTTTTTGGAATTTTCGAGCTGTTTTCCGAGATTACACATTTCCATAATTGTAGGCGATCCAATTATTCTGCCTTTAGATTTGAATTTAGCGTAGAAAAATACGCATAAATTCACTAGCATATTGTCCCGGACAAAAAAAGTTTCTTTTCGTTATTTTTTAGGGTTTTTTGAGCTGTTTTACGAGATTACCTAAAAAAATTGAGCTAATTTGGTTTTTCTGACTTTGGATTTAATTTTATTGGAGAAAAAAACAGAAAGAAAAAACTAGCAAGTTGTCCCGGACAAAAATTTTATTTTATTATTTTTTAATTTTTTTTAAGATTATGTAAACAATTGGAAACAATCTAGAAATTTTGCCTTTGGATACCGATTCATCGAAGAAAAATACGTAGGAATACACTAGAGTAATTTTTTGGACAAAGAATTATTTTTGTGTGTTTGTTATTATTATTATATTATTATAATGTAGAAACAATTATTTGCCAACAGGTCACGATGATTTTAAAACACCGGATGCAAAGGAAATTGACTGGTTGATAGTCCGATGTAATGAGGGTTTCGACGGAGGATTACCATTGACTAGTTTCGAGCTGGAAGTATTTAGCGAGGATAATGATGAACTTATGAACACGATTTACATAAATCGAACCGCGGGGTCGCCTGGACCAATTTTTGAAATTCCTGGACTGGAGCCAGGTAGAAATTATAGGCTCTTAATTTATGCTGTCAATGCCAAAGGTCGTAGTGATCCTGTAATTCTGGAACCGGTCACTTTAAAAGGAGTCGCCATGTACACCACCGGTGAGTTTAAAAAAAAATTTCAATATTTCCCTTTAATGTTACCCTAGTTAAAAATTTTATTTTCATCAAGTTAAAACCTCGAAATTGGTACGAAAGCAGGCATATATTCTGTTCGGGAATTTTCGGCTCTTTTCGGCATCGTTCGTAACCTTTCGGGAAAGTTCGGAAGCACTCGATTGCGTTCGGAAACTTTCGGGTTCTCTCGCTCAGAACAAGAAGGACGGACAGACGGACAGACACCAAGATTTTGTTATAATTGTTAATGAAAAACCGTAGAATAATTTTCAATTTTTCCGTATTATTATAAACAATATCGTGTTTAAAAAGTGTTTTGGAAACCGATTGATTTGAGCAAGTGTTATCTGCTAATGAGATGCAATAACCTGTTTGCCGCTTGATTTGCAATAATTGCATAATGCATTGCCCGTAAGCATTTCTAGGTTTAATGTTCACGTTACATCGATTAATTCTTGATCAGAGCAGAATGTAAATGTCAGAAATTATTGAGAGTTTAATATAACCAGTATAAACTGCTTATTAACTTCCGAGAAAATATTGCACATACTCTTTATCATTTTAACAAAGAGAGAATTATTTTCGTTTCCATCAAAATAAGATAGAACTCGAGCGAACTCTTTTCCTGTCGAGTAAAATCGTGTATGATGTATGATGGTTCATCTAACCTACTTCTTTTTCCAGCAAGAATCAATTTATCTTAAAACGGTATACGGTTTTTTTTTCTCGATTTCCGTAAATAAAAATATCCTAAAGAATCGGAAGTGCCCTGCTTTCACCAAGAATACACTTAATTCGAGTTTAAGTTAATTTCCCGTGTTGAAATTGATTTTCAATTTATCGAGGCAGATAATAAAGAATGGTTTTGTTTATTCATCGATTGAAATTGACGTGGATGTTTAGATTGTAAAGAAAGTTAAATCAGTAGAATTATTTTAGAATAGAATCAATAATTTATAATTTGATAAACCAGAAACTATTAAAAAAAGTTTCGAGTAATGGGAACGAGGTTAATTATCCGAAAATCCGGATAATTTTTCCGGGAATCCTCTGTCAGTAATCTTGGACGTGTCCGGTAACCGAATTCGGTTTTTCCGTTTGTTATTGGATCACGAATAAAACACAGGGTCCGGAAGCAAAGATTAAGAGGGACGATCCGCAGCGGTGATGGGCAGACGTTTCGAGGCGAGCTCTTTGGGATTCAGAAAACGCGTCGGTTCGTTAGCCGGGGGCTTGATATATCCGAGGGTAACGGACAGACGGACGGACGTGGTTGTCCCGTGCCATCCAACCTTCCCCAAACTCTTGTTCGGCCTCGAATTCTTTCCCTCTGCACGAGACCCTGGTTCATGCCACATGACCCACGTATATACCTCGCGTTTAAGAGAGAAAGCCCGCAACCTCACAGTGGAGGCTCTTCAACCCTCACGTATTCACCTCTTCATACATGTGCACCAGCACAAGTGGAAGGGTGAATTTTCCCCGCCGTCCACAAGCACCTATACAAACCGATTCTTGTGGTGGCATGAATAACCCATGAGGATGGAAATTAAAGACGATAAATGCGCACCGAATGAGACAGGCGCGAGGAAAGGGACTCGGCTTTATGGGATTTTAATTCAGGGTCCAGGAAAACTCGAGTACGAGAAAGAGTGAAGCCGATCGAGAACGAGGATATGTAACCGAAATCCAAAAGCGGTCGGGTCAAAGTCTCTCGACAGAGGCGTGTAATGGCATCACGTGCGCTGGAAGCTTGTAACGCGTCAGTGGCTCATTAACCCCCCCTGAAAAGGCAATTAATCATAATATCAAAGACCCATTGTGGGGAAGTTATGAACAACTCTTGAGATGTTGGGGTTCTTAATGTCTTTGAAGGTAACGTCTTAATATTCTCCAGGGGACAGATGAAGGTAGTAATGAATAGATTTAGAGGAGTAAACAAATTAGAACAAGGTGGATTGGAATCTGGGAAAGAGAATTTGGTACTCTTGACTGATTAGTTGGGAGTTTGGTTAGATAATGGATTTTTTTTGTTAATGGTATGTTAGGGAACGAATTTTGGCTTTTGGAAATGTGTAAAGGAATTTTTTAAGGGTATGGTGGGATTTAGATCCGCCTATTTAGGGGAGGGGTTTAATGCGCTGACTCCGCCTACTTAAATTAAGGATAGGCTGATACCCTACCTTTTTAGGATAAAGGTATAAATGCCTACCTTTACTTCCGCCTACTTACTTGAAAGATAAACCACTACTCGACCCTTTTATATGTATTTATCATATATAAGCACCACATATTTTTTTTACGGGTTTGAAAAACTCCGCCTTTTTGTGTTATGAATAATCTAGGACACCGCCTACTTATCTTAAGGATGAACCGAGACACCGCCTTTTCACGGTAAGAATAGACTGTTGCTCCACCTTTTTCGTTTGGGATAAAAATTAGCTCCGCCTACTTATCTTACGGGTATCAAAAACTCCGCCTTTTAATGTTGAGAATAATTTAGAACTCCACCTTCCTACCTTAAGGATAGACCGCAACTCCGCCTCCTTCTATTGAAGCTAGTCTACAACTCCACCTTCTTACATTAAACACAGTATGGACTACGTCTTTGTGACAGGAAGCGGAAAAACTTAGAACTCTTTCTACTTTTATAAAAGGTAGTTTAAAAAACTGCCTACTTCCATCAGACGTAGCCGAAAACTCCGCCTATTTCTAGATCTTTCTCCCCTTTACTTCTAGGAGGAGTACTTTAACGACTCCTCCCATTTCTATAAGGGGTACTTTTATAGCTCCGCCTACTTTTGTTAGACAAACTCTAGAACTCCGCCCACTTCTAGGAGGGGTAGTTTTACGACTCTTCCTACTTTTGTGAGAAGTAGTTTTATAACTCCGCCTACTGTTGATGGGGAAAGTCTAGAAAATTCTGGAAAAGTCTTTTACAACTCCTCCTTTTTCTGTGAGGGGTACTTTTATAGCTCCGCCTACTTTTGTTGGAAAAAGTCTAGAACTCCGCCTACTTCTAGGAGGGATAGTTTTACGACTCCTCCTACTTCTGTGACGGGTACTTTTATAGCTCCGCCTACTTTTGTTGGACAAACTCTAGAACTCCGCCTACTTCTAGGAGGGATAGTTTTACGACTCCTCCTACTTCTGTAAGGGGTACTTTTATAACTCCGCCTACTTTTGTTGGAGAACGTCCTAGAACTCCGCCTACTTCTAGGAGGGGTAGTTTTACGACTCCTCCTACTTCTGTGAGGGGTAGTTTTATAACTCCGCCTACTTGTGTTAGAGCAAGTCTAGAACTCCGCCTACTTTGTAAAAAGTAGTTCAAGACTCTGCCCCCTTTATTAAGAGGCAGACTTTAACCCCGCCTACTTTTTTTAGAATTAGTTCAGACTCCGCCCAGTTTTTTCAGAGGTAATCTATAACTTCTCCCATTATTTTCAATAAAAACTCATAATTTTTCACCAACTTTAGGAAATCTTGCTGGGAGCTTGCTAAACATTGAATTCATAGTCGTACAATGCAAAATTTACCCCTATTTTTGTTTACAATTGCTAATGGTTTAAACAAATTATTAAAATTTTTGGTTTTTTAAAAATTATTTATGAAAATCGATTCTATGTGAAGGATTAAGAAAATTTTGTATAAATAATTTTTTGAACCAGTTGTACTTTGTTATAGAATTGTTATAAACAAATAATCTGTCATTTCAGGGTGTCTACTAACCGGGAAAACCGGGAATTTAAATTGACCGGGAAAAACCGGGAATTAACCGGGAATTTTCCGTCAAACCGGGAATTTTTTTCTGGGATAATAAATTCTTTTCAATTTTCAATTATTTTCTTCAATTTCCAATTATTTTCTACAATTCTCAATTATTTTCTTCCATTTGGAATTATTTTAATTAATTTAAAATTATTTCTTCATTTCTCAATTATTTTCTTCGATTTTCTACTATTTTCTTCAATTGCCAATTATTTTCTTCAATTTCCAATTATTTTCATCAATTATTAATTAATTTATTTAATTCTGAAATATTTTCTACGATTTTCAATTATTTTAATCAATTTTTAATTATTTTCTTCAACTATAAATTTTTTTTTTTAATTGCCATTTATTTGATTCAATTTTCAATTATTTTCTTCAAATTTTAATTATTTTCATCAATTTTTAATTATTTTCTTCAGATCTCAACTATTTCCTTCAATTTTTAATTATTTAATTTAATATTCAATAATTCTCGAGTTTTTTCAACTGTTTTTTTCAATTATCATTTATTTATTTCATATCTCAATAATTCCTCCATTTTCTAATTATTTTCTTCTATAATCAATAATTTTCGGCTTTTTTCAATATTTTTTTTCAAATATCAATAATGTTTTTGAAACTTGAATTCAATTCATCAATTATTATTCAACAATTTTCATAAAATCAGATTTTCTTCAATTTCAAATTATATTTTACAATTTTTAATTAATTTCTTCAAATTACAATTACCTACATTCTTCATTTTTTATTGTTTTTTTCAAATTCTATAATTCTTGGGTTGTTCAATTTCTTTTTTCTTCAAGTATCACTTATTTTTTTCTACTTTCAATCCCATTGTTCAATTCTTGAATTATTTTCTTTAATTCTCAATTATAATTTTCGACATTCAATTCCATTCTTTAATTTTCAATTTTTTTTTTTTAATATTCAATAACTCTAGGCTTTTTACAATGATTTTTTTATATTCTTAATTATTTACTTCAAATTCCAATTTTTTTTCTTAAATTTCAATTATTTTCTTCAAGTTTCTATTATTTTTTCATATTTCTTTCAGTTTCTCAATTTCTTTTAATTTTTAATTTCTTCTCAATTTTCTTCAATATTTAACAATTCTCAGCTTTTTTAAATTGTGTTTTTCTTTCAATTTTTATTTATATTGAGAATTTATAAATTATTTTCATCAATTCGCAATTATTTCCGTCGATTTCTAAACTTTTCTGCTGTTTCCAAATATTGTATTTAATTTTTAAGTACTTTCTTCAATTTTTAATTATTTTCTTCAATTTTTCATTATTTTCTTTAATTTTTAATTATTTTGTTCAATTTTCAATTGTTTGTTTCAATATTCAGTAATCTCGACTTTTTTCAATTATCAGTTATTTATTTCATGTTTCAAAATCTCCTTCAATTTTCAATAATTTTCTTCTATTTTCAATTTAATTTTTGAATTATTTTTTTCAATTCTCAATTAATTTCTTTAAATAGCAATTATATTCTTCAATTTTTAATGTTTTCTTCAATATTAAATAATTCCTGTCATTTTTAATTTTTTTTTTTAATTATAAATTATTTTATTCTTTTTTCAGTCCAATTGTTCAGTAATTTTCTTTAATTCTCAATTATTGTATTCGAATTTCAATTTTCTTTCTCAATTTTCAATTGTTTTTTTTTAATATTCAATAATTCTGTGTTTTTCTGATTACAATTTGATTATTTAATTACCAATTTATTTTTTTAATTTTGAATTATTAACTTAAATTTTAAATTATTTTTTTGGATTTTCTATCTAGTTGACCAATTTTCAATTATATTCTTTGAATTTAATAACCATTGTTCAATTTTTTCAATTATTGTTCAATTGTAGATTAATATTTATTACATTCTTATCCTAAATGAGAAGGTCTTCAATTTTTTTTTTTTTTTTTTTTCTAATTGTCAAATATCTTTGTCATTGTTCAATTATTTCTTTCCGTTATTAATTATTTCTTTTCATTATTAATTGTTTCTTTTAATTCTTAATTATTATTTTTGTAAAGTTTAATATTTAATTCTTCAATTCTCAATTATTTTCTTTGAATTTCAATTATTTGCTTCAATTATCAACTGTTATCTTCAATTTTTGTAGCCATTTGTAGGGCTCTATTTATACTTTTAAAATAAATTTTAAGTCAACAAGAGAAAAACCGGGAAAAATAGGAACAAAAACCGGGAAATGACTGGAAATTTTGTGGGACGAAATTAGTAGACACCCTGCATTTGTTCACAACAATTTTACAAAGTGTAACTGCTATAAAAAAATGCTTTATACAAAATCCTTTTCAGTTTTTCTCATAGAATCGATTGTCATAAACAGTTTTTAAAAAATCAAAATTTTCAAGAACTTATTTAAATAATTATTCTTTAAGCAATTGGATATTGAAAAAAATAGGGGTTACATTTTCTTTTCTATGAATCAAATGTTTAGTTTGATCACAGTATGATTAGTTTCGTCTCGGTATTAAATGAATTTTAAATTAAACATCCAACAATCCAATTTTAATTCCGAACATAAAAATTAAAATTTATCATCAACAACTGCTTGTAAAAAATAATAAATTCCAACCATAAAAAGCGTTAAAGCAGTGGAATGATTTTTAAATCGAGGAAGTTCTTTTAACTTTCAGCAGCGGATTTTATCTTCATTTTTCTGCACTTTCTTAACGCTTTACAATTCTGGAAAGTTTGCTCTGTTTGAGTTGGACTTTTTATTCTTTACCTTTTCCGGACCTTTTCCTTACCTAGTTTGGATGACCTTAGTAACCCTTAGTACAGTCAGTGGGTTTAGGAACTTAAATCTTTTCACTTTGTGGATATCAGTCGGAAATTACTTCCGTTAAGAAAGAAAAAAAAAACGAAAAGTCATTATTTCTCGAACTTGGTATTTTCACTCGTCTTAAGCAGCTGCAGAAATAATTTGTTGAGATTCTCTTATTCAATAATTTTCTGATTATAAGTTTTCAGTAAAGTTATAAGTGCAAACCTTATGCATATATATATATATATATAGATATATTTAAAAATAGTTCGTACCAACAGAACTAGGTCATATTTATAATATTATAGTTTTAAAAAATCACAACAAAAAGCAGGCATATGGCCAATCAAGAGTTTTGTGCGGCTGGAAACGACGGACGAATGGACGGACGGACAGACGTACGGAGTTCAAAGTCAAATAATCTTAAGCTACTTGCTATCTCCTACCCCCCTCCCTTTTTCTTTCTCTCTCTGATACTTAATCTAAAGTTGCATTCTATTTCAAGCTGCCTGCCATACCGTAACGGACAAACAGTCTTAAACTGCGTAACAGTTAAAAGCGAAACAGGTCTATCCTCTGACTGATTTCTTATATGGAACCTTTATTGTTATCCCATTATACCTACCTTTCTTATCTCTCTCTCTATCTTAAGCTACCTACAATCTTTGTCTCTCTCTACATCGTAACGGACAAACAGTCCTAAACTGCGTAACAGCTAAAAGCGTAACAGGCTTATCGCTGGCTGATTTCTTATAAAGGACCTTTATTGTTAACCCATTACACCTGCCTTTCTTATCTTTCTCTCTCTCTATCTTAAGCTACCTACAATCTTTGTTTCTCTGTATACCGTAACGGACGAACAGTCTTAAACTGCGTAACAGGCCTATCGCTGGCTGATTTCTCATATACGACCTTTATTGTTATTCCATATTCCTACCTTTCTTATTTCTCTCTCTCCCTCTCTCTCTCTCTATCTAAAACTACCTACAATCTTTGTTTCTCTCTATATCGTAACGGACAAACAGTCTTAAACTGCGTAACAGCTAAAAGCGTAACAGGCCTATCGCTGTCTGGTTTCTTATTTAGGATTCTATGTACGTTACGATCTTCTAAACCAATTCCAAAAAAAAAAACCAAGACATTTTAAAAATCCTAACGAAATATTTGTCCAATACAATTAAAACCAAAATTAGAAATAGAGATGGGTAAAATAAACCTTAATTAATTTATTTCCGAGCCTAAATTGGCGCAGAAGTTTCCAAGTACATTTTCCAAGAGCATAAAGAGAATCCTGCTCATTTGTTCGCAGGACGTGGCGCTTCGGAAGAGTCATCCGACTACAGTTTGCTCGTTGCCTGTTTTGCCGGTGGTCTAACTGCCGTTTGTATTCTGGTCGTGGGGATCACGTTGACTCTCTATCGCCGTAACCATTTTATGCAACCCATGAAGACACAGACACACATAGTTCATTACGAGCCAAATGAAGATTACAGTTCAGTTTCACCAGTTCAAAAAGCTCCCCAGAGACGGGAGCAAAAAGACGTCTTGAACATTGTCGAGCCGAGGATTTCCAAGGATTTTCAAGCTTCGGAGCCGCCTGACGAAGATCCTGACGTTATTCCAAGTAAAGTGGAAAGTAGACCGGACATTTTCGAGCCTAATTACACGCCAACACCGGAAAGGATCAAACTTCCGGAGGAGTCGGAAATTTTTGATTATTCTGCACGAACGAGTCTCGTTCAGGGGAAGGACAGCTGGATCCTTCCGAACGGCTACAGAGAAAGGTCGGAAGAATTGAGTCCTGTTAGGCCAAACACACTTCCGGTGAATCGCAGCCACGATATCTACACAAGGAGTTTACGTGTTCAGGAGAGTTGTATATAGATCATTGGACGCTTTCACACTCATTCACACCCTTCATCAAAAAGCTACATTTTTCAAATGTTGTACAAGATTGTCGGTCTGTTTGTACATAGACAATAAAACTAATTGTTAAGACTTTTTTTATTGTTGAAGTTTATTTTTATTATTGAAGTGAAAACCTTTTTATTCTCATCGAACTTGATCCCGTTTTATGGTCCAAGTTAATTTTTTACTCTTCTCTTTAGTTCGTTTTATCATCGAACTTGATTCTTTTACAATCGAGGATAAATCACTGGAGTTCGCTGAAGCAGTTGCTGGCTTTACACTACAAATTGCCGAGTGGATAAAAAAAAACAACTTAATTAGAATTAAGATAACTTGGTGGAAGGAATAAGATTGAGAGTTGAAAGTTAAAAATTTGAAAAGCTTATTAAATTATGGTTTAGAAAACGTATTAATAAATTTTTTGGAAAATTTGGATGTACTCTCAAAGAATAGGTACACCAAATTAAGTTTTTTCTAATTAAAGCTCATATTTCAACAAAGAAGATAAGGTGAGTTTAAATTTTTTTATATAACTTTTGTAGATCAGGCAACGAGTTAAAAATATTGAAAGATTTTACTTTTGCTCAGCGAAACATATTCGGACATTTTTAATCATATCACAGGAACAACTAAATAATATTTAAGTTTTCTTAGCTTAAGTTAAAGCTGACATTTAAACAAAAAAAATAAAGTAAGCTTTACTTTTTTCATATAATTCATCTAGATTTGGCAGCAAGTTAAAAATATTCAACAATTTGTCTTTTGCTAAGAAAAACATGCTCGGACATTTTTAGCTACATCTCGAGAACCACCAAATATTTTTTAAGTTTTCTCAGCTTAAATTAAAGCTGACATTTTAACAAAGAAAATAAGGTTAGTTTTAATTTTTTTATATAAATCTTCTAGATGTGGCAGCGAGTTAAAGATATTCAAAAATTTGTAATTTTCTAAGAAGAACATGCTCGGACATTTTTAGTGATATCTCGAGAACCACTAAATATTTTTTAGGTTTTTTTAGATTAAATTAAAGGTCCCACTCCAACAAAGAAGATAAAGAAAGTTTAAATTGTTTTATACAGTTCTTCCCGATTTGGCAGCAAGTTTAAAAATATTCAACGATTTGTCTTTTGCTAAGAAAAACATGCTCGGACATTTTTAGCCATATCTTGAGAACCACTAAATATTTTTTAAGTTTTCTTAGATTAAATTAAAGCTGACATTTTAACAAAGAAAATAAAGTACGTTTCAATTTTTTTATAAAATTTTTGTAGGTCAGGCAGCTAGTTACAGATATTCAACTATTTTTCTTACGCTAAAAAAAATATGCTCCGACATTTTTAGCAATATCTCGAGAACCACTAAATATTTTTTAAGTTTCCTTAGCTTAAATTAAAGCTGACATTTTAACAAAGAAAATAAGGTTAGATCTAATTTTTTCATATAATTCTTCTAGATCTGGCAGTGAGTTAAAAATATTCAAAAATTTGTAATTCGCTAAGAAAAACATGCTCGGACATTTTTAGTCATATCTCGAGAACCAATAATTATTTTTTAGGTTTTCTTATATTAAATTAAAGGTGCCACTCCAACAAAAAAGATAAAGTAAGTTTAAATTGTTTTATATGATTCTTCTAGATTTGGCAGCAAGTTTAAGAATATTCAACGATTTGTCTTTTGCAAAGAAAAACATGCTCGGACATTTCGAGCCATATCTCAAGAACCACTAAATATTTTTTAAGTTTTCTTAGATTAAATTAAAGCTGACATTTTAACAAACAAAATAAGGTTAGTTCTAATTTTTTCATATAATTCTTCTAGATTTGTTAGCGAGTTAAAAATATTAAAAAATTTGTAATTCGCTAAGAAAAACATTCTCGGACATTTTTAGTGATATCTCAAGAATGACTAAAGATTTTTTAAGTTTCCTTAGCTTAAATTAAAGCTGACATTTTAACAAAGAAAATAAGGTTAGTTCTAATTTTTTCATATATTTCTTCTAGATCTGGCAGCGAGTTAAAAATATTCAAAAATTTGTAATTCGCTAAGAAAAACATGCTCGGACATTTTAAGTCTTATCTTGAGAACCACTAAATATTTTTTAGGTTTTCTTTGACTAAATTAAAGGTGCCACTCCAACAAAAAAGATAAAGTAAGTTTAAATTGTTTTATATAATTCTTTTAGATTTAGCAGCAAGTTTAAAAATATTCAACGATTTGTCTTTTGCTAAGAAAAACATACTCGGACATTTTTAGCTACATCTCGAGAACCACTGAATATTTTTTAAGTTTCCTTAGATTTAATTAAAGCTGACATTTTAACAAAGAAAATAAGGTTAGTTTTAATTTTTTCCTATAATTCTTCTAGATTTGGCAGCGAGTTAAAAATATTCAAAAATTTGTAATTCGCTAAGAAAAACATGCTCGGACATTTTTAGTCATATCTCGAGAACCACTAAATATTTTTTATGTTTCTTTAGCTTAAATTGAAGCTGACATTTTAACAAAGAAAATAAAGTACGTTTCAATTTTTTTATAAAATTTTTGTAGGTCAGGCAGCTAGTTACAGATATTCAACTATTTTTCTTACGCTAAAAAAAATATGCTCCGACATTGTTAGCAATATCTCGAGAATTACTAAATATTTTTTAAGTTTCCTTAGCTTAAATTAAAGCTGACATTTTAACAAAGAAAATAAGGTTAGATCTAATTTTTTCATATAATTCTTCTAGATCTGGCAGTGAGTTAAAAATATTCAAAAATTTGTAATTCGCTAAGAAAAACATGCTCGGACATTTTTAGTCATATCTCGAGAACCAATAATTATTTTTTAGGTTTTCTTATATTAAATTAAAGGTGCCACTCCAACAAAAAATATAAAGTAAGTTTAAATTGTTTTATATGATTCTTCTAGATTTGGCAGCAAGTTTAAGAATATTCAACGATTTGTCTTTTGCAAAGAAAAACATGCTCGGACATTTCGAGCCATATCTCAAGAACCACTAAATATTTTTTAAGTTTTCTTAGATTAAATTAAAGCTGACATTTTAACAAAGAAAATAAGGTTAGTTCTAATTTTTTCATATAATTCTTCTAGATTTGTCAGCGTGTTAAAAATATTCAAAAATTTGTAATTCGCTAAGAAAAACATTTTCGGACATTTTTAGTGATATCTCAAGAATGACTAAATATTTTTTAAGTTTCCTTAGCTTAAATTAAAGCTGACATTTTAACAAAGAAAATAAGGTTAGTTCTAATTTTTTCATATAATTCTTCTAGATTTGTCAGCGAGTTAAAAATATTAAAAAATTTGTAATTCGCTAAGAAAAACATTCTCGGACATTTTTAGTGATATCTCAAGAATGACTAAAGATTTTTTAAGTTTCCTTAGCTTAAATTAAAGCTGACATTTTAACAAAGAAAATAAGGTTAGTTCTAATTTTTTCATATATTTCTTCTAGATCTGGCAGCGAGTTAAAAATATTCAAAAATTTGTAATTCGCTAAGAAAAACATGCTCGGACATTTTTAGTCATATCTCGAGAACCACTAAATATTTTTTATGTTTCTTTAGCTTAAATTGAAGCTGAAATTTTAACAAAGAAAATAAAGTCAGTTTCAATTTTTTTATTAAATTTTTGTAGGTCACGCAGCTAGTTATAAATATTCAACTATTTTTCTTACGCTAAAAAAAATATGCTCGCACATTTTTAGTCATATCTCGAGAATCACTGAATATTTTTAAGTTTTCTTAGATTAAATTAAAGCTGACATTTCAACAAAGAAAATGAGGTGTGTTTCAAAATTTTCATATAATTCTTTTAGATCTGGCAGCGAGTTAAAAATATTCAAATATTTGTATTTTGCTAACAAAAACATGCTCGGACATTTTTAGTCATATCTCGATAACCACTAAATATTGTTTATGTTTTCTTAGATTAAATTAAAGATGCCACTTCAACAAAGAAGATAAAGTTACTTTCAATTTTTTCATAAAACTTTTGTAGGTCAGGCAGCTAGTTAAAGAGATTTAACGATTTTTCTTCCGCTAAAAAAAATTTTCTCGAACATTTTTAGTCATATCTCGAGAACCACTTAGTATTTTTTAGGCTTTCTTAGAGTAAATTAAAGGTGTTATTTCTACAAAGAAGATAAAGTAAGTTTTATTGTTTTCATATAATTTTTCTAAATCTGGCAGCATGTTAAAAACATTCAACATTTTGTCCTTTGCTAAGAAAAACATGCTCGGACATTTTCAGTTATATCTTAAGAACCACTAAGTATTTTTTAAGTTCTCTTAGCTTAAATTAAAGCTGACATTCCAACAAAGAAGTTGAAGTAAGTTTTAATTTTTTCACATAATTTTTGTTGATCAGACAGCGAGTTAAATATGTTGAACGATTTTTATTTCCCTAAGAAAAATGTAGTCTTACATTTTCAGTCATTTCTCAAGAACCACTTAATATTTTCCAAGTTTTCTTATCTTAAGTTAAAGCTGTTATTGCAATAAAGAAGATAAAATAATTTTTAATTATTTCATCTAATTTATGTAGATCAGGCAGCTAGTTAAAAATATTCAACGATTATTAAAAATTTTATTTTCCAACTTACAATCACTTCAAAATTTCTGAAAAATATTATTAATAGATTTCCAAAAGCAGAAATTAACTAACTTTCAAAATTCTTAACCTTTATCTCTCTATCTTATTTTTTCACCAAATTATCGTGATTTTAATTAAGTTGTATTTTTTCGAATTTTCCGCCAATTTCCAACAGTATTGTACACCTCAGGGTAAGTACACTTTTTTATCTCTAAATTTGTGTTTTTCAGCTTCGAAATAAAAGATAAAAAGTGTTTCAATTGTAGAAAAGTATTTTAATTCTATAATGGAATTTTGCCTGTTTTTTTTTTTGTTTTCAAAACCCGTTTTCTGCAAATTGAACAATTTATTCCATTTCGGAATATACTTTTAGTAAAATTGAGTCTATCTGTGATTTATTTTTCATTCGCTCGCTTTCTGGCCGTTTTGTTGGAAACTTCGTTAGAAGCCCAGTGCCCTTTCGACCTTTGAAAGCCTGCTTCGATTTACTCGAGGGAGAGATTTCTGCGCTCGGGCAGATTATCGGTCTTCTATTTCTCGATCCAGGTGTGCGTTGGAGAAATAGAAGTTTTCACGTATCGACAAAGGACGATAACGATAAATCAGAGAGGTAAGACAACGTTGTTGGTTCAAGAGGCGAGACTAGATTCTAACACTGGAGCAACACCGGAAATAAACTGCTGGCAATCCGGTAACATAAGGACGCGATTGCTCTATACAGGAAGAGCGATGGAATCCTTTTGCAAAATGAGCTGTCGTTCCGAAAGTCCTGTCTTATTCTTTCCTCTACAGAAAAGGGATGACAGGCCATAGGATCGCAATCCGCCTGACATTTGACAGTTTCCGGAACAACTCACAATATTTTTGCCTTTGAGAACTGAATAGAATAGAGAAATAGAATCGTTCAATATAAAAAAAACGTGGTAGTTTAAGTGATGTCATGTCAGTTCACGAGAATCTTTGTTATTTTGCATTTTTTTATTATTAACCTTATTTATGAATTAAACAATATTATTTTACCATTACATTTTTTATTACTATTGTTTTGTTAATTATTGTCGATCAAAATTGAAGAAAAACATTTTTGTAATATTGGTAATTACGTTCTATTGGTTGTCCGGATAATAATTATTGAAAAAGTACATTTTGCTTTAGGGAGATATTGATTTTCAGTAAAAATAATTAAAATGGATCAGTTTCGAAAAAGAAAACTTTGAGGTGTAGATTCATTTTTGAATAATTAATTAATTTTTTATAGCTTCGGGTGATTGTACCGGTGAATAAAAGGGTGGGATTATAATTACTTTTAAGTTAATTAATTTTTCATGTCCTGGGGTGATTGCTCAGGTGAAGGAATGGTTAACAGTCAATGTCCTTTCGGTTACATTGTGCTATAATTAAGGTGAAATATTAATAGGTAACTCTTTTTTATTATTTAGTAAAAGTAAGGCAGTAGATGACAATTCGAAATTACAGATTTCTCGAAAACTGGATCAGATAGGATTTTATTATAAACGGATTTTTTACCTTTGAATCAATACAAAATGTGCTATAGAAGCCGATTTTGTCTGCATTTTTGTGAAACCCGTTTACGAAGCTCTTGAAATAAAGATAAGTCTCACAAAAGCGCGTACTACGTAATGCGCAATTACAAATTGCTCGAAAACGTAAACAGGTAGGCTTTTTCTAAAAACGGATTTTTAAGCTTTCAACCAATACAAAATGTGCTACAGAGTCCGTTTTTGTCTTTATTTTTGTTATATATGTCATAACTTCAAGAGTACGGTAGATAGAAGTCACAAAGGAGCGGACTGCGTAGTTCAAAAATACAGATTACTTGAAAACCGGACTAGATAGGATTTTAGTTAAAACGGATTTTTCAACTGCAAATGTGTACAAAATGTGCTAAAGAGGCCAATTTTGTCCGCATTTTTGTGACACCTGTCAATGGAGCTCTTGAATTAAAAATAGGTGTCGCAAAAGTGCGGATTACGTAACTCGAAATTACAAATTGCTCGAATATGTGAACAGATAGGTTCTTATTAAACACGGATTTTTAACATATGAATCAATACAAAATGTGCTACAGAAACCGTTTTTGTCTGTATTTTAGTAACGTCTATAAAAGGCGATCTAAAATTTAAGATAGAAGCAACATAAGAGGTCAAAAACGGCTTCTATAGCAACTTTTCTACTGATTTAAAGGTTATAAATCCGTTTAAAATGAAAGACTTTTTGCAACCGATCTTGACAATTTTGTATTTTTGAATTACGCAGTCTGCATTTTGAAGACACATATCTTAGTTTCAATTACTCCGTGAATAGGTTTCACAACAAAAAAAGGCTTCTGTAGCAAGTTTCCTAGTACAATACAGATAAAAAGTGCGTTTGAGAAAACATTCTATCTGGTATCGTTTTAAAATAATCTGGAATTTCGAATTTCGTATTTTTGTGATACCTGTCTTAGTTTTAAGTGCTCAGTAGGAAGGTACAAGTTTCAAGTGCTCCATAAACAAGTTTCACAACAATGCGGACAAAAAAGGCTTCTGTAGCAAGATTTCTAGTACAATACAGATTAAAAATGCGTTTGAGAAAACATTCTATCTGGTTTCGTTTTAAAATAATCAAGAATTTCGTATTTCGAATTTTTATGATATCTCTTTTAGTTTTAAGTGCTCAGTAGGAAGGTACCACAACAATGTAGACAAAAACGGCTTCTGTAGCATTTTTTCTACTGATTCATAGATTATAAATCCATTTTCAGTGAAATCTTTCGTGTTTACGTTTACGAGAAATATGTAATTTCGAATTACGTAGTCCGCAGTTTTGTGACATCTAGCTTAGTTTCAAGTGCTCGATAAACAGGTTTCACAACAATGCGGACAAAAAAGCTTCTGTAGCAAGTTTCCTAGTTCAATACAGATTAAAAGTGCGTTTGAGAAAACATTCTATCTAGTTTCGTTTTAAAATAATTTGGAATTTCGAATTTCGTATTTCGAATTTTTGTGATATCTATCTTAGCTTTAAGTGCTCAGTAGAAAGGTACCACAACAATGTAGACAAAAACGGCTTCTGTAGCATCTTTCCTACTGATTCATAGATTATAAATCCATTTTCAGTGAAATCTTTCGTGTTTCACTTTACGAGAAATATGTAATTTCGAATTACGTAGTGCGCGGTTTCGTGACACTTACATTAGTTTAAGTGCTCCAGAAACAAGTTTCAAAACATCGCCGTCAAAAAAGGCTTCTGTAGCAGGTTTTCTAATACAATACAGATTAAAAATGCGTTTGAGAAAACATTCTATCTAGTTTCGTTTTAAAATAATCTGGAATTTCGAATTTCGTATTTCGAATTTTTGTGACATCTATCTTAGTTTCTAGTGCTCAATAGAAAGGTACCACAACAATGTAGACAAAAACGGCTTTTGTAGCATCTTTCCTACTGATTCATAGATTATAAATCCATTTTCAGTGAAATCTTTCGTGTTTCAGTTTACGAGAAATATGTAATTTCGAATTACGTAGTGCGCGGTTTCGTGACACTTACATTAGTTTAAGTGCTCCAGAAACAAGTTTCAAAACATCGCGATCAAAAAAGGCTTCTGTAGCAGGTTTTCTAATACAATACAGATTAAAAATGCGTTTGAGAAAACATTCTATCTAGTTTCGTTTTAAAATAATCTGGAATTTCGTATTTCGAATTTTTGTGACATCTATCTTAGTTTCTAGTGCTCAATAGAAAGGTACCACAACAATGTAGACAAAAACGGCTTTTGTAGCATCTTTCCTACTGATTCATAGATTATAAATCCATTTTCAGTGAAATCTTTCGTGTTTCAGTTTACGAGAAATATGTAATTTCGAATTACGTAGTGCGCGGTTTCGTGACACTTACATTAGTTTAAGTGCTCCAGAAACAAGTTTCAAAACATCGCGATCAAAAAAGGCTTCTGTAGCAGGTTTTCTAATACAATACAGATTAAAAATGCGTTTGAGAAAACATTCTATCTAGTTTCGTTTTAAAATAATCTGGAATTTCGTATTTCGAATTTTTGTGATATCTATCTTAGTTTTAAGTGCTCAGTAGAAAGGTACCACAACAATGCAGACAAAAACGACTTCTGTAGCATCTTTTCTACTGATTCATAGGTTATAAATCCATTTTCAGTGAAATCTTTCTTGTTTCCGTTTACGATAAATATGTAATTTCGAAATACGTAGTGCGCAGTTTCGTGACACTTACATTAGTTTCAAGTGCTCCATAAACAAGTTTCACAACAATACGAAAAAAAGGCTTCTGTAGCAAGTTTTCTAATACAATACAAATTAAAAATGCGTTTGAGAAAACATTCTATCTGGTTTCGTTTTAAAATAATCTGGAATTTCGAATGTCGTATTTCTAATTTTTGTGATATCTATTTAGTTTCAAGTGCTCAATACAAAGGTACCACAACAATGTGGACAAAAACGGCTTCTGTAGCAGCATTTCTAAAGAACTACAGTTTAAATATCCGTTTTAAATAAAGTTCTACCTGTTACCGTTTTCGAGAAATCTGTTATTTCGAATCACGAATTCCGGATTTTCGTTACAGTTATCTTAATTTCAAAGCTATCGTGTATTGATGTTAAAAAAATACCAACAAAACGCATTTTGTAGCAAGTTTGGTAAATATTTGAAGTTTAAAATTCCATTTTAAATAATATCCTATCTGTTACCATTTTCGAGAAATACGTAATTTTGAATTGCACATTAGATTTCTAAGTCTGCAATAAAGTATCTCTTTATTTGTAAATCTTTAAATTACTATCCATTAAATCTGACTACTCAGCAAGATTATAAATTTGTTGAAATTCGAGATTGCAAAACAGTGCGCCTGAATTAATAATTTAAAGTTCAATAGGATATAGTATAAATATAGATTATTTCATATAAACTGAATGGGTCAATCGCATGAAATGTTAAAACATTTTACACGTAAACTTTGCTGAAAAGTAATTTTAACAGGAAAAATGTTTCACCCTCAGGACGAGAACAGAATCGTGATGTAATTAAACGTGTAATATAAACGTTGAATATTTGCTTTGGCCAGCACGCGATCCTACTAAAGTTCAAATATTAAAAAAGAGGATAAATGAGCAAAGTCAAATTGTTGTTTCAGGCAAATAAAACCGAATCATGAGATCGCCTTCAAGTACCAGTAATTCATACATTTTTTATATTTCTCGTCACGAATCCGTTTATTATATATCAAAAAAAAAAAAACTCTTCAAATATTTGCAACACGAAATTAGAATTAATCTATTTCCTGGCGATTAAAATTCATTACCACAAATTGAAGGATTTTTATTCTACGTGCTTTTCGAGATTAAAAGATACATTCTTTCAAAGGGTACATTTTCATTTATAAAAATGTTTCGATTTAACTGACGAATTAAAAATGAAAATGCGAAACGAACCTTAGAAAAATTCTTTTCCATTATTAAATAGTTTCACATCTTTGACAATGATTTCAGAATTAAAGCGTCGCCTTTGTAAAAAGCTTGTAAATTAAAAAATACTTTATAATTTCATAAATTCCTAGCTTATTAAAAAAAATGCTCGTAAATTGTATAATGTATTTAAAAAATGCACACAATTTTAAGAATTGGCCTTAAATTGACAAAATGCTTATTTTTCAAAAAAAAAAAACGTATACACAGTATTTTTTTAAATTAATTACGTGTTTTTACTCTCAAACATGTAAAAAAAGACACGGATATATTTTAAGTTATTTAATTTTTGCGATAGTCAGCATTTATTTGCTGAGGGAAAATAAAGGAAATTACTTAGTGGTTTTCGTGAGAGGACCACGGGATAATGTGGATTTTTATCGGGGACATAATAGCGCTTATGCTGTTTACATTTTAATAACTTTTACGTTCCCTCGCCAGTGGCAAATTCGTAAATATTTTATGCGCAGCAGCCGGCGATGTTTTTTCCCCCTTTCTTTCTTTTTTTTTTTTTTTAAGAGAGAATTTTTTTTTGTCGCTCTTCTTTTCAGTACGTTATCTTTTTTCTTTATTTACATTTCTGTTTGTAGAAATTTACATGGACTTGTATAAATAAACATACGCATTTTTTTTTTTTGCACAAACACAGACAACTCGCCAAGTTTATGGAGAATTTTACCATATGTCGTGGCGGATATGTGTTAGTATCCCCCAACACCCAGGGGAGTCTATTAAATGTCCATCCATTTGCATAGCAATGCATAATAATTACTGGAAAACCGTTGCGCGACATGTTGGCACGCTTTTTCGTAGCGTTTGCGTCAACCTTCAGAATTAACATCGCTATTCAAAAATACCAACACGACGGTACAATTGCCAACCGCAATTTTGTGCTAATGAAGAATATCATGGGACTTTCCGGCAAAAGCTATTTTAAAACTGTTTTTACTTTTAATTTGCTCACTGAAAAAATATTTTTAGAGCGCAATTTTTTTGTTCTATTTGCTGTGAATGTGAAGTGCGTGGCTAAAAATTTTAAAACATGTATATAATTGAATAATAAAATCATGCAAGTACGAGTTACACTCGTACCAAGTCGAAGGGTTCCGTACCTCTCTAATTTTTTTTTAAATATATGAGGTAGAGATTTAAAAATATCCACCGGGAAACCCTTTTTTTAAAATAATTTTTATTATACACTAAATAAAATTTTATTGGTACAAATATTTAGCACTATAAGTCAAAACTTTTGAAGCTGGGGATCAGGGTCATTTTTTAATTCACCAATTATTATTCAAACTTTTTTTTTAAAAAACACGAATTTTGGATAGTTAATTCTATGAAGAAGAACATTAACAAACTTCTATATAATTTTCCAGTAATCTACACATAAATCGACATACATCTACCAAATTTCAGCGTCCTAAGTCAAATAGTTTAGAAGATTAGGGGGGGGGGGGACATGGTCATTTTTTCGAATTTTTTTCAAAAAATCGTACTTTTTGGCTATTAAACACTATGAAGACAGTCTTTACGAAAGTTCTCTATAATTTTCCTGTAATCAACTCATAAATCTACATATGTGTACCAAATTTCAGCATCCTAAGTCAAATAGTTTGGAAGATTAGGGGGGGGGGGGGGGACATGGTCATTCTTTCGAATTTTTTTCAAAAAATCGTACTTTTTGGCTAGTAAAGACTATGAAGACAGTCTTTACGAAAGTTCTCTATAATTTTCCTGTAATCAACTCATAAATCTACATATGTTTACCAAATTTCAGCGTCCTAAGTCAAATAGTTTGAATGTTTAGGGGGAGGGGACATGGTCATTTTTTCGAATTTTTTTCATAAAATCGTACTTTTTGGCTAGTAAACACTATGAAGACCGTCTTTACGAAAGTTCTCTATAATTTTCCTGTAATCTACTCGTAAATCTACATATGTGTACCAAATTTCAGCGTCCTAAGTCAAATAGTTTAGAAGATTAGGGGGGGGGGGGACATGGTCATTTTTTCGAATTTTTTTCAAAAAATCGTACTTTTTGGCTATTAAACACTATGAAGACAGTCTTTACGAAAGTTCTCTATAATTTTCCTGTAATCTACACGTAAATCTTCATATGTGTACCAAATTTCAGCATCCTTAGTCAAATAGTTTAGAAGATTAGGGGGGGGGGGGACATAGTCATTTTTTTGAATTTTAGGGCAAAAAAAGTGGTTTTTGCTGGATTTCGGCATGTTCATGAGCTCGAATCGCGTTTTCCATATCATTTTCGTAAATCCAAGGTGAAATTACATATTTGGACCAAATTAGAAGAGTTTAGCTCATATAGTTTAGAAGTTAGAGGGGGTGCGAAAACGGACACACATAGTGATTTTAATAGGGTTCCGTTTTACGGTACGGAACCCTAAAAAGGGGGAAAAAATAATAATAATTAGTAGTTTAAAACTGTGTGAAATATGTTTAAAACTGGTATAAAATTGGTTAGAACTAACTTCAAATTGTTAGAAATAATTTAGAGATACAAAAAGTTGTTTAGAACTATTTTGAACAAGTTTTGAACAAATTTAATAAAGTTTGTAACTACTAAGAAATTAATGAGAAAAAGTATAGTTATTTAAAACTGGTCTAAAAATACGTAGTTGATAAAAACTTATGCTGAATTATTTAAAGCAGCTTATTACATGAATAAAAAATGTTTAGGACAAGTTTGTAGCTGTACAAAATTAAGTTTTTGTTTAGAATTACATTAAAATTGTTTAAATTGGTCTTAGAAGTCATAAAAATTGATTGAAAGTAGTTCAAAACCGTTTAAAACTGTTTACAAAAAATTAAAATTAAAAAAAACGGTTTGAAATTTAATACGTGTTATAGATAGATTAAAAATATGTAGGACTAGTTTTAAACCCTTTAGAACTAGTTTAAAACTGTTTAGAAATATTAAAAACTATTTAAAACTTGTTTTCAATTTAATCAACATAAAACTCTTTTATACTTAAAAAAAACAGTTAAGAACTTGTTTAAATCGTTCAAAACTAGTTTAAAATTATTTTACAGTAATTTAAAACTCCTTTGGATTGGTCTTCAATTGTTTAGTACTTGTTAGAACCTGCTTAGAAAAAATTGGAATTAGTTAAAACTTTTTAAAACCAAGTAATTATTAAAAATAGTTTAAAACTGTTCAGTATTAGCTTAAAACTTTTAAGAATAAGTTTAGATTGTCTTGAACTCGTTAAAAACTGTTTAGAACAACTTAAGACAATTCTTCAGTTCAAAACTAGTTAAAAACTATTTAAAAAAAATTTTATATTTCTTTCGATTGGTCTTAAATTGTTTTGTACTTGTTTAAATCTGCTTAAAAAAATTGGAACCATTTAAAACTGTTTAAAACCGAAAACTTATTAAACTAGTTTAAAGATGTTAAAAACTGTTTAAAACTGTTAAAAACTAGTTTAAAACTGTTTAAAACTGTTTAAATCTAGTTTAAAACTGTTTAAAACTGTTTAAAACTGTTTAAATCTAGTTTAAAACTGTTTAAAACTGTTTAAAACTGTTTAAAACTAGTTTAAAATTGTTTAAAACTAGTTTAAAACTGTTTAAAACTATTTAAAACTAGCTTAAAACTGTTTAAAACTAGCTTAAAACTGTTAAAAACTAGTTTAAAACTGTTTAAAACTGTTTAAATCTAGTTTAAAACTGTTTAAAACTGTTTAAAACTGTTTAAAACTGTTTAAATCTAGTTTAAAACTGTTTAAAACTGTTTAAATCTAGTTTAAAACTGTTTAAAACTGTTTAAATCTAGTTTAAAACTGATTAAAACTATTTAAAACTAGTTTAAAATTGTTTAAAACTAGTTTAAAACTGTTTAAAACTAGTTTAAAACTGTTTGAAACTATTTAAAACTAGCTTAAAACTGTTTAAAACTGTTTAAAACTAGTTTAAAATTGTTTAAAACTAGTTTAAAACTGTTTAAAACTATTTAAAACTAGCTTAAAACTGATTAAAACTAGTTTCAAACTATTTAAAACTAGCTTAAAACTGTTAAAAATAAGTTTAGATTGTCTTGAACTTGTTTAAAACTGTTTAGAACAACTAAAACAATTCTAAACTCGTTTAGACTTTAATCTACTTGAAACTCATAAAAATGTTCTTCAAATTAGTTAAGAAATAGTTTAAAAGAGTTTAGAACTAGTTTAAACTAGTTTATAACTGGCTTAGAACAGTTTAGATCTAGTTAAAAACTGACTAGAACTACTTAAAATTATTTAAAATTTGTTTTCAATTCAATCTACTAAAAACTCTATTGTACTTTTAAAAACTGTTAGCAACTGATTTATAACCGTTCAAAACTAGTTAAAAATTATTTTGAAAAAATTTTAATTTTCTTTGGATTGGTCTTCAATTGTTTAGTACTTGTTTAAATCTGTTTAGAAAAAATTGTAACTATTTAAAATTATTTAACCCTCAACTGCTAGACTGGGTCTGACAAACCCGGTTTTTTAGAGCCTCTTTTTTGACTATTTTCAATCTACAGTCCGCTTTAGCAAAGATCAGAAAAGGTCTACAGGGTCTGTCAGACCCAGTCTAGCAGTTGAGGGTTAAAACTAATAATTAATTCATCTGTTTAGAACGAGTTTAAAACTGTTAAAAAGAAGTTTCCATTGTCTTAAACTTGTTAAAAACTGTTTAGAACAACCTAAAACAATTTATATTTGTTAACTCGTTAATCTACTTAAAAGTCTTGAGTATTTTTTTAAATTAGTTAATATATAGTTTAAAAGAGTTTAGAACTAGTTTAAAACAGTTTTTAACTAGCTTAGAATATTTTAGATCTAGGTTAAAACTAACTAGAACTATTTAAAACTATTTAAAATTTGTTTTCAATTTAATCTACTTAAAACTCTTTTTGTACTTTTAAAAACAGTTAAGAACTAGTTTATAACAGTTTAAAACTAGTTTAAAACTATTTTAAAATAATTTAAAATTTCTTTGGATTGGTTTTAAATTGTTTAGTACTTGTTTAAATCTGCTTAGAAAAAATGGGAACTATTTGAAACTGTTTAAAACCGAATACTTATTAAAACTAGTTTAAAACTGTTTAGAACTAGTTTGAAACTTTTTAGAACTAGTTTGAAACTGTTTAGAACTAGGTTAAAACTGTTAAGAATAAGTTTAGATTGTCTTGAATTCGTTATAAACTGCTTAGAACAACTTAAGACAATTCTAAATTCGTTTAGATTTTATAACAGTTTACAACTAGTTTGAAACTATTTTAAAACAGTTTAAAATTTCTTTGGGTTTGTCTTAAACCGTTTAGTACTTGTTTAAATCTGCTTAGAAAAAATGGAAGCTATTTGAAACAGTTTAAAACCGAATACTTATTAAAACTAGTTTAAAACTGTTTAAAACTAGTTTGAAACAGTTTAGAACTAGGTTAAAACTG
Source organism: Ganaspis brasiliensis (assembly GCA_037103525.1). Classification (NCBI taxonomy): domain Eukaryota; kingdom Metazoa; phylum Arthropoda; class Insecta; order Hymenoptera; family Figitidae; genus Ganaspis; species Ganaspis brasiliensis. The sequence goes on from JAZKLR010000082.1 coordinate 1,911,125, forward strand.
TTAAGAATAAGTTTAGATTGTCTTGAATTCGTTAAAAACTGCTTAGAACAACTTACGACAATTCTAAATTCGTTTAGACTTTATAATAGTTCAAAACTAGTTTAAAACTATTTTAAAACATTTTAAAATTTCTTTGGATTGGTTTTAAATAGTTTAGTACTTGTTTAAATCTGCATAGAAAAAATGGGAACTATTTGAAATTGTTTAAAACCGAATACTTATTAAAACTAGTTTAAAACTGTTTAGAACTAGTTTGAAACAGTTTAGAACTAGTTTAAAACTGTTTAGAACTAGCTTCAAACTATTTTGAACTAGCTTAAAACTGTTAAGAATAAGTTTAGATTGTCTTGAACTCGTTTAAAACTGTTAAGAACAACTTAAAACAATTCTAAACTTATTTAGACTTTAATCTACTTAAAACTCTTGAAAACTCTTTTAAATTAGTTAAGATATGATATATTAAACATTGTGGAATACAAAAAAATTAAAATAAATATATTACGTAAAACTATAAACAGTTGCAAATTAACAATTTTGAAAATTTATTTGTTAAAAAAAATCATTTTTGATTTATCTACATGGTAGATTTTAACGAAATTTTGTTTTTTAACATTTTTGAGGTTGCTGATTAAGAATCTGGAGTCCGATTTTTAAAATTCAAAATGGCGGACCCAAAGTTGGCGTGCGAATTTTTTAAAATTCATTGAATTTGATTGAAACTTGTTAGTTGGAAGTTTTTGGGATCATTGATTACGAATCCGAAGTCAGATTTTCAAAATTCAAAATGCCAGACAAATTTATACAAATTCGTTGAATCCGCTTCCAACTTGTTAATCTAAGGTTTTTTTGGGTCACTGATTACGAATTTGAAGTCCAATTATCAAAATGAAAAATAGCGGATCCAATATGGCGGATGAATTTTTAAAAATTCCTTAAATATGCTTGAAACATATTACTTGAGATTTTTTGAAATCGCTAATTACTAATCCTAAGTCAGATTTTCAAAATTTAAAATGGCCGATCCAAAATGGCGCACGAATTTTTGAAAAACTCCTTCAATTCACTTGAAACTTACTAATCTTGGGTTTTTCGGGTCGCTGATTACGAATCTAGAGTCTGATTTTCAAAATTCAAAATGGCGGACGAATTTTTAAAAGAAGAAATAAGAAGATAAGAAAATCTCATACTAATGAAAAGACTTGTAGCTTAAAATATTGAAATATTCGATTCCCCCCAGTCGGTGAGAACTCAGCAAACGCATTCGTTTCATTTGGTAAACACTGAGAAATTATTTCGTTTGGCGCTCGTGTTGCTTGACGGGGCTATTAATAAAATTGCAGGACGGCTTCCCTGTCGTGGAAAATGGGCGATGAAATTCATTTAGTTGGGCGATAAAGCGAAAATAATTTCGTCGCGCATTGTTGACGTGGGGCTCTAATGGCCGAGGTGGATATGATTTTTTTCAAACCACTCGGCCATGACGCTTGAATTTTCACGTTGTCATGAAACTAGCAATTTTCAACCGACCCGAATATACTGAAACCGACCAGCGGATAATTGATATTGATACACGTGCGTTTCTCTAATTTCTCTGATTCCATTTAAATATATATATATATATATATATATATATATATATATATATTAGGGTGGTCCTTAAAATGAGAATTTTCGAATTTTAAAGTACTCACCCCCACATTTTGTTACTAATCGAAAAAGAAGAGATGCGTATTTTTTTATTTTTTTTTATTCTAATATTTGATGGTGCCTCATCGACCCTGAAATTTCCCATGTATTTTGCATGGGGAAAAAACAATTTTTCGTAGATTTGCAATAAAATCATGAAAAATCAACATTTTTTTACCGGATTACTCTGTTTCTCTTAAAAAATGTTTAAACAATGACATTCAATAATTTATTTATGAATTTTTTATTATTAACTATTTTTTACAGGGCCGTAAAAATATCCCATAAATTGCAAAATTATGGGAAAATCGTTAAAAAATATTTCTTATCACATTTTACAATATTTTCCACTAAAATTCTGTTTAATTACATGAAAATTAACAACTAACAATTGTTGCATGTGTTTTTTAATTTGTTTAAACAAACTAATATTGTTTATTTGCAACTTTTCATCTAATAGAGCTAGAGAGCTGTAACTTTTTCCTAATTTTGCAACTATCTTAGCCTAGTGAAGCGCAATATTACTAAAAAACTAAAATATACAATTACAAAAATTGTTTAAACAAATTCATATCGTTTATTTGCAACTTTTCATCTAATAGAGCTAGAGAGCTGTAATTTTTTCCTAATTTTGCAACTATCCAAGCCTAGTGAAGCCCAATATTAGTAAGAAACAAAAATATACCATTATAAACAATTTTTAAACAAACTAATATTGTTGATTTGCAACTTTTTATCTAATAGGGCTAGAAAGCTGTAACTTTCTTTATATTCGCAAGCTTTTATTTTTGGAAAGGTAAGAATGAATGTAAAACACAATAATTGTGCAGAAATTCTGCAGTTTACTTTTTAAACAAAACGCGACAAATTTCTTTACCATTACAGCATTGTTTCTGTTAACATTTTTTTATTTCAGTCTGAGAGTCTGGGAACTGTTTACTATATTCCGTAACAACTTATAGAAAGTGCTGTTATTGATCCTCATCTCTTACTATTAGATCATTATAATCTGTCATTAATTTAACATTTCACTCCGCAATATCAATAGTCACTTTTTAATCCTGGACATAATTTTTAAACAAACTTTTGTCGCAGTAAAAAAAGACAAACTTGAAGAGACAAATTGATGAATTCCCAAGAATTAATAACTTATCATCACTTACAATTCTCTTAATTTCATTGATAAAAAATTAGAAAATATACCATATTAATATGTTGAAAAAATTTGAATGATTGTTGATTTTACTTTGCTGTTAGTACTGGGCTTTATGTAGCTTAAAAAGTTGCAAAATTAAGAAAAAATTAAAACACTCAAGCTCAATTAATTGAAAAGTTGCATATAAACAATATTAATTTCTTTAAACGATTTTCATAATTGTGGTTTTTGTTTATTATTAGTATCGGGCTACACTAGGCTTCAATAGTTGCAAAATTAGGAAAAAGTTACAGGTCTCTAGCTCTATTAGATGAAAAGTTGCAAATAAACAATATTAATTTGTTTAAACAATTTTTATAATTGTATATTTTAGTTTTTTACTAATATTGGGCTTCACTAGGCTTGGATAGTTGCAAAATTAGGAAAAAATTACAGCTCTCTAGCTCTATTAGATGAAAAGTTGCAAATAAACGACATGAATTTGTTTAAACAATTTTTTTAATTGTATATTTTAGTTTTTTAGTAATATTGCGCTTCACTTGGCTAGGATAGTTGCAAAATTAGGAAAAAGTTACAGCTCTCTAGCTCTATTAGATGAAAAGTTGCAAATAAACAATATTAATTTGTTTAAACAATTTAAAAAACACATGCAACAATTGTTAGTTGTTAATTTCCATGTAATTAAATGGAATTTTAGTGGAAAATATTGTAAAATGTGATAAGAAATATTTTTTAACGATTTTTCCATAATTTTGCAATTTATGGGATATTTTTACGGCCCTGTAAAAAATAGTTAATAATAAAAAATTCATAAATAAATTATTGAATGTCATTGTTTGAACATTTTTTAAGAGAAACAGAGTAATCCGGTAAAAAAATGTTGATTTTTCATGATTTTATTGCAAATCTACGAAAAATTGTTTTTTCCCCATGCAAAATACATGGGAAATTTCAGGGTCGATGAGGCACCATCAAATATTAAAATAAAAAAAAATAAAAAAATACGTATCTCTTCTTTTTCGATTAGTAACAAAATGTGGGGGTGAGAACTTTAAAATTCGAAAATTCTCATTTTAAGGACCACCCTAATATATATATTTTCCAATTCATCCTGTTTTTATCATAATAGCGCTTTTTAGACACTGAAAATATTCAGGAATCGTTTCCCAGAAACATTGTTTTTCTAATTTTCAATTTATACCCTCTTGAAAGAAATCCAATTATAATATTTGTGTATCTATTTAAAAAAAATTTTTTTTTCAAGGCACATTTTTATTGCAAATTATTCCCGGTCGTCAAAATCACACAATTTATTAAAATTAGTCTAGTTTTAATAAATTGGAGAATTTTAATAAATTCCTGACGTCTAGGAACTGAAAATGGGTTAAGCGCAGAGTTCGTGAGAATGTGTCTTTATTTCGAAGACATTCATGATTGAAGGCTGATGGTCAAAGGTGCCGAAGTTTGCGGGCCACACAGCATCTGCTGTCTGATTCGTTCCGCGTTATAATAAGCCTGTCATTGGACTAATTTCATTCTCTCGGACAGCGTCACGCCCCTGTTCTTCCGAGTCCATAAAAAAGTAATAAAACGCGCGTTAAATAGATCCCACGTCAAATTCTTTGTATTTTCTGTTTTATTAGTATTAGCCTTCTTTAAATTCCTCTAAATCACACTTTATTGAATTTCTTATCGGATTGTGAATTAATTCCCTAATAGTAGGTTTTTTTTTAAAAAAAAGTATTTTAATTATATTTTAATAGAAAAGGGAAACAAATAATGTCTCTTTTTCTTTTAAATATCAAAAAACTAATAGGAGATTATAAGTGATAATAACTCGATCCAGGTGTCACACAATGACAAAATATTAATTCACCTAAAATAGATTAATAGAATGTCAATCACTTGTCATTTCGTGATAAGTCTCTGATAACAATGAAATTCATTCCCTGAAAATGAATAATAAATGAAATTTGTGTTTTATTGGAAAAAAAAATTAATATATAAAAGAGATAGGAAGTTCTTTCGTGTTTTCAATGGAAAGATGGAATTATTAACATCTAAAATGCTTTTTTAAAAATTGTTTTACGATTATTTTTAACGAAGATATGATACATTTGATTAAAAATCGATTTTCTTCAATTGCGAAAAACTTCTGTAATACATACCTCGGATTTTAATGAAACTTGATACAGTTACGTATTATGATGCGCTAATTACGAAAATGATAGTGGAGATTTGCGCTAATTTGATTCAATTAACTGTTGTTTGCTATTATCTCATAAAATACTTCAAATTTGAAAACATTTTCTAGACAAAAGTTGTAGATCTGATGAAAATATACATTTCATGTACTATGGATTTTTTCCACAAATTGAATAATTTCCGAGAAAAATGAAAAATATTGTAAAACACATATACTGTTGCCGTGACGTTAGAGGGCCATCAAAAATGGATTTTTTTAAACTGATACGGAGGGTTGAGGTGACATAAAAGATGGAACCTATATCAAATAAAATTACTCGAGTAACATATGTTTCAGTTTACCAGACCATTTTTCAGTAATAATTTAACTATAGGCTATTTTTACGGCAGTTGACATTTTTTTGTATTTTTTCAGAAAAATATTGACTTTTAGTAAAAAATGTATGCAACATAAAATGTATATTTTTATAAGATCTACAACTTTTGTCTGAAATATTTTTACAAATTTTGAATATTTTATGAGATACTAGCAAAAAGAAGTTGAAAAAATCCCATTTTTAAATCAAATATATCATATCTTCGTTAAAAATCATCGTAGAACACTTTTTAAAAAAGCATTTTAATGGTCATGATTCAAGCTTTTCATTTACTTAAAATACGTTTCAATTCGGAATCGGGTTTAGTTTCTAGTAGACAGAAAGTGCTATTTTAGTCAATTTTGAGGTTATGGTCGAATGTAGACGTTGAAGGGAAACATTTTCAATCCTTTTGAATACATTTTTGTCCAATCTATTCGAATCCGGCGATACCACCAACTACTATCGAAAAGTCAATCCTTACTAATACGTTTCTTAATATTTTTCAATCCAAATGAATCCCTTTAAAATAATTATAATTATTTTAATACCCACAGTTCCGATTTATTTAATCCAAATAAATCACTTTATAATAAAAATAAAATAACAATAAAATGAATATTTTTGAATACCTACAGTTCCGATTTATTTAATCCAAATGAGTCCCTTTATAATGAAAAAAATGAATATTTTTAATACCCACAGTTCAGATTACTGAATCCAAATGAATCACTTTATAATAAAAATAAAATGAATATTTTTGAATACCCACAGTTCCTATATATTTGATCTACATGCATCCCTTAAAATGAAAAAAAATAAACGGAATATTTTTAATACCCAAAGTTCAAATTATTGAATCCAAATGAATCTCTTTGTAATAATAATAAAATTAAAATAAAATGAATATTTTTGAATACCCACAGTTCATATTATTTAATCCAAGTGAATCCCTTAAAATTGAAGAAATAAAATAAAATTTTTAATACCTACAGTTCAGATTATTGAATCCAAATGAATCTCTTTATAATAAAAACAAAAAAATAAATAAAATGAATATTTTTGAATACCCACAGTTTCTATTTATTTAATACAAATGAATCCCTTAAAATGAAAAAAATTAAATTAATATTTCTAATACCTACAGTTTAGATTATTGAATCCAAATGAATCACTTTATAATAAAAAAAATATAAACAAAATGAATATTTTTGGGTACCCACAGTTCAGATTTATTTAATTTCAAATGAATCCCTTTATAATAAAAAAATAAAATGAATATTTTTAATACCCACAGTTCATATTATTAAATTCAAATGAATCCCTTAAAATGAAAAAAATAAAATGAATATTTTTAATAACCGCAGTTCAGTTAATGCACACAATTCAGTTTTATTTAATCCAATTAATTCCATTTATAATGAAAATGAAATAAAATATTATTGTAGATTTATTTAATGTAAATGAATTTCTTTATAATTAAAATAAAATGAAATTAATATTTTTAAGTATGCTGTTAGTTAAAGGGAGCAATTTCAACACATTAAAATCTTAGGTTACTTGTAATATTATAATAGTATATATATAATAGTATATACAGTTCTTGAAATTTGTATAAAACTGTTTCTTAATGTTTGATTTCAATAAAATTAATCTAAAAAATTGATAAAGCTTTGTTACATAATTAAGAAATAATTCCTACTTTACATTTGATTTAGAGAAAACACATTTTTAAATATTTTCCAATATAACATTTACTTTACTGATTATTTATAATATAGATTACAAGAATCTGAATAGTAGGAATTCCAAAATATATTTTTTTTCATTATAAAGGGATTTATTTGGATTAAGTAAAACTGAATTAAAAGTATTAAAAAATATTTATTTTTTATTTTATTTATAAAGGTGTTCATTTGGATTCACCTTGTGGATAATTGAAAATATATATTTTTTTTATTATAAAGGGATTTATTTAGATTAAATAAATTTTAACTGCGGGTACTCAAAATTTTAATTTTATGTTTTTAATTATAAAGGAATTCATTTGGATTTAATAAATCTGTACTGCAAGTATTCGAAATTATTCGTTTTACTTTTCTTTTATTTTAATTATGAAGGTATTCGTTTGGATTTAACAATCTAAACTGTGGATATTAAAAAAATTCAATTTACTTTTTTCATTTTAATGGATTAATTTGGATTAAATAAATAGGAACTGTGGGTGTTCAAAATTGTTCATTTTATATTTATTTTATTTTTATTTTAAAGTGATTCATTTGGATTCAATAATATGAACTTTGGATATTAAAAATATTAATTTTTTTTTTTTTTTTTTAATATAAGGGATTCATTTGGATTAAATAAATAGAAACTGTGGGTATTAAAAAATATTGATTTTATTTTTATTATAGAGAGATTCAAATGAATTCAATTAATCTAAACTGTGGGTATTCGAAAATATACATTTTATTATTTTTTTTATTATAAAGGGATTCATTTGGATTAAATAAATTTTAACTGCTGGTATTAAAAAATATTAACTTTATTTTTTTAATTATAAAGGGATTCATTTGGATTTAATAAATCTGTACTGCGGCTATTCTAAATTACTCGTTTTACTTTTCTTTCATTTTCATAATAAAGGTATTCATTTGGATTCAATTAATCTGAACTGTGGGTATTCGAAAATATACATTTTTTTTAATATAAAGGAATTCATTTAGATTAAATAAATTTTAACTGCCAGTATTCAAAAATATTAACTTTATTTTTTCAATTATAAAGGGATTTATTTGGATTAACTTAACCTTAACCATGGGTTTGTTGAAGATATTGTAGACCTTTTTGTATTAAAATTATAGTAATAAGATTTGTGGCCTTTGGTCCTTTTTAATTACGGATTTTGTTTTTTATTAGATTTCAGTTTTTATTATTCTCTAAATTTCGTCGATGCATTTCGCCATGATCATGGCTCTTCAGAACCATGGGTATTAAAAAATATTAATTTTTTTTTTTATTATAAATGCATTCATTTGGATCGAAAAATATTTAGAAACGTGTACTAATAAGAATTGATTTTCCATCAAAATCAGATGCTATCCCTCTATGTAAACATATTAAACAAAAAAAGGTATTCAAAAGTATTAAAAAAAGTTAATACTTTTCAATCACTCTTTTCTTACTGGGATATGTGTTTCATACCTCAATCCCGATATTTTGATTTTTTTTTCTGTGTCTGTGTAATTAAATAAGGAACAAGGTAGTAATAAAATGAATGTTACAATTTCACGAATGAACAAATAGAAACTACTTTTGTCCATGTTAAAGTAATAAAGAGCTGAAATATCTTGCGCGAAAGTTTTGACAGAAGTAAAATGGAGTTTTAGAATTAGTGGAAGATGAAATTGGTCCAGAGAACGTTTCCATGAATATCTTAAGTCTTTTTGAAACTGTGTAAAGTAATAATTTTATAAAGCTGCCCGTTCGAGGTGGTAAAGAGAAAGGCGAAGAAACATAAAAAAGAGGAATATTTGTGTGCGTGAGAGCAGGGGAAAAAGAGAGAAAGAAATGAGAACTAAAATAGTCTCCTCGAATCCAAACGAAGGAAAAACTCATTCCGTCTGCTCGCCCGCAGCCAGGGCTGCTCCATTGTGAAACAGCCAACTATTGTGTAGTTCGTGGTTATACCGCGAACTCATTTTTTTCCCTTATATTTCCCCACTCGCTCTTTTGCTTCTTTTCTTATTTCCTTCAGCCTGTTGAAAACTGACGTAGTCGTCAGTGCCCCACTATTACGCCTCATTTCGCGCTTTTGACTTTAAGATTACCGACCATGCGTTCTGTTTTTCTTTTTTTGCAACAAGTTTGGCAAATTTACTTTTAAAACCATGTTTAATTATTCATGAGTTGCTAATTAAAGCAATTGTTTATGTTGGCTCAAAATTATCCCACGAAGTTAAAAGGTTTTTTCTGTCCTTTTTGTTTAAATGAGAAAAAGTCTTGTTTGTATTTCCTGACTAAAATTCATTTTGCAAATGGAATGTTTAATAAATGGAGTATTTTATAAAAATTGTACATTTCTGCTCTTTGCGTGAATTTATAAAAATACAGGTTTTTTAAAAGGTTGGTAATAATTAAGGATGAAGAGTACTTCAGAGTGCTTGAAAAGATTTAGAACTTGATAAATAAGTTGTATCGAGCAGCTAAGGGAGGAAAATAATTTTTTATTTAAAAGAAAAATTTTTCCCGGGGTGTAATAAAATACGTGAAATTGAAGTCTAAGATAGCAGAATTGAACACAATCTTTGGATTCAGTGGTAATTTAGTTAAGTGCATAAATTTGGTAATCTACTAATTATCCACTTACATGGGAAACAAGCAGTTGAATAATAATTGGAAAACACTATTAATAACATGTCGCCAGCAACTGTTATCGATTTAATTACCATGTGTTTGTACCGTAATGCTTTCGTTCATAGCTTTCGGAAAATAGAATCCAATCCCATTTACATACAATGCTAAACACAGAATCTCTAATATCAAAACCATTATATAAACAGTTTCACATTAGTTTCCTTTGTTCCATTAATTTAGTCAGTAAATGCCAAAATATATTAGACACTTTTTGTCGCGTTTAATAGAGAGAGCATTCGAAAATACCCTTCATTGTGCTAAATTAATTATAATGCTAAATCATAAAGTTCGCACGAACAGAAGTTCAATACCAAAGTGAATTTTGAGTGCCAATAAAACTAACAAGCTATTGAAAATTAGAGTTAAATAACGGAAGAATAAAAAATATTGACAATAAAGATTTTTTTTCTAAATTGAATGTGATATTTCAGTTTTTTGCAGTTCGAATACAGATTTTAACTTTGACCCAGATGATGAGGTTTTCAGGCTTCACAGTGACAATGAAGAATATTTTAGGGGAAATAGGGGACAGAATATACAAAAATAGGGAACTTTTAGGGTACCTACTTTAAAAAATTTATAAATAAAGATAAATTAATTATATACAGTAGAACCTCGATATTATTTGGGTAGGACAAAAAAACAAGTTGTAGGATAACAAAAAAATTACAGAATTTTCAAATTAATAAAAAAAAAGGAGAACTTCAGAAATAATTAAAAAAAGATAAGAATATAATGGTAAATTAAAAAAAAAATGGAAAGTTTAAGTAATTAATTCAAAAATAATAAACAGAATTAAAAATTGGAAAAAAATCAATTAAAAAAGATTATAAAACTAATCAAAATTAAAAGAAAGAGTTTAAATTTGAGATAAATAATTGAAAATTCAATAAATCAATTTAAAAAAAATTTTTTAAATTGTTTCTATAATTGCAAAATTATAGAAACAACTGAAAATTGAGAAAATAATTGAAAATTGATGAAAACAATCGAGAATTGAGAAAAATAATTAAAAATTTAGGAAACTAATTAAAAAATGATTAAGGTAATTTAAAAACAAAGAAATCACTGAGGAGGTTATAAAACAAATTAAAGAAATAATTGAAAATCGAAGACAGTAATTTAAAATTAAGAACATATTTAAAAATTAAAGAAAACAATCGAGATTTGAGAAGAATAATTTTAAAAAATTACAGAATACATATCAAGTTAAAGGAATAATTGAAAAATAGCCAAAATAATGATAAATTTTTAAAAATAATTAAAAATTTAGGAAATTATTTACAAAATACCGAAAGTAATTGTAAATTTGAAAAAAATAATTTAAAAATTCATTAAAAATGTGTTTAATTATTAAAGGTTTCGTAAATCAGTTAAAAAATAATTTTAAAAATTATAATTTGCAGAAAAAAGTGCAAAATTATAGAAATAATTGGAAATTGAAGACAATAATTTAAATTTTAGAAAGTATTTCAGAATTAAAGAAAGCAATCCAGAATTGAGAAGAATAATTGAAAAATGGCACAAATAATGAAAATTTTTAAAAATAATTGAAATTTGAGATAAATAATTAAAATTTTAGGAAATTAATTACAAAATACCGAAAGTAATTGTAAATTTGAAAAAAATAATTGGAAAATTTTAAAATATATTAACAATTTTTTTAATTAATTTAAATTTAAAATAAATAATTAAAGGTTTAGTATATCAGTTAAAAAAAAATTGAAAAATTTATAAAAAAAATTGAAAAATTAAAGAAATCAATTTAAAAATGATGGAAATATTTGAAAAATAATACAAATGACTGAAATTTGAGATAAATAAATAAAAAATGTAGAAAGTGTATGAAAAAATACTTTTCAAAACTAAAAATGGAAGAAAATATTTTCAAAATTATAGAAATAATTGAAAATTAAAGAAAATAAATAAAATTTATGAAAAATAAGTAATAAAATTACAAAACATTTTTAAAATTTATTAAAATAATTAAAAAATGATAAACACAATGAAAAAAAAAATGAAAAAATTCGAAAGTAAAAAATAATTGCAAGTTTTTTAAATTAATTGAAAAATAATGAAAATATTTAATAAGTAGAAAAAAAAATTTAAATTGAATAAGATAATTTTAATTTGATAAAAATACCAGACAGCTTATGAAATTAGTCAAATAATAATGGAATACAAATAAGTATGAATAATAGGAAAAAATATGGAAAAAATTAAGAAATAATGATAAACATAATTGTAAATTGAAAAAAAAAGAATTGGAATCAGAAATGAAGGATTGAAAATTCAGGAAATCTATTGAAATATAATTTAATAAATGAAAAATTGGAGAAAATAATTTAAAAATGATAGAAATAATTGAAGATTGAAAAAATAATAACAGGGTGTCTACTAACCGGGAAAACCGGGAAATAACCGGGAATTAACCGGGAATTTTCCGTCAAACCGGGAATTTTTTTCTGGGATAATACATTCTTTTCAATTTTTAATTATTTTCTTTAATTTCCAATTATTTTCTACAATTCTCATTTATTTTCTTCCATTTAGAATTATTTTCATTAATATAAAATTATTTCTTCATTTCTCAATTTTTTTCTTTCGATTTTCTACTATTTTCTTCAATTGTCAATTATTTTCTTCGATTTTCAATTATTTTCATTAATTTCTAATTAATTTCTTCAATTTTCAATTATTTTCTACGATTTTCAATTATTTTTATCAATTTTAAATTATTTTCTTCAACTATAAAGTATTTTTCTTGAATTGACAATTATTTGATTTAATTTTCAATTATTTTCTTCAATTTTTAATTATTTTCATCAATTTTTAATTATTTTCTTCAGATCTCAACTATTTCCTTCAATTTTTAATTATTTAATTTAATATTCAATAATTCTCGACTTTTTTCAACTATTTTTTTCAATTATCATTTATTTATTTCACATCTCAATAACACCTTCATTTTTCAATTATTTTCTTCTATAATCAATATTTCTCGGCTTTTTTCAATATTTTTGTCAATTATCAATTATGTTTTAGAAACTTGAATTCAATTCATCAACTATTATTCCACGATTTTCATAAAATCACATTTTCTTCAATTCCAAATTATTTTCTACAATTTTTAATTAATTTCTTTAAATTACAATTACATTCTTCATTTTTTATTGTTTTTTCAAATTCTATAATTCCTGGGTTGTTCAATTTCTTTTTTCTTCAATTATCACTTATTTTCTTCTACTTTCAATCCCACTGTTTAATTCTTGAATTATTTTCTTTAATTCTCAATTATAATTTTCGACATTCAATTCCATTATTTCGTATTCAATTTTTTTTTTATATTCAATAAGTCTAGGCTTTTTACAATGATTTTTTTTAATTCTCAATTATTTTCTTCAAATTCTAATTTTTTTCTTAAATTTCAATTATTTTCTTCAATTTTTTAAATTATATTTTTCTTTCAATTTTTATTTAAATTGAGAATTTTTAAATTATTTTCAGCAATTCGCAATTATTTTCGTCGATTTCTAAATTTTTCTGCTGTTTTCAAATAGTGTATTTAATTTTCAAGTACTTTTTTCAATTTTTAATTATTTTCTTTAATTTTGCTTCCTCATAGAGGAAGCTTTGTGATCGTTAAAATTTTCGATTTTTCAAAAATAGTCTAAATCAACTCATTTTCATCTAAAAAGCGAAAATTTTCATTCCTAAGCAAATGTCCAGATGTATGTGTGTGTGTGTGTGTGTGTATATGTATGTGTGTGTGTGTGTGTGTGTGTATAGCGTTTTTTGTGTACAAGATATCTTGAGAACGCTTAAACGGATTCCAATAAAATTTGGATGACTTATTAAGCTCATGAATATCTAAATTTGGACACAAGGATTTTTGAAAATACCCAACCAAATTTTTTTGAGCACCTTTTTTCATCGAAAAAAATCGTTTTTTGACAAAAATTTTTTTTATGCTAAAAATACAACTTAATAAATACAAAAATCATATCCCTTATCTCAAAACGAATCGATTGACCTATATAACTTTTATAATTGATTAAGAATTCGTAAAATATTTCATATTTTTACATTTTTTTGCATTAAAATTTGTTTTTTAAAAACTTCCCCAATTGACTTATATATTATTAATTTCTTGCTTCCTCTATGAGGAAGCAAATTATTTTGCTTACTTGGAAGCGAAATGTCCATGAAATGGACATAATTCTCACCTAGTTTTAATTATTTTGTTCAATTTTCAATTGTTTGTTTCAATATTCAGTAATCTCGACTTTTTTCAATTATTTTTTTTTCAATTATCAGTTATTTATTTCATGTTTCAAAACCTCCTTTAATTTTCAGTAATTTTCTTCTATTTTCAATTTAATTGTTCAATTATTTTTTCAATTTTCAATTAATTTCTTTAAATAACAATTCTATTCGTCAATTTTTAATGTTTTCTTCAATATTAAATAATTCCTATCATTTTCCATTTTTTTTTAATTATAAATTATTTTCTTCTTTTTGCAATCCAATTGTTTAGTAATTTTCTTTAATTCTTAATTATTGTATTCGAATATCAATTTTATTTCTCAATTTTCAATTGTTTTTTAGGGTTCCGTACACAAAGTGTCCAAACGGAACCCTTATGTTTTCACTCGTTTGTCCGTCGCCCAAAACCATTACCCCCCCCCCCCCCCTAGTGGCCGAACTATTTGAGATAGAGAGTTGAAATTTGGTACACTTATGTATTTTCACGTGTAGATTACAGGAAAAATATAGCGAACATGATTGAACGTGATGTTCATAGCGTTGTCAAGGAAATAACAAGATTTTTTTCAAAAAATGCATTAAAATGCCTAGTTACCCCCCCCCCCCCTTATCTCCTAAACTATTTGACCTAGAGTATTGAAATTTGGTACACATATGTATTTTCGCGAGTAGAGTTCAGGAAAAATATAGAGAACATGATTGGAGGTGATGGTCATAGCGTTGTCAAGGAAAAACTTTTTTTTTTAAAAAAAACGTGTCCCCCCCCCCCTTATCTTCCAAACCATTTGACCTAGAGGTTTGAAATTTGGTATACCTAGGTATTTTTACGTGCAGTTTACAGGAAAAATATAGCGAACGTTGCTGGACTTAATTTTCAAAAGTTATTAGTGAAAAGTTGAAAAATGACAAAAAACCCCTATGCTAGCGCTCAGCGTATTTATCCTGAAAGGTTGGGAATTGGTTAAAAATGTGTAATTTTATGCAGAATTTTTTATAAAACCATAAAAATTGTGGTTTAAATTTATTATCATAACATTTTTTCCAAAAAACTGAAATTTTACCAAAAAAAATTTTTTTCTTCTAAACAGCTACAATATTTTATAGTTTCAGATTATTTTTTTTGTACAAAATGTTTATTTTTATGTTTAAATTACTTTAATAGTTAAAAAATTAAAAAAAATTAAAAAAAAAATTCTTTTGGCTTTAAAATTTAAAATTATATAAAAAAGTTTAGTCTATTTAATTGGAAATTTTTAATCTTATAAAAATCATTAAGTTTATACTAAAATTTCTTTAAAAATAAAAAAAATTATTTTAATTTATCATTATTTAAATTATTATTCAAATAATCTCTGACTCATATAATTGAAAAAAATTAGAGCGGTACGGAACCCTTCGACTTGGTACGAGTGTAACTCGTACTTGCCCGATATTTGTTTTAATATTCAATAATTCTGTGTTTTTCTGATTTCAATTTGCTTATTTAATTTTCAATTGATTTCTTGAATTTTGAATTATTAACTTAAATTTTAAATTATTTTTTTGGATTTTCTATCTAGTTGACCAATTTTCAATTATATTCTTTGAATTTAATAACCATTGTTCAATTTTTTCAATTATTGTTCAATTGTAGATTAATATTTTTTTTTTAATTTTGTTTCTAATTGTCAAATATCTTTGTCATTGTTCAATTATTTCTTTCCATTATTAATTATTTCTTTTCAATATTAATTGTTTCTTTTAATTCTTAATTATTATTTTTTGTAAAGTTTAATATTTAATTCTTCAATTCTCAATTATTTTCTTTGAATTTCAATTATTTTCTTCAATTATCAACTGTTATATTCAATTTTTTTTAGCCATTTGTAGGTCTATTTATACTTAAAATCAATTTTAAGTTAACAAGAGAAAAAGCCGGGAAAAATAGGAACAAAAACCGGGAAATGACCGGGAATTTTGTGGGACGAAATTAGTAGACACTCTAGATTAAAGATTAAAGAAGATTAAAAATAATTGAAAATCTCTAGATACCTTGACTTAAAATATACTTTCGTGAAAAATAGGGAGAAAATAGGTAAAATTTTCTAAATAGGGGACTTTTAGGGACCAATCGCAAGATAGGGGACATTTAGGGGAAATAGGGGACGGTCTGTGAAGCCTGGGTTTTGCATTTGTATTTCTGTGTTAAAGAATGAGACGCAATGAAGCAGCGTTATTTCTCAAACATTTTCCTCTATGGGGATTTAAAATAGATCCAAATTTGGGGAGTTTGTAAATTTAGTTGGCTCAAATTATGATTTAATTAAGATATTAAATTTAATTTACCATTAGGTGTTTTGATATTACTCCTAAGGTTAAAGAACCATACGCAATGAAGCAGCGTTATTTCTTAAACGTTTTTCTATACGAAGAATTAAAATTTAATTACATTTTTATTCAAATTTAGACATGTTAAAAGTTTAATTAACTCAAATGATGAGATCTCGGAAGTGTCCTTTTAATGTCAAAGAATGATACGCAATGAAGCAGCGTTATTCATCAAATGCTTTCCTCTATGAGGAATTAAAATTAATTCAATATTTATCTTGGGCATATTAAAATTTTAATTAGCCCATATGATAAAGTCTTTTAATTGTACTTTCAATGTTCTAATGTGAAATCGTTTGTCTTTTATAAGGTTAAATAAACAAGCAGTTGAATAAAGACTTACTTCAACTTTTCTGTTGAAATATTTTTAACAATGAAGAGCAGCCAAAAATGATTTTACTGCTGACCACTGCAAATGATGTTCTTCTATCTCCACACTGATCCTGAAACGTAAAATCAATTTAAGTTTAATTTTACGAATTCAAAAGATCCAATCGGTAGAATAGTAAAAATCAAAATGGAAAATTGATTTAGAAACTTATGATTTGAGTAAGCGTTAGATAAAGAAACTGAAGGACTTTTTAGTTTCAAAAGAAGGAAAAGTGTCCTTACACTTCTGAAGGATCACGTATTTTGAGATGGCTCACGTTCTCGCCTTTCAGTTTCCACACGATCGCCAGGCCAGAAGGGCAAGCTTTTCAACTGAAAGCTGTGGCCTAACTTTTCCTGGACGAAAAGAGATGTTGAGAATTACCCAGAATTTCAACTCTCTTTCCCTCTGATCTAGAGAATATTTGTTTATTTTTCTCCTTTACTTTACTTGGCACATTCGATCTTAACTTTTAAATTTACTTATATTGCAGCTCTAGGTGAAAAAATTTATCGTTGGAGAATTTAATTTGTTTCTTTAAAACATTTAGAGACACTTGCAAATTCTAAATTCTAAGGGAAAAGTTAATGCTAACGAGAGGCAGACATTGTTATATTAGACTTTAGTAGTATGATTCACTTTGGCAAACTCAAAAGTTGCCAGTCGTAGGAATTCAAGACATTTGGAAAGTTTTACTCCACGGCGAGTTAGTGAGAACACAAGAGAGATTTGTACCTCCGTTAAAGTAGGGATTATTTCGAACTTTCTTACCCGACTTTACTGACGCGACAAAAGAAGACTGATAAGGGAAAGCTGTGGAAAGTAGCTGAGGTGAATCTCAAACCAAGATAATCTTTGAGGCTCCAAAAGAAGGTCTGATTGAATCGTAATCTTTTACGGCTTTTATCGACGGTAGCCATTTTATCCTAGGCAGGACATTGATAAGAGGCAGCAAATTACTTTTTTACCTACGTCTTCTCATTTTCTCATCTTTCATGCATTAGCTCCGCCAAATGCTCGAAAGCCTTTCATAAAGACTAATTTGAATCTCAAGTATGAACATGTATTTTCAGAATTCAAATATAAGTTATTAAATATTTTACCATTTCATTTTACAATTAGTTTTATATTCTTTTCTAGAGCAAGATGTTAAGGTATTAATAAATTAAATCCTATTATATTTTCGGAAGGGATTTACAGACACGACAACACCGAACGGGTTAAATCTTCCTCCCTTTTTCATAGAGAACACTCTAAATTTCAGGCAAACGACATAAATCTCGAGGTTGGTTGGGTCTCTCGTGGCACAGGAATACGAGAACCTCGGGGACCGGAAGTAAGCACGGGAATGTTGAATCTTTTACTCATAAAAGCCAAGGATTTAGTTTTTCACTGGCAATGAAGCTTTTCAGCCAAGAAGCTTGTTATCTTTGTCAGTATAACATTGACATAATCCAGAAATGATGTCTACTTTTAATAAAAAAGTATTTGTTATATAATAATAATAATAATACTGTCAGCAGAGATACATAGCATACATATAATCATTTACTTGTGTTTGTACATACTCTTTGGGAAACATGTTATTCATTATGACAAAGAAGGGGTTGTTTTAATCTTTAATTTTGGATCTACAGGATGCTTAACGTTTTCAGCAAACCCACCCGTGAACCACACTTTGCTGCCATTAATTTCCCTTAACGTTGGCAGATGAGTGTGTAATGTGTGTATGAGCATAAGCGAAAACGGACACATGTACGAAGAAGCTTTATCGTCTGTGCATGTAAGTCGGTTGGCGGTTTGTTCGGGTCAGCCATTCCATTTTTGGCATCGTGCCGCACGACATTAATCCTTCGGGACTTCGTGTGAAGGTACGAGTGCAGCATGCTATATACACCTTTTAGATCTGCGAGAAAAGTTCGACCCACCACTGCGATGAAAATGTCCCCTTTGTGTCTTCTAATACTCTAGTCAACCTTGTTTGTCTTTCGGATACCGAAAGTGCTCAGTTATTCTATTCTTAAACAGGAATTTTGAAAAACTTTTCAGTTAAACGATAACTATTTTCTCTATCAGAAAGCAATATATATATATATATATATATATAAAATATCACTCTTCGTAAAATAATAATTAAAACAATAAAAGATTTGCATTTATGCGAGAGATTCACTTATAATATCAAATTCCTGTTGAGTGGATTAAAATAATATATGTAACAGAGCCGTCAGTGTGTGCCGAGAATTAATCAAAAGCTCGATAAAATAAATGTGCACGTATGACTAATGTCTGCATGAAATTATGAGTCTATGAATAATACTTTAAACAGAATGAAAATTATTGTTTGCTATTTGTAGCGGATTTTCATGATAAATTTAGTTTATAATGAACATTGACGGAATAATAATTTAACATTTATAAAATCGGTGTAACATGAACTTTATGAAAAGTTTTAACTAACTTGAATTATTAACATAAATTTTGAAATAATTAGTCATGTGCTAGATATAGTTTAACTTATTAGAGAATAATTTCAAATTTCTCTCTGGTTGCAAAGTAAGCGTATAAATAACAAACGAACAATTTTTTTTGTGAAATACTTTCTAATTTACGAGATTGGTGATTTTAAAACAAAAAACACGAATCATAAGTTACGAGGAGAAAAGGAATTTTTAAATTGAAATTGTAGATTTTACCGTGGAACGTAGAAAATGTATGTATATATATATATATATATATACAATATCCACGTAAGTGGAGTATTTTTAAAAATGGAACGGGAGTTTTTAGTCGCGCATCAATGGTTAGAATATTAGGGAGTATTTCTAGGACAAGTGAAAACTAAATGCATCAACGGCTTATGAATAAAATGCGAAACAGTTTAAATTCTAATTCTAATGTTGAAGAATGATATGCAATGAAGCAGCGTTATCAGGGTGTCTAACGAAACATGATTTTCAAATTCCCGGTTTTCCCGGATCTAAAATCACAACTTTTCCCGGATATCTTTTATGTATGATTAATAGCTATAATATTAAAATGGTGAAAAAAATTAAGTGCGTTACATATAAGTTTTTAAGGTAAAATTGATCTTTGAAAAAAATAATTCCAAAATGGCAAAAATAATAGAAATTTGAAGAAACAAAATGAAAGATGACAAAAGTAATAAAAATTAAGTAAATAATTAAAAATTTGAATAAAAGACTTGGAAAATAACAAAAATAATTGAAAAATGAAAAACAAAATAAAAATTTGATGTCAGTACATAATTAAAAAATTGGAGAAAAAAATTGACCATGAAAGAAAATAAATAAAAAAATTGAAAAATCATAAATTTGATAGAAATTTTGAAAAAAAGTACTTGAAAAATGATAAAAATAATTAAAATTAAAAAAAAAAAAACAATTGAGAAATGACAAAAATAATTGAAAATTACAAAAATAATCAAAAAATGGAACAAATAGTCGAGAAATGACAAAAATAATTGAACCTTGAAAAAAATAAAAGATGATATAACTAATTTAAAATTATGTAAAAAATTTATGATTTGAAAAAAAAGACGTAAAAAATGACATTAATAATTGAAAAATGGAGAAACAAAATAAAAATTAGAAATCAATAATTGATAAATTAAAGATAAAAATTGACGTTTAAAGAAAATACAACTAGAAAAATGATAAAAATATTTAAAATTAAAAATAAACAGCAATTGACAAATTACAAAAATAATTGAGAAATGAAAAAATAGAATGTAAATTAAAGTAAGAAATTAAAGAATCCATGAGAATAATTTAAAGATATAAGAAAATAAGTTAAATTTGGAGAAAGTAATAAAAAAATGTCGAAAATATTGATAATACTTTAGAAATGACAAAATTATTTGAAAATTTTAAAAGCAATTTAATAATGAGAAAAATCATTATATTAGGAAAAAATAATCGAGAAATAACAGAAAGAACAGAAATTTGATTAAAATAATTGAGAAATCACAAAAAATTTAAATTTGAAGGTAATATGTGAAAAAAAACAAACATAATAAAAATTTGAGACAAATAATTGAAAAGTGACAAAACTAATTCAAAAATTGAGTAAAAAATAAAAATGTTGAAGAAAAGACTTGAAAAATGATAAAAATAATTAAAATTTGAAAAAAAAATTGAGAATTGACAAAAATAAATGAAAATTGAAGTAAGAAATTAAAAAATTCATGACAATAATTTAAAGATATAAGAAAATAAATACAAAATTTGGAAAAAGTAATAAAACATCGTCGAAAATATTGACAATAATTTAGAAATTACTAAATTAATTGAACATTTAAAAAAAACAATTAAAAAATGACAAAGATAATTGAAAATAGGAAAAAATAGTCGAGAAATGACAAAAATAATTGAAATTTGAAGAAAATAAATTGAGAAATTACAAAAAATTTAAATTTGAAGATAATACATGAAAAATAACAAAAATGATAAAAATTTGAGATAAATAATTTAATAATGACATGAATAATTGATAATTGGTGTAAATAATTAAAAGAATGTAAAATTGAAAAAAAATTAATTGTCAATTGGTGTAAAGTTTTTAAAAATTATTGATACATAATAATAAAATTATTAAAGAAAATTGCTTAAATTTGAAGAAAAAAATTTAAAACTGTGTAATAATAAATTGAGACATTGATGACCATAAAAAAAAAGATTGAAAATAATTATTGAAATTTGATAAAAATAATTTTTAAATGTTAAAACTAATAGAAATATGCAGAAAATAATTAAAAAGTGATAAAAATAATTTAAATTTGATGGAAAAATTGAAAGAGGACGAAAGTAATTGACAATACTGGTTTAAAAATTAAAAATTTGTAGACATTAATTAAAAAATTGAAAAAGTAATTAAAATTAGAGGAAACTAATTAAACAGTATCAAAATTTATTGAAATTTAAAGAACTTAAGTGTATATAATAATAATAGGTAATTATTATTTTACTAAGAAAGTGAGAAAAGTGTTTTTTTTAAAGTGAGTAATAGTGAGTGATTTTAAAAAAATTGAATAAAAATGAGAAAAGTAAGTCACTGGTAGCACTGAAAATGCTTAAATTCGCTTGAAACGTGTTACACTTTTACTATTTTGAAAATAGAACTTCAGATTAGTAACCAAGAACATGGATTACCACCGAGTAATAAGTTTGAAGAGAATTTGAGCAATTTTGCAAAATATGTCTGCCATCTTGGATCCGCCATTTTGAATTTTGAAAAATTGATAAATCTGATATCGTTTTCACAATCAGAGACTTCGAAAACGAGTAATAAGTATCAAGCGAATTTGAAGAATTCCGAAAACGAATTGGCTTAAATTTTTAGAAATTCCCGGATATAATTTTCTTTCCCGGCAAATTCCCGGTTTTCCCGGAATTCCCGGTGAGTAGACACCCTGGCTATTTATCAAATATTTTCCTCTTTGAAGAATTAAAATTGATCCAATATTTGTCCAAATTTTGACATTTCGCCTACAAATTTGATTAGCCTAAGTGATGATTTCTTTTAATATTAGTGAATGAGATGCAATGAAGCAGCGTTATTCCTCAAATGCTTTTCTCTACGAGAAAGTAAAATTGTAAAATTATTTAAAATGCTCTAATAACTCAAATTTTGATGCGTTAAAAATTTAATAAGCCCGAGATGAGGTTCTAAATTTGAACTTCTAATATTTTTTAAAGAGACGCAATGAAGCAGCGTTATTTCTTAAATGTTTTCCTCAATAAGGAAATAAAATTGATCCAAATTCTGACATTTTCAAATTTTCATCAGCCCAAGTGATGATTTCTTTTAATGTTGAAGAATGAGACGCAATGAAGCAGCGTTATTTCTTAAATGTTTTCCTCAATAAGGAAATAAAATTGATCCAAATTCTGATATTTTCAAATTTTCATCAGCCCAAGTAATGTTTAATTTTAATGTTGAAGAATGAGACGCAATGAAGCAGCGTTATTTCTTAAATGTTTTCCTCAATAAGGAAATAAAATTGATCCAAATTCTGATATTTTCAAATTTTCATCAGCCCAAGTGATGATTTCTTTTAATGTTGAAGAATGAGACGCAATGAAGCAGCGTTATTTCTCAAATGCTTTCCTTTATGAGGAAGTAAAATTGTTCAAATTATTTAAAATGCTCTAATAATCCAAATTTTGACGCATTTTAAAGGAGATCCAATGAAGCAGCGTTTTTTTCCAAACATTTCGTGATAAACATTAAAATCATACGTCTTATTTTAAAGTTTAACAAACAAATCGAAAAATATGTTTCTCTATTGTTTTTAAAAAATGAGAAGCAGACAAATATGATTTTACTGCGCACCACTGTAGACGATCTCCAATCTCCATGACAGTCCTGAAACCAAAAAAATTACAAAATTTAAATGAAGAAAATAAAACAACAATAAAATAGTCGTAATCAAAGAATTGAGACGGAAAATAAAAAGCTTGTATCTTCGAATTTAAATCGTCTGGTTTATAAACTCACGAAAAGTAGAGTTGATAGGTGTAACAATATCAAATACACAGCCAAAAAATGACGCCATTCAGAAGGGATTTCGCGTAACCGCACAGCTGTTCTAACGCGGTTGTAAATTATCATGTCATTTTTCGTGACGGACGGTGGAATCAACAAACTCGGCGGTAGATCAAGCGGTAGTAATTCGGTGAAAATAAGCCGCTGTTTTCAAGCCATTTCAGTCCTAGTATAAACCATTTCAGTCTCGCGTAAACTATTCTGCTTTTGTGTAAACCATATTGTCACTTTGGGCCATCGTGTGGCCATTCCGGAGACCAACAGCCTGCCAAGTTTGCCGGATAAATAAAATACCCGGTCCACGTCCACGGGCGTAAATATTTAGAGCCATTTGCTGCTGGAAAAACGGAAAACACGTGTGTACGGTTCGCCGCGTATATGAGAACAGCTCTGCCTACTTCGTGTTAGCCTCCTACGTCACTAAACTGGCATCGTATCATCGTCCACCCTCATGCATTCATTATTCCGTCAACGACTCCGACGACCATCTGCACGACATACTAAATTACTTTAAACTGCGCCCTCTTCGTTGTTTCGTATATAAGTACACAAGCACAATATGTCTGTCAAACAGTATAAGGATTTTATCTAAATCGAAAGTAATGAATTCATATAACCTAAAATTGCAAAAAAGTGAAGCAATCTAGATAATTTAAAATTCACAAAGAATTATTCTTTCTTGAAAAAAAAAAAAGTGCTAGTCATTAGGTAACGGAAGGAACTGCACAAAAATTGCCGTCGACATTTGGTTATTTTTCTGAGAAATAAAACTTGCACTCGAAATGAGATACTTTTTCAAAGGCAGCATTTGTGATCGCGAGGTAAAGTGCTTTTTAATGCCTATTTCCCTCAAACGGACATGTAAACTCAACCTAATTTAAAAGCATGTGCTTCTCAATCTTCTCTGTGTTTTGCAAGATGACATTTACCTATTTGAGAGAACACAAGTGGCAGCGTGAGCTGACACTATCAGTTTATTTCTGAGATGCAAATGTATTCTCGAGTTGCTCCTCGCCCGCGCTTTTACCAGTAATAGATACGCTTCTGTTACAAATATGATTAGTATATAAAGCAAGCGGGATCAAAAAGGCACCGAGACGAGAGGGAATGGAGAAAACGAGGTTGAAAAGAGGAAAAGAAGTCGAGGGGTAGAGATAAGGCTATAGCTCCCGAGTTGAACCGAGAAGCAGGGAACTAAAAGTTTGTCCTATCAGTTGCAACGCGAAAAGTAGGTACTCGGTGCTCTTAGCTCTTCGGGCTGTAACTCAGAAACGCCCTGGAGTTTGCTATAAGTTATTTTATTAAATCCACGCCCCTGGATATACGAGTATCGGGGGCCCTCGAGATCGAACTCTTCCAAAGAAGTGAGAAAGGTTTGAAAAACTCCAATTAAGCTCGGCATTCATTTAACTAAGAATTCCTTCGATTCAATACGTATTGTCCCATTCATTTAAAGTTTCATTTTAACTTCTTTATGGCTGATTCATAACACACTTTCACTTCATTTTTATTTTAGCCTTAATCTCCACGGATCGAATCTTTTGTGCTGAAAGTTTAATTAATGAAGAGTGGCTTAAGTGGAAAGTTACCAGGGGCACAAAATTGCTATGTATGGTCGGAGTAAAAGGGAGGAAATGAAAATTATGAAAGTTATTTGATAGTGGAGAAATATGTGTGTTATGTGTGCTGCTGCAACATTATTGCAATATTTTGAAAATAATTACTGAATAATTACTTACGGAGTCCAGAAAATTTAGAAAAAGATTCAAGGCTTTAACATTATTCCAGCAACATTTCTGTAATAAGAGTTTTTTAAAAGGAATCTAAGAAAAATATTTTACAAAACTAACAAAAAAAAAAAAATAAAGAATCGAAATTTAAAAGGGAACTTGAAACTTAAGGAAAGAAAACTTTAAAGCTTAAGAAAGAAAGCTGAAACCTTTTAAAAGGAAAGCATGAAAATTTAAAAGACCTCTCGAAAAGTATTGCGATGAAGCTTAAAACTTTGGAAAAAATGTAAACAAGTTAATGAAAACTCACGAACAGAGAGGTCCTAAAAAATGAATTTTCCCGTTCTAATAATTAAACGAGATATTTTTAGCGATCTAAATGAGAAACTTGAGTTGATAATTCTGGTGAAATGAATAATTCTTAATCAAGATCCTGATTAGGAGCATATCAAAGAAATTCATTCGTCTCCTTATTACCTCGAAATGTGGCGCGATAGCCACTTTATCCCTAATATCTGTAATCTAGAATCTGTTCCTTCCCTTGGCAGTTTGAGAGGGTTTCTCTAAGGGGATATAAACTTAGTCAAGTAACTAGAAGTGCCGGACTTGATAGCGTTCTGCATGATCTGTGTACCGCATAAATCAGGCTCATGTGGGTTTGTGGTCGTGTTAAAATTCAACTTCTATATATTTACGAAACACAGAACGGCGGAGATAAAAATAGCAGACGAAAATTACTTTGACTTATCATCAGCGATCAAGATAATATTACAAAACAAAATCCTCGAAAATTACTTTTGTTTATTATTAGACACAATAAAAAGAAAATTAATAAAAGATTATTACATTGAGGAGATAGACGTATATATTATTCGTATTAAAAACGTATAAAGAGGGTAAAAAACCAAAGCAAAAAGTTCTTTGCGGTAGTGAAATATTTTCCATAGTTTTAAAGTTATTGAAGAATAAAGATAGCCAATGAGGTACTACTTTAAGCTTGGTGGGCGGAGACCTAACGGCATGTTTCCCCTTCCACGCGCAATACCTGCTTAGGCGCCGCCCACTCGTCTTAATGCAGCGCCTGATTGGCTATCTTGATTCTTTAATATCTCGTAAGCTATTGCGAATATTTAATTACCGTAAAGGACTTTTTTTCTCGTTTTTTCACGATTGTCATACTCGTTTAAAATGCAGGATATATAAACACTGTAATAGTATATTTTTTTAACTTACCTGACACCGGAATCAACCATCAAACACCGAGGAAAGACAGATCATGTCAGCCAAGTCCATTCATTTGCCGCTGTAATGTCGAGTGGCAATTTTTTTTTTTTTTTTACGAAACTAATTGAATGCAGTCCTCCGTTACGTACAATGCGCCAATTAGCGGGGAAACTGTCGTTCTGTGTCTAGATACAAGTTGCTGGTAGTATTCCGGTCAATATTAAATCTGCGAGGATTTGGCAAAACAGTGGGACGGTAATGGCACTAATTAGGTGTGCTCTGCCAACCCACTTTTGCATTACGCCCCTTTCTGCTTACCGCGTGTGTATAACGGCTCGTGCACTACTACCCTTTTCTGGAAAAGACACCCATATCCCGTCTGCCAGCGCTGCCTTCTCGAATAATGGAACGCTATTTTTCTGTAGCAAACCTACGAGAGTATACGTCTACGAAAATAGGGTAGAGGACACTAATGGTGCTGAAACTTCTGGTTCTCGGAGCACATACATTTCGCAAATCCAGTTTTTGGATAAATAATGCATTCTCAACGACCCTCGTAATTCCATGCGCGCTTATTATTTTCCCAGTGAAATGCGAGCAAGACTTATTACTACACATGTATCTTCATTTCAATCCGAGTTATTTGTTAATGAGCTATTGCCACAAATTAATATGCAAGATGTTTCTATTTTAATCGTTGGCATAGAGCAGGGCCGGCGGAACAAATTTTTTCGGGGTGTGGAATTGTCAAAAAGATTGGGGAGGGGGGAGGTGAGACCAAAATATTAACAAATACTTGTAAGTACTTTGGACGATTCGGGGTGTGGAATTCCACACCATCCACACAGTTCGCGCCGGCCCTGGCATAGAGAAAAATTGAACTGAAATTTAATACGTACCACGTAATAATTTAACGTACGCTATACCTATAACTTAAATTAAAAGTGAAATTCCTTGTCTTGAGTAACAGTTAAAAATAGTTTGTTCAATTTTTAAGATAATTACATAGCAATGTGCCGTTGAAAGTTTCATTTTGAAAATTTCGTTTTGAAAGTTTCAAATCATGAAAGTTATGATCGATGAAACTTTTCATGAAATTTATCAAATTTTTAAATTATTAAAATTAAAGTAGACAATTTTTCCAGAAGATTTTATCTTAAAAGTGAGAACATAAAAATTGTAAAAATTAAAAAAATTACTCTTTTGTGCGAGATATTTCCATTTTAATTTGCACAAAAATATTTATTATAAAAATTTAATGAATACAATTCTTCTAGAAAAACTTATTCTTCACTATTTTTTGAGGCACTTTTTTATGAAAAAAGTTTTTCTCCTTTTTTTTAAAGAAATGTAAAAGAAATTTAAAGAATTTAAGATTAAATTTAACTAAAAATTTTTGCAAATCAAATAATGAAAATTAGAACAACAATTACAAAATTTAAGATAAAAACTGAAAAAAACGAAACTAATTTAAAATTGAAAACAAAACTCGAAAAATGTCGAGATAATTACACAATTTAAAAAATTAAACAAAAAGTATTAAAGTTAAACAAAAAAATTAAAAAAAAAAAAAATTATAGAAATAACTGTTGGAAATAATTGCAAATTGAAAAACTGTTTTGAAAATCCTAAATAATTGAAATTAAAGAAAATAATTGAAAAACGAAGAAAATAATAAAAACTTCAAGAAATAAATTGAAAATTTAAGAATTGAATTGAAACTTGAAAAAATAATTATAATAATTGAAAAAAAATTATAAACGAAAGAAAAAAAATTCAAATTCAGAATAAAATTCCAACAATGGCTAGATTAATACAAAACTGAGCAAAAAATACATAATAAATAATAATTGTAAGAATTAGTTGGAAAGTGAATTAATTCACAATTAAAAAAATATAATTTTAAAAAATAAACAATTCAATATTAATTTTAAACAAAATAATTTGAAAAATATGAAAATTATAGGAATAATTGTTGGAAGTAATTGAACATTGAACAACTAGATTGAAAATTGAAAAAAATAATTTAAAAAAGAGGAAAAAAATTGTAAATTAAGAAAATAATAAAAAATTGCAAAAAGGAATTGAAATTTTAAGAATAAAACTAAAAATTGAAAAAGCACAATAATTACACAGGCACACAAAAAAAAAAAAAGGTCAAATACCAGAGGGCAGACCAACATATTCCTAGGTTTTTGGGGTCGCTGAAACCGAATATGGCCATGAAAATATTATCTGCTTGCCCATTTTCCCCCTAGCCCCCCCCTTACACCCCTCGGGGGGTGACATTTCAGTTTTTCCAAAAACGTCAAAAAGGCAGTCTATTCCTATGTTTTTTGGGGCGCTGAATCCGAAAAAGACCACCAAAAGCCAATCCCCCCCCTCCTGCACCCCCTAACACCCCCTGGGAGGGGGTTGGAATTTCGAATTTCACGAAAAGTCGAGTTCGGTGGCTATTTCTATGTTTTTTGGGGCGCTGAATCCGAAAAAGACCACGAAAAGAAAATTCCCCCTCTCCTTCACCCCCTATCACCCCCTGGGAGGGGGTTGGAATTTCGAATTTCACGAAAAGTCGAGTTCGGTATCTATTTCTACGTTTTTTGGGGCGCTGAATCCGAAAAAGTCCACCAAAAGCCAATTGGCCCTCCCCTTCACCCCCTATCACCCCCTGGTAGGGGGTTGGAATTTCGAATTTCACGAAAAGTCGAGTTATATTGGAATAGACTCTAAACTCGATTTTTCATAAAATTCGAAATTCCAACCCACTCAAGGGGATATTAGGGGCTTAAGCGGGCGGGAATTAGCTTTTGGTGGTCTTTTTCGGATTCAGCGCCCCAAAAAACGTAGAAATAGACACCGAACTCGATTTTTTGTGAAATTCGAAATTCCAACCCCCCTCCTAGGGGGTGATAGGGGGTGAAGGAGAGGGGGAATTGGCTTTTGGTGGTCTTTTTCGGATTCAGCGCCCCAAAAAACATAGAAATAGACACCGAACTCGACTTTTCGTGAAATTCGAAATTCCAACCCCCTCCCAGGGGGTGATAGGGGGTGAAGGAGAGGGGGAATTTTCTTTTCGTGGTCTTTTTCGGATTCAGCGACCCAAAAAACATAGAAATAGCCACCGAACTCGACTTTTCGTGAAATTCGAAATTCCAACCCCCTCCCAGGGGGTGTTAGGGGGTGCAGGAGGGGGGGGATTGGCTTTTGGTGGTCTTTTTCGGATTCAGCGCCCCAAAAAACATAGGAATAGACTGCCTTTTCGACGTTTTTGGAAAAACTGAAATGTTACCCCCCGAGAGGTGTAAGGGGGGGGGCTAGGGGGAAAATGGGCAAGCAGATAATATTTTCATGGTCATATTCGGTTTCAGCGACCCCAAAAACCTAGGAATATGTTGGTCTGCCCTCTGGTATTTGACCTTTTTTTTTTTTGTGTGCCTGTGTTATTGAATGTAGAAGAAAATAAAATCAAAAAAATTTATTGGTACTCGGAAAAATAATTGAAAAAAGGCAATAAATTTTTAATAATAAAGAAAATAATTAAAAAATGGAATTGAAATTTGAAGGAAATAGTGGAGAATTAAAAGAAATAGTCTTACAATTGAGAAATTGAATTTAAATTTTAAAACAATTTTTATGAGTGAAAAAATAATTTAAAAAATCCGGGAATGAACCTGCAAATTATTATTATTATTTATTGTTTGAATGCAATTATTTTTTTTTGAAAAATAAACAATTTATGGTTTTCTTTATTTAGCTGATTAATTAACTGATCCTTAATTTAAATGATTCAAATTTTACTAAAATACTTTATTTTAAGTAAATAATATAATTCGAAATATTTCTACTTCTGAAAATGTTGGTAATATTTTTAAATTTATAATGTTTAATTTGAATGAACAATGTAAAATTGCTTTGTTTACTGTTTTATTCCCAAAATTAACCTTTTTGAAAACAAAAATTAAAAATATAATTTTTCAAAATAAAGCAATTTGCCTTCACCAAATATTAATATCAAGTTATATTTTATATTTATATTTATTATATTATATTATATTTAATTTAAAGAAGATCTTAGTTTATTAATTAAAAATAAAGGAAAAATAATGTTATAACAATTAAAATTAAGGAAATAAATTTTTTTAGAAATAAAACATTAAAATTAAAACATTTAGAATAGTTTAATCATGCACTTACTTAGAAATATTAGAATTAACTCGATTAATTATTAACCAATATTATGCAAATTTAAATTTTAGCGCCATAGTAAGAGTACTGAGTTTGCGCAGAAGGTCCGAACCTCTATTTCGTGAAATAAAATCATTTTCAAAAATTATTTGCATTGAAATTTGATTTTTACAGTTAAAAAGACTAATTCGAAACGTAACTAAATCATTTTTAAACTATTAACTTTAAAAATTTAGACGTTATGGCTAAAGTTTCATAAGTTTCAATTAATTTGAAATTTTTCATTGAAACTTTCAACTGAAAGTTTCAAAAATTATAAATTTCGGAAACGGCACATTGCTAGTCGTGGTGTCACTTACTTTTAGGTTATAAACGCGAAAAGAAGTGTCAAGCTCCAGGACTACCAACCTCGTAATGTGGAATTTATTGAAGCTTTTGGCGGCATTTTTAAAATAGCGTTGAATTTAAAAACTTATTATTTATTGTATTATTGTTATATTATTTATTTTATATTCAAATAAGCCATAAATTATGTTATTATATATAATAATCATCAAGTTTCATTCATTGATTCATTTTATATCATTTTTCACCTATTTAAGGATTTTTCAAGTTCTAAACTTACAACAATTTTAAATTCTTTAAAATTCAATTAATTTGAACTTGCGTCGATTGAACATTTAATTAAACCACGGTACTAAATTTGAAATAATTTAAAGATTTCTTCAATATTTAATCATTCTTCTCTTTTAAGATTTCAATTATTTACTACAATTTTCAACCATTTTTAACATTCTTTCATTATTTTCTTCAATTTTTTATAATTTTGACAATTTTTTTTATATTTACCCTAATTTTTATATTTACTCTCCGCAAATTGGAAATTATTTTCTTTGATTTCATTAATTACTTTTTTGTTTTAATTATTTTTTCAGCATAAAATCAATTTCATTATTTATTAATTACTGTATTTATTTTCAATTTCTCTCAACTTTATTTAATTTTTTTTACAAATTATAATTCTTTTCGTCAAATTACAATTAATTTTTTCAGTATCGAATTGTTACTGCAAATGTAATTATCAGTTTCAATATTTTAAAAATATTTTCAACATTAAAATAACCGTTTTGTTGCTTCAATTTTTATGAAATTTTTTTTTAATTTCCAGAAATGTTGGTTATATTTTTTAATCATTTGAGTAATGTTCTGCGATTTTAAATACTTATCTTTTATATTAAATATAATTTTGTAATTATCTCAATTATATTTCTCAAATTTCAATTACTGTCACTAATTCTCAATTATTTTGGTCATTCTTCAAGTAATGTCGCTTATTTTAAATTTCAAAATTCCCCAACTCTGACTTATTTTAATTATTTTTCAATAATTTTCATAAATTTTCAGTTATTTATCTCAAATTTCAATTCTTTTCTTTAATCTTTCATTATTTTTATCCGTTTATAATTATTTTCTTTTATATTAAGTGTAGTTTGTATTTCTTTCAACTATTTCTCACAAATTAAAATTATTTTAAGCAATTTTTAATCAGTTTTATTATTTTGAAGCCTTTTTCTCTGAATTCTAAATGTTTTAATTATTTTTTTTGAATTAATTTTCTAAATTGGCAATTATTTTTTTCAATTTTTTTTTCAACTTTCAATTAATTCTCTAAAATTTTATTTATTTTCTTCAATTTATAATTGTTCTTATGATTTTGCAATTATTTTCTTCACGGTGTAAATACTGTCATTGTTTTCCAATTAATTTGCAACATTTTCAATTATCTTACATTTTTAATTATTTAAATTATTTTTATCCTTTATAATTTTTTAATTGTTTCATGTATTTCAAATATTTCTTTTAATTTTTTTTTATTTATGTAGTACTTGGAATTATATTTCTTATATCTGTATTCTTTTCTTCAATTTGCAATTATTTTTATCATTTTGCAATTGTACTTCTGTACTTCTGTAATTTTTAATTTTTTTTCAGTTAATCTAAATTTTTTTAGATTATTTCTCTAAAAATAATTTCTGTAACTTTTAATTATTTCTTTAATGTTTTAATTATTTTCTTGAATTAAAATTTTGTTAAAATATTTTTCAATTAATGACATTTTAAAAAATTATATTCTCAAATTGGAATTATCTTCTTCAAAATTCGATTGTTTTTATCATTCTTCAATTATTTTCATTAATTTTTTTTATGAAATTTTTTTTTATTTTTCAGAAATATTGGTTTGTATTTTCTGTTTATTAGAATCATGTTCTTCAATTTTAAATCATTTTCTTTTATATTAAATATATTTTGTAATTATCTCAATTATTTTTCTAAATTTCAATTACTGTCATCAATTTTTAATTATTTTGATCATTCTTCAAGTAATTTCGTTTATTTTAAATAAATTTTAAATTTTAATTTAAACTTTTCCTAACTCTGACTTATTTTCATGGTTTTTCAATCATTTTCCTTAATTTTCAGTTATTTATCTCAAATTAAAATTATTTTTTTCAATCTTCCATTATTTTTATCCGTTTATAATTAATATATTTTATTTGATGTGTAGTTTTTATTTTTTAAAACTATTTCTCACGAATTAAAATTTGGTTCATCAATTTTTAAGTATTTTTATCATTTTGAAGCCAATTTCTCTAAATTTTAATTGTTTAAATTATTTTTTAATTAATTTTTTAAATTGCCCTAATTTTTTGAAAATTTTTTCAACTTTCAATTTATTCTCTTAAATTTGATGTAATTTCTTCAATTTTTAATTGTTCTTATGATTTTGCAATTATTTTCTCCAGGTTACCATTATTTTAATTATTGTTTTTCAATTACTTAAAAATATTTTCAATTCTTTTTATCCTTTATAATTTTTCAATTTTTTTCATGTATTTCAATCATTTCTTTTAATTTTTCTTTTCAATTTCTGTAATTGTTTGGATTATATTTCTTATATCTAAATTATTTTCTTTAATTTGCAACTATTTTTATCATTTTGCAATTGTATGCACTTCTGTAAGTTTTAATTATTTTTCAGTTAATCTAAAAAAGTTTTATTTTTCCAAAATTTCCATTATTTTCAGAAATTTTCAATTATTTCTTAAATGGTTTGAGTATTTACTTCAATTTAAAATTTGTTAAATCATATTTCAATTAATTTCTTTTATATTAAAAGTATATTTTGTAATTTTTAAAATTATTTTTCTCAAATTTCAATTATTTGTTTCAATTTATCATTTGTTTTGATCATTTGCATTTATTTTCTTTTATATTTTTTTATTCTGAAATTTTAGATATTTTTATTTTCAATTTCGAATTATTTTCTTCAAAATTCGATTGTTTTTATCATTCTTCAATTATTTATTTCAATTTTTTGTTTTTTCCAGAAATGTTGGTTATATTTTTTAATGATTTGAATTATATTTAGCGATTTTAAATTATTTTCTTTTATATGAATAACATATTTTTGAACTATATCAATTATTTTTCTCAAATTTCAATTAATGTCACCAATTTTCAATTATTTTGGTTATTCTTCGTATAATTTCCTTTATTTGAAATTCAAACTTTCCCTAACTCTGACTTATTTTCATTATTTTTCAATAATTTTCATAAATTTTCAATTATATATTTCAAATTTCAATTATTTTGTCAATCTATTTTATTTTTATCCGTTTATAAATATTTTCTGTTATTTTAAGTGTAGTTTGTATTTCTTTCAATTATTTCTCTCAAATTAAAATTATTTTCATCAATTTTTAATTATTTTTATTATTTTGCAGTTTTTTGTTCTGAATTTTAATTGTTTTAATTATTTTTTAAATAATTTCCTAAATTGTTAATTCTTTTTTTCAACTTTTAATCAATTCTCTTAAATTTTAATTATTTTCTCCAATTTTAAATTATTCTTATGATTTTGCAAATATTTTTTTGAATTGTAAATTATTGTCATTGATTTTGAATTAAATTACACCATTTTCAATTATTATCTTAAATTTTCAATAGTTTTTATCGTTTATAGTTTTATAATTTTTTCATTTATTTCATATACTTCTTTTAATTTATGTAATTGTTTGAATTATATTTCTTATATCTAAATTCTTTTCTTCAATTTGAAATTATTTTTATTATTTTGCAATTGTACTTCTGAAAATTTTAATTATTTGTCAATTAATCTAAAAAAAAAATTAGTTATTTATCTAAAATTTCCATTATTTTCAGTAATTTTTAATTATTTCTTTAATGTTTTAAGTATTTTTTTAAATTAAAAATTTGTTAAATTAGTTTTTATTTTCTTTTATTAAAAATGTATTTTGTAATTTTTAAAATTATTTGTTTAAAATTTCAACTATTTGTTTCAATTTATCACTGTTTTGATAATTTTGCAATTATTTGCCTTTATATTATATTTATTCTGCAATTTTAACAATTATTATTCTTTAATTCGAATTATTTTCTTCAAAATTCGATAGTTTTTATCGTTCTTAAATTATTTTGCACAATTTTAAATTATTTTCATTTAATTCAACTAATTTATAAAATTTTAAAGAACGTCTCTTAAATTTAAATTATTTTCTTTACTTTAGAATATTTCTATGATTTTTTAAACTATTTTTCCGCAGTCAAATGAATTTAATTATTTTTTAAATAATTTGCAAAATTTGCAATTATTTTTTTAAATTTCAATTCTAATTATTATTAAAATTGTATAATCTAGTGTTAAATAAATGTAAATAAAAAAATATGTAAAATTTCCAGCGTAAGTTGATTTAATTAAGTTTTTAATATTTTTGTATTTTTTTGACAAACAATTTTTGAGATTTTTTTTTTTCTAAGGCAAATGTTCATAT
Source organism: Ganaspis brasiliensis (assembly GCA_037103525.1). NCBI lineage: Eukaryota > Metazoa > Arthropoda > Insecta > Hymenoptera > Figitidae > Ganaspis > Ganaspis brasiliensis. The sequence goes on from JAZKLR010000082.1 coordinate 1,946,506, forward strand.
TCGTTTATTGTTTACAGAAAAAGACAATTTGTCCAAAATGTTTGTGAAAAGTAATACAAAAATAATTAAAGTTATATTTTTCGAATAATAATTTACTCCAAAAAAACATATTTATGAAATAATTCTGATTTCTAGTACAGTTACACATTTTCAATATATATTTTACTAAAGGGACGTTTCACTTTCCGCAAACAGGGCAGATATTTATTTCAGTATAAGAAAATTCAGTCATGCGAGCAATCAAAGCAAGCAGAATGTTATGAGTTCGAATTTCAGGTTTTCATCTCTTCAATCATGAATACATGTTTTCGTTGCCTTATTTCCCATCTGCATATATTTTATTTTCTAAACTGTAACCAACTTTTCGTTATTTCTTTGTTTGGTATTTTTTTTTTTTTTTTTTAATTTAACAATTCAGCGAGAAATGAATGTTTGGGAGAAAATTACTCGATTTTCGGGAGATATTTTATTAGTTTTGAAAGTAGGTTATTAATATGAAACTAATATAGTGTCGAGGATTATATATTCAAATTTACTATTATTAAATTTCTAGACCACATTAATTAAAATAAAACTCGAATTATACTAGAATTCAAAGGAAACTTTTTAGTCGAGAGAATCAGAGTGAAACCAATGCAGAACTCACGTGTTCCAATTGTTCTCATTCAGTTCCAAGTTCACGACTGATTGCACACGATTTCCTGCTCGTAGTGCGAATAACGAGCCACTTTCAAGTATTGTGATATGCGCACAATGCACTTCTACATGCAAATGGCGAGGTAGTATTTTTTTTCTGGATTAAAATGAGAAAATGTTTCATAATTTTCAAAATGGTTTTCAAGAATGTGCAATATAGAGGCAAAAGAAGCGAGACTGCCTTTGAAGAAAGTAAGAAACAAGTTTCGGAGAATTAAATAACCACAGTGAGAGAAAATAGGTTACAAATTTTACAGAAGGTAGGAAAATTTCGAGATTATATTAAATTTGGTATAAGTGGTTGTGGAAATTGTGCACGAATGTTGCATTAATATTTTGCAATAATTTTCCGCATTTTTTATTTCTTATTTTTTATTCTCTTAATGTTCCTAAATTTTATGGCAAGTAAGTTTACTTGCTATTTTGAATAACTTTTTTGTGTGTTAAAAATAATGTTTAATTTTAATAAAACAATGCTGATCTCGCAAGTGGTAAGAAAATTGTTATATATCATATAAAAGAAAAATAAATTACCTGTTGATATTAATTGTATCCTTGTGTTGCGTCAGTTAAAGCAAATTTTCTTTTTTCTGTATTTTAGGTTAGAATGTGCCAGTGGCGTAACTTGGATTTAAGGGCCCCCGCTAGAAAGAAAATTGAGCCTCCCTTTCTTAGAAAATTTTAAATAAAATTTTAAGCGATCCTACTCTCAATCAATTCTATTTTTTAATTATGTAGAAAGTTATTCCTTCCGATTCTAATTTTTTAATAATATATATTTACTAAAATAAATTGAAATATTTTGAAATATTTTGAAGATAACAGTTTTAAATTGAAGAAGGTCAAGTAAAAATTTAAGAAAATAATTGAAGAACGAAAAAATTTATTTCAAATTAACGAGAAAATTTTAAATTCAAGAAATGCATTTAAAAACACAAAAATAATTGAAAATAGAAAACAATATTATAAAATTGAAGAAATTCGTTTGACAAAAATAATTAAAAATTATAAGCTAAAAGTTAAATTTGTAGAAAATAAAATTGAAAAGGAAGAAACTTATTTAAAAATATTAAAAGCAATTTAAATTGCAGACAAAATAGTTTTAAATTAAAGAATGAAATGAGAAACGAAGAAATTTTTTTAAACATATTATAATGAACCAAAATTTGGAAAAAGTTAATAAAAAATGATTGAATTAAAAGGATTACAATTAAAAATTGAAGAAATTCCTTTAAAAATAATTGAAAATTAAAAACTATAAGTTAAAATATACGAAAATAATGATTGAAAAATGAGAAGTTGGCGAAATTTGGAAAAATTAATTTAAGAATGAGAATAATAATTGAAATTGAAGACAATAATTTAAATTTAAAGAGAAAATCAAAATTGCTGAAGAAATTGAAGACAAAGTAAAAAATTTATGATTGTAATTGAAATTTGAAGAAAACTATTTAACTATGAGGGGCCATTAAAAAAATGAAAAATGTTGTAATGGCGGAGGGGGGGGGGGGGTCAGAAACCGATTAAAAAAAATAAATTAAAATCACAAATATAATTAAAAATCCATCGATTACAAGTTAAATTAATTACAATAAATTAATAATTAATAAATCGTTAATTACGATTACAATAAAAAATGAAAGAAAATCTTTAAAAGAAAAATTTTTTAATTTAAAAATGAAAAAAATAATTAAAATATAAATAATAATTTAAAATTGAAAAAAGATTACATAAATTGAAATCATTAACTGAAAAGTGAAAGAAATAAATTAGGATTTTAGGCTATCTGGTGAAAATTGAAGATATTTTTGAAAAATTAAGTATAATATTGATAAAATCGATAAAAATACATCTTTAAAAATTAAAAATTAAAAAATTGAAAAATAATCTAAAACTGAATAAAATAATTCAACATTTAAGACAAAAATTAAAAATTGAAGACAGAAATTGAAAGTTGAAGTAATTCGTTAAAAAATAGCAAAAATAATTGAAAATTGTAGACTTCAAGTTAAAAGTGAAGAAAATAATTGAATGAAGAAGAAATAATTGAAAAAATGAGAAAATTAATAAAAATTTAAGACAATAGTTTAAAACTGAAAAAAGAAAAGTGGAAATTTAAGAAAATAATTTTGAAAACGGAAAAAATTCATTTTAAATTGACGAGACAAATTTAGATTCAAGAAATTTATTTAAAAACACAAAAATAATTGAATTTGAAGACAATATTATAAAATTAAAGAAATTTGCTTAACAAAAAATATCAAAAACAATTAAAAATTATAGGATACAATTTCGAAATTTAAGAAAATAACCGAAAATATAAGAAAATTATTTCAAAATGGGAAAAACAATTCGAATTGAAGACTATAATTTATTCAATTTACTATTAACAAACATAATTGCAAAATTTATATTTCATGTAAAAAATAAAAAAAAAATAATTGAGAAGAGAAGAAAAACATTTAAAATTGAAGACAATTATTTTAAAAATTACAAGTGTAATTGAAAATGAAGGCAATTTTCTTAAATTGAAGAAAGTAAACGAAAATTGAAGAATGTAAATGAAAAATATTGCAAATAATTTTAAAATACGAAAAAAATTTGATTCAAGACAAAAATTTATAAATTGCAAAAAATAGTTAAAAACTTAAGACATTCAATAAAAATGACAAAAATAATTGAAAAAAGAAAAATAATCGAAAATTGAGAATAAACATTAAAAAATGGGAAAAATAACAAAAATTGAAGACAATAATTTAGAATTGAAAATGGAATTTTTAATTGAAGAAATTCGTTAAAAAATGATCAAAATATTTAAAAATTATAAGCTACAAGTTGAATTTCTAGAAAATAAATTTCAAAAAGAAGAAACTTATTTAAAAGTATTAAAAGTAACTTAAATTACAGACAAAATTGTTTTTAATTAAGAAAAGAACTGAGAAACGAAGAAAATAATTGGGAGACAAACAAATTGCATGTAAACATATTTTTAAAAATTTTAAATTCAAGACATAAATTGAAATTTGAAAAAAGTTCATAAAAAATGACAAGCAAAATTAAATTTAAAGGTTTAATATTTAAAATTGAAGATATTCCTTAAAAAATAATTGAAAATTAGAGACTATAAGTTAAATTTAATATATTTAATTTAATATTGACAGAACATAAATTAATTAAAATGTTTATAGTTTACTCTAAAATGTTAAATTGAAATTTCGAAACACTAAAATTTTTAGTAAATAAAAATTTAATTCTATCAATATAAAAATTACTTGAAATGTTTGTATAAGATTGAATTAATTAATATTTAAAATATCTATAAAATATTGAAATAATTCTTTTTAATGAAAATCTAAATTAGTAGTTAAGAATCAATATATTTTCCTCATTTCTGGATTATTTTCTTCAATTTTCAATTGTATTTTTCGTTTTTTAATTATTTTTTTGAAATCTAAATACAATTCTTCAATTTCCAACTGATTTATTAAATTTTCATTTATTTTCTACAAATTGTTCCATAATTTTTATTAGTTATTAAATTGTCAATTTATTATTTTCCTTCAATTTTGTGATTATTCATTATTTTAAAAAAATTTTTGTTCGAATGCGGATTATTCTCACTATTTTTCGAATTTCTTTTTGATTTTTAATTTTTTTTTTAAAGTTAATTATTTTCGTCATATTGCAATTTTTCTTTTAATTATCAATTATTTTTCGAATTTTTCATTTAATTCTTTAATTTTTAATTATTTTCTTCAATTCTCAATTATTTTGTTTAATTTTCAATTGCATTTTTTATTTTTCACTTATTTTATTCAATATTCAATAATTCTGTCATTTTCTCAATGATATTTACTTGAAATTTTCATTTAGGTAATTCTTTAATTTCCAATTTGATTCTTCAAGTTTAAATTGTTTTTTTAATTCTCAAATATTTTCTTTAATTTCTAATTATGTTTATCAATTTTTAATTAGTTCCTCAATATTCTTTTGTTTTTTCTGTTTCTTCTTTGTCAAATGTAATAAAGGGATTTTTCCCGTTTATTACTTTACCGTTTATTATTTTTTATAAATAAATAAATATTCAATAAAAAAAATTGTCAAATTTCAATTCAATTATTCAGTTTTTAAAATATTCTCTTCAATTCTCAGAATTATTTTCTTTATATTTAAAATCCACTTTTCAATATTATTTTCGTCATTTTTAAACTATTTCCTTCAATTATTAATTATTTTCCGCAATTTTCAATTATTTCCTACAATTTTTTCAATTTTCAACTATTATCTAAAAATTTTATAATTATTCTTCCATTTTCCAAATTATTTTATTCGATTGTATGTTAATCTAGCGTTTTAGAGTTTAGTTTTCAATTCTCAATTATTTTTAAATTTTAACCTAATTCTTAAAGTTTTTACTATTTTCTTCAATTTCCATTAATTTTTTTCGATTTTCAATCTAGTTGTTCAATTTGCAATTATTTCCAACAGTTATTCCTATAATTTATCAACAATTTTGTTTGAATTTAATATTTATTGTTTAATTGTTTAAACCATTATTTTCAATTGTGTAATAATATTTAGCCATTTTTCAAGTTTTGTTTTCAACCGTCAATTAATTTTTTAGGTTATATTCATCAATTTCGTAATTTTCATTATTTAAATTTGCAAAAATCTATAGTTTTCAATGACCAACAATTTTAAAAATTGCAACAAACGCAGGTAAATAAAATTCTTTCGAGAATAAACGAGTGTTTCGAATAATCAAGATTCAGAGTGACATCGTGTTTTATGTGTCGTACTGCTTAGAGATCGAGTGGAATATCACCAAAGTGTTGATGAAGTGTCAGTACGATAAGAAAGGGGCTTTTTATTTGTTGTCAAAGGGGAGTAGATTCGATCAAGAGTGTCACACTGACTACACAAGAGGGTCCGAAGAACATCAACTTTTTTACAACTTATGCTTCATTTTATTACACAATTCAGTCGACATTGATGTTTCATCAAAAATTGTTAACAAACTATTTTTATCACTTCTTTTGATAAATCAACATATTATATACACAGTTAAAAATTTTGTGCAAATTTATAACACAAATTAAATGTCCCAAACGGTCCACTCAAAATTTGGGTTACTTTTGTGTTAAACTAACATAACCTACAATTTTTTTACACAAAATTTTTAACTGTGTATAACATGAATTTTTCGAGTTCTCTTTTTAAATAAAAGCACAATCGATAAAAATCTGTCTATCTCCAAATTTAACTAAATTTCTATCCTTACTCATTCCATTTTATTATCTTGTTTAGAAATTGGTCGTCGGTAAGAATTTTAAGAAGCTGTCGAGGGTTATTATTATCGCCTCGGAGGACAATAGAAGAGCTTTTCTTCCTGTTTCTCTCAATAGAGGCGAATGGAGTTTCCTTTTTTTATTGCCTGTAACTGGCTGTGACTTGAAACCTAAACACATTCTCACCTTTTGCCTCCGCCTTCGATCTACTTTTTTCCATTTCTTCTTTATCTTATTCTCCTGCTCTGCCGTCACACTCACTCATCAATCTTTTGTTCCCCCTTTCTTTTGTGTTTCTTTTTTCACGACTTATCTCACAAAAATCTTCCTGTGGCGTTTGTCAACTGTATTGAAGCTAATTTTTTCACAAAAGTCTCGATAAGGGTTTTTTAAATCATTAGGTAATACTTTTTTCGTGGTCTTCAAGCAAAATGGATTCTTATATCCAATACTTTAAAAAAGTTTCTAAATATATTTTTAAGGTTATGTGACGGAGAAGGATGTCACTGGTATAAGGAAAATTTGACCGTAAACATTCTCTTAAAATAGGAATCTGAATGATACGCTATCTGGTGTCAGATTTTCAAACTAAAGCAACCGAGTCAGATTAAAAAATTAACTTTTGTTTACATGTGTCACTCTCAACTTTCGCAATTCTGTGTTTTAAAATGTTATTACTTTTGGAATGTTTATTAAAAGATAAGTGGTTTTAATAAAGGGAAAACTATCCAGGAAATTAAATTCAGTCTAAATAAACTAAAAAAACAAAGTCACGCTTCTGTATTTGACAGTTTACGACACTTGTAAAAATAAACACATTCATTTATATTAGTTTTTGCACCTAATAAAAATCGCATAGAAATTTTAATTAAAATATAAAATTTAAAATGTTAAACACTAATATAGAATATCCAATTTTAATATATATATTTTTTACCGTTAAATGTACGTGTATAATTTTCATGTTCCTAACCTCTAATCGAATTAATGAAAATTATTTTCAAAATTCCCTCATAATGTAAAATGTAGTTTTATTTCAAAAGTATTACAATACATAGAATATTAATTGAATATTCAATTTAACATTGTTGATATTTGTAAATAAAACGTCATTAAACATATTTATAGATTTTGAATAACCTGTGTTCACTTTTCACAAAATATTATTTATTTCTTTTCTTTTTTGGTAAAATCTCTACAATAAGGTGTAAATTAGTTAAAAATATAAATTTCAACTATGCTAATTGTATGATTCTGTGATTTTTTTAAACCGTTTTTTTTTGGTTTTTTTTTAATATACTGACAATTTATGTGTTTTTTGAAATCTGACCCCGTTGTTGACGGCCATATTGCTGAAACGAAATTCAGAGAATATTGTAAATATCTTTGTATAATCCATTACAAATGTTAAAATGTTTAAAATAATTTTTAATAATTTACTTCAACAATTCAAAAAATTAATACTTGCAAGCTTATCATAACCTTAAATGAGCTTAATATTAAATAAGTTTAAATATTAAGTTTCAATGAGAAAGAAGTAGGGGTCTCATAATTTCTGTTAAATGAGAATTTTGCTATCTGCAAATTTGGTTAAATTTGAATCGTTAACTAATACAAATTTTTTTTAATAACAAGTTTATTAAAAATAAATTTTTTTAAGATGATAATTATGTTAAATACTAATTTAATGACCTACAAATTCTGTTAAATAAAAATTCGGATTTATTTAAATTCAATTAAAAATCAGGGTCACTATAAGTAAATTTTTAGAGTATGGAATTCCTACTTCTTCGAAGTGGGAGAGGGTGGGGGGGGGGGGTGCTCTAAAAAAATTAAATCCGAATACAAAAATTTATATTTTAAAATAATCTTTCTTTAATGTCGTAAATTTTTCTTCGTTATTTATTTTAGTAATCTTTCCCTTGATTTAGTTTTATCTTTTATTTTCTCAGACTTTTTAAAAACTGATTAGTCATTTTTCGTTAGTAATTTCATTGATTTGCTAAATATTATTAAAAATGTATAATTTTTTTCATTATTCAGATGTTTTTTATTAATTTTTAGTTCTTAATTATTTATCTTTAACTCTAGTTATTTATTCACTTACAAGTGATATTTTTTGTAATTTCTTTCAATTTATAATTATTTTATTTACTTTTTTCAATTTCTAAGCGCTTTCTTTTCTATTTATTTTGTTGTTGTGTTTCTTAAATTTTTGGTTTTCAATTTAATTTTTTTCAATTCTTTAATTTTTAGTTATTAACAAATTGTAATTCTTAATTGTGGTTTTTTACAATTAAGTAGTCGTTCTGGTTGTTTTTTTAATTAAAGTTTTCCTTAACTTTTAAAATTATTGTTACTATTAAATAATTTTTTTTTTATTGTCTAGTAATTTTCCTTTTTTATGTGTTAATTACTACTTAACGGGCTTACAAATTTAATTTCTAAAATTCAGTTATTTTTTTAGATTCTAGTATTATTTCTCACTTTAAAAATTCTTCTTTGTTTTTTTCTAGTTATTTATTTTCATTCACAGTTATTTGTTTAAATTCTGGTGATTTTTATTCAGTTGTTAGTTGTTATTTTCATTTTATAATTATTTTAACATATTTTTAACATCTAGAAGTTTTTTAATTTCAGTTTTTCCTAAAAATTAACATTATTTTTACTTTTAATAATTTTTTTTTTTATTTTCTAGTTATTTTTCTTTCTTTTTACATGTTTCTCTATTTAAATGTTACTTCTAAATTTCTAACTTAATTATTTAATTTTTTAGTAATATTTCATAATTTTCTAAGTAACTTCAAGTAATTTTTCTTCATTTTCTAATAATTAACCGATTAAACGAACTTACCTTAAGTGAAGTTCAATCGGAATTATATGAGTCGTCTCGTTCGAATAGATCAAATTGTAGTAGTACTCTTTCTGCTAGATCTGGTCACAGTTTTTAAAGCTTTTTTGAAAAAACTACTTTTTCGCGCCTATAGGCCGCGGATATCCGAAGGTGGCGCTGCATATTTCCGACTCGTCATTTATTTTAAAGCTGGTTCGACAAATCGCAAAAACTTATTTGGGGTATTTTTTAAAAAATGAAGGGTTTTATAAGTTATGTTATCTTAATAAGGGCGGGAGTGATCTATTCGAACGAGACGACTCATATAATTCCGATTGAACTTCACTTAAGGTAAGTTCGTTTAATCGGTTAATTATATTTCGTCGTCTCGTTCTTCTAGATCAAATTGTAGATGTTTAAAGTCGTTTTGCGATTTGAATTATTTATTTATTATTTGTCAGTTGTTGAACTAATATTATAGAAAAAATTATAGAGATTCAACGAATATTTTTTTTGTTTTTTTTTTTGTTTGTTTTTTTTGATTCTATATTGTTAATTATTGAAATAAAATTTTATTTAATATAAATAATATTGTAAATTGTTTAGAAAAGCAATTCACTTTTTAAATAGTGACTAACGTTATCAATGGTATTTTTAGCTTTGAATCTTATATTGATGATTTCGACTTGACTGAAGTAAGGCATTAATACAATTTAAGTATCACTTGTGTAATATAAAAACGTGTCGTTTGAAGTTTAGCAATTGAAAAATTATTTTATAAAAAGAACGTTTTATCAACTAATTTAATCGTAAACCTAATATCTATATAATAGAAACTGCAGATATTTACGGTGCCACATAGAAACCTGCGCATCATAAATTGTTTGTGTTAAAAGTTTTTGACTACAGACGAACTTGCGCTAATATAACAGAATATTAACATTTTAAAATTATGTAAAAAAATGTTGGAACTCGGGTCTTTCAACGTCAAAAAAAAAAAAAAAAATTCTGCGAAAATTTGAATAACAGAGTATTATTTCTATTTAATGTATTGCCACCGTAGTAGCAAATCATTTTCATATTGTTTGATTGTGGCTGTGGACAGAAAATTGTCTAAATATTGTAAAAACGATTCTGGAGCTCTTTTCTTACGAAGCTCCAGCCAGATTATTTTTCTGTCTTCATAAAGTAAGGCTATTATGAGACTAATGATGTCTTCTAAAAAGAGTTGAAAGGAAATTTCATTTTGCTTTACGCGTAATAAGAAAATAAAGCATAAATAGTTTTAGTGATTTATTTAATTTTAATGGCAAGACAAGTTCGGGACCCGCTAAATGAAAGACTCTTATCGTCCGTTAAAAAGAAAATAATAATAATAATAATAATAATAATAAAAAAAAAATAAATAAATAAAAAAAAAATAAAAATTCGACGAAATAGGGAAATTTAAATCTAAAGAAATTTTATAAAATAAATATCCTGGATAATAAATTGCAGAACCTTATCATCCGCCTCTTTTTCTCCTTCTTTCTTTTTTTTTAATACAAGTAAATAGATTCATTTGCATTTCTTACCTAATTTTACATTATTTCAAATACGCTACTTTTTAAATTCTTTTTTCTAATGTTGAGGATACTTTTTACTTTCTGTAGAAAATAATACAGAAATAATACAGCACAATAGATTTTTCTTACAAAATTTGCCAAAATTAAAAATTTCCAAAAACACCCTTAAAATTGTAGTAAATAAATAATAAAATACACTACTTAATTAGATTAATCCTAATATAGAATTTTCCCAAATTATCGAATAATTATTAAGTGATTAATTACAACTGATTCGTCTTTTGGGAAAGTTGCATACCTTGGGGATCAAATCAATCACAAGTTTTCTTCAATTAGACACAAGATTTTCCATCAAGCCTAGTTTATTAGTCCAGTCAAAACATAATCAACAACTAATCCCCATTTTTATTATTTTTGCAAGAAATTAAAAAGTACATTTTATTCTTTTTTCCCGTTTCACAAAATCTGACTCTTGGGATAGAGAATAATCTATAAAATTCAATTACAAGGTTATTTATGGCGAGCTTGAGCACCCTCATATTTTCCTCATTCACGTCATTCTACACAATGATGTCAATTTTGTAGGCGGCTTATTATCGATAGGGTCAGTGAATTATATCTTCATTACCGGCATTTTATAATGTTACTTTTAGCATCCATCCGTTAAATAATTTATATTTAATTCTCTTTCCCCCTGACACTTTTCAATAAAGTCAATTTTCTCTCGTGTTTCACTGCAATATTTTCACAATACATCATTGATAATATTGTTGAAATCTGATATTTATAACCCGATACCTTTCATTAAATTATTTAATAAAACAGTCCATTACGTGGTAACTTTAATAAATTAATTTTCATATTTTATTTTTCTTTTTCTTTTCAACACACTTTTTTCATATTTTATACGTACATGCTAGTCAGGGCTGTTATTGATTTTAATCACTTTGATTTAAATCGTGTTTCAAATCATGATTTCAATCATTGGAAAATTTGCATTAAAATCATGATTTAAATCAAAAAACCCTAACAATTTTGAAATTTTAATTGAAAAAAATAAGGTAAACTTTTTCGTACGTCTCGTGTTCTACTGGTTTTTAATTGTCATTTGTGTAAAAAAAAAGTTTCCAAAAATGCTTTAAAACTTTATTATGGTTTTTGAATAAGTTTAAAATATACATATATACATGCAATTAATTTCCTAAAGTTTCAGTTATTATCTCAAATTTAGGTTATTTTGTCATCAATTTTCCATTATGTAACGATTTTTTAATTATTGTCTTTTTCTTAAAAATGAATTCTGCAATTTCTCTTGATTTTCATCAATTTATAATTATATTCATTATTTTGGCATTACTTTTAAAATTTTCAATTATTTATCCGATATTGCAATTATTCTCAACAATTTTCGTTATTTCTGCATTTTTTTAATTATTCTCTTTAATTAAACTTTTTTAAGTAATTTTGTAATTATTATTTTTTTTTAAAAATATAATCTATGATTTTTTCAGTTATTTCTGTCAAATTTTACTGAATGTTTTCAATTTTTCATATTTAAATTATTTTCATCATAATTCAATTTTCTTTCTCAATTTTAAATTATTTTCAGTATATTTTAATTATTTAGTCCAATTTTGAATTAATTTTATCATTTTTCAATTATTTTCCTCGATTGTTAATTATTATTCTCATTTTCTAAAATTATTTTCTAAGATTTTTAAGTATTTTTCTGAAAATTCAAATATTTTCTTCAATTTCTAATTATTTTCATTTGTTGTCAGAATTTCAAACTTTTTTTTTATTAATTATCGTAAACTTTAATTATTTTTAGCTTTCATCCAGACTTTTCTCCAATTTTTAGTTTTTCTCATTTTATAAAATAAATTTCTAAAATTTTTTAAGTATTTTTCTCAAATTTCTATTATTTTCTTCAGTTTTTAATTATTTTTCTTTGTTTTCATAATTTGCAAGAAATTTTATTAATTTTCGTAAATTTTCATTATTTTTAGCATTCTTCCAGTCTTTTCTCCAATTTTTAGGTATTCTCATTTTCTAACATTATTTTCTAAGATTTTTAAGAATTTTTCTAAAATTTCAATTGTTTGCTTTAATTCTTAATTATTTTTATTTGTTTTCATAATTTCAAAATTTGTTTATTAATTATCGTAAATTCCAATTACTTTTAGCATATTTCTTTAATTCTTTTCTCCAATTTTTAGTTATTTTCTTTTTTTTTAATTGAATTCTAAGATCTTCATGTATTTTTTTTCAAAATTCAATTATTTTTTCTTTACTTACTTAAATAATTTAAATAATTCAAATGAATCATATTTTAATTATTTTCGGCAAGTTATAAAATTTAAAAACATTTTTCAATTATTTTCCAAAATTTATTTCCTTCAATTTTCAATTATTTACATTTGTTTCATAATTAAAAATATTTTTATCTATTTATCTGACTTTTCAATTATTTAATTATTTATATTATTTTCTTTAATTTTCAATTGAAAATTACTTTCGTTTTTCTTTCGTTCTTTTTCATAATTTCCAAAAAGTTTTTACTTATTTCTCTTTAATTAAAATTTGCTCTAATCAATTTTAAATTATGTTTATCTTTTTTCATTTATTTTCTCTAATTTTTAATTATTTTCTTTTATTTCAATGAACTTCTGAAAGTTTTAAGTATTTTTCTCAAATTTTGTTTAACTTTCCTTTATTTGAAATATTTTATGTAATTTGTTTAATTATGTTCTCAAATTTTAATCATTTCTTTTATTTTTAATTTATTTATCTCAATTTCTAACCATGTTTTTTCAATTATCTATTATTTTCTCTAATCTTTCATTATTAAATTTTGTTTTAATTTACTTTTAAGCTTCTCAATTATTTTTCTCAAATTTAAATTATTTTCTCTATGTTTAAAACATTTTTATGATTGTTTAAGTTACTTTCCTCAATTTTTAATTAATTTTCTTTTTTTCAATTAATTTGCAAAATTTGCAATTATTTTATTTAATTTCAATTATTTTTTGTAATTTTTTAAAATTCTAAAATATAAATTTTGTCCTAAATAAATATTTATTTTATTTATATTAATTGATTTTTAAATATTATATTTAAAATATTTATTTCTTCGTATTAGATAAATATTATTTAACGATTTGTTATATTTATTATTGTATTTTATAATTTCTAAAATGTACGAAAAACTAATCGCGCGCTGGCGCGCGTTTTATTTTGCTAGTAATTATATAAATTCCAAATGCCTTAAATTTCAATTAATTCAAATTTAAATTCATATTAATTAATGCAAACTAATGAAATAATATTAATTATTTTTCATATTCACAATAATCCTTTTTTTAATACTAGATCACAAAATCGCGCGCAAAGCGCGCGTGTAGATTTCCGATTGTTGGAAAGCAGAGACAATTTTTATTACAGTATAGAATACAAAAGACGAAGATTCTTGATTGATCAGAAGTTCCTAAAAAATTCTCTAAATTCAGCGAAAGTTGGCTTTTATATATACTTTCTGAAAAACTCCCTAAATTTCACGTGCACAGTTCAGAAAATATCTAAACTGATTTTTTACCTACGATTTTGCTCTTAATGATTAAAGTATTATCTTTTTGATTAAGACAATACAGTTTTGTTACTCTGAGATTTTTAGTTATAATTTGGATCTTTTAGACAACTTTAAAAAATTGTAATTATTGTTTTATGGATATTTGTTTCTTTTTTAAAACTGTTCTTTTTATACTTATAGTATATACTAAAAAAATACACCGAAAAAATTAATTCAGTCATTTTTACATAACTATTTAGGACTGGCGGATACAGCCATCTATACAAAAATTGGTTATGTACTTGAAAAAAATTAATTCAGTGGATTTTACATAACTGTTCTAGAATAGCGCATGCACAACCTTTTACGCAACATGAGTTCTGTAAAACTTGGCAAACATTTAGGACAAACTCTAGAAAAGTCGTAGAATTTATCGTATAATATTCACCACATTTTACTGAACTAAGTTGCGTAAAAGGCTGCGCATGCGCTATTCTAGAACAGTTATGTAAAATCCACTGAATTCATTTTTTTCATGTACATAACCAATTTCTGTACAGATGGCGTATCCGCCAGTCCTAAATAGTTATGTAAAAATGACTGAATTAATTTTTTCAATGCAGTCATAATTTAAAATTTTTTTGCAGGAGCGTGTTCAAGGAGGGGTGGGGGTCAAGGGGGTCATGACCCCCCCTAGATGAGTTAAATTTATATGAGAGTGAGAGAGATAGCGATATAGTGTTATCTCTTTCTCTATCATATATAACCTCCCCCAAAAACCTTGTCTGGACACGCGCCTGTTTCTTTGTTACTTTTTTATGAATTATTAATTACCAACTGATTTCTTGTAACTTGTATGTTTTTGTTATTCATTCTTTGCTCTTTTCAATATAAAATATATTAATGTATTTGATTGGCACTTTGATTAATAATTAAAGACTTATACTCTGTAAATCCAAATTAGTGATTTTCAACTAATGAATTAGAGAAACATCGGTTACTTATTGAAGCAGTGTAGTGAGGATTAGACTGATCTTAAATTAATTCTGGTTTTTAAAAAAATGTATTTCAAAGATTTTAAATGAATTTAAAAATACCTTGTACCATTTGTTATAAAATGACATTCAGAACGTTCTTTTTTTAAAATAAATTAAATAGTTATGACGTCTTGAGAAGAAAGGGACCTAAAAAAACGAAAAATTTTATGTTAGGTTTGTAATTTTTGAAATTAACATACACAAAAAGAAACAACTCTCAATAGAAATAATTGATTTTTAGGTCTTCATTCCATCAAAAATATTTAAAAAAAGCTAATTTTGATTTTACATAAAACAAATAAAAAGGAAATCAAGATAAAACTATTACTAATTATAACCTAAAATTTGTTACTTCGTAGGTCCCTTTCATCATGACGCATCACAATTTGTTTAAGAAAATAAAAAATTGAGAAAATGAAAGTTTATACTCCTATGCTATAGATTATTTGTATACTCAAAATTTAAAAAATATAGCAAACATAACTAAATTTTATTATATTTGTCAAGAATAATACATAATTGAAAAGCCTCAAAAATAATTTTCTTTCGCTAAAGCGTAAATATTGAACAGAACGCGTAAAATCTTTATAGCTTGAGTCGGACTATATTCCGGTCTCTCGTACAGAACCCTAGGAGTATAACTCTCATTTGACTGATTTTTTAATTTTTGCTGAAACCATCACATATATTTAGATAGATATCTTATTTATTTTATAAAAAACAATGTTTCTTATGCTATTTTATAAAATAACGCAATTATCATTTTATAACATATCCAAAATCTTTAAAATATACATATTTCTATAAAAATTAAAAGATATTTAATTATATATATGAATCTGAAATGTTAAATGATCTACAAACAATGTACATATATTAATTTTATTTTTATTTAAAATCAGTAAGCAACACATGGTTCAGTCAATTCTTTTTGGGCCCTTTTACAAGAATTTTCACCTTATAATGTTGAAATAAATTGTTTTATTAAAAAAATTTAGAAATAAGGTTATCCCTTTTTTCTTAAAAAATAAAAATAAATAAATAAAAATTTGATTAGAAATGAAAATAAATTGTAATACCTTTTTCTTTGTTTGTATTCAAACCTTATAATTTGATAATAATTCAATAACCTCGGGTTGTCTTTTTAAAAATGATAAGAAAATATTGCATTTTGAAATAAAAGTTGAAATTAAAGAGTGAACACTTTTTTTAAATATAATTTTTTACTTTTATTAACATATTATCTATGTGTTTTTATGTTGATACAATTATGAGTATTATTTAATAAGTTGAATAATTTTTTCCTCAGAATATTTGATGAAATTAAATATTAAAAATAGTTCATTGAAAATGGAAACCTAATACTGAAAATTAATCAATAACATAAACATGTTACGAACTATATTTGCAGATATATCGTCCTCTAAATCTGAATTAAAGTGAAAAATCGATCACTCATTTTAATTAGTTCACACAAAACCTAAGGAGCTCAAAACATTGCATAATTTCGATTTATTTTACAAATTGAGCTAAAAAATGGCATCATTATGCAACGTTTTGAGCACTTCAGGTTTTGTGTGTTTAAGTTTCTACTAATTTTTAGTCAATTTTCACATTTGAATTAGTAGATTTCAGTTTTTTACTAAAGCTTTAGTGACAAGTGGAGGGCCGGTGCGAACTGTGTTGATGGTGTGGAGTACTCCACAGCCCAAAATATTCGAGGTGTAGAATTCCACACCCCGAATCGTCCAAAATACTTACAAATATTTGTTAATATTTTGGTCTCACCTCCCCCTCCCCAATCTTTTTGACAATTCCACACCCCGAAAAAAAATTAGTGGCAAATTTTCCACTAATTCAGATTAACAGAGACTATAGTAATTTTCTAATTTTATAGTCTGGATTGATCCGTGATCTTTAAATGATAATAAAATTATATCAACTCAAATATTTTTCTTGGATTCAATTTGGGAACTCAAAAATAGTGTGCAAAATAATTTTTAGTGACATATGTCCAAACACTTCATGAAAAAATGATTTTTCGGTCTAAAAGAATAAAATACGGATTTTATAAAATTATTTGTAATAAATAGGTATTATTTCTATTGATTCATTAACCCTTATAAAAATGTTCCAAAATATAGTATTTACTTCTGATTTTGATTTTTAATTAAGCATCAAAACGTTATTACTCTTAATAATTATTAAGAGTATAATTATAATTATTTCCTACATTCTTCAAATAAAACCTATAAATTGATTATTTCTAATAATATTATTTATTATATCTTTTATTATAACTATTCAATTAATTTATTTTAATTTTTTAACTGAAAATTAAATTTATTAATAATAAATAATTTAAAAATTAATCCAAAAATAAATTTATTTAAATTTAAATGATAACAAATTTATTTTTTATTTTTGATGCAATAACAAATTATTTAATAGCTTTAAATTGATTAAGAATACTAATTTTGTTAATATTTATAGTGAAAGTGGTTTTTAGATCATTTCTCATAATTGCTAAAAAAAAAAAGAATTATTGTGCAACGTTTTAACAGTTTCCGATTATATTAGTATAAAACTACGGTTTGTCGTAAGTTAATTCAAGTTAATAATATACTGTTAACAACATAATAAAAGGAAATCATATAAGTAATAATAATTAATTGATAATATCTAAATAATATCATACCCAGTTAAAAATTCCTTTACAGGAACTTCTAAGGATCGTGTCATGAACCTTTAAGGAACATTAAATGTTCCTTTAAGGATCCGGACAGGACCTTTAAGGATCCTTTAAGGATCTTCAAAGGTCCTACAATAATTCCTTGGAGGATCCTGACACGATCCCTTGACGGAATTTGGGACAACGATCCTTCACAGGTTCCCGCGTGTACCTGTACTGGATCCCAAGCTGTATTATGGTCCTACGAGGGACTCGTTAAGGGAACATATGTAAGCTCCTATGTAGGAACATGTGCAGTTTTTAAAAGAACGGAATACATGATGCGCACTGGTCGAACTTGGTTTCTATGATACTTACGGCTGCGCAGTAGTTTTTAATTTTCTAGAATCCTACGTCAAATATAACATATAATTTTAATCAATTACCAGATCAAAAAAAAAAAATTATTCAAAAAATTTTTATTAAAGGATCCTGCGCGGGAACCTGCATGAGAACATGTACATTATGCGTTCCTTCGCGGGAACCTGTGAAGGATCGTTGTTCCAAATTCCGTCAAGGGATCGTGTCAGGATCCTCTAAGGAATTATTGCAGGACCTTTGAGGATCCTTAAAGGATCCTTAAAGGACCTGTCCGGATCCTTAAAGGAACATTTAATGTTCCTTAAAGGTTCATGACACGATCCTTAGAAGTTCCTGTAAAGGAATTTTTAACTGGGTATACTGTAAATCATCTACTTTCGATTTTTTCTTCTGCATACCAAGAAAAAATTTGATTAATTTGATCCAAACACAATGTGGTCAAATTATTTTAAAGAAGACTAAAAGTAAGTAAAAACGTTTTTCTAATAAATATCTTTTACGTTAATTGAATTAATAAATTTGTTTTTTTAAGCTTTTGTATAGCGCTCACAGTTTTAAATATTTTATCCTAATAATGTTATAAATATTATTTAAATAGTCAATAATTTTAATACATTAATAAATTAGAAGATTTAAATAATTCATAAATTTTATTATTATTAAAATAAAATATTAATATTATTAATAATAATATTTCTAATAATAGTTAATTAAATTTAAAAATTGTGCTTCTAGGTTTAAATTACACTACTATTAAATTTTGCCTTTTTGTATTTACTTTTCTTTTTTTTTAATTAACCTCAAGATGTCGAAAATGAAGTTTTTCAAAAATGTCCGTGTTTGTGTATATGTGCATGTCTACATTTCGTTTGGCCCAATATCTCAAAAGCTACAATACTTAGAACTATGTTTTTTTAACGAAATTATAGGTTCCTCAGGGGGACAAATTATGATATACGTTTGAACCCGATCGATCAATTCTAATTTTTTTTTCGCATTTAAAACTTTTGAAAAAATCGTTTATTTGCAAAATTGTATATTTTTTTAAAAAAAGTTGAAACATAAGTACACGGAAAAAATGAAATGTCTGCAGTGGGTAACTAATATTTGCTGTTGATTTTAACAAAATTAGTAACCACAGCAAATTATTTGCTATGACAATGAACAAAGTTTGCTGTGATAAACAATATTAGACAAATTTTTTAAAATTTACTCTCACAGCAAACTTTTTTACTCTCACAGCTTTGTTCGCTGTCCCTATATTTGCAAACTTATTTTGACGTGGCAGCGAATAATTTACTGCCACAGGAAACTTCTTCTATGCGTGTATTTTATTCGTTTTACTTTTTAAAAACGCATCGATTGAGCTTTTAGCGAACCCTCTAGTGCAATTTAATCCAAAGTTATTAGAATTTTAAAAATCAAAAATTTTAAAAATCTTGTTTTTTAATAATTTTATTTTCATACTTTATTACAAGATTCAATATATTTTTTATATTATGTAGGTGATTAAAAAACACATCGAATGAGCTATTTGCGTACCTTATTTTCTAATCCTGTTTTGAGTTATCAAGGTTCCAAAAATTGAAAATTTTTATAAAAATTAATTTTTTTATGCTTTTTTTCTTTTATGAAGAATAATTTTTGTTCGTTTTGTAGATAATTGAAAAATGCACCAATTGACCTATATAATATTTTTTGCGAGCTATTAATTAAAACTTTATATTTATTTATTTTTGTAATGTTTAATACATTTCTATAAAATTTGGATCAACTTTTGTAATTTTTTATGTATATTTGCAGTTTTTTCTAGAATTTTTGATTAATTATTGAAATTTTGTGTACTTTTATTTTTTGTTTATTGAATTTTTAATAATTTTTAATATCGAAATTTTTTGCTTTCGTTTTTTTGTGCATACTTTCTGAATATTTTATTAAACATTCAATAAGAAAAAGAAAGTAATAAAAATAAAAGAGTTAAATAATAAAAACTAAAAAAACAATTTTCATAATGAATATATATTTCATATAAAATGGAATAATTCACTATTTCGAATTTTGATTTCAATAAGCAATACTTTCAACGTTAAACAGAATAAAATAATAATTTAAGGAGCAAGGAAAACACGAAAATAAACAATTAAGATAAGCAAAACTAATAAAAACGATAAAAACTTCAATAAATAATCGTAACCTGCGAAAATTATAAACTGCAAAATTAGAAAGTTGCACAATTAAAATAAATTACAAATGGCAATAAAAAATTGATAAATATAAATTTAAAAATAGCAAAATATAAAAAATATAATTTAACTGAAAAATATAATAATACCAATTATTTATAAGGAAAAATTATTTGAAACTGTTAACGGTACACAAAAGGTTAAATTGATTACAATTATATTAATTCACTTTACGGATAAGATATGTATATATATATATATATTATAATATAGGTATTTATTAGAAAAACGTTTTTACTTACTTTTTGTTTTCCTTCAGTCTATTATGTAGTAAAATAATGTATTAAAAATACATTGAAGGTTCAAAGGTTTGCTGTCATTTTGCATACATATAACAAAAGTAAACAAACCACATTCAGAGTTTCTAAAAAAAGCTCACGTCATTAACAACCAATCAGGTTTTCGACAACAATGTGCTCGATATCTCGTTAGTACTACTTTTTAGGATAGGATTTCCAAAGCTAATAACAGTGTGAGTATCAGACTTCAAAAAACTTGTGAAGTTTTAAGCATTACTCTGTACTAAATCATTAAATTATTTAAAATATTTAACACCTAAACACCAATCTCACAAGTGGTAAGAAAATTGTTTGATTCATATAAAAGAAAAAAATTTACCTGTTATATTAATGTATATTTGCGTTGTGTTAGTTATAAAGCGATTGTTAATATCTATGTATATGTATTGTAGGTCAAGATATGCGTTATAATATAAGTTTATGTATATAGGTAATTTAGAATTCTTCTTCGTTTATTAGATTTGTTAGTATAAGTATAAATGTAGTGAATAAAGTAGTAGCATTTGAGGTTATGTTCTCTGTCATTTGTCAATTCGCTGCTTACGTCGGAATATTGTTTTTCTTTACACTTTTTCTTCGTTTCAGTAACAAATTTTAATCAACTGACTACTAAAAATTAAAAACCGTTAATTTTAAATAATATTGATAGTCAAACTGCGAAATAATAATAGTTTACACATTTTTCCCCATTATGATAGTGAGTTTACTAAAATTAAATCTCGGTTTTAGCAAATATTAATATAAAAAGTCTTTCAGTGTAACTAAACATTATACAATTTCATTATACAAATAAAATTGTTATTTAAACAAGTTTTAAACAAATTATTGTTATTTAAAAACTTTTTTTTACTCAGTACATTTAGAAAGATGCCGTTTTTGTCAAATTTTGCAATTTACCAAACTTCTTATAACTACGGAAGATTATATATATATAACAATAAAAATTTGTTTATAAGTTGTTTAAATAATAACATCAGTTGTATTCTTTATCCACCATTGTATAACGTTCGGTTAATTGCAAAATTTAGAAAAAAAACTGCGTTTTTCTAGGTTTAGTGTGTAGGAAGTTAGTAAATACAACAATAATGTGTTTAAACAAATGTAAATTCATCGTAATTTTTTTAAAAATATATTACTTGTTGATACAGATCAAAAACTTCGATGATTTTAATCTTTATTTTACAATACATACAATGCTCCATTTTGTGCAAATATTAAAATATTATATTTTTATGTTCGAAATTAAAAATTTTTTTTCTACCACACATGCACGAATTGTGTGAAGTTTATTAAGCATAAATTAAAAACTGATTTGATGTAAGTTGTTTCTTATTATATTTATATTTTATCAAGGTGGCCAATCATTGTAGGGTGGCCAATCATTGTACCGATTACCCTAAATGAAAAATTGTCAGAGAGGGAGTGGGTAAAAATTTTGATTTAACTAATTTTTCGATTAATCTAATTTGTTTATTTATTATGCTTAAACAAAATGATAACAATTTTTTTGGGACATAATTTTAATATATTTTTTCATCAGTTTTTATAAAAAAAATGAGCGGTGGATAAACGATATCTATAGTTTATGAGCAATTTAGTGTGAATAGCAAAATTTAAGTTTTTCTCTGTTTTTGTATTTATCCCATATTCAGGCCCGTAAACAGAAATTTTTTTGGGGAGGAAGAGGGGATTTTTTTTCAACGTGGAAGAAAATTTTCGGGGGGTCCGGGACCCATGGCTACGTGCCTGCCCATATTTATTGCAATTATCAAAAAACTTTGTGCTTTTTTAAATGGTCGAATTATGCTAATATGAAAAGCTCAACTGTGCTGAAATTAGATTTTTATTGATTGTCATAATCGCTTTAAATATGCTACTTCATTTTAAAGTAATTTGCTTGTTTCAGATAAAAATATGTATGGAAGTTTAGTAGTTATTAAAATTTCAACATTAGAAAAATTTACAGGAACAACAAAAAACTTCACAAAAAAAATTTCTTGATCTTGTGAAATATTTGCCACACTTTTAAATTTGTATTATACGTAAACACGTGACTCGGAATTATCCGAAAATCTACGACAATATGAGACCTTGAAAGAGGAAGAAAGAGATTAATCAGTCGGGTTTAGAACTCTGTATAATAAAGTCATATCTATTTTAATAAATTTACATTGTTCTGTTTAAGTTTGGTCTTGGTGATTTTATGTTAAGACCTTTCCATAAGCGCACACTTTCTTTAATAGTTTATAACTTTTGTGTAATGAACAGATCTAGAACAAAATTTAAAATATTGAACTGAATATTTCATAATATTTTTTATTACTAGCTACAAAAATAGGTACAAAAGCAAGTAGTTACTTTTTTATGATTTCGATACGGACGTATTCGATACGGTACGTATTCGATACGGACTTAGCAGATTTTCGCTTAACATTTGCCTGGGAATAATACGTGCTCACTAGTGTTCTAATGCATAAATACATGCGCACTAGTGTTTTAATGCAGAAATACATGCGCACTAGTGTTCTAATGCACACATACATGCGCACTAATGTTCTAATGCACACATACATGCGCACTAGTGTTCTAATGCACAAATACATGCGCAATAGTGTTCTTAGTTTTTAATACGTTCTTAGTAGTATTCCAAGGTACAAAATCTAAATACAGTGAACACATTTCAATATAATTACTTTTTTAATCTATACATTAACTTTATATTTCTAAGCCAAATACACCAACATATTCGGAAAGTAATCTGTTGAGTAGAGTAATAATATGTATTTTTTTTCATTAGAACATTAGTGCGTCTAAAATTACTGTTTCAAATAATATTGCACTTTTTTGTTGGTTAGAACACTAGTGCGCATGTATTTGTGCGCTAGAACACTAGAGCGCATGTATTTGTGCATTAGAACACTAGTGCGCATCTATTTGTGCATTAGAACACCAAAGCGCATGTATTTGTTCATTAGAACACTAGTGCGCATATATTTGTGCGCTAGAACACCAGTGCGCATATATTTGTGCGCTAGAACACGAGTGCGCATGTATTTGTGCATTAGAACACTAGTGCGCATCTATTTGTGCATTAGAACACCAAAGCGCATGTATTTGTTCATTAGAACACTAGTGCGCATATATTTGTGCGCTAGAACACTAGTGCGCATGTATTTGTGCATTAGAACACCAGTGCGTATATATGTGTGCGCTAGAACACTAGTGCGCATATATTTGTGCGCTAGAACACGAGTGCGCATGTATTTGTGGATTAGAATACTATTGCGTATATATGTGTGCGCTAGAACACTAGTGCGCATGTATTTGTGCATTAAAACACTAGTGCGAAGGTATTTGTGCTCTAGAACACTAGTGCGCATGTATTTTTTAATTTAAACACTCCTGCGCATGTATCTGGTACTTACAACACTACTGCGCATATTTTTGTTAATTAGAACACTACTGCTCATGTGTTTCTTACTTGTAACACTATATTTCTCCAAAAAACCAATAAACATTTCAAGTCCTCGAAATTTTATGGGTTACTTATTTTTAGACATCTTTCAATTAGGTTTTAATAATTATAACAAAAACACGATAATAGTTTTTTCTTTAAAAACTTATATTAATTATAATCTCGTTTTCTCAAAAAAAACAAAAATTTAATACATAATTTAAGAATAAACTGCCGGTATTAGTAAAGGCAACATGCAAAGTGACATTTTCAATGGAGTTAGCAGTTGAATTTGACAGATATGGAGTTAGCAGTTTTTCTCATAGTGCATTTTCAATAACTTCCGGAAGTAATTAAATTTTGGCCCTTATCCAATCGATGTGTCATATTTTTTTCTATCTATTGCAAGAAAAACTCAAAATCGACAAAAAGTGGATTTAGCAGGTTTTCACTCTAAACCATCGATATTTTATTTTAAAAATAGATTCACTTAACTCTAACAAGGGGAAGGCTAGAGATCCTATAAAGAGAGCTGAGACACAAGTGTGATGGTTCGTGACTGGTTGCGATTGAACCGGAACCAGAAGTGATTTTGTAATGTTGCAACATAACCTCAAATCTTAGACGGTCACGTCAATTCAAATTTTTCAATGTAAATATTCCGTGCCTTTTAACTGGAACTTCTGGTTCCGGTTTAATCGCGATGCGCAGAAAACAACTGTGTCTTAACTCTCTTTATAGAATCTCTAGGGTAGGCAAGACTTGCCACTCACGGATTTGGATACTACTTACACTACTTCAAGTACAATGCTAGTAACACAAAACTGCCAAGTAGTAAGACCCACTATTTAGAACTTTTCGAGATACGGAATTTTGAAAAATCAATTTCTGCCTGCGAAAACTGCATTACCTTATCAAAAAAATATTAAGGAATCATGACAAATCATCAGGAATCTTGATGATTTCTCATGACTCTGATGTTTTCTGATGCTCTTGATTATTTCTGACATACTTTTATGGTACGATTCTGATGTTTTGTGAGAGCTCTGTTGATTTCTCATGACTGATGTTTTCTGAGTCTCTTAATACTTTAATAGCATGGTTCCGATGTTCTGTGAGAAGTTTAGCAATTTCTTATTTTATTTTGTAAGCCTAGTATAAACCTTATTGTTCTCGCTTAACAATTGATCATCGAATACTACCGGGCAGGGGGTAAGAAGAGGAGAAGCTGGACTTTATATTTCTATATAATATACATTTTGGGTTCCTTAGTTTATTTTCTTAGATTGAGATAAGATACGGGATTTTTGAATAATTTAAAATTACACAGTCCTGCATCGGTTTTGTCGAATGAATGTGACCAAGTGTTTCCGAAGGGAATTTTTGTGCTGAACACGAATCTGGAGTCTAAAATGTTGCATTACGTCAAGTTTTCAAAAAAAGAGGGGTTGAAACCCCCAAAAATAGCGTTTTTGGCAGTTTTTGAAAAATCATAGTACCAAAATTATCCGTGTCAAAAACATCGCTCTTATCAGAAATTAAAGCTTGAAATAAGCCCTTTTAAATGAACTATGGGCGAAATTAATTGCATCAACCCTTAAAGAAGGGGGTATGTTTTTTATAGGGTGTTTTGAAAAAATTATTAAACAAAACTACCCAAGTGAAAAACACCAAAATTTTTGCAACTTAATAAACTACGAACATAACGAAAAATAGTTAACACGTGTTTTTACCCTTAAAACTCAAAAAACACTGTTTTGATTAAAAAGTGTTTTTTTTTTATTCTTAAAACGCAAAAAACATCCTTATTGTCACAAAGGATGTTTTTTACCCTTAAAACGCAAAGCAGCTTTTAAAAAAACACTTGTTAAATATTTTTCTTTATGTGTATAGTGTAAGTTGCAAGAATATCCGTGTTTTTCACTTGAGTAGTTTTGTTTAATAATTTTTTTAAAATACCCTTTAAAAAACACACCCCCTTCTTTAAGGGTTGATGCAATTAATTTCGCCCATAGTTCATTTAAAAGGGCATATTTCAAGCTTTAATTTCTGATAAGAGCGATATTTTTGACACGTATAATTTTGGTACGACGATTTTTCAAAAACTGCCTAAAACGCTATTTTTGAGGGTTTCAACCCCCCTTTTTTCGAAAACTTGACGTGATGCAACATTTTGGACTCCAGATTCGTGTTCAGCGCAAAAATTCCTTTCGGAAACACTTGGTCACATTCATTCGACAGAGAAAAAGTTAAGTTTTGCAGGGCTGTGTTATCTTTTATTGTTTATTGTAATCCGCATATCCTCATAAAATAAAATATGAAAATAAAAGGTATAGTTTATTCTTGAAAATTATAGTCTTACTTCATAAAATTTTCTTAGTGTAATTTTTATGCGTTATCTATATAAGATCAGAAAATTATCAGAGAATATAACATCCAATAATTTATTTATAAAAAATATTTATTATTATTTTTTAGATAGTTTTGTTGCAATATTATGGATTTCGCAACTTTTTTTGCTTAAAACAACCAAAAATAAACAGTTACATTAACATTTATTTATAGCAATTATTTAAACAATTTATTGCACTTATACGTCGACTTATGATACAATTAAGTGAAAGCATTGCAATTTTATTTTAAATTCCGCAACCTACTATGCTTTGAACGGTCAAAAGTTGATAAATAACAATAATAAATTGTTTAAATAATTGTTATAAAAAAATTTTAATGTTAAAGTTTATTCTTGGTTATTAAAAACAAAAAGTTGCGCTAGTGAGAAAAGGTTACAAGTCTCTAGCTTTATTTTATCAAAAGTTGATAAATAACAACAATAATCAGTTTGAACAGTTGTTATAAATAAATCTTAAAGTTATTATTTATTCTTGGTTGTTTTAAGCATAACAAGTTACAAGTATCTAGCTTTAATCTTTAAAAGTTGATAAATAACAAAAATAATTTGTATAAACAAATGAACAATTAGAAGGGATTAATTAGTAATTTTGCAAAATGTTGCAAAAGCTGCCAAAAAAAGAATTAAAAATGCTTTTTCCATAAATTTGCAATTTTAAGAGGTTTTTACGCCCCTGTAAAAAATAGTTAAATGACAAAAAATTTATAAACAGATTATTGGATGGTATTCTCTAAACGTTTTTGAAGAGAATCAGAGTTATCCGCTTATCATGGCTGTTAAAAATCATGATTTTTTTAAAATATATATTTTTATATATACATATACATATATATATATATATATTTTTTTTTTAAATTAAAATAATAAATAAGATGATAATTAACAAAACGTTGAAATACATTACTAAAGAAAACAACATTTTAAAATTAGAAAAATTAAATAATTATTTTACAAATTGAATAAAAAAGAATAATTATAATTTTGTAATATTTAAAGAAATTTTAAAAGAAAAGAAATTCTATGGAATTCAAGAGCGATGTTCAAATAAAAATATTTAGTACAAGATTGAATACACATAATATAAAATAAAAGAATAAAATCTTTCAAAAAAGTAGAAAATAGAGAAATTTAAAAAAACATAGGAATAAAATTTAAAATAGGAAGAAAATAGAGAACTTTTTTTTACCTACTTAAAAATCCTTTAAAAATAAAAAAGTTTAAGCAAATTAAACCCAACACATTTTTATAATATTACACTTCAAATAACTCCAACAAAAAATTTAGAAAAATAAAGAAGATCTAATAACTTTATGGAAGAATAAGTAAGTTCGCAAAAAATCTCGCAAAAAATAGACAAGATGTGAAAAAAATTGAATAAACTTACAAAAAAAATGTGAGTGTTTATTTTTAAAAATATGGGAATAATTATGAAAACCAACGAAATAAAAAGTTTAGTGAATGTTATAATAACGAAATTGTGTAAAATAATATTTAATAAATAATTTGCATAAAAAGAAAAAAATTAAAGAGAATCCTACAGTAAAAGGACAAATAAAAAGAAGAAAAAATATCAAAAGTAAAAGTAGAAAAAAAACTTTAAATTTTGTAAAAATAAGAAATAAGATAAAAATTTAACAATTTCGACAAATTAAAATCTCTTAGAAATCTTGTAAGAATATGAAAAAAAAGGATTATTGTGAATATGGAAAATAATTTATATTATTAAATTATTTTGCATTAATTAATATGCATTTAAATTTGAATTAATTGACATTTAAAAGAAACAAATTGGAGTTTGTCTTAATTGACGTTTGGAATTTATATAATTATAATGACTTAAAGGTATAAAAATATAATACTATTTTTTGCGATCTTCGTATAAAAAAATTGTAAATCGTAGGTATTCTGATCATCTGTATTAGCACAATTTTTTAAATTTCATGAAGATTAAAATATTAAAGTTGAAATTTTAAAGATTTATCCACAAATTTTTGGGTTTTGTTTATGGTTTAAATCAGTAACAGCCCTGCCGCTTATGAATACAATTTGTATTGACTTTGTAAACTTGAGTCAAATATAGATTTACAATGTGAGATTTATTATATTTTCTAGAATAAATCTAATATTATAAGTGTGGAACGTGTACATTAATATTTTAAATGTAATTTTGAAAAATTCCTTTCTTATCTTTATTAGGTTTCTATTGGGATAAAACTTCGTAAAGAAATACTGCTCTCTTACAACATTTAACTTTTGACTACTACGTCATCATGTCGTGTTAGCTCAGTCGGATAAAAGCGTGGCGTCGAACGCGTTAGGGCGAGGGTTCGATTCCTCTAGAGCGTGCGGTTTTTCATTCGTAATATATATACAGTAGAGACCCCATTATCCGGACTAATGAATGCAGGCACTCATCCGGATAATCGAAAATCCGGATAATCGAAAAAAGTACGAAATAAATGAATTTTCAATTTATAATTTTAGGTATTTATTTCCAATGAATTTAAATAAGACTGAAACAATCAAAAACTCTTAAAATTAACATTAATAAATGTTTAGTTAGAAATATTTACATAAACATTTTCTTAAAAATATAAAAATAGATAAAAACAACGTGTGAAAATTCAAAACGTTTACAATTCAACCAAATTTTTCAAAGACAGAGATTACACGAACGCCATTTTACTTTTACAATTTCGATATTCGATACAACGATCGATATTTGATACAATGATCGATAGTCGCATATGAACGATTTAAAAGCTGACAGTTTTCTGCTTTGTGTATTTCCACAGCTATGAAAATTTACCCTAAGGATATAAATTTTTCACTTACTTCATGGTTTCTTGTACTTTGAATATCAAAATACTAACTTTTAAAATATTCATAGTATTAAATGCTAATAAACTTTACAATTAAAAAAAAAAAAAAATGAAATTTATCCAGAAATCAACAGAAAATAGTCAGAAATAATGAAAAGTATGTCAGAAATCAACACAATATTGTGAGAAATAATCACGTTTAAACACAATGCATACAAGAATTTTCAAAAATCATCAAGAATAAAGCGTCGATAATGATTTATTGCCGTGCGTGGGCCAGGTAACCCGAAAAGTTGGCCAAAAGTCCTAATTCCTAGAATATCTAAGGTTTCGTACAATAAATTATGTTATCTAAAGTTCTTGGAGTCGCTGAATACAAATCTAAAGTCAGATTTAAAAAAATCAAAATGTCGGATCCAATATGGCGGACATAAAATTTGACAAATTAATAGATTTTCATAAAACTTTGTATTCGGAAGTTCTTGGAGTCGCTGAATACAAATCTAAAGTCAGATTTAAAAAATTTAAAATGGCGACTCCAATATGGCGGACATAAAAATTAATAAATTAATTTGGTTTCATAAAACTTGGTAATCAGGGGTTTTGGGCTCGCTGATTACGAATCTGAAGTCCGATTTTCAAAATTCAATATGGCGGATCCAATAATGCGGACGAAATTTTGGAAATTCCTTGAATTCGGTTAAAATTTGCTACTTGGGGAGTTTTGGGTTCGCTGATTATGAATCTAAAGTCTGATTTTCATAATTCAAAACGGCGGATTCCTTATTGCGGTCGGAAAATCAAAAATCGATCGGATTCTTTTAAATTGTTTCTCGGGGAATTTCACTAGACGCTTAACACGTCATCGTTGTTAGTTTCGGGTAACGCAAAGAGCAAGCAAGAAACAACCGTGAATTTTTTATCTCACATATTGAGGATATCTGCGACCCCAAAACCCCCGAGAAACAAGTTTTAAGAAGAAATACACCATTATAAGAAAATGGTGGATCATATTAGATCCACCATTTTGAATTTTTAAAATATTTCACCAGATACGTAAGGGGCCGTTCAAGTATTATGTAAGCATATTTTTAGGGGTTATGGACCCCTCCCTCCCCATGTAAGCGTTTTTCAATGGATACAAAAAAAATTTGTATTGAGAATAAGCATTTTGGGATCCTCTCCCCCTCTTGATGTTTACTTAATACTTGAATACACACTTATTAGCAAACACAAAAACCCCCGAGAAATAAGATAGAAGAGTAAACGATCATTTTTTGCTTTTGCGTTTGTCATATTGAATCCGTTATTTTGATTTTTAAAAATATTTTACCAAATACGTTGTCAGTGACCTAAAAAACTCCCGATTAACAAGTTTCAAGAGGATCCGATCGACTTCTGATTTTGTGCACTCCATCTTGGACCCGTAATTTTGAATTTTAAAATTGTGTCACCAGATTTTTTTATGAGAGACCTCAAATATCCCAGAGTGAATCGACTATTTATTTTGCGTCCGCCATATTAGATCCGCTATTCTGAATTTTGAAAATCGAACTTCAGATTCATAATCAACGATCCCAAAAAACCCCGAGTAACAAGTGTGACGATGTATATCGTCAACATACATTTTTGTTTGTTGTCTTCCCCTAGAAATATCTTTATTTTATTTTTATTTAAATTAATTAGTGAAGGTATAAGTTGAGTGGATATATATATACGGGCCTGAGGCCGATTATTGATTTTTGGCGTGAGACGAAATGGAAGTATATGTCTTTCTCTCGATCAGCGTTTTCCTAGTGTTGTCCTTTGTCGAGTCGTTATTTCTGATTGGTGTAGGTCAGGTTCACGAAGGAGCGCGAAGGTCAGCGGAAAAGCTCGAATATTTCTTTCAGGTGGCGCCTTTCCATGGGTCTGACTGCGAGGGTCCGAGGTTTCCATGGTGGCCGAACGAGAGAGATGGAGAGAGGAAGGAAAACGTCTGGAAGGGGAAGGATCGCGCGGGAAGCAGTCAATCGTTGGTCGATCGTTACTGCAATTTCCCATTCTATTTTGTGCTATCGTCCAGAACACTAAATTTTGAGTAGTTAGCGGTCGAGTATGAAGTGAGAGTTGTGAAAAGATATTCAGTTATATTTGAACAGATTGAATTGTAATTGAAGTTAGTTAATTTATTAAAAATTAAACTAGTAACAAATAAATTATAATCGAAAGTGTCTTATTGAAGAAAGTCCAGGAGTTTCCTCTACGACAGAATTTAAAGAAATTCATTTTGGAATATTTGTGGTGAGTTGCTTTGAAATTTCTTTCGTTTGTCCCGTCTCAACGTCGGCATCGCGGTGTGAGTCTCGGCGGAATCCCCTTTTGTTTCTCAAATTTTGGTTCAGCACGAAGAGTGGATTTTAGTAAAATAAATTAACAAAGGAGACGGAATCAGCGACCCCAAAAACAATTTAGGTATAATCCTCAGTTTACTATGTATTGTTGTTTAATTAGCATTACGTTTATTCTAAAAAATCACTCTTTTCAAGTTTATTTGTTTATAACATTTATTTTGTTAACAATAAATATTTATTTATTGCTTTAATGTGGAAAGGAATCTTCAGTAATGCGTTTAAATCACTTTCTGTCATTAAAAAAACTTAAATAATGATTGAAAAATGTAAAAAAGTGCGACAGGAAAGGTGACACTCTGGAGTGTCACTGTGACATAAAGGTTTAAGGGGGTCTTCTACTCTCCAGGCCCGAAATTGAGTGGTTTTTTTGGGAATTAATTGTAAAGGATCTACTGAATATTTTTTGACAATTTTTTTTTATTTTCAAGATACATCCTTTAACTTCAAAAATTTATTGTTCATGATGAAAGAAAAAAATGGTGGTGACATTGAGATGCCCTTGCGTAAACGCGTTTCAGAAATTCAAGGGTCCCGCTTGAGTCACGATTTTGCCACTGGGTTAGTCCAAAATTAAAAAATGAATTTTTTTTTATGTTTATAGTTACGTTGACTATTTTTTCCCGTGACAGATTTTTTTTATTTTGCATTTTGTCCAAACTATGCGAAAATTTGGAAAATTTTTCATTTTTTTTACTTCTTTTCGACTTTTATGGGCTATAAAAAAAACGGAAAAAATTTTGAAAATCGTACACGCAAAAAATAGCTGCATCATTTCTGAGTAATTTAAAAAAAATTAAAATCGGACCATTTTTACTATATAAAGTGTTACTCAGCAGCTTCAAAAACACTACTTTCGGGAAAACGAGTTTAAAGTTAACACATGGTGTATAACTTGATTGTAATAACTTACGAGTTAATCTGCTAATATCGGGTCCGTACAAGGTTTCTTGTTTTTATAGGGGTCTTTAGACATCAGCAAAGACGAAAAAATTATAAATTGGTAATTTGTTGATAATGGAATCATTATAAATATACAAATGAACAAAAATTCGTGGCGTATTCTCAGATACATATAGATTGAAATAAAAAAGAAAAAAATTTTTTTTTTGAAACCCCGAGAGTAGAAGACCACTTTAACAAAGTATAAATAATATTAATTTATAATTAAACATTAAAAATTTGTCCAACAAATACGAATTGCTTAAACAATTAATTATTTATTTTACTTATTCTATTTATAAAAGTACAAAATTTATAAAACTGAAAAGAATTTTTTAATTTAATCTGTATAGTACAAAAAATGTCAAGTGTGCAGTTAAGTGAAATTTCAATAAAGTTAGGATAATTATTAAAAAAGTGAAAAGTTGTGTATGCTGAGTGAAAAGTGCACATTCTACTGAACAAAATGACATCTCATTTGTCTCATTTGGATGTGAAGTTTGGGTGTGGATGAAAACCAAACTCGTCCATGACAAAAAAATTAATAATTTGTACGTTAAAAAATTGCTTATCTTAATAAAAAAAAGAATGTTTTTTAAGTTTGAATTTTTTTATTAATGTTACTCATATATTAAAGTAAAATCAGCCATGGGAAAATTAATTTCGCTTAATAACAGAAAAATAAATAAGTTATCGTGTTAAAACATAAACTAATGATTTTGTTTAAATTTTAAATTTCAAAGCATCTAAAAATAGTAAAAAACTATTAATAATTTTATGAAAATTGAATTTCAGTTAGCCTGAAATATGTAGTGAACAACTAATATATATTTTTTTTTATATCCGGTGGTAGACTTTTGGCCAAGTTTTCGGGTTGTCTGGCCCACTGTGCCGTGGTCCTAAGAAAGGTCGGAGACCGTAATAAAACATCTGATGATTTTTGACGATTTTTTGAAGTTTCTTCTTGCTTTCTCATGCTTTTTGACAGTAAACGCAACAATTACTGTCAAAAATCAACAGAATTTCTGATTTTTTTTCTGATGTTTTCTCATTATTTTTTTGATAGGGTAGGCTTTCGTGGCTTTTGGTCTGGACATTTGGTTAACATGCCAAAAATCATGGATTTCATTCCTTTTTCCTTCAAATAGTTTTCATCCATAGGTACTCTGTCAATTTATACTCTCTTCGGCATGGCAAATGTTCGGACAGTTCAGACCATCCGCCACGAAAGCCTTATGCAGTTTTCGCACGCAAAAATTGAATTTTCAAAATTCGATATCCCGAAAAGTTTTAAATAGTAGGTCCTATTACTTGGCAGTTTTTCATTACTACACCGAGAAACCTTTGGGTCATCGCACACCCAGAGGGTGAAAATTCATGGGACGACTGTGCGACCGAAATTCGGGAAGCTTGGTCTCCCACTCTGGGCGTGTGGCAGCACCGTACTGGTATAACAGCAGCACCAAAGCCCTGGGACGTCTGTCCACTCGTTTAGTGGGAGCTGAAAATGCTTTGATTCAAACATTTTTTTGTGACGTGTTTCGTATGATTACTAATAAAGTAAATGATCATACTGACTGTTGAGGTTTATTTATTTAATAGTTTATACTATCCCGCTTCCAAAAAACGCATGCGGAATTGTGTTTTATGGAAATTCCGCATGCAAAATAGTGTTTCATGGAAATTCCGCATGCGGAATTGTGTTTTTTGACAATTACGCATGAGAAATAAAATGCAGAATTCCGCATGCGGAAGTGTAGGGAGCCACCTGGTCCGCCAGTGGGTCTCTCCGTCCCTGAGATTAAGTGGCGCTAGTTGCGCACTGGAAAAGCGGGAACAGACCTTGCTCCGACATGGTTGAGTGTAGATGCGGTGTGAGCGCGTGATATAAAAATCGTCTGTGATAATTGTGTAATCCTGACTATGGTTATAAAAATATACGTTTATTACCCGTTAGTGAGTCTTAACGAATCTCTCCAAGTGCTTTCCTGAATATCCTGATCCTTTCTTTGATAAATATCGATTGGAGTCAAATTAATCGAACACGTGCACTAGACAGCGTACACGATGGAATTAACTACCAGGTCGTTTCCATTTTAATTCAGACAGGCTATGTATGTTAAAATCAGGGAATCATTTCTCATTAAAATATATTATTTTTTAGACAATTTTAGACGACACGTATTTTCCCGATTTGGTGAAAGAAATTTTTTAACGAAGTTATGCGGATTTCAATTTTTTAAGTTGAAAAGTGAGATTACAAGAAAATAACGTTAACATTTTTTAAAATTAATGTATCTTTTTTGCTATTGTATATGGGTAATTCTTCACTGAGTGGTTACTTTTACTTCCCTACTTAATAACTTTCAAAATTATTTAAAAATATATTTAATACTTTGTACATCTATTCTTTGTTATTATTTTTATTAATATCACAACTGAAAAATATTTTTTTTAACATCAAAAGATATAGAATTGTTAAAAATGACTCAAAATCTGCACTTTTCTGAGTTCTCCACATAGGACTCGTGAGATTTAATGCATTTTATTTCACTTAAAACATACTTTTAAAATGTTTTTATCTATTCTAATCGACAGTTTACCTCAAAAACTTTGTTTTTGTTGTATTATCTTCCAGATTTTATTAATAAGTTTTGCGTAAATCATGTTTTAATCCTTTCTCCACCTTTTCGTTATTTGAAACAGGAGTTTACATTTTCATTGTTTTTCATCAATTTTAATCATTTTTATAGTGAATTTTCACTAACTATTTATGTTAGTAAGATGAACACTTTGAAATATGGATATACTTACATGAAGAAATGGGATATTTAGTTTTAAAATTGAAAAATTATTATTAATTTACTGCGTATTTTAATGACATGTAAACTCCGGTTCGCCAAAAATGACTGAATTGCTTATATTTAAAATAAAATTAAAATAATAGTGATGTAAAGTAGGCAAATCTATGCAGTATTCTGCAAAGGTCTTCTTATTTTATTACGTTTTACGGCTATAATAATTTATTTTCTTTGATTTGTAAACTCCAGTTTCTGTAAACTCCGGTTCATTATATTAAAAAAGCATGGGAATAGTGTTTTGTTTTCTAATCAAAATATCGTTAACCTGAATTATTTACAAAATATTGATTTTTGTATATATAATTATTTAATTAAATACGTGTATTTTAATTTATAATTAAATATTCCAAGAAAAACCTTGGATATCTTAGCGCATCCTCCAACTAACAGAACATTCTTGGGATGTTCGGTTAAGGTAAAAAATTAAACATTTTAAATTAATTTTTTTAACCTTTAAAAATTTAAACTTTAAATTTTCTATGTAAGACTAAAACCATGAGTTTAAGCTCAAATTTTTAAAAAATTATTTATTTCAGTAATTGTTAATAAGTACTACATAAATAATATACAAGAAAGATTTTTAATTTGAAAATTTAATGGTGTCCAAAGTAACCACTTTCTGAAGAATCACCCATATATTAAAATGATCCTTTTTGTGTCTAATTAAGGCTTTCATGTTCTTTTAATTTCCATTAGAGAATTTGAAATATTTTCAAATTTAACAAAATGGTGGAGTTTTTTCGAAAAAAATAAAAATCAGGTTTTCTTAAAAACCCCACCGTTTTTTTTTTCTCTCTATTTTTTTTACTACTTTCTGGAAGTATAATGATTATTTTCTATAAGAATTTATTGGAGTCCCACTTCCTAGTAGAGTAAAAAAGTCTTATGACTTTTATCTCTAACTTGCAAATCTTTCGAATTATTAAAAATTTGGCATGTTTACAAGTAAAAATTATACTTGCAAAAATGCAAAATTTTTTTCTTAAAATTATATAACCATAAAAACCGTAAAGTAGTAAAAAAATGGAGAGAAAATTTTTTGAATTTTTGTAAGTATAAATTATACTTGCAAAAATGCAAAATTTATGGATTTCATTCGTGTTATAATTAATAATTCGAAAGATTCGCAAGTTAGAGAAAAAAGCCATAAGACTTTTTTACTCTACTTTTTAAGAGGAACATTTTTTCTATTTAGACTTTTGTTGTATCTAGTAGAGGGTTTAAAAAAACTTTGAATTTTCTTTTCTTAAAAAGAAAATTTTTTTTTATTCATCCCCAGGAAGCGGAACTCCAATAAATTCTTATAGAAAATAATCATTGTACTTCCAGAAAGTAGTGAAAAAATCTAAATAAAAAAAAACGGTGGGGTTTTTGAGAAAATTTGATTTTGATTTTTTTTTTTTAAAAAACGCCGCCATTTTGTTAAATTTGAAAATATTTTAAATTCACTTGTGGAATTCAAAAGAACACGAAAGCCTTAATTAGACACATCAAGAATCATTTTAATATATACAATAGCAAAAAAGATATAATAATTTAAAAAAATTTTAACGTTATTTTCTTGTAATCTCACTTTTTAACTTAAAAAATTGAAATCCGCATAACTTCGTTAAAAATTTTTTTTCACCAAATCAGGAAAATACGTGTCGTCTAAAATTGTCTGAAAAACAATATATTTCAATGAGAAATGATTCCCTGACTTTAACATACATAGCCTGTCTGAATTGAAATGGAAACGACCACCAAATAATTCCACATTGGTGACCCCAGACAAGTGAATACGAAGTGAAAAAGTGCTGGTGCAAGACTCATGCAGAAACCACGAGTAATAGTGAACGTGGAAATGGGAAAATAAGAAGTCGGTCAGAAAAAATACTGATCTACGATCAGTAGACCACGAGGCAAAGACGCTCAACGCCGCCATCTTGACAGATTGCCGACAAAATCGAAAAAACGACGCCACATATTAAATGCTATTTAAATAATGGAGGCTCCGTACTTATATGTCGGAGAATTTACTCGAAGTATCTCACAATTGTACTGAGAGTAACAAATGCAAAAATTTTGTGCATTTAAATTTGGAAAAAAACCACACAAATTGAAACGAGATAAAAAGTCTTTAGTGAGATGAGGATGGAACAAAAGACGATCCAGCTGCCAATAAGAAGGATGTGCCAAGCTGTACCTAAATGCTGAAAACGGAAAAGGTGAAAAAAGAGAACCTGTTGAAGTCCTTGAGGTGAATCTCACGAGGTCGTAGCCAAGCAGTGCGAAAATTCTACGTCAAATCCCCTCCACCGCTTCGAAGGAAGGTTGCAGTCTACACTGAGAGACTTTTCGTTCCACTAAATGATAACATTTGGTCAAAGTTTGGTATAGAACCGTTCGAAAGTAGGGAAATCAAGGGAAAATCTAACTACTGGAATATATTTAAATCGAAATTTGGTGTTTTCTTACCGATATTTGAAAATA
Organism: Ganaspis brasiliensis; assembly: GCA_037103525.1. NCBI lineage: Eukaryota > Metazoa > Arthropoda > Insecta > Hymenoptera > Figitidae > Ganaspis > Ganaspis brasiliensis. The sequence goes on from JAZKLR010000082.1 coordinate 1,984,441, forward strand.
TAACATTGAAAATTAATATGATGCGTGTGAAAGACTAAAACAAATTGTCTGACACAGGACTGTGACAACTTTTCACAAGGTGTGTGTCAAACGCAAGTCTATAGAATGAAGCGAGCCGATAACATCCGAGTGCTTCCGAGTGGCAGTGCGTATCAAGTGAGCTCGAGAACCTGGGACAAAAAATGCATGGGGGCCCATTCGTAAGTGCATTAATTTTAATTCTACTAGTTACGTTATTGATAACAAACAGCTGACATGTCAGGATGTTATAAACTTGTAGATAAATATATTTTAAGTGGTCGAGTGGTTAGCACTTTCAACTTTCATGCGTGCGTGCGTTCGTGTTTCGGTATTCGAATCCCCTTGCGTCAAATATTATTTCTCTTAGAATTATCTTTAAAATAAAAAATTTCCGGTAAGTGCGTAGAAGTAAGGAAACTATAAAATACTAATATAAGCGTCGATAAATTCAAAAACTGTTTGTTCAATATTTTTATAAATACATAAAAATATTTTGATATATTTCGTTTCTACTTCTGAAACGCACCATATGAATTTGTGAATTTTCCCCGGATTTCCTTACTTTCAAACGCTGTTATATTAAAATGTGATATTCATTCAAACATTTCTTCAAACGAAAAGTCTCTCAGTGTACAGCGGATCAGTTTCCGACATTTTAGCAATCTTATCCCCACTCAGCGAGAGCAGTGTCAGCGAACGGCGTTTGGTGGCGCTAAGGTCTACAATTCCATTCAATTTGATTCTAGCTACCAGATGGAAAGTATATTAGGAAGAACATCTTGTGTAAGTCAACCGAATGGTAGAAATATATTGTGTTGTCTTGTATTTTCGTAATTAATACTGAAAAAAATTGACGAGAATTATTTTTTTTAAAATTTTAAATAAATAAAAACAAAAATGTTTTAATAAGTTGAGAGTGACTTAGAATCACGTGATGTTTTCTTGTCAATTTTAGATTTTAACGACAACGCGTTTTGTTAACGTTTGGGTTACGGACAATTCATCGAAGTTGACATTTAGGCAATAGACCTCGTGCATTAAATGTTCTGTTTCAGGTAGCACTGACAACAAATCGATTATTATGGTATTTAATAAATAAAATTAAATGTTTTTATTGTTCATCAGATCAAATGTTTATATTTTAAAATAAATATTCGAATGACGAATCAGTATTAATTTACAAATTATAATTTGTTTAATATTAAAGTTTTTTTTTAACATAAAATGTAAATTTAAAAATAAGTGTTGTCCTATATACATTGAATTAAAACTGATTATAATTAATAAACGAATGATAGGTACATTCACAGTGCTCACACCTAATATATTGTTGTAGTTTTCCGCGGTAAATTCCATACAATATAATGAAGCAATAAGTGACCTAATTAAAGTGACATTGAAGCGACTTTTCGGAATAATTTCAATTTTGAGTGAAATTCGTGATTGTATTGATGTGCCATCGTAATAAATTGTCGTGAACTCTACCGGTCCTGTATCAAGGTTTAATTTAAATAATATTCTGTTTCGGTGTAATAGTAAAAACTCGTGCTAGTGAAAAAGCTAAAGGTTTTAAAGGTTTCGTATCAAATTCGACTCAGCTGACTAGTCCTCAGGTAAACAAAACATTTAACTTGGATCTAAGCGAATCGAGCTACGACTTATCAAACGACGAGCCGTTGGCAAGATCAAATAAAAAAATACGTACGCCACCGAAAAATTCTTCTCATCGTGAATTAATTAAACAAAAAAGTTTGATTTCCTCTAAAAATAATTCGGATACATTCGGTGATACATCAACTCAAACCGTTTCGGAAAAGTCGTGCAAAAAAAGCTTAGTAGTTTCGGAAATAACAAATTTTAATACGTATAACGAGGAAAGACCTCCGGAAATAATTATGGCGCCTGGTACTGATACAGCAAGTCAAAAGTCGGTTATTCGATTACCCTCTTTTAATAAAAACGACCCAGACCTTTGGTTTAACCAAGTCGATAGGTTGTTAGCACGAAATAGCGTAGTAACGGAAGAAGACAAAGGCGACGTTTTGATTGCAGCACTCGAGTCTGAAATATTAACTTGCGTACGATACTTAGTTATGCAACAACCGCCTCCTAAAGACCTTTATACACAGATAAAAAAAGGGTTGTGCTCAAATTTCGGAACGAGTGAAGAGCAAAGATTGCGACAGCTCTTAAAGGGACAGGTGCTCAATGGAAAACCGTCTTTTATACTTAGCCAGATGCGGAATATAGCGCATAATCAATGCAGTGACAACGTACTTCGATCTCTTTTTATGGAGCATTTGGGTGATTTTCAATGAACACGTAAATTTGAGATGACATAATTTCAAGAAAATAAAAAACGATTTTAACAATTTTTTTCATTTATATATATATTATTTAGGATATAATGAGTTGAAATATTTAATGTCCAAACGTGACTATTTAATAGTAAGCAGTAATTACGAATATTAAATTTCGTTTCGTAAACCTACTTGTTGTCATCAATCGCGTAATCATTTTCACTAATTAAAAGACAAGTATTTAATAATTGAACTCAATTTTCAAAATTTAAATACTTTACATAATCTCTTAATAACACTCTAAAAATTCTTACCTTTATCAACGTATCTGTTTATTATTTTGGAATTGATTACATTGCTCTCATTGTCAAAATTTTTAGGTTCATGCTGTTATTATATATTGCACAGTTTTTTGTTTTTGATATTTTGTCTTAGAAGCAAGGGACATTACATTCCAGGGGACGTTACATTGGGATAATATTTCATATTTATTGGACATAATATTTAAATCTTGGATTATAAGTTTCGCATCTTAAAATTAATTTTTAGCTTCATATTTATCGTCTTTAACATCATAAAAAAAGTTTGTATATTTCGAGATATTAATGCCAGGGGAATAACATTAAAAAAGGTACTTATACGTTTTTTTATTTCATTAACTTTTTTTAAAAACAAAGTAAGTGTTCGTTAATAAATTAATCACTACTAAGGTAAAGATAGAAACATTTTCTTCAAAATTGATTTAATGCAAATTATTTTTAAGTGAATATTTTTATATATGACATTATTAATCATTGAGTCTCTAAGAAAAGAGAAAAGTGTGAGACACATTTAACTGCGATATAAATACGTTATTGGACTATAATTCAATTTCTACAATACATTATAATGTTCATTTTAGTGCATAGAATTATTTAGTAAAATTGAAAATTACACTTTAAATATGTGCTATTCGTAGTAATAAGTTAAATGATTCAAGAACGCTTTGAAAACAGCCAGGGGACGTTACATTTTACATTTAAATCAATTTCTTACTTTTCATAAAATAAATATTTATAATTCTTAAATTTATAATTCATCTTCTATAACAATCATTCGATATTTAATTAAATTGTTTTCCACTAAAATCCATTTTTTATATGGAAATATCATGTAAGACCACGATTTACACTTTCATTGAAAATCACCCATTTACTGTCACTGCATCGGCAACTATTAGCTCTTAGTGCTACAAAAGATTTAGTTGAACTTGCGCAAATGACCGATGAAATCACGGAGGAAATGCAATCACAAAATAGTACGCAACAAACCGTAACAAACGTCGCAGCGATCGAGAAACCGAATACGGCGCTTGAGTTCAAAATCGACGCGTTAACTACTGAACTCACGGATTAAAAAAAAAATTTAAAATGGTGGTCCAGTCCATACCAAGTGATCACACCAATTTCAGTCACATTAAGAAGTATTTATGAAATTGATGATTTGGGTTCCTTTAGTGGTTAAAAAAAGAAATCTCAAGTATTTTTGAAAAATTCAAAATATTTTTGAAAATATTCAAATTCAAAATTTTGAGTATTATTTTTTTTGTTTAATCATAAATCCGTAATTTTCAAGCAGTTTAGATCAATATTTTTTTTAATTACTCGTATTTGAATGCTTTTTTAAGAAAAAATTATAATAAATAAAAAATTGTTTATAATTAAATTTTTATTAACAAAAAAAAATTAGTTGTCTAAAAAAAAAATCAATATCATATCTTTAATTTTTTTCAAAAAACTCATAAACATAGCCTATAATGTGCTTAAAAATTTAAGCCAAAGAACAAGATGGTATGTCTTATAGTTTTCGAGAAAAAAATTATTAAGTTACGCTAGCGCGGACTGGTGTCGCCGCGCCGCTACTCAGCGTGTAGCTCCATAGTAACCTAAATGTATGTATATCATTATTTAAAATAAATATAGCTACTGTATTGTGTTTAAATTATAGGCTTAAATAAATCTTACTGAATGTTTCTTAGTACATGGATATATGTTAAGTTCAATCAACTAAAATCCATAACAATTTCAGAATTTGAATAACAATAATCGTCTTTTTATCGTACTTTTTGGATGGTACTGTGTACTGAATTAGAAAATAGTTTTTTTTCATTTCAGGTATGTGAAATAAAATTGCTTACTTAAATTTGAACTATTATTATTATATTTACAAATAGGTTGCCCGCAGGCATTTATGCTGATCAGACGTATTTACGAGTCGCTCTCTGCCTGGCTATTCGCTTACTTATTGTACTTGTTTACTTACTGTATTAACTGTTATAACCTTTAAGTTACAATTTAAAAAATCCGAAATGACTACTAATGAAGAACGGAAAGAACTGTTAATAAAATTAAACACTAAAATGGATTCGGTGGAAAGTAAAATTAGTGCTCTAAGATCCGAAAATGTTATAATTGCAAAAAGTGTTTCAGAACAAAATATGAAATACAAAAAGTTAAAACAAGAAAATGAACTTGTGAAAAAAGTGAGTGTGTGTGAGAATAAATTAGATTTTCTACTGAACTAGGAGAGGGAAAATAATATCGTCCTGTTCAAGGTAAAGGGCACTCCAAATGAAAATTCTAATCTGATGGAAACGGTTAGAACGATTATTTCGTGTCGAACACGTTAGGAAACGTTTCGAGAAAACGTGTTCTAGACTACTTTGGATTCTCTTCATTGCGGGAAGTAGGAATCTGAGGGTAAAAATAATCAATTATGTATTATGTATATAACAATTTTCATTTGCTTTAACAATTTCGATTTCTTTAAACAACTATAATTTGTTTAAACAATTTTAATTTGTTTAAACAATGTTTATTTTTTAAAAACAATTCTATTTTCTTTAAACAATTATAATTTGTTAAAACAATGTTAATTTGTTTAAACAATGTTAATTTGTTTAAACAATTATAATTTGTTTAAAAAATGTTAATTTGTTTTTACAATTATAATTTGTTTAAACAATGGTAATTTGTTGAAACAATGTTAATTTGTTTAAACAATGTTAATTTGTTTAAACAATTTTTATTTTTTTAAAACAATTCTATTTTCTTTAAACAATTATAATTTGTTAAAACAATGTTAATTTGTTTAAACAATGTTAATTTGTTTAAACAATTATAATTTGTTTAAAGAATGTTAATTTGTTTTTACAATTATAATTTGTTTAAACAATGGTAATTTGTTTAAACAATGTTAATTTGTTTAAACAATGTTAATTTGTTTAAACAATTATAATTTGTTTAAAAAATGTGAATTTGTTTAAACAATGTTAATTTGTTTAAGGAATTATAATTTGTTTAAACAATGTTAATTTGTTTAAACAATGTTAATTTGTTTAAACAATGTTAATTTGTTTAAACAATGTCAATTTTTTTAAACATTTTTAATTTGTTAATACAATTATAATTTGTTTAAACAATGTTATTTTTTTCAACAATTTATATTTCTTTAAACAATTTATATTTGTTTAAGCAATTTATATTTCATTAAACAATTTAAATCTGTCTAAACAAATTTAATTTGTTTAAGACATTTAAATATGTTTAAGAAATTAAAATATGTTAAGACAGTGAAACCCGCATATATCAAACCCGCATTTATCGGATTTTCGCTTACATCGTACAAATTTTTCGGTCCTTTTGATTTTTAGTGTTTTCTATGTTAAAATACCCTCTTATATCAGAACCCGTTATAGAAGAAAGTTGCTTATATGGGTTGAATTTTGAAGTACCTTGAACTAAATTATTCCCATAAATATCGGATCTTGAAATTTCGGCATAAAATTCAGATGAAATTGATAAGCAGTTTCTGAAAATTCATTAACTAAATATAAATACATTGTTTAAACAAGTAAAAAAGAAATACGAAACTGCATGTATGTATGTCATTGTGTTTACTGATAGTATTTTTAGATTAAATTAAGATTTTATAACTTATAAGTAAATTTTTAAAGAAATATAATATCATTTGTTAATTAAAATACTTTTTGAAAATAAATATCAAACAGGTTTATAAAAATATCGGACAAGTGCGAAATTACACTCGCCCTAAAACCAAAGGGTTCCGTACCTCCCTAGTTTTTAAACTATATGAGCTAGAGATCTGAAATTGTCCGCTAGAGATACATTATAGATAATTTAATATTTTAATAAACCCCTTTTAATTATGTTTCAGCTGTAGTGCAATTTAATCATGTTAAAAAAAGGCAAAAACAAGTTTATTTTTACTAAATTAAAATACTGCCAATGTAAAGATAAAAAATGCAAATACTCAGACAGTTTTCACCAAATTAATTCAAGAAAAGCTCATTCGACGCAGAATAAATACACTTTAAATACTTTAACACAGGAAAACATGTTCTAAATAAAAAGACTGCAAAAGCTATAAAACGACAAAAAATAATGCCAAGATAATTTTTAAGAACATAAAACACTAATTCCACTTAATAATCTTAATTTTTTCAATTTTCAAAATTAACAACATCTAATAACAGAGGCCATGGCGGAAATCGTGACAACAATGGGCACAGAAAAAAGTTAAAACTCAAATCTCTCTTCATTTTTTACAGTTTAAAAAACTTTCTAAACACCACCAAAACTGAATTCAAACATAAAAATTACATTTTTCAAATTATTAAAATATACAAGTCTAAGTCCAAAGGACCATGGCACAAATCGTACCAAACATGGGTAGAGAAAAAAGTCAAATTTCAATCTCCTATTCAATTTTTTCAACAGCAAAGATGATACAGAACAATTAAAAAAAGATTATGAGCAAAAATAAATATTTTCCACAAGTTTTTAAATATACAAAAACCAAATTCAAAGAACCATGGCACAAATCGTACCAAACGTGGGTCATAAAATAAATGAATTTTCAGTCACCTATTTAATTTTTTAAATAGTAAAAATTATTTGAACATAGCAACAAAATTATTTAGCCAAAAAAAAATTATTTTTAATAAGTTTCAAAATATACAGGAACAAAATTCAAAGGACCATGGCACAAATCGTACTGAACATGGGTAGAGAAAAAAGTCAAATTTTAATCTTCTGTTTGATTTTTTAAATAGTAATAATGATACAAAACAGCAAAAAAAAGATTATGTCCAAAAACAATTATTTTTCACAAGTTTCAAAATATAAAAAAACCAAATTCAAAGAACTATGGCACAAATCGTACCAAACGTAGGACGTAAAAAAATCAAATTTCCGTTCCCGGGTCAGGGGTAGAGTGGGTCATTGCAGTTTACTCAAAGGCTATTAGTCAAATAAATTCATCTCTACACAAAAATTATGTTACATAGTGAGATGCAAGTTTGTGGCAAGTTTCATTATTATATAATCATTTATGTGGAGTAAATATGAGAAAAACTAATTTTGATACTCCAAAGTAAAATAAAGAAACTACATTATTTTAATTAAAGTTCACTATCACTAATTTATTTCAGTCAATTAACACTAATGGTAATACTTTTTAACAATTAGGAATTAAAAAATACGTTTTTTCAATACGAGCAATTTTTTTAATCTATAATCTTATACTTTCACTGCTCCAATGTAAATATATTTATTTTTCAATTTCTTTTATTATAAAATAACCCTAAAAACTAAGTTTATTATATAAAGTAATGTTTTAACAATTAAACAGTAACATTTTAATCATGACCCAGTCTGCCCCGGGCCGGGGCGGGTTGGGTCACTTTAAATTTCTCCAAAAACAATGTTCCTCCAAAAGAACTAAAAGTAATAACGGGACTTTTTCTTTTTTAAATGAAAGCTGAAATATCAGAGCAGGTTTTCTGTACGATCAGGTTTTCATAAATTGTATATTAACGAAGTTAAACAACGAAGAGTGAAAAATGGCCCAACCAGCCCCGGTCACCCCTACAAATAAATTATTTTCTATAAGTTTCAAAATATGAGTCAAATCACGCCAAGTGGGCACCCCTTCGGACCTTTTGCAACCGATTTTGATGAAACTTGGAAGAATTATTGTACCAATAGGATACATTAAATTTGTAAAATATGGTTCATAATTATGAACGGGTTGCCTAGATACAGGAAGTCAAAGTTGACTTTTTTTTCGAAACGGTAATTTTCAAAAATTTTTAGCTCTAAAAATATTGTTCGTAAAAAAAATGTTCTGAACCTTTTTTGTAGCACATTAGTTGTAGTTTCCAAAAAAAATTAGTATTACTAGAAAATTTTTTTTTTTTGTTTTAAACATTATTAATTGTTTTAAACAATTACGTTTTTTATGCTTTCTCCATCCTCATAAACATCTTCTTTTACATAAAAAAGTGTATTTGATATTTAAGTACAGAAATCAACAATAAAGTTTAACTGCCTGACATTTGCATAAAAACAATCACAATTTGTTTATTGTGGTGCGCGAAGGTTATGCTGTTTTACCTGATGGCGCGTAACCTCGTAATGGTGCTAGGCAAAAGTTTGATTTATTATTGGTTTTCGAATTATTATATTCATAAAAAAACTAAAACAAGCTTCTAATTTTAAATTGATAAAGACTGCATTTCGTAAGAAAATTATAATAATACATTTATTAATAGTTATTAATTTACATTTAAAATAAGGTCAAAATGGTTTTAACCATTTTAAATTTCGAAATTTTAACGATATAAAGAATGAAAAATGAACATTCTAACATTTTTTTGTTAAAAAACCAGAAAATCTAGAAATTGCTTGAAAGAGTAAATGGATGCTTCTTAATGTAAAGAATAGCATTTTTAATATATAAAGTTGAATTTAAAAAATAAAACAAAAATGTTAACAAAAAATCAATTTTTGATTCTTTAATCAAAATCCGAGTATCAACTTTGAAAATTATTCAAAAAAAAGGATTTAGAGTGAAATGTTTTGTTTGTTTTAATGAATTAGCGAAATTTTTTTCAAAATTGTTAAACACCCTGAGTTTACTGATTAATTTAGAAAAATTTAAGCCTTAATTAAATTAATTTAATGGGTACAAAATTAAAAAAAAACCAAGTCGTTTTTCAAAACCAGGGTGGCCACAAAACTTAATTTACAAATTTCCCTGACATTGCCCTGAGTTTTCCCTGACATAAAATTTTTATTATAAATAATAAACAAACAGCTAGGTAAAATAAATTAAAATTTTGCTATATTCTTAAAAGCAGGGCTGATAACAATCATAATCTTTTTAAAAAATTTTAAAAATCCGATGTTTTTTTATATCAGTCAAAAATTGATTTTTTTAAAATATAATCAGTAAAATCTCTAAATGTTTATTTATAAAGAGTTTATTGAATAAATGAGGAAAAAATTAAAAATACAACACAAGAATGAAACAGTAACATAAAAATTTATATAAAAAAGTTGAAACTGTTTAAAAAAATTAAATTATTTATGGACATTTTTATAAAATTAAAATAATAAATAAGAAGATAATTAAAAAAAAACGGTAAAATATATTACTAAAGAGAACAAAATTTTAAAATTAAAACAATTGAAGAATTATTTGACAAATTAAGGAGGTTCTACCGTATGACGATACTAGTCAAAACAGAGACCATTATTTTGTGGTTAGGTTTAAATTTAATTTTACTGATATACAATTAAACAATTGTATTCATTAACTTTATTAACTTTATTTACCTTTTTAATATGACTATTTTTCATGTGCGATCAAAATTAACATTTTAAAATATCAGAACGTCTGAACTGTATCGTGTAAAACGTGAAATATTTTTACAAATTAATTTATTGCAACTCTCACAGGAACCTATTGTCCTTTTTTAAATACAATATCGGTTCATTACATATCTGTGTTTAACTATACAAACTTTGATAACTATCTCGTCAATTAATAATTTTTAGTACGAAAATATGTGACAGAGTAATGAATTCTCATAAGAATCAATGTTAAACAGGTTAAACAGTGAAGAAATAAATCGATCATAACTTTTTTCCCAAGAACCTACAGGTCTCAAAAATTTAACTACAAAATTGTAGAAACTTTATCTAGCAGTACACTAAGTTTTATCAAAATTTGTTTAATTAATCGATTTACGGTAGAACTTCCTTAAATAAAAAAAAATAAATACAATTTTGGAAAATTTTAAAATATTAAAAAAGAAAAGAAATTCTATGAAATAGAAGAACGATGTTAACATGAGAATATTTAATACAAGATTAAATTTACCTAATTTAAAATAAAAGAATAAAAGCTTCCAAAAAAGTAGAAAATTGAGAAATTTAAAAAATGAAGAAAAAAGCATCAAATAAAGGTTTTAAAAATTTCGTAATTATAAAATAAAAACTAAATAATTTAAAAGAAGGAAAAATGATAACAAAAAATAAAGAAACAATTAAAACGCAAGGATGGAATAAAAAAATAGTAAAACATCAAGAAAATTAAATAAATAGGAAGAAAAATGGAGAAATTTTCTTTTCCTTAATCTAACAAACCGTAAAAAAAATGTAAAACCAAGAAACTGAAGCAAAATCGTAAAAATGTGGAAATCTTATAATATTTAAAACCATTTAAATATTATTTTAAATGCAAATTTATTTATAACTATTAATAAATCGTTAAAATTTCGAAATCTTATAATGTTCAGAACATATTTTAATCTTATTTTAAATGCAATTTAATGACTATTAATAAATCTTTAAAATTTCTAAATTTAAAATGGTTAAAACCATTTTGACCTTATTTTAAATGTAAATTAATAACTATTAATAAATGTATTATTATAATTTTCTTACGAAATTCAGTCTTTATCAATTTGAAATTATTGTTGATTTCTGTACTTAAATATCAAATACACTTTTTTATGTAAAAGAAGATGTTTATGAGGATGGAGAAAGCATAAAAAACGTAATTGTTTAAAACAATTAATAATGTTTAAAACAAAAAAAAAATTTTTCTAGTAATACTAATTTTTTTTGGAAACTACAACTAATGTGCTACAAAAAATGTTCAGAACATTTTTTCCTACGAACAATATTTTTGGAGATAAAAATTTTTGAAAATTACCGTTTCGAAAAAAAATCAACTTTGACACCCTGTATCTAGGCAACCCGTTCATATTTATAAACCATATTTTACAAATTTAATGTATCCTATTGGTACAACAATTCTTCCAAGTTTCATCAAAATCGGTTGAAAAAGGTCCGAAGGGGTGCCCACTGGGCGTGATTTGACTCATATACAAGCACAAAATTCCAAGCACCATGGCACAAATCGCACGAAACATGGGTAGAGAAAAAAGTCATATTTTAATCTCCTATTTAATTTTTTTAATAGTAATAATGATGCAGAACATAGCAAAATAATATTTATCCCAAAAAAATTATTTTTCTCTCCTTTCAAAATATACAAGATGCAAATTCCAAGGACCATGGCACAAATCGTACGAAACATTGCGTAATAAAGAAGTAAAAGTAGTATCACCTATCTAATTTTTAAATAGTTGTTCTGTCTCATTTTAACTAATTAAAAAATTATGTAGGTGATGAAAATTTAATTTTTCTCTTACTCATGTTTAGTACGATTTGTGCCATGGTCCTTGGAATATGCTTCTTGTATATTCTTAACTTGCAGAAAATAGTTTTTGTGGGATAAATCATTTTTTTGCTATGTTCTATATAATTTTTACTATTTAAAAAATTAAATATGTGACTGAAAATGAACTTGTTTTATTACCCACGTTTGGTACGATTTGTGCCATGGTTCTTTGAATTTGGTTTTTGTATATTTAAAAACTTGTGGAAAATATTTATTTTTGCTCATAATCTTTTTTTAATTGTTCTGTATCATCTTTGCTGTTGAAAAAATTGAATAGGAGATTGAAATTTGACTTTTTTCTTTACCCATGTTTGGTACGATTTGTGCCATGGTCCTTTGGACTTAGACTTGTATATTTTAATAATTTGAAAAATGTAATTTTTATGTTTGAATTCAGTTTTGGTGGTGTTTAGAAAGTTTTTTAAACTGTAAAAAATGAAGAGAGATTTGAGTTTTAACTTTTTTCTGTGCCCATTGTTGTCACGATTTCCGCCATGGCCTCTGTTATTAGATGTTGTTAATTTTGAAAATTGAAAAAATTAAGATTATTAAGTGGAATTAGTGTTTTATGTTCTTAAAAATTATCTTGGCATTATTTTTTGTCGTTTTATAGCTTTTGCAGTCTTTTTATTTAGAACATGTTTTCCTGTGTTAAAGTATTTAAAGTGTATTTATTCTGCGTCGAATGAGCTTTTCTTGAATTAATTTGGTGAAAACTGTCTGAGTATTTGCATTTTTTATCTTTACATTGGCAGTATTTTAATTTAGTAAAAAAAAACTTGTTTTTGCCTTTTTTTAACATGATTAAATTGCACTACAGCTGAAACATAATTAAAAGGGGTTTATTAAAATATTAAATTATCTATAATGTATCTCTAGCGGACAATTTCAGATCTCTAGCTCATATAGTTTAAAAACTAGGGAGGTACGGAACCCTTTGGTTTTAGGGCGAGTGTAATTTCGCACTTGTCCGATATTTTTATAAACCTGTTTGATATTTATTTTCAAAAAGTATTTTAATTAACAAATGATATTATATTTCTTTAAAAATTTACTTATAAGTTATAAAATCTTAATTTAATCTAAAAATACTATCAGTAAACACAATGACATACATACATGCAGTTTCGTATTTCTTTTTTACTTGTTTAAACAATGTATTTATATTTAGTTAATGAATTTTCAGAAACTGCTTATCAATTTCATCTGAATTTTATGCCGAAATTTCAAGATCCGATATTTATGGGAATAATTTAGTTCAAGGTACTTCAAAATTCAACCCATATAAGCAACTTTCTTCTATAACGATAAATGCGGGTTTGATATATGCGGGTTTCACTGTCTTAACATATTTTAATTTCTTAAACATATTTAAATGTCTTAAACAAATTAAATTTGTTTAGACAGATTTAAATTGTTTAATGAAATATAAATTGCTTAAACAAATATAAATTGTTTAAAGAAATATAAATTGTTGAAAAAAATAACATTGTTTAAACAAATTATAATTGTATTAACAAATTAAAAATGTTTAAAAAAATTGACATTGTTTAAACAAATTAACATTGTTTAAACAAATTAACATTGTTTAAACAAATTAACATTGTTTAAACAAATTAACATTGTTTAAACAAATTATAATTCCTTAAACAAATTAACATTGTTTAAACAAATTCACATTTTTTAAACAAATTATAATTGTTTAAACAAATTAACATTGTTTAAACAAATTAACATTGTTTCAACAAATTATAATTGTTTAAAGAAAATAAAATTGTTTTTAAAAAAATAAACATTGTTTAAACAAATTAAAATTGTTTAAACAAATTATAGTTGTTTAAAGAAATCGAAATTGTTAAAGCAAATGAAAATTGTTATATACATAATACATAATTGATTATTTTTACCCTCAGATTCCTACTTCCCGCAATGAAGAGAATCCAAAGTAGTCTTGAACACGTTTTCTCGAAACGTTTCCTAACGTGTTCGACACGAAACGTTTGCCAACCGGCTAAAGTATCGTATCGTGAACACACTACGATTCTTCATCGGCCAACGTATCGTCTTTTAAAAACGGTACGATTCTCCATCGGCAGAAGTTTTGTGTCCAGAATACAATACAATCGTAGACTAACGTTTTGTTTATAAACACGAAACTTTGGCCTTCAGAATTCGGTATTGTATTCTGGACACAATGCAAATTATCGGTGATCGACGTTCTGAGTCATACCACAATACGATTTATTTTCTGCTAGCGTGTTGTGTCAGCTACACGCCACGAAACGATACTTTTGGTCCGTGACCATCCCTGTGCAATTCAAATCTGGGGTCTGAGATACTTAGAAGAAATTGAAAAAATTTAGAATTCATTCTATAAAAAAATTTTACATTTACCGCAAAATACACCAAACTACGCTGTGAGACTCGAGACAGGAGTACCTAAATTAGCAGTATTAGTTTTTAAATATACATTAAATTTAATCGAAAAAATTTTACTAATGGATGATCTCAGATACCCCAAGCTGTGTTTTTTGCGTTTGAAACAGTTAGCTCAGAGCCCAAATAGTAACTATAAATTTAATTGGTATGTACAAATAGGTACTCTCACTAGGTTACAAATTAAAAAGAAAAACTGGATGAATAAATATGAAAGCTATTTGTATTCAGAAGACATAAAAAGAAAAAACGAGTCTCGTTCCCTGCAGATCCTGCCACACCTGGTATTGTTTAAAGGCCCTCAAAAATATTTACAAAATAAAATTTCATTAGAGTACCTTCGGGTTTTAAGTCAAATCCGCTTATTAAATAAAATAGTTGCTAAAATTAAAATAAATAAAAATATGTACAATTTAGGTGTGTCTGGAACCTGTAGTGAATGCGGCTTTAATACCTTAGAAATGTGTTTCCACCTGTTAATTGAGTGCCCCTCTTTCCTTGCAGAAAGAGGAAAGTATATTTGTGCAGACAGAGACAACTTAATTATTAAAACCACTTTTTTTGATATGTTGGAAAAACCACAAGATAAAGAAATGAAAAATCTATATTGTTATATAAAGGCTATGTGTGAAAAGATTGGGAGTTAAATTATACAAAAAGAATGTTAATAATCTAATATTGTAAACGCTGCGGTAACCTCTTTGTATTGACTTTGGTCACAAAATAAATAAATTTATTATATTTACAAATAATTTAATTTAATATTTTAATTCAGCTGAGAATTGGCGGACCATCGAGACCTTTATACACTATGTGATGAGGGTCAAGGATATCGATGGTCGTCAAAGAAGGTAGGTCCCGTGAGTTAAGGGAGAAAGTCGCTCAGGCGACAAAGTAGGGGATATAGGACCACTCCCGATGGCGATACGCGCTGAATGTGCTAGCCGGGAGTGGTTTTAAGGTCCCCAAAAAAGGGTGTGTTTTTAGCGGGTCGGCAGAACATCGCCACCCCTACATAACCCTGTAGATGGGCTACAGGGTACCTAAAAGCAGGTTTTCACATCCTACGCAAAAAAAAAATTAATATTTAAATATAAATAATGCAAGTAGAACAAAACATTTAAAACTTTAGAATTAAAAAATCGGAACAAAATAATTTAATTTAAAAAAAATTGGTAAATTATAGAAAAGTAATGAAAATAACTTAAAATTGTGAAAATCATTAACATTTAAGAATGATTGAAAATTTATTAAATAAATTGAAAAATAATTAATACAATTGAAAACAGTGTAAAATAAATGAAAATAATTTAATAATTAAAATAATAATTTAAAACTGAAGCAAAAATTGAAAAAGAATTTAAGAAAAGTAAATAATTAAGAAGAGGGACTGGTGAAATTTTAGCTCATCGAAATATGATGTGTAATATATAATATTATATAAAGATGAAAAAAAAAATTTTTTTTGTCCATTATCCAATTTATATGTTTTAAAAAATAAATATTTTTCAAAATCCATACGATTGATTGAAAGGATTCATTCAAAATAAATGAAAAACAATTTTCGATAAAAAATAATTAAAATAGTCGACGGAATTCAAGATTAAAGATAAGAAACCGAAAAAATTTTGTACCATTGCTCTGGGGTGTCAATTTTTTTCTAATTTATTTTGGATCTAGAATAAGGATGTATTGACAAAAGATGGAAAACAATTTTTTCGAGCATTTTTTACCTTTTTAGAATTTTCACATTTTTTTGAAAAAATAATTTTTTCTTTAAATTTATACGATAGATTGTAAAAAATCATTTAAAAATCACTCCAAAAAAATTGTCGATGAATAAAAATGATAATTGTGGAAGTGATCTTTTTTACAAAATTCACGAATTTAGATGAGCTAAAATTTCACCAGTTCCTACTCTTTATTATTTATTCTTTTTTAAGTTTTTTTCCAATTTCTTTCTTCAGTTTTAAATTATTTTAATTATTCACTAATTTTCATTCATTTAACCCTGGTTTTAATTGTATTAATTATTTTTCAATTTATTTAATAAATTTTCAATCATTCTTAAATGTTAATGATTTTCACGATTTTTAGTTATTTTCATTAGGTACTTTTCTATAATTTACCAATTTTTTTTTAATTAAATTATTTTGTTCCAATTTTTTAATTCTTAAGTTTTAAAGGTTTTGTTCTACTTGCATTACTTGTATTTAAATATTAAATTAAATTATTGTAAATATAGTAATAATAGTTCAAATTTAAGTAAGCAATTTTATTTTACATACCTGAAATGAAAAGAAACTTTTTTCTAATTCAGCACACAGTACAAACCAAAAAGTACGGTAAAAAGACGATTATTGTTATAGAAATTCTGAAATTGTTATAGATTTTAGTTGATTAAACTTAACATATATCCATGTACTAAGAAACACCCAGTAAGATTTATTTAAGCCTATAATTTAAACACAATACAGTAGCTATATTTATTTTAAATAATGATATACATACATTTAGGTTACTACAGAGCTACACGATGAGTAGCGGCGCGGCGACACCAGTCCGCGCTAGCGTAACTTAATAATTTTTTTCTCGAAAACTATAAGACATACCATCTTGTTCTTTGGCTTAAATTTTTAAGCACATTATAGGCTATGTTTATGAATTTTTTGAAAAAAATTGAAGATATGATTTTGATTTTTTTGTTAGACAACTAATTTTTTTTTGTTAATAAAAATTTAATTATAAACAATTTTTTATTTATTATAATTTTTTCTTAAAAAAGCATTCAAATACGAGTAATTAAAAAAAATATTGATCTAAACTGCTTGAAAATTACGGATTTATGATTAAACAAAAAAAATAATACTCAAAATTTTGAATTTGAATATTTTCAAAAATATTTTGAATTTTTCAAAAATACTTGAGATTTCTTTTTTTAACCACTAAAGGAACCCAAATCATTAATTTAATAAATATTACTTAATGTGACTGAAATTGGAGTGATCACTTGGTATGGACTCGACCTGGTAATAGAGGTCGAAATCGTTTTTGTTACCATAATAATAACAACAACCGAAATCGATCACGATCGGCACCGCGCTTTAATGTCCAGCGAAACAAACCCCGTCCCGAACAGAAACACGATATCTGTCACAAAAAAATAATCCGGGAAATTAGTAAAGCCTCACCGCACCGACGCTATCGGTGGAATTAAAGGCTCCAAGCGTCTCTTTCTGGATGATAAAAAAACGCATTTGAGTTTTCTAATCGACACAGGCTTGGATATATCTATTATAACTCATGACGGGAAATTAGATATTTCGCCTACGGAAATTATTCTTTTCGCGGCAAATGATTCGAGAATAGCAATGTACAGATCAAAAATCTTAAAAATTGATTTGGGACTAAGACGTGAAATAAAATGGGAATTTTGCTTTGCCGATGTGCCCTACCCGATAATTGGCGCACCTCTTTCAGAGGATTTTGGATTTTACGTGGATCTTCGCGGTCGTAGATTGATCGATTCGGTTACAAATATTCATGCAAACGGGACGCTTAAGCTGGCAGAATTTTGCAGCATCAGTAGAATTGATCTTGCTTTAGAATAAGCGAGTTTATTGAAGGAATTTCCCAAAATAACCAGTTTACACCAGTCGACCAATATATCGAAATGTAACACGGTGCATAACATTGTGACAAACGGGCCACCATTAGCTCAGCGTGCGCGTCAGTTAAATTCCGAAAAATTAAAGATCGTTAAGGATCAATTCCAAGAGATGATAAACTCAGGCATATGCAGACCTTCGAGCGGACCTGGGGCATCACCTGTAGTTATGAAAGAAAAGAAAGATGGTTCTTGGCGAATATGCGGAGATTACCGACGATTAAATTCGGTTACGGAACCTGACAGGTACCCAGTTCCATACCTGCAGCATTTTGCAGAAAATCTGCATGGGAAAACAATTTTCTCAAAGCTTGATCTCTTTAAAGCGTACCATCAGATACCGGTTTCAGACGAAGATATTCCAAAAACGGCGGTAAATACCCCGTTTGGTTTATTCGAGTTTACGGTTATGATGTTCGGCTTGAGAAACGCTGGACAAACGTTCCAGAGATATATATCTTGCGGGCTCTTGGAGATATTCCTTACGTATTCGCTTATATAGATGATATATTGATTGCTTCGGGATCGCGTGAAGAACACGAAAAACACCTCCGTGAAGTGCTTTCTAGATTCAAAGAATTCGGGCTGCGAGTAAATATTGCGAAATGCCAATTCGGAAAGTCAGAATTAGAATTCTTAGGTTTTATAATTAATAACGAAGGTTGTAAACCAACGTCACAAACAGTGGAGACGATAATTAAGTGGCCAAAACCTGTGACGAATAACGACCTGAAACGTTGGTTAGGGTTAATTAATTTCTACCGAAAAAGCTTGCCTCTCGCGGCACAAGCTCAAGCACCCCTTCACGAACATCTTCGCGATGAGCGAAAAAAAGATAAAAGGAAAGTCCAGTGGACTTTTGAATCGGAAATGGCTTTTGAGAAAATAAAAAAAGATCTCGTGGACATAGTAACTCTATCTCACCCATGTGATAAAGCCGAAACGCGACTGATTACTGACGCCTCGGATACAGGAATGGGAGGAGGACTCGAACAGAAAGTAAACGGTTATTGCAGACCCCTTGGATTTTTTTAACGTAATTTTTCGCCTGCCGAAACATATATGGTAGAATTTTGTGATTTCACAGTGGTGACGGATCACAAACCATTGATTTACGCGCTTACGCAAAAATCTGACAAAGTTTCCAAACGTCAGCAAAGACAAATTGAATTTATCTCACAGTACGCGAATAAAATTCAGCACATTTCGGGAGAGGAAAACGTAGTCGCCGACGCCTTATCGCGCGTAGAGTCAATCTGTATGCCCACCATTATAACGTTTGAGAAACTTGCCCTTGAACAAAAAAATGATGAGGAGCAAAAAAGTATCCAAGATTCGGGTAACTCAGCTCTCAAATTACATAAAATTACATTAGGGGAGGAGAAAAACGACGAGTTACAAAACGAGTTACAAAAAAGTATCCAAGATTCGGGTAACTCAGCTCTCAAATTACATAAAATTACATTAGGGGAGGAGAAAAACGACGAGTTACAAAACGAGTTACAAAAAAGTATCCAAGATTCGGGTAACTCAGCTCTCAAATTACATAAAATTACATTAGGGGAGGAGAAAAACGACGTATGGTGTGACACAATCGGCGTTTTGTCAGTAAACAAAGATTTGAAAACGTGGACCAGAAATTGTGTTTAATGCCAGCGCGCGAAAACGGGGAGACATGTACACGTTCAACCGAAACAGTTTGATCTTCCAACAACGCGATTTAAGCACGTCCATATGGACATAATTGGTCCTTTACCGGATTGTGAAGGATATCGCTGCTGTCTAACAATGATAGACAGATTCTCGAGATAGCCGGAAGCTATACCATTAAAAAATATAAGCGCTCAAACGGTGTGCAGGACGTTCTTTGATAATTGGACTGCGAGATTTGGAAGTCCCGAAACCTTGACTACGGATCAAGGAGCGCAATTCGAGTCGAGAATGTTCACGGAATTACGGCGTGTCATTGGTTGCGATAGGATCCGCACCACGGCTTATCACCCGGCGTCGAACGGTCTAATTGAGAGATCTCATAGAACCCAGAAAGCTGCAATAATGTGCCACTCAGGGAGCTATTGGTTATACTCATTATCCACGGTATTATTAGGAATGAGAATTCACATTTTGAACGTCGGAGCATCCCCTGCAGAATATATGTTCGGGACGACATTACGAGAACCGGGAGAATTAATAATGCCCGAAGACGAAGTCACTGACCCGAAAAATTTCCTTTCCGAGTTCCGCCGCTACATGCACCAACTGCGTGCAGTTCCGGTCGATCGTCACGACAATAAAGAAGTATTTGTCCATCGGAAACTAAACGAGTGTACTCATGTATTTTTGCGTGCATCACCGAACAAAAAGTCACTTCAATGCCCGTACTCCGGTCCACATAAGATAGTAAAAAAAACAAACGATAGAGTTTACGAAATTCAGGTAAATGGAAAAAATAAAAATGTATCCATAGAAAATATTAAACCCGCTCATTTTATACCGCTGTAACAGCAGATAAAATTTCAAAATAATGCTCGCAAAAAATCGGTCGACGAGGAAATTGTTAGAATTTCAAGTAAAATTGGTTTATTTTCAGCGACACAGCCTGTTTACAATATTAAAAAATACGCGTCTCGCGCAGCAAATATTCCTACAGAAATTATTAACGATTGCAACGAACTAGAAAATATTGAGATAATAAATGCACAAGCAAAGAATGTAAATGATGGGAATTCGGAACAAAATAACGATATTAGGGCATCGTGTAATTATGCAATATTGAAAATCAGACTAAATTCGAACAGAATATAAAAGCGACAAACGAACGCATAGATAAACACGTTCGATTTGTTTCCAGGCAAATAGCAAGTCCGAACACTGTGAATGAGCGATCGAGGAACGTTACCGTAAATACGAGTAAACAGTCGATGAATGAGACAAAAAATTGAGAAACGCGCTAAATATGTTCCCGCAATATTCCCCTTGCGTAATTATCTTAAAAAACTAGCCAAATTATTATTGTACAAATAAAACAAAACAGTCAAATCAAATTTGTGGTGATTTAGTGTTTACACGCAAATTTCTTGGAACTGCAGACGTACTTCAATAAGGGACGACAGCTGAACCAAATTGGGGGTTTGCCCAGACACCCAAAAGTGGGAAAGCATTTGTACCAAGTTCGTTGTAGCTCTGTCGCATCAGTACTGGGTGTGCTGATGTCCCAAAGGTTTCTCGGTGTTGTACTGAACTTGTAATAGTGTAAGTATTATCGATAACTGTGAGTGTCAAGTCTTACCCTCCCCTTTCAAGATCTTTTAAACTTACTGGACCAAACTCTCTCACACCTTTTTCCAAAATATGTAACATCCATATCCATTATTATTGGTCCTTCAAATATCATTAGAAATGGTTACGCAAAATCTCGCCAACTTCATATTATTTTAAAAAATATGTTAAATTGCAAGAAACAACTACATTTTCTTTAACAGTAAATTCTTTTTTTTTAATACCTACAAGTTAAGTTTTTAAAATTTTCTTGTAATTAAATGTTAGCCTTATAATGAAGCACTATACTATACAAATTTCATTTTCATTTAAATATAAAAATTTTGACAGTTTGATAGGCATTCAGTTGAAATTAAGACAGTTGATACTTTAACATCATTGGTTACATAATAAAAGGAAAGAGTTAACTGGGACTGACCAAAAAAAGGTTCTTAAGAAAATATGTTAAAGACTCGAGAGTGTAAAAGGATCGAGTGCAAAAGATCCGAGAGTCGACTGTAACATTAATTTAATATTTATAAGATACAGACATTATTTACCTTTGAGTTTCATTTAATAATGAAGAATATAATTTAATCTTTAAAATTTAATAAAATAATACTTACAATAGTCGTCAACTATTTCAGGAGCATCTAAAATGCGATCCGGTGCCTGTGGTATATATCTTGCAGAAGACTTTACACTCGATGGAGTTTTTGATAGACTATAAACTACCCTTAAAGAATTTTGGTATCCTTCAGGTGGCATCGGAGCTTTATTTTGATACGATAATACTCGCATATTATTAATGTCTCCACCATGAAGATTTTCTCCAATAAGTCGCTGCATTTCTCTTTTTGAAGGGCTCGTAGAACTTTCATTATCTTTAAGTTGTTCTGAATATTGTTGCTGTAACTACAAAGTTCATGTTATCTTGGTCATTATTTTGAGTAATTATGCTTTGTATAAGATAGCAAACGGTAGTAATCCTGGTAATAAGGCTTGCATAGAAAATGATTAAAAGTTTTTATCTTTTTGAATTCTTGATTTGACCATTTTTTTAATACTAGAGAATATAACGCGCGCAAGCGAGCGATAATATTCATCCAATAAGAAGAAATAAATATTTAGGTATTCTAAATATTACCTCATTTTAACCCATACTTCAGAAAAAGTTTAAAAAGTACACAACATTTAGCTGCAGTGTAGGAAGAAATTTAATTTAATAATAATAAAATTTATTATTGATATATTATTTAAGTTAATAAAACTATAAGTTTATTAAAATATAGCTTAAAAGGCGGGCGTCTAGTTTCTATCGATATTTTAAAGACAACTAAAAATATTTAATATATATTATTTTGATATAAATGAAACAAGTCTATAATAGAAATTTTTTTTCAAATAAAATGCAATAAATATTTTGTGATTTAAACAATTAATTTTATGGGATTTTTTTTTATTTCACAATTCGGGGTTTTTAACTTTTTAAAAGCTGTTTTTGTAAGCATTGAAATTTAAGGGGAGGTTACCGTTTTCAATGGTAAAAAATGCATGAAGTTTAAGAATTTTTTTTTCATAGAAGGAAATATTATTGTAATTGCGGTTTTTTTTATTTAAATAGTACCTACATTTTAATAAAAACTTTTTA
This sequence comes from Ganaspis brasiliensis, assembly GCA_037103525.1. Taxonomy (NCBI): domain Eukaryota; kingdom Metazoa; phylum Arthropoda; class Insecta; order Hymenoptera; family Figitidae; genus Ganaspis; species Ganaspis brasiliensis. The sequence continues at coordinate 2,007,368 of JAZKLR010000082.1, forward strand.
CATATTTGTGTTAAAAAGATAAGTAGCTTAAGTTATAGAAGACCCTGCGCGTCGTACGTTCCACAGTAGGGTGGCCCAAAATGCATTGAAAAATTTTTTTTCGTGGATAAGAGCATGACACCCCCGGAATTTGTTCCAATGTGAAAAAAAGTGAATACGTATTTTTGGATTTTTCAAAATTTTGATATTAACTGGTGCCGCCGGGCACCTCAATGTTCCCATGTAAAATGCATGGGAAAATTTTCAATTTTCGAAAAATCAAAATCATTTGTGAGGGTTTAACAAAAGTTAACATTAAGTTACTGGATCTTAAAGTATGTAGACTCTTTGACGATTATTTTGCCCTGTATAACTTTTAATTTTGATAACCCTAACCCGGTATAAAACTACCCCAAAGCTGCCCCCTTTTTTTTAATTTTTACACCTATACTCACTTTGCCCAAGTAAAATCCATGTTCGACAGTTTTATCGATAGAAATAGTTATTATTATTTATCGCAAGTGTTTAATTAATGTTTAATTAACTTTTTTTATGAATATTTTTAACTATTTGACAAATTAGTTTGTTTAAACAATTAATTTTTTCTAAAAAACCATACAAATGACTTTTTTATATATATATTTCTGTTTTTTATGTTTAAACAATTTAATAAGTTAAAACAATTAATTTTTTCTCAAAAATCATACAAATGACTTTTTTATGTTTTTTGTAATGTTTTCGTTAAAAATTTTTTATCAAAAATTTTGAGATTGTTGAAAAACAAATTATTCATTTACTATTACATTCATGTCAAATTAAAGTAGAAAAACTATTTTTGTCTGTAATTTATTTAAAGGGGAGGAAGAGTAGGGTTTAACATTTTTTTGCATTTTTTTATTTTTAAATGATTGCATAAAATCTCTAGAATATTGTGTTAAAATTTCAAGTCAATCGGAGCAAAATTGACAAATTTATGAATATTTGAGCGTCTGTTGATCCAGGCTTCAAAATTCTTGTTTTTCTTTGAATAATCATCTGTAATTTGTTCATTTTTAATTTTTCAATATTTTACGATACACTATTTGAAAGAGCGATTTTGTAGCCATAAGTTTATTGACAAATCTTTTAAATTGCGTTTTAATGTTTAAAAATAATGTCAAACTTTAAGTACAATTTTTGTAAATCTAGTCCTTAATACCTTAATGCGTTTTTCCAAAAACTTACATTTTTAAAGTCGGTACCCTTATATCTTCAAAACTACTGCACCTATCCTTTTGAAATTTTGAACACTATTTCTGTACATAATGTAGAATTATTGTATAGGTAGAGCTGTCGATAGGAAGTGCGTAAGTGTTGTGTGTGATTCGGGTGTAATTATGATCGCCATTAAAAGAGTGGGATTCCGGGAACTGCCGAAGTTCAAGGAATCAGTCTCCGGTGAACCCTGTAATTAATTAGACGCGGAATAAACTTTTATTATTTAAATGTACTTTTCTGTGTTTTAATTCTGTTTTCCCTGTGTTGAGTCTTACAAAATCAGAAGTGGGATCTAAACGCTTGTCGCTCAAAAAATTATATCCTTTTTCCTGACGTTAAAGTGTAAATAATAAACGATTTACTTGGTTTGGCGTCGCGAGTGCTAATGGCGTCGGATTTGAAAATTCCGTTGGTGTATTAAGTAAAAAATAGTTGAGTTTTTATGAGCTTACAGTGCAATTAAAGAGTGTAAAAGTAAAGGTGAAAAAAACTCTCTAGGCATTGAGACTAAAATATACGTAAAAACAATGACAGCAGACGCAGGCAACGAGAGCACTTCGAAAAAAAGCTGTCAAAAATTCACGCTTGTCGAATTAAAGGAGGTATTAAGAGACAAGGAACTCAGCACAACAGGCAACAAGGGGGAGCTCATTACTCGTTTATATGAGCATGACCCACAGTGGTGTGAAAAATTACAGGAAAAAGTAACCGGAGACTCAAGGAACTCGGATGATGAGGACGAGAGTGAACTGGCGTCGGTCACACAGCAGAACAAGGCCTTGTTACAGGAGCTGGCAAATGCTAGGAAGCAGATCGAGGAACTTCGTTTAGCTGAAGCTGAAAGACAGAAGATGAAAGATTGCCAGGATGCTTTAAGAAATGCTACAACTCAGAGAAACAAGATTTCTCAACAATTAGAAGAAGCAAGGAGAGAAATCGAGTCGTTAAGAAATAGCGGCATAATTGAAGAACGCCAGAATTTGCGGGAACGAAACAAACCAAGCAGCATGTACGAGCCGATCAACCACGACCCTTCAAGGAGGGGAAATGACCAGGTGCTGCGTGATAGAGGGGTACTCAAGGTGATAACGTACGATCATCAGCAAGTAGCTATTTGCGCATGTCACAGTAGAATGTTCCAAAGATAAGTATTTCGGCGATAGGTTTGCTTAGCACGTTCGACGGTTCTGGAAGAGATGTAGAGGGGTGGGAGAGTCAGGTCAGGCTTCTCAAGACGGCGTATTCTCTGGAGGATGATATGACACGAGTTTTGATGTGTTCCAGGCTGAAAGGAAAGGCTCTTGCATGGTTCCATTCCAGGCCGGATCATATAGAAATGAGCGCAGGAAAACTTCTGGAAGAAACTCGGAAAATGTTTTCTCAACGTCCCAGTAAAGCAGCGTTACGGAGAACATTCGAGGATAGGATCTGTAAACGATGCGAGGCATTCAGCGAGTATATACACGATAAAATTATTTTGGCAAACAAAGTACCAATTCAAGAGGACAAAAGAATTGACTATTTTGTCGAAGGTATTTCTGATGTTCGTCTCAGAGATCAAGCGAGGATTCATCGGTTCCAAACTGTTGAAGATCTTTTATTGGCGTTCGAGCAAGTAACTTTGTATAACCGTGAAAATTCAAGTAACGCAAACTAAAAATCTTTCAAGAATACCGACAAGGGAGAGGTTTCCGAGTTCAAAGGAGGAAATGAGAAGGCACTAAATAAGGAAGTGAAGTGCTATAATTGTGGGAAGTGGGGACACGTCGCTACGAAGTGTGACAAGGAGCCGCGTAAGAAGGGATCCTGTTACGAGTGCGGGGCAGAAAATCATATTATCAAAGATTGACCCCGCCGCAAGAAAAAACAGGAGAAAGAGGTGGCTTTGGTCAACACGGAAGGAAAAGAAGAGGATGACTTCCACCGAATACTGGAACTGGAGATGGAAGGCAAGGAGGGCGAGACGTTCACAATGACATGTTTGTATTTACTTGACAGCGGGAGCGCAGTAAGTTTAATTAAGAAAAAGTTTATAAATCTCGATGCGGTTAAATTTATTGATAAAAATGACGAGAAATATCACGGTATTAATAGATCAAAATTAAATGTATTGGGATGTATTGAGGTTTCATCACGTATGAAAAGTAACGTAAGAAAAATTAGATTGTTAATAGTGGAGGATAAAACGATGCTTTCACAGGTTTTACTTGGACGGGACACTCTTAAATTGTTTGGTTTTACAATAGCGGAAAAGCAAACTTCGTATCAGGAGGTTGTAAATGAGATTTTAAATATCGAGGTAGAGGGGACGGACGAGAAGGAGATTCTTGAAATAGGGCCGGATGTAGATGTGCAAACTCGGGATAGATTGCTTAAGTTGTTTCAATCCGATTATTTAAAACCAAAAAGACCGGACAAACCGAAAACTGAAATAGAATTTAATTTTGAATTAAAAGATCTTTTCATTGTGCTCCTTGTCGTTTGTCTTACTCAGAAAAAAAAAATTAAAAATTTGAAACGAATTGACTGAAAGTAAACGCATTAGAGAAAGTAACTCAGAATATAATTCCGCTATTGTATTAGTTTTGAAGGAAAATGTGTGATTTGGGTGTAATTATGATCGTCATTAAAAGAGTGGGATTTCGAGAACTGCCGAAGTTCAAGGAATCAGTCTCCGGTGAACCCTGTAATTAATTAGACGCGGAATAAACTTTTATTCTTTAAATGTACTTTTCTGTGTTTTAATTGTCTTTTCCCTGTGTTGAGTCTTACAATAATTTACGAGGTAATGACTAAGCCTTTTTTTTAAATTTGTTAATATTTTTTATTTTACAATAACAATTTAGTCTATTTTTTCGGAAAAATCGCGTTTTCCCTTCAGTGTTCCCAAAAAGTGAAATATTAAAATTTCAAAAAACTCTCCCGATATTACTTTGGAAAAGCGATTATCTAACGAAAAAACTTTGATTCTTTTATTTTCGTTGACCCTGCACCTTGTTATGATGGCACCGCAAATCCAATTTTTTTTTAGACGCGTCAAAATAATTGCTGCCAATTATTAATATATTTGTTAATAACAATTTGAGAGAACATTCTAGATATGTTATACTTTAATGTCCAATAACTTTCAATAAATTATTTTAACTGTGTCGTCATAAAAAATTCACAAAAATGTGCCTTTTTTGCACGAATTAACCCTACCCCCCCCCCCTTAATTACAATAACAAAATTATTTAATATATTTTATTTAAAATACGTTTATTTAAAACATTTATTTCAAAATTTTTTATAGAAAATTTAAACGAAAACATTACAAAGAACATAAAAAAGTAATTTGTATGATATTTGAGAAAAAATTAATTGTTTAAACTAATTAATTTGTTTAGACATAAAAAACATAAAAATATGTACATAAAATAGTATATTATGCACTTCCCGAGGTGCATAATGGTCATTTACATGTGAAATTTAGCTATCAAAAATTAACCTTTAATATAATTTATATTTTTCAATTCTTTGCATAAAAATAGTATATACGTGTTTTTTATTTAAATATGGGAGGCATAGTTTTCGAGTTATAAGCATTTAAAATTTTGATTTTGAAAATAACGACCTTTCTTTAAAACTCACAAAATACTGAAGTTACAAAATGAATGTACAGAAATAAAATGTTTGACTTTTCCTTGGCTTTTGAGTCATATAAATAAAAAAATAATAATTCGTATTTTTTTTTTAAAAATAAATAAATTTTATAAAAAAATGGTTTTTTTCTAAATTTGGAAAGGAAAAAATTAATTTTTTGTTTCTAAATTAAAGTGTAGAATGTTACGAGTACAACGCGATAAAATTCGTAGTGATCCGACTCTTAGTTTTGTTTAAATGGATTTTCAGAACTCGGTGTGCAACCTCCAAGCATGTAGGATCTTACGTTGCGCAACATCTCACGCTGCGCTGCACAAAACTAATTTAAACTAAACTATAATAGCCGTTAAATTGTTTTAATTGTTATTTTGTGTAAGAAAATAAAAAATAAATTTTATTCTTATGACTTTTATCAAAAACTGCCTATTTTATTTAGAAAAAAAATAACTTACAGATTTGAAAATGTCAATTAATTTTTAAATATTCTCTTCTTATAATGCAATCTTGTTGCAATACTTTTAATAAAGAAAAAAACTATAAAACACAAAGCTTATATGTCGTTTGTGCACTGAATTACTTCAGAAATTAGATTTGTAAACAGAAAATGATGTATCTTTTTCTTGCCGAAAAAGAATGGTTACTGCGGAACATTATAATTATAAAAGTAAAAAAACTTTAAAATTTCAACATGGAATTATGATTTTCATCTACAAATCTAATTTCTGAAGTAATTCAGTGCACAAACGACATATAAGCTTTGTGTTTTATAGTTTTTTTCTTTATTAAAAGTATTGCAACAAGATTGGATTATAAGAAGAGAATATTTAAAAATTAATTGACATTTTCAAACCTGTCAGTTATACTTTTTCTAAATAAAATAGACAGTTTTTGATAAAAGTCATAAGAATAAAATTAATTTTTTATTTTCTTACACAAAATAACAAGTAAAACAATTTAACCGCTATCATACTTTAGTTTAAATTAGTTTTGTGCAGCGCAGCGTGAGATGTTGCGCAACGTAAGATCCTACATGCTTGGAGGTTGCACACCGAGTTCTGAAAATCCATTTAAATAAAACTACAAGTCGTATCACTACGAATTTTATCGCATTGTACTCGTAACATTCTACACTTTATTTTAGAAACAAAAAATTAATTTTTTCCTTTCCCAAATTTAGAAAAAAACTATTTGTTTATAAAATTTATTTATTTTTTATAAAAAAAAATACGAATTATTATTTTTTTATTATATGACTCAAAAGCCAAGGAAAAGTCAAACATTTTATCTTTGTACATTCATTTTGTAATATCAGTATTTTGTGAGTTATAAACAATTACCAAAAGGTCTTTATTTTCAAAATCAAAATTTTGAATGCTCATAACTCAAAAACTATGCCTTCCATATTTAAATAAAAAAAACACGTATATACTATTTTTATGCAATGAATAGAGAAATAAGGATAAAATTAATTTAAAGTTTTTGATTGGTAAATTTCACATGGAAATGCCCATATGCTATTTTCTATCACAAATGTACGAAAAAATCGTGTTCTGCATCGCTTAAGGCGAACAAAAACACGAGGTTTTCGTACTTGTGTGGTAACAAAGTCATTTGTATGGTTTTTTTTAGAAAAAATTCATTGTTTAAACAAACTAATTTGTTTAAACAATGGTCAAATAGTTAAAAATATTTATAAAAAAGTTAATTAAACATTAATTAAACACTTGCGATAAATAATAATAACTATTTCTATCGATAAAACTGTCGAACATGGATTTTACTTGGGCAAAGTGCGTTTAGGTGTAAAAATTGAAAAAAGGGGGCAGCTTTGGGGTAGTTTTATTCCGGGTTAGGGTTATCAAAATTAAAAGTTATACAGGTTAAAATAATCGTCAGAGAGTCTACTTTAAGATCCAGTAACTTAATGTTACCTTTTGTTAAACCCTTGCAAATGATTTTGATTTTTCGAAAATTGAGTTAATATCACCAGTTAATATCAAAATTTTGAAAAATCAAAAAATACATATTAACTTTTCTTCGCATTGGAACAAATTCTGGGGGTCTCATGCCCTTTTCCACGAAAAAAGTTATTTGGGCCACCCTATTGGCCACTGCTGCGAATTGAACACCCATTGAAATTTCGTAAATACGCAATGGTAACACAATCTCTAAAAATGTAAAAGGTTTTGCTAGATTGAAAAAACATTTATGCATTGGTTTTAAAAAAAATCACTTGTCTTCTTTGTGTTCAGAGTAGAAAAAAGACTTTTAAGATTTAGGATTTTTTTCCAAATGTGAAAAACGATATTTTTTAAACTTTTATAAAAATACTAATATTTAATCAATCATTAAAAATATGTTTGTGTTATACAGTTATATAAAAGAGTAGGAAAAACCTTTTAAAGATCCTTGGACCAGAATCTTCAACCCCCTATCCCTTTCACATTTTTAAGGAGTAACACCACTCTAGGATTTTAAAACTATCGAAATTTCTTTTCTTCCTTTAAAGTATACTTTAGGGTCATAAAAATGATATCCAATTGTATGTAAAGTAGAAAAAAGTGTTAAGTGGTTCAATTTTAAATTTTCTGGAATCGCCTCGGATGTGCTTCCGACGAGCGCACAGTGGTCTAGTTTTGTGGAAGTTAGAGTTCAAAATAGCGTAGAGCACGCAAATCTTATCGGATTTTCAATTTATTTTTTTAGAAATATTCATTATTAAATTTTTAAGAGATCACTCGAGGCCGACTTTTTAAATACATCTTCAAAAAATGTAGTATTCATTTATAAACATTGAAAAAAACAAATTTTTTTTTAAACTAGTGCTCCTTCGTTAAATAATAGTCACATTCATTAAGAAAATAAATAAATTAGTTAATAGCTTCTTAAAAAACATAGTTGATCAGTCCCAATTAAAATTTTCCAATAACAAGTTGTTTATTTTAAAATGATTTCGTAGAAGAAAAGAACAGTTTTTTACAAAACTTAACAAAGTTATGCATTTGTTAATTAAGATTGTTTAAACAGTTGACTAATAAATTCTTGTAAAGTTGTTTCGTTAATTCCAATCGCAAGTTGTTTATTTTAAAATGATTTCGTAGACAAAACAACTAATCTCTTACTAGAATTAACAAAGTTATCCATTTGTTAACTAAGATTGTTAAAACAATTGACTAATAAATTCTTGTAATGTTTTACTCTTACTTTTGTGGCTGTGCTATTCTTATTAATTAAACAATTTTAATAAACAAATAAATAGTAGAGTTGTTTCTGAACGGACACACATCATTTTTTTCTATGAAGTTGACTAACACTACCTCCCAAATATTTCATGTTTGTAAAATAAAAAAAATGAAACAATATTTATTTATTTATTTATTCATAGACGGGATACACCCTTTCGTAGAGAGTGATTAATATTGTTAATTGTTTAAAGTTTATACAAATGCATAACTTTGTTAATTTTGAAATTAAAGTACTCTTTTTTTTCTACGAAATCATTTTAAAATAAACAACTTGCGATTGGAATTAACGAAAAAAAATAACAAGAATTTATTAAACAATTGTTTTAACAATCATAGTTAACAAATGGCTAACTTTGTTAATTCTAGTAAGAGTTTAGTTGTTTTGTCTACGAATTCATTTTAAAATAAACAACTTGCGATTGGAATTAACGGAACAACTTTACAAGAATTTATTAGTCAACTGTTTAAACAATCTTAATTAACAAATGCATAACTTTGTTAATTTTTGTAAGAAACTGTTCTTTTCTTCTACGAAATCATTTTAAAATAAACAACTTGCGATTGGAGTTAATGAAAAAACATTACAAGAATATATTAGTCAATTGTTTAAACAATCTTAATTAACAAATGCATAACTTTGTTAATTTTTGTAAGAAACTGTTCTTTTCTTCTACGAAATCATTTTAAAATAAACAACTTGCGATTGGAGTTAATGAAAAAACATTACAAGAATATATTAGTCAATTGTTTAAACAATCTTAGTTAACAAATGTATAACTCTATCACACGTTTATTAAATGTTATCTCATCCTATCTCTTATGTCTTTGAACCTATCCCTTTCATTCTTTTGTCTATGTCTTATTACCTCATCTTAATTTTTTTTAGCTCTGTCTATCAATTTTTATCTGTTTTTATCACCTCTCAATATTTCTTTATTCATTTCTATCTCTCTGTTTATATAACGGATTGCATATCTTTTCCAATAACTTCACTTCAATCTCACGCTATCCTTGCTCTATTGCACTCTATCACATTCTATCCTCTAATGAATACAATGTACAGTCTATTCCTTTCAATCCCCTGTTTTAAATCCTTATCTATTTCCTTAATAAAACTTATTACTTTTTATATACTTTGTGAATAACATTAATAATCAATCTCTTTCTGTTATTTCCTCTATTCCTGTTTTAACTTTAAAACTGTAGCTATTTTTCTCAGTAACGAAAATTCTATCTATTTCAATCAATTACTTTCATTCTTGGTCCATCCCTTACTATCATTACTCTATCTTTTCTTTCTTTTAATAAATAAATTGAATTACAAGTCACTTTTAATATATAGCCTATCCTCTTCAATCGCCTTTTTTCTATCTTAACCTATTTTCTTAATGAACACAGATTACTTTTTCTAACTTTTGTCAATAACATCAACATTCAATCTCTTTCAGTTTTTCCTTCTCTATTCCAATCTATTTCTTTCTTTAATCTAACTCAACACTGCAAAAACATGGTGTCTAAGACACGAAAAATATCTCAATTTAAGACATTTTTGAACAATTTAAGACACCTGTTTTTGCAGTGTATGCTTTCTAAATTGCTTTCCATCGCATCTTATATCTCCTAATCAATATAATGAACATCCTATCTTTTTCAATCTCCTCTTTTTTATCCTAAAATTTTTTCTTAATCCCTACAATCCTACATATTACTTTTCCTGCACTTGGCCAATGACATCAATATCCAATCTCTTTCAGTTTTTCCTTTTCTATTCCAGTCTATTTCCTAACATTGTAACTGTAGCTATTTCTCATATAAGCGCTATGTGCAAACCCACTAGGGTAGCTGTCCTGCAATTTGCTGATATAATAAGGGATGGAAAAAGATAAAATATTTTTAAATTTGAGTAATATAGGTAAGGAGAGAAAAGATAAGATATACATACTTAAACTCAGGTTATAGAGTTAAGGATAGGATGAGCTAAAAATAAACGACAGTTATGAAGAATAGAAAAAGATAGATATAATTTAAATCAGGTTATAGATTTAGGCATACAATGAGATAAAAATAAAGGATAGTTACACTGAGAGAAGTGTGGGATGTCAGACGTCCCAAGAGAGCCCTCTGCAATATTAAATATAGTCCTCAAGTAAACTCGCGACTTGGGAGACCAGAAGTCTCACATCGGATTTCTGACACCCCACTGTGGGAGCTCTGACGTCCCAAAATTTGTGCCGCTGTTAGCCTGCGCGTTGGGACGTCGCATTTGGTGTGTATGACATCCCAAATATATAGGTTACCTCAAGCACCAAAGCCAGTAGGACTCCAGAGCGCCCCCTGGTGGTGCAGCTTTAGTCTCACCTTTCTCTCAGTGTATGAGGAATTGAAAAATATCCATCCCTGCTGGAAGTAAACGGATTCAAATTTTATCCGTTTGAATTCATGCTTTATCCATTGATATCCGTTTGAATACTCTTTCTATACTTCTCCATCAATTTGAATCAGCTGTCTATCCATTTATTTTTTTAAATCCTTTTTACATCCGTTCAGCTTATACGTATTAATCAGAGCAAATCATTTTCTAACCGATTTTATTGTTTGATTAAAAAAGTGTCTGGTTATCTGTCTGAATCCGCATAGTTTTCTACTCGCATCTTAATTCTTGTCTATCCCTGAGCAACTTTACATTTTTGTATCACCTGCTACGGATAAAACATGTATCCGCATAAAACTTTTTTAATCGGTTTCAATCCTTCAATTGATAAAAATGAGTCCTGATATTCGTCTGAATCAGAAATTTTCTAATCGTCTATTAATACTTGTTTATCCGTGAAATACTACACGGATGAAAGATTTATCCGTGCAAATGATTTTTTTCCGCTTCAATCGTTTAAAGACGAAGTCCAATGGTTCCGTTGTGCGTTGCGTTGTAATGAGATAGAAAAGGACAAAGTATATCTGAGTCCTGTTCTTTCTAATTACAACGCAACGCATAACGGACTCATAGGACGTCGGCCTAATGCAAAAAGTGTTCGACGTTCTTTCACTGAATCCGCAAACTCTATCCGTGAGTCCGAACATGACGACAATATGTGTCAGAAAAATCATTTGTAATGAGCAGATAAATGAAACAAAGTCAGAGAAAGACATTGACATAGCGCCACCTCGTGATTGTGCAACACCCTGAAAGTATTGAAAGCTTTGCAAAGACAGTTTTTTTTATCCTCAATCAAGATTTTTCAAAAGTAACTTACAGATCAGGCTTGGGTCCGTAAATAGTCTACTTCACTATAGAGTTTACTTTTATAGTGAATCAGACTATTTACGGACACAACCCTGTTACAGATAGAGACGAATCGAGAAATGGTGCAAATTCTACAGATTGAATGGATATAGGAATATTTTTTTAATCAATGGAATGAAATGGATATAGAAAGATTTGCGTGAATTCATCTTTTATTAATAACTGTTTATGATAAATTTTAAAATAGCGGACGGAGAAAAAAAATCGGGAGACAGATTGAAAACTGCGGTTTCAGACATATAAACAAACGCTTTTATACTGAAAAGATTAAAGTTAGGTCTTAGGTGGTCCAGTGGCTAGCAGCAAGGATTTCGTCATCGAGTAACCCGGGTTCAAGTCTTCATACGAGCTGATTTTTCTGTTTCAGGTTTGATTTCAATTTATGTATTTCGGTATTATGTTTACTATGTATAACTTGTAATAATTTACTGTGTTGATTTATAACAAATAAATTAAAAATTTACAGTTAGACGGATAGAAAATGAGATAAAAGAATGTAAACGATTAGGCGCAGAGATTCAAATGGATAGAAAAGTTTAATCTTTTTTTATTCGTTATTATCTTTCCGTTTAAATACGTCTACTTTTATCAGGGATCATTTACTTTTAGTTATATAGTTAGAGATAGAATGAAATAAATGAAAAAAAATACTAGATATTCTTTTTTGGTAAAAAACTTAGGTATAGAAAAAGATAGATATTCCAAAATGTTTGGAATAGACTGAATGATTGAAAGATATAGAAAAAGATTGAAGCCGTCGGATAGATCAGAGATAAGAAGAGAATGCGTTTTAGGAATGCAAATCGCGTATTTCCCGGACATAGAACTCTCAGCAGGGATTACAAAGATTTTTTAATCGATTGTGTAGACAACCTTTTCTAACAAATTTGTAATAGTGAAATACATATATAAATACATATAAAATTTATGCAAATAAAAGTATAAACTTAAAAAAGATGAAGCCATTAATAGGGTCTTCTACTCTCGAGGCCCGAAATTGAGTGGTTTTTTTTGGGAGTTAATTGTGAAGGAACTACTGAATATATTTAAACTTTTTTTTTATTTTAAAGATACATCTTTCGACTTTCAAAATTGACACTTAATGAAGACGAAAAAAATGTCGGTGACCTTAAAACGCCCTCGCGTAAACGCGTTTCAGAAATTTATGGGTCCGGCTTGAGTCACGTTTTGACCACTGGGGTAACCTAAAATCAAAAAATCTAAATTTTTTTATAATTACAGTTACCTTGGCTATTTTTTCCAGTGACAGATTTTTTTTATTTTGCAATTTGTCAAAAAAATGCGAAAATTTGCAAAAATTTTCATTTTTTCGCTTCTTTTTTTTACTTTGAGAGGCTATTAAAAAAACGAAATAAAATTTTGAAAATCGTACCCAGGTACGAATTGCAGTCGGCTGCCAGAGTTGAATGGTCGGCCTCTGGTTGGCCCAACTCTGGCTGTCAGAGTGTCGGCACCCAAGGTTGGCCTGACCGGAAATACCTAAGTTGGGCCAACCAAGCATGCCGACCAAACTTTGCCAACCAAATGACGACGGTAGGCCCAACTGTGGCCAGAATTGGGCCGACCGTTAGCTATACTCTGTCTCTTAAATGATATAATAAAACAATAATATAAATAAACACTAAATGATAACCAGCAACAGAAGGTCGGCCTAATCTGGGGCTGATAGTTGGGCCAACAGTCTGTGTTCCTCTACTGTCTGGCTATAAGGTTCATTTGGTATTGTTCACTCATAAAAGGTATGAGTATAACCACCAGCCCATGAAAGCATGGGCTGGTGGTTAGCCTACTGGACTGGCATCTGGAAAACCCGGGTTCGAATCTTCATGACTAATGACATTTTTCTGTTTCAGATTTTCATTAATATTAAATTTCTACATTCTCATCTGATTATATTTGTGTAACTAAATTTACAACATGTGATTATAAATATACAAATATTACATATGAACAGAAATTCGTGCATTTTTGACTCCCAGAAACATGCAAAGGAATGTGATTCTCACGGAATCCTTTCTGTGGCGCATTTTCAGATACATGTAGATTGAAATTAAGTAAACAAAAAATATTTTGAAACAGCGAAAGTAGAAGACCCCCTTAATGTTTGTACTTGCAACATCTCATGTAAATATATAATAGTGACAATAATAATAATAATAATAATAATAATTCTCGACATCTCTGTGGTATATGGTACCATCCTTTACCATATATCATGGAATTGCCTGACCGGCTGGGTCAGATTAGATGTCCTCTTCCAGGGAAATACTTGGTCTACTTGGCCAAGTGTTTAAGCGGCATCTAAAGTGGGGCTTCTGACACTCCAATCGAGCGCCTCCCCAGGTGGCGGATAGGGGAAATCCTCCCAGATATGGGGGGAACCGGGCAATTCAAATACCCGGGGCGGACCAATGTCAGATAGGGGTGAGCACCCGAAACAATTGTCCACTCTGTGCTGGGTTAACCACCTACACAGAGAAGAAGCGGTTACGACAACTGTAACGCGCAGTGCCACCCACAATAGATCTCTCTCGGATGGAGATCTGGGTTCAGTTGGGAGTGGCAATAGGACAGAACCCAGGCGACGAACAGGCAATGACCCAGGACAAACTGTGTCGGATGTCGGAAGGACATCATGTTGTGTTGGCAAGCTAGTAGTCCCAGCAGAAGAGGATACATGCTAAGGCTGCATACGCGATGGGTCGATATGTAATCCCAATACGTAGGAATGAACCTTCAGGTTTCAACAGTAACACCTACTCTAATGACCGAAGAGGGGAACATGAGATCTAAGGAAACCAAAGTCCATCTAAAGGTTTCCATAAAAATGGACAAAATGGCTGAGGGAAATCAAGAACTCTCATTACTCCCAGAAAATGTAGATCTCTGGACATTGGACTGTGCGGTGTATGATAAAGCAGTGTCTTTGCTTCGTGAAAGTAATAGGAAGTCTGATTCAGAACGAGTAGCTAAGACCTGCATACGAATTAAACAGGTACAGTTCAAGATAGGGGTGGCTCGACAACATGCTTCTCAATTAAAAAGTGTGATAGCGTATCTAGAATCGAATAAAGGTTTTACACCAAGAGTATTGGGAATTGCCAAAACTCTAAAAAGATTGCATCACACTTTCAAGAAATCGAAATTGCAGACCATCAAGCAACATTGGATTGAAAAGATACGTTCTCCAGTAGTTATAAGAGAACGTTTAGAACGGCGGATTGAGTGGATTAAGCAAAATAATATCTTTGCTACTAATCCCTCCCGCCTGTTTAGTCCACTAACATCAGTCGTTAGTAACCCCCCATGTCGTGAAGAGGTTGAAACTTTCTGGAAAAACATCCATGGAACGTCCCATGTAGCCAACGATGTGGATGTGTCTTTACCACTCTTCAGAAGCTTCTGTCTGGAACAGGGGCTTGACCATCCTAGTGAGGCATGTCACCCAATTACTGAGAAAGAGGTTAGAAATGCAGTTGCAAAAACTAAAAACTTTTCAGCACCCGGGCCAAATAAGATTAATAATCTATGGTGAAAGAGGTTTACTTCAACTCACCGACATTTGGCCCGCATTTTCTCAACCTTTCTTTGCGGAGAACATCCCGTACCACAGTGGTTGGTGGAAGGTCGAACGGTAGGGGAGAGTCGCCAGTTGTGAGACGGCTCCAGTTGTAAGACAGTCGATTTTTTTTACACCAAATATAAAAAGGCTGATTGGTTTACATAAAAACATTTCTTTTTGTACGAGTCAACTTTTGCGTCTACACAGAAGCGGATATATGGTGGATTTCACGTCAACTGTCCAGCCAAAAAAAAAAAAATTTTGTTTAATCCTTTCCCAATTTTTATAGGTAAGTAATTTATCAGCCAAATATTTTTGGATTATATAAAAAATTGCCCGAGAGGGAGGGGGTTGAAGTTTTGAACTTTTTGTTAAGACGCTCTCATTTGTTTATTTAATGAGCTTAAAAAAAATGATAAAAAAATTTTTTGGTACATGATTTTTCTAGATTTTTTCATCAGCTTTCGATTGGCGTGGTCTATTTAAATTTTTTTTTATTTTGACCAAAATTTTTGAAAATTAAAAATAAATTTCACTTTTTTTCATCTTCGGGCTCGTTTTATTTTTTTTATTTTATTTTTAAAAGAAAGCTGAGATTTTTTCCTACAAAATATGTAGGGGAGAGCGGGGCAATCGGAACCGGCGGGTAAATCGGCTCATTAGCGATTTTACGCCTTAATTAGAATCTAGGAGGGAAAGGTCGCTATAGAATATAGGTCTCAACATTTTAGTTAGGTAAACGAAATTTAGTGTAATTCTATTGATTCAGCCTCGTGTCAGGTAGAGTATTATGTTTTTATACGTCGCGCGTACACTTTTTACTTACAAACTTTTACGTTTTTAGTACATTAATTTACGAGCCTAATTTTTTTGGGTAAGTTTTTTTTATGCTCTCAGGTGTGCTCTTTCGATACACCTATGCTATTTTATTTATATGTATCAAATGTGACTTGTATTTGTTTTAAAGTGCCAAAAGTCAGGGTGGGGTAAATGGGCTCACGCGACGGTTAATCATCTTATCCAAAAATACTTTGTCTTGATCCGCCCCTGCTTAATTATGATAAGAATATGACTACTTTTAATAATTACCAATAATGAGTGTACTAACTTTTTTATTTTTTATAAAAAAATAAAAAAAAGTAAGGTCTAATGAATTTTCTTTAATTTTAGGGGCCCCAGCCCCCCCCCCAAATTTTGACCTTGATCCATCACTGCATAATTATAATAAGAATATAGGTACTTTTCATATTTACAAAATAAAGGTTATTGAACTTTTTTATTTTTCGTAAAAAATAAAAGTCGCCGAATTGCCCCACAGGGTGAGCCGATTTACCTGCCAAATTTGCAGTTTGAGAATTTGGTATATCTGCATTCAAAATTATCTAGAGCTAAAACTATAAAAGATAAATCAAAAAATCCTTGCAAATTTGAAAGTGCAAATGATAGGCTACTAAATGACATATCCATGTTTGGATTTAAAAAATAATTTCCTAACTTTTTTCCTGTCTGACCAAAAGTGAGCCGAATAGCCCCGGTCTCCCCTAGTTTTGAAAAAACCCTTTTTTTTTGTTTTTGAGAAATTTAATGTTGAAGTTAGCGCGCTACGTCAAGGCGAAGTCTCACTCTACCGCCCCGCTTGTTGCTGTGCGCTGTTTGCATCATTACGTGGATATTTAATTATTCTAACCCTTAATTGAACTTTTCTCTGCATTTTACAGTGCTGAGACTGACATGAAAATAATAAAGTGCCTGCACTATAGTTCTTTTGTTTATTTTTTTATGTTTAAATTTTGTTGGTAATTTTTTTATTTTGGTTTCTCATAGAGAAAGTATTGTTTTACCTCCACAGGATCGATTGAGAATTTCTGAAATATCTTGACATATTTTGAACTCAGGATGTCAAAAATGATGTTTTTAAAAAATGCCTCGCTTATGTGTGTATGTAGTTATGTATGTTAAGATTATGTTAGGCTCTATATTTCGAAAACAATAATTTAAAACAATGTTTTTTTGAGAGATTATAGGTCTTTAGGGGGGACAAATTATGCCCTACTTTTGAGTCTGATCTATCACTTCTAACTACATTTTTTTGAAATTTAAACATTTTGAAAAACAAAATTTTCAAAAATGTACATATTTTTTGAAAACACTAAAATCAGATTATTTTATTTTTTTTATCTTTTTAAAAATGCATCGATTAAGCTCTTAGCGATCCTTTTATTGCAAATTGATAAAAAGTTATTAATATTCTATAAACAAAAAATATTGAAAATTATGTTCTTTAACAATTTTATTTTTATATTTTGTTGCTTTTTTAATATATTTCTGACTACTTGTAGGTCACTAAAAATTAATCAAATGAGCTCTTTGCGAACGGTCTAATGTAATGTTATTCAGTGTTATCATTGTTTAAAAAAAAAATTAAGTTTCGTAACTTACGGAATCTTATTTACATTTTATAAGAAATTATATATACACCTGTTTTGCGGAGAGTTTAAAACCACATCGATAGGTATGCATAACTTGTCCCCCTTAAAGACCTATAATTTCGCAGAAAAAACATTGTTTTAAATTATTGTTTTCGAAATATAGAGCCTAACATAATCTTAACATACATAACTACATACACACATAAGCGAGGCATTTTTTAAAAACATCATTTTTGACATCCTGAGTTCAAAATATGTCAAGATATTTCAGAAATTCTCAATCGATCCTGTGGAGGTAAAACAATACTTTCTCTATGAGAAACCAAAATAAAAAAATTACCAACAAAATTTAAACATAAAAAAATAAACAAAAGAACTATAGTGCAGGCACTTAATTATTTTCATGTCAGTCTCAGCACTGTAAAATGCAGAGAAAAGTTCAATTAAGGGTTAGAATAATTAAATATCCACGTAATGATGCAAACAGCGCACAGCAACAAGCGGGGCGGTAGAGTGAGACTTCGCCTTGACGTGGCGCGCTAACTTCAACATTAAATTTCTCAAAAACAAAAAAAAGGGTTTTTTGAAAATTACATATTTTGTAGGAAAAAATCTCAGCTTTCTTTTAAAAATAAAATAAAAAAAATAAAACCAGCCCAAAGATGAAAAAAAGTGAAATTTATTTTAATTTTCAAAAATTTTGGGCAAAATAAAAAAAAAATTTAAATAGACCACGCCAATCGAAAGCTGATGAAAAAATCTAGAAAAATCATGTACCAAAAAATTTTTTAATCATTTTTTTAAAGCTCAATAAATAAACAAATGAGAGCGCACAGTGGTTTAAAAATGAAAATTAGGGTTCAAAATAACCTAGAGCCTACAATTCTTAACCGTTTATCGAATTTTTTTTTTTAAATAATCGTTATTAAATTTTTAAGAGATTGGTCCAGGCGGATTTTTTATTTTCAATTTTCAGTAATGAATATATTGTTATAAACAAATAAAAAAGCGTTATTTTATAAATAATATTTATTATCTTAATAAAATCAATGTAGTTTTCCCTTCTAGGTACTGCAATTTGTTCATAGGGAGCTATTCATTGTAAAACAGTGTTATAAACATATTACTAAATTGTTATGAACAATTTATATAAACAAATTTTTAATTTAAACTATTCGTTCAAGCAATTCGCCTAAAAATTGTCACTCGGGGGTTTTCGGGGTCGCTGATCACGAATTCAATGTCGTTTTTTCGAAATTCAAAATGGCGGATTCAAAATGGCCGACAATTTTTTAAAAATCATCTTGAATTTGCCTAAAAATTGTCACTCGGGGGTTTTCGGGGTCGCTGATCACGAATTCAATGTCATTTTTTCGAAATTCAAAATGGCGGATTCAAAATGGCCGACAATTTTTTAAAAATCATCTTGAATTCGTCCAAAAATTGTCACTCGGTGGTTTTCGGGGTCGCTGATCACGAATTCAATGTGGTTTTCTCTAGTAACTGTGATTTTTATAAGGTTAACAGCGCCTACTTACCATGCGCAAAAGGTTGCAATGATCAACTGCCATTAAAGGCGCGAAATTTTAAAAACGATTTCTGTTTTCCACACGAAAAAGTTTTAAAATAAATATAGTAAAATTAGAAAGTTAATTTTTTTTAAGATTTACGTGCTATATAATTCAAAATAGACTATTGGTTACTTTATATTTATTTAAATTTAGTACACACTAGATATAAATCAATGAAATTTTACTATCACAGCGAAAAATAACTGATTCTCAGTGATTCTCAGTGACATGGTTTTCTTTATTTTAATGAGTTAAATTTAACTGACAATCAGTCGTATTCACTGATTAAATAGTAGATTTTACAGATAATCAGTAACATTTTTTACTGAATTCATCAGTGAAATAAAGTTACTGATTAATTCAGGAAAAAATTTACTGATCATCAGTTAACCTCTAGTGGTCAATCAGTGATTACGACTGATTGTCAGTAAACTTTCACTAATTCAGATTTAGAAAGTCAATAATATTTAAAAAAAAAGTTAAATTTGCAGACGTAATTAAGAAAAAAAAATAAGAAAAACCTTCTAACTTTCAGCATACATTTTTTGTGTTAAAAAAAAATAAACTGTACTTTAAAGAAACTTTACACAATCCAATGATACTCAATAAATTACAATAGACCATTAAAAGTTTAGAAATTCAATTATAATGCCGAATTTAAGCTTTTACATCAATATTAAATAATGTAAGAAAATAAATATTTTCTAGCTTCTAAATTAAAAACGACATTGAATTTATGATCAGCGTACCCGAAACCCCCGAGTGACAATTTTTAAGTGAATTCAAGATATTTTATTCAAAATTGTCGGATATTTTTAATTTTGAAAAAACGACACTGAATTCGTGATCAGCGACCCCGAAAACCCCCGAGTGACAATTTTTAGACGAATTCAAGATGATTTTTCAAAAATTGTCGCCCATTTTGGATCCACCATTTTAAATTTCGAAAAAATGACATTGAAATCGTGATCAGCGACCTCGAAAACCCCCGAGTGACAATTTTTAGGCGAATTCAAGATGACTTTCAAAAAATTGTCGGCCATTTTGAATCCGCCATTTTGAATTTCGAAAAAACGACATTGAATTCGTGATCAGCGACCCCGAAAACCCCCGAGTGACAATTTCTAAGTGAATCGCTTGAACGAATAGTTTAAATTAACAATTTGTTTATATAAATTGTTTATAACAATTTAGTAATATGTTTATAACACTGTTTTACAATGAATAGCTCTCTATGAACAAATTGGAATACCTAGAAACGAAAACTACATTGATTTTATTAAGATAATAAATATTATTTATAAAATAACGGTTTTTTTATTTGTTTATAACAATATATTTATTACTGAAAATTAGAAATTAAAAATCCGCCTCGACCAATCTCTTAAAAATTTAATAACGATTATTTAAAAAAAAAAAAATTCGAAAATGGTTAAGAATTGTAGGCTCTAGGTTATTTTGAACCCTAATTTTCATTTTCAAACCACTGTGGAGCGTCTTAACAAAAAGTTCAAAACTTCAACCCCCTCCCTCTCGGGCAATTTTTTATATAATCCAAAAATATTTGGCTGATAAATGACTTACCTATAAGACAACTCATAACAAAAATTGGGAAAGGAATAAACAAAATTTTTTTTTTGGCTGGACAGTTGACGTGAAATGCATCATATGTATTGTTTGTGTTAGATGCCAACACTGTGTGTGAGAATCGACTAAAAAACTTTTTTTCAATATGTGCAAAGTACTTTTTTTTAAGTTAATTAATTGGAAAAGCTAAATGTTATGCATTTTTATTTAGTATTTTCTTTATATTTTGTGATGCAATATTGCATTGTTCCAATCTACGGTTAGAAATATATTTTTTTTCCTTTTTCAAAATAGCACCAATTTCCGGTTGTGAGACACAGCAAGTCACCAGTTGTGAGTCGGTATCGCCGCCCATCTGGGATAGCCTATACTTTTCGTTATGCAGCATAAAGTGCTCTGTTCAGTTTAGTTCGTTACGTACATTTGACAGCACAACAATTATTTAAAGTGTGCGAACATGGGTACAAGTTATTTCAGTTGCCTACATTGCGACAGCAATTTCGTTGAAGAAAACTGATAGTTATATTTCAAAGAATAAATATTATTATTTAGTATATAATAATATGTATTATCAATATATTTAGTTGTTTATGCTAAACATAATGTTTCATGCCAAATTTTTTAAATTTTAGCATTTTTTTGTAAGTGTCTCACAACTGGACACCTTTTTTTTTTGACTAAAAAGATGTGCTCGGAAAATTGAACATAAAATTGTTCGAGTTCAACTGAACACTACACTATCTATGAATAAAAGTTGCGTATTTAATTTACTTTTTAAACGGTGTATTTCATTTACGATTTCGTTTACCTATTTCCAATTTATAGGTCAAAAATAAAACCCGTCTCGCAACTAGCGACTCTCCCCTACTCTTATTAAAATCAGGAGATTTGTCTAATCCAAAAAATTATAGACAGATAGCTTGTCTTAACACCTGTTACAAGCTATTTACTGGCATCCTAAAAGAAAGGATATTAACATCTATAGAGCCAGTTTGGAGTGCAATATGTGAACAACGTGGGTGCAAAAGAGGCCTGGCGGGTTGTAGGGAGAACCTATTAATAGATAGGTGTGTGACCCAAGACTCGATATTTTATCGACGCAACCTGTCAATGGCTTGGATTGATTACCGTAAAGCATTCGACTCTACGAGTCATGAGCTGATCATCAAGCTCCTTGATAGCTTACAGGTACATCCAAACATTGTGAGATGCTTGAAAGAGCTGATGCTCATGTGGAGGACAAGGTTTGCTATAACATCCAACAAACAGCAGATGATAACTAACATCATCTCTTTTAGAAGAGAAGTTTTCCAAGGTGACTCACTCAGTCCTCTACTTTTCTGTATCTCTCTTTTACCTCTGTCTATTGTGCTTCGAAAAAATCGCTCTAAATACATGTGTGGCAATCCAAGAAATAGAGTTCATAAAATCAACCATCTTTTCTATATGGACGATCTTAAGCTCTATGGATCTAGTAGAGATGAACTTAAGAATCTAGTGTTTGCAGTGGCCAAGTATTCCTGAGCAATTGGAATGGAATTTGGATTAGATAAATGTGCCGTTTTCCACTTAAGTAAGAGAAGACGTGAAACATCTGAAACACCAAGCGACTCTGAGGATCTTCAGCTCATTGGTGGCAACGCCATTCATCATCTTGGTCAAGGAGAAACATACGCATATCTTGGAATTCCACAAGCAGAGAATCAAGATGTGCGTCAGCTTAAAGATCATCTCCAAACAAAATATCGTGGTCTTCTCAGAAAAATTTGTTCGTCCGAATTATCTGGGAAGAATAAGATACAAGCCACAAATACATTAGCCATTCCTTTGCTTCTGTATACCTTTGGAGCAGTTAAGTGGAATGTGAATGAGCTGAAGATGCTAGACAGAGAAACTTGCAAGATGATGACAATCCATCGAAGTCATCATCCAAAGTCTTCCGTGCCTCAAATTTACCTTCCGCAAGATCGGGGAGGAAGAGGTCTACTGAACTTAGAGTGTCTTCATCGTAGAATCGTTTTGGCTGCTACATGCTCAATTATGAACAGTAGAGATCCTCTTTTACAATTTGTTCACCATCATGAAATTACGAATTGTGAGGCATTCTTATATCATGCGGCAGAAAGAGCTGCGAATGAACTTCGTCTCCCATTTGACACTAGTAATGTGCAACATGGATTAGCATTGTTACCACCATTGATGCTTAAGGGCTGTGTCAAGAAAGCAGAACATGCGCTTCTATTACACGAACATAAGAGCAAATCTGTTCACGGACAATTCTACAATCTCATAAATGAAGTAGGATTGTCAGTTGGTTTGACCTTTTCGTTTCTTAAATCTGCTGGTTTAAGATCGGAGACTAAAGGATTTCTATTCGCCTAGCAGGATGGTGTAATTAATACTTTGGTGTACCGCAGTCGTGTGATGCATATACCTGTCGACAATGACATCTGTCGTGCATGTAAACAATATGCGAAGACACTTAGTCATATTCTAAGTGCGTGTCCGAAGTACGCGTGTTACAGATATACTGGAACTTCTCTTTTTCCACCACTCATCGTATCAGTGCCAATAAGCCTGATATAGTTCTCCAGGATCATAAAAGTAAGATCATTTGTGTAATTGAGTTCTCGGCCCCAGCTGAGAACAACATCAATCGTAAGGAGGATTAGAAGAGGACCAAGTATCAAGAGCTCATGTTCGAATTGAGTCGAATGCATCCAGGTTATAAGGTCCGATTGAATGTTCTTTTAATCGGTTGTTTGGGAGGAATTAAAGCTTCATTTGTGAGCCAATTAAAAAAGATTCCTGGCTGCGAGCACCAGGCTGATGCATTGGCGGTTCCCATGCAGAAGGAAGTCCTTCTGAACTCTCTCAATCTAGTTCGGCAGCACTGTTCACTTTAAAATCTTATTCGGTAGCTCTTAAAAGGCATCCAACAACGTTCTCGACCACCGCTTAAGAACATCGGCGGCTATGGGCGAAGACAACAGTGCGAGAAACATGGAAAACGTCTCGAGTAAGTGGATCCACGCTCTTGCTAACTTTCCAGGATGGAGGGAGCAGGAACGGATGGAGTAAGTCAAGCAAGAATGGGACCACAGCAACCACAGCACGTGGTTGAGTCCCACACGAACAAGTGTGTAAAGGCATTTTTTCCTCTCCTAAACTTGTTTTGTAAAAAATAAATAAATAAACAATATTAAATTTCAAATAACCTTAACGTCCGATACAAATATTAAAGAAATAATTTACGACCAATTCGCGGACAAAAATTTAGAAAAACCTTGTATTAAAACTGGAAAGGGAGATGAAAGGTTAGTAGGAACCTCCTCAATCCGCGAGCCCACTACCTACTACCTCTAATCTCCCTTAACTGAAAAGAAACAGATTTAGTTAAAAAATATAAAAAATCGACGTTTCGGCACTCACCCAGTGCCCTCATCAGGAACTGGAAAAGAAAAGAAAAGATTAGTTGTTCTCCGGCCAGCTATCGGGAAACTGCAAGACTGAGAAAGCTCAAAAGGACTACACATAGCTACCAAAAATCCCACCACCACAGCTACAGCCCGAGAGACCACCCTCAAAAACGAACATGCAAAACCCGTTACCAAACTCAACTCCGTCAACACGTGACTCAACCAAATGTTTTCCAATTTTTATTCATTTTTTATTTTTTAAATTTTTTAATTTATTTTTTTTTAAGTTAAAAATTATATTGAAGCACGTACCGACATAAAAAAAAACACACGTTGATTTTGTGTATATGGGTGATTCTCCGCGTAGCGCACAAATTCACTTTTCCCATATTTTGAAAGAATAATCCCAAATATTTTTTGTCTTCTTCTATTACTTCAACGTAAAAAGGTAACTTTTATGTTTATAAACAAAAACCAACAGATCCTTTTGTATATAATATAATATTTTTTCGTTTAAACGGTTTAAAGGTTAAAAATGTCATAATTTGACCTGTCCCCAGAAGAAGTTAAAAAAGAAAAATTAATATTTGTGCCAATATTCACTAATAAATACAATAAATATTGTCATATAGTATTGTTTAATTTAGTATAATTAAATAAAAAAAACGTTAAATGGAAAAAAAAATTTGAATCTTTTTTTTTTTTTTTTTTTTTTTGCTACTTATGTTTGACAACAGTTTTTTCTGTTATCCTCTATTTTATTAATAAAAATAAAATTTCATAAATAAAAATAAATTTTTAACATAGTTTTACTTTAGAATAAGTAACAATCAACTTCCTTAAGTTGATACATGAAGAAAACAATCAATTTCTTAATTGATTTATTCATTTTTTTCAATTCAAATTTCAAATTTGTTCAGGGCCTCATAAAATCGTCTCCACCAACCTCGACCGGTCGTTGAATATTTTACAATAAATTCGAAAATTATTTATAATAAAAGTTGAATCAAGTGTATTTGTATTATTTTTGACCATATAAAAGTAATCCATGCGAGAGAAATTAAAAATTAATGATGATTTTCTTAAAATAAAAAAAGGAAATTAGTAATGCAGGTCGAAATAGTTTCAACCGTCTCCACCGTCTTCACCACCCTCAAAATTTCGACCGGCATTGGTATAACATGAACAAATTTCTGTTAGTTCGGCGTGTGGCGTATAAAACAATAAAATCAAAAGTTCTTAGAAACTACCATAGTTCAAGTAAGTTTACCATAAATTACCAAACAAATTACCATAAATTACCGCTAGAATTTCTATAAATTA
Organism: Ganaspis brasiliensis; assembly: GCA_037103525.1. NCBI lineage: Eukaryota > Metazoa > Arthropoda > Insecta > Hymenoptera > Figitidae > Ganaspis > Ganaspis brasiliensis. The sequence goes on from JAZKLR010000082.1 coordinate 2,032,704, forward strand.
CCGCGAAAACTTCCACAAATTACCAAAATGAAATGAAATGAAAACCAAAAATTTAAATTGTGATTTGTGCTTTACATTTTTTTTTTAATTATCGAAAAATATTTATAAAATACCGAAATAAAAAGCTTAAATTATGGTGTGTTGCTTACACATTTTTATAAATTACATCAAAATTTTTATGCTAAAATTTCAATAAATTACCAAACTTAAAATTTTGAATTGTGGTTTGTACATTACACAAATTTGTATAAATCACCTAAAATATTTCGATAAATTACCAAAATAATTTTATTGAATCGTGGTTTGTGCCTTACACATTCTTATAAATTACCGCGAAAATTTCAATAAAATCAATTTTTTGAATCGTGATTTGATCCTTATACATTTTTACAAATTATCGCGAAAATTTCCATAAACTAGCGCACAAATTTCCATAAATTACCAAAATCAATTTTTTGAATCGTGGTTTATGCTTTACACATTTTTATATATTACCGTGAAAATTTCCATAAATTACCAAAATCAAAATTCTGAATCGTGGTTTATGTCTTACACATTTTTATAGATTACTGCAAAACTTTCCATAAATTACAGTGTAAATTCCCATAAATGTCCATAAATTATCGAAAAAAATATTTTTAACAAAAAGCGTTTTTAATTTTTGTTAAAATGAATTCATCAGTCGGTTCTTAATTTTCATTATAGAATCTATTTGCATACACAGTTTTTAACGTTAGGTACATATAAGTGCTTACAAGTAATTTGTTTAAAAAAATACCAAAACTATAAATATTTTGTCCGGCTCATCATGAACACTATATTTCAGACCCTTTAACTTGAAGAATACATATTAACTTTTATGATATTAATAAAAAAAAAAATTTTACAATTGTTTTCAACAATTTGTGCGCTACGCGGAGAATCACCCATATACATTTCTTTTTATTTATTTCTTTTTATTTTATAGGGGAGAGGGCCCCAAGTTGGACACCTTTTCGATGTATTGCTGTAGAATCCAAACCAAATAAAATATATTTAAATGTTTTATACCGGATAAAAGTACAATTTATAAGGTAACTTATGACCACAGAGATAACATTTTATTTTGAACATAAACACTTTTTTAAGCATTTTTCTAATTGTTAAAATTTTTGGTATAAAAAAAAGTGGCCCCAAGATGGACACCTTCTTAAAAGTCTCTGAAAATTGTAGTAAATAAAAAATTAACAACGTGTAACAATTCTTAAACTAATTTTTAATCATTTTAAGGAATCTATAAAGAAATAACATTTCTAAAAACTTCAATTTAATAGCTTAACAGTAAAAAGTAGTAAAATATCGAAAAATATCGATATATCAAATTCTCTAACGATAACATCACATTTTATGGTACAAAATAAAAAATTTTAATTAATTGGCTCAAAAAATTATTGAAAAAAGTGTAAAATTGAAAATATGCAAATAAATACATTGAGATTTGAGGCCTGTCCATCTTAGGGTACATGACACCATTTTTTAATCCCCAGTAAAAATATATATATATACGAACACTGAATTAGTAAAATCATTTTAGGATATTATTATACGATAAATAAAGAATATTACAACGTTAAGTACTTATTCTAAATCATAAATTTAAATAACTTTACCAACTTGAGAAAAAACTGTTACAAAACTTTTTTGGCACAAAATTACGTGGTATGTGTAGAAGAAAAACCAACTAGTTTTTTTTTCAAATGTGAATCAAAAACTTCGTCTATACAAACAACAAAAATGACAGAAAGCATAAGGCGCTGTCACCTTAAACAAAAATTTTATACGAAATGTCCATCTTGAGGCCCTGTCCATCTTGGGGCCCACTCCCCTATTTAAAAAAAAAAAATCAAATTGCGTGTTTTTTCCTAAGCATCACATAACTTGAGTCTTTTAATTGTAAATAAATATATATAATGTATATATATATTTTTTTTTTTTTTAATTTCTTAAATAAAACCTCAAATTATATGATATTGCCCAAGCATCACTGTAATACATCACTTGAGTATATTAATTATATATATTTTTTTTAAATAGAATTTCAAATCATGTGTAGTTACACTAAGGAATACAAACATAAGGCAACTAAAACAAAACGGCGCTTCCTTTATCTTACGGGTTTTGCATGTTCGTTTTTGAGGGTGGTCTCTCGGGCTGTAGCTGTGGTGGTGGATTTTTGGTAGCTATGGGTAGTCGTTTTAAGCTTCCTCAGTCTTGCAATTTCTGGATAGCTGGCCGGAGTACTACTAATCTTTTCTTCTCTTTTCCAGCTCCTGATGAGGGCACTGGGTGAGTGCCGAAACGTCGATTTTTTATATTTTTTAAACTAATTCTGTTTCTTTTCAGCTACGGGAGAATAGAGGTAGTAGGTAGTGGGCTTGTGGATTGAGGAGGTTCCTACTTACCTTTCATCTCCCTTTCCAGTTTTGATACAGGGTTTTTCTAAATTTTCGTCCGAGATTTGGTCGTAAATTATTTCTTCATTTTATTATTTTATTAATTCATTAAATCAGTGTTTTTTTACTAATCATTTGAAAATAACTTTGCAGAAGAAACGTCTACTCTCTTATTAAAATTAACAACGTTCTGCATTTATTAACTATAACGTTCTTTAAGCAATTGACTAATAAATTCTTGTAATGTTTTTTCATTAATTCCAATCGCAAGTTGCTTATTTTAAAATGATTTCGTAGAAGAAACGAACAGTTTTTTACAAAAATTAACAAAGTTATGCATTTGTTAACTCAGAGTGTTTAAACGATTGATTAATGAATCTTTGTAACAATATTGTTCATAGAAAAAGTATGTCCCTTCAGAAACAACTCTACTATTTATTTATTTATTAACATTTTTTAATTAATAAGAATAATTACTAATTAATTGTTTATTCAGTAGGTACTTGAATGAAAGATGTTATAAAATATTCTCTTTATTATTAATATAATTTGAAAACTATGAAATACAGCAATTTCAACATTGAAACCGATTTAAAAATATTTTAGTTTTATGTTTAGATTAAATTAAATTTTAAAAAAAGCTTTTCGAAGTTTTTCAAAGAATTGAAGTCTTATGGCCAAATCAAGGTTTTAAACTTCTTTAATAAAGCACACTTTAATCATTTTCATGATAATATTCAATACTTAAATCTACTTTTATGTAAGCCTTTTTACCGGGGAAGCTTTTTGCATAATTATAAATGTGTATTAATGTATAAATATTTATAACAACCTTATAATAGCCCAAATCAAAATTGGTTGTTGATCGTGAAGGAATAAATCTATCTCCACCACTAGGTGTCTTAGCTGGCGTTGTAGCACGACCTAATAATTATTATAAATCAGGGACTGACACGAAAACCGAAACAAAATATATTTTTGTTTTGTTTCGTTTCTGTCTTCCAAAACGGAATCAAAATTTTATTTTAATTTTATTTCGTGTTGAGCCTGGAACGAAAATTCTCCTGAAAGCTCTGAGTTTTGTTTTCGTCTCATGCACGAAACATGGCCCTGAAGTGCTACAAAATTTTTGTACGGAAAAAAATGTTTGTTATTACAAACACAATGCAGGTATCACAGTTTTTTTTCTTACAAAATAGTATTTTATTTTGTTTTTTGAAAATTCAACATGTTTTTCAATTTAGTTTCTTCGAAAAATTTTTAATTTTTTTAATGTTTGTTTTCAGCACAATTTTTAGCTCTGTGAAAGCTGCGCAGCACAAGGTTTGCTTTTGCGTTTAGAAATTGTTACGGTTAAGGAGAAGAAAACCTTTTTTGATTTTAAAAAATGAGATGTAGCACAAAAGAGCACAAATCAGCACAACTTTTGTTTTTTTGAAACTCGAACTTTATAGTTCTAACTTTCTAGACCTAAACAATGGTGCGGAGAGCCACTGGCTCATGTTTAGGCATGAAAGAAGACATAATTCCAGGAGGATTTTCGTTTCAGGTTGAACACAAATCAATATTAGTAGCGTACCTATGTTTTGTCACAACAATTCGAAATGGAAACAAAATCGGTTTTCCTGTCAGTCCCTATTAAAAATTAAATTTCTGGGCATATAGACGTATCTTATGAATTTTTCAATATTATTAAGTTGATTCTTGTTTTTTTAAATGATATTAGAGTCAGGCTTTGTCAAACAAATGGACTAAAATCAAAAAATAAAAATTATCATTTTTTAAACCCTTATTTGATGGAAAATAGATTCTGTAATTATTGGAACAAACCAACATTTTTTAACAGTTATTATCGACTGAAATTTTGAACAGTGTAAAATCAAAACATTTTATTTTCGAATTGTTATTAACTGATTTTTAAAAATTTAAAAAAAAGCTTTTCTTCGATTTGAAACGTAGTATTTAATAATATTTTTTGTTATATAATTTTTTTTATTATTTATAGGATTTATAAATAAATATATATACATTGTGTCAATAAAAAACAGGTTTCCTCACGCAATATGAAAAATTTAAAGATACCATAGTATTTCTCACACAATTTTTAGTAAAAAATTGTTGAGAAGAAAAATGGTATTTGATATAAAGATGTTAAATAACTTTTTTCGTGGAAAAGGGCATGGCACCCCCGGAATTTGTTCCAATGCGAAAAAAAGTGAATACGTATTTTTTGATTTTTCAAAATTTTGATATTAACTGGTGCCGCAGGGCACCTCAATTTTCCCATGTAAAACTGGATCATAAAGTAGACTCTCTGATGAGTAATTTGACCTATATAACTTTTAATTATGATAAACCCCTAACCCGGTATAAAACTACCTTAAAGTTGCCCCCTTTTTTAAATTTTTGCACCTATACGCACTTTCCCCAAGTAAAATCCATATTTGACAGTTTTATCGATAGAAATAGTTATTATTATTTGTCGCAAGTGTTAATAAATGTTTAATTAACTTTTTTTTATGAATATTTTCAACCATTTGACAATTGTTTAAACAAATTAAAAAACAAATCTAAAAAACCATACTAATGACTTTTTTATGTTCATATATTTTTATGCTTTTATGCTTCTTATGTTTTTTATGTTGAAACAAATTAGTTAGTTGAACAATTAATTTTTTCTAAAAAATCATACAATGACTTTTTTTTATGGTTTTTTGTAATGTTTTAGTAAAAATTTTTTTATCAAAATTTTGAAATTGTTGAAAAACAAATTATTTATTTACTATTACATTCATGTCAAATTAAATTAAAAAATAATTTTTATATCTGTAATTTATTTAAAGGGGCGGAAGGGTAGGCTTTAAATTTTTTTTGCATTTTTTAAATTTTTTTTTTATTTATAATATCTCTAGAATATTGTGTTAAAATTTCAAGTCAATCGAAGCAAAATTGACAAAGTTATGAATATTTGAGCGTCTGTTGGTCCAGGCTTCAAAATTCATGTTTTTCTTTGAATAATCATCTGTAATTTGTTCATTTTTAAATTTGCAATATTTTCCGATACACTATTTGAAAGAGCGATTTCGTAGCCATAAGAAATGTTATTGACAAATCTTTTAAACAGCGTTTTAATGTTTAAAAATAATGTCAAACTTTAAGTACAATTTTTGTAAATCTGGTCCTTAATACCTTAAAGCGTTTTTCCTAGAACTCACATTTTGAAAGTCGGTGCCCCTCATATCTTCAAAACTACTGCACCGATCTTTTGAAATTTTTAATACTACTTCTGTACATAATTTACGAGGTAATGACGAAGCCTTTTTTTTAAATTTGTTAATATTTTTTATTTTATAATAACAAATTAACCGATTTTTTTTCGGAAAAATCGCGTTTTTCCCATCAAAGTGTTTCCAAAAAGTGAAAAATTAAAATTTCAAAAAACCCTCTGGACATTACCTGGGGAAAGCGATTATCTAACGAAAAAACTTTGATTTTTTTATTTCCGTTATTTACCTAGTTATGATGGGCACCGCAAATCCAATTTTTCTTAGACGCGTCAAAATAATTGCTGCCAGTGGCATATTTTTATATAGTTTTTAAGAACAATTTGTGACAACATTATAGAAATGTTATACTTTAATGTCCAATAAGTTTCAATAAATTAATTTTAACTGTGTCATCATAAAAAATTCTGAAAAATGTGCTTTTTTGCACGAATTAACCAATTCCCCCCCCCCCCCCTTCCCTTAATTACAATAACAAAATTATTTAATATATATTATTTAAAATACCTTTATTTAAAAATTTTAACAAAAACATTACAAAAAACATAAAAAAGTAATTTGTATGATTTTTTTTAGAAAATAGTAATTGTTTAATCTAATTAATTTGATTAAATATAAAAAAAATAAGAAACATAAAAAACATAAAAATATATGTAAGAGAGAGTGCCCCAACTTGGACACCCTTTTGATTTATTGGTGTAGAATCCAAACCAAATAAAATATATTAAAATGTTTTATACCGGATGAAAGTACAATTTATAAAGTAACTTATGGCCACAGGGATAACATTTTATTTTAAACATAAACATTTTTTTAAGCATTTTTTCTAATTGTTAAAATTTTCGGTCTAAAAAAATGGCCCCAAGATGGACACCTTCTTAAAAGTCTCTGTAAATTGTAGTAAATAAAAAATGAACAACGTGTAACAATTCTTAAACTAATTTTTAATCATTTTACGGAATTTATCAAGAAATAACATTTCTGAAAACTTCAATTTAATAGCTTAACAGTAAAAAGTAATAAAATATCGAAAAATATTGATATATCAAATTCTCTAACGACAACATCACATTTTATGGTAGATAATAAATAATTTCAATTAATTGGCTCAAAAAATTATTGAAAAAAGTGTAAAATCGAAAATATGCAAATAAATACATTGAGATTTGAGGCCTGCCCATCTTAGGGTACATGACACCATTTTTTAATCTCCAGTAAAAATATATATACGAACACTGAATTAATAAAATCATTTTAGGATATTATTATACGATAAATAAAGAATATTATAATGTTAAGTATTCATTCTAAATCATAAATTTAAATAACTTTACCAACAAGAGAAAAAACTGTTACAAAACTTTTTTAGACACAAAACTACGTGGTATGTGTAGAAGAAAAACCAACTGGTTTTTTTTCTTCAACTGTGCATCAAAATCTTCGTCTATACAAACAACAAAAATGACAGAAATCATAAGGCGTTGCCACCTTAAACAAAAATTTTACATGAAATGTCCATCTTGGGCCCTGTCTATATTGGGACCCAGTCCCCTACATAAAAAAGTCATTAGTATGGTTTTTTAGAATAAATTAATTGTTTAACCAAATTAATTTGTTTAAACAATTGTCAAATGGTTGAAAATATTCATAAAAAAAGTTAATTAAACATTAATTAACACTTGCGACAAATAATAATAACTATTTTTGTCGATAAAACTGTCAAATATGGATTTCACTTGGGCAAAGTGCGTATAGGTGCAAAAATTTTAAAAGGGGTCAACTTTGGGGAAGTTTTATACCGTGTTAGGGTTATCAAAATTAAAAATTATACTGGTCAAATTAATCGTCAGAGAGTCTACTTTAAAATCAAGTAACTTAATGTTAACTTTCGTCAAATCCTTGCCAATGATTTTGATTTTTAAAAATTGAAAATTTTTCCATGCATTTTACATGGGAAAATTCCTAAAATACATATTCACGTTTTTTGCATTAGAACAAATTCCGGGGGTGGCATGCCCTTTTCCACGAGAAAAAAATGTACGATGCATTTTTGGGCCACCCTAATCATATATTCAGTACTCAACAGATAGAATTCAAAAGCATAAATCGTATTTAGTTATTAATTTTAATTGATTTAACATGATTAATAAATACTTTATAACAGGGTTATAATTATATCGAGGGGCTATTCACTCGCCAATCAATGCCTTTTACTGCTTGAAATCAACATGCAGAGAATTGTAATAATGTTCTCTCTAAATATGAAAAAGCGAAATTTCACTGTTTCTAAGCTATAAGTATACCACTGATTCCAATTAGCGTATATACGCTGTAGAAATAGTGAAAAATCACTGGGCAATCAGTCAAATTTCACTGATTCAGCAGCGTATATACGCTTATTGGAATCAGTGGTATACTTATCGCTTTTTCAAATTAAGAGAGTTCAGATTTTTGAAGTCAGGAGCTTAAGAGCAAATCAGCGTGTTAAGAAAGACTTAGTGTATTTAAGAAGGGAGTTAAGACACCTAAGGAATCAATCAGAACACTTAAGAAGCGAGTCAGTATGTTTAATTCGAATTACTGTTAATTTAGTGTAGTCGAAAAGGGAATCAGACGATTCTACTCGAACTCCGTCCGGCGGTCACACGAGGTCCTTAATTACTAACCTAATGACTTCTTATCCTTCAGGTAGCCCAACCCATTGTTTGCTTAATGTATATTTAATGAATTATTTAACAAAATATTGTTGTTTAAATTTTTGTGTAAACAATTTGTTATTGTGAAATTCAAAATCTGTGTTTTCTGACGATTAAGGAAGTTCTATCGTATCACAATACTAGTCAAAACAGAGACCATTATTTTGATGCTAGGTTTAAATTTAATTTTACTAATATATAATTAAATAATTGTATTTATTAACTTTTTTAACTTTATTTACTTTTTAAATATGACTATTTTTCATGTGCGATCAAAATCAACATTTTAAAATGTCAGAACGTCTGAACTGTATCGTGTAAAACGTGAAATATTTTTACAAATTAATTTATTGCAACTCTCATAAAAACCCATTGTACTTTTTTAAATACAATATCGGCTCATTAGATATCTGTGTTTAACTATACAAACTTTGATCACTATCTGGTCATTTAATAATTTTTAGTACGAAAATATATGTGACAGAGTAATGAATTCTCATAAGAATCAATGTTAAACAGGTTAAACAGTGAAAAAATATATCGATCATAACTTTTTTCCCAAAAACCTACAGGTCTAAAAAATTTAACTACAAAATTTTAGAAACTTTATCTATCAGTACACCAAGTTTTATCAAAATATGTTTGATTAATCGATTTACGGTAGAACTTCCTTAAAAGCATATACAATTTTTCTCAAATATTTGAATTTTAAGAAGTTAAATTACTAATTTTCGAGAAATCGAGCTAAGGAATGAATTAGTACGCTTAATGTGAATTACTGCCGGTTAGTGTCATTTAGTGTAGTCTAAAAGGGAATCAGATGATTCTACTCGAACTACTGCCAAATACTGCGTGATGCGATCACAACTGATTCAGAGTGAATAGCCCCTCGAATTATATTTAATTATTTCGCTTAACCCGGTTAAATGTAAAATAAACTCAAGCTGAAGCAGAAAACAAAGGGGAATTCCGTTGAAAGCCCCCGACGAGCGAATCGGCGGGAGATAAGAATGATGGAGGAAAACGACCTCGACGACTCAGCACCCCGATCAACACCCTTCACAAACCTTTCGTCGCACCTCCTGGTGATCCCCACTCGTGATTTCTGAGGATGTTGGGCTGCCGATGCTCCTCTGAGAGCTGGATGAACCAGGACGACGTTAACTTGGTAAATATCAATTCTACAGAAAAGTGGTAACAACGAAAATGGTAGGAAATAAGATTTTCTATTACTTTTGTGTGAAACTTTTTTTTTCTATTTGCAAAAATTTTTGAGTTATAATAATTTAACATAAAAAAAGTGTGAATTTCAATAAGTTTTACAAAATTCCCAAATTCCAGTGACACTTGAGACGAAAATGTTTGTTAATAAATCTTATAGAGGATAAAAAAATAAGTAATTTTTGTATTCGATATTTTTCAAAAAAATTAATTTTTACAGCTGTAAAATGCGTCAAATAATAAATGTTAACATAAAAACAAAAAAATCTGAACAAACTATTACATTTTTTTTGACAGCTGTAATATAAACATTGTACACTAATATTGTGTACATAAATTACAATAGTTTCGATCCAATTAATAAAATATACCTTTTTTTTAATGATGACTTGGTACGAACTACTTTTGCAGATGATGGAGAGAGTGAAGATGAGTGACAGTCTTTGAAACATAAATTTTCTTTTTATATTATTTACATTTTATATTACATTGCATTTTTATAAACAAAATTCTTAAATAAAATCTCTTTAATTTTTAAACAAACTTAATTTTAAAGGTGTAACTATTTATTTTTATGAAAATGTCAAATAAAAAATGAATTATCTTTTTGTGTTCTATAAGATTGATTAACAACATTTTCATTTAAAGTCTCACTAGAACTAGTGAATTTTGAAAAACTTACAGCATTTCACACTTTTTTTTCCTTTGAATTATTATAAGAAATTTTTGTAAATAGAAAAAACGTTCTAATCAAAAATAGTAAAGAAATTGATTTACTACAATTTTTGTTCTTACAATTTTTTCTGTACATTTCCAACACTGTGAAAAATTTGGGGAGTTAACGGCTGCTGGAGTTGGAAGTTAAGTTTATGGAGTTAAAATTCAACTCTAAAAGAGAGTAAGGCTCATAAACTCCATTGTGAAGAAGAGTGAGGACTGAAGGAATAGCCGTTAACTCCCTTCGCTTTGACTCGAAAAGGGTGCGATTTTTATAGAATCCCTTTGGGAGTTAAATTTTAACTCTATTTTTTAATAGTGTAGTAACAAAGTTCATACAATAGGAATATATATGGTCGATTCTGGCGTAACTGCCCTATTTCAAGATAAGTTTTGGTAGAGAAATAATTTTCTTTTTTTAATGTTTCTGTGCACTAATTTTTCTTATTAGGGTATAATATAATTATATTTTAAACGATTTTACTATTGGCTGCCACGTGGAGCTGAACCGCATCCTTTTATTCCAAATATATTGTACAAAATACAAATTTCTTCTTAATATTTTGCTAAAATGAAAATAAATAATAAATTCATAAATTATTTAATATTATAACAGTATTTTAGATATTAGTTAACATATATACAATTTTATAAAAGAACAGCAAATACAATATTTAATAATGAATATTTCGTTTCATTTTTTGGATAATCTGAAATCGAGATAAAGCAGAGTAAGCCGGCATAGATAAACTACCTTATAGAATAATATTTTAAAATAACCGCCACAGATAAAGAAGTTTCTCTGCATGAATCACACTGAACACTTTATATAGGCCAAGGAGCTGAAATTATACGTGTTACCATGGAGCTGAAATTGGACATTTATTCTAACCTCACTTCTACAATAGTGCAAAATAAATCTATTCCTTTTGCCGATTGCTTGTTTCTTATGAAAACTTCAAGAACATGGTAACAATACTATCAAATAGTTGTTACAGTAATATAATATATAATGGAACTGAACGCTTTTTTTCTACACATGCAATTTTCACAAAAATAATTTTTTTTTAAGTAACAAATATATTTTTTTTAAAACTTTTTCCAAATGTGATTTAGTGCTAATGGATCTAACTTGAGATTAAAATTATTAGAAGGCGTAATAACTAAACACATGACACCTTAATTATAAGTCTACAGATATATATTTAAAGATATATACCTTTAAAATTCACTAGTACACTTCAGAATATTTGTTTAATTTAGGTGTATTTTTTTAACGCCGCCAAGTAGCCCAGTTACGAAAGAATCGCCCATATATATTATATAACATATTTTTATTATGTTTATATATTATGTTATACTTTATTATATATATATATATATATATATTATATTAGGATGTTTGCCTTTAACATAAACTGCCACGTTATTCGCGTATGCGTATGAATGAAAATTAACAATCTTTTATGTTAAATGCAAACTTCCTGATATAATATTTATATAATAAAGTATAACAATATATAAATATAATAAGAAAGGTATAATATAATATATAAATGTGTTAAATATATCGACGGTTTAGAGTGGAAACCTGCTAAATTCACTTTTTGTCGAATTTGAGATTTTTTTTGCAATAGATAGAGAAAAATATGACACATCGATTGGATAAGGACCTAAATTTAATTACTTCTGGAATTTGTTGAAAATGTACTAAAAGAAAAACTGCTAACTTCATTGAAAACGTCACTTTGCATGTTGCCTTTACTAATGCCGGCAGTTTATCTTTAAATTATGTATTAAATTTGTGTTTCTTTTCAAAAAACGAGATAATAATTAATATAAATCTTTGAAGAAAAAACTATTATCCTGTTTTTGTGATGATTATTGAAACCTAATTGAAAGATGTTTAAAAAAAAAAAAAACCATAAAATTTCGAGGACTTGAAATGTTTATTGGTTTTTTGGAGCAATATAGTGTTACAAATAAGAAACACATGCGCACTAGTGTTCTGATGCAGAAATACATGCACACTAGTGTTCTAAAGAACAAATACATGCGCACTAGGTTTCTTACGAACAAATACACGCGCACTAGTGTTCTAATGCACAAATACACGCGCACTAGTGTTCTAAAGCACAAATACATGCGCACTAGTGTTCAAATGCACAAATACATGGGCAGCAGTTTTCTAATCAACAAAAATATGTGCAGTAATATTCGAAACAGTAATTTCAGACGCACTAATATTCTGATGAAAAAGAAAATACATATTATTACTCTACTCAACAGATTACTTTCCGAATATGTTTGTGTATTTGGCTAAGAAATATAAAGTTAATGTATAGATTAAATAATAATAATATTGAAATGTGTTCACTGTATTTAAATTTTGTACCTTGGAATACTACTGAGCACGTATTAAAAACTAACAACACTAGTGCGCATGTATTTGTTCTTTAGAACACTAGTGCGCATGTATTTGTGCGCTAGAACACTACTGCGCATGTATTTGTGAATTAGAACACTAGTGCGCATGTATTTGTTCTTTAGAACACTAGTGCGCATGTATGTGTGCATTAGAACACTAGTGCGCATGTATTTGTGCATTAGAACACTAGTGCGCAGGTATTTGTGCGCTAGAACACTAGTGCGCCTGTATTTATGCATTAGAACACTAGTGCGCACGTATTATTCTCAGACAAATGTTTAAGCGGAAACCTGCTAAGTCCGTATCGAATACTTGGCTGACTTGCAGAAAACCTGCCAAGTTACAAAAATGTTAATAAAAAAGTAACTACTTGCTTTTGTACCTATTTTTGTAGCTAGTAATAAAAAATATTACGAAATATTCCGTTCAATATTTTTAATTTTGTTCTGGATCAACACATTTTTTTTGGGAAGTTTTTTGTTCTTTCTGTAAAGGTTTCTTATTGTGAGTTAGTAGGTTTTCACTCTAAACCGTCGATATAAAAAATTATTCATTTTCATTCATGCGCATGCGCGAATAAAATGGCCGTTCGTTGTTTAACGTCGCAAGTCTGTAACGGTTGATGTCTTTAACGTTTTGTTATTGTTGTTTTCATTAATATTATTTAATGTTATAAGTGTAAATAAGTGATATTGTTTTATTTGCATTAGTTGTTTGTTTTTAATCTTAATATATTTTGTGTATTTTAATTTATATATATGTATATCATTTTGACAAATAAAAGAACAAATTCCGATATCCTTGTCATTTTCCTATTACTTTTCTATCTTTTTGGATCCCCAAAAAAAAACGCCTTTTTCTACGTCATTTTCGACGTCGAAAAGGACGTTATGTTTTTCAATGGGGGGGGGGGGGGGAGGTTTATTACAATGTTGATTATAGCGGAAAACATAGCTTCGAATCAACTAAGATCGTAGTATAATATCCTACACGAGGTGCTCCTGTTTTAGCAAAAAACTACGGATCTAGAGGAATGAACCTCGAAAAAAAACAGTTTTAATAAAAAAATTTTTATAGAATGTTTTTAATATTAAAAAAGAAATGATTAATGATGTTGTATAATTTAAATGAAATTAACCATAAACTTTAAAAAAATACATATTTTGAAGAAGCGCGCTTTATTTGATCAATCAGGCGCAAGGCTATGGCATGCGCAGTAGCGTTTGGGGGTTCTCACTGGCATCTTTGCATCGGTCACTTGACGTCAAGTGACTGTCACTTCCCAACCATACTCCTGAGTTAAGTAAATACGGCGAATTTTAGACTGATATGTAACTACCTACCTCTGTGTTTTAGTACACAATATTGACAGCTGTCAAAACATGCGTTACTACATAATTTTTTGTTAAATTAGTGAGTTTCATAATCACAATATATTATTTTAAAGTGATTTTCTTTGAAATAAGGTACCGTCCCAAAGGCATTGTGAATGCGTCAAAACGGAAAACGTAAAATGAAAGTTACTAGAACTCAGTAACTTTTTTTCTAACACAATTTTACCTTCTACATATTTATATGGTTCCTGGCAAAAATTTGGTTTTAAAAGCCCGCTCAAATAATTGCCTGTAGGTGGTTTTGTTTTTTCGTTATTTTATATAAAGTGGAGTCTTCTCCTATAAAATCAAAAATAATATATAGTACATATTTTTAAAAAAATGAAGACTCAAACATCATTACTTTGCATTAGGATTTAATTATTTTTATTGTATTTTTACTTCAAACCCTTCAGACATACACTCAAACCTCCACGTAACGAGAAACTCGGGACTCTCAATTCTTCCTATTACGAGCGAAACATGGCTAGATGATTGCGCATGTTGTGCGCAACAGAAAAGTTAAAATATTTTCAAATTTTGTGCAAAATTGTTAAGCACTACATTTACTTTGTATATATTGTATTTATTTAATATTTAAAAACAACGTTTTTTAGGATGTTTAAAACTCTTATAAAAAATTATAGGTTGTAAAAAAATGAGTTTATAAGTCCCCTATCAAAAAAAGAATGAGAAAACATCAGAAAAATAATCAGAAATTCTGTTAATTTCTGACAGTAATTGTTGCATTTACTGTCTAAAGGCATCATAAAGAAAGAAGAATCTTCAGAACATCTTAAAAAATCATCAGATGTTTCATTACGGTGTCCTACCCTTTCTAATACTACTGCAATAAATCATTATCAACGCTTTATTCTTGATGATTTTTGAAGATTCCTGTGCGCATTCTATTTAAATGTGATTATTTCTCACAATATTCTGTTGATTTCTGACTAATTTTTGTTGAATTCTGGATACATATTGTCTTGAATAAATAAATAACAAATATTTATTTTGAAAAGGGACAAAAGTAGGTTACAATCTTAAACTGTACGTAATACTTTCCATTTTTATGAAACAAAAAAAGCTTAATTTAATTCTTCAAGCTTTTTACAATTTGATTTTACTTACATACATCTTTATTTATTTAACAACTATGGGGTATCCTACCTGTAACGCTATATCACTATATACTACGAATGAAAAAGCGCACGCTCTAGAGGAATCGAACCCTTAATGTAACGCATTCGACGTAACGCTTTTAACCGACTGAGCTAACACGACATGATAACATAGTAAAAAGTTAAATGTTATAACAGAGCAGCATTTCTTTTCAAAGTTTCATCCCAATAGAAGTTAACTTAATAAATACATAAAGAAAATTTTTTTAAACTACATTTAAAATATTAATGAACGTTCTACACTTATAATTAAATTTATTCTAGAAAAATCAGTAAATGAGACATTGTAAAATTATTTTTGACTCATATTTACAAAGTAAATACAATTCTTCTGCGAATAAGAAGAAAGGGGAATTAGAGTTGAGAGTCGAGCATGTAGGGACAAAGACGTAAGAGGGGTAGCAAAGGACAATGCGTTTCGAGCGTTTGTTTACAATTCGCTACATGAAAGACCCAACCCGAAGAGTTGCATATAAAGAGAGTCAGGTGGTCGAGTCCATACCAAGTGATCACACCAATTTCAGTCATATTGAGTAATATTTACGAAATTGATATTTTGGGTTCCTTTAGGAGTAAAAAAAATAAATTTTAATTATTTTTAAAAAATTCAAAATATTTTCGAAAATATTCAAATTCAAAATTTTGAGTACTATTTTTTTTGTTTTATCATAACTTCTGTAATTTTGAAGCAATTGAGATCATTTTTTTTTAAATTACTCGTATTTAAATACTCTTTCAAGAAAAATTATAATAATTAAGAAATTGTTTATAATTAAATTTTTATTAAAAAAATTAAATTATTTATTTAAACCAAATCTAAAGTATATCATCGATCTTTTTCAAAAAATTCATAAACATAGCCTATAATGTGCTTAAAAATTTAAGCCAAAGAAAAAGATGGTATGTATTATAGTTTTTGAGAAAAAAATTATTAAGTTATGCTAGCGCGGCGCAGACCGGTGTCACCGCTACTCAACGCGTAGTTCCGTAGTAACCGAAATGTATGTATATTATTACATAATATAAATACAGTTAATCGTCATGTTTATTTTTTTATTTTACAAATTGTGCTGTGCACAGAATTTGAAAAAATTTTTGTTTCAATTTTATTCTCAAGGGGTACGAAGGAATGAAATTTTTGTGTACCTTTAATGGTCAAAAAATTAGAAAAAAGTGAGACTAGTACTAATAATGACCCAAATTCAATCACTTCAACTACAAACGCAAAACGATAAAAAATCAAAGGATACAAACCTGTATATAAGTGAATTTTTAATTAAAGCTTGCTTGCTTATATAAAAAATACTCAACGATCTCTCTTTCGAGAAATACACGCACCTAGCGGCAAGTTAAGAACTACAAATGTTAGCGGCAAATTCGAAATCTTTAAAATATTAAATATTGAATTTAATTATAGATATCAACACAAATTCATATAATTTTTTCTATTATGTGAACTTATAAGATTGATTTGAAATTTTTTTTTACAAACATTGATTAAAAATAGTTATTTATAATAATCTTCAAATTTCATTCATTAATTCAATCTGTCAACACCTGCGAAGTTTGTCAGTACTTCGCAGTACTGACAAATTTTATGTTTCATACTTTATGTTTCAAATTTTTAATCATTTTTCTCCTTATAAAATTTTGTCATCTTTTAAATTTATTATAGTTTTCATTTCTTTCAACTATTTTCAAACTATTTTTATCATTCTTTAAGGGGAGAGATAGGTGAAATTTTAACTCAACAAAATTTTTGATGCTCAGAGGTGTCATTTTTTTTCTTACATCAATTAAGATGTAGAATTATGGTATTACATAAAAATTAAAAAACAATATTTTTTTGGTCATTTTCGAAATTTTATTTTTCAAAATCCATACGATAGATTGTAGAAAATCATTTAAAAATCCCACAAAAAAATTGTCGATGGAAAAAATGAAAATTGTGAAAGAGGTTTAATTTTTAAAATTTAAGTTTTTCTTAGAATAAATTTCTCAAACTCCGCAAATTATTTGTTTCTCTATTTTTCACATTACCCCATAATTTTAGGTCTAAAATTGCATAAGAAAAAAAATTAACACCCCTGAACATCGCGAATTTTGATAATTTTACCAGTCCACTATTTTTCTTTCTTCAGTTTTAAATTATTTTAATTATTCACTTATTTTCACTTATTTTTACCAGTTTTTAATTATATTAATTATTTTTCAATTGATTTAACAAATTTTCAATTATTATTCTTAAATTTTAATAATTTTCCCAATTTTTAGTTATTTTTATTATTTTTCTATAAATTACCAATTTTTTAATTACTTTTTTTTACTTTAATTATTTTCTCCGATTTTTTTAATTCTAAAGTTTGATGTCCATGTACTATGAAAAGATCAGTGTGACTTTCTGAAGCTTATAATTTAAATATAATACACTAACTATATTTAAATTATGTAAAAATATACATACATTTCGGTTACTACGGAACTACGCGTTGAGTAGCGGTGACACCGGTCCGCGCCGCGCTAGCATAACTTAATAATTTTTTTCTCAAAAACTATAATACACACCATCTTTTTCTTTAGCTTAAATTTTTAAGCACATTATAGGCTATGTTTATGAATTTTTTGAAAAAGAACGATGATATACTTTAGATTTGGTTTAAATAAATAATTTAATTTTTTTAATAAAAATTTAATTATAAACAATTTCTTAATTATTATAATTTTTCTTGAAAGAGTATTTAAATACGAGTAATTTAAAAAAAATGATCTCAATTGCTTCAAAATTACAGAAGTTATGATAACACAAAAAAAATAGTACATAAAATTTCGAATTTGAATATTTTCGAAAATATTTTGAATTTTTTAAAAATAATTAAAATTTATTTTTTTTACTCCTAAAGGAACCCAAAATATCAATTTCGTAAATATTACTCAATATGACTGAAATTGGTGTGATCACTTGGTATGGACTCGACCAGGTGTATTAAGGTAGTTCTCCGGCAAATCGATTTTCTTTAGAATTTTCTAAAACTTTGGATAAATGTTCCTTTTTGTATGCTTTATGTGTGGTAAAAACCTCAGGGCCCCTTGCAATCCTAAAAATTGAGATATTTATCTTCAAAGATTCAACATTTACATGGGAATCATATGCTGAACGTATAAAAATGGCACACTTTTATTAATATCTGGAAAACTTATCTCTAAATATTTCTCAAAAACTAGTATGTTATAGGGATAAATAAAAGAAATAATATAAAAAAAATTTTAGTAGGGGTATCAATGCTCATTTTTTAATTATACTAATCTGAAATTCGAAACCAAAGTGATTTTCCATTGAATTTACTAGCGAAAGGAAATCCAGCGGTCGCAAACTGCCAACACTCTTCCGTTTGAAGCACATGTGAAGTGTGACGAGACTAACATATTGCTTTAAATTAAGTTTTCAGATTTAATTTATTTGTTTTTTATTTATTTGTTTTTATCTATTTTTTTATAGTATTTGTGCGGCCCTGAAGCCGGAGAACTACCTTAATACATAGGGGCATAAAAATCTATTAAAATTATAAACTTATTGAAAAACCGTTAAAGATTATTTTTAATTATTTATGTCAGTTTTTTGCAATATTTTGCAAAATTCGTAAATAATCCTTCTAATTGTTAATTTGTTTAAACAAATTATGTTGTTATTTATCAACTTTAAAAAAATAATGCTAGATACTTGTAACTTTTTATGCTAGAGAATAACTTTAAGATTTATTTATAACTATTGTTTGTTAGATATAATAAATTAATTCAATAATAAAAGAAATTGAATTATTATAAAATGATTAAAATAAGAAATATTGAAGTATTATTAGATACTAGATTCCTAAAAGAACATCCTAACGATAAACGATTTACGCTATTCGCGTTTAATAAAGGGAATGGGCTATTCCCTAAATTATTATTAATTCAATAATTCAAAATTAATTGTATTCTCAGGAAACTTTTGACTACAAACAACAATAAATTTGACTAATATTACATTAGTAACTTCAGATATATTTAAGATTTGTTTACAAAAGTCATTGATCCTACAGTTTAAACAATTCTCTTTATCTCATTAATAAAATTGTGTTTTGGTTGAGAATAAGTGCTTTAAATAATAGGGGAGAGTAGTCAGAGTTGGACAGTGGTCAGAGTTGAATCATCGCGTTTATTTTGTTTTATTACAGTAGATCCATATGTCGTTGTGTGTAAATACTTGTTAGCAATGCCAGCAAACGTTTTACATGGATTGCAGTGAAGTGTGCGAACTATATAGACGTATTAAGCGAGTCCGTGTTATACGCCCAACAAAAAACGTTTTTGTAGTTTCAAAATTTGATAATTAAATGTAGAAGAAATATGCCAAAGACAAATTCAGTTGACTAAAATTGTTCATTAAGATGTTATACGAAAATGTGGAACGTAATTTGGTGTTTGTATAAAGCGTTCATGGTGTGTGTGTGATATAAAGCTAAACGACGCTTCAGTCAAGGTTGGTGCATCAAAAATTTTGCAATTCTGAAGCATTTTTGCAATCAAAATGAATTTGTTAACTTAAAAAGGTGTCAAAAACTTAATTTCTATTGGAAAGAAAGAAAATTCAAATTTTTGGTAATTCTTTTTCACTTTCAGATCAATTTCGTTATACAAGAGGAAATATGATTTATTTCAATTTCATGTTTCCTTTTGTCATTTCCAAATGTATTTGAGTGCCATTCTATCATGCGAAGGTAAAGATATTGTCATTTTCAATCATTTATCTTCATATTTCATTGATTTTCTACAGTGACCCAACTCTGACTACCATGTTCAACTTTGACTACCTTTTTTTTTTTTTTAATTGCCTATAACTTTGAAACTTTTGGTCCAAATTTTTTGCAATGTTTAGCAAAAACATTGCATTTTAGTAGAACTTTCCAATAATATAAGAGACATCGCAAAATTCGGCCTACAGGAGAAGTTATATAGAAAAGTCAAAACTATATCCAACTCTGACTACTCTCCCCTATGTATGTATATGACATGTTTGCAAACAGGTTTGTTGGAATGCATATACACCGAAAAAAAAATTATCTCGTAAGTAGAGGAATATTCCTCTTCTATTATTACTCTATTTTGAGAGGATTTTGCGAGAGGAAAAGGATTTTTGACACATAGACACTCTTTTGTTTAACTTTAACCTAATTTAATAATATAAAGAAATTAAAAATAATAAAAAATCCTGATACTTTAGATATATTCGGGTAACTATATAGTCTAATTTTAAAACAGGTAAATTTTTTATGTAAAAAAATATCAAGTTTGTGACAAATTATGAATTTTACAATAATATGTGAAATTTGTAAATTTGACAGAAGAGGATAAAAGAGGAAAATCCTTTCAATTAGAAAGGGATACTTTAGTGGCCATATAGAGCAGGTAAAATTGCTTTAAAATGAGAGGAATCCGTTACTATTAAGAATTTTTTTTTCGGTGTATAAATTAAATAAAATATGCTTTTCAACAATGAATAAAGATGCAATTAAAAATAAAAAATGTGAATACTACGAATTTCGATCGTAACATTACAACGTTTATTGTAGTGATGCATATCGAGCAAACGATCTGATCGACTTCACATCTGATCGTCTGCTGTTTGCTCGATTATGATTGAATTGAACAAATTACTTTTTATTTATCTTTTAATAAATAGCATAATTTTTGAAAATATCTTTAAGGGGTTACGCCTAGTTGTCAATAGCAAAAAAATAGTAATATTTGACAAATTTTTTTTCTTTTTCATAAAACTTTTTTAAAAAAAGTAATAATTTATTTAAAAGTGCATATATTTTAACACTTAAAAATAATTTAACAACCAAAAAATATTTAAAAATTTTTAACTTGCAATAGGTTCATAAAAAATGCATTTTTTAAAAATGGTTTTGCGGTGGACAGCTTTTTTCGGAAACAGCTAGTCTGAAATCAAAAATCCAAAATTTTTCTGTTAGTACTATGCCATATGCAGTTCGTGAACGAAGGGTTTTAAAATTTTTTAATTTTTAACAAAATGGCAGCCATTTTTGTCAAAAAAACGATTTTTTAAGCAAAAAATTTTGGATTTTCATTAATAAAAATGAAAGTTTTTATTCAAATAAAAAATCCTTCGTTCACGAACTAGCTATTTATGTGTCAAATAATCCCTGTAAATTTGAAGCCGATCGGTTCAGTAGTATTTGAGAAATCTTGTCCACCGCATGGGTATTTCTTAAAAAATGTAATTTCGAGAAAAACGCATTTAAAGTTTTTAGAACGGAGTGACCAAAATTTTTATAAAAAATTAATCAGATTCGCTTGAAACTTGTTACTCGGGGGTTTTTAGGGTCGCTGATTACGAATCTGGAATTAGTTTTTAAAAATTCAAAATGGCGGATCCAATATGGCAAACAAAATTTTAAAAAAGTTTTTGATTTGCTTGAAACTTGTTACTCGGGGGTTTTTGAGGTCGCTAATTACGAATCTGAAGTCAGTTTTTCAAAATTCAAAATGGCGGATCCAATATGGCGGACAACATTTTAAAAAAGTTTTTGATTTGTTTGAAACTTGTTTCTCGGAGGTTTTTGGGGTCGCTGATTACAGATCTGAAGTCAATTTTATAAAATTCAAAATGGCTGATCCAATATGGCGGACAAAATTTTAAAAAAGTTTTTGATTTGCTTGAAACTTGTTACTCGGAGGTGTTTAGGGTCGCTGATTACGAATCTGAAGTCAGTTTTTAAAAATTCAAAATGGCGGATCCAATATGGCGGACAAAATTTTAAAAAACTTTTTGATTTGCTTGAAACTTGTCACTCGGGGGTTTTTGAGGTCGCTGATTACGAATCTGAAGTCAGTTTTTTAAAATTCAAAATGGCGGATCCAATATGGCGGACAACATTTTAAAAAAGTTTTTGATTTGCTTGAAACTTGTCACTCGGGGGTTTTTGAGGTCGCTGATTACGAATCTGAAGTCAGTTTTTTAAAATTTAAAATGGCGGATCCAATATGGCGGACAACATTTTAAAAAATTTTTTGATTTGCTTGAAACTTGTTTCTCGGAGGTTTTTGGGGTCGCTGATTACAGATCTGAAGTCAATTTTCTAAAATTCAAAATGGCTTATCCAATATGGCGGACAAAATTTTAAAATACTATTTAATTCAATTGAAACTTGTTATTCGGGGGTTTTCGGGGTCACTGATTACAAATCTAAAGTCAATTTTTCAGAATTCAAAATGCAGGATCTAATATAGCGGACAAAATTATAAAAACTTTTTGATTTTCTTCAAATCATCGTCTTGTAATCTAATTTTCTTTTTTGATGCACTAAACATCTGATTGTCACTTTTTTCCACTTTTGGATTAAAATACTGCTTTTTCTTATTTGATCTAGATTTTTTCACTTTATTAGACTCCACTAACCTTCGTGGGGATTTTTTATTATTGTTCATGATGAGACAAATGATCAAACTGAAAACAAACAAAAAATATAATGCGCGTCAGTAATACCGTTTATATTGAAATAAAGTAACAAAAATTAAAGTTAAACATAAAAAGCAATGAATTGCACCTCATTAACTATTCGCGTTCACATTGAAAAAAAAGACTGAAAACAAGACCACTCGTTTATATTTTATTGTAAAAATGTATTTAAATAAACTAAAATGAGATTAAAATGAAACTGCTGTGTACTGTTTTAATCGAGACAATTTTCTATGCTACCAGTTATATTGTAAAAAGCGACACAAATCAAAATAAAACATACCGACCAATACTTGGTATTTTATTAATTATTTGATGTAATTAAAAAATATACTGTTAAAAAAGAGTGTAATTTTAAAATACATTTGTGTAAAATGTAATTTTGTATAAATGTATAAATTTATGGTAGATTTGTATATTTTACTTGATTTACATGTATTGCATATTTGCTTTACATAAAAGTGCATTACATTTCTTTGGATGTGAAGATTTTCCAGCATTTTGATATGCATATTTATGTATTGCATATATTTGCTTACCAAACATTTATATTTTTCTGAACGAATTACATTACAGCATAATTTCACCTTACAAAATTTCAAGAAAACTATGCCTTTATAATACATTTCATCCAGAGAAATGTAATATACAAGTTTGGGAAGCAAATGTATGCAATACATGTATATAAATATCAAAATACTGTAATATCCTTCTTCAACAAAAATGTAACATACTGCTATGTGAAGCAAATATAACACACGTGTATATTAAATTAAATATACAAATTTATTATATTTAATATATATAATTACATTTGACACACATGTATTGCAGAATTGCAATCAGTTTTTAAGGGTACATTTTTTAATTACATCAAGTAGTTAATAAAATAATACTAAGTATAAGTTGGAAAGTTTTTTTTTTAATTTGTAGTCATTTTTTAGAATACGAACGGTAACATAAAAAATTGTTTCGATTAAAACAGTATGCAGCAGATTTATTTTGATCCGATTTCAAATTTTTGAAATACATTTTTACAGTAAAACCAGAGCGTATGGTCTTGTTTTCATTCTTGTTTTTACCATGTAAACGTGAATAGTAACTTTGATTGTTGGTTAATTTTTTCAATATAAACAGTAAAAACAATTAAATTTTTAATTCTTCAAGAAAGAAAAATCACATACAAGACGATGGGACAACAGTAGACACATTACTTTCATTTATAATTTTAAAATTTGTGACAGTGTTTTCGGTTATGGCCTAGACTTCATAATAGCAGCTTCAAAATTATCTTTAAATTTGCAATCAGCGACATCACAGACACCGAGAAACAAGTTTCAAGAGAATCAAAATATTTTTTTAAATTTTGGTAGCCATATTGGATTCGCCATTTTGAATTTTAAAAAACTGACTTCAGATTCGTAATCAGCGACCCCAAAAACCCCCGAGTTACAAGTTTCAAGCAAATCAAAAATTTTTTTAAAATTTTGTCCGCCATATTGGATCCGCCATTTTGAATTTTGAAAAACTAACTTCAGATCTGTAATCAGCGACCCCAAAAACCTCCGAGAAACAAGTTTCAAGCAAATCAAAAACTTTTTTAAAATTTTGTCCGCCATATTGGATCCGCCATTTTGAATTTTGAAAAACTGACTTCAGATTCGTAATTAGCGACCCCAAAAACCTCCGAGTACCAAGTTTCAAGCAAATCAAAAACTTTTTTAAAATTTTGTCCGCCATATTGGATCCGCCATTTTGAATTTTGAAAAACTAATTCCAGATTCGTAATCAGCGACCCCAAAAACCCCCGAGTAACAAGTTTTAAGCAAATCAAAACATTTTTTAAAAAAAATTTGTTTATTATAAAATTAAATTTCAAATTCATGAAAAATGACATCTTTCAACACATCGTATCTTTCTTCTGTAAGCTTTTAAAAGATTCAAACTTAACACATATTTAAGTTTGTACAAAATAAATTCTATATTCAAATTTGACGAGGTTATTTTGCTTAATTTGTAAAATTTTTAAGTTTGCAATTAATCATAAAAGAGGTTACTTTTTTAAAATTTCGGTATGGCAGTATATATCAACAAACAGAAAGGATTCTTACTTAACGCTATTCTCATAAGTTATGCTAATTATTAAAAGGTAAATAAAAAGTAATTTGTTCAATTCAATCATAATCGCTCAAACAGCAGACAATCAGATGTGAAGTCGATCAGATCGTTTGCTCGACATGCATCACTAGTTTATTGTTGTTATTTATCAACTTTAAAATAAAATATTTTTTCTGAATTTTGCAACTTTTTGTGTTTGAAAGGTCCAAAAATAAACAATAACTTTAAAATTTATTTATAACAATTGTTTAAACAATTTTATAATGTTATTCTTTACTTTTAATAAAACAGAGCTAGAGACTTGCAATTGTTTCTCACTTTTGCAACTTTTCATGTTTGAAATAACCGAAAATAAAAAGTAAATTAAAAATTTATGTATAACAATTGTTTTAATAAATTATTATTGTTATACTTAACTTTTGAATTTAAAGCATAAAAAGTTGCAAGTTTTCAGCTTTATTTTATTAAAAGTTAAGAATAACATCAATAAATTGTTTAAACAATTAATGTCAATAAACATTAAAGTTATTGTTTATTTTTGGTCAGTTAAAACATAAAAATTTGCAACAGTGAGAATAAATTACGTGTTCCTATAGCCTTTTTTTCAAAAATTAAGAATTATAACACAGCCCCACAAAAAAAAAAAAGTGTCATGTACTTTTGACCGGAATACCCTAGCCCTATGTATTTTGACGCGCTGAACACGAATCCGAAGTCCATTTTGCTCCATCACGTCAGGATTTTGAGAGGTAGGCGATTTTTTAAAAAAATTTATGGATTTACTTCAAACTTGGTATCTAGGGGTTTTTTGGGTCGCTAATTGCGAATCTGATGTTAGATTTTCAAAATTCAAAATGGCGGATCCAATATGGCGAACGAATTTTGAAAAAATTTGAAGATTTACTTCAAACTTGGTATCTGGGGTTTTTTTGGGTCGCTGATTGCGAATCTGACGTCATATTTTCGAAATTTTTATGAAATTTGGTATCTTCAGGTTTTTAAGTTGCTGAGTGTGATTTCGAAGCGAGTTTCGCACATTTTCAAATATGACTTCTATTACAATTTTATCATAAAATATTCCTTGGTAACAGATTGGATATGTTTGGTGCAGAAGCCAAATAAGAAAGTACATTGTTCCATTCTGCATCTTATTCCTGATAAATCTTCAAATTTTTTAAAAATTCGTCCGCCATATTGGATCCGCCATTTTGAATTTTGAAAATCTAACTTCAGATTCGTAATCAGCGACCCAAAAAACCCCCAGATACCAAGTTTGAAGTAAATCTTCAAATTTTTTAAAAATTAGTCCGCCATATTGGATCCGCCATTTTGAATTTTGAAAATCTAACTTCAGATTCGTAATCAGCGACCCAAAAAACCCCCAGATACCAAGTTTGAAGTAAATCCATCAATTTTTTTAAAAAATCGCCTACCTCTCAAAATCCGACATGATTTTTGAGGTTAGAAAAAAATCCTGACGTGATGGAGCAAAATGGACTTCGGATTCGTGTTCAGCGCGTCAAAATACATAGGGCTAGGGTATTCCGGTCAAAAGTACATGACACTTTTTTTTTTTTGTGGGGCTGTGTAATTTGTTTAAACAAATGTTATAAATTAATTTTTAATTTATTGTTTCTTTTCGGTTATTTTAATCATATAAAGTTGCAAAATTCATAAAAAATTGCAAATATTTTGCTTTATTGGATCAAAAGTTAAGAATAACATCAACAAATTGTTTAAACAATTGATATCAATACATTTTAAAGTTATTGTTTATTTTTGGTTGTTTTAAGGATAAAAAGTTGCAAAATTCATAAAAAATTGCAACTCTCTAACTTTATTTTATCGAAAGTTAAGAATAATTACAATAATTTGTCTAAACAATTAAACATTTACATGGATTAATTAATTAGTCAAAGTTTATAATTGTTATTTTTGACAAATATTGCAAGAAACTATCTTAAAAATAATAACAAATATTTCTAAACAATTATTCAACAAGTTTGTAATTTTAGAGGGTTTTTAACGCCCCTGTAAAAAATAGTTAATATAAAAAATGTATATACAAATTATTAGATGTAATTCTCTGATCAATTTTTAAACTTATAGGGGACGTACAGTACCGTATAGAATTGTCAGTCCACTAAAAAAATTCGTATTAAAAACATGCCTTTCGTTTTTTGATGATATTTCAGTCAAAAATAAGTTTAGGACAATTTCTAAAAAACCATTGGAAACCTTATAAAATTTCACGTAAAATGACCTATAGCTAATAACTTTTCGTTAAATAGAGAATGTACTAGAGTGTGATAAAAATCGGACAATTTTTCAATTTTGGCAAGTTTCCATTATCCAACTTTAAGTCCTTGCATGCTCTAAATGATGTTAAACAAAAAATTAAAATTCATACGTAATAAAGTTTAAAATCTCCTCTTCAAATATAGACCAAGAAACTTAAATAATATTAAGCGGTTCGCAAGATATTACAAATATTATAAAGTTCTACAGAATCGTCCAACGAGATATCATTCAAGAAAAACAGCCACATCGCGCCTTGTAACCAGGGCGGAAAAAGAAACGTGGGCCCCGTTCTTAGTAACTTTTTTCTCTTTATGAAATGAAGATTTAAACAAATTTTATGTTTACTTATTAATTAATTTGGAATAATTAACATTAAATACTTTTCAAAAATATCTTAATTTTTTAATGTTTAGCTTTCTAATAAATAATAACAATAACACAGTTTTGAAGCAGTGCAATTTGAGATTTTAAATTGATTTAAATTTTTTTGCGATTTGATTGCGATTTGACTAACTAAAATTAAATTTTATTGACATTTAAATGTATTAACGTTGTAATTAACAGGAATTTCGCTTAGTTAAATATTAAGTGAATTGAAACTTAACTTTTTTAAAAATTAATTCAAAAATATCTACATATGTAATACATTTTTTTTTTATTACGAGGTTTGGAAAATGCATTTACGCACCATAAAGAACACCTTACAATGAATGATGCACGCATCATTTAAGGAGGGTGCTCTCCGTGTGTGGGACTCGAGCCCAGAGAATAGTTTACTTGGGAATATAAATATTCCCCAGTAAGTTTATATCTGGGTAATACCCACTAAACCTTCCTCGCTTCATAGGAGTACTTAACACTTAGCGGAACGATTGAGCGAAGCAACCAACATCACCGAGTGCTAACTCCACCCATACCCATAGATCCCTCAGCCCAACATCAGATCTCGATCAGCCGACAAACCGTTGGGGGTAAGAACCCCCACCGATCAATGGCGGGCTTCGAACTGATGACAGGTGGAGGATTCTATACGGATTTCTTTCCTACCTTCTTACTTTCCTTTGCCTCCAGCTTAACCCTGCTTTCTCCCCCTGCGACCATTGATGTCTTTGTTTTCATTACCTGGGTAATGAAGGATTTAATGTGCTGCCACGAGTCCACATTCCTTAACATAAGGTCAATCATGTTTTCAGGGGTGACTTCAGTACCCACCACCCGAAACATGTATTGCCTTTTCTGCTCCCAATATCTACAAACAAAGAGGTTGTGCTCCGCGGTGTCCACAGGGGCGTCGCAATACGAGCACGATCCCTCTCTTCTTAATTTAAAACGTTTTAAATACTAGTTGAAACAACCA
Source organism: Ganaspis brasiliensis (assembly GCA_037103525.1). Lineage (NCBI taxonomy): Eukaryota > Metazoa > Arthropoda > Insecta > Hymenoptera > Figitidae > Ganaspis > Ganaspis brasiliensis. Next base: position 2,061,334 of record JAZKLR010000082.1, read on the forward strand.
TGACCTGTCAGCGCTTGTGTTAAGTAGTAGCTAACTTCTCCGTGCCCTCTTTCATTTAGCGAGGTGGGGAATAAGGCGGTAAGTCCACCTTCCGGTAGATTCCCCGTTACATCTCTCCTGCCACTCCTCGACTAATCTACTCCTCGCGATTCTACGAATGTGGGCCTTTAGACGCTGCCTGTCCTCTTCTGGGAGCAAGCTTGTCCGATCTTTGGCGAGGAGATAGACATATTGTCTTTCCTTAGCCAATAGATCTATCGGCGGAACGCTTGCTAGGAGTTGCACAGCGCTAGTAGGTATAGTCCGGTAGGCTGAGACTATTCTCAACAATACTATTCTTTCGGCTAAAAGTAGTCTCATAGAGATGGTGTGTTTTTCTAGGGCTGATGCCCACACTGGAGCTGCGTAAAGCAATCTCGAGTGTACCACGCTCGCTACTAATCTCCTTTTTTCTTCCCTGGGACCACCAATGTTAGGCATGAGCCTGGAAATATTTCCTCCACATTGGATGGCTTTGATTGTTGCGGATGTTAAATGTTGGTTGAAGCTAAGCTTCTTATCCAACTCAACGCCCAGGTACTTTATGGTGTTACTCCATTTTACTTTAGTCCCATCAATCTCAATAGGTGGGGCAACAAAGGATCTCCGGTTCGTGACAAGCAGTGCTTCGGTCTTTTCCAAAGCCATTTCCAGACCATTGGCGTCCATCCAGCGCTTGACTCGTCGCACAGTTTCATTGACCTTTATGCCAAGGATTTCTGTAGTTTGCGCACCGCATACGATAATTTTGTCGTCCGCGAAGCCGAATGATTTGGGGTCCGTAGGTAGTTTCATCCGCAGGGAAGCATCATACATGACGTTCCACACGAATGGCCCTACCTTTGACCCTTGGGGGGCTCCACAAGTCATCTCCTCGCGAATCTAAAACGTTTTGCCATCATACTCGATCCACCGATCGCTAAGATAGTTATCCATCATTCGCAACAGGTAGGTCGGTATCCCTTCCTCTTCATTGACTCGATGCAGATGTTCCATCGCGCGGAATTAAACGCATTACTTACGTCTATTGCTATTAATGCGCAAAATCCTTTCTTTTTCCTCTTGCCTTCTCTGGCCTTCTTTCCCTCTTCTACCACCGCGAAAATAGCGTCGACGGTGGATCGGCCTTTGCGAAAACCGTACTGGTTTTCTATAGGATGACGTATTTTCTAGAGGCTTGTCTCCTTTTCTGAGAAGAACTAACTTTTGCTTTTTCCAGTCCATAAAGAACCTTCCAGCCCTGAGACAATCGTTCAAAGGGTTAAGAAGAAGTTCAGGGTACACATCGATCACCAATTTCAGGATCTCGTTGGGTATTCCGTCCCTTCCTGGCGCCTTGCCAGTCTTCAACCCCTTTCCCGCGGCTCTTAACTCCTCAAGAGTGAAAAGATCTTCGCTCCGTACTAGGCAAAAAGAATAGTCCTCTCGAGACCATGGTTCCACATACGGGAATAAGGCTCTGATGATCTGTCGGACCCAATCAGGTTTGTCTAGACCAGGGGTCTGTTGTTTAATAACCAATTTCTTAGTCACAATCTTAAACGCCAGTCCCCATGGGTCGTTTTCAACGTCGCTGATTAGGTCTTTCCAGGACTTCCGTTGGCTACGTCTTATTCCCTGTTTAAAAGCCTTTCTGGCTTTGTGCCATTCCTGCTCTAGCGAGGAATTCCCCTTTGAGCGGGTATATCTCCGTCTCGCTTTATTGCACTCTGTTTTTAGCTTTGCCAATTCGTCGTTCCACCAATAATTTGAGCTCTTCCTGGAGTAATCGCGTCTACGTCGAAACATGGAGTGGTTGCAAGCTGCAATCACCTCACGTCTCGCGGCACGCACTCTCTCAACCGTTTCCGGTTCCCTTATCCAGTTAAGTTCGGAGATCAGCTTGGCTTCTTCCAGGTACTTTCTTGCCTTATCCTGATCGAGCTTACCGACGTTTCATGAGGGGTTTTTACTAAGACTACCGGGTCTTTTGCCCCTCAAAAGCTCTTCCATCGAGATAACGAACTCACATATGTAATAAATTAGAACTTTCATAAAATTTGTATTGAAATCTAAGAAATTAATATAGCAATTTATTAAACATTTGAACATTGAACACAATAATACATTTTAAATATATAAATTCAAATTAAATTTTCGATTCCTTGAAGTATTCGCCTCTTGCTTTAATTACGGCTTCACAAACTCTCGGCATTCTTGCTATTAGTTTATCCATATAATTTTTGGAAATATTTTTCCAGACATCTTGCATTTCGATCCAAAGGCCTTGAACATTTGTAACTCTTCTTTTACGTATTTCACGATCAACTTCGTCCCACATAAGCTTTATGGGATTGTAATCAGGTGATTGTGGAGGGTGATCCAGTAGCTTTAATTTTTTTGCCTTTTCTTTTTTCTTCAAATAATTTGAACACAACTTTGAAGTGTGTTTTGGATCATTATCCTGTTGAAAGTAAAAGGATGGCCCAATTATTTTGAGTCCCGATGGAACAGCGTGCCTGACTAAAATTTTGTGGTATTCTTCTTTCTTCATTATACCCTCGATTTTAAAAAGATCGCTGACTTTACCGTTGCCAAAACAACCCCACACCATAATTGAACCACCTCCATGTTTCACTGTTGGTGTGATACATTGTTCTATCATGCATTCTCCCACACATCTTCGAACATAAACTCGTCGTTTCCCACCAAACAATTCAAATTTAGATTCGCCTGAGAACAAAACGTGTTTTCCATCATCTGGGGTCCACTTGGCATATTTTTTTGCCCAACTTAACCTTTTTAATTTATTAATTGGACGTAGTAAAGGTTTTCTAGCTGAGCCACAACCTTTCAATCGTGCCTTTCTTAACTACCTCTTAATTGTAGAAACTGATACAGGAGAATCTTTAATTGCATTTATTTCTTCCCTTATATCAGTAGCCGTTAATTTTCTATTCATCTTGCTTATATGAACTATATGTTTATCTTCAACTTTAGAGGTACACTTCTTGCGACCACGTCCTAAACGATTAGAATATTTTTCAATTTCATCATATCGTTCAAGAGTATATTGAACACCACCTTTCGAAATCTTTAATCTTTCAGCAATTTTCCTGTGAGATAAATCTTCTTTACGCAATGCCAGTATTTTAATTCTTGTTTCAATACTAATTTCTTTTTTGACACGCATTTTATTATACACAAATAAAGAAACTTTGTTAAGAATATATTTTTAACATGGTTAGGAAAAACAATTGAATAACATGTTTGTATTTCTAAAATCATCGAGAAATTAAAATAATTTAAATCCATTTTTTATTTAAAATTTTTTTTTAACTTTTTACTGTTTTAAAAATAATTAAATGTGTCTAAAACACGAACGGAAGAAGTGTATCTTCAGAACTGAAGAAAAGTATCTCATTTGTATAAACGAAATAAATAAAAGAATAATTGGACCTTACAAATGTAGTAAAAAAAGTTCAAATGCAGTAGAGCTACTAAGTTCGTTATCACAATATAAATATTAAAATAAAAAACAAAAAACTAGTCAGAGTTATACTATTTTGATAAAAGAAAAGGAAGTTTTTAAGAATGTGGGCCCACGTTTCTTTTTCGGCCCTGGTTACAAGGCGCGATGTGGCTGTTTTTCTTGAATGATGTCTCGTTGGACGATTCTATAGAGCTTTATAATATTTGTAATATCTTGCGAACCGCTTAATATTATTTAATATTATTCTTGGTCTATATTTGAAGAGGAGATTTTAAACTTTATTACGTATGAATTTCAATTTTTTGTTTAACCTCATTTAGAGCATGCAAGAACCTGAAGTTGGATAATGGAAACTTGCCAAAATTGGAAAATTGTCCGATTTTGATCACACTCTAGTACATTCTCTATTTAACGAAAAGTTATTAGCTATAGCTTATTTTACGTGAAATTTTATAAGCTTTCCAATGGTTTTTTAGAAATTGCCCTACACTTATTTTTGACTGAAATATCATCAAAAAACGAAGGGCATGTTTTTAATACGAATTTTTTTAGTGTACTGACAATTCTGGCCGGTACTGTATAGAAATTACACTTAAAAAAATTTTATAGAGTCAGTCTATATAATTTTAAAGAATAAACTATATCTTCTATTTTATGAAGATATGCAGATTAGAATAAATAATAGAAGATAATTTAAAAATGTTCAAAAACCCAGTATCTTATCTCAATCTGAGAAAATAAACTAAGTAACCCAAATGTATATTATGTAGAAATATAAAGTTTAGTTTCACCCCTTCTTCACCCCTGCCCACTAGTATTCAAAGATCAGTTATTCGGAGGAACAATAAGGTTTACCTGGCCTACAAAATAAAATAAGAAAATGCTAGAGTTCTCACAAAACATCAAAACCATATCATAAAAGTATGTCAGAAATAATCAAATAAATCACAAAACATTAGAGTCACGAGAAATCATCAGAGTCCTCACAGAACATCAAAACCCTACCATAAAAGTATATCAGAAATAATCAAAAGAATCACAGAACATCAGAGACACGAGAAATCATCAGGATTTTTGATGTTTTATCGTGATTCCTGATTCTTTTTTTGATAGAATCTGAATTTAAAAGAGAATTAACAAAAATATATATGTGTATTTCATAAATATTAATGTAAAAGAAATAGACTTAATCAAACTACATTTAACATGTGATAAATGTTAATATGATCAAGTTTCAATATTTCTTGAGATCTAAAATACGATCTAAAACATTTTGTTAATTAATTACGATTAAATTTAAAAATTGCAGATTAAAAAGGAATGGTAATATATATATTCTAAAGATTTGTTTTTGTTAAGTTATTTTGTGTATAAAGCTTAATTATAACAAGAAAAATTGATTTAAAATTGAACTAAAAACTGACAATTTTCGTCATATTTACAGTTTTTAGATCAATTTTAAATCGATTTTTCTTATAACTAAGCTTTATGGGTCATTTTCTCAAAAAGAACAATTTCAGAATTACGATTTTAGGTGAAAAAATATTTGTAAAACTCTTATATTACTAGTCCTATGTCAAGACATGGACCTAAATAAAACCATCAAATACTTTGTTATAATGTTTATGAACATTTTAAAATATACCTATAAAAATACGTACTGGAGGTCACGAAGTGGAGTCTCCGTCTGTTCCAAAATATAATGATTCATTCGATTCTAATATTAAAAGAATAAATTTTACTAATATTCAATTAATGGTATTTGCTACATTTCAGTTAGATGAGAAATTGCCATTTCATCCTAATTCGCAGTGACCTTAACTGCACAAATACTATAAATATTGTTTACCTGTGCATTGTTATCTAACTAATTTTATTTTCATTTATTACTCATATTTGTGACCGGTCACGCAGTGGAGTTTACTATGGTGCACAAAACTAAATTAATCCTAGGAAATAATATTGCGAATATTTTACTGTATTTCTTCAAGGACCAATGAAAACACAAGATAGTTAGTAGATATTGCAAGATAAAGTACAGTGAAACCTCCCTATAGCGGACACCGACGGTGCAAGAGGAAATTGTCCGTTAACGGAGGTGTCCGCTATTAGGAGGTTTCACTATATACATATATATTTATATAATATTTTGTCTGGTTTCATTTTTTTTTAATTATTAAAACACAGAAGCTAGACAATCACGATCTTTTGTATATAAATAAATATTTAATTGCATTTTTTATAATACAGTGAAACCTCGATTTATAAAGCGATCACGTATGAGAGGTACGTTGCCATGGTAACCTGCAAGCAGCCAGGAGCTGTGACCGTACCTTAACGGATCGAATAGAAAGTTTGGATAATACAAATTAAAAGTATTTTTATATAACTGTAAAGAAGCACGATTGAAGAGATAAACTTTACATTTCTTAAATTTAATATGTTTAGTTTAAATGCATATTCAATTAATTAATATATTTATGAAACACAGTATTTAGAATTTTGAAAAAAAATTTTGACAGGGGGACGTATGGCGACATTGACAATGTGTTACGAAAATATGAATGATGAATGAAATATAAAAAATCAATTTTAAAATTCGAGAAAGTGGAAAATTGAGAATAACGGAAGATTGGATAAAATGTTTTATTATTCGGATAATCGGTCAAGTGTCCGTTATTCTGTGCATTTGTCCAAGCATTTGTGTGTCCGTTAACAGAGGTGTCCGCTTTTGAGAGGGTCCGCTATTAAGAGGTTTTCATCTCATATAAAACAATATAATTTTGCCGGGACTTTTCAATTTCGTCCGTTAAAGGAGGTGTCCGCTAAGAGAGGTTTCACTGTATATAATTACATTGTAGAATAAAAGTAATATCTTTTGTTTGAATAAAGTACGCTTCGTGCACGGTCACGAAGTGGAGTTTTTACACCATGTAAACATGAATATTTCCGATAATTTGAAATTCTCCTTTTCTTTCTCATGTAATTTGGTTGAGGGACGTTGAATACTATCGTATGACCGGCACAATTTAAATAAATTAAAATTATTTTTTTAGAAAAAGTGACGTGAACGTTAGAGTGTATCGAAAATCCTTTTTTTCTTTTCTTGGATGATGGGGGGTTCGGGAAAGTTGTGAAATCATGACAAATGAAGGAACAAAAAGTTTCAGTCCAATCGAATAATATTTACTATCCCCGCAGCGCTTTTGAAATTTAGAAATATTTCCTCAAATTTGCAAATTTGCTGTTAACTTTACAAGGCGAACCGAAGTTCGTTATATTCGTTATATTCGAGCTCGAGGGATCATAAAATGTGTCTTGGCACACATAAAAGCGATTAGTTGAATCCAGAATTTTATTGAAACCCCAAAAGCCAGGTATAACAGTGGTGGAAAATGCGTAATTTTAATGAATTTTAGCAGTACGACAAAAACCTAGGTAAGCGCTGCAACGAGTTATACGAGGTTAAGGAACCACACTTTACTCCCACCGTTACACAAACGTTTTCGCCCTTTCAACTGCGCCTCCATTCCTTTAGTAAGGTCGCTCACCGGTTATCCATTTCCTGAAGTAGCTTCGTTGTTTTGACTGGCGCGTCTCATCTTGACCTGTTTAAACTTGTTCCTACTTGTCTCACATCATCGTTGATTTAAAACGCACAATACATTTTTGCAGTTTGTCCGTGACACCAAGCCAATTAACTAAATAGTGCAGTGATTAAAAAGACACACTAATCTACTTGCTCTAGACTTGGTTGAAGGTTTTTTTAACTTGTGGCTTCTAGCCAACATAATGCGACCTACACGGTCTTCCTTTCCTTGTCCTATACTTGGCACTCCACAGAGCTTGCCGGAGAGTCAACTGCCGACTTTGAAGGATGTCCTTCTGGCCTGTTTTGACGAAAAGTTTAATAACACGTATGTGAAAGAACTTTCTCCTAAAACCCCTTTTTTGGACGTAGCTAAGGTTGTAGCGACTCAAGTTTTGACCTTATATGAAAAGGCATCGATACCTGCCGCGAGTCAAAAAACAATAATTGATAGAATTGTTTCTTTCCATAAAGAACACCAGAACCTCCTTAAGTCATACCAAAATAAATCTAGGAAAGACAGTAGAGGTTTGAAAGAGGCTGTTAAAAAGTTCATTGAAAAATCCAATGTACTTTTCGATGTAGCTTCTTGTAAATGCCCTATCGACCCAGCTAATCCGGAAGGAAGTATCTGCCACTGTCTTGATAAGTCGAAAAAAGTTCCGGCAATTGAGAAATATTTTCTACTTGATCAAAGGACTTCGAGACAGATGGTTATAGGCATAGTCGATAAAAAAGTAACTGAAGTCCTAAGAAAAAGAGAATCTCGAAAGTCCGTGGTGCTGCAACAAAAATTGTAAAATTTTGATGTTGCTTGTCCATCTACCGCCTCTGAAATGCAGATAGAAAGTGGAACAGACTCAGGTTCGGAAGAAGATTTCAGAATCAAAATTAAAGGACAAAACTCAGGAACTTCACAAAATAGATCTACACTGCATAATACTGCTCTATTAAGTGATAGGTATGGATTGAGCTGCAGACAAACAGCTGCCATTGCCTCAGCGGTTCTCGCAGATGTTGGACTTATCAGTAACACAGATAACTCATTTGTGATAGATAAATCAAAAATTCAAAGAGTCAGAACATCAGTTCGTGGAAGTCATGTGTCCCCTGCTGATATATTTACCAAAAATCCTCTTCGCGGTCTTTACTTTGACGGCCGTAAGGATAAAACTTGTGTGCAAGTAAAAGAAGGGGCAAAATACTACCGGCGCATTCAGACCGAAGAACACATTTCACTAGTGCAAGAGCCAGGCTCCTATTATATTGGTCACGTTAATCCAGCATCGGGTACCGCAATTGACATTTCAAAATGCATTCTTAACTATTTAGATGAAAATAATGCTAGACAATTTCTTGTTTCTGTTGGTTGCGATGGAACTAACGTAAACACTGGACACAAGAGTGGTGTGATTCGTTTGTTGGAGAAGGAACTAAAGCATCCATTACAATGGATCGTTTGTCTCCTCCATTTTAATGAATTGCCATTAAGACACTTTATGCAGTTTCTTGATGGTACTACCAGTGGCCCTAACACATTCAGTGGCATAATAGGCAAAAGTCTAGAAAAATGTGAAAGCCTCCCTGTTTCTAGCTTCAAAAAACTGAATGTTGATTTGCCGGATGTAGATGTTGCAGAGCTGAGCAAGGATCAGAAGTACTTGTATGCAATTTCCATGGCTATTCAATCAGGAGTGTGTACTGAGGACCTAGCGAGACAAGATCCTGGCCCTCTTAATCACTCAAGGTGGTTAACCGCAGCTAACAGGATACTTCGTCGTTACGTAGCAACAGCCAGGCCATCCGCTAATCTTAAAGCTTTAGTTACTTTTATTTTGAAAGTTTATGTACCGTCATGGTTTGCTATCAAAATTGAGCATTCCGTTGTCGATGGTAGCAAATTGCTTTTTGAAATAGTAAAGAGATCAAGGTATTTGCCTAAAAAACACCGTCATCTTGTCGATGTGGTTATCAGCAATAATGCGTATTTTGCGCATCAAGAAAATATTCTTCTGTCTATGTTGGCCGACGAAAGACAGGAAGTTAGAGAAAAAGCAGTTCAAACAATTCTTTTAAAGAGGCAACAGGCTGTAGCTACAGGCGGCAGAGACGGAAACACAGACCCACGAATTTTCCGTGTTCCTGTGCTGAATTTTGAAGCAACACAGTACACAGAAATGGTAAATTGGCCCAAAAATGCAATATTTGAACCCCCAATTTTGAGTAGAACAGGGGATGAAGAAATTCTGACGTGTGTTGAAGACTGTTCTAAGATCAGGACTTTGGTCGGAAACTTTCCTTGTCATACACAGGCGGTAGAAAAAACGGTAAAACTTGTTACCCAAGCCGCAAAAAGCGTGTGTGGTGCAGATGCACGGGATGGTTACATTAAGTCCACACTAAAGTCAAGAAATATTATGCCGAAATTCGACACTAAAAAAGATTTTGTCACCGCATTAAGTGCAGACACGGAATCTGATGATTCAGAGTAAAAAAACTCACGCATTTTAGGTTGGTTGGTTGGGATGGGAGAGGGCGGAACCCGACGTGCAGCCACCTTCTCGTGGTGGGTTTTGAGCCGTTTTTATCCTCTGGAAAAATGGGCGAAGAGCTGCACACCTCGCCGTATTTCTTGAAATTCACTAAAATTGCACATTTTTCTACGAGGCCTATAGGACTTAAATGAAATTACCAATCGCTTTCATGATATACCGGGACACATTTTATGACTCATCGGGCTTAAATATTATCATGCCGCCCTATGGTTTGTCGTGTAAAATCTGCAGCGGGGATACTAAATATAAGCAGATCGAACTAAAATTTTTTGTACATTCATTTGACATAGTTTCACAACTTTTTCACACACCCCATTATTCAAAACACGAAAAATTGGATTTTCGATACACTCTAGTGAACGTGTCATTTGTCCTTTTTGAGAGAATGACCCTTATACACAAAATAAATTGTTAAATACAAATCTTTAGAATATATAAGGGAAAGTCGGGCAGCCCCGGACCCTTAAGCTGTTTGGTCAATAAATTGTGTAAATATTTCAAGAACAATAATTAAATTGTTTCATGGCAAAGACAAACTATTTGTCAACACTTAAAATGCTTCTAATAATAAAATGAACATATTGATTAAGAGAAACATAAGGACAAATATGAGGAGTAAAATACTAACCACCAAAAGTTCATCGGGTAAGTCTGGCCACAGTAAAAGAAACTTTTTATTTTAATTATATAACTCAGTAAAGTAACAACAAATTATGTCTTAAATAATCATCAGAGAATCATTTATAGATATCAATTGAAAAATAAATTCAATAGTGTCCAAAATTACAAATATAATATCATTTTTATATGACATTAAAAGCGACACTCATTTTTTAAATTGTCCGAACACTTTAAGGTTAAATTTACAGAATAGTATTTTTTTATAACAAAGAAATGAAATAATGGAGTCACTGTACTAAAAAAATAAGTTGAATTAAATTATACGCCATTTCTAATTTGTTTCATTGATAAAAATACGGTATTATACATTAAATAAACAGTGGCCGGTGCTACCCGACTCTCCCCTATTACCATTCCTTTTTAACAAAATTTTATTTAAGCATATAAACTTATTAATTATAAAAAGTTTGAAATACGGACTAAAGACGCCATTTTAACCTTACTCTGTCGTCTTTAATTACAATTTTTGAATAACTAAAAAAGTATTAAACAAGATCTTCATTAAAAATTAATTCTACGGTTTTTAATAATGATTTATATATAAAATAAATTTATTTTTGAGATATGCCAGCAACACCTCTTAGACGAAAGTCAGTGGAATCATCCAAATAGATTTTCAAATTTTTATATATTTTTGTTATTTTTAAAGTTTTATATAATTCAAAGTTTTTTTTACTATAAAAATCGAAATACACAATTTACAAAAATCATGTTCTTAATATATCAAAAAGAAGCATTTTTTGACTTTTCATTATTCACCTTAATCTAAATAGATTTTCAAATTTTTATATATTTTTGTTATTTATAAAGTTTTACATTATTCAAAGCTTTTTTTACCAAAAAAATAAAAATACACAATTTACAAGAATCATGTTCTTTATATATGAAAAATTAAAGTTGGTTACAAAACTAAAATTAAATTCAATATTATTTTTTTAAATTTTCACGGGTTTTATAGTGGTTAGTGGGGATGACGGAGGGGACATTTTTCTCGTTAAGCGGAGAACGTTAACGAGGGTTTTCGTTATATATAGAAGATCGTTATGTGGAAATTTGAGTGTATCAAACATAACGTAAAAGTTTACTTTTGAGGTAACTAATTTCTTCGGAACCTAATGATAATGATTCATATAAGTAAAAATAAAAATAATTTGTCATAATAAACTTCCTGAAGAGTATGACAAAATATGTGAACAAATAAATTTTATACAATGTTTTATGTTTTTATAAAAGTATGTCAAATTATAAATCGTGAAACCGTTGAATTTTAGCCGGCTCGCACATGCTTGCATAAATACGTCAAAAAGTTTTTGCGTAATATTGGGAACCAATGACATTATTGCATTGAATGGATCGATTTGAAATTAAGCACTTCTATGCGTGGTTTCAATAACGTTGATGACGTAACTGCTATTTCCCGCAACTATGTGACTACTGGAGTTTTTGCAACGTAAAACGGGAAACGTAAAATGAAAAACGCGCCAATAAATTGAATTACATAACTTCCCTTCGGTTGCTAGCTTAACATGGAATCCTTGTCATTTTAACTAAAACAACCTCAACTATAGCAAAATAGTTGTTTTTGACACAAACTTTTTTTTCAGTGTATAAGCATTTAAGTGTAAGCTTTTTCTTAAAAATTTGAAAGAGTCGGAAGTTGGACCAAAAAAGATAGAAAAATTATGGTTTATATCTTGATATCAAATACAGATATATAAAATATACCAACGTTATAATTGTTAATAACTTTCAAAAGAAAGTAGTAAAATATATTTTAAAAATTTTTTTTAATTATTTTCATGTCAAAATAATGTTTTCAAAATTTTATAAATTTTTTGGTTCAAATTTTGAGTCCTGCATATGCTAAGGAAAAAAATTGCTTTTCAATACTTAAACAGTAGTTTGATTCTCCAGAAAATTTCCTTTAAAGCAAACATAAGAACTTTAAAAAACCTCCATTATTTCGAGAGTAATTTCAATATTTGTAAAACATTAAAAAATCCACATTTTTAATATATTTCAATGAAATATTGACTAAATCACTTCACTCGGCTCTTACTTTCCTCAAAAATTTATCTGCTTTGAAGAAATAATCACAGAAAATTTTAATAATTATACTTTGTACTTTTAAAGACGTTTTTCATACCTTACAAAGTGGGTGGACTGACAAATTCCGACGGTACTGTATGTATACTATGAAGATATATGTTTGTTGTTTGGGGACTATTAAATATCTCCTTTTGTCTTCTTGGACTACCTTCATGTATATATACCCCCTTACTCGGGGGTTTTTGGAGTCGCTGATTACGAATCTGAAGTCACTTTTTGAAAATTCAAAATGACGGATCTAAAATGGCAGACACCATTTGTAAATTTTGATTAGATTGACTTTAAACTTGTTATTCGGGGGTTTTTGGGTCGCTTATTACGAATCTAACATCACTTATTGAAAATTCAAAATGGCGGACACCATTTTTATATTTTGATTAGATTGGCTTCCAACTTGTTACGCGGGTTTTTTTTTTGGAGGTTTTTAAATGTTTCTAATGAATAGGAAATTATTTCGTGGTGGAGTGATCTTGATATTAAGTGATAATCTGAGCCAATCAACCTTTAAAAATCAACCTAGATTTAGATTTTCAACCCCAAAGACTATTATTAATGTTTGTGAAGTCTAAGAATTTTTTAAGGGTTTCTAATGAAATGGAAATTATTTGGTGGTCCACTGACATCGCTATAATGAGATAACCTGAGCCTATCAACCCTTAAAACACACCCTAGATTTAAATTTTCAACTCCAGAGCCTTTTATTGACTCTTGTAAAGACTTCGAATTTTTTAAGCGTTTCTAATTAATTAAAAATTATTGAATGGTCAACTGACTTTGATATGAAGAGATAATGTGATCCGATCAACCCTTAATACTCACCCTAGATTCAGATTTTTAATTTCAAAGCATATTAAATTTTGTGAAGTCTATGAATATTTTAAGGGTTTCTAATAAGTAGAAAAATATTAGGTGGTCAACTGACCTTGATAATAAGTGATAAGTTGAACCGATTAACCCTTAAAAGTCACCCTAGACATTATTTGTATGAAAAATGTATAATCACATAAATGTACAAAAATTGAAAAATTAAATCAACAAATAATATTCACATTGCCTGTTTTACAATGTTTTCGAAACTAACCTTTCATATTTTGTGACGATGTGAAATTTTTTACTAAAATTTTACTTTTCACAACATTTTTATTTAAGTTAAATTTAATTAAATTATTTGATTTCTAAAATTATTATTTTTAATTGATTAATTCTTAAAATTCGGAGGTTGCAGCGGTATTCCAAGGTTGAGAAAAATGATAATTTATTAGATTTTAAGATTAATTGTATTTTCCCTTTTTTATTTTTCTGTAAATTCCTGTTCCTGGTTTGTGAGTCGTCATGGAATAAGAAAATCGTAATAGAAGGATGATTTGATAATTTTATTCGTCGATTAAAAGAAGTCAATTAATTCGGATTTAATTTCTACTTCAAATTTTGCCGCCTGTTTTGAAGAAGTTTACTGCCAGTTCAAAATTTAAAAAATAAAAAAAATCCATGGCCCAAGGATTATAATTTCTAATATTTGAGATTGCTGTCTTCCTGCCTTTCTATTTTAATTTTTAGAAGAATAATTAATTTCCTTGGTAGAATTTCACGCAGCCTTCCGTCTCCTCTACGCGAAGCTCCTATGCCGATGGCCCGTTAGAATCATCATACGAACCTGATATTAATGAATTTCATTCAAATTTGGATTTAGTCCCTTTGAGTTTTTTGTGATGGAATTTTAATATTTAACCTGTATTAGAAGATAACGGAGGAGAGTCTGATGGAATTATTTATTTATTTTTAACATCTAATGGATTAATTAATTTAAATTTAAACTTGATTTCCTGAGTAACTACGTCACTGGAGTATCCTAGCAACGGCACCGCACTAAGTTTGTTGAATTGTTAAACAAATAAAGAGCGCGAAATCCGAGTTGAAGTTACCGAAAAACGAAGACCGTTTATCATCTTTTGTGCAACATCCGAAGAGACAAGAACTCTAGTTAATTTTATTGAAAATTTTATAATTATTTAATCTTTGTGATTTATAAAGTGTTGTGAGGACTTCCAATATTGTGCCCTTATTTTGCTGATCCAATAGGATTATTTAACTGATTTTCTGTTTAGAAATTTTTAATATTAGAAATTCAATAAAGGAAATTTTGTTTAATTTATTGATTTGATCAAGTTGCTAAGGAAGACATCTTGAAATTAAATTTTGCAGAAATATTTTCTTTTCTTGAATTCCTTTATTGAATTTTCTTTTCTTTTAATTGATTTAAAACAAATTCTTTAAATGAGTTTTCAATGATTTAAATTTCTAAAATTCAAATTTGATTTTGACCCTTTCCCTTTTATGTTGTAAATTGAATTTTCTCATGTTTTGACCCTTCCCTTATTAATTTATTTATTATTATCAATATTTCAACCTTGGGATATCGTAAGAGAGATCATTTATTTATTTTTTTTATTTTAACTTTATCTATGTAAATCAGGTTATTTGATAATCAATTATTAATTATGTGATTAATCTAATCAAAATTATAATTAATGAATTAAAATCTATTTTGTCATTTATAAAAATTGTCTATTTATTAATTTTCATTAATAAATATTAAATTAATTTATTTATTTGAATATTAAAATAAGAATCACACCCCTCTACCACATTTTCTTTTAATTAAATATTTCTGAGCTGCCAAACAATTTCCGTCGTAGTTTATTAATAGATTAAAATTCTATTATTTTATTTATTAAATAATTTATTTAATTTTTTTTGTTGTAAAGGCGCCCAACCGAGTAAAAATCTATATAATTCTCCCTTTCTCCTTTTGTTTAAACTACGCCGAAGGTAACCTAATATTTCATTTATTATTATATTATTATATTTAAAAAAAAATTAATTAATTGGGTTACAATTTATTTAATTCACATTTCATTGTAATATAAAAGTTACAGAATTAGATTAATTTTACTTCAAATTACAAATACTTTTGTCGATATTTGAATAATACTAGTACACTTTTTGCACCTATATAAATATTTTGTGATTTGTAGTAAAAAACTATTCATTATTACTTATATTTCAATATAACAATAGAAAGAAATAAAGCTTAACTACCCTGATAAAAGTATGGGATTGAATTTGATTCTGTTTGAATAAGTTTTAATCAGTATTTTTCCAAGGCGATACGACATTCGTTTCAGAGCCAATCAGTTTTTATCCGAATCTAAAAATAGATGTAACTTGACGAAAAATTGTTTTAGAATCATTCTGAATCAGCAAAAGATTACGGAACAATATAAAATTCAACCCCGAAAATAGATGCAATTAACTTGCAAATAATTAGCCGCATCTGGTTGCATGTTCTGAAAACATTTGCAAAACAAATTTAACAAAATGATTGTCCGATGAATCGGATAAACCTGATAAAGTATTTTTTCAAAGGGATTCATAATCGGAGCACGTCAGAAGCTTAGAGAAATAAAAGTATCTGAATGTATTGAAATGTGGACAGACTACCAAAAATCGGTAAAAGTTCTCCCTCCGTGTATCGCAAAACATACACCTTTCCCGTTATGGTAGCCGAAATTTAATTTTATTGATAGCAATTATATTGCTGTGTATATTTAAAAGTCTTAGTTGAGCAAAGACAATTATTAAAAATTAAACCTTCAAAATTAGCTGAGTCCCTAAGGTCCAACCGAGAACAATCCATACTGTAAATTTCTGAAATCCAAGACAGTGATCTCCCTAGAACCAGAGAAGAGCCTGCTGAACAGACAGTTTTAAAGCGCACCCCATAGGCATGGGTCGCATGCATTTCCTCCAAAACCTAATTGACCGGACTTGCAATTGCCTGAAATTTAATTGTCCCAATTTGTAATTCTCCGAACTTGCATTTGTTAGAATTTGTAAATCCCCGAATTTGCATTTGTCCGAACTTTTAAATCACAGAACTCGCATTTGTCAAATCATTCAACTCTCCGAACTGTCATTTGTGAAACTTCTTTACTCACTAACTACACAAGTCACTGAATTTGCATTTGCCTGAGTCTCGAAAAGTAGGCTTTCTAAACGAGTGTCTACACTGAGAAAATTCTATCTGTAACGATTACAGAACTGCTATGGTACTGCTCGGACGAAAGACCACTTTCGGTAAATAGTAAATAAGCTGATTTTAGAAAAAAAAAAATCGGGCAAGTACGAGTTACACCCGTACCAAAATCTAGGGTTCCGTACATTTATGAAACAAAGATATACCTTATTAACAAACAGAGAGCTCTAATTTGGTGCACATATGTATTTTCACGTGTAGATTACAGGAAAATTATAGGAAACATTATCTGGATTGACAGTCAAAACGTTATAAAAACAAAAACAAAAAATGCAAATTTTCGAAAAAAAAGTTTTTTCCCTATAACTTTGACGCTATTTGAGCTAGAGGGCTAAAATTTGGTATGTTTGTATATTTTTATGTACAGATTAAGAAAATTAATTAAGAACGTTCAGATTATGAAAATACTTCTACCTTCAAGTAAATGAAACTTTTGCTTAAGGGTACAGGCTTGTATTTCATATAAATAACATAAAAATCAAGAATTTTTTTTAGGGGGAGGCCCTGAAATTTTTATAGGGTTTCAGGGCTTATAACAGTCTTGATTATAGGTCATGTAGCAGCCTTGATCAAGCCTTGTATAAATTTAAAAAAATTTTTTTGTTTTTTTTCATAATTTTTCAATTATTTTGAAAAAAAAGTGATAACAATTTTCAATTGCGTTTTATATCTTTTTTTTTAATTCTGAGTACACAAATAAAAAATTTATTGGTTTGAGGGGTACTGTAGGACAATTAGGGTGAGCTCTAGCATAGGGGTCTAAACCTCTTTTTGGTCATTTTTTGAATTTTTTTTTGTGACCTCATAATATTCAATTTTATTTCCAAACATAATTTTTCCATAATTTGCATGCAAAAATACACAAGAGTACCAAATTTTAGCCCTCTAGCTCAAATAATGGCAAAGTTAGAGAAAAAAAACTTTTTTTTCAAAAATTTGCAGTTTCTCCTTGACAACGCTATGACCATCAATTCAGATCATGTTCTCTATATTTTTCGTGTAATCTACACGTGAAAATACATATGTGTACCAAATTTCAGACCTCTAGGTCAAATAGTTTAAAAGTTAAGGGGGGGGGGGGGGAATGGTCCATTTTAATGCATATTTGCTAAAAAAAGTTGTTATTTCCTTGACAACACTATGAACATCACCTTGAATCATGTTCTCTATATTTTTCGTGCAATCTACACGTGAAAATACATAATTGTACCAAATTTCAGCCCTCTAGGTCAAATAGTTTAGAAGTTAAGGGGGGGAATGGCTTTTGGCTACGGACGCACGAGTCTCGTTATAAGGGTTCCGCCGAACACCGAAGGTGTACGGAACCCTAAAAAACGAGATTGTTTCATACTATTTAATGTTACAGAAACAAAGAAATTAACGTACGTAGTGTTGAAATTACAGAACAAAATATATTTAACGAGTATTAAAGAGTCTCAGAAAAACTTATGTTTTAACTAGGAAAAAGATATAAACTTACTGTTATACTTTACAGAACTGTTTGGTAATTTAACCTGTTCACATTTAAAAAAATATTCTCTTTCATTTAATTCATGTATTCAATTTACACGTAACCTACATTTATTTACAGATACACCCTGTTGCTTACAAATATATATATTTTTTAATTATTTGAAAGCAAATTCGCATGGTTAAAGATTCGAACTCACGCGTCACGACCTTATCACGAACTTAAAACTACCGCTTAACGACAGCAGCTATCAACGCACATAACAGTTAGTTTTGACCCGTCTATATGAACTGCAACGTCATGTGTAGCGTTGGCTGTTGCCGAGTGAAGCCGAAAGTTGACGAATATTACCTTATTTAATGTTACGTACGTGATGCGTTACAAAGCAGTTCTGTAAAATTATCTTTCCTATACTGCACTCTGTGCTTATAGGAAGCTTACAGCTTTATATTAATGAGTTTTGTAATAGTTTAGTTCCTTTTTATGACAGATCACTGTATCTAAAAGTTAATTTTTTTTTGTTTACATTGTACTAATCTCAGAACAAAAATTTGATGCGAAGTATAGTACAGCTTTTGACAGATTATAAAACGTTTTGTAAAATTAGCTGATATATTCTTAAAAACAATAAGGTTAATAAGTAAATATAACAGAAATGGTCATTTCGTCAGAGGAGTACAGGTTAGTTTTGTAATAAATATAGATAGAATTTTCTCAGTGTAATTGGCTGGAAACTTTTCCGGTAACATTACCAGCCAATCAGAAGACTCGTTTAGAAAACCTACTTCCGAGGGTCGGGCAAATACAAATTCGGTGATCTGCGTAGTCAGTGAGTCAGGCTTGGTCAACTCAATGCTTGAAAATGGAGAATCTCAGCGCCTCTATCGCACGGGCCCGTTACTAAATTTGTTTATAGTTGTGTTAGTAAAAATATATGTATTCATAAATTCTTTGTATGGGTTACGAAACATACATTTTCAAGTGAAGAAAAATTATTGTAGAAATTAAAGAAATTAAATGTAGAATATGGTAATTTATAAACTTATGATCCTATACTCTACAATTGATATTGCTTTAATTCTGCAATAATTTTTTCTGAACTGAAATTAATGTAGGTAATTGAAGGCAAAGCCATATGCATATAAATTATACATTTATTAAGTAAACATCAGTTTTTTACTTATGTCCATTTTTAATCAACAAATATAATCACAAATTAATAATCACTTGTGACAAATCTGTAATAAAATGTGTATAATTGTGTACACTTTATGAAAGTAAACACCAAAAGCAATATGGCCGCACCCACAAGACCTCACGAGGATATTGTTGATACGTCAACCAAGGCAAAAATTGACGCACAGCGCCTCTATCGCACGGGCCCAGAATTAGTACCCCGCAATTCCCCTTTACCCGTTTGTCTAAAGTTAGGATTCGCCACTCGCCTTCATAAGAGTTGACCAAAGTTGACTGGAGTTGACCGAGCCTGCAGTGAGTTAAGGAGTTTGACAAATAATAGTTCGGAGAGTTGAACGTTTTGAGAAATGCGACTTCAGTGATTTAAAAGTTCGTCAAAATTCAAATTCAGAGACTTAAGAGTTCGGCCAAAAGTGAGTTCGATGATTGCAAAGTTCAGAAAAATGCTAATTCAGAAAATTCAAAATTCAGAAAAATGCTAATTCAGAAATTTCAAAATTCGAGCGAATGTAAGTTCGGTGATTTGAAAGTTCGGGCAAATGCAAGTTCGGGGATTCAGAAGTTCGGACAAATACAAGTTCAAGAAGTTGAAAGTTTTAACGAATGCAATTTTTTCGAATTACATGTTTTGGCAAATGCGAGTTTGGTGATTTTAAAGTTATGACAAATGCAAATTCAGGTAATTATAAATTCTTATAAATGCAAGTTCGGAAAATCAAAAAATCAGACAACTAAATGAGGGTCAATCTCAACTTTAGTGACTAGGGGGAAGGGGGTATACGAAAATCGACAAGCTCTTTTTATTAGGGTTCCGTGCGTACACTTGTTGTGTACGAAACCCTAAGAAATTGATAAATTGATTTTTATAATTGAAATAATTAATCCTATTGAAGAAATAGTATTTCATAATATGTAACTATGTTGATAATCAGAAAAACGACATGTTATTCCGCTTAATCCTAACAAAAGTTGGAAATTATCGATCTCAACGATAATGTCGGTTACGATATTCTTTAATTGCACGTCAGAGTATTAAGAACCCTGCAAAAAAATCCGATAGAAAACGGATAAAACCCGGATATAAGTAGGGTTCTATCGGTTTATATCGTAATTCTATCCGGTTTTTGTCCCCGTTTTATATCAGGTTTTTATCAGTGTTTTATTCGGGTTTCATCAGGGTTCTATCCGGGTTACCAAAATTTTGCTACATGGTTTTTACATGGGTTTTATACGGTTTCTATATGGATTCAATCTGTTTTGTATCTGATCCCTAACATTACTTTTAATCGTCTTTTATCCGGTTTTTATAGCGATTGTACTTGTTTTATATCCCAGTTATATCCGGGTTTTAGCAGGGTCTTTCAAATTCTGCTATCCGGTCCCTTTATGGGTTCCATAAGGTTTCTATCTATTTTGTAGCCTGATACAAAACAGATAGAATGCGAATAGAATCCAGATAAAGCCCAGATAGAACCCGGATAGAAGAGGGTTTAACTGGATAATATCGTAATTGAATCCGTTTTTTATCCGGGTTTCCCTGTTTTATACCTGGGTTTTGTCGGAATTCTATCCGGGTTCTTTAAGGTTTTCTATCCGCTTCCTATATGGGTTCTCAACAAAAAAAAAAATGGAATAGTTTAACTTATTTTTATATACTTTGTTTACTGGAGATGGCATTATTTATTCTTTATACCCAATGGGAAATTGCCATCGGTTACCATTGGTTAAATGACGTGCAAGAATGGTTGCCAATAGATTTCATCTTGTCAAACTATTGGACCACCATTGAAATAACCAACAAATAAGTTGTTTAAATTTATTTTTACAACTCTATGAACATAGAGTTGTTTAAAAATCTTTTGCCAATACTTGGCTAAGAAGATTTCAAAATGTAAAACCACATTTGGTTTGTATTTTCAACGGTACAGAATAGGGTCTTAAATAACAGAGCTGAAGCAACCCATTCATGGGAAATGATGTCCGATGCGCGCCCTGCTGCCACTTGTCGAAACCATAAACGCGTTAGGATTCTTGGCGAGCAGACGAGGCATAGCTGCAACAAGAATCTTCTTAATCAAATAAAAGAAAAGAAATATAATAATACCGAATTTCTAAACATTCTTGAATTAGAATCGCTTTCTGAATAATAATAAAAAGTAATATGCTTAATTTTGAACAAATAATTCTAATAAATACCTTCCATAAATATAAGTATTAAATTTTTGAAGATTCTAAAAAACTCTTAAAGTAGTATCTTAAACCCATAAATTCATGTTCTTAATTTACTGTAACTGATATTCATTTCTTAGAAATTCTTATAAAATTAATTTATTCTAAAGAAATCAAACAGAATTTAAAATGATAAAAAATAAAACTTTAGTATTAAAAATAATATTAAATTCGGATCTTACCTTTCAATTATCAGTTAGTTAAATTAAACGCTTTAAAGAAGCAAATTGTTTTAAATAATTATTCATAAAAATAAAAATATACACAGAAAAAAAATTAAATTTTGTCTGTAAAAATATTTTTTTTTTAAATTTGAAGACGAATTAAAAACTTTTTTAGTTTTCAGAAATTTAAAAAAATTTAATTACATTCAAGATAATATTAAATTTAAATCATATCTTAAAAAAAATTTGTTCTTAAATTTAGCTTTTATAAAACAGCGGTTGTTCTTAAAAACAATCATTTAAACAAGTAAAAACATGAACAGCAAAACTTCTAAGTTTACTTTTAAAATTAAAAAATAAAAATTTAATTATTAAAATAAATTAAATAAAATAAATTTAATTCTTAAAATATTTATAAATTTGAGTGATATATTAAACTCATTCAATTACAGAAATGACTCTTTTTCAAAGTAATTGTACAGAATAAATAAAAGTAATGACGTAAAAAAATTTAATTTGTTTTGAAAAACAGAGAATGTCATTTTTGATAGTTTAAAGTTAAATTAAATATTTTTAATTCTAAATAAATTAAACATATTTTGTTATATTAAAAATAATATAAACTTGAATCAGAATTGCAAATAATCAATTACTTAGATTTGGCTTTTATATACATCAACTGTCTTTAACACGAATAATTACGAGTAATAAAAAAATATGAAAGTTTGTTTTGAAAATAAAAATAAATAAATAAAGCATGGAAAAATGGTTAATTTAAATTTTAAAAAAGAAACAATAGAACTTTTCAGAATAAATGCAATTAATTATATTAAAAATAACATTAAACTTGGATACTGTGAAGTTTAAATAGCTTTGTCGATACTCTCGACGTATATATATCGATAGCATTCGATATACATATATATCGTATCACCGATGATCGATATATGTTGACTACGTTCAGTCGAGTAATGCGTATCATGTTTTGTGCATGCGTAATACGGTTCTGAAATACGCGCCTTTGGATTGTGATATATAGATATATATCCACTATATATATATATATATATGTGCTGTGTCAAGAGTCTTAAGAGGAATATCATTTAATAAAGAGTTTACTTCAGTGAATAACCTATATAAGTGTGTTTTATTCGAACCATAACTCCTACAGGTTATGAACCCAGGGCACGCTTCCACTGCGCAAATAGCCCTATTGTGTCCTTGTGTATGTGTTTAGAAGTTTTGTGAGTTTAAGAGTAAACATACAAAAAGGATTAAGAGGGTGAGTAATTCAATATAATCATTATTCACAAAATTAGAGATTTTAAGAGTTGAAGTAGAAAAATTCTACATGTGAACAAAGGAATTCATAGACACGCATGCGCAGAGTCAGACCTGTTGAGCATCTCCCGTGATCTCATCCATGTCACTGCCGAATCGCTATTGGGAGGGCCTCACACTTTAAAAATTTAGCCAATGCCGAATCACTGACTGTGGGGGCCCCTCACCTTAGCAAAAATTCAAATGTTGCAGTGATTGGACTCTGCGCTGTCACAATATGAATGAAGTATAGACAGAATAATATATTTAAGAGACTTTAAAATATTTTTAGAGATATAAATATTTTAATGAATTTAAAATATTTCTTAAGAGATTTTAAATATTTTTAGAGATATAAATATTTTAATGAATTTAAAATATTTCTTAAGAGATTTTTAAATATTTTTAGAGAGATAAATATTTTAACGAATTTAAAATATTTCTTGAGAGATTTTAAATATTTTTAGAGATATAAATATTTTAATGAATTTAAAATATTTCTTAAGAGATTTTAAACATTTTTAGAGATATAAATATTTTAATGAATTTAAAATATTTCTTAAGAGATTTTAAATATTTTTAGAGATATAAATATTTTAATAAATTTAAAATATTTCTCAAGAGTTTTTAAATAGTTTTAGAGATACAAATATTTTAATAAATTTTAAAATATTTTTTTTTGAGCGATTTTAAATATTTTTAGAGATATAAATATTTTAATAAATTTAAAATATTTCTCAAGAGATTTTAAATAGTTTTAGAGATATAAATATTTTAATAAATTTTAAAATATTTTTTTGAGAGATTTTAAATATTTTTAGAGATATAAATATTTTAATGAATTTAAAATATTTCTTAAGAGACTTTAAACTATTTTTAGAGATATAAATATTTTAATGAATTTAAAATATTTCTTAAGAGACTTTAAATATTTTTAGAGATATAAATATTTTAATAAATTTAAAATTTTTTTTAAGAGATTGTCAAGATTTTTTTGGAGATTAAAATATTTTTAATAAACTTGAAATATTTTTTTTGAGATTTTAAAACATTCTTTGATCTAAATATTTTAATAAATTTAAAATATTTCTAGAGATTGGTAAAATGTTTTTAAGAGATTTAAATATTCTAATAAAATTAAAATATTCTTAGAGATTTAAATATTTTAATAAATCTAAAATATTTTTAGAGAGTTTAAATATTTTTTTAAAAAAATGTTTAAAATAGAATTTAGAAAAGAATAAATTCTTTCTAATTTTCGGCAAAAATATAATTTTTACCGGTATTAGAGTTAAACAAAACTTGCTGTACGGTTGAGTTTAACATCTGATCAGAGACTCAAACAATGATTCCTATTATAATAAATTGCCGTGCGTTTATTGTGACTTAGGAATCAACATATCTCAAAGTTTTAATTTAGAAGTATACTTGGTACTTAGAGTTTGCACAAATTTTAGAGAATTAAGTGCAATATTTCTAAAAATTTCATAAATAAAAGAAAACTTATGGGATATTTGATTCTCTGTTCCGGTTTAGATGGCAGATAATATCTCAGATTCTGAAATAGAAATTGAACTTGGTCACAATCTTGGACTTGTGGACTATGATTCATTTGAAGAGCAGAATGTGGAGGAAATGAGAGAAAATAAAGAAACCAAAGAGAAAAATAAAGAGGAAACAATTCAAAGTAAGAATAACAGTTTCTTTAAAATTTTTCTTATTTCATTGCATTCTTTCTGCCCAAATAAATGTTATAGAGTGTTGTGAAAATTTAGAGATAAATAAAATAATTAAATTAATTAATAAATTAATTAAACATTTAAGAATTAGATGATAAAGAGGATTTAAGAATAATTAATTAATACAAATTAATTAATTTAGATTATAAAGAGTTAGATGGTCGGGCCTGACAAATTTTATTATTAGAGATTAGAGATATAAAATTCCAAGTATTAATTTTAAATTTTTATTTCACAGCAATTAAAGAGTTCCAACCAAAACCAATGCCGAAAATAACGAGCATTGCAAGGGTAAAGAGTCTTGAATTACCAGGTGGTTCAAGAGAGGTTAAGAGTAAAAATGGATTAGAGGAATCAACCCTGGACAATTTGAACTCTTCCCTTTCAATGGTCGAAAGAGTCCTGCAAGAAGCCAACAAGATGATGTCCAGCATGACTGAACTTTCCAGGAACAACTTAGAGGCTGAAAAACTTAAGTTGAAACGCTTAGAGGTAATACAAAGAGATAAAAATTTTAGAGAAAATTTAGAGAAAAGCTCTAATGAATCAATTCTTGATTCTAAGAGAAGAAAATTAGAGAACAGCGCTGATTCACTTAGAGTTAGAGATTTAGAGGGACAAAATGACATAAGTCAAAATGTGCAATTTTTTAAAGAGAAATTAGAGAGTGAGTTGTTTAAATCAAAAATAAACATTAAGAGAGAATACAAGCTGACACAGAGGTCCAACTTTAACATCTGGTTAGATTACCTTAAATCTGATTTGATAAGCAATGATTTACTAGATATCATTGATCCGAGCGTTAAGAGTCCTGAAAATCTTTCAGAAGTGATAATTTCAAAGAGAAAGAGTATTGTTAGAGATATTATTATCAATCATTTAGATGAAAATTATCACAAAAAGATTCTTCACGAATCTGACCCTAAAGAGATATTAAAGAAATTAAGAGGATACAGGAAGAGTGAAGTAAATGTTACTCACACTTCAGTTAGAGCACGCTTGTATCAAATCAAGATGAAGAAAGATGAAAAAGTTGATGACTTTTGTGAACGCTTTGATTCTATTATTAGAGAATATGAAGCTTGTGATGATGCAGTTCCGCTCACTGAACAAGAAAAGAGATCTTCATTTTATCAAGCAGTAACACCGATCGTTCCTGAACTTCGGAATGCTGACTTGATAAGAAGACAAACTCTTTCAAAGGAGATGAGTCTTGAAGAAATTAAATCTTTTCTTTTACAGCTAGAGGCCGAAAAGAAGTCGGACTCTAAGCAGGAAGTTAGAGTTCAGAGGGCACAGACTCAACAATCACAAGCAGAAGAAAATAGGTGCCATAGATGCAATGGTATGGGACATTGGGCAAAAAGTTGCCATTTGCAAAACAGTGGTCAATGGTTCTGCTATTACTGCCAGGCTATTAGAAATCATAAGGGTAACGAATGCCGTCTTGCCAAAAATAACAAAGGTAAGAAATTCAAACCTAATGATTTCAATAAGAATAAAAACGAATCAGCTGCTAAAAATAAGGGTAAAAATAAGAGTTTTAATAAAGAGGGTAAAAATGCCAACTTTAAGAAGCCTAATAAAGAGAAAGTCGACACACGTGGGCCGTCAACATCTGGAATCAAAAATCAGAAGTCTCAACAGGACAAAAATAAAGAGCAGATAAATAAACAAGGTAAGAGCAGATTTGTACAAACTTCATTAGAGTCAAAAGAGTTGATTGACTTTATTGCTGATTCCGGGGCCACCGATCACATTGTTAACAAAAGTTTAATTTTGAGTGACTTTAAACAATGTGGAAAAAAGGTAATTAAGAGTGCAAATAGAAATGACTTTGCAGACATTGTTATAGATGGAAGGGGGGATCTTTTGCTGCAAAAAGATAAGTTTAATAAAGAAATCTTTAAGTTAACAAATGTCATTGCAGCAACAGATGTTGCTGAAAATCTATTGTCTTTAAGAAGATTAGCCGATGCAGGTTACTGCATTTATTTAGATGATAAGTCCCTTAGAGTTTTTGATAAAAACAAACAGAAAATGATTTTAGAAGGTACATACGAAAAACCAAATTGGGTAGTTCGTTTCAATGTAAAAAAGAGTGATGTTGAAACGGATCAAAATTTAGAGTATGAAAGATTTTCTTGTAAAGCAAGAATGATCACTAATCTTCAGCTTCCTGAACAATCGCAAACAAGCATTGTAATTAAAGAGTCCTTAAATTCGGAGGGAGATAATATAGACTTAAACAATGTTGGTTGTGCGATTGGGAGGGAGAATGAAGAGAAGCTTACAGATTGTACAGATAATAAAGAGTTAGAGTTAGAGTTAGAGTTAGATAATAATTTATTTAGAGATAACAATACCAATTTCAATTCTAGAGAAACAATAAAGATTGATGATTTAGAGTCCCTGAATAATTTAGAAGAAATGTTCATTACAAGTCCTTTAGAGTTGAAGCCAAGTAATTTTGAAAGATATGATGAGGCAATGTTGTGGCATGTAAGGTTAGGCCATGCTTCATTAAATTATCTTAAGAAATTACAAAAAGTTCAAGGAGTTTTAAAGAATGTAAAATTTGATGATTCAATTTTGAACTGTGAAATTTGCATTATGTCAAAGATGGAGAAATTGCCTTTTAAAGAGATTAGAAAAAGAGCTGATCGACCCTTGCAATTTATCCATGCAGACACTATGGGACCCATTAAACCTTTGTCTCACCCAAGTTTGAAAAAGTTTATAGTGGTTTTTGTCGATGATTATTCTAGATTTGCTAAAGTATATTCCTTAAAGTCAAAAGACGAAACTGGAATTGCTTTTGAAAATTATCTTATTTCTGCACGAAACTTATTAGGTAAAAATGAGAAAGTGTGTTATATTAAATCTGACCAGGGCACCGAATTTACGGGGGGCAATTTCTTAGATGTTATTAATAAAGAGAAAATAGAGATTCAACCGTCACCACCGTATACTCCAGAACACAATGGTGTAGCCGAAAGATTTAATAAAACCATTCAAGGAAAGGTAAGAGCGTACATGCTTGATTCAGGTTTACCGAACAGTATGTGGGAGTTTGCTGTTGATGCTGCCGTGCATGCATACAATAGAACTCCCCACAAAAGTGTAGAATTTGAAGTTCCTTTAGAGAAATTCGCACCAGGCTCAAATTGCCACTTTGATCGAATAAAGAGATTTGGTTGCATTGCGTATGTAAAAGTACCAAAACCAACCTTGAAATTCAGTCAAAGAGCAATAAAATGTGTGTTGGTGGGTTATAAGAGTACTGCCTATTTATTATGGCATCCTAGCACAGGGAAATTCATTGAATCTCGACATGTGAGATTTAATGAAAAACTGGTGTATAAAGATGTTTATAAGAAAGATCAAACTAAGAGTAACACCAATTTAGACGATTCAAATGACACAAATGAAGAAATCAACTGGGATTGTTCAACGAAAAATAAAGAGGAAAGTTTAGAGGAAAATGAACAAAAGACGGAACCCAGGAAAAGAGGAAGACCAAGGAAAACATTAGAGGAAAAGAGTAAACCTAAAGAGAAACCAACAAACGAGGAAAAACGCTATTCAACAAGAAGTAAGAGTAAAAGAAAATTAGAAGATTTAGAGGAAACAAAAACAAAGCAAAGTAGTGCATTTTTAAATAGAGAAGAGATACAAGAGAAAGAGATAGAGATGATAAGTTGCCTTATGGCATCACTAAATAAAGATCCAGCAACTTATGAAGAAGCAATGAAGACTAAAGAGAAGGAAAAATGGGAGCAAGCAATCAATGAAGAAATTGAGTCCTTGAATTCCAACGAAGTCTGGGAATTAGTAGATCGACCGAAAACAATGTTAGATGGAAAGAAAGCAAATGTAATTGATTCAAGATGGCTTTTTAAAAAGAAAGCTCAAGCTGATGGAACAACGCGTTTCAAAGCACGGCTGGTTATTAGAGGTTTCAAAGACAGAAACATTTATGATTTGAAGGACACTTATGCACCTGTCTCAAGATTACCAGTTGTTAGAACACTGCTTTCAATCATCAATAAGTACAATTTAGTTGCTTGTCAACTAGATGTTAAAACAGCCTTTTTAAATGGTATTTTAGATGAAGAGATATATATGGAGATACCAGACGGTTTACCATACGATAAACATACAAAAGAGACAAAAGTATGCAAACTTAAGAGAAGCTTATATGGTTTGAAAATCAGCCCCAAAAAGTGGAACAAAAGATTCACAGAAGAGATGCGAAAGCTCGGATTAGAGAACGATCTTCATGAACCATGTTTGTTTACTTGGAGAAAAGAAGGCAAATTAGCAGTGGTTCTGATCTATGTAGATGACATGCTTATTGCAAGTAATGATGAAGAGATATTAGAGAAAATTAAGAGTAACCTCAGCCTAGCGTTCGAGTTAACTGATCTTGGAGAACCGAAGAATTTTCTGGGGATAACAATAGAGAGAAATAAAGAGGAAAATATTATGCTTATTCATCAAGCAAATTATGTAGAGAGTATCCTAGAAAAATTCAACATGAAGGACTGCAAACCTCAAAGTACTCCAATGGTCACTAAACAAGTGAACAATAGGAACAAAAAGAGGAAACTAGAAGAGGACACTAAGAGCGAAACTCAAAATCAAGAAATCCAAAGAACTCCATACAGAGAAGCTATTGGAAGTTTGATGTACTTGTCAAATGCAACACGTCCGGACATAACCTTTGCAGTTAACTACCTAGCAAGGAAACAGGTAAATCCAACTGAAGAGGACTGGGCTGATGTTAAGAGAATCTTCCGATACTTAAGAGGAACCACAAATGTGGGATTAATATATAGAGGTAAAACTAAAGAGTTAGAGGCATTAACAGATGCAAGTTTTAGAGACTGCAACGATTCAACTTCTACCGGAGGTTATGTAATCAAATTGTTCGGAGACGTCATTGCATGGAGAAGTCACAAACAGTCATACGTGACATTATCAACATGTCAAGCGGAATATCTTGCCATGAGTGATGCATGTCAAGAACTGATTTCACTTGACAAATCAACCAGATTCATTATCGGAAAAACGCTATTTCCGGTAACAATTTGGTGTGATAATAGGTCAGCAGGTGACTGCACTAAGAAAGATGGCAGTCACAAACTAAAGATGTTTGATGATAATTTAGAGGAAATAAATAAGAGTCTTGAGTATAGAGAGGAGAAGGGAAATAGAAAACACATGGCAAACACACATGGTGATTTTGTCAAACAATGCGTTGAAGAAGGTAGAGTAAAAGTAGAATGGATAGCAACTAAAGAGAATATAGCTGATATCATGACAAAACCACTACCCTTAGAGGCTCATAAATATTTACGAGATAAAATGTTAGAAGATTAGAGTAATTAGAGGTTAGAGAAATAAAAAGAGGTTAGAGAAATAAAAAGAAAGTTTAGAGAAATAAAAAGAAATTAGAGAAACAAAATTAAGATTTTTATCTATTATCATGTTTGAGTTAAAATTGAAGTCAATTAATAATCTTTTCTTTGTTCGCAGACAAACGCAAAAACTAAGAGTTGATGTGCCGATCTAGAAGACACCTAAGATTAAATGAGAAATAATCACTTAAGATATAATACAGCGGCAATTAAAGATTTAGCTTGTAATTTTAATTTTAACGTTCCAAGCAAGTATTAATGTAACGAGAAATGCAAATTTCTGTGATATTTATTTAGTGGTTTATTACAGTATAGTATTATTACTTCGATATTGTGATATGAGACCAAAATACTCAAATATATTATAGATTTGTTGCTCAAATGTTAATACTTAGATACTTAGATAAATATTCTTTTATATATTTTTTTTCGAGTCGACAAAGGGAGGGAGTGTGAAGTTTAAATAGCTTTGTCGATACTCTCGACGTATATATATCGATAGCATTCGATATACATATATATCGTATCACCGATGATCGATATATGTTGACTACGTTCAGTCGAGTAATGCGTATCATGTTTTGTGCATGCGTAATACGGTTCTGAAATACGCGCCTTTGGATTGTGATATATAGATATATATCCACTATATATATATATATATATGTGCTGTGTCAAGAGTCTTAAGAGGAATATCATTTAATAAAGAGTTTACTTCAGTGAATAACCTATATAAGTGTGTTTTATTCGAACCATAACTCCTACAGATACTAATTACATAATCATTTATCTTAATTTATCTCTTTTGTAAAGCTAGTATTTTTACGAAGAATAAATTATTCAGGACATTATTAATATATGTACAGAAAAATTAAAGTTTTTTTTTAAATAAGAAAATCTGTTTTAATTGAAATAATTGCTAAATAAATTTAAACTTTTTATTGTATTAAAAATAATATTAATTTCAAATCATAACGACAAATATTCATTTATTCTGATTTAGCTCATCAAAGAAAATATTTTTTTTTTAAAAGAAAAATAATTCAAAACAACAAGTATAAGAACAGTAAAAACTTAAGTTTGCTTTCAACATTTCAATTTTTTCTTTTTTTTTTTTACTAGATTTTTTTAAAAGCAATAGTATTTCTAAAAGGGATATGTATATAAATTCTAAACCCAAATCTAATATTATTTTTAAAATTAAAATTTTTTATATGTACTTAATTACAATTTTTAATTTTTTAATTGAGCTTTAAATTTTTTTTACATCTTATATATATTTTTTATTTAAAAATTTTAAAGTTTTAAAGCAATTTCTAGTTATTTTCTGGGCATATTTTTATTATTTAAAATAAATATTATTTAAAAACAATAACGTTTTATAAAAGCTAAATTGAAATAAATTATATTTTTAAATTAGAATCTAAATTTAATAATATTAATAATAGCATTAATTTTAAATGCTTAACATTTTTTTATTTTCTTAACAATTTTTAATTAACAATTTTTCCATGCTTTATTTATTCTTTTTTTTTTTTAATTCTAAAATAAACTTTCATATTCTTTATTAATCGTAATGAGTTTTTGAATCCCGGATAAAACCCACTTTCCAACCAGTTCTACTACTGTCATATAAAACCCGGATTAAACCGGATAGACGCCAACACTATCACTTCCGGATTGAAACCGTGTAGCTTCCGTATAGTAAGCTGATTGACATTTTTTAATTTTATTTTCTTGACGGGTAGAATCCGAATAAAACCTGGTAGAAACTGTTCTTGTATTGACAACTACATAAATCACGGATAAAACCCACTTTTCAACCGGTTTGACTTTTGTCATATAAAACCCGGATTGAACCGGATAGGCGCCAACACTATCACTTCCGGAATGAAACCGTGTAGCTTCGGTATAGTAAGCTGATTGACATTGTGACGAACCTCACAATTGCACTTGACTTTTAGTTTACAATCGGATAATTTATTTTTAAGTAAAAATAAATAAACGTCACTTTGAGGTTAAGTTACACTTTCGTCTTATTATGGAACTGTCAAAAACGTGGCTAGCAGAATATTTGCTAGTCAACCGCGCATCCTGACACACGCATCGACGGAAGATGGCGTGGAAAGCCTGATACAGCGCAGACAGCGCCAAGTAGTATGAACTCGCAGCTCTACAGCGAGCCGCGTCAATATATCGACCCACTTGATCGCATTTGAGGCAGTCAAGAGCCGGGAGCGCACCGAGGTCCACCTCGGGCTATAGCTCTCCGACTCAACGAATAGTTAAGGTTCTGGTCCTTCAGAAATTAACTATTGGTGGGTGCTGGATTTCTGGGACTGGTCCTTCAGTCGAGAAAATACGAGTCGGAGCAATATAGTAAATTTGACTCCTCCAGATACCATAGACTTTTTCCTTCAAGAATGGTACCTGGAGAACTTTCTGGAGATTTAGCATTGGGCCTTCAATGAAAATCAAAAGAACGAAACCTTTTGCTTTCCTCTAGTCAGGATCTCCCTGAGATTTGTCACGGTCCATCGTGGAGTCTCAGGAACGATAACGTTCTGGACATCTACTTCGTAGACGAAGGAATCCTGGCTGAAGTAAAGTCACTCCGAGACGAGTTTCCTGCTCATCGTCGTGGTCCATCACGAATGATCGGGGGATTCGAGAGAGAAATTGTTAGAACACTGATGACGTAGGAAAGTGTTCGAAGCAATTTAGAATCTCCCGCGCCGTATCATGACGTAGATTGTCGCATGGGCTTCCCCTGTGCTACGTCACTGGAGAACGGACTCAATGCTAGGTGAATACCCGCGTTCGTTTAACTGTTCTCCAGATAATTTCACCACGCACCTGAAATTACGCGCTCAGATATAAATATTTACCGGACTGAAACGCGTAATTAACGTAGCATGAAATTAATTAATTCTCTTTCTTACCCGATAATTAATTTCAATGTACGTATCCGCGAATCGACCATACGCTTAAATGGCCGATTTTATTAAACATCACGGTGAATGACAGCGGCAATATTTTTTAGCGGTTCGTCCGTAACTTATATTGTAAAGGAGACGGAGTTTTATTTATTTTGCCGCTTTAATCTGCGAATGATAATATGGATAATTCTTACTGAATTAAAATATTAATATTTTGTAATCTACATTATTTTTTATTAATCTGTTTCTAGATACCGCTTAAACAGAATTTATCCAGTTTCTAGCAAGGCGAAACCTTCGATTAAACAAGGAAGTTTTCTTACTTATTTTTGTTTTCTTTTAACAAACGCCGGCTCTTCTACCACCTAAATTATTGTTTGATTATTATTTAATTTTATATTGTTATTGTTAAATTCCTTCTTTTATTTTGATTTATATTCTTTTAAATTTATTTTGTATTATAATATATTATTTTTGTATACTTTTATTTTTGTTATCAATATATTCTTTTTTTTATTTCTTACCAATAGAAATTCTGAGAGTTTTACTGACTATACCTAACCTCAAAGCGACAGTAGAAATTAAGTGAAATATTTATGGTCAATAATCTAGTTTTCCAGCATAAGTGAATATAATTTGAGATCCTTGGCTCCGGCGAGCAAATTCGGAGCATAGCAATGTAAAAAAAGTTTAGTTTGCAATCAAGTGTTCATAAATAGAGACTGAATATCACGGTAAATTTCACAAGTAAATTTCACAAGTGCGGCGAAAATCTGATAAACGCAGAAGACGTTTCTGACAATCTCATATCACTTAGAACAGGTGCATTAAAAAATAGCGTTTCTGGGGTACAAGGGTACGAGAAGTGCAATTAAAAAACAGGATGCGACCACCACATCATAAGTGCAAATGTTTTAAGAACAATAAAAAGTGCACCTCGAAATGTCACAACAGTCTGCCGTGTAAAAATAAAAAAATCACATATTATTTTCTGGTAGTGAATAACATGGTAAATAACATTGCCCAAGCATGAGTGGGCAATGTCGACATTGCCCGATTTCGGATATTGCCCGTAACATATATATAATTAATAAAATAACGTATGGGCGATTCCATGTCAAATTTGCAGTCCACATTTTAAAATCGATTAAATCTATTTTTTATTTGTTCCTTATAAAAAAATATTAGATACGTATTTTTTTATTTTTTTATAAGAGGACAAATTTTAGAGTTATAAATTTTCAAATTTCCAGATTTTTAAAAATAGACCTTTCTTTAATCACATATAATTCTGAACCTATTGAATTTAGAACATTTTTGCCAATACAAAAAAAGTTAGGTTTTTCTTCAACTTTTAAATAGTGTTTACAAAAAAAAAAGAAAAAATATATATTTTTTTTAAAAAAACACCATTTTTTAGAAACAAATGCAATTTTTTAAAATTTGGACCCGAATAACAAATTATTATTTTTCATTTACACATACCTCGAAATGTCAAGAACATTTTACAAAAAGATTCCGGTTGGCTAGAAGAGTATTATTAGTTTAAATTAATTTTCAAAATCTAGCTGTTATATCTAAGTGCTGTACTGTACCTGTTTTGGTTATATTAATTTGATTTGACATTAAAAAAAAGAAGAGATGTAGCTAAATTCAAGTTAAAACAATTTTTTTCAGTTTAAATAGGCACCGTACAGCACTTAGATATAACAGCTAGAGTTTGAAAATTAATTTAAACCAATAATACTCTTCTAGCCAACCGGAATCATTTTGTAAAATGTTCTTGACATTTCGAGGTATGTATAAATAAAAAATAATTTTTTATTCGGGTCCAAATTTAAGAAAAATGGATTTGTTTCTAAAACATTGCGTTTTTTTAAAGAAATATATATATTTTCTTTTTTTTTGTAAACACTATTTAAAAGTTGAAGAAAAACGTAACTTTTTTTGTATTGGCAAAAATTTTCTAAATTCAATAGGTTCAGAGTTATATGTGATTAAAAAAAGGTCTATTTTTAAAAATCTAGAATTTTGAAAATTTATAACTCGAAAATTTGACCTCTTATAAAAAAATAAAAAAATACGTATCTAATATTTTTTTATAAGGAACAAATAAAAAATAGATTTAATCGATTTTAAAATGTGGACTGTAAATTTAACATGGAATCACCCGTATGTACAGTCGGGGCCATTGATGCCTTGCATCGTCTACGCTTGTCTTATGCATATAAGCATGTGTGTAAGACAAGCGTAGACAAGGGAAGGCATATATGACCCCGACTGTACATAGCTACTTGCAGCCAATTATTATTTGAGCGGGTTTTTAAAACAAAGTTTTAGCTAGGAACCATATGAATATGTAGAAGGTAAGACTGCGCTTGAATAAAAGTTACTAAATTCTAGTAACTCTTATTTCAAGTTTTCCGTTTTGACGCATTCACGCTGCCGTAGGACCGTACCTTTACGCTTGGTCCCGATTAAATATTTTCGAAATTCGGAAAAGTAAGAAATGTAAAGAATTACTGAAATTTTATCAAAAACTGTCTATTTTATTTAGAAAAAGTATAACTGACAGGTTTGAAAATGTCAATTAATTTTTAAATATTATCTTCTTATAATGCAATCTTGTTGCAATACTTTTGACAAAGAAAAAAATATAAAACACAAAGCTTATATGTCGTTTGTCTACTGAATTACTTCAGAAATTAGATTTGTAAACAAAAAATGATGTATCTTCTTCTTGCCGAAATGGAATGGTTAGTGCAGAAAATTATAAGTATAAAAGTAAATAAAATTGAAAAATTGTTATTTAAAATTTTAAATTGAATCCACTTGCTAAGTCTCAATAGTGGTTTCTACTAATGAATTAGAGAAAAAATGTTTACTGATTGAAATGGTCAAAATTTGACTAATTTTTAGTAACCAAAATTTATTTTTTTTAATATAGAAAAACAATTTTCTGTTTACAAATCTACATAGCCGCTAATGTTATCGATGATACCTAATCAGAAAATGGTTTTTCTATATTAAAAAAAAATTTTTGGTTACTAAAAATTAGTCAAATTTTGACCATTTCAATCAGTAACCATTTTTTCTCTAATTCATTAGTAGAAACCACTATTGAGACTTAGCAAGTAGATTCAATTTAAAATTTTAAAAAACAATTTTTCAATTTTATTTACTTTTATACTTATAATGTTCTGCACTAACCATTCTTTTTCAGCAAGAAGAAGATACATCATTTTCTGTTTACAAATCTAATTTCTGAAGTAATTCAGTAGACAAACGATATATAAGCTTTGTGTTTTATATTTTTTTCTTTGTCAAAAGTATTGCAACAAGATTGCATTATAAGAAGATAATATTTAAAAATTAATTGACATTTTCAAACCTGTCAGTTATACTTTTTCTAAATAAAATAGTCAGTTTTTGATAAAAATCATAAGAATAAAATTTATTTTGTATTTTCTTACACAAAATAACAAGTAAAACAATTTAAAGGCTATCATAGTTTAGTTTAAATTAGTTTTGTGCAGCGAAGCGCAGCGTGAGATGTTGCGCAACAAGTTTTGAAAATTCATTTAAACAAAACTACAAGTCGGATCTAGTGATGCACGTCGAGCAAACGATCTGATCGACTTCACATCTGATCGTCTGTTGTTTGCTCGATTATGATTGATTTGAACAAATTACTTTTTATTTATCTTTTAATAAATAGCATAATTTTTTAAAATATCTTTAAGTAAGTATCCTTTCTTTTTGTTGACACTTTTTATTTTTTACGTGGGTAATTCCATTGGCTTTCGTCAGAGGGATGTTTGCTAAAAATATTTTACTTTAATTTAAATTATCATTTAAAAATTGAATTTTTAAATGAATAAAAAAATATTTATAAAAATCTTTATTTAAAATAAACTCTATAGAGTTTAATAATGACTTATATATAAAACAAGTGTATTTTTGAGATATGCAAGCAACATCCCTCAGACAAAAGTCAATGGAATTACCCACGTGACAGATAAAAAAAGTCAACAAAAAGAAAGGATACTTACTTGAAGATATTTTCAAAAATTATGCTATTTATTAAAAGATAAATAAAAAGTAATTTGTTCAAATCAATCATAATCGAGCAAACAACAGACGATCAGATGTGAAGTCGATCAGATCGTTTGCTCGACGTGCAACACTAGTCGGATCACTACGAATTTTATCGCATTGTACTCGTAAGAGTCATTGAACAGGCACCACGCATGTTGAGCTGAAAGAGAGCAGCGGCTGTGTGACAGACATGGAGGGGAGGGGCATGCTTTCTCTCTCGCAGAACGCGTCATTTCAGTGAATGCTAAAACTTTAAAACTAATGCGTTGGTCAGTTTTGCGTGTTGTGAGTGTTTGGCACAAGCAAACTTCTCAAGCGGACTGTACAGAAAGAGACAACATGCCCCTCCACAACTCTCTCTCTTTTTCTCTATGCCGCTTTTGTAGCGCTGTGCCTGTTCCATTAGTATTATAGTTCAGTGGTAAGAGGCCATTCATTAATTACGTAAGCATCTCGGGGGGAGGGTTAAAAAATCTCTACATATGCTTACGTCGGAGGAAGGGGGGTGTAAAAGCAAATCTTACGTAAGATTTTACTATATATATGGAAATTCACCTGGAATCATGATATAAAGTTAAGGTGAATTTACACCCCTTAACTTGTTTAAGGCGGTCTGTTTGGCGGTCGACGAACAACAGAATCTGCAATAGAGTAAGAAAGACAGACAGTATATGTGTCTCTTTTACTCCAATGAAATTTCTGGCGGTAAACGACCCACCAACAGAGCTATAAATGTTCCTTTAGCCGTCACTTTTGACCAAAAGAAAATTGACTGTAATCGTAATTAAATGCGATTACGGGTAAGGAATAAAAATTAAATTATTATTTTAACAATCTTTAAACAAATTAATAGTGTTAACTACCAACATTTTTTGCATTGAACCTACAAATATGCAGCTTTTCCTGATTTTGCAATTAACCGATCTTTATATGATTACGGCTAAGAAATAACCCAGGCTCGAGAAACCAATGCTGACGCTGGGTGGAGGCTTAATTCTAGCTTTGACACCCAGAGTGGGTAACCGAGACTGGGAACAGTCTTTAAATCACTGTCGTTCAATATTGGTTCAAGATTGGACACCAATGCTCGTTCCATGCTTGATTCAAGACTGCTTGAATCCTCATGCGCGAAGCTTGAACATCCAATCTAGATTCAAGCTTGAATCAACTGTGACACAATTGCTCAACATATCATATTACATATTTTTTTATATATTAAAGTATATACATATAAAATGTAATATTAATTAAATAATAAATATTACAACTGCTGCAGATTTAGTAATTTTATGAATATTTACTATTAATTTTGTATAAAATAAACTATAAATAAACAAACAAAAATTATGTAATTTTACTTAATTTTAAGATATATTAGAAGTAAATTAAATTTGTTAATTATTTTCTTATTTTAAAAAAATAAATTTTAAAGAATCATATAACCAAACGAAATAATTTAAAGACAATTTTCAAATTTGAAAAATATTGAAGATATGATTACGTGCTCGATAGCGTAATTTTGTAAAATCATTCATTTAAAAAAAACTTTAATTATACAAATTGAATAAATTTCTTTATTTAAATAAAAGTGCCCTTCAATACATTATATATAAACAATTTTTATAATTTACTTTTGTATTATATATTATTGAAATTAATTATTTAAATAATATTATTAAATTAAAGTTATAAATAAAAATGATAAATTATTAGTTAATTTTGTTTACATATTTTACAAAAATATTTATTTATAAAATATTAATAAGTTAGGATCGAGATGATTAGATTGTATAGACTGTATATCAGTAAATACAAAGGATACATAAATTCTATTCTATTTATTTAAATAATATTTAATTTTTAAATAATAATATTAAATTAAAGTTATAAATAATTAAATAATAATTAATCATTATCAGTTAATTTTGTTTACATATTTTGCAAATATTGTATAAGAATATTTATTTATAAAATATTAATAAGTTAGGAGATTGGATTGTATAAACTGTATATATAGCGTGCGAAATTTTATTTCATAGGTTAAGTGTTTATATGTATTAAAATTGTTAACTAATCTTAGGTCGATAATAACACAGCCCTGCAAATCTTAAATTTTTCTCTGTCGAATGAATGTGACCATGTGTTTCCGAAGGGAATTTTTGCGCTGAACACGAATCTGCAGTTCAAAATGTTGCATCACGTCAAGTTTTCGAAAAAGGGGAGTTGAAACCCTAAAAAATAGCGTTTTAGGCAGTTTTTGAAAAATCGTAGTACCAAAATTATACGTGTCAAAAAAATCGCTCTTATCAGAAATTAAAGCTTGAAATATGCCCTTTTAAATGAACTATGGGCGAAATTAATTGCATCAACCCTTAAAGAAGGGGGTGTGTTTTTTAAAGGGTATTTTGAACAAATTATTAAACAAAACTACCCAAGTGAAAAACACGGATATTCTTGCAACTTACACTACAAACATAAAGAAAAATATTTAACACGTGTTTTTTTCAATGCTGCTTTGCGTTTTAAGGGTAAAAAACATCCTTTATGACAATAAGGATGTTTTTTGCGTTTTAAGAATAAAAAAAAACACTTTTTAATCAAAACAGTGTTTTTTAAGTTTTAAGGGTAAAAACACGTGTTAAATATTTTTCGTTATGTTTGTAGTTTATTAAGTTGCAAGAATATCGGTGTTTTTCACTTGGGTAGTTTTGTTTAATAATTTTTTCAAAACACCCTATAATAAACACACCCCCTTCTTTAATGGTTAATGCAATTAATTTCGCCCATAGTTCAATTAAAAGGGCACATTTCAAGCTTTAATTTCTGATAAGAGCGATGTTTTTGACACGGATATTTTTGGTACTATGATTTTTCAAAAACTGCCAAAAACGCTATTTTTGGGGGTTTCAACCCCCCTTTTTTTGAAAACTTGACGTAATGCAACATTTTGGACTCCAGATTCGTGTTCAGCATAAAAATTACCTTCGGAAACACTTGGTCACATTCATTCGACAAAACCGATGCAGGGCTGTGTAATTACGTGTATAAATGTGCAATTAATCTTAAATTATAAAAAAAAAACAATCTGAAGAATATCAATTTAAATAATTATAGATGAACATTAAAAAATTTTTTATTTTATTAATTTTATGATAATCTGCAGCAGTACAGTAATTAAGAAAAAATGATAATAATAATATTATTATTGTATTTATGCACCGAAAAAAAATATTCTTCTAAAGAGAGTAACATTCCTTTCGTGAAATCCTCTCACGTTTTTACATTGTTTTGAGAGTATCCTCTACTTTTGAGAGGAAAATTCGCATCAAAATGAGAGTATCCTCTCAAAATGAGAGGATCCTTTAGAGGCCATATTGTAGAGGAAAATTCGCATCAAAATGAGAGGATTCCTCTCAATCCAAGTATATTTTTTTTTCGGTGTAATTATAAAGAATATAATAATATAATATTATTATTATTATTATTATAATTATAAGAATTATCATTATTAACAACATAATACAACAAGAATATTATTATATTAATAATTATTTAACGTTCTGTCTTCTGTAAGCGACAGTGGAATCAGGTTTGACGAAGCTATAATCGGACTTCCGAACATTGATTGAGTCTTAGACTCCAATCCTCAACCAAGCTTGGAGCGTCAGGCTTGAATCGCTGTTACATTCTAGCTTGGACGAGTCTTGCTTCCTCTGACTCACCAATCCTCAATCAATATTGACCAGTCCTCAGTCAAGCTTTATAAAGCCTCAAATCATCGTCCCTGCGCACCTGGGAAGTAATAAATTATTATTTAAACTTTTTTTGATCATATTTATATTGCTAACTAGCAACTTTGTTAACATGGAACCTACCGATATGCAGTTAATTCTCATTTTGCAATTAATCGATCTTTTTATAATTATCGACCAAGAATTTAACAATAATAATTTGTTAAAAAAATATTTAAATAATAATTTAATTTTGTATTTCTCTTAAATAATTAGTTAAAGATCGATAAATTACAAGGTTAGGAAAAAAATTGCATATTTGTAGGTTCTATGTGAAAAAAGTTGGTATTTGACAATA
The DNA here is from genome assembly GCA_037103525.1 of Ganaspis brasiliensis. NCBI lineage: Eukaryota > Metazoa > Arthropoda > Insecta > Hymenoptera > Figitidae > Ganaspis > Ganaspis brasiliensis. The sequence goes on from JAZKLR010000082.1 coordinate 2,102,544, forward strand.
ATACTTTGTTTAAAAACTTTAAAGTAATAATTTAATTTGTATTGTTTTCCGCAATTAGATGAAGCTCGAAAAATTGCAAAATTAGGAGAAGACTGCATATTTGTAGGTTCCATGTGAACAAAGTTGCTATAGCTAACAAGAATAATTTGTTTAAAAATGTTTAAATAATAATTTAATTTTTATTCCTTACCTGTATAATCACATAAAAATTAGTTAATTACAAAATTAGGAAAAAACTGCATATTTGTATGTGCTTTGTGTAGAAAATTGGTGAACAATATTTATTTGTTTAAACAATGTTTTAATAATTGTTATTATTCGTTTTACGAAATATATTATTTAATTTATTACTAACAAAAACAAAAATTAGGTAAAAGTTATGTTTATTTTATGGACATTTCGCTTCGAAGTAAGCAAAATAATTTGCTTCCTCGTAGATGAAGCAACAATATAATAATATATAAGTTAATTGGGAAAGTTATTAAAAAAAATATAATTTTAAATACAAAAAAAAAATTAAAAAACATGAATGATTTTACGAATTTTTGATCAATTATAAAAGTTATATAGGTCAATTGATTAGTTTTTAGATAAGAAATTTGATTTTTGTATTCATTAAGGGGATACGTACAGTTAGACCTTAAAAAAAGCTGTTTTTTAGGAATTTTTTGTGGCCACACATTTTAATAATTAATAACAAATCTTTTTTCATGTGAAATCGGTACCTCCGAGTAAAAAAACCACTGTCATACGCCTAAAAACTCCTCTCTGACGTTGGTCGTCTAAAACAACCACTGTGTTTTTTTGGTTAAATGAAATGTCAAAATTTTTCAATTAAAATCAAAACAGCATTTAAAATAGACTAACCCTAATATGCACCAATCTATACAATATTGTATTGAGATTTTGAATTTTTAAAGTTTCTGAAACTTTAGAATTTAGTTTCCTGGAAAAATTGGAAAAAAAATTGGTTTTCTAGAAAAACGCGTTCAAAATTTTGAACGCCTCACCGGGACGGCTGAGGCGGTACAATTCAAAATTCTATATTTTTTATAAATAATTGTCCGATCTATCTCAAATTTTCAGAGAGTACTTTTAAAATGTTATATTTTTAGAAAATTCAATAATAAAAAAATCGATTTTTTGAAAATCCTAACTGTACGTAACCCCTTAAGGGTGTTCCAAAGCTAAGCTAAGCTAAGCCATGACAAAGACAGATGATATATACCAAACGTCATTTTTTACACATAAATTTTTGGCACAACACAATAGTTGACCTAAAAACGCAACATCAACGAGAAATTGTACATATTTGTAGTTTTTAAATCACTTGGAACTATTTTATTTTATTCCCGAACAAGGCGACAATGTGTGCTAGAAAATTCGGTTGCAATGAAAGCAGATGTTTGAAACAAAGATTGAGTATACTTTGACGTCGCTCTAGAACACCTTAGCCAAAAAAAAAATTTTATCAAAAAACGATTTTTTTCGAAGAAAAGAGGTGCTCAAAAAAATTTAATTGGGTATTTTTAAAAATCTCTGTGTCCAAATTTAGATATTCATGAGATTAATAAGTGAGGGGCTGATAGAAAAAATGGATTATAATAATTATGGGAGCAAAAGTGGGTTATATTCACTAGGAGCAAAAACGGTTTAAAAGTTCCAAACAATTTCTTTATTTATAAAATATCTTATCGACTGTCTGTTAATTACTTTTACATTACAACATTCGAAATTGTTAAAACAATATTCGTAAATTAAAATAATTCCAAAACAGTTAATAACATCTTTTATAAATAAAGAAATTGTTTGAACTTTTAAACCGTTTTTGCTCCTAGTGAATATAACCCACTTTAGCTCCCATCATTATTATAATCCATTTTTATTATCAGCCCCTCAAGTCATCAAAATTTTCTTGAAATCCGCTGAAACGTTCTCGAGATATCCTGGCAACAAAAAACGCTATACACACACATACATCTGGACATTTGCTTTGAAATGAAAATTTACGCTTTTTAGATAAGCTTAGATAGTCGATTTAGACTATTTTTGGAAAATCGAAAATTTTAACGATCACAAAGATTCCTTTATGAGGAAGCAAAATTAGACAATTTTTTTTAATTTCTTACTCTATAAGTTTATTTGAAAATGCTACAATTTTTCAACAATAAATTCTTTGAACAAATAATAAATTCATCATTACATTGAGAAAAAGCTTTTCATCGGTCCTAGTATATAAAATAGTATAGATTCAAGAATTTGAGGTTATGATAAACTCGGTGCCTCCGACCAAAAAAAACCACTCTCGCGTTATACGCCTAAAAACTCCTCTCTGACGTCGGTTGTCTAAAACAACCACTGTTAAAATGAACGTCAAAAAACCACACTTTATTTTTCCAAATTTTCCAGGAAACTAATTTCTAAAGTTTCAGAAACTTAAAAAATTCCATATCTCAATACAATATTGTATAGATTGGTTCAGATTTAAGTTAGTATATTTCAAATGCTGTTTTGATTTTAATTGAAACATTTTGAAATTTCATTTAACCAAAAAACGCAGTGGTTGTTTTAGACGACCAACGTCAGAGAGGAGTTTTTAGGCGTATAACGCGAGAGTGGTTTTTTTGCTCGGAGGTACCGAACTGTTTTGCGCATGACAGAAGTAAAGCAGACCAGAGTTTACGCTAAATAATATATTATTTTTGGATCAAGCATAAGTACGATTTCTTTTAAGACCATCAATGTAAACACATTTTTATTCTTGGCAAAAGAAATCCTCTTTTCTCTGTGAACATTAGTAAAATACAATATTTGTTGATAAACAACAATAACAGTAAAAAATGTTTATGAAATTAATTTTTTTTGCTACATATAAATAAAAGTCTGCGCGCGTATACACAAATTTTCGGTAGCGCAGAAGTTAAATATTGATTCAAATTTCGTCGTTTATTTGATGTTACCTAAAGTAATTTTATTTTGTAGTTTTTTGATAGATTCGTTAAATTACCTACTTCAAGATCGTTTTCAATATAATCGTTTATTCGGTTTATTGGATTACGCAAAGTATTCGATTTTAAGATTGTTAGAAATCTTACGTTTAATTATGCTATCTATTTCGCAAAGACTGAATTAATATTTTTCAAAAAATAAAAATTTTTGAATTATATCAAATAATGATGTGTCTTAGTGCAATTGAATTTTTTCTGATGAAAGCATACTTTTAAACACATTTAAGGGTAATTATAAAAAAATCTTACGTAAGAATAGGGGGGGGGGGGTCCGACAAATCTTATGTATGCTTACATGGGGGAGGGGGGGTCAAAATTAGCTAAAATCATGCTTACGTAATTAATGAATGGCCCCTAACATTCTAAACTTTATTATGGAAACAAAAAATTAATTTTTTTTCTTGCCCAAATTTAGTAAAAAACCGATTTGTTTATAAAATTTATTTATTTTTTATAAAAAAATAGGAATTATTATTTTCTTACTTATATGTGTAAGGGTAGAGAGTGGTTTTTGAAAAAGATTAAAATAGATTCAAAAACTAGTAATAAAAATCTAAAATTAAATGAATATAATCAGTTATTAAGATTTTAAAACACCCTGTATTACAAAAATTGACTGTGAAAAATAATAAAAAAATAAGCAACCAAGAAAAGGTAAGGGATTCGTATTCAAACTACACTTTTATTCAGTGTATCGGCAGAAGGCCGTATTTTCAGTTTAATTTTGATGATGAAAAATTAGTCATAAATAAATAATATATATATAAATAAAATGTCAATTTATTGGACAACTTTAATATATTAACTTTACATAGATGATACAAAATGTTTTTTATCAGTTAACAAATGGTTCTTCTTAAAACAATTATTTATTACAAAGTTACTTAATGAAATTTAGCAATTTCAATTCCTAACTGTGAATGTATGTGTTGTGTGTATATGTTACGTACCAAGCCCGGAATTGTACAGACCGCGAAGTGTACAGCGATTTTTGTACTCAGCGCGGTTGGTACAAGGCATTTTGTACAGAGCTGGAGTTCCCGGGCTTTGTACAGAGATTTCTGTACTGAGCGAGCTCGGTACAACGGTTATTGTACAGAGCTGTAGAAATTTATTCCTAGTCTTTTTTATTCGAAGAATTTAACAAACAACTAATTTATATTAATATATTTAATATAAAATTAGTAATTTTTTTTATTATTCTTATTATTTTTGTATTATAATAATTATTATAATAAAATATTTTGAATTTTCGAAATTATTAACTTTTGGAAAAATGGTAGGGAATCGGAGAAATCATTCTTCGTGTACACAAACGATTAAAATGTTGTTTATTATTGACTCTTGATTAGTACTGTAGAAGCTTTACTCGAAGGTACATTATTTGCCAATTCAAATTCATCATGGATTACACTAGAATGAAAAACGATTTTGAAAATAAATTAAATAAACTGCCTATTATTATAATACAAAAATAATAAGAATAATAAAAAAAATTACTAATCTTATATTAATATAAATTAGTTGTTTGTTAAATTCTTCGAATAAAAAAGACTAGGAATAAATTTCTACAGCTCTGTACAAAAACCGTTGTACCGAGCTCGCTCAGTACAAAATGCGTTGTACCGAGCTCGCTCAGTACAGAAATCTCTGTACAAAACCCGGGAACTCCAGCTCTGTACAAAATGCCTTGTACCAACCGCGCTCAGTACAAAAATCGCTGTACACTTCGCGGTCTGTACAATTCCGGGCTTGGTACGTAACATATATATGTAATTTATATTTGTTACTCACCAAATATGATTTTATGTTTACCTTACTTTTTTTGTTTTTATTAATCTTCAATTAAGGAAATTGTTATTCCTATTTCTCTTACTTATGTGAATCGCAAAACTTCTTTAAAAATTGTATTATTTTCTCACAAATATTTTATAAATATTATTGAACTTTTTCCTTTCAAAATTAATTTAATTTATAATTGTATAATAAGCCGCCTGGGCGTTGTCCCGATTTTCTCAGAAGGACTAATCAGCACGTCTTATTAAGGTGACAGCTACCTGCAAAGGATTCAAACAACGACCTCTGTCTCCTCTTGAGACTCGGCCGAAAAGACCACGATTTCACCCTGTTCGTTCGTTTTATTAACTCATGTTTTGGGTCATCGTAATTTTGCTGATGAACTTTTCATCAGTATTGATGAAATTAGTTCATTTTATTTTGTAATGCTGGTGTAATTCTCGATCAATAATTGAGAGCACCTTACTTTGCATTTTAAATTGTATAACATTGCCTCAATTCTGAAAGTGCAAGTTCTTATGTTTATTTATTTTATTTTGTTTTTAAAATCCACATATAATAAAAGAAATAGATTTCAATCCAATATTCTATTACTTAACTTTTACTTTTCTTTTCAGGTTCAATAAAATCATTTTAGTTTCTAATTGAGGAGTACTTTTTCAAAAGTTGATAAATCCACATTTTGTTATTTCGAGAAAATTAAACAAATGCAGTTTCGCACCTAACCCCTAGAGTTAATTATAAAGTAGAAAAAATATATGAAATTATTTATATACGAATGTTTTTTGCACTTAAGGAGATTTATTTTTAATTAAAGTTTATAGTAATAAAGGAATTTAAAGGTTTTTGTAATTTATTCTAGGAAAAAAATAAAAATTTTAAATCATCTTGGTTAAGTCCAAGTTTTTTTTAAACTGAAAATTCTTTGGTAATAAATTTTTTTCTTGCATTTAACAGTGACAGATCGATTTGTAAGGTTCCTAATATGTTAAATTTGTAATTATCTAAACTTTTTTGAAAAATGGATTTATCAACTTTTGAAAAAGTGCTCCTCAATTGTTTATGTATGTTTAGTGAAGTATGTGATTATTTTAACAACGTTGACAGTTTTTAATTCAATTAGCTCATGCAATGTTTTGTGTTTTTTGTATTGCACAGTATTCTTAAAAAATAAGATAGAAATTCTTCATGACCTCAATAGTTTTTAACGAAGTTATAAACTTTATTGCAGAATATTTGACATTAATAATATTATTTAAATTTTGTAAATAATAAATTAAAAGGTTAAAAAATAAGGTCACTGATGCCGATCGTGACAATATGACTCAAAAGGCAAGAAAAATTCAAACACTTTATATCTTTACATTCCTTTTGTAACTTCAGTATTTTGTGAGTTATAAAGAATTAAAGAAAGGTTTTTATTTTCAAAATCAAAATTTTAAATGCTCATAATTCGAAAACTATGCCTCCCATATTTAAATAAAAAACACATATATACTATTTTTATGCAAAGAATTGAGAAATATAGATTAAATTAAAGTTACAGTTTTGATAGGTAAATTTCACATGGAAATGCCCATATGTACACTATCGTCGGGAACTATCGGTACGACGGGTTTGCGGACAGTGCAAAATTTCTTTAACTTTTGAAGAAGATTGATTCATTCAGGAAAAAGATACAGACTTAAAACTTAGATTGTTTGAAAGCTTAAAGAATTCTTCGTTTAGTAATATATAATTAAAAAATTTAAAACCTTTTGAAAGCATTATATCACCTGATATGTTTTTGACAATATTTTGTAATTTTCTCATTTTTGATTCATTTGTTTGAGAATTTTGAAACTTTTACAGAATTAAGCATTGCAGTCTCAGCTTTAAAAAAAGTCTTTGACATTTAAAAAATATTGAGTAGTTCTTTAGTAATTTAAAAAAGTGTCTGAGCATATTTTTCTAAACATCAGCTGTTGATGTGACACCTTTTCCACTTCTCGTTCTTTACTTTAGAGCCGAATAAGTGACAATTCGAGGGGTTTTATACTTGGAGCCCGTATTCTACAATTCTGTGTTTATTATAAATAGCAATGTTAATAATTAAATGCATACGCTAATGTTGAATTCCCTCGAATTGACACTTCTTTGGACCCGCTACAAGGAACGAAAAGTGGGAAAAGGTGTCACATCAACAGCTGATTTTGAAAAAAATATGCTCAGACACTTTTTCAAATTACTAAAGAAAATTATTTTCAAAAACATATCAAGTGATGTAATCTTTCCAAAAGGTTTTAAATTTTTAAATTAGATATCTCTAAACGCAGAATTCTTTAAGCTTTCAAACAATCAACGTTTCAAGAACGTATCTTTTTCCTGAATTAAACTATCTTCTTCTAAAGTCAAAGACATTTCTCAATGTTCGCAAACCCGCCGTACCGATAATTCCCGACAGTAGTGTATCTTCCTGGTCCATATTTTTACATGAAACCTATCCGCATTATTGACTGTAGTAAGTCATATAAATCACCCTTATTTGGCCTCTGAGATAACAACTTTAGACATTTACAAAAGTGTGCAAAAATGTAAAAAATGCAAAGTCCCCTAAATCAGAAGGGGTCGGTATTACGAATCCGGTGTTAGTTTCTGAAAATAGATAATGGCGAATCCAATATGGCAGACGAGAAATTTAAAAATCCATTAGATTCGCCTGAAACTTGTTAACCGGGGTTTTTTTGGGGTCGCTGATTACGAATCTAATTTCAATTTTCCAAAATTTAAAATGGCGGATAAAATATGGAGGGCGAAATTTTTTCAAAATTGTTCAGATTCGCTTAAAATTTATTATCCGTGGGTTTTTGGGGTCGCTGATTACGAATCCGGTGTTAACTTTTAAAAATTCATATGTGTAACTGTCTATAGCCATCGAAGTTCTAAAAACCAGTTGGTTTTACTTGAAACTAAAATATTTGGTTACCAGATGTTGTTAATGATGTTGCTTATTTTAGATAACTTTGGTCTTTTAGAAATTTTACATTTTTAAATAATTTATTATATAACAAATAAATGTCGAGATTGTGTCGGTTCTTCTTATCCACGACTAATAGTCAACATCATATTTTATTATATATTATTATATATCAATCAATCAGTACTGGATTAGTAATCGGAGATCTCGAAAACCCCTGAGTAATAAATTTCAAGTACATCTGAACAGTTTTAAAAATTCTTCTGACATATTGGATCTGCCATTTTGAATATTTAAAAACGAACATCGGATTCGTAATTAGCGACCCCAAAAACCACCGAGTAACCAAATTCTAAATAGTTCTTAAAAATTCGTCTACCATATTGGATCCGCCATTTAGCATTTATAAAATCTAATGCCAAAACCGTAATCAGTGATTACAGTGAGCACTCGAAAGTCGTTCGATCTTTCGATTTTTCCCAACTCTTCAAACTTCAAAGTCGTTTGACGCGTAAGCCACTCCTCTTTGATGATTTCAGGGGAGTAGGATTTCAAATTCACTTTCAAACATATATTCTTAATACTCGGATACACGTTACACGGCACTAACTGGTGATGCACGTACTTCGGAAAACGAATGATTTCGAAAAATTACACTGCCCACAAATCGAACAACTTTGAAGGATAAACGATTTTCAAGTTGAAAGACTTTCGAGTACTCACTGTATAAAAAAACTTAAGAGACAACTTTCAATCAAATTCGATAAATGTTTAAGAAAATAATACCATATTGGATCCACCATTTTGAATTTTGCAAATCTATTGCTGAATTGAAAATCAGCAATTATAAGAACCCCAAATTCATCGTATTAACTTGAAATTTTTCAGTTTCAAGTAAATTCGATGGATTTAAAACAAATTGTCAGCCATATTGATTTCGCCATTTTGAATTTTTTTAATTTATTGACATCTATTAGCGATTATGAAAACCCCAGAAAACAAACAAGCATTTCCGATGAATTTTAAAAAATTGTTCGCCATATTGGATCAGCCATTTTGAATTTTAAAAATGTAATGCTAAATTCTTAAGGAGGTTCTCGCGTAAAAAGAATTAGCATTACTATTTTAATCAAATTTGGTCCACTGGTAGATAATGGTTTTATAATGATGCAGTTAGATTTTTAAGATCTCAAGGTACTTTTGAAAATACATTTAAAAATATGGATGTATATAACAAAGGACTCAATTCCCATAAAACTAAATGTAAAATGTTATAAATGAAAACCCTCATAACTTTTTTCACAAGTACCTTGAGGGCTCAAAAATTTAACTGCATCATTATAAAACCATTAACTGCCAGTTGATCAAATTTGATTAAAATGGTAATGTTAATTCTTTTTACGATAGAACCTCCTTAATCCAGGACCCCAAAAAACTTAAGAGGAAAAGATTTATCAAATTAGTTAAAAATTAATGTTATTCAGCATTTTTCAAAATTGAATTATTTTTTGTCCAAGATCCAGGCAATGTAAATAGAGCAAAACAAAGGTACAATGAAAAATATGGCATCGCTATTATAGCCCTATGTTTAAGCTGTATTTTAAGCGCAAGACCATTAAAATGTAAGAGAAATTACACCGGAAAAACAATTGTGACAGCTTCTGCTTCCACACAGAGGAAGTATTTTGGCACGTATTAACGCATGCATGAATTCCTACTGTAAAAACATGCGTGAGATCTGTCATAATAAGGTAGGTATATACTTACATGTGTACTCATAATAGATCTCAGGTGACACAGCCAAGATCTCGTATAAGATCTTATGTGAGAACGTAGGGAGAAACGCATGTAAGTTCTTATATTAAGTTACATCATGCGCCGCGTATAATGTTACTTAATATGAAATTGAAACAGCGCACTTATATAAGTTCGTATATGAGTTCATATTTAAGAACGTATGTTATGGCAATAGTTAGCTAGATGTAACGACAGATAGGGCTAAGGGTCTCGATTAGTGATAAGTGTGAGTCGGAGGAGTGGGGAATTTTAATGTGACGACGAAAAACCGAAATACCGAGTTAGACGCGTGCGAACCTACTTCTCGCACTAATGTAATTTAAATGTTTGTAATAGTCATGTGGAGTGACTTAGTTCGAGTATAAAGTATTAAATAAACTTTTCTTTTCGTGCCAGAATTTTCCGCTTTTGTGTTTGTGTTAACCCGTCTTAGTTATTTTAACAACGTATGTAAGTTCGTATGTGAGTTTATAAGTAAGAACGTATGTGAGTTCTTATGTAAGAAAGTATGCAATATCGTGTCGGTTATTCAACAAAAATTTCCTTATTAAATATGTCAAGTAAAAAGTCACGTACGAACACACGTGAGAACCCACATGAGAACTCATGTGCGTACACATGTACGAACTCATCTGCGTACACATATACGAACTCATGTGCGTCCACACGTACGAACTCATGTGTGAACACACTAAAGTACATTATAAAATTAAATATAATAAACAATACTAAATATTAAATATGATTTATACATATATTTTATATATGTCTTTCCTGAGAAATTTATGTATTAAACATGACTAACGGGTCATTCACATATCACGTGATATCTTTGGGGGAAGGAGGGGGGTAGGCAAAATATCACGGTCTATGGAAATTAAATTTTTTAACAATAGAAAAAATATCACGAGGGGGTTCAAATTAGCCAAAATTTGTATCACGTAATATGTGAATGACCCCTAAGATTTTGTAAAGTCGTTTTTATAACTACGGTGGCCGAGGGGCTTAAGGTGTTCTTAGGCTCGCAGGTTAGATGGGCTCTAATCTCGTTGGCGAGAATTTTTTTTATAATAATATATTTAATTTAACATATTTAATATTGTTTAATATATTTAATTTAATATTGTACTTTGGTGTGTTTGCACATGAGTTCGTGCGGGTGTACGCACATGAGTTCTCATGTGGGTTCTCACGTTGTGATCGTACCAGTTCGTACGTGACTTTTTAATTAAAATATTTAATAAGTAAATTTGCGTTGAATAACCGACACGATATTGTATACTTTCATACGAACTCACATACGTTCTGACATATGAATTCATGTACGAACTCATAAGAATGCTGTTTCAATTTCATATTGAGTAACATTATACGCGGCGCATGACGGAACTTAAGGTATATCTCTCGAAAAGTCGTTTTCTTTAGATTTGCTTTAAACTTTGGAAATTAGTTTAAAAAAATATGATTTATGTACCTGGAAAATTCCAAGTCGACTAGCGGGACGATAATGGAGATATTAAAATTTGAAATTTCGCATTTTACACGTAAAATCTATAAAAAGCCTTGCGCATCTAACCTTTTGAGGTACAACTTGAAAATTCTTCATTAGGATTTAAAGGAAAACTAATATGTTATTTATAATTAGGCAAAACGTCATATTTGAAAACATGAATATTACTAGCGGGCCCGTTAAAAAAAAAAATTTATATTTTTGATTTAACTGCATGCGCAGTAGCATAAATAGTGGTCTGAAGTGAGAATAATGAACACACGTACATGGAATACTAGCATGATTCTTGAGTGTGAATGTAATACATTGTCTCCAAGCGATAGTCAGTTGAAAATTTTTTTAGGATATGTCATATGCTGTGGAGGTAAACTTTATATGGACTGCTTCATAAATTTTTGAGAGTAAATGTAATCAAGAGATATACCTTAATATAAGAACTTACATGCGTTCGTCCCTACGTTCCCACATAAGATCTTATACGAGATCTCGGCTGTGTCACCTGAGATCTTATATGCGTACACGTGTAAGTACATTTAGTACATATACTTACCTTCTTACGACAGATCTCACGCACGTTTTTACAGTAGGGATGCGATCGCATAACGAAGTATTACATTTTAAAGATCATCTAGGAGCAGATAAATATTTTACAATTTGTTAAAGTGCACTTTAAAGTAAATTTTGATACTAATTAGATATCGTTGTAATGTGTCGTTATCATTTTAAATGAGTTGAAATTCAATATTTCGTTATTTTCAACTCTGAAACTATCAGATTAATACAAAGTAAGTTTAAGAAAGTATGAGACAATAATTGTCAACTTCATTCATAAATAACATATTTTTTATTGTACAAAAAACAAGAATTTCATTGTGTGGGTTGAAATGTAAATCTGTTTATTGTTTACAATTAATTTAAAGGAGACAGTCTATTATATAAAAAATTCGATATTTAATTGATATTCTTTGCATTACAAAAATAATAAATTTATTATTACAATATTACAACTTTTATGCCTGTTTTAAGTTCTTTAAACAGTTGTTAAACAAATTTCAAATCATTTAATTTAGAATTCAATATTTGGTGAAATTTGACTTTTGACCACAAGAAATAAGTTTACGCCGACTGTGCGGCGGCGCCACAGTGGGAAGAAATGCAGTGTTTTGGACAAAATTCTGCTGACAACGCAAATCTTAACTGATTTTAATTTTTTTATCTTGAAATTCTAAGGAAGGTTTGCGCTATAAGCCTTCACTGCTACAAATTTGAAATTTTTGCAACACATCCTTAAAAAATGAAATTATTCGTAAATAAATGCTTTTTTATTACTTGATCTTAACAGTTAATGCATACTGGGTGATTTTTTGTGTCACTCTAGTCAAATTTAATGTCTGATTGTTGAAATTCAAAATGGCAGCTAAAATTAGAAAAAACATATTTTTACTCTGCAATCACTAAGTATAAGTGTTTAGAGTCATCAATTGCTTTGGAGGTTTTGTACCAAACATTTTAATTTATATATATAATAAAAATATCGTAACATAACCTAAAAATGGTTTTAATCATACTTCAATGCATTTATTTGAGCTTAGGTCCTTCTGTAAATGCATATTGATAAATTTTGTATTACTTTCTTAATGAATCTGATGTTACAAGATTACAATTAAAAATAACAAATATAAAATGTCGATTAAAATTTTGAAAAATGGTTTCGTTTTCTCGATATGAGTCTCTAGACATGTTCTGAGTTATTAAACCATGTACAAACTAAGCAACATTTTGCAGCCATCTAAGGTCATGCAAGGCAGCTTTTCAATATGAATTTACCAATTAGGATATGATTATAATGAACTAATAAACAAAGAAAAACAATCTGTTATAAAAAATTGCATGGAATTGATATTTGAAAAAATACAATTAATACGTCAATAAAGTTTTGGAACTAGCTGTTAATTTAGAAGTTTTTAAGCTTGTTCAGATAATGCATAATGATTTTTCTTCTCCTTTATTCTCATGGAGCTAATTAATGGATCTGATCCGATAAGCAGATGATGCATAATGTCCTCATTGGTTGACTTTCGATTGCTCATTCGACTATTAGGGGACACGGGAGATTCACGATTCATCCCCAACTTATTCCCGTGCACCTGCTCAGCGAGGAAAACTCATTCGGGGCCTTCTCCCACTCTTGGGCCCTGCCTACCCCTCCGTCCAAATAACCCGTTTAAATTTACTACTGCCAAATACCCCATCCTTTCTATGTACAGTCAAATTTTGCTGCAGTCATAGAATGTGACGGTATATAAAAAATGTGGAGTATGTTTTTATTAATGATTATTGCTATCAGTGCTTTTTTTAGTAGAACTATAGTTGCTGCTAATCCTAATAAGCTAAATAGAGCGACTATTCGTACAGAAAATTACCACAGTATTTCTTTTTGTAAAAATCGCTGTTATCCCAGTATCTTTTGGTGAAAAGAACAATTGTAGGTATCACAAGAATCCCCCGGTACCTCTTAAATATGAAAATATTGTGTATTTGTGACTTAGAAAGTTACCTCACAATATGAAAATATTGTGTATTTGTGACTTAGAAAGTTAAAATGGACCTTACGTCAAAAAATCGATTTTTTTACTGATACGTGATTCTTAAAGAAAAAAATTCACTTTTTTGAATGAAATAAACATCAAAAAATCGATTTTTTTGACGCAAGGTCCCTTTTAACTTTCCAAGTCACATTTGTGTAACAATCGGTTCTTCTTAAATTTGTTGTGTCAAAATTTAACATTTTTCGTGTGTGGATTTAATACTTCCTTTAAATGTCATTCGATTCTTGAGCATAACCTCTAATTTTTTAGTAATAGCACTGTAATTTACACTTAATTTTTTGTGGTAAAACGTAAATTTCATATTGAAAATTCATTTTAATAAGCAAAAGGTAGAGTTCAATACTAATTGAATAAAATGTACTCCTTAATTATTTATGTTAAATAAAACATAAACATTTTTAACTGTGTAGCTGCAATTATTACAGTAGAAGAAGTCGGTCGGAGGGATAGGCAGGGCCAAAGAGTGGGAGAAGGCCCGGAATGAGTTGTCCTCGCCGAGCAGGTAGACGGGAATAAGTTCGGGATGAAAAGTGAACTGTCCGGGGACACTGGGGCTAAACCGGACGGTTTTTGTCTTTTGTAAAAAAAAAATGTGCTCTTTCACGGAAGCGAAATAATCAAACAATTTAATGTACCAATTGGTTGGCTCAGTGAAGAACCTCAAGAGGCTAACAATACAATTTTTAGAAGAGCTCGAAGCAGTAATAGTCGAATGAGCAATCGAAAGTCAACCAATGAGGACATTATGCATCATCTGCTTATCGGATCAGATCCATTAATTAGCTCCATGAGAATAAAGGAGAAGAAAAATCATTATGCATTATCTGAAGAAGCTCAAAAACTTTTAAATTAACAGTTAGTTCCAAAACTTTATTGACGTGTTTTTTCAAATATCAATTCCATTCAATTTTTTATAACAGATTGTTTTTCTTTGTTTATTAGTTCATTATAATCATATCCTAATTGGCAGATTCATATTGAAAAGCTGCCTTGCATGACCTTAGATGGCTGCAAAATGTTGCTTAGTTTGTACATGGTTGAAGATAATTCAGAACTGTTTTGTTTTATTGTCAATTACAATAACTTGATTCAAAATTTGAAAATTAATAATTCAAAACTCATAGCGTCTGAAAACATGTTTTTTGAGTATTTAATAACTCAGAACATGTCTAGAAACTCATATCGAGAAAACGAAACCATTTTTCAAAATTTTAATCGACATTTTATATTTGTTATTTTTAATTGTAATCTTGTAACATCAGATTCATTAAGAAAGTAATACAAAATTTATCAATATGCATTTACAGAAGGACCTAAGCTCAAAGAAATGCATTGAAGTATGATTAAAAACATTTTTGTTTTAATCCCACCCACTGTGCGGCGGCGCGCCGATTTATACAACTACATGTATTTAAAAAAAGTGATGAGTTAGAAAAACACTTTTTCTTTAATACAAAATTTACAATATTTAATAATTAATTATTTTTGTTTAAATACATCTAAACTCTTTATAATGAGAATTAATAAATTTTGTAAAATAAAAATTGAAATTTAGATTAATTTTTAAAATGTAGAGCATAAAAAGTTTAACGCTTACTGTTGAGTTTTAAATTTTATGAAAAAAAAACAATTATTTATTTATTTACAAGAAAATAAGCTCCTAGGGCTACATAGCCCTTCGAGAAACTAAAGAAAAATACATGAATTGTGACGTATAAAAATAATTAAAATCTAAAATTTAGCTTTTACGAAACAACGCCAGTAAACGCTGACAAGCCGATCGGCGCGCTGGTATACGCAGTAAATGAGCAGCAGCATCAGCGTGGAGCGGCAGCACAGGGTTTTAAGAAAAACTTTTTATTGGAAAAGACCTTTCCTCAAAGATTCCTAGCAGACAGGCCTAGTGAAATGAACGTTATCTTAAAACAGCTTAAAGAATATTGCAAGAAAAAAAGCTTGACAAAATTTGGCAAAAACTAAAATTGCAGTCTTTAAAAAAGAAAAAATAAATTAAAATCTCTACTCTAATTATTATTATTATTATTTACCCTGACCTTTTTTGAGTTCTTGAAACTAATTTTCGAATATTTACTATAAAATTGTGAAAGTAAAATTATTTTTCAGATTGCAAATATTAATCATTTTTAGTATTGTTTAAAATACGACTTTCAAAAATTTGTTTAGATAATTCGTATGCTTAGTAAATTGCAGAAAAATATAATTTTTCATTCATTTTGAAGATTCTTTCAACTTTTCCAGTACTTTTGATAAAAATCCCTGACCTTTCCCTGACCCTTTTTAATTTCCCTGACTTTTCCCTGACCTGTGGCAACCCTGCCAAGGTAGCAAATAAAATAACTAGTTCAGCTAATTTAACGATGGGTTCAGACAAAAAAATAATTGAAATTACCGGATCTGACTCTTGGAAAACTATAGACACCTTTTTTAACAGTTGAATCAAAAGTATTCTTTCATACGTATTACCTTTTGGGGTCCAAGATATGTAGATACAGTAGAGAGGGTTCAACTGGGTTCTTTAAACATCTTCTATAGTTGGTCGCTGATTACGAATCCGGTGTTAGTTTTTGAAAATTCAAAATGGCTGATCCAATATGGTGGACGAATTTTTAAAACTTTTAGATTCGCCTGAAATTTGTTACTCGGGGGTTTTTGGGGTCGCTGATTAAGAATCTGGTGTTAGTTTTTAAAAATACAAAATGGCGGATCCAAAATGGCGGACAAAAAATTGAAAAATCCTTTAGATTCGCCTAAAATTAATTACTTGGGGGTTTTTGGGGTCGCTGATTACGAATCCATTATTACTTTTTAAAAATTCAAAATGGCAGATCCAATATGGCGGACAAATTTTAAAGAAGTGTTTAATATCGCTCGAAATTGGTTACTCGAGGGTTTTTGGGGTCGCTGATTTTAAATCTAATATCAGTTTTCCAAAATCCAAAATGGCGGATTGAATATGAAAAAAAAAATTTCAAAAACGGCTTAGAATCGCTGGAAATCCCGGCTCTGGTAACCAAATATTTTAGTTTTAAATAAACCAACTGGCTTTTAAAAATTTCATGACTTCAGTCAGTTAAACATCTGAATTTTCAAGGGCTAACACAGGTTTCGTAATCAGCGACCTCAAAAACCTTTAAGTACACGATTTTAGTCAAATTTCAAGGATTTTTCAATTTTTCGTCCATCATATTGGATCCGCCATTTTGAATTTTTGAAAACTAACACCGGATTAATAATCTGCGACCCTAAAAACACCTGTGTAACCAATTTTAGGCGATATTAAACACTTCTTCAAAATTAGTCCGCCATATTGGATCCGCCATTTTGAATTTTTAAAAACTAACACTGTATTCGTAATCAGCGACACCAAAAACCCCCGAATAATGAATTTTAAGCGAATCTAAAGGATTTTTCAATTTTTTGTCCGCCATATTGGATCCGCCATTTTGAATTTTTTAAATCTGATTTCAGATTCATAATCAGCGACCCCAAAAACCCTTAGGTACCTGGTTTTATGAAAATAGAAAATTGTTTTCTGATTTTGTACACAGGGCTATGATTTTGCAATTAAAATTAAAATTCAGTCGCTATTTTGTGGGCGCCATTTTGAAATTAAATTCTGTAAATAGCTCTATCTTTTAGCTTATCCATTTTTGACACGTTATTTATAACCACTAGAGATATTCCTCTACCATAAAGGGTCCAAAAAAATTCATAGATAAAAAAAATCGAAACAAATCGTGTTTTTTATTAAAAAACGGACTGTAATTTGTTTATTTATAAACATACATTATTTTTACATTTTACCAATGAAAAATAATATCAAACTTCTTGAAAAAATTTTGTACATCCCGTCCTTAATGGGTTAAGGCTGGGGTTGCGCCAAGTCAAGCTTACTTGGTTTGCGCCCCGAGGAGCCTGGGATTTTTCTGACTTGTGAGATAACTTCAGTGGAAGGTTTGACGTCGAGGAATAATTATGTGTACTGTCGGTAAATGACTTGTACAGATCACTAGAAGTCGACTGTCGATAAACCGGTTTTACTCAGAAGAGGTTTTTCTACAGTTTTTCCTCTCCACTGGCGTGCAAACATAATATTTGGTGGTCCAGGCAAATGTGAGAACTCCTAATTTCATAATTTCAAGTCGTTCTGTAGACGCAACAATACTTAGTACTTCTGTTTAAAGTACAAATATCTCAAGGAAATTTTCACTGTTAACACTAAGTGCCTAAGTGCTAAAAGACGAGTGTATAATTAGAAAAAAAATACACCAAACTATGTCCTAAGAATGGAGATAGGAAAAACCTTACTTGAACTAGAAATCTTTAAATCTGCCGTAGTTTGGATTGAAAAAATGTTAAAAATGGAGGAATAACTGGGTTGGCCAAATTGAATGAATAAAGAACATAATTATGAATATATACTTCTCACGAAATAGCTACTATCACAGCAGAAGCCAGATCAAAAATATTGTTTCAGAGATCTTTGGCAAAATATGAAACTGCATACAAGTCTTTCATGGTTGAACGTAAAGAGAAGAAACTACAAATTTTTTCCAAAAATTTGTTATTGGCTTACACAAAACATTCATCAGACAAAAAAACTTTCATCTGTGTGGTCAATATATTCCATGCTAAACTTTTGGCTTTTTTGAAATAAAATTCTAAAGACTATAGGGCTAATAAAATCAAGTGTTCTCACATCTGAACAAGTAAAACAATTTCTGTTAGAAGCTCCAAACGAGAAATTTTAGGTAGTTAAGATAACTATCAATCAAAAATTATTTTTCGTTGTTAAAACTACTCTTAATATTTAATTATAAATTTTATTAATATCACAACATCAGTACGAAAATTACAGGTTGCAATGATTTTCGGTGTATCTGATGCCTGACGCTTAGAAGAGTAGACCAACTTATTGTTGACAGATTCGGTGAAACAAGGAGAATTATTTCTAGTAAAAATTTCAAAAACTAAAACTGACGTGTCGAGGTCATTTGTTATTGATAAAAAGCATTCGAAATTGATAGAAAAATATTAACATCTTTGCTCATTAAATGCCAAAACTGACCACTTTTTTATTACATAGCGAAACAAGAAAAGTACAGTTCAACCTATAGAGAGAAATTTATTAGCATTATACATATTCATTTATCAATTACAGGTGTCAGTATGTCGGATATGAAGCGCCATGGCGCAAGGATATCGCCCACATTTGTCGAATGATATGTAGCTGACTCTGTTGGACAAAAAAAGAAAACTATGAATAAAATATCCGCTAAAATTAATTTGCCATGTACATCAAGTACAATTTTACAATTACAAGAGCCTCAGTTATCGCCTAATGACTCGATTGAACAATCTGTTATCATTAACGCTTCTTCAAGTTTCATGAAAACAAACGTTATTTAAGAGCTCATCGCTGTCAAAAAAGCTCTTTGTGGAAAAAATAAAAATTTCAAGTTATCTGATTGTACAAACGTTAATATTCACGTACACAATTATAAAGATTAAATTTGTCCAATTTTGTAGAGTAAAACTATATATTTTACGAATGTAATACATGTTTTCAATTATATAAGAAAAGCATTAATTAATGCCTATTTTCTAAGAAAAAATCAAATAATTAATACTTTCCTTGAACATGTGTAAATACACCAAATCTCGTGTGCAACTCGTACGAAAAAACATTTTCCGACTTCGTGCAAGCTTTGCACTCGTCGGAAATAATCTTCTTTCGTTACTTGGTGCACAATGTACTATTATTACCCAAATATGCGATATAAGCAGGAATCCGTAATATGTGGGTTTTACTGTGTGTTAAATTAATTACAATTAATACATATTGCTACTTATGCTTTTTATTCTATCTCATGAACACTGAACATATGATTTAAGGTTAAAAAAACGACTAGCGCCAGCATATAACGTTGAACCGCCTAACATGGCGAAAGAAATTATTTCGCACACTATACGGAAAGTAAGCAATTCTCGCACAGCGAGAACTGCTAACTTTCCGTATAGCGTGCGAAAAAATATCGTATGAAAAAATATCGTGAGCTACCACACTCGCCTTCGGCTCGTGTTGTAAACCTCGCACTCTAGGAATCGACAAATTACCGCACTTGTATCATAATGTACTAATTTCATATTTTTATTCCTAATACAAGTTAATTTTTCTTCTAAATAGTTTTTTACTCAAAAATATGTAAGGAATAAAATAATATTTTTAGATTTTGCATAGAGCAAGTCGAGGAGACTTGCTTCTACAGAGATACATATAAAAATGTATCTCTGTCAACATTTTACATTATAAGAGACGTTAGAAAAAAAAGAAAAAACTCGAGAAGAGATGGATCCTTGGAGGAGAGATGGATCAAAAAGCAAAAATGAGTGTTACTACCGTATTTCATACAAATATTGACTGTTAATTACCTATTTTAATCTTATAAATATCGGAAAATGGTACGAGGAAGCATATACAAAACTGTTTGTGAACTGAGTTGAGATCTAAATAAGTGAAAACATCACTTATATATATCTAAAAAAAATTGAAAATATTACTAATTGATAAATGAAAATTTTACTTATTCATAAGCAAAAAAATTGTACTCTCATGGAAAAAGATTATTTTTTACTTAGTCATATTTATAAAGAAGAGAACCATCTCTCCTCGAACATCGATAAAAAGTAACGTGCGCGATAAATTAAGAGACGCATGAATATGTTCTAATTCCGATTAGTTCGAAATTTCATTTGGCCGAATTCCATTATTCAGAAATTTCTTATAGCCGAATTCACATTTCATCGAAATAATGTTTGACAGAATTCAAATATAACCGACCTTTCATATATTAGCATTCATATATACCCGAAGTTTCATTTGAGAGAATTCATATTTCATCGAATTTTCATTTAACAGAATTCACAGTTGATCGAAATTCTATTTTATAGAATGTCTGTTCAAAAGAAGTTTTAAATGAGTGAATGTATCTTTAAGGGGGCATATACAGTCGTGGCGAGAGAAACTAGGCCATTTTCTCAATTTTTTTTTACAAGATAGTAATTATTTATTAAAAAACTATTTATACCATTCAATTGCACATGTTTTAAGGTAGAAAAAAATATTTTATTATATTAAATTATTTTAAAATAATGGACGTAAACGCTGTTTTCCTAAAACGCCTTTTTTTTAAGGTGTCTTGCGGTGGACATGATAAGTCGAGAATGCTTCATCTGAAATCAAAATCCTAAAAAAATTTCAGTAGTATATTGCAATATCTAGGGAGTGAACGAAGGGTTTGTCAAAATTTGAAATTAAAAAAAAATGGCGACGGTTTTACCAAGAAGTTAGATTTTGGACATTTTTAAATATTCGATTTTTTGCTCCTAAAATTTTATTTTTGTTTTAAATTTTAAATCGTTCATCCACCCCCTAGTTTTTGGGATAATTAATAAGTGATATAAATTTGGTGTTGTTCGGGTTGATAGTTTTTGAGTAATCGCGTCCACCGCAAAGGTACTTTTGAAAAAACAAGATTCTTAGATAATCGCGTTTAAAGTTTTGTAGTTTTCGTATTTAAAATTAATTTTTTTCTACTTACATCGAGTCACCGATTCCAGGGCCATATAATACTCCTTCTGTGTCCTCTGCAGACTCAAAAACATCGATTTAAAAATAAATGGCCCCGTCTATACCGACCAGCAGCTGCATGATCCGATTGTGGCTGCGCATGTAGTCTTCTTTAAATATTTATAACTACAGTTTTATTGTCCCGGTCGTTATGAAATTTACTGAGAGTATTCTTAAGAATATATATTTCAAGAATATGCAATAAAAAAAATATGCATTTTTTGGTCATTCACGACTGTATATGCCCCCTTAACAGAAACTCTACATGTTCGAATCTTTATCAAGCCGAAATAGTATTTGATAGAACTCATTTTTCATTGAATATTTATATAATAGAATGCACAGATGAGTGAAGTTTCATTTAATAGAACTCATATTTGGTCGAATTTTCATTTAACAGAAGTCTCAAGTGAACGAATTTCTATTTTATAGAATCGACACTTAAACTAATTTTCATTTGGCCGAATCCGCAAATGTCCGAATAAACATTCGTCAGAAAGATTTTGGCGCGAATTTGAAAATTAACCAATTACAATTTTGTTGATAATTTCTGATTGGCTAATTTTTAAATTCGCGCCAAAATCTTTCTGACGAATGTTTATTCGGACATTTGCGGATTCGGCCAAATGAAAATTGGTTTAAGTATCGATTCTATAACATAGAAATTCGTTCACTTGAGACTTCTATATAATGAAAATTCGACCAAATATGAATTCTATTAAATGAAACTTCACTCATCTGTACATTCTACTAAATAAATATTCGATGAATATTTATCTGTTAAAGATACATTCACTCATTTAAAACTTCTTTTAAACAGACATTCTATAAAATAGAATTTCGATCAACTGTGAATTCTGTTAAATGAAAATTCGATGAAATATGAATTCTCTCAAATGAAACTTCGGGTATATATGAATTCTAATATATGAAAGGTCGGTTATATTTGAATTCTGTCAAACATTATTTCGATGAAATGTGAATTCGGCTATAAGAAATTTCTGAATAATGGAATTCGGCCAAATGAAATTTCGAACTAATCGGAATTAGAACATATTCATGCGTCTCAAGATTATTTTTTACTTAGTCATATTTATAGAGAAGAGAACCATCTCTCCTCGAACATCGATAAAAAGCAATGTGCACGATAAATTAAAATAAGTTTTGGAGTCATGTTTAATAACATATATTCTCCCTGCAATAATAGTCGCACTTGGACTTACTTATCTCTTTTGTTATAAATCACAACGACTAAACAAGAAAGTATTATGTACAAATCATCCGCTAAGTCTCCTCGTGATCATTAACGAAAATTCCCAAAGCGTTACACAAAATTTTTTTCCAATATCATCCCTAAATTATCCTTGTGTATTGAGATATTCAAGCTATATCACTTTTGCTCGGATTTACTAATCCCAAGACTTTTTTAATAATTGAATCTGATATGAAACATTTCTGTGGTACACCTGGGGGTGGTAACTACTGATTAACAATTACAATCAATCCATTCTAACCAACCCTTATTAAGGGGTCAGTATGGATTTATTTTTGAAAAAAATTTATTTTTCATAAACATCAATTTCGTATACTATATACCTATAGAAATAAGATAAAAACTAATATATAGGTAG
The DNA here is from genome assembly GCA_037103525.1 of Ganaspis brasiliensis. Classification (NCBI taxonomy): domain Eukaryota; kingdom Metazoa; phylum Arthropoda; class Insecta; order Hymenoptera; family Figitidae; genus Ganaspis; species Ganaspis brasiliensis. The sequence continues at coordinate 2,125,503 of JAZKLR010000082.1, forward strand.
TAGAGTTCAAAAACATGCTAAAAAATGCGATACTGCAGAAGCATTAGGCGCATAGCATAGCAGTGAAAAATTGTTTAAACAAATGTCATTATAGCATTATCAGTAAAATTTTTTATTTGATAATATACAGCAATGTTAGAGAAAAGTATTTATGTATTTAAGTCATTTTCACCTTAAAAAGTAAAAGTACAATAGAATATTTATATTGAGTGACCAGCGCGAGCAGCCCTTGGTTGCGCGAATGTTTAACGCCTTTTTCTCAAAACAACGTTTTTCGACCTGGCCGACACGATTTAAGAAAAACTATTGAACCGATTAAGCTCAAATTTTCAGGGGTTCTTCTTTGCACATGCCGCTTTGGCATGAACTAGGATAATAAAGATCCATTGATATTTAACCCTTTTTTTAAACAAATTAAGTTGTAAAAAAAGAGGTAAAAAATTTAAACTTCCGCCATTTTGTTTCCTTTCATCGGAATTAAAAGATCCTAGTTCATGCGATAACTACAGATCAAAATTTTAAGAAAATACTTGATTTTTTGATTTTAGACAATCCAAACTCCAGATATCGTGTCGGCCAGTAAAATTTAAGGCTAACTTCAAGCAACTATTTCGCAGAAATAAACAATCAAAAATAAAAATGAAAAATATTTTTTGTCACTTTTAAATGTCAATTTTTATGTATAAAAAGACTGGGTTATAAAAATATATTTTAATATAAAAAATAAATCCTTGAAAATTTGTACAATAAACCCATACTGATCCCTTAAGATACTCAAGCCCCATGACTTTAGCCTAAATTTAAAAGTGATATGGCTTAAATTTATCAATAAGGGTTGATAGAAATGGTTTCAATGTATTGGTCATCAGTGGTTGTCACTCCCAGGTGTATCACAGACATGTTCCATATCAGATTCAATTGTTAAAAAAGTCTTGGGACTAGTGAATCTAACCAAAAGTGATACGGCTTAAATATCTCAATACTTAAATATAATTAAGGGATAATATTGAGGAGTGGCTTTGATCCTACATTGGGTAATTTTTATACTTAATCATTTAAGAAGGCATGCAGATTCTTTGCACGTTATAGATATGTTTTTGCATAGTTATTTAGGAATTTTCTTTAACTGGTCACAATGATCCTTAGGAGATGATTTTTAGGAGTAGCTTTTGATCTCAGCCTGGGTGAATTTTAATCTTGCACATTCCAGAAGGAGTCTAGTTTCCCTGCTTGCAGTGCAGAAGTTTTTTGTGTCACTTCTAATTCGTAATCAGCGACCTCAAAACCCCCCGATTAACAAATCCAAAGCGAATCAAATCGGTTTCTCAAAAAGTCGTCCGCCATATTATATCCGCAATTTAAAATTATTGAAATCTGAAGTCGCCATTTTGTTAAACATATTTAGTTTGAAAACCTTAATACTTTTTCCTTACCAGCTATCTTAAAGACGTCCAAAACTTAATTAATTTGACGTTTAAGTTGGTATTTTATTGATTTTGCAGGTTCATTCTTGAAATATCCTCCATATTGGTTCCGCCATTTTGATGTTTTGACTTTGCACTCTACGGCTGATTTCCACGGCATTGTACAAGACGCATTTAACTGAAGGTTTCTTGCGGGATATGGATGAGTGGTTTATGGCTTTCTCTAAACTTTTGAAACAATGCTTAATCTGTATTAAAATTTTTAAGAGAGTTTAAAGTTCATATTGAGGGGGGTTTTCCTCTGTTCTGTGGCCATGCCTGCTCTCTTTTTCTCTCTACAGGATGGACCTCGAATCGTTGGTGGGATGACATCCCTCCCTTTTGGTCAGTCAGCGAGGGCCTGATGTGATGATACAGTTCAGTTCCATTTTGGTCTTTATACAGTCCACATCGGGCGGGGTTTCCCCTGCATTTTTCGACGGTGTCTTAACTGGTTTTCCAATTTAGTTTATAACGGGTGAATAAATGTGAAGTATTCCAAAGCGTGTAATAAGAATAAACCATCCTTGTGAAATCAAAAGTGCTGTGAATTTTAGTAAAATCCCATCAAACATTTCTAACATTTTTGATCCTTCGAGCCAGATCATGTGCTGCTTAGGAGGAATAGAGGAGGCAGGTCATTAGGGAGGTCCAAAAAAGGCCAAAATTGGAATTTTCAAAATGTTTTTTCAGTTTCATGTTCAGCAAGAATACAAACTTCAACCCTCAGTTTTAATAATGTGTTATAAGCAAAATTGATGCAGCGAATTGCTTTTGTAACAAACCTCACAATTGCACTTGACTTTTAATTTTCAATTGGATAATTTATTTTTAAGTAAAAATAAATAAACTTAACTTTGAAGTTAAGTTACACTTTCGTCTTATTTATGGAACTGTCAAAAACGTGGATATCAGAAGTTTTTGCTAAACACAGCGAGCCGCGTCAATATATCGACCTGCATGCCTGTAGATCGAGGAGTCAGCTCCCAGGAGCGAACCGAGGAACATCTCGGGAAAAACCTCTCTGACTTCTCCAGATACCATAGTCTATGTCCTTCAAGAATGGTACCTGGAGACCGTTCTGGAGATTTGGGCATTGGTCCTCCAATGGAAAGTCAAAGGAAAACTTTTTTTTCCTCTAGCCAGGATCGTCCTGAGATTTGTCACGGTTCACCGTGGAGTCTCAGACACTATAAAATTCTGGACATCTACTACGTAGACTAAGGAATCCTGACTGGAGTTAAGTTACTCCGTGACAAATTCCTGATCATCGTCGTGGTCCATCACGAATGATCAGATAATTCGAGAAAATTGCTAGAGCACTTATGACGTAGGAAAGTGTTCGAAACAATTTTAAAATCGCCCGCGCAGTATCATTGACGTAGATTGTCACATGGGCTTCCCCTGTGCTACGTCATTGGAGGACAGACTATGCTAGGTGAACACCCGCGTTGTTTAACTGTTCTTCAAATAAATTCACCGCACACCTGAAATTGCGCTTTCAGATTTAATTGTTTTTTACCGGACTGAAACGCGTAATTAGCGTAAAATAAATTAATTAATTTCTTTTCTTACCTGATAATTAATTTCAGTTTACGTATCCGCGAATCGACCATACGTGTCTAGATGGCCGATTTTATTTTAACATCACGGTGAATGACGGCGGCAATATTTTTTAGCGGTTCGTCCGTAATTTATATTGTATTGGAGACGGAGTTTTACCGATTCAATCCGTGACCGATTATTCTGGATAATTCTAGATGAATTATATTATTTGATTTATTTTTGTAATCTACATTATTTTTATTGATTTGTTTATAGATTCCGAAATTACCGACTTTAACTGAGTTCTGGCAGGACGTAGTCCTGGGCTAAAGGAGAACCAATAGATCACGAATTTCTTTTATTATTTATCGTCGGCTCTTCAAGCACATTTATTTGTTATTTTATTTATTATATATTTTTATTGGTAAATTCTTTTATTTTGATTATATTCTGTTAAACTCATTTCAATTTATATTATATTATTTTTGGACATTTTTATTAATTTTGGTTACAATATATTATCTGTTATTTTTTACTAATAGAAATCCTGTGAGTTTTACTGACTTTACCTATCCCAAAGCGACAGTAGAAATTAAGTAAAACAAATTTATGGTCAATAATCTAGTTTTCCAGTATAAGTGAACATAATTTGAGAACCTTGGCTCCGGCAGGCAAATTCGGAGCATGGCAAAATTTCACTTTGTTACACTTTGAAAGTTTTCTCCAGAACTGAATCTTTTTTTCCTATAGTTTAGGTCACGGTGAAAATTGACATTATACACTCTGTAAAGGCTTTTAGTTAACGGGAGCTTAGATATTTATGGTGAAATTAGTATTGCTATAAAAAAACTGACCTCTTATTTTCAAGAATTTTTCTTTCCTTTGAACCCTGCTTTGCGGTCAGGCCTTTTCCAGTAGCAATAATAATGGGCCATACCTAAATTACGTAACGCGGTTATCAAGAATTTTTAGACCCCCCACCCCACTGTAACAGTTTTTATAATTTAAACAATTGACAGTTTACACAGGTGTAACAACTTCTCAGAACCCCACCCCCCTCTAGAGCGTTACGTAATTGAAGTATGGTCCCTAAGGTTGAATCGGTTATCATTTTTTTAGAACCAAAACCAAAAAAAAGTCTTTTATGATTTTCAGAGCCTTAAGTACCTCTTACTTAAAAGACAAAGTATTATTTGATGCAAATTTCATGTGAAAGAATTAATATTAAGATACAGAAAACTGTCACTGAAAAGTATCAAAATAGGATATTTTGAAGCTAAATATCAATTAAAATTATAAATTTTTTAAATTTCTTTTTTTGCAAAATAAAGTTTTGTTTGTACTTATAATATTTTAAAAGGATCTTCAGTTACAATAATATTAAAGAAGTGAAAACAGATGTTGAAAATGACGTGTTTATTTTACGTGTTAAATTCATGATAATCCCATAAGAGAGAAAAAAGCAATTCGCTGCGTCAATTTTGCAATTAATAAGTTTTTAAAAATGAGAGTAGAGTTTCTATCCTTGAGGGATATGAAACTGAAAAAACATTTTGGAAATTCCAATTTTGGCTTTTTTTGGACCACCCTAGTTAGTGGTCATTCGGGGGGAGTTAGCATACAATTTTCTTTTTCGGTGCACACGTGCATATCTCTTACGTTCTGGGTGCACATGTGCATATCTCTTACCGTCTGGGTACATGTTCACATTCTTTACATTTTAGGTGCACGAGTGCATATCTCTTACTTTCTGGGTAAACATATTTCTTTCTCTCCTTTTGGGTTTATATATCCGATCCTTCCACTCTGTGGGTGCTTGCATGTACAGGTTTCTTATTGTTTAGCTGCAGTACTACCTGACTGCAGACATGCAGCTTTCTTATTGTTTGGCTGCAGTACTACCTGACTGCAGACGTGCAGATTTCTTACTGTTTGACTGCAGTATTACCTGACTGCAAACGTGTAGGTTTCTTATTGTTTTGCTTCAGTAGGGTGTTGTGGGGTGATGTGCAACACTTTTTTTCGTTGCTCGTAAAACATGTTCTATAATCATATTCTTAAATATTTCAAGATTGAATAATGTAGAGGAAGGAAAATATTAGATTTCTGCATTATTTGATTTTCAAAATTTTTAATTTCTCATAGAAAATTGTCGTTTTTTCAAAAACACCAGTTTTGGCATTTTGCAAAAAAGTTGGGGTCATGTGCATCACAGGTATACTTAACAGAAAAAAATGATAAATATCTATGTGAATCGCTTTAAATATTAAATTAAAGCTTTCAGAATGCAAATTAATCGAAAGCCGCCAGAAAAATTTTTTTCACTACGATATAGTCAATCTCTGAAAAGCGAAAATTTCAATAAAGAGAAACAAATTTTTGAATTTGATTTTCGATTTATTCTTTTATTTTCGTGGCATACTGACTAAAAACATTGTAAAATGCATTAAAACTCTTCATATATACATATTTAATCATAAAATAGCGATATACTAGCTAAAAATGTGTATCGCACATCACCCCAAAAAAATTTTGCGCAGATTGGTGTAGCAGCAATATAATGTAAGGAAATCACAAAATCTCTTTGGATATTAAAAGACACTTAAAAAAACAACAATATAAACAAAATTATTTACAAGTTAATTTAAAACAATTCACGAAAGTGCAATAAATGTCAAAAGCGAAAAATTCTTTGAACACCAAAAATTTAACTCGCTTTACGTACAGCAAGCCAGGCTGCGTGCTGTCTTATGTGTTATATATCAAAAACAAGTTACTGTAAACACAAACAGGTGACAGTAGTCGGTTCTGTCCAATATCGAAATGTAGATCAGAAATTGAAGGTGTTATACATTACCCCATGTTGCGCATGACCCCACAACACCCTACTACCTGACTGCAAACGTGCAAGCGGTGCTACGCTGCCCTTAAGCCGTTCCAACCTGAAGCCTTATCCGATGACTCTGAACCATCCAGCATCGACGCCATCCTGCCTTTGAGCTGATCCGTCCTACAGCTTTGTCATGCTACCCCTCAACTTTTTCGTCTTGCAGCGCTCTCATACTGCCTTTGACCTAAGTCCTGTAGGGACGCCACGCTGTACCTGAGTCATCCCGCTGCGCTCTGAGCTGCCTGTGTGCTACGCTATCTTGTAGAGCTATCCAGCTCTGTAGGAGTTTCATCATCCTAAAGTATTAAAAAGCTGCTTCGTGCTGAGTCACTCCTCAGCGTTTTGAGCAGACTGTAGACTTCGTTATCTCGCAGAGCTACCTAGTTTTGTAGGAGATAAACAATCCTGCAGCGCTGCCGAGTTGTCTGTAGGCTGTTCCATCTTGCAAAGCCCCCCAGCTTTGTAGAGGATGAATCGTCCTGCAGCATTGCCCAGCTGCCCGTGTGCAACGTTGCCAACCTGCCGCTGAGCTGATCCGTTCTGCATCTTTGTCATGCTACCCCTAAGTTGTTTTGTCCTGCAAAGTTGTCACGCTGCTTCTGAGCCATGTCCAACTGCTGCAGTCCCACGCTGCTGTCTTGCAGCTGCGCCATGCTTTCTGAGACCTGCTTTATCGTGCAGCGCTTTCACGCTGCTTTTTAAGCCGTTTAATCCTGCAGCACTGGCATGCTGCCTTAGACTAGTCCATTTCTGTGGTGCTGCCACCTTGCTCTTGGGCTGATTCATCCTACTGCGCTGTCGGGCTGTCTCTGGGCTGCTTCCTTCTGCATCGATGCCGGGCTATATACAAACCGCGCATTCATGTTGTGCTGGCATACTGCTAGAGAGCTGAGACTTCCTTCAGCACTACCCAAATAATTTTGGGGGTGTCGCCCTTTAGCGCTTCCTAGGTGACCAAGCGGTTCGTCACCTTGCTGCACCGCCTATCGGCTGTGTCGCCCTGCAGCTGAGTCATCCTGCCTTGCTTATCATCTTCTAAAATCCTGCGCTGACCGCAGCTGCCGCGCAATGCTAACATGCTGCCTAGGGCTTGAGCCACTTGGCAGCGAGGCATGCTAGTTGTGGACTGGCTGCTCGTGCGGCATTGTTGAGTTGTCTCTCAGTCATGACGGTCTTACAACTTTGCCACGTTGGCTTTGAGCCAAGCTGGTTTTCCTCGGGTTGCTAACCTGACTTCCAAAAAAGCTAAGTAAATTTGTTTCTAATTTAGTTCACTATTGTCACCTCATAACATATTCAAGTTTTGTTGCTAGTTTTCAAGCTCCTTTTTAATTTATTATTTATTATAGTTTGTGGAAAGGCATGAAAACAGCGTATCTTTGTACGCTGTGAACAATGGATATTTATAATCTAATATCTAAGACATTAAATTTAATATTTTTAATATCTAAGATATTAAGTGTGAACATCTAGATATTAATATCTTGATACTGATTTTAATATCTGAACATTAAATTTTAATATTTATGAATAACCATTTTTTCAGTGTAGTTTTTGTACATAAAGAACATGAGTAGCTGGTAAAAACACTACTGAAGATACGTACTTTCCAACCTGCTGTTAAAAGTTACCCGACTTCCAAATGTTCCAAAACAATTGCATACGTTCGACTTGGGATGAACGACATGTTATCCTTGTATCAAACAGGGATGGTCGTAGTAAAGTACTTACCATTTACCTTTCTTCTTTTGTGATATTTAGTTAAATGACATTAACACTTTCTGTGATCATTGTAAAACAATGATTAATCTGTCATAAAATCTTTAATACAGTTTAAAGTTCCTATTGAGGTGGGTTTTCCACAGTTCTGTGGCCATGTCTACCTTCTTTCTTTCCCTACAGGATGGACCTCGAATCGTTGGTGAGATGTCTTCCCTCCTATTTAGTCAGTCAGCGAGGGCCTGATGTAATGATACAGTTCAGTTCCGTTTTAGTCTTTATACAGTCCACATCGGGCAGGTTTTTCCCTGCATTTCCTGACGGTGTCTTAACTGGTTCTCCAATTTCATTTATAACGGGTAAATAAATGTGACATATTTCGAAGCGTGTAACAAGAATAAACTATCTTTGTGAAATCAAAAGTGCTGTGAATTTTTGTGAAGTCCCATCAAAGATTTATAACAAAGGCACAAGATCATTTATTGAAAATGGCTCAAAATATCACTAAGTAATCTATCTTTCTTAAAGCCGACCCTTCCTGAACGTCATAGCGTGGTATTTACTGTATTAATTTGTTTTAAAAATATAAAAATTGTAATGTTGCTCACCATTTTAGGGATATTATTTTGTTAATTCTTTCCTTTAAAGAAAATGTACAATTAAACGTATAAAGTTAATCCGTATCTAATAAAAAACGAATTTCGATTATCATTTTTTATAACTACCATTTTAAGGGGTGATTTCCGTTTTTCAGGATTCAAAAAAATCAAATTTTTTTTGTTACATACATTGCACCCTTTTAGGGACTAGAACATTTAGGTTAAACCAATATCCCATATCTAAATTATTTTAATAGTTACAGCCTATTGAACGAAACCATGCATCTCTGAAAAGCCGGTAACTCGGTATAACGTCTAACTATGAACACGTTTTTCTCGACATAGTGTTTTCTAGTGTGTTGTACCCTGTACAGCTTTAATGGATCAACCGATTTTTATAAATGTGTGCTTAAATGAAAGGCAATTAAATTTCAGGGGCCACTTTGTTTTCCTATTTAAATAATTTTTTTTAAATTTTTAATCATGTTTCAAAATAAAGAAAAACAGAGTAACAATCATTTTCTTTTTCAACAGGCTGTTATTTTGTTGCAGAAGCGTTTTAAAAAAATGATAATGATAAGGCCTCCTAAATTTATTTCAATTTAATAATTTTTGGACCTTTTTTAATTTAGATGACCTAGCGAGACTCCCAAAAAACAAGAATTTTTCATCGTCGAGAACAGTAACCTCCCCTTAAACAATTTTTATCTACTTCTTTGAAATATATACAAATTTGGCTTTCAAGTTGTATATTGATTAAGTTTAAATAATGTGTTCAAAGAAAATTTTTTCAATGGTTTAAATGAAAATTTAAAAATTTATGAGGTTCGTCTACATGTGTATTTAAGTAACTAAAAAGTAAATCTAACTTACTAGGAGATTTTTTTGATCCTTTTGATGGAGTTTTCTTAGTCCGGAGTTCAAGACGTTTAGTTGGTGTTTTCCCAATACTCACATTGGCCGTTGATACATTATTTAGTTTTCTAGAGGAATTCAAACTCAAAGTAGAACTGGTACTGAAAAAATAAAATTAAACATTAAGTTAAAAAAGCTATTATTATTTTAAAAAAAGGATTCTATTCATGTTATTGTTAAAAAATCAGAATAAGGTCACAGGTTTTTTCTGCAAAACGGATACTGCTAAAAATTGAACATCCATTGATATTTCGTAAATGAGGACGATACTTCCATGGACTACTATTTTATCTTTTAGTAGCTGTTAGTATCGTTCTATCTCAATTGTTTTGGTTAACCTTTTTTACGACATTAATCGCTTTCTTTTAAAATAGTGATTAATTTAATTTCCACCAGTGACTTTCCAATTCAGGTATTTTGTAGGCGTATTGGATGATAATTCTTGGTAAATTATTTAACCCATTTCGATTAATATTTACTGAGGGGAAGGGGATGAAAATATGGGGATACCGTCTTGTTGGGTAATGTTTTGCTCTTAAAAAATTAAATAAATTTTTTTTAGTAAAACCACTTTCGATAGATTTTTTATGCCTTTTGGATTGGTAATATCCATTTAAAAAAAAAATTGTGACCTATAAAAATTAAGGTCAATAGTGACTTTAGTGGTATATATTTGCTTAGGAATGAAAATTTACGCTTTTTAGATGAAAATAAGTCGATTTAGACTATTTGTGGAAAATCGAAAATCTCATCGATCACAAAGCTTCCTCTATAGCAAAATTATCACAAATAATTCTTATAGGTCAAAACACAATAATTTCTGAACAATCATTTGTAAAAACCCTTAAATTTATTGAAATATTTATTGCCATTACCCATTATATAGTTTTTATACAGTTGCAAAAAATCACCATAAAACTACAAAAATTTCAAAAAATTTTAATATTACTTCCTAGTCATTTCTTTAAGTTTTTTCACCAAAATTGTTATTAGCTGACAAATTATTAGCCTTAATTAATAGATATTTTTTCATTAGTTGAAACAAAACAAACAACATTAGAGAAAAATCGGATACTATTAAAAAGTAAACTTTCCACTTATATTTAGTAGAAAACTACTTATTATTAGTAGAAATATTAGTGAAATTATTACTTTTAAATACTATCCAATTTTTCTCTTTTTCATTAGTAGAAAATCACTACTTCAGATTTAGAGAGTAGAATAGTTAGTAATGATAGTTAAATTGTAAGTAAATTTTGGCTAGTTATTTAAAAAAATTAGTGTTTTTTAAATAATAAAATTAAAATAAGATTGTTCTGTAAATTCTATAGAACTTGATTGAAATGTTTTTCAGACACTGATGTTGAATTTTCCAAATTAAATCTATAGAAAAATGTCATCAATGATTAATAATCACTGGCCGACAAGATTTAATAACCAAGAATCAGACAATAGTTTTCCGAAGGTTTACGACGTGCTGAATCCGAATCCAGCTTCAGAATTGACTCTGTATGTCAGGTTTTTGAGCTTTTTTAACCTAAAAGTAAAAAAAAAAACCCGTTTTTTAGCTATATTTGACGTCATGTTAAATGGAGAGATAATTTTTTTCCAAAAGGTCAATATTCCATCTAAAAGCGCTACTCTTCTCCTTTAAAATCCATTTTGAAAATTTAAAAAATCTTTATTTGTCTCGGAGTATTCATTCAATTTACTCAGTTTAGCGAATTCTTCGATATTCGAAAGCTAAGTAAAAACAGGCAAAACTTTGATAAAACAGACGAAAATATTTACAAGCAACTAAATTTCAAATAAGGTAAATAGTAATCGTCATTAATATTTAAGTATTAAAACAAACTATTTAAACTGAAATTCGTTTATTAAAATATAATTGTAATAATTCTGATTGATTACCAAAATATTTTAAGCGCGTAAGCTTAATATTTTTATTAATAGTAGTCAAATCAACATTTTTAAATATTAAAACTAATCTTTACATCTTTTAAAACAAAGTCGTTTAAAAAATCAAGTTAAATTTTCTTTAAAGTGTAAGGAAAAACTGCAATAATTATTTTAAATCGGATAGAGAAAGTAAAAAAAAATGTGTATATGAATTATTAAAAATTTAATAAAACATGACAATTATTATTTAGAATAAAATTTAGAATTCGTTTTTTTTTTAAAGAGAAAAAATATAGTACTTATTATTTTAAAACAATAAAATCGGGCAAGTACGAGTTACACTCGTATTAAGTCGAAGGGTTCCGTACCGCTCTAATTTTTTTCAATTAGGGTAAATGTGTCAGTTGCTGCGGGCTCTCAGCCGAGACTCCTTTTTATTAAAAAATACTGCTTTTTTATTGATAACAATAAACTTACGACTTATTAAATGAGTAGTTTGTGTTATTTAGGTTTTTATTCAAACATCAAAACCCCATAAAAATTGATTATTTGAACAAAATTAGGAAATTAAAAATAATATTAAATGCATCTATTGCTGCGGGTTTGAGTCAGTTGATGCGTGTTAGTTGCTGCGGCCAGAATAACGTGTAATTGGAGGTTAGATTTCCCGCAGCAACTAAAGCACATACAAACCAAATGTTTGCTTTAGTTGCTGCGGGAAGAATAATTTAAACTTAAATAATTATAAATTAATAATAGTTAATATAAGATTTTTGATGGAATTGTATTAAGTAAAGGTTAGAATAATTTTATCACACATTTTGAAATAGACACATATTCTTAAATAGAAATTAGTGATATTTTTCTGAAAACCGCAGCAACTAACACACCCTATATGAGGCAGAGATTAAAAATTTTCCACCAGGAAACCATTTTTAAAAATATTTTTTATTATTCACTAATTGGTAATTTACTTTATTGGTATAAATTTTTAGCACTATAAGCCAAAATTTTTTTCAGCTGAAGGGTCAGGGACGTTTTTAGGGTTTCGTGGTTCGGGACCGAAACCCTTATAGTGAGACTTTGTCGCCCGTCCGTCGTTCACAGCCAATAGCTGTCAATTTGAGGTTGTGTGCGAGAGAGAGGGAGATAGTGAAAGACAGAGACAGAAACATTCGAATGGTTCCAGAAACATCCGAATGATTCCGGAAACATCCGAATGATTCCGGAAACATCCGAATGATTCCGGAAACACCCGAATGGTTCTGGAATCAGCCGAATGGTTACGGAAACACTCGAATGGTTACGGAAACACCCGAATGGTTTTGGTAACACCCATGGTTACCATGGACATGGTCTTTCTTTCAAATTTTTTTTCAAAAAATCGTACTTTTTGGCTGGTCAACACTATGAAGACCGCCTTTACGAAAGTTCTCTATAATTTTCCTGTAATCTACACGTAAATCTGCATATGTGTACTAAATTGCAGCATTCTGAGTCGAATAGTTTGTAAGATTAGGGGAGAAGGGACATGGTCATTTTTTCGAATTTTTTTCAAAAAATCGTACTTTTTGGCTAGTAAACACTCACAGTGTGCCTCAACTAGTCGCAGGTGGTCTGAAAACGTAACAACAAACGGCTAATGTGGAAATGTTCTAAATGGCTCCCAGATTCCAAATTTTCAAGATTTGAAATCCTAGCTGCTCCAATTTTTGATATTTTTACGTAAGAGTTTCATATTTACCATGAAAACGCGTAAGAGACTATCTATTCAAGAGAATACCGAAATATGATGTGTCATTACATATTATAACTGTAAATGTCGCTATACACGACTTTGTTAAAGGCGAAGTAATCGTTAGCAATGGACACCCCCCTCCCAAACCCTTCACAACCAATAATGACAGAATTGCTTATTGAAATGAAACGAAATTGTATTCACGATAATTAAAAATGTTATTGATACTCATCGTTGTAGGATCTTTGACTATCCCCTCCACCCTCATTAACCACCTTTCCTCTCTATCTAGCCCTCTATAAAGCCACACACCCCGCCCTCTCAATTATGACAGAATTGCTTATTCAAATGAAACGAAATTTTATCCACGATAGTTGAAAATGTTATTGATACTCATCGTTGTAGGATCTTTGACTACCCCCCACTCTCATTGACCATCTTTCACCTCTATGTAGCCCTCTATGTAACCACCCCGACCCCCTCCAAGGAGGACAAATTGCTTATTGAATTGAATCGAAATTTTATCTCACACCAGGCTCCTAAGGTGAACAGGTTTTACAAAAATGAATGCAAAATCGGCAACTGGGGTCTGATTTGTACTCATTTACACTCTCAAAATCTGTTTAGAACGAAATCCTAGCTGCTCGGTTTCGCCAGAAATACACGATTATCTAAATCAGCGAAACAGAATTAGTTGATTTAAGATATTTAATAAGTTTATTCGGGGAATGTATATTAACTAACAACATCAAGCATATATAACAAAATGTTAACTTTATGCGTTATGTAATTTCATAAATTACATAAATCCATGAATTAATTACTTCATATTTAAATATGTTGCGAGGAGAATTCGACTACTGCCTTTTTTCAATTTGACAAGTATCTCTTATCTTCAACCAGGTTTATTTTGTATCGGTTTCAAATTTTTTTTAAAAATACGTTATAAATTGCTTTACCAGCTTGTTCCGACTTTATTCTAAGACCGCTTTTATCCAAGGAAATAAGAGACTGGGACAAGTGCTTTAAAATCACATGGATTTTTAGAGTCTCGCTAACTCCTGTTTAATAAATAAAAATACAATAAAAATAATGATATTAAATAATAATAGTAATAATAATAAAATTATAACACTACTATTAATAAATAAAAACTACCTGTACTTTTGAAAGATATTTCCAATTTCCTTATAAGTTCTTCACAATTAATTTGCACATTTCTAGTATGCAGAAATCTATTAAAACATACTGACAAACTTAGAGAATCTGAAATTTGTGGCAAAGTTGAATATTTAAAATTAGTACCCTTCGTTTCTTCTTTACAAGTCGTGGACAAAATTGTGAATGCTTCTGTCTGCACTAGAAAAGTACATATCAATTGTAAAGAACATGTAATATAAGGGAATTGGAAATATATTTTAAAAGTAAAGGTAGTTTTTATTTATTAATATTATTGTTATTATTTTACTACTATTATTATTATTATTATTTATTAGGATTATTTTTTTTTTATTTTTATTTATTCAACAGGAGTTACCGAGACACTAAAAATCCATGTGATTGTAAAGCACTTGTCCCAGTGTCTTATTTCCTTAGGTAAAAGCGGTTTTCGAATATCCCTACTGTAAAAACGTGCGTGAGATCTGTCGTAAGAAGGTAGGTATGTACTTACATGTGTACGCATATGAGATCTCAGGTGACACAGCCGAGATCTCGTATAAGATCTTATGTGAGAATGCTCCGCGTATAATGTAACTCAATATGAAATTGAAACAGCGTTCTTATATGAGTTCGTACATGAATTCATATGTCAGAACGTATGTGAGTTCGTATGTAAGTATACAATATCGTGTCGGTTATTCAACGCAAATTTACTTATTAAATATTTCAAGTAAAAACTCACGTACGAACACACGTGAAAATTCATGTGCGTACGCATGTACGAACTCATGTGCGTCTACACGTAAGAACTCTTGTGTAAACACACCAAAGTACATTATTAAATTAAAATATATTAAACAATATTAAATATATTAAATTCAATATATTATTAAAAAAAATTCTCGCCAACGGGATTCAAGCCCATCTAACTTGAACATAAGAACGCCTTAAGCACCTCGGCCACCGTAGTTATAGAAAAAACTTTACAAAATCTTGGTCATGTTTAATACATAAATTTCTCAGGCAAGACATGAGTAAATCTTTGTAAAGTTGTTTCTATAACTACGGTGTCCAAGGGGCTTAAGGCGTTTTTAGGCTCAGGTTAGATGGGCTCGAATCCTGTTGGCGAGAATTTTTTTTGATATTATATTTGATTTAATATATTTAATATTGTTTAATACGAATTCACATGCGTTCTTACATATAAACTCATATACAAACTGATATAAGAACGCTGTTTAAATTTCATATTGAGTAACATTATACGCGGCGCATGACGGAACTTAATATAAAAACTTACATGCGTTCGTCCCTACGTTCTCACATAAGATCTTATACGAGACCTCGGCTGTGTCACCTGAGATCTTATATGCGTACACATGTAAGTACATACCTACCTTCTTACGACAGATCTCACGCACGTTTTTGCAGTAGGGATGGTCGGAATAAACTGGTGCAGCAGTTTATAACGAATTTTTAAAAAAAAAGTTAAAACCTTTTCAAAAGCAATCTGGTTGAAGATAACAGAGACTTGTCCAAATTAGAAAGGCAGAAGTCGAATTCTCCTCGTAACATATTTAAATATGAAGTAATTAATTCATTGATTTATGTAATTTATGAAATTACATAACGCATAAAGTTAAAATTTTGCTATATATGCTTGATCTTGTTAGTTTATATAAATTCCCCGAATAAATTTATGAAATATCTCAAATCAACTAATGCTGTTTCGCTGATTTAATTAATCGTGTATTTCTGGCGAAACCGAGCAGCTAGGATTTCGTTCTAAACAGATTTTGAGAGTGAAAATGAGTACAAATCAGACCCCAGTTGCCGATTTTGCATTCATTTTTGTAAAAGCTATTTTCCTCAGGAGCTTGGTGTGATCTACGATAATTGAAAATGTTATTGATACTCATCGTTGTATGATCTTTGCCTAACTACCCTTATTAACCTTTTCCCTCTCTTTAGCCCTCTATGTAACTGCCCACCAATCCCTTCCCAAGGATGACAGAATTGCTTATTGAATTGAATCTAAATTTTATCCACGATAATTAAAAATGTCATTGATACTCATCGTTGTAGGATCTTTGACAACCCCCCCCCCACCTTCATTGAACACCTTTCCCCTCTATGTTTTCAATTATCGTGGATAAAATTACGTTTCATTTCAATAAGCAATTCTGTAACCCTTGGGGGTGAGGACTGGAGGGGGGTGGAGATATCTATTCCTAAGAAGTATTTCGCCTTTAACAAAGTTGGGTCCATCGACGTTTACAGTTATAATACGTAATGACACGTCTTATTCCAATATTTTCTTGAGTTAATAGCCTCTTAGGCGTTTTCATGATAAATATGGAACTCTCACGTAGAAATCTCAAAAAGTGGAGCAGCTAGGATTTCAAATCTTAAAAATTTGAAATCTGGGAGTCATTTAGGACAATTCATTAGCCGTTTACTGTAATCTACACTTAAATCTGCATATGGACCAAATCGCGGACTGTTACGTTACATTTGTACGCACATTTCAACAAAAAGTTTCCAAAACCACAAGAAATTGAATTGTTTTAATATCTTTTATGCATGCATCTAAAAGTATGCTTCTCTAATAACATTTTTTACTAATATAAACATTTCCGAATGTTTTGTTATTTAAGAGTTATGAATGTTTTAGTACGGACTGTTACGTTACATAGTTTTGGAAGTAAGCTTTAGAGCTGTCCTACATTGTTGAAAAAACCTGTTCTTCTAGTGGACTATTTTTAACGTGTAGTAGATAATTTCGTAGCTTTTGAATGCAAGTAATAAAATAAATGTCAATAACACTAAAAAAAAATTTTTTTTAATTTTTTAGAAACAAAAATGTTTGGACTGTTACGTTACATGAAAAGACTGTTACGTTACCTGTGCGATTTATGTTCATGAAAAAGTGAATTTAGGTATTAAAAATGTCTTCCATTGTTTTATTTTACATAATGAACATTAATTCGGTTGTCTTACGACTAAACAATTAAAACATTACAATGAAATATATAAAGTTTCAAGCTAGCAACAACACTTTGAATACACAGCCACACAAAAAAAATATCTTAATCTGGGAACAAGACCTACATATTTCTACGAATTTTGAGGAGCTAAATCTGAATTCGAGATCAGAATTGGTCAGACGGGTCTGAGATAGAACCTTCACAAAACAATTTAAAACCGCTAATATAGCAGACAAAAATAATTTTTTTTTCAGAAATGCTTAATTAAACTCACTATATGGGGGTTTATGTGGTCGCTGATTAAATTTTGAAAAATCATGAATAAATTCGTTATCAGTGATCCCAAAAACTCATAAATACTGTGTTTTATTAAGTTTGTAGAAAATTATGCTTTTTTGTCCGCCATCATACAACAATTATTTTGAATGTTGAAAAATTAAGAGCGAAATCATTATCACCGACCCCAAAAATCCCCATATACTGGTTTTATTAATTTTAATCCATAAGATAAAGTTTAATCCAACATGGATGACATTTTCTATTTTTTGTACAATTTGCGTTATTTTCGCGTCGCTTTTTTTTAAATATAATGTATTAAGGGGATGTGATGGATTATGACGTCACTGGTTTAGGCAAAATTTTTCCGTTACTTTTCTGCCAAAATATTGATCATTTTGTCACGAAACTTGGTAGAATTACCTAAAATATTATTAGGAAGATCTTTCTGAATCAAAATTAGTTTTGAAAAAAATGTAATTTTTCTAAAATTTTCCAAAATTCGAGCAAATTCGGGTCAGGGAGACCTTCCTAAAGATGTTTTAAGTAAAAGCACCAAGTTTCGTGACAAAATATTCAATATTTTAATAGAAGAGTTACAGACAAAGTTTGCCTATATACCAGTGACGTCATAATCCATCACATGCCCTTAATGAATGTATATTTATAATGTTCAAACAATTTGTGTCAATTTCAGATTCAGTGTATCAAAATACATAGGAATATATGGTTTTTATTCACAGATCAAGATACTTTTTTCGGGATGTTGTGATATGGGTGAAAAAATACTGTTACGTTACAAATTGATTTTGGCTCTGAAAACAGAAAGAATTGAATATGTTGCTGATTTTATATTTTATTTAGAAAATAACATAAAAATGCTCGAAAAAAATTAAGTCATTGTATTTAGTTGACGTGATAGATTTTGCGACAAAAAACTTTTTGGGATTTTGGACTGTTACGTTACATTAAAAAAAGCGGTCGAATTCTTTTGCATTACAAATGTTATAAAAATTTTTTTCCTTTAAGTATTTAATTAAGTTACTTTCAGTTAACCTAACTCTATCCGAAAATAACGGATAGTACGTAAAAAGTAACATTTATTCAATAAAATGCAACTTTTTGTTTCGTGTTACGTTTTTGTTCAATTTTATTAATCTCGATACTACAAAGAAACAGGCCTGAGTTTTTGAACAGACAACTGATTTTGCGTTGATATTTATTTCATTCAATACTTTGAGATGTATATAGCCTGCAAATAATCAAGAACCCATGGAATTTAAAAGTAAAATTTTTTTCCGTGGTTTCATTTTTCGCGATCTGGTCCATATGCAGAAAATGTGGGTAAACCGATTTTGACATATTCGTCGTTGTTAAAAAGTTTTTACAATGAGAACGCATGATGTTCGAGCGCGCGGTCGAGTTTTGAACTAGCATTGAAGCTATGTCGCTTTGGTTTTTTACCTACGAATTTTATTATTCCATACACATTTATCTAAGTGAAAAATAAGTACATTTAGAAAAACTTTAGTTTCCTAAAATAAATTTCCGAATATATCAGTTGTTTTAGTAATGGTTCCGAATTCACTGCCTCATTCGTACTTGAGCTTTCAAACGCGCTTTTCTCCAAACTACTTTATTTCAACTTGTCGCAATGATATCTCAAAAACGACTTGACCGATCACCCTAAACTGTTAAAAAATTGCACAAGTGAAAATTTAAAATCATATAAATAAATTACGTTAACAAATAATTAAGGTTACAACAAATTGTTAATGTCGAGAAAGAATTTCTTAGATTTTGCTTGAAATTTGTTACTCAGGGGTTTTAGAGGTCAATGATTACAAATCCGTTATCAGTTTTTCAAAATTAAAAATGTCAGATCCAATATGGCGGATGACTTTTTTAAAAGTCAATCCAATTTTCTTGAAACTTGAATTTTTTTTCTTGAATTTCATAAGTTTTGTCGATAACTTCATGATTTATCAGATTTTTTGGCATTTAAGGTATTAGTCGCGTAAAATGATTTTCGTCAGATTTTTGTAAAACTTTGTATCAGTATTCATGACGTATTTATCTATGAAATGAGATCTATCCTATTAATTTTAACCACTTCTGAGCTTCAAAATATTAATTCAAAGTTTATACCTTTTACATGCAATAACACAAAATGCATGTGAAAAATGTCTCTTATATTCAATTGTAAAAAAACAAGTCGTCAGTTTTTCAAATAAAACTACTAAGTTACACGTTGAGATAAAATAAATCCTTTAAAAAAAAATTAATTTTATTGACCACGCCGTATAAAAAATACAATAATTTAAAAATTCATAATTTTTCATTTTCACATGGTTTCATTGAAAAATGTCGAAAACGTGTGAGCAATACATCACGATAACTTATAGTACCTGACTCAAAATCGTTAAAATTACATATATTACATTAGAAGAGGTCACAAGGAAGCAAATGAGGTGATATAAAAGTTAATTTTTTGTTCTTTTTATTTTGCGGGAGTTTTGCGGGAGCATTTACGCGACTAATACCTTAAAACTACTTTTCTTTTTATAACTTTTCCAGTTATAATATTAATTTTTAACTATATTTCCGTTCGAAGAAACATTTTAAATTGGGAAACGAACACATTTTTGTCCATGACAGAAGAATTTTTAAAAAATTGTATAATTCAATGAATATTTTGAATTTTAGGCTTTGATGATGGAAAACCAATTGACAGATATAACTTAATATCTCTTTGCTTACCTAATAGCAAAGTGTTCATGAAATGAACATAATTCTTACCTAGTTTAAAAATGTCGTCCACCATTTTGAATTTTGAAAAATTAACAACGGCTTTAACAACAGCGACCCTAAAAATCCCCGAATAACAAAGTTCAAGCAAATTGGATTGATTTTAAAAAAGTCGTCCGCCATATTGAATCCACCATTTTGAATTTTGAGAAACTGATAACGGAGTCGTCATCAGCGACCCTAAAAACCCCCAAGTAACAAATTTCAAGCAAATTGAATTCATTTTTAAAAAAGTCGTCTGCCATATTGGATCCGCCATTTTCAAGTTTAAAAATCTGATGTCAGATTCGTAATCAGTGTCCCAAAAACAGTAAGAAGTATGATTGAATTTTATAAATTTCATTCTCCGAGACCTGAATTTTTGCCAGAAATCACCCTTTTCTGTCCCACTGTATAATCCCTAGATGTCTCGCTGATTTTTCAGAATGCGCATCGCTCAATATTCTCTCACGATATTCTGCTGGCACTACAAGTTTCCAACTATCTTCGTTCCCGATGACCTGAGGGCTCTTTCAAGTTCCAAAGTCACTTTAACGCACTATGATCAGTGATCACCTTGATCTTGTATCCTTTTACTTAAGGTCTCAGCTTTTTAATCGACCATAACAACGCTAAACACTCTTTTTCGGTCACGCTATAATTTTTCTCTGGCGCAGATACTAGTGATGCACGTCGAGCAAACGATCTGATCGACTTCACATCTGATCGTCTGTTGTTTGCTCGATTATGATTGATTTGAACAAATTACTTTTTATTTATCTTTTAATAAATAACATAATTTTTTAAAATATCTTTAAGTAAGTATCCTTTCTTTTTGTTGACACTTTTTATTTTTTACGTGGGTAATTCCATTGGCTTTCGTCGGAGGGATGTTTGCTAAAAATATTTTACTTTAATTTAAATTATCATTTAAAAATTGAATTTTTAAATGAATAAAAAAATATTTATAAAAATCTTTATTTAAAATAAACTCTATAGAGTTTAATAATGACTTATATATAAAACAAGTGTATTTTTGAGATATGCAAGCAACATCCCTCAGACAAAAGTCAATGGAATTACCCACGTGACAGATAAAAAAAGTCAACAAAAAGAAAGGATACTTACTTGAAGATATTTTCAAAAATTATGCTATTTATTAAAAGATAAATAAAAAGTAATTTGTTCAAATCAATCATAATCGAGCAAACAACAGACGATCAGATGTGAAGTCGATCAGATCGTTTGCTCGACGTGCAACACTAGCAGATACTGGAGCTGAAGTATGTTTCAATTTTAACGCTTAAAACGCTTCCTCTTGCTCTACTTTCCATTCCCACGCTTTATCTTTTCTCAATAATTATAGCAGAGGCAATTTTAACTCACTATCATTTTCAATAAAACGTGAGTACCATCCGACCATTCCCAGAAAACCTCTTAATTTTTGTTAGATTTTGAGGTGCAGGATAATCCAAACTGGCGCTACTTTTTCTGGATCAGGTCGAAGGCCTTTTCTGCTGAGAACATACCCCAAATACGCTACTCGGGATCATCCGAATTCACACTTCTTAGGATTTACAATCAATTCTGCGAACGCTAATCTTTCTAATACGAGTTTGAGCCACTTTATTTGTTCTTCGAAATCGTCCACGACAATAATGGTATCGTCAAGATATCCAAACAACAACCGCTCAAACTCTGAACCAAACAAGGCATGAATCAAACGCTGAAATGTCATTAGAGCGTTTGTTAGACCAAATGGCATACGCTTAAATTACCAATGTCCTGACCCAGGAATAGCAAACGCAGTATACTTTTTACTTTCCTCGGACATTGGTACCCGGTGATACACATGTTTAAGATCTATTTTTGAGATATAGCAAGCTTTACTGAGCTTGTCCGGAATTAAATCCATGCTCGAGATTGGGTTAGCATCTCGAACGGTCGTTTTATTAAGATCTCTGTAATCCACACAAAATCTTAAAGAGCAGTCCGCTTTTTTCACTATCACTGGAGCACTGCTTTACTCACTCGTTGAACGCTCAATAATCCCCTTCTCAAACATTGTCTGGACTTCTTGCTTTGACCAGTCCAGAATCACAGGTGACATCCTCTTCGGTCGGTGCTTGATCAATGTGTGATCCGTGACACAAATATTGTGTTCGGTCATAGAAATCACTCCATGCTCTTCTGTTTGAGGTAAAATTAACTGATCTGATAGACGCTGAATTTTGGAACGTTGATCCTCGGTTAATTCTGAAATCCCTTCACTCTCTGCTGTAATATCTCCATCGCGGTTTTGCTCCGTGTTGTCTACAAACTGGTGCCACTCACGATCGTTTACTCTCCACAAACCTCTGTTTAACCGCAAAACAACTTTTCGGCAGAAATCCATACCCAGGACAATGTCTTGTGTCAATGTGTCGATCACTTTTAATTCAAAGGAACTCTGAATGCCATCGACCTTAAACCATAAACGTAATTTTCCAAGGGTGTCCATAGAACCACCAATGACGCTTTTAGCACTTTTTCTAAAGTTAATAAATCCACATTTTGTTATTTCGAGAAAATTATACAAAGGCAGTTTCGCACCTAAACACTAGAGTTAGTTATAAAGTAGAAAAACATTCTAATATAAGTAACGAAATTACTTACATTAGAATGTTTTTTGCACTTACAGTGATTTAGTTTTCATTAAGGGGTTACGCCTAGTTGTTTAGGTCAAAAAAATCGATTTTTGGATTTTTGGATTTTCTGAGAGTATAATACCTACAGATTATGAATCTGAAGTCGGTTTTTAAAAATTCAAAATGGCGGATCCAATATGGCGACCAAAATTTTAAAAAATGTTTTGATTTGCTTAAAACTTGTTACTCGGGGGTTTTTGGGGTCGCTGATTACGAATCTGGAATCAGTTTTTTAAAATTCAAAATGGCGGATCCAATATGGAGGAAAAATTTTAAAAAAGTTTTTGATTTGCTTGAAACTTGTTACTTGGAGGTTTTTGGGGTAGCTGATTATGAATCTGAAGTCAGTTTTTCAAAATTCAAAATGGCGGAAACATTATGGCTACCAAAATTTTAAAAAATATTTTGATTCTCTTGAAACTTGTTTCTCGGGGGTTTTACGGGTTGCTGATTACACTAAATAAACGCTTTTTTTCTTTTAAGAATTATTTTGGGCTCCTATTTAGGAATAAAATATTAGAATAAAAAAAGTTTCTTAGATTTGAAGTCAGCTTTCGAAAATTTAATATGCCGTATCCAATTTGGTGGACAAACTTTTTAAAAATCTTTTTGATTTGCTTGAAAATAGTTACTCGGGGTTTGTGATGTCGCTGATTGCAAATTTAAAGATAATTCTGAAACTGCTATTATGAAGTCTAGGCCATAACCGAAAACACTGTCACAAATTTTAAAATTATAAATGAAAGTAATGTGTCTACTGTTGTCCCATCGTCTTGTATGTGATTTTTCTTTCTTGAAGAATTACAAATTTAATTGTTTTTACTGTTTATATTAAAAAAATTAACCAAAAATCAAAGTTACTATTCACGTTTACGTGGTAAAACAAGAATGAAAACAAGACCATACGCTCTGGTTTTACTGTAAAAATGTATTTCAAAAATTTGAAATCGGATCAAAATAAATCTGCTGCATACTGCTACATACTTAAAAAAAAAAACTTACTAACTTATACTTAGTATTATTTTATTAATAATGATGTAATTAAAAAATGTACCCTTAAAAACTGATTGCAATTCTGCAATACATGTGTGTCAAATGTAATTATATATATTAAATATAATACATTTTATATTTAATTTAATATACACTTGTGTTATATTTGCTTCACATAACAGTATGTTACATTTTTGTTGAAGAAGGATATTACAGTATTTTGATATGTATATACATGTATTGCATACATTTGCTTCCCAAACTTGTATATTACATTTCTCTAGATGAAATGTATTTTAAAAGCATAGTTTTCTTGAAATTTTGTAAGGTAAAATTATGCTGTAATGTAATTCGTTCAGAAAAATATAAATGTTTGGGAAGCAAATATATGCAATACATATATATGCATATCAAAATGCTGGAAAATCTTCACATCCAAAGAAATGTAATACACTTTTATGTAAAGCAAATATGCAGTGCATGTAAATTAAGTGAAATATACAAATCTACCATAAATTTATACATTTATACAAAATTACATTTTGCACAAATATATTTTAAAATTACACTCTTTTTTAACAGTATATTTTTTAATTACATCAAATAATTAATAAAATACCAAGTATTGGTCGGTATGTTTTATTTCGACTTGTGTCGCTTTTTACAATATAACTGGTAGCATAGAAAATTGTCTCGATTAAAACGGTATACAGCAGTTTCATTTTAATCTCATTTTAGTTTATTTAAATACATTTTTACAATAAAATATAAACGAGTGGTCTTGTTTTTGGTCTTTTTTTTCAATGTGAACGCGAATAGTTAATGAGGTGCAATTCATTGCTTTTTATGTTTTACTTCAATTTTTGTTACTTTATTTCAATATAAACGGTATTACTGACGCGCATTATATTTTTTTTTTTTTTCAATTTGATCATTTGTCTCATCATGAACAATAATAAAAAATTCCCACGAAGGCTAGTGGAGTCTAATAAAGTGAAAAAATCTAGATCAAATAAGAAAAAGCAGTATTTTAATCCAAAAGTGGAAAAAAGTGACAATCAGATGTTTAGTGCAACAAAAAAGAAAATTAGATTACAAGACGATGATTTGAAGCAAATCAAAAAGTTTTTATAATTTTGTCCGCCATATTAGATCCTGCATTTTGAATTTTGAAAAACTGACTTCAGATTCGTAATCAGCGACCTCAAAAACCCCCGAGTAACAAGTTTCAAGCAAATCAAAAACTTTTTTAACATTTTGTCCAACATATTGGATCCGCCATTTTGAATTTTGAAAAACTGACTTCAGATTCGTAATCAGCGACCCCAAAAACCCCCGAGTAACAAGTTTCAAGCGAATTTGATTAATTTTTATAAAAATTTTGGTCAAATGCGTTTTTCTCGAAATTACACTTTTTAAGAAATACCCATGCGGTGGACAAGATTTCTCAAAAACTACTGAACCGATCGGCTTCAAATTTACAGGGATTATTTGACACATAAATAGCTAGTTCGTGAACGAAGGATTTTTTATTTGAATAAAAACTTTCATTTTTATTAATGAAAATCCAAAATTTTTTGCTTAAAAAATCGTTTTTTTGACAAAAATGGCTGCCATTTTGTTAAAAATTAAAATTTTTTAAAACCCTTCGTTCACGAACTGCATATGGCATCGTACTAACAGAAAAATTTTGGATTTTTGATTTCAGACAAGCTGTTTCCGAAAAAAGCTGTCTACCGTAAAACCATTTTTAAAAAATGCATTTTTTATGAACCTATTGCAAGTTAAATATTTTTAAATATTTTTTGGTTGTTAAATTATTTTTAAGTGTTAAAATATATGCACTTTTAAATAAATTATTACTTTTTTTAAAAAAGTTTTATGAAAAAGAAAAGAAATTGTCAAATATTACTGTTTTTTTGCCTTTGACAACTAGGGGTAACCCCTTAAACTTTATAATAATAATTCGGTAATTTAAAGGTTTTTGGAGTTTTTTATAGGGAAAAAAGTTAAAATTTTGAATCAGATTAGTTAATTCTAAATTTTTTAAAATTAAAAATTCTTTAATAATGGATTTTTCCTTAAATTTAGCAGTATTGACGTGCCATCAACAGTATTTTTTGACAGAAAGTATTCTTTTTACAAAAAGTAATTTCTGACAGAAAGAATTTTTTGTCAAAAAGTATTTTCTTACATATAGTATTACTTGACAGAAAGGATTTTCTGACAGAAAGTATTTTTTGACAATAAGTATTTTCTGACAGAAATAATTTAAAAAAAAATTTCTAAGCAACATAATTCTCTTCCAAAAACTATTAAATTCTAATATCTTTTATTGGATATACTTCTGATTAGCACATATTCCGATTTTTTTGAAACTACGTATACTTACAAATCTTGATGCGCTGATTGCCAATATCATAATGAAAATGGACGCAAATTTGATTATAATGTTAAAAAACAAAACGTAACCATAATTCACA
This sequence comes from Ganaspis brasiliensis, assembly GCA_037103525.1. NCBI lineage: Eukaryota > Metazoa > Arthropoda > Insecta > Hymenoptera > Figitidae > Ganaspis > Ganaspis brasiliensis. The sequence goes on from JAZKLR010000082.1 coordinate 2,151,645, forward strand.
GTTATTTGCTGTTATCTCATAAAATGTTCTTAATTTCAAAACATGTTTCAGACAAAAGTTGTAGATCTGATAAAAATACTTATTTCATGTACTATAAATTTTTTTATCAAAAGAAATATTTCTCGAGAAAAATTCAAATGATTGTAAAAGACAAATCAAGAAAAATGGAATAGACTGTAAAAGACAAATATACTGCTTTCAGCACAGCGTAAGTATAAACCGAAAGATAAATTGTTTTAAAAAGTTAGCGCAGAGTTGGTTTCACAAAATAACAACCGGCATAAACATAACTGGAAGTCAAGTTTCACTGTAAAAACAGGTGTCTTATTTTAAGACATAAGACATTTAGAAAGCGTCTTCCGGTTATTTCAGATTATTTTATTGGTTAATAATTTTGTAAGATGCTATCTCATTGGTTTAAAATGAAGATTAAAACTGAGGACAAAAATGTCTTAAAATAAGACACTTGTTTTTACAGTGTTTGTAGATTGTTACCGTTGGGTCAAAGTACCATAATAAGTGCAATTTTTTGTAAACGGATGCAGGGGGATTGGGAGTGCTATAAAAAGTGAAACCTATTATTAAATCTGATTAGATAGGTTATTAGGTAACATTTGTTTCAGTTTACCAGGCTAATGTTCATTAATAATATAACTATAGACTACTTTAATGGTTGTTCACACGTTTTTGAATTATTTTAGAAAACTATCAACTTTTGGTAAAAAGTGTATAAAACATGAAATGTGTATTTTTATAAGATCTAAAATATCTGTCATTAAATTCCAGATCGAAAAAAATATTCTTAAATGTAAAGAAATATTCCACTTCGGTGACTCAAGATTATCTATCTTTAAATAATAGCTTTTTGTGGAAAGAAAATGATTTTTATAATCACATGTGTCCTTTTCTAATTTTAATATTATTTAATCGAATAAAGAGGGGGGGGGGGGGGGGTAGGGGTGCTATAATAAGTAGGATTTTTTATACGGATTTTTGTAAAAAATATATATATAAAATATAAAATGGGTATTTTTATAATATCTACAACTTTTGTCAAAAATGTTTTTCAACATTTTGATTATTTTATGAGATAATAGCAAAAACCTGTTAATTATTATGATAATTTTAAATGGTTTTTACAAAGATAATCAAATTTACGCTAATTTTAACTATCGTTTTCATAATCAGCGCATCAAGATACATAGGTTTACCAAGTTACATTATAATCTGAGGTTGATCGTTTTTGGAAGTAGACCCTTTATTTTTTGGAGTCATTTTATAATATTTTGTTCGTATAATTGTGCAACAATGGATATTTTATTTTGGGCCCAAAAGTGAACAGCTATATTTTTATTCACAAACTTTCTTATTTTTTAAAAGATTTTCTGAGCAAAAGTGTACAAAACCACATTTTTTATTTTGGACCTCAAGGTCTAACTTTTCGTTGTGACAAAATCTAAATTACCAACCTATAATACACTTCTATACCAAGTTAAATTTAATCCATTAAATTTTCTGATTTTGTTTTGTTTTGTTATTATACACTCGTTTACCGACTTTACGCCCAATTCCTAGAATTTTTGTACTTTTTATAAACATTCGCTAAGTATTTTTGCGTCTACAGAACGGCTTGAAATTTGGAGTACTCGCATTTGCCTGGACCACCCGGTATATTGGGTTTGCTCGACAGTGGAGAGGGAAAACTGTAGAAAAACCTCTCTTGAGTACAACCGGTTTATCGACAGTCGAGTTATAGTGACCTGCACAAGTCGGTTACCGACAGTGCACATCATTATATTTCGACGTCCCACCTACCAAATGAAGCTACCTCGCGAGCTAAGAAAAAGCCCAGGCTCCCCGGGGCGCGAACCAAGCAAACTTGACTTGGCGCGACCGCAGAGTCCAGGACTTTAACCAACTGAGCTAACTTCTTAGTTAAATTTTCTGATCTACTTTTTTTTACCCCAAAAATAATTAACAGTCAAAAATTGATATTTCGCATTGTGTCACCAAAAATTATTTTTATTAATTTATTTTTCAAAATTTATAGCAAAATATGTTGTAAAGAAAATAAAAAAATGAATGCAAAAAGATTAGAAGACATCTAACAAAAAGTCAGTAATCTAAAAACGAATGTAGGTTTTCAATTTTTTTGAAAAATTGTTATATATTCCCTCACGGTTCCCTGGAATGACTTTTAGGTATGAGAAAATTGACTAAACGCTTATCACATACTGTGCTTTAGTATGATCCTAACAGTGTTCAAAAGTACAGTTATAAAAAAATTCCATCCATGTCAAAAGAAAAAAATCCATTTTATGCATTTTGTATCCCAATTAACGAGATAACACACATAATTATGACTGTCCACTAGAAAAGGTTCCTTAGTTCCCAAAACTAAATTTTACAGGGTGAGCGTTGAAAGTTGCAGCAATGCATTGAAATCAATGTAACATACCTAGGCTTCTTGGTTAATAACACGAAAGAAAGAATTTCAATAAAAATGCCAAATTTTCTAAAATCTTATAAAGAACGTAGATCGAAAGTGTAGAGCGTGGTGTGTTTTGAAAAGGATTTCACTTCTCACTTGTAACTTAAAACAAATTATATGTCAAAGTGTTAATACAGAGTTTTTAGAACATGAATTAACATTGCCAAATGACATATGCAATAGTTCCGTAGTGTTTTGTCATCTTTAAGTTGTTGGAATCCCTAGAACACTTTCAAAGCGATTTAATTATTAGCAGCTTTTTGATAATTTGAAAATACTTGCATTATTAAAATTTTTTGTTTTGATTCACTTTGTAACAGACCGAACTGGAGTGAGTATTGTTCATAAATGATTTTTATCTACTATTAATATTTTATTTAAATTCTGTCAGGTTTACGATTTATAAAAAGGAGAAAAAAAGAACACATATGTGTCCACGAGAAAAGGTGTCGTAGCTCCAGAAAATAAATTTTTATTTTTTAATGCCAACTGACAAATTTAGATTTGCTCTTTCATTTCCAGAAACAAGAAATTGTTGTTTTCAAGATCTTTTTTGTGTTATAATAATATATATTTTATTTCAGCCTATTGGCCCAGAAATGAACTTGGTTTACATTATATTTTTTGTCATAACTTTTTTTTGTCCTTATTTCACGCATCCATCCATATTTATTATATCTTTATCACATTACTCCTTAATACTATACTATTTCTATATTAAATCTTTCGATTTTCTATCTCTATCACCTACTTCGTCTTATTACATATCTCACTATTTTTTATTTCTTTATCTATGTTTAACATTGCCTTGATTATATGTCTATTTTCACTATTAGGTACTATTTAAAATACTGAATACATCTACTTTTTCAATATCTAAGTTTTCTATCCATTTTTTTGTACCCGTACATTCCATAAACAAGTGACTTATTGTGCACCAACCTGAATCACAGCAATTTACAACACCAATCATTTTCATTTAACCAATGTCTATTCACCCTTTCTATATTTCCGCATTTTAGTTCGCGCTATAGTACTCTGCTCTCATCCTTTTATCCCAACCTTTAAGTACTGTGGCAGTTGACCCGTCAATAATGTTCTATAACTTGGGTTGTACCTAGATTTATTTCATCCCTATTACTCTTTGTCTTTGAATATCTTCCCCTCTTTTTTTCCCCTTTTCCCCCTCTCTGTGTACTCTTTTTTCTATATTCATATTCATTTCTACCTCCAAATTGCTCCATCCTAGATAGTTGTAATATTTTTTCCTTTCCTCTAAATACTTATCTATTCCAACGCTCTCCTTTTTATCTATCTAGCATAACTTTATTAACCTATCCTCTTCTAGTTTCACGATTTTTTCTTCGTATTTAATTGTTTCGTAGCCCAGTCAGTTTTCATTTTCCATACTTCAGTTTCTTTATAAGATATCTTTATATCTTTATATCTTTGTCCTCTGTCAGTTTGTCCTTCACTTCAATTTTAATCTTCGTTTCATAGTATAATTCTTTAATTTTTTCAATCAAGTACCCACTTATATCAGCTTCTTCCATTATATTCCATACACTGAGAAAAATGGATGTTTACCCTTAACATCTGGATGTTAACGCTTAACATATTTATCACTTAACATAGGGACAGCTATCTAGATGTTCAGGGTTAACATCTACATATTAAACTTTACTATAATATCTAGATGTTAAAATTTAATATCTTAGATGTTAACCTTTAATATTTAGAGGTTAAGCGTTACTATCTTGTTTTAAACATCTAATTCTAAACATCCATTTTTCTCAGTGTAGTATTTCCCTTTCTACCGTGTCAAACGCCTTCTTTAAGTCAATAAACATTGCATAAATTTTTTCATTTCTTTGTTTAGTTTTCTGCGTTATATGATTCAATATATAAATGTTATCTAAAGTTGTTCTCTTCTTTCTAAAGCCCGCTTGTCCATCTGGAATTACTTTCTTTTCCTAAACTTCTAATTCTAACTTTTCCTTAATTATCTGAGTATAAATTTTATATGCTGTCGATAATAATGACAGCCTTCTATAGTTCCCAGTATTATTCACATCACCCTTTTTACAAATTTTTGATATTACGGCCACTTTCCAGTCCTCAGGTAGTCCTTCTCCATTCCACACTTTTTTTATAATCCCTATTAACGATTCTATTATTCCTTCCCCACCATAAATCCATGCTTCATATGGAATTTGATCAATTCCCGATGCCTTTTTCTTTCTTAAACCTCTACAAATTTTTTCTTGTTTCTTCTTCCGTTATCTGTTCTTCAAAACACTCTGTATTATTTAATTTCCTGTTTACCCCTACTTTTCTTTCCGTTGATCCCTCTAGTAAATCTCTAAAATGGTCAATCCAAGTTTCATCCTTAATGTTATTCTTCTCAGTACTATTTCTTTTCTTATTATACTTGTGGCGAACGCACTTGTAAACCATGTAGAAATAATTTAAATTTGTAATTTAATATTATGATCTCTTTATATATTTACACTAAAGCAAAAGGTTACTGCATTATTAGACTTTGCTATACTAAAATTGACTATTACTGGACAGTACTGTACCTTTGTGACGAGACAATGTACAACAGTGGAGGAAAGGACGCTCAGGTTAGGACTAAAGGGCTAGGTAGCGGAAGGACAAATCAGTGCTAATCTCGTCACTTAGCCTAACAGACGTGACAAGTCTTATGTAAATTTTGACATTGATTCATTTAATCGTCCCTTTCTATTTCTCAATTCAAATCCAAAACAATACTTATTTAGATACTTCCAAACATCATTTTCATTCTTTATACTTCTTAACCCTTTAACGCCTGCGGGACGTATATGTCCCACTTGCAAAAACGCCTGTAACTTTCTTGAATATCAATATTTTTTAATGCGGTTTAGCTAATTTTCTTCAGTATGAATGCTAGTATCTAGAAAAAAAATACAAGTAATAAAAAAAAATTATTTTATTATAAAAAAATAACCAAATGTTTATGCAAATCTCAGAAATCGTGAAAAAAAATCAGTTAGCTCCCAGAAGGACATCAAAGTCAAAAACAAATTTTGGGACACAGAATTTAAAAGTTTTTGAACTACTTAATACAAATCTGGTACCAAAATTAAAAAATTCAAAATGGCGTATCTTACATGGCACCTCAAACATAAAAAAAATATCTTGTGTTTCCCAAGTAGTAACAATAATTATAAATAAGTGACACATGTTTATAAGGGTTTTTGGGGTCGCTGATTACGAATATAATGTCAAATTGACAATTTGACAATTGACAGCTGTCAATTCAGTTGTCAACTTTTGTAAAAAGTAATTAATTTTTACGAAAATGACAGTATATAGGTTTCCGGAGTCGCTGATTACGAATATAATGTCAAATTGACAATTTGACAATTGACAGCTGTCAATTCAGATGTCAACTTTTCTAAAAAGTGATTATTTTTTACGAAAATGATAGTATAAGGGTTTTTGGGGTCGCTGATTACGAATATGATGTCAAATTGACAATTTAACAATTGACAGCTGTCAATTCAGTTGTCAACTTTTCTAAAAAGTGATTATTTTTTACGAAAATGACAGTATAAGGGTTTTTAGGGTCGCTGATTACGAATATGATGTCAAATTGACAATTTGACAATTGACAGCTGTCAATTCAGATGTCAACTTTTCTAAAAAGTGATTATTTTTTACGAAAATGATATTATAAGGGTTTTTGTGGTCGCTGATTACGAATATGATGTCAAATTAACAATTTGACAATTGACAGTTGTCAATTCAGTTGTCAACTTTTCTAAAAAGTGATTGTTTTTGACGAAACTGACAGTGTAAGGGATTTCGGGGTCGCTGATTACAAATATGATGTCAAATTGGCAATTTTCTAATTGACAGCTGTCAATTCAGTTGTCAACTTTTCTAAAAAGTAATTATTTTTGAAGAAAATGACAGGATTATTAGTTTCGGGGACGCTGACTACAAATATGATGTCAATTTGACAATTTGACAGCTGTCAAAGCAAATGTAGGATAAGAGCATATAAGAACATTTTTAATGATTATTTTGTCCTTCTTTTCATGAACGAAATTGAATAGCAACTTAGAAAAGGACATTTCATGTTATATATAGGTATTTAACAAATCGTAGAAAAATGCAACAAAACAAATTATCTGTATGAAAGATATGTAACTTTAATAGAAACTTTTTGTGAAATGTATTTTTAATACTTGTATGTATTCATAAATTTTGTTAAGACTGGATTTATCAACTTTCGTCAAAAATTCAAAAAATCTGCGAGCGACAAATCACTCAGCGACAGACGAAAAGACAGGTTGTACAATGCGTAAACTTTTTTTTTGCTGTTTACTATCTGGGCTGATTTTGATTATGTGACAGCTGTTAGCTGACAAATTCACATTATTTTCGTAATCAGCGACCCCAAATACCCTTATACTGTCATTTTTGTCACTTTTTAGAAAAGTTGGCAATTGAATTGACAGCTGTCAATTGTCAAATTGTCAATTTGACATTATATTCGTAATCAGCGACCCCGAAATCTCTTACACTGTCATTTTCGTCAAAAATAATCACTTTTTAGAAAAGTTGACATCTGAATTGACAGCTGTCAATTGTCAAATTGTCAATTTGACATCATATTCGTAATCAGCGACCCCAAAAACCCTTATACTGTCATTTTCGTCAAAAATAATCACTTTTTAGAAAAGTTGACATCTGAATTGACAGCTGTCAATTTGACATCATATTCGTAATCAGCGACCCTAAAAACCCTTATACTGTCATTTTCGTTAAAAATAATCTCTTTTTAGAAAAGTTGACAACTAAATTGACAGCTGTCAATTGTTAAATTGTCAATTTGACATCATATTTGTAATCAGCGACACCGAAAACCCTTATACTGTCATTTTTGTCAAAAATGATCACTTTTTAGAAAAGTTGACATCTGAATTGACAGCTGTCAATTGTCAAATTGTCAATTTGACATCATATTCTTAATCAGCGACCCCAAAAACCCCTAGAATGGTGTTTCATTTTTTCATACCTACTCTCAATTTTGCTCGGGTGTTAAAGGGTTAACTCCTTCTCCTCCTTTTCTTTGAATATTTTCTTTTTCTCATTACACATTCCCTTCCATTCCTTTCTTTCTTTTAAGTACTTTCCTTTCCTTATTACTTTTTTTATTTCTTTTCATATTTTGAACACCGTTATCACAATAAATTTTTATACATATTGGAACATGATCTGAGTCCACAATGTCGTCCACTATAAAGCTTACCACATCTTGCCATCCTTTGTCATTCACTATCCCATAATCAATTACCGAGTTTCCATTTGCTTCAATAAATGTGTTTTCACCTTCTTCATCCCCTGTCGTACATCCATTTAGTATTGTCCAGCCCTTATTTTCCATTGCCTCTATTAAATTTCTGCCTCCATTACCGATTATCGTGTCTTTGCTTCTCCTTTTATTCCACATCTCATCTGTATTTTCCCCTATACTTCTACCTAACAATTCTACTCTTGTGTTTAAATCACCTCCTATGATTATCCTACCTTCTATATCTTCCACTTATTCAAATTTTCTAATTATTTTATTAATATCTCCTGCATTATAAATCGTCCAAATTGTAGTTCTCTTATCTTTCTCAACAATTGTTGTTATCACAATATCTTCATCATCCCCCTTCGTTATTGAGCTTTCCTTGGTCCACCAATCTTTCTTTATACCAATTAAAAAACCTCCCATTGCCCTACCTTTCTTGTTAATTCTTTTAGCATTAAAAATTTCCCATTAAAATTCCTTCGATAGTTTTTTCTCTAAGTATCTTTTTTCTTTATCTTCAACCCAAGTTTCTGTCAATCCAACAAAATCATGTTTTTCTTTGTAATTCCAAAAGTCCCTATCCTTATTTGCCGTACCAGCTATATTCCAAAACAAAATAAATTTTTCCTTTGTTGCATCTCCATTATTATATTTACCTTCCTCTTTTTCTATTTCGCGCCAATCCTGGGCCAGTTCTCGAAATTCTTCTCCTCCCTTCCTTGTTCAGTCTCCTCTATTTCTTGCATTTGTTTCTCAATTTCATTCTTCTCCCCCCCATTTTCTCCAGTTACCCTTGAATTGTATTTTTCCGAATCCCGCTTTCACATTCCATCCCATTTCCCTTTTACCCTTGATCCACTTACCAATTTCTTCCTGTTTTTTCCTATCCTCATATGAAAGATCATTTTCTATGTAAATTTTTGTCCCTGCTAATTTGCTTTTTCTTTTCATAATTTCTTTTTTGTCCTCCAAACTAGTTAAACACACTATCAAAACATTCCCACTTTTCCAAGCTTTTTCTACATTCACTTCAAGTTCTAATTTTTCTTTAATGAATTCTTTAGCCCAAATTTCTTATTCCCTGTCATTAACCTCAATTCCTTTAATTACAATATTTTTATTTCTCACATTCCTATCCTTGTCGTAAATCATTTTTTTCATTTGCATTTTTCCCTTTCAGACAGATTTGTCATACGGCTCATCTTACTCACTCCGCTTGTCCAGCTATGAACCGAACCAGTGGTGCCGTCTCTCGATGCACCTGATGCACTTTCCTGTTCGTCTCTTTCATTTTTCGACACATTTCCCTTCTCTCTCTTTCCCTTTGCTTCACTTTCATTCATCCTTTTTTCTAACCTCTCAAGTCTTTCTATTGACTCCTTTTCTCTGGCATTTATCTCAATTTTAATCTTTTCAATCTTTACTCTTTTCTGTCTAACCTTTTTCAGCTCTTCCAAAATTGTTTCTTTTAATTGAATCAATTCAGCTCTCCCCTATTACTATTACTCAACGTCACCTCACTCGCAAAGCTAAACTTTCTATTAACAGTATCAGTTAATTTACTCTGCCCTTTTTCTAATAATTTCTTCTTATCTAGTTCCTTCTTTTCTTTTTCCACCTTCCTAGCAAGTCTATTCGCTTTAATTTTGTCCTTTTCACTCATTTTTGTAATTTGAAACATTACTGCCGATGCTATTGAATTCAATTCTTTTTAATCAATAATATCTGTAGTCAATCATACTAATATATATTAAAATATAACAATTCATACTTTTAAATTAAAACCATAATGTTTTTAATAGAATTATTTAAAGTAGTTATAAGATAGAGAGTAATAGTTAATTTAAAGTTATTTTATATGGTTTCAAATAAATATATAGTAATTTTGTAAATAAAAGATTATTATATCAATAAATAGTATTTAGAAAATAATAACACAAAGATTTATTGATCCATGGAAGCCAAATTGTGTAGGTAAAAAAACACTAGCACATTGAATGAAAAGACATAAAGTTTTTATTGACAACGTTTCGTCACATTTCGTTGACCTCTTCAGGCTAAAAACACAATATATAACATATTTAATAAGAGTTTTTTAACAGGAACTAACACACATAAGTGTAAAAAGAGAAGATTTTTACCTCGAAAGGAAAAAGTTATGAAATTAATACATCACGAGCTGTCAAATTGTCACAAGATATGTTTACTTGTCCTAGGCCAGGGACAAACTGAATTAAATTGAAAGAGAGCGAACATTACAAATTAAACGAACGTATACAAGACATTGTAGAATCAAAACAAATAAAAGTGAAATAGCCCAAAATCAAAGAGAATTTCACGAAATAGGAAAATTCTTTTGCAAAAGTTGCTTATAAGTTCTGTTTAAACTGTCGACATTATCTTTTTTATTAATGCTGTTCGGATGATGGTTAATAAAAATCATTTCTGACACCACTCGCTTTCTCCAATCACGTTCATAGTCAACAATTATAGGACTTTTAAAATCGAATTCGTGATTGTTTTTATTACAATGAGCGTTAATGACAAGATTCGGATTATTGTTACTTGCATTTTCAGACACTCGTTTTTTGAGGATTCTTTTAGTTTCGCCATAGTAAACAGCGTTACAATTTTTACACAGAATTTTGTAAACAACACCACATTTATTCCACTTATCTGTCGAATCCTTGCTTAATTTTACAACATTATTTAAGGATTTTACAATTTTGGGAATGGTACAGATGTTATAATTTTTTAGTGTGTGTTTACATTTTGAATAAAAATTTGTGTTTTTAAACGGAATAACAATTTTAAGCTGTTTGGCATACAAAGATTTTTTGAGACGAGATAATTCACCATTGTTATTTTCCTTTCTCTGTCTAATGCGATTAAGTCTCTCAGAAATACAACTGTTGACAAAACTTATTGGATAGTTATTATTAATGAGTAAATTTTTAATAAAATCAATATTCTTATTATCGAAACTCCTGTGAGAGAGAGAGAGACAGCCCTATCAACAAGATTAAAAACAATATTTCGTTTTTGATTAACAGGGTGATTGGATAAAAAATTCAACAGTCTACCAGAAGATGTGGGCTTCTGATACCAGTCAAAAATGAATCGGTTGTTTTTCCTTATCAAAGTCAAATCAAGAAAATTTATTTTTCCATCATATTCCAATTCATAAGTGAATTGCAATTTTTTATGATAAGAATTGAAAACTACTAAAACTGTATTTATAAAGTCTTTGTGAATACAAATAATAGTGTCGTCAACATATCGAAAATAAAACAGTACATTGCACTTAAATTTGTGTTTTAGAGTGTTTAGACATTCATTCTCCAAATCTTCCATGCAAATATCTGCAAAAAACGGTGAAATAGAAGACCCCATGGGGGTTTCATGAATTTGATGATAAAATTTATTGTTGAATTTAAAAAAAGTATTCTGAAATAAAAATTTGGTAATATCAATGATTTGATGAAACGGTATATCACATTTACTACTTATTTGATGGTAACGTCTGTTCAAACTCTCAACTACTAATTCACACGGAACGTTGGTAAATAATGAACTGACGTCAAGCGACTTTAAAACGTGATCCTTAGGTACATTTACATTTTTTAATTTTTCTTTAAGTTCAAAACTATTGTTGATGTGAGAGGAAGGTGTAGAAACAATGTTTTTTAGTTTTTGCTATAAAATTTTTGCGAGGGAATGATTTTTCCTTTCGAGGTAAAAATCTTCTCTTTTTACACTTATGTGTGTTAGTTCGTGTTAAAAAACTCTTATTAAATATGTTATATATTGTGTTTTAGCCTGAAGAGGTCAACGAAATGTTGACGAAACGTTGTCAATAAAGACTTTATGTTTTTTCATTCAATGTGCTAGTGTTTTTTGACCTACACAATTTGGCTTCCATGGATCAATAATTCTTTGTCTTATTATTAACAATGGAGAGCGATCAAATATTACCTTAAATAGTATTTAGAGTTTCTACTGATATATCTTTCAGATGACGCAATATGCTTTTGAATCAATAGCACCTGCCTTTGTTATTATAAACGGCATATTAACATACGTTCAAATGCAGATGCTATAAAATTGAAAGTATATTTAATAAAGCGGTAAAACTATTTATTGAACTGTATTATATAAAATATGAAAATAATAAAATGCATTTTTTAATTTAAAACAAAGTACATTATATGTGGCCGCGTCTGAAAAAACGGTGCTTAAGGGGTTACCCCTAGTTGTCAAAGGCAAAAAAACAGTAATATTTGACAATTTCTTTTCTTTTTCATAAAACTTTTTTAACAAAAGTAATAATTTATTTAAAAGTGCATATATTTTAACACTTAAAAATAATTTAATAACCAAAAACTATTTAAAAATATTAAACTTGCAATAGGTTCATAAAAAATGCATTTTTTAAAAATGGTTTTGCGGTGGACAGCTTTTTTCGGAAACAGCTAGTCTGAAATCAAAAATCCAAAAATTTTCTGTTAGTACGATGCCATATGCAGTGCGTGAACAAAGGGTTTTAAAAAATTTTAATTTTTAACAAAATAACAGCCATTATTGTCAAAAGAACGATTGTTTAAGCAAAAAATTTTGGATTTTAATTAATAAAAATGAAAGTTTTTATTCAAATAAAAAATCCTTCTTTCACGAACTAGCTATTTATGTTTCAAATAATCCCTATAAATTTGAAGCCAATTGGTTCAGTACTTTTTGAGAACTCTTGTCCACCGCATGGGTATTTCTTGAAAAATGTAATTTCGAGAAAAACGCATTTAAACTTTTTAGAACGGAGTGACCAAAATTTTTATAAAAGTTAATCAGATTCGCTTGAAACTTGTTACCCGGGAGTTTTTGGGGTCGCTGATTACGAATCTGAAGTCAGTTTTTCAAAATTCAAAATGGCGGATCCAATATGTTGGACAAAATGTTAAAAAAGTTTTTGATTTGCTTGAAACTTGTTACTCGGGGGTTTTTGAGGTCGCTGATTACGAATCTGAAGTCAGTTTTTCAAAATTCAAAATGGCGGATTCAATATGGCGGACAAAATTTTAAAAAAGTTTTTGATTTGCTTGAAACTTGTTACTCGGAGGTTTTTGGGGTGGCTGATTTAGATCTGAAGTCAATTTTCTAAAATTCAAAATGGCTGATCCAATATGGCGGACAAAATTTTAAAAAACTAGTTAATTCGATTGAAACTTGTTATTCGGGGGTTTTCGGGGTCACTGATTACAAATCTAAAGTAAATTTTTCAGAATTCAAAATGCAGGATCTAATATGGAGGACAAAATTATAAAAACTTTTTGATTTGCTTGAAACTTGTTACTCGGGGGTTTTTGAGGTCGCTGATTACGAATCTGAAGTCAGTTTTTCAAAATTCAAAATGCAGGATCTAATATGGCGGACAAAATTATAAAAACTTTTTGATTTGCTTCAAATCATCGTCTTGTAATCTAATTTTCTTTTTTGATGCACTAAACATCTGATTGTCACTTTTTTCCACTTTTGGATTAAAATACTGCTTTTTCTTATTTGATCTAGATTTTTTCACTTTATTAGACTCCACTAGCCTTCGTGGGAATTTTTTATTATTGTTCATGATGAGACAAATGATCAAATTGAAAAAAAAAAATATATAATGCGCGTCAGTAATACCGTTTATATTGAAATAAAGTAACAAAAATTGAAGTAAAACATAAAAAGCAATGAATTGCACCTCATTAACTATTCGCGTTCACATTGAAAAAAAAGACCGAAAACAAGACCACTCGTTTATATTTTATTGTAAAAATGTATTTAAATAAACTAAAATGAGATTAAAATGAAACTGCTGTATACCGTTTTAATCGAGACAATTTTCTATGCTACCAGTTATATTGTAAAAAGCGACACAAGTCGAAATAAAACATACCGACCAATACTTGGTATTTTATTAATTATTTGATGTAATTAAAAAATATACTGTTAAAAAAGAGTGTAATTTTAAAATATATTTGTGCAAAATGTAATTTTGTATAAATGTATAAATTTATGGTAGATTTGTATATTTCACTTAATTTACATGCACTGCATATTTGCTTTACATAAAAGTGTATTACATTTCTTTGGATGTGAAGATTTTCCAGCATTTTGATATGCATATATATGTATTGCATATATTTGCTTCCCAAACATTTATATTTTTCTGAACGAATTACATTACAGCATAATTTCACCTTACAAAATTTCAAGAAAACTATGCTTTTAAAATACATTTCATCTAGAGAAATGTAATATACAAGTTTGGGAAGCAAATGTATGCAATACATGTATATACATATCAAAATACTGTAATATCCTTCTTCAACAAAAATGTAACATACTGTTATGTGAAGCAAATATAACACAAGTGTATATTAAATTAAATATAAAATGTATTATATTTAATATATATAATTACATTTGACACACATGTATTGCAGAATTGCAATCAGTTTTTAAGGGTACATTTTTTAATTACATCATTATTAATAAAATAATACTAAGTATAAGTTAGTAAGTTTTTTTTTTAATTTGTAGTCAATATTTAGAATACGAACGGTAACATAGAAAATTGTTTCGATTAAAACAGTATGTAGCAGATTTATTTTGATCCGATTTCAAATTTTTGAAATACATTTTTACAGTAAAAGCAGAGCGTATGGTCTTGTTTTCATTCTTGTTTTTAACATGTAAACGTGAATAGTAACTTTGATTTTTGGTTAATTTTTACATTCTCATCCTAAATGAGAAGGTCTTAAATTTGTGCGATTTTGAACTTTTGCTAAAACCCACATTTCTCGACGTTTTGAGACCTCCTGATTCCGAAAAATTGGGTTTTACGAAAATGTCTGTCTGTCTGTCTGTCTGTCTGTCTGTCGTAGAAAAATTTTTGTCGTCGGATAACTTAAGTAAAAATTGTCGGATCAACTTCATCTTTGGTACACTTTTTCTTGGTACAAAAATACAGGTCAAGTTCGTTAGCCAGCTATTTCCGTTCAAAATTACCAATAATAGAACATTTTCAAAATTCAAAAAAAAAAAAATTATTTTCAAAAAAAAATTTTCTCTAATTTTTTTCTTAAAGTAAACGTAAAATCAAACAAATTTCGTTAATAAACGTTTCCGATAAAATGCAAACCCATAGAGATATGAATTTTTTAAATTTCATAGTTGTATCAAAGTCTTGCTTGGGGGAGGCAAGGGGGGGGGGGTAAGAACTAAAAATCGGTCAGCAAACTGTTGAAGTATTCTCATCTTACTCAACTCAAGTAGAAATTAACAAGAAACTAATTATTTAACTGCTAAAAACCTTGAAAATCCTCAAAATACACGTTATACATGCAAAAAATTGAACTTAAAGTGGGTAAATCATATACAGAAACACTATTATTTTTTAAAAAATGAATAAACTCCCGGTTTTTTTTCCTATTTACTTTCATTGATCACACCTAATAAAACTGCATAAAAAAATATTGACTTTTCAAAAAATTTTTTGTAAATTTTGAAAAAATTTATTTTTACATTCTCATCCTAAATGCACTGAAAAAAAAACAATGGAATATTTGCTTGAGTTGTCAAGTAAAATTTACTTTATAACTCAAGCAGTGCAAAAAAAAGTAAAACTTACTTTGTTTTTTAAGGAAAACAAAATGTCACTTTTAAAACAAATTTGACATATTGTACTTTAAAACAATGTTTGAGTTAATTAAAAGAAATAAACAATAAATTAATATGCAATTAACGTTTTTACTAACTTTTACTTATTCTTCCACTATTAAAAATTGAAAATTTAATTTTAACAGTTTGGCACATAAACGTCAAATTTTGCTTCAAAAGTGTCAATTGTTTTTTTTTTCTTTATAAACAAAGTAAAATTTGCCTGGTTTCACAGCAATTTTTGATTTTTTTTCATTGCTTGAGTAAAAAAGTAAAAATTACATTTAACTCAAGTAAACCTTAAATAGTTTTTTTTTCAGTGTGAGAAGGTCTTAAATTTGTGCAATTTTGAACTTTTGCTAAAACCTACATTTCTCGACGTTTTGAGACCTCCTGATTCCGAAAAAAATGGGTTTTACGAAGATGTTTTTTCTTTTTTAAGTGCCACATGCGTCTTGCTTTAACGGAAAATTTTAACTTCGCCTTTCAGCCTTCAGAAATATTATTATATTTTGACATTTAAATCTTCGAGAAAATTGAAGTTCTTTTAAATTTAAAACATTTGTGAATAAATATTATTATGTCGTTATTTGTAATTTAATAAGTAGAAATTTTATATAATGAATATGTGATATTAACAATTTTGGCATAAAAGGAGTAATGGCACAGGCACACAATAGTAATACACACTAGTGTATTTCTATGTGATTTTTTGTGCTGAATCCGAATCTGAAGTCAGAAGTTTTAGATTGGCTAAAGTTTCCGAGTTAAACTTAAAAACTGTTGAAAAACACGAATTAGAGGCAAATTTCAAAAAAAATTTGCCTAGACACTACAATAGTGTATGTCTTTTTGATTTTGGGTACTGAATTCGAATTTAAAGTCAGAAGTTTCAGATTTGGTAAAATTTTTGAAAATACCTCAAAAATCTGCTCCAAAGCACGAATTGGATATAAAAAAATTGAATTATTCCAATGTATGTTTTCCTTCTGCATTTTAATCTAAAGTGAGAATTGTCACATTGTCTCAATTTTGGTATCAATAGTTTTTGGTATCAATAGATTCGTTGAAAAAAACTGCATCTAATTGTTATAGTTTACATCATTTTTTAAAATTTTTCACAAAAAAAATCTTAATAGTAACGGATTCCTCTCATTTTGATGCAATTTGACCTCTTCTATGTGGTCACTAAAGTATTCCTTTCTATTTGAGAGGATTTTTCTCTTCTATCCTCTTCTGTCAAATTTCACATATTATTGTAAAATTCATAGTTTGTCACAAACTTGATATTTTTTTACATAAAAAATTTAACTGTTTTAAAATTAGACTATATAATTTCCCAAATATATCTTAAGTATCAGAATTTTTTATTATTTTCTAATTCTTTATATTATTAAATTAGGTTGAATTTAAACAAAAGAGTGGCTATGTGTAAAAAATTCTTTTCCTCTCGCAAAATCTTCTTACAAATAGAGTAATAATAGAAGAGGAATATTCCTCTACTTACGAGATAATTTTTTTCGGTTTTTGTTGTAAAAAAGTATTATTAAAAATCTTAGAAACTCCAGAAAATGAAAGAATACTTGATAGAAACTTAAGTAAAAGTCTTTGTGTAGTCCAAAAATCGTAGCTGTGTACGAAATAAAAACCACGCAAACGCCATGCTTGTAAACCCATGGCGTTTGCTTAAGTTCTTCCATCTGATCAAGGGTCTGCGCTCGCCTACCTGTTTGGCAAAAACTACGCAAACGACTTTGCCTAACTTATTCCTTCGTGTTTGCATTTAGAAAAACTCGCATTTCCAGTTTTTTCATATAATTTGTTTAAACAATGAACTTTTGGTTTTATAATTAAATAGATCATTATCATTTTATACAGTATGTGAAGTTAAATTTAAGAATTTGTTAGTTTTTATCAGGGTTCCCAATGCTAACAGTTTTTCTTGATTTTCTCAGTTCGACCAAAATGTCGTTTGCCTAAGTTTTTCCTTAGTACGCCTTCTAGTAGCCTTCTTGAGCACTTGTTGGATCTAAACTCAACAAATCAAGCCAATCTGACAATTCTAACTCCAGATTCGGTATCAGCGCGAAAAATTACATAAGAATACACTAGTGTAATGTCTTGGTCATGACAGTATATCGCAAATATTCCGGAAAGTATTAGTATCGAGCGCGAAGCGCGAGTGCCGTGATGAGAATGTATTCCTTAAAGGCGTAGAACTTTAAGACAAAAAAAGTTTTATATTTTAAGTGAAAACCCAATTAAGAATGGCGCTAAACAGTGCCAAAGATTAAACTGGCTCATGTCGTAGGGAAAGTATACAATTTCGATAACTGAAAGCATGTATAACATTGTCGAAGCTTGCAGCCTGACGGGAGTAACTATTTTCAAGCAAATCAAAAAGATTTTTAAAATGTTTGTCCACTAAATTGGATACGGCATATTAAATTTTCGAAAGCTGACTTCAAATTTAAGAAAATATTTTGTATCTAAAAAAATTTTTTTATTCTAATATTTTATTCCTAAATAGGAGCCCAAAATAATTCTTAAAAGAAAAAAAGCGTTTATTCAGTGTAATCAGCAACCCGTAAAACCCCCAAAAAACAAGTTTCAAGAGAATCAAAATATTTTTTAAAATTTTGGTAGCCATATTGGATCCGCCATTTTGAATTTTGAAAAACTGACTTCAGATTCGTAATCAGCGACCCCAAAAACCTCCAAGTAACAAGTTTAAAGTAAATCAAATACTTTTTTAAAATTTTGTCCTCCATATTGGATCCGCCATTTTGAATTTTAAAAAACTGATTCCATATTCGTAATCAGTGACCCCAAAAACCCCCGAGTAACAAGTTTAAAGCGAATCAAATTATTTTTTAAAATTTTGGTCGCCATATTGGATCGGCCATTTTGAATTTTGAAAAACTGATTCCAGATTCGTAATCAGCGACCCCAAAAACCC
The DNA here is from genome assembly GCA_037103525.1 of Ganaspis brasiliensis. NCBI lineage: Eukaryota > Metazoa > Arthropoda > Insecta > Hymenoptera > Figitidae > Ganaspis > Ganaspis brasiliensis. The sequence continues at coordinate 2,170,146 of JAZKLR010000082.1, forward strand.
CCGAGTAACAAGTTTTAAGCAAATCAAAACATTTTTTAAAATTTTGGTCGCCATATTGGATCCGCCATTTTGAATTTTTAAAAACCGACTTCAGATTCATAATCTGTAGGTATTATACTCTCAGAAAATGCAAAAACCCAAAAATCGATTTTTTTGACCAAAACAACTAGGCGTAACCCCTTAATTTGCATCATAGCCTTTGGGGCAGCCTTAATAACTGCCAAAATAGCGAAGCTTTTTGTAATGCTTTGGATAATTGTGACTTCATATGTCTTAATAATGGCACACCTACTCACCTTAATTCCCCGTATTAAACTACTTCAATTTTAGATCTTACTTTTGCAAGCTCCCAGCTCTGAATTGCACTGCATTCAAGACGTATGGGAAGATTGTTTGGAAAGCGATCATTATCCAGTTGTTATCAAACTTAATATCAACATTCCAATTTCAAAGTTCTATTCTCATAAATATAACTTAAAAAAAATCAGTTGGACAAACTTTTCAGATAAATTGAAATCCAATATAGAAGATCGATTTACTGATATTCTGTTATCAAACTTTGACCCAATATTGAGTTATAATGATTTTGTTAGTTGTGTAGATGATGCAATCTCATCTGCATGCCCACCTCTGATCCCTCCAAAAAAATGTTAATCTTGCAAATTCAAAACGTAAATTGTTTCCTCCAGCTCCATGGTGGGACGAATCCTGTGAAAATGCTGTTAAAAACAGACGCGAAGCTTCTGCTCGGTTTCGAAATTGTTCTATGACAATTATCTTATTTTTAAAAGAACACAAGCCCTAGCTAAAAGAACCTTTAGTGAAGCGAAGAAAAAATCTTTTAAACAATTTTGTTCAACACTAGATAGAACATCATCTATCGCTAGAGTTTGGAGAATTGTAAAAGTTTTTAGAAACAGATTCTCCCAACCATCATCTGCTTCATTTTCATCAAACAACGAGGTTATTAACAAACTTCACTCCTTAATGGATGAAATGTGTCCTTCTACTGTTTACCAAGAAAAAATATTTACAAATTTCAAGGATAACACTTTTTTAGAAGCCCCCTTTAATGGTAAAGAACTGAATGTTGCAATTTCATCACTAAAAATTAAATCATCTCCAGGTTTAGACAAAATTGACAATAATATAATTAGGAATTTTCCAAGGGAAGCTAAGGTTGTTCTCATAAAAATTTTTAACAAAATTTATACTCCAAGCAGTTTTCCTTCCTCTTGGAATACTTTTCTAATTTTTTTTATTCCCAAATCCTCCCCAGGCAAATTTAGACCGATTTCTCTAGCTTCTTGCTTATTTAAACAGTTAGAAAAACTAATTTACAACAGACTTATTTGGTTTTGTGAACATAATTTTTATCTTTCACCCTCACAATTTGGATTTAGAAAAGGAAAATCTTGCGCTGATAATTTAGCTCTAATTTCTACTGAAATTTGGACTGGAGTTGCAAATAAAGAGGTAACGGCTGGATTGTTCTTGGATTTAAAGGGTGCTTTTCCTAGCGCCCTTCCGAATATTTTAATAGAGGATCTAAAAGAACTTGGTATATCAGAGTCAATAGCTAAGTTTGTTTACAATTTTACAGCCCACAAAAATATTTTTTTAATATAAATGGTAAATTAATAGGCCCTCGTATTAGTACAAAAGGCCTCCCCCAAGGTTGTATCCTAAGCCCAATTTTATACTCAATTTACACTCGTAAACTCCAATCATTACTACCTCCTGAATGCATTATAATCAAATTTGCTGACGATATACAGTCGAATGACCTCTTTAACTGAGAATCATGTTTTACAATCTAATGCAAAATTTACCTCTGTAACCGAGACACGTCCGTCAAAAACCTCTGTAACTGAGAATTATGGCAAGAGACAAAGAGGCAAACACTTATAGTTGAGTAGATAATATTTGATTATTAATGCATAGAACTGATTGTTTGTTTCTCTGTTTGTGTGCTAAAGACTAATTAGTTATCGTTTATCATTTGGAAATCAAATACGTTTCTCACAGTAAGTTGAAGCAAAAGTGCGGCAAAATGTATAACCCAGTCAAAAATTTCGTGTGTGTTCCTACGTGGGTTCCCGTATGCGATCCCTTAAAGGTTCATACATGGGTTTCTATATGGGATCCTGTGTGTCAGGGTTCGTGCCAAAGTTTTCTGGTACACAGGATCCCATTTGGGAACCCATGTAGGAACTTTTAAGGTATCCCATACGGGAACACATACGAAATTTTTAACTGGGAAACAAAAGTTCAATTCTTTGTCATTAAGTGGAAACTTAAAAATAATTTGTGAATTTGAAAATGGCAAGTCTTGAGAAGTACTCTCCGAAGAATTTAAGTTACCAAAATCCAAAGAACCAGAGGAAAAATAACAAAAAGTGAAGCCGAAAAAGCTTTAGAAACTTTACAGAGATATTTCGAGAGATCAGCTAAAGTAAATGATAAAATAATTGACAAAATTCATGACCTTGAAAATTGTATTAATTTTAACAATGTAAAAAAATAATAAAAAATGACAACTTTTTTAAAGTAACTTTTATTTGTTGTTTACATTAAGTATGCTTGTAAACAGACTAAACTGACTTTCGTGTAAAATAAAACTTCTGTTATAATTGCTTATTTTATTTATTTTTATTTTTCATGGTGTCTAAACTTTATTTTATTACAATATCGTGTAAATGTATATTCAATTTTAAAATTACCTCTTTAAGTAAGACACATGTTTCTTGAGCCTGGATAAGTGGGAAACTGGATAAGAGAGAAACCTCTTTAAGTGGGAATATTTTGTCGGTCCCTTGAGTTCTCACTTATCCAGGTTCGACTGTAGTAATACTATGTAGATCTATTAATCCAGACACATGTATTGAAATTATTCAACGTTGTCTTAACATTATTTTAAATTTTTTATCACAACGCGATCTTGATATTTGTCCAGAAAAACTAAATTTATTCTTTTTAATAAATTAAAATTAGACTTAAATAACCCTAATTTCACTTTAACACTTAATAATTTTGAAATAATTCATACAACTAACGCAAAATGTTTGGGAATTACTCTTGACCAAACTCTGAGTTTTGATAATCATTTTGATTTTCTATCAGTTAAGGGGTTACATGGGTTTTAAAGAACAAAAAAAAAGCATTTTTTTAATAATTTTCTTTTATGTAATAAACGAATTAATTTATTGAGCCCTTTTATCACATAAAAGTACAATATTTGAAGAATAAATTTTATAAATTTCATTAAAAAATTATAAAAATTGAGCCATCGAGGACTGACGTTTTAACACCACTGGGGAAAAAATGTTTTTGCGGTGGACATGATAATTCCATATAGCTTCATCCGAAATCAAAAAAACGAACGATTTTCTGTTAGAAGGCGAGTCTGGCTGGTGCCTGAACGAAGGATTTAAAAAAATGTTAGATTTTTAATTTTTGGCAGAGTTTTATGCAAAAACTACCATTTTTTACACACTTTTTGACTACATATATCTTTATAAATTGGTTGTGATTAAAAAGAAAAAAAATCCTTCGTTCAGGCACAAGTCAATGCTATTGACAAGAAGTGTACCAAATTTCAAGAAGATCGGTGCATTAGTTCTCAAGAAATCGTGTCCACCGTCTTCAAAAATCGAGTTTTGAGAAAAAAGCAATTAAAGTTGAAGGTTCAAAAAGTTGAATTTTTCAGGATATTGGCGGATTTTTTGTTATTCATGAAAAATAATCAATTGATACTTGTTGATTGGAAATATGAAATTATAAATTTCTAAATTTAAAGTGATAGGCACAATGTTTTTCGATTTCAAACCATTGTGTGCCAGTCGAACATAGCGAGAGAAAATTCCAAATTCTCTTTCTTTCTCTCTCTCTTACCTAGAGTTTTAATCAGATTAACTTGAAACTTGGGGGAAATATTCTTGACATATTATACTATTAACCCTTTCAGTCACGCAATTTAGATAATAGGACACTTATTATAAACTGTACTGTAAATAAGGTTTTTGGGGTCTCTGAATACGAATCCAGTGTCAGATTTCGAAAATTCAAAATGGCGGATCCAATATGGCGGATAAAAAAATTAAAAGTCATCAAATCCTGACAAAACTTGTTACTCAGGGGTTTTTGGGGTCTCTGAATACGAATCCAGGGTCAGATTTTAAAAAATCAAAATGGCGGATCCAATATGGCGGATGAAAAAATTTAAAGTTATTAAATCCAGACAAAACTTGTTACTCAGGGGTTTTTGGGGTCTCTGAATACGAATCCGGTGTCAGATTTCGAAAATTCAAAATGGCGGATCCAATATGGCGGATAAAAAAATTAAAAGTCATCAAATCCTGACAAAACTTGTTACTCAGGGGTTTTTGGGGTCTCTGAATACGAATCCGGTGTCAGATTTCGAAAATTCAAAATGGCGGATCCAATATGGCGGATAAAAAAATTAAAAGTCATCAAATCCTGACAAAACTTGTTACTCAGGGGTTTTTGGGGTCTCTGAATACGAATCCAGGGTCAGATTTTAAAAAATCAAAATGGCGGATCCAATATGGCGGATAAAAAAATTTAAAGTTATCAAATCCTGACGAAACTTGTTACTCGGGGGTTTTTGGGGTCTCTGAATACGAATCCGATGTCAGATTTTGAAAATTCAAAATGGCGGATCAAAAATTTAAACTTATCAAATCCAGACAAAACTTGTTACTCAGGGGTGTTTGGCGTCTCTGAATACGAATCCGGTGTCAGATTTCGAAAATTCAAAATGACGGATCCAATATGGCGGATAAAAAAATTAAAGGTCATCAAATCCTGACAAAACTTGTTACTCAGAGGTTTTTGGGGTCTCTGAATACGAATCCAGGGTCAGATTTTAAAAAATCAAAATGGTGGATCCAATATGGCGGATAAAAAAATTTAAAGTTATCAAATCCTGACGAAACTTGTTACTCGGGGGTTTTTGGTGTCTCTGAATACGAATCCGCTGTCATATTTTGAAAATTTAAAATGGCGGATCCAATATGGCGGATGAAAAAATTTAAAGTTATCAAATCCAGACAAAACTTGTTACTCAGGGGTTTTTGGGGTCTCTGAATACGAATCCGGGGTCAGATTATGAAAATTCAAAATGGCGGATCCAATATGACGGATAAAAAAATTTAAAGTTATCAAATCCTGACGAAACTTGTTACTCGGGGGTTTTTGGGGTCTCTGAATACGAATCCGATGTCAGATTTTGAAAATTCAAAATGGCGGATCAAAAATTTAAACTTATCAAATCCAGACAAAACTTGTTACTCAGGGGTGTTTGGCGTCTCTGAATACGAATCCGGTGTCAGATTTCGAAAATTCAAAATGGCGGATCCAATATGGCGGATAAAAAAATTAAAGGTCATCAAATCCTGACAAAACTTGTTACTCAGAGGTTTTTGGGGTCTCTGAATACGAATCCAGGGTCAGATTTTAAAAAATCAAAATGGTGGATCCAATATGGCGGATAAAAAAATTTAAAGTTATCAAATCCTGACGAAACTTGTTACTCGGGGGTTTTTGGTGTCTCTGAATACGAATCCGCTGTCATATTTTGAAAATTTAAAATGGCGGATCCAATATGGCGGATGAAAAAATTTAAAGTTATCAAATCCAGACAAAACTTGTTACTCAGGGGTTTTTGGGGTCTCTGAATACGAATCCGGGGTCAGATTATGAAAATTCAAAATGGCGGATCCAATATGACGGATAAAAAAATTTAAAGTTATCAAATCCTGACGAAACTTGTTACTCGGGGGTTTTTGGGGTCTCTGAATACGAATCCGGTGTCAGATTTTAAAAATTCAAATTTGCGAATCCAATATGACGTAAAAAAAAGTGAGTTCTTTTTCTACCTCTTTTTTTTGGACTACAATTTCCGATGAGCTCATCGACAAGTTTCAATCGAAAATCTTTGAGATGCATTTGAGAATCAGGATTCTGTTGTTTGTAAATGATGAATGAATTTACCACCGTAACGTCAACGAAATGCCAGAAAATTCTGTGCCACCATTTTTTACTGTTCCATCTTTCTGCTTTCTTCTGACGGTTACAATTATAGAGGGATTGAGAAAATTCGATAAAAATTTGACATGTTTATTATCTACCCATTTTATCCAACTTATACCTTTGAAGGACGTCGGAAATTCACTTTCTCCTTTCCTCATATTTTTGTCAGGCTTTTGATTCTTTGGTCAGTCCTTTCGGTTACTCCTTACAGTACAACAAGCTAAAATGACATCATTTTTTAGGGAAATAACTAGATTTACGCTTGTAAAATCAAAGGTATAAGTTGGATAAAATGGGTAGATAATAAACATGTCCATTTTTTATCGAATTTTCACAATCCCTCTATAATTGTAACCGTCAGAAGAAAGCAGAAAGATGGAACAGTTATCCAAAGAACTGCTCTAAAGATGGCACAAGATTATAATACTTTTATGGGTTGTGTAGACAAGGCAGACATGCTCAAATCTGTTTATGAACGCAGCAGAAAAAGTAAAAAATGGTGGCACAGAATTTTCTGGCATTTCGTTGACGTTACGGTGGTAAATTCATTCATCATTTACAAACAACAGAATCCTGATTCTCAAATGCATCTCAAAGATTTTCGATTGAAACTTATCGATGAGCTCATCGGAAATTGTAGTCCAAAAAAAAGAGGTAGAAAAAGAACTCAAAAATCTGTGAGTAACTACAAGAAAAAAGTGTCAAACGAAAAACGATTTTCTCAAGCACCACACATTCCAGTTGTACTTGAAACTACCAGGCGTTGCGCAGCCTGTAGTACCAAAGATCATCCAACTAGAACAAAATTCTTATGTTCAACATGTGATGTCCCTTTATGCATAAAAAAAGGTAAAAATTGTTACCAAACTTATCATGTGCAATAAGTACACATTTTATCAAATTTTTTAAAAATGCAAATAATCTATGCAAAACATTGTAAAGGTTAAACAAAAATTAAAATAAAAAAAATAAACAAAAATAAACAAAACAAAAAAAACAAAAATAAACAAAACAAAAAAAACAAAAATAAACAAAACAAAAAAAACAAAAAAAAGAAACAAAACTCTGCCATTGACGGTCACAAGCCCGTATACAAAAAGAGGAGGGTGTTTCGATTCACCTAAGAAGCCATTTTCGTAAAAATTCAATTTTTTACGTCATATTGGATTCGCAAATTTGAATTTTTAAAATCTGACACCGGATTCGTATTCAGAGACCCCAAAAAACCCCCGAGTAACAAGTTTTGTCAGGATTTGATAACTTTAAATTTTTTTATTCGCCATATTGGATCCGCCATTTTGAATTTTCAAAATCTGAACCCGGATTCATATTCAGAGACCCCAAAAACCCCCGAGTAACAAGTTTCGTCTGGATTTGATAACTTTAAATTTTTTTATCCGCCATATTGGATCCGCCATTTTGAATTTTCATAATCTGACATCGGATTCGTATTCAGGGACACCAAAAACCCCCGAGTAACAAGTTTCGTCAGGATTTGATAACTTTAAATTTTTTATCCGCCATATTGGATCCGCCATTTTGAATTTTCAAAATCTGACCCCGGATTCGTATTCAGAGACCCCAAAAACACCTGAGTAACAAGTTTTGTCAGGATTTGATAACTTTAAATTTTTTTATCCGCCATATTGGATCCGCCATTTTGAATTTTAAAAATCTGACCCTGGATTCGTATTCAGAGACCCCAAAACCCCTTTAGAAATAATTTTGAGTACATATTTATTATTAAATTTCTCTACAAACGAATTAATTCTGAAAAAAGGACTGTTTTTTGTTAAACATTTGTAAATAAACAAAAAAATTATTTTAATATTTTTAAATATGCAACTAAATTACTAGGGTTAAAGTTTTAAGAAACTAAAAATGCAAAAACATTTACGTATTGACATTTAAACTAAAAGATATGGTGTAGAAAAGAAGATTGAAAAGGTGGTTAATATATTGACCACTGTGACTGAAAGGGTTAAATAAACAAATTTTTTAAAGATTGATTTTTTGAAGCTTTAAAACCCATGTAACCCCTTAAACTAAGAAAAACATTATTAAAGTTCTAAGGGGAGTTTGGTGAAGTGCCCACCCATACACTCTCATTACTATATACGATGCTCTCATCAGGAGTTGCTTGGACTATAGATCACATATCTTTTCCTACAAAAACCATAAATTTTTCAACAAACTGGAAAAAATCATAAATATGGCTTTAAAATTAGCTATGGGATATCGAAATAGTACTCCAATTAACGTAATATTAGCTGAATCTTGTCAACCACCACTTCAATTAAGATGGACTTATTTTGTCAAAAAAATACCTTGCAAAAGCATTCGAAAATTTGAATCACCCGCTAACAAATAAAATCAATAACACAGCCACACAAAAAAAAATAAAGTTTCCTGACCTGGGTAACAGACACACATTTTTCTATGTATTTTGATGCGCTGAATCCGATTCCGTCATCAGAATTGGTCCATCAGATAAAGTTTTGACCCTAATCTCAAAATTAATAAAATGACACTTTTTGAACATTAGAATTTGAACTCGACTTAACTTTAATACATGCCTAGGACCAATAGAAAGCTTGAATTATTACCTTTAAAATGCCTTTTTAGAAATTGTTCTGCGATGATTTTTAACGAAGTTATGATGTTTTACTTAAAATATGACTTTTTTCCATATGTTAAAAACACATCAATTATTAATGTGTCATTGTGTAATAGAAAAAAATGATTTTAAGTAAAACATCATAACTTCGTTAAAAATCATCGCAGAACAATTTCTAAAAAGTCATTTTAAAGGTAATAATTCAAGCTTTCTATTGGTCCTAGGCATGTATTAAAGTTAAGTCGAGTTCAAATTCTAATGTTCAAAAAGTGTCATTTTATTAATTTTGAGGTTAGGGTCAAAACTTGATCTGATGTGTGTCTCTTACCCAGGTCAGGGAACTTTATTTTTTTTGTGTGGCTGTGTAATTTATGGAGACTTTGCCAAGCGAATAATCCATATAAAATTTTAGACATTTTTCCTTTGATGATTGCGTTTCAAAAAACTTATAAAATCATTCCTCAAGTACGTAGATCCATTGTTTGAATGTCCTTACTTCAACATGTTCTTTTCCCCTATAATAGATACAGAAACAGGTCATGATGTAAAGAGATCTACCATTCCATCCGAAACTTTTACTGACATTTTAAATAATAAATATAAAGATTTTATAATGTTCTTCACAGACGGATCAAAATCATCAAAGGAGAAGCTTGCTGGATGTGCATTAGTTTTTTCTTCTTTAAATTTGAAACTCTCATAGAAAATTAATAAACATGCATCTGGGTAAGGCTTCCTGAAGTGTATCAACTATTTACCAAAGGTACCCAGATTTCTTTCCTATTTGGCATTTTGGTATTAAATTATGACGATAATAAATTCCTAAAATCGTTTTGGAAAATTTTGGTTTTTTGAAAAGTTATTAACAATTGAACTTTTTTGCACTATTCTCGAAAAAAATTAATTGATCGAAAAGTAACAGGTAAAATTGAATGAAAATTGTAACATTTATTTAAAAATATACATTTTACAAAATGTTAAAGCAATTTTTAAATTCTCTTCTAATTTGTTTAAATAATTAATAATTTTTATAAACAAATGCAAATTTATTTATGAGCGCAACGTGATACTTAACTTTTGTTTATGCATTTTTATTCTACATTCAATTATGCACTTTTTTTTAAAAAAAATCTCAGGGCCCGAATTTTAGTAACAAACTACAGTGCATTTTGTTTTGCACTGTAATAATATATATACTCGCGTTGCACGGGCTTCCGCGTGGCGCGGCGCGTTCAACACGTTTTAAGTACTGAACTAAAGTTGTCAAATGTATGCAATTTTTTCCTTCACTGTAAAACATTATTTTAAACATATACAACTTTACTCGTTTATTACATTTATTAAACATTTTCCAGATCAAAATAAATATTATGTAAATTAAATGAACGTAATTTAAGAGGGCATAGGCAGTCAGGGATGCTTAAATATACGGTTCTTCTCGATTTTTTTTAAGGAAAACGAATGACTGTTTTTTATTTTAAATTTTTACATGAAATTAACATATATTTAAAGAACATTTCTGAAAAAATTATAAAAATTATAAAAAATTATAAAAGTTATAATAAATTTATTCGGTCTCCTAAAAAAAAAGTTTTTTTGTGGTGGACATCATAAGTCCCGACAGGATCATCTAAAATAAAAATACCAAAAATTATTCTTTAGTAGATTAGCTTCTTTAGTACTTAAGCGAAACACATTTGAAAAAAGAAATTTTTTAATTTTTTATAGCACTTTAAAGTGAAAATCGTGATTTTTGCTTAAAAAATGGATCATTTTTATTTTTTCAAACAAATTGTAAACGTTATAGAAAAAAAATCTTCCGCTCAAGTACAAGCTAAATATGTATAAAAGATGTTCAAAAAATTTCAAAATGATCGGTGCGTAATGTGATTTTGAGAAAAACGCGTTTAAGCTTCTCGCTATCGCAGAGGTTTTAAATCAGAATTTGATGTTCAAATCAACTTTTAGAGAAAATGGCTGCATGGGTTTTCAATTTTCTTTTTTTAAAACAATCAGTAATCAATTCTTAAGAGATTTGTGAGAACCACTGTGCGCCACAGAAAACGACACGACAATCACGGGCCTTATAAGCGACGCACTAAACGCGCTCTCTTTCTTTCAATTTTGCTCGCATTGACTTAAAATTTTCAGACAACATTTCTAAAATGCTATACTTTAATACAAAAAAATTTCCATAAATCGATTTTTTATATTTTGTGACTGCCTATGCCCCCTTAATTAACTTATAGTTTAACGTTCTCTTAAATGTATCAAGATCGATAATATAGTAAAGTGAATATTTAGATGATGTCGAAGAAATATTACTGTGTTAATCCTCTGCAAAAAAATCATAAAAGTTTTTACAAAAATGTATTTAAAGTAACAGATAAAAAGAATTCTAAATTTAAAATATTAATTTAACATTTTATACGTGAATTGTGTAAAAGATAAATTAATAAAAAATCGGAAAAAGAGTTAAAAATAAATTAATCAAAAAAAGAAGTGGAAATGGATTTTGAAAATTCCGAGTGTTTTAGTGATGAAGATTTAAAAGTGATTCAACATATAAATATAATAATAACGATTTAACAATAAATTGAGAAAATAAAAGATATACTAAAATTGTGTGGAGAGCCTCTTTTAAAAATACAGTAATTTTCCTTCGAAATCTTCTCAATATTCAGTTTATTCTCAAGTATTTTAACGATCTTGATACATTAAAGCGAACGTTAAAAAATAAAAAAAGAATTGAAATAAAAAAGAATTATTCATAATTATTTTATTGTAGATTGTACAAAACAAAAGCGAGTCTTTTTAAAATATAAAAATTTTACTTTTTATTTCTACTATAAAAATTTTTCAAGGAAAGAATGGACAATATATTTTTTTAATAAAAAAATCCTTATTAACATATTACAATAAAAAAAATTATTTCTTTCAAATAACTGCTTAATTTACACTTACTCATGAAATATTACTTTAATTTAAGTAGTTATTATACACTCGTTTTAACGACCTTACTGGACCAATGAGTGTCCCCCGTAGGGAGTTCCTAGAATTGTACTTTTTGTATATATTCTTTAAGTGTTTTTGCGTCTACAGAACGGCTTGAAATTAGGAGTACTCGCATTTGCCTGGACCACCCGGTATATTGGGTTTTCTCGCCAGTGGAGAGGGAAAACTGTAGAAAAACCTCACCTGAATACAACCGGTTTATCGACAGTCGAGTTCTAGTGATCTGCACAGGTCGATTACCGACAGTGCATATCATTATACCTCGACGTCTTTACCTTCCACTGAAGTTGTCTTACAGCCGGAAAAAATCCCAGACTCCCCGGGGCGTGAACCAAGCAAGCTTGACGCTTGACTTGGGGCGACCGTAGAGTCCAGGACCTTAACCAACTGAGCTAACACCGTGGTACTTTAATGTAAGTATATTATGTTGCACAAATTTAAGAACTCTTGTTTGAAACAATTTCAAAATTTAATTAAAGTACCGTTTATTTAACTTACATAATATTTATTTTGATCTGTAAAATGTTTAATAAATATAATAAACGAGTAAAGTTGTATATGGTGGATTTCACGTCAACTGTCCAGCCAAAAAAAAATTTTGTTTAATCCTTTCCCAATTTTTGTTATGAGTTGTCTTATAGGTAAGTAATTTATCAGCCAAATATTTTTGGATTATATAAAAAATTGCCCTAGAGGGAGGGGGTTAAAGCTTTGAACTTTTTGTTAAGACGCTCTCATTTGTTTATTTATTGAGCTTAAAAAAAATGCTAAAAAAATTTTTTGGTACATGATTTTTTTTAGATTTTATCATCAGCTTTCGATTGGCCTATTTAAAATTTTTTATTTTGACCAAAATTTTTGAAAATTAAAAATAAATTTGACTTTTTTTCGTCTTTGGGCTTGTTTTATTTTTTTTTATTTTTATTTTTTTTTATTTTTATTTTTTTTAAGAAAGCTGAGATTTTTTCCTACAAAAAATGTAATTTTCAAAAAACCGTTTTTTTTGTTTTTGAGAAATGTAATGTTGAAGTTAGCACGCCACGTCAAGGCGAAGTCTTACTCTACCGCCCCGCTTTTTGCTGTGCGCTGTTTGCATCATTACGTGGATATTTAATTATTCTAACCCTTAATTGAACTTTTCTCTGCATTTTACAGTGCTGAGACTGACATGAGAACAATTAAGTGCCTGCACTATAGTTCTTTTATTTATTTTCTTATGTTTAAATTTTTTTGGTAATTTTTTGATTTTGCTTTCTCATAGAGAAAGTATTGTTTTACCTTCACAGGAGCGATTGAGATTTTCTGAAATATCTTGACATATTTTGAACTCAGGATGTCAAAAATGATGTTTTTAACAAAAATTTTTTTGAAATTTAAACATTTTGAAATTTTTTTTTTTTTCGAAAATGTACATATTTTTTGAAAACAGTAAAAAACAGATTATTTTATTTTTTTAACTTTTAAAAATGCATCGATTAAGCTCTTAGCAATCCCTTTAGTGCAAATTGATAAAAAGTTATTAATATTCTAAAAACAAAAAATATTGAAAATTATGTTCTTTAACAATTTTATTTTTATATTTTGTTGCTTTTTAATATATTTCTGACTACTTGTAGATCACTAAAAAGTAATCGAATGAGCTCTTTGCGAACGGTCTAATGTAATGTTATTCAGAGTTATCATTGTTTAAAAAAAAAAATTAAGTTTCGTAACTTTTGGCATCTTATTTACATTTTATAAGAAATAATATATACCTATTTTGCGGAGAGTTTAAAACCACATTGATTGGTATACATAATTTGTCCCCCTTTAAAGACCTATAATTTCGCAAAAAATACATTGTTTCAACTATTATTGTTTTCGAAATACAGAGCCTAACATAATCTTAACACCAGGGACTGACACGAAAACCGAAACAAAATATATTTTATTTTTGTTTCGTTTCGGTTTTGAAAAACTGAAACAAAATATCAATTTAATTTTGTTTTGTGTTGAACCTGAAACGAAAGTCCTCTCAGAATTAAGTTTCGGTTCATGCCCGAAACGAAAAGGCTTTCAATTTTGTTTTCGTTTCATGCCCGAAACGAAAATCCGCTCCGAATTCCGTTTTCGTCTCTCATAAAAAAGGCTCTAAATTTCACAAAAACAATTTTAAACACAATTCTTTTCTTGCAGGAGACGAACACGAAATTCAGAGTTTTTTCGTTTCGGGCATGAGACTGAAACGAAATTCGGAGTTGATTTTCCTTTCGGGCATGAGACGAAAACGTGATTCAGAGCCTTTTCGTTTCAGGCTCAATACAAAAAAATATTGATTGTACATTTTTGTTTCGTCACAACAATTCAAAACAGAAACGGAATTCGGTTTTTGTGTCAGTCCCTGATTAACACACATAACTACATACACACATAAGCAAGACATTTGTTAAAAACATCATTTTTGACATCCTGAGTTCAAAATATGTCAAGATATTTCAGAAAATCTCAATCGATCCTGTGAAGGTAAAACTACAATACTTTCTCTATGAGAAAGCAAAATCAAAAAATTACCAAAAAAATTTAAACATAAAAAAATAAATAAAAGAACTATAGTGCAGGCACTTAATTGTTCTCATGTCAGTCTCAGCACTGTAAAATGCAGAGAAAAGTTCAATTAAGGGTTAGAATAATTAAATATCCACGTACACGGTGGGTTTTAAACTCATTTAACCCAAAGGTCTTGGCATCTGGGATTTTCTTCTTGATTTTGATTCTGGAGTGTGAACACATGATTTTACAACAAAAATTAAAATATTCGCCGGAGCCGTTTTTGAGAACATCGATTTTTATTTAAAAAAAAAAACGAAAATTCAAATTTGCTTACAAAATGTCCACTTTAGAAAAAAACTCTTCGTATAAAAGTTAGAGATAATAAAAAAAGGAATATTTTTTATAGAAATCTTTTTCCAATATAATAAATAGTTTCCGAGATAATTGAAAAAATGACATTTTACACATATTTTATAATCAAATTAGCTCAAAATTGCGGGTACCTTCAATTTTCTTGTTGATTTTCAATGTATCATGTAAACATATGATTTTCCAACAAAATGGAAATATTTTCCCAAGACTTTTTTGAGAATTGTCGTTTTAGAAGTTTATTTTAACAACAAAAAAATGTTTATGTAAAGCAAATTTCATAGTAATACTTGAAACGATAAAAGAGATAAATAATTTTATTTGCATACCAAAAGTCAAGCATGTTTAACATCTTTATAACATTTTACAACATTGATCTGATTATATCAAACTATAATAATAAATTTAATTAAACTTTTTCGATAAATTACAGGTAATATTACAGAATTCTGCAATATAATATTCTGCAATATTACCAAATTAAATATGTAAACTACTGTATGTAAACTATTGTACATTTCCATTTTGTTAGAAAATCATACTTTTACATAATACATTGAAAATCAACAAGAAAATTGAAGGTACCCGCAATTTTGAGCTAATTTGATAAAAAAATATGTGTAAAATGTCATTTTTTTCAATTATCTCGGAAACTATTTATTATATTGGAAAAAGATTTCTATAAAAAATATTCCTTTTTTTATTATCTCTAACTTTTATACGAAGAGTTTTTTTCTAAAATGGAAATTTTGTAAACAAATTTGACTTTTTTTTTTTTTTTTAAATAAAAATCGATGTTCTCAAAAACGGCTCCGGCGATTATTTTAATTTTTGTTGTAAAATCATGTGTTCACACTCCAGAATCAAAATCAAGAAGAAAAACCCAGATGCCAGGACCTTTGGGTTAAATGAGTTTAAAACCCACCGTGCGTAATGATGCAAACAGCGCACAGCAAAAAGCGGGCGGAGAGTGAGACTTCGCCTTGACGTGGCGCGCTAACTTCAACATTAAATTTCTCAAAAAAAAAAAAAAACGGTTTTTTGAAAATTACATATTTTGTAGGAAAAAATCTCAGCTTTCTTTTAAAAATTAAATAAAAAAAATAAAACGAGCCCGAAGACGAAAAAAAGTGAAATTTATTTTTAATTTTCAAAAATTTTGGTCAAAATAAAAAAAAATTTTAAAATAGGCCACGCCAATCGAAAGCTGATGAAAAAATCTAGAAAAACCATGTACCAAAAAATTTTTTTAGCATTTTTTTAAGCTCAATAAATAAACAAATGAGAGCGTCTTAACAAAAAGTTCAAAACTTTAACGAAGTGACTAAATCGCCCGCGCGGGCGAAATAAGGAGAATGAATTATTTCGCCCGCCTGACCAAAAATGCATGAGTTTTGAAGATGGGCGAAATAAGAGAAATGAATTAGTTCGCCCGCCTGACCAAAAATATATATTTTCTGCATAGTTTCCGAAGACGGGCGTAAAAAGGGAAATAATTTAATTCGCCCTTTCCGTGACAGAAAAAATTGAGTGTCATGAAAATATAGGAGGGTGTTTTTAGAGTACTAATTCGCAGAAAAAAACCCGCGTAAACTTAAATCATGAAGGTTTGCCTTCTTCTTAATTATGTGACTGATAATTCAAATTTTCAATGCTGTTACTAAAATTGAAAATTATTTCCATCTATCAATCAGTAAAAAATTAATAACAATTCAGTCATTTTCAACTGATTCCCTGCAAAACTTCATTGCTTGAAATCATGAGTAGAAAGTGATTTTCAATATAAAATTATTCTTCTTAACTTTTATAATTATTCATTAATTTTTTTAATTATTTTGTTCTGTTGTCGATTATTCTCGACAGCTTTCGAATTTTTTTTGGCAATTGTAAATTATTTTCGTCATTTTGTAATTTTTCTTTTAATTATCAATTATTCTCTACAATTTATCATTATTTTCCACAATTTTTTCAATTATTCTCTTAAAATTTTATAATAATTCTTTAATTTTTTCAATTTTTTTGTTTTGTTGTCTATTTCTTTCAATTATTAGTTTTTTTCCGCAATTTTCAATTATTTTCTACAAATTTTTTAATGTAAAATTATTTTATTCTATTGTCGATTATTTTCTACAGTTTTCTAATTTTTTTTTCATTTTTCAATTATTTTCCTAAAATTTTAATTTAATTTTTCAAGTTTTAATTATTTTCTTCACTTCTCAATTATTATTTTCAATTTGAAATTGAGCGGCCGGGAAGAAGAACTCGATCTACGCTCGAAGGCCTTGTCTGTCTCTTTTTTCGTGAGATAAAATGATGGAAAAATTATCTGGAAAAAAAAATTCGAGAAAATAAAAAATGAAAAATCGTAATCGATAGAGCATTTGAATACGCACATTTTTTCTTAATATAATTTTTTTGTCTGACTTTTATTTATTAAGATAAAAATTATAAATTGAATTTATTTCTTGATTGAAAATACACCGAGAAAAAAGTTCGGTTGTGTCAACCGGAGACTCAGGTCAAAACTACTTGGCTGGCTTAAGTAACATTATTCCAGTCAACGCAATATTGGTCGCAAGGCCGTTTCAACCGTATAGTCAGGCAGATTTTACTTGAGCGCCAAGTAGAAATGTCCTGGCTCTATAGAAACACGTTACAAAGAGCCAAGTCAAAACAACCGGAGTGGCCACAGTTAACCACATAACATATGGCAAAGCTGTACACACCGAACTTTTTTCTCGGTGTAATAAAATTTTAATAATCAACTCGTGATATCTCAGAAACCAATGGATGGAAAAAGTTTCAATTCCACTTATCTACTCTAAAAACAATGCAGATTCTACTAAGTTTGTTGAAAAGATAAAAAATGTTTAATTTGTTGGTGATTTTTAACAATAAAGTAGTCGCTGTCGTTACTTGGTCTTTACTGACTTTGAGCAAAAAGTCATAGTGAGGAAGTATTGAATTTTGTAAACTTAAATCATACAAGTTATTCAATAGGGTATTAGAAAGTTTTACCAAAAAGAATTTTTTATCCCTTAATTATTTCAGCTTTTATGAACAATTTAGTTTGTCACTTATTTTATGTCACGCGGGAACTAAAATCAGCTGACTGGCTGAGCTCCAAGCTGCGAGTGGAAGAAGGACGCATGCAAGCGTAGGAGAGAGAAAGCGTCAATAAAGACTTACAAACAGTGTTTGTTTCCTGAATGGATGTTTTTAATTTATAAAATATATTAGGAATGAAAAAGTATCACTAGTTTAAATTTTAATTTAAATAAAAACATTAATATGTAATAAATGATAAATTAGAACAATTTTTCATAAACATTAATGAATTAAATAAATCAATGAATTTCAAAATAATATTAAATTTTATTTAATATTTTTAATGAGCTACAGGATATGCAACAATTTTTTAAAATTACATATTGTTAAAATTATTACATTTCGTTAACGTGTTTAATAAAATTTTAGATGTACAATAATTATTTTATTAAAAACAACTTTTTCCAAGACAGCTCTAAACATTGTTAAAGAAAATAATTTTTTAACAATAATTTTTTAAGAAAATTGTCAACATTGTAAAAGTGATCATTCTTAAATGATATATTCTTTGTCTTAAATAATATTTTTTTAAAATAAAATATTACAAATAAAATTTCTATATATTTTTTACATTCCTTTTGGTAACCAATTTTGAGAACAGCTTCTGATATAACTTTTTAAAAGTTTAACTAGACTAATTTAATATTTTTTCATTCCTGATAAATTTTATAATTTAAAAACTTACATTCATGAAACAAACACTGCTTGTAAGTCTTTATTGGCGCTTTCTCTCTCTTACGCTTGCATGCGTCCTTCTTCCACTCACAGCTTGGAGCTCAGCCAGTCAGCTGATTTTAGTTCACGCGTGACATAAAATAAGTGACAAACTAAATTGTTCATAAAAGCTGAAATAATTAAGGGATCGAAAAAATTCTTTTTGGTAAAACTTTCTAATACCCTATTGAATAACTTGTATGATTTAAGTTTACAAAATTCAATACTTCCTCACTATGACTTTTTGCTCAAAGTCAGTAAAGACCAAGTAACGACAGCGACTACTTTATTGTTAAAAATCACCAACAAATTAAACTTTTTTTATCATTTCAACAAACTTAGTAGAATCTGCATTGTTTTTAGAGTAGATAAGTGGAATTGAAACTTTTTCCATCCATTGGTTTCTGAGATATCACGAGTTGATTATTAAAATTTTATTATTTTCAATCAAGTAATAAATTCAATTTATAATTTTTATCTTAATAAATAAAAGTCAGACAAAAAAATTGTATTAAGAAAAAATGTGCGTATTCAAATGCTCTATCGATTACGATTTTTCATTTTTTATTTTCTCGATTTTTTTTTCCAGATAATTTTTCCATCATTTTATCTCACGAAAAAAGAGACAGACAAGGCCTTCGAGCGTAGATCGAGTTCTTCTTCCCGGCCGCTCAATTGCAGTCTTCAATTTTCAATTATTGTATTTAATAATTCTCACCTTCTTTTAATTATGAATTATTTTTTCAAATATGAATTTAATTCTTAAATTTTCAATTTATTTCTTAAATTTTCAATTTATTTCTTCATTTTTTAATTATTTTCTTCAAATTTCAATTCCATTCTTCAGTTTTCAATTATTTTTTTCTATATTCCATAATTCTCAGCTTTTTTAATTACTTTTTTCAATTTTTAATTATATTCTTTAAATTTAAATTCTCGTAATTTTCATTATTTAATGGATTTTGCAAAAATTTATAGTTTTTTAAATGACTAATAACAATGAGCATGTTAATGTTGCTACTAATTTTGTATTTGGTCATGGAATTTGATGAAAAATAATATGTATATATATTATTTCTTTTTGCATTTTTAGTACGAAATTGTTGATCAACTTTAATCTCAAAATTAAAAATATTACATCAAAAGTAAACTTCAAAAAAAATTATTTTTGACCTAGAAACCTTCTTAAAATGTCTTCAATTTTCTTCAAGTCACTCGATACCCTTATTGATATTTTATTATTATAAGAAACAAAAAATCGATTTTCGGATTTTGATAATATTAGGTTCATTAAATGTCCCTTTTTCATTATCTAAAGTCAAAAAACATTTTCATTGAATATTTTTCACGTATTTAAGACTTAAGCATCAGCGATTTGTATAGAATCCAATGGCGCGCGCGCCGCTTCTTTTCACTCTCCTGTAAAATTGCCGTTTGGCTTCTTAGGTGCTATTCTTCGCGACGCGTCACATATTTAATTTGAATATTTTATATTTTTTTCGTTGTAACTACCAAAATAATTATTAAAATAATATTATTTTAACCTGGAATTTTTGTGAAAATGGTCTGGAAAACCTGAAAAAGTAATAGAATTTTCAAATCATTTTTCTGTGGTAACCCTGTGATAACATTCTATATTTTACGTATATTAAATTATATAAACGTTCATATTTTCTGTAAATGTACCATTATTATTATCATTATATAACAAAAAAGAATACAAATTTATTATCTATTATATGTAAATTTCAAAAATTAAGAAGGCAAACCTTCATGATTAAAATTTGAGCGGGTACTTTTCTGCAAATTACTACTATATAAACACACCCGCCCATATTTTCTTGAAACACAATTTTTTCTATGACTGAAAGGGCGAATTAAAATATTTCTCTTTTTACGCTCTTCTTCGGAAACTATGCAGAAAATATGTATTTTTGGTCAGGCGGGCGAACTAATTCATTTCTCTTATTTCGCCCGTCTTCAAAACGCATGCATTTTTGGTCAGGCGGGCGAAATAATTCATTCTCCTTATTTCGCCCGCGCGGGCGATTTAGATGAGTCGAAACTTTAACCCCCTCCCTCTCGGGCAATTTTTTATATAATCCAAAAATATTTGGCTGATAAATTACTTACCTATAAAACAACTCATAACAAAAATTGGGAAAGGATTAAACAAAATTTTTTTTTTGGCTGGACAGTTGACGTGAAATGCGTCATATAGTTTATATGCCTTCAGTATTTCAAGTAATTTTTACAATTACGTAGTAATCAAGGGGGGTGGGGGGGGGTCTAAAATTGGCATAAAACATATCACGTAATTTATGGGCGACCCCTAACATGATCTTTACTTTATTAGCCTAAAGCACAATGAATCGTAATCGCTATTCCTTAATCGTAATAATGAGAGGAAAGAGGACAGAGATATATGTCTGTCCTACTTCCTCTCATTCTTACCATTAAGTATTAGCGATTACAATTCATTGTGCGTTAGGCTAATCTTGTAAAATTGAATGCAAAATCTTTTAATCATAAAATCTAGAACTGAAATTTCACATTCATAAATAAAATATAATAAGAATTTGGGTAACAGTTACCTTGAGTTTGATACTTCGAGGCATTTTTTTTGCCATCGGGGTAGAGGTCCTTTTAATGCTTCATCCATGCGGGTTACGTTATTTAAATCTTTCATATATCTTAAATAAGACATCTTTTGTTTTCTTTAAACCTACCAATAACAATATTATTATATCTAAAATAAGTTTTAATTCAGTGTTATTTAATACATAAAAACAAATAATTTTATTTACAGAAACAATGGTTAAGTTGCAAAACAGTTACACTAAATTCACGTTCAGTTTTTTCAACATTCAAAAGTTTAATATAAAGTAACACTATCTTTTAATATTTAACTACTTGAAAAAGCATTTCAATAACATTGAATCTGACATTAACGTTAAATATCTTTATTTGAATGGTTACCATAGTTACAAGCAGAACCTACAGAGTTGGGAGCTGTCGCCAGCACATCGCACAATGACCAGGGTTGTGAACGCTTAAAGCCCAAAGCACAACAAATATGGTTACGGGAGATGGGCAGGGATGGGTGCGTATTATAATACGTGATGTATTAGGGCGCAAATACATGTCTGCGTCGAACGCTGCGTTCTTGCGTTGTATGGTGAGAGAGAGAAAGACAGAAATATAGTCACATCTTTGTCACTCTCACCATTCAACGCAAGAACGCAGCGTTCAACGCAGACATGTAATTGCGCCCTTATACATGGTTTTCTACAGTATAATACGTACGTATTATACATGAAAATTTTGAAAATAAGACGGTGAGGGAGGTTTTCTACGTATAATACGTATCTTACATAATGTAGAAAACCATAAAAAAGGACAGAGACTGTTTCTGTCCTGTTCTGTCTCAAGGCCTAAGCAGATAGAAATACGGTTACGGGACCAGAGCATGAGACAGAAAAGGACAGAAACAGTCTCTGTCCTTTATTATCTCATGCCCTGCTCCCGTAACCGTATTCGTTGTGCTTTGGGCTTCATGCTCTGGTCCCGTAACCGTATTTCTATCTGCTTAGGCATTGAGACAGAACAGGACAGAAACAGTCTCTGTCCTTTTTTATCTCATGCCCACCTCCAGGGATGGGTACATGTAGAAAACTCGAGGTTTTCTACATTATGTAAGATACGTATTATACGTAGAAAACCTCCCTCACCGTCTTATTTTCAAAATAAAACAAATCAGAAAATACTTTCCAATGTGACCAACTATCTGATTAGTCTGTTCTAATTATGGATGGGGAGTGACCGTCATCTGACGTCAGGTGACCGATGACTGTCATCGTGGACATCATCTTTTTTCGGGAATATGAAGTAAAATTTAGTGCAAATGAAGTCTAATAAAATTGTAAAAATTAATCTAAATTTGTTTTGTTTAAACGATATTTTACAATAATACATCAAACTAGCGTTAAGAATAAATAATATTTATTGTCGGTTAAAGATGCAACCCGACACACAAAGAGGGTCAAGAAATAGGTATTTAACAGGAGCTGATTGACTGATGCATATGAAATTTAAAAAGTGACAATATTTGCACATAAAATGTTGCCAGGATACTTAAATGACAAAATAATAATGATTTATTATTTGCATTTGAGGATTTTCCAAGAATTATCACAAATTTGCGTAATCTTTAACAACGGTTTCGAGGTTAGATTTCTCAGTTAATAGTAAGAACTTGGAAAACTGTATTATCTTTTACTTGCAGACCTCGCTAATGTTATAAATGATTCAGGCGTTGTTTTTGTACTATTGTTAATTCTAAACATCAAGTGTAAATTCGTTAAAACTTGATTTATAACATGATTTCCTCGATGACGGTCTGATTTCCGATGACGAGTAATCGGACCGATGACGGTCATCTGACAAAGCAGTGCGCTGTCATCTTGGTCAGTGCACATCCCTAGTTCTAATCCACTGATACCCTAATCCTTCGGATGAGACTTCACCATTAGGGCGGAGTCCCATGCGTCTGTAATCCGTTGCGTTGTAATGAGATAGAAAAGGACTAGGGATGTGCACTGACCAAGATGACAGCGCACCGCTTTGTCAGATGACCGTCATCGGTCCGATTACTCGTCATCGGAAATCGGACCGTCATCGAGGAAATCATGTTATAAATCAAGTTTTAACGAATTTACACTTGATGTTTAGAATTAACAATAGTACAAAAACAACGCCTGAATCATTTCTAACTGTTACGTTCCTGCCTCTGAATTACTGACGTATTTCCGTTAGGTCCATTAATAGAGTAATCGATAGGCTCGGTAACTATATCAATATTTCCGTTAGAATTGTCAGTATAGTCAGCTCGTTGATCCGCTCCTGGCATGGATGTAACAGAAAAATTGGAAGGCTTTCCAATTTTTATGAAAAAGTAAATGATAACTGACTCCACCTTTTAAACCGATCACTATTGTTGAAAGAATTTTTATATTATTTCTTTCAATCTAAATCAGGTTATCTAACAGATATTAATATCTAAATCTCTATTATTTAATCACTGAATTGTTTTGTAATCAATTTAAATAATTAAATTAATTGATTATCAAGGGTTGTAAATAAATACTGCAATAATTATAGTTGGAAACTTTAAGTAAAAACCAACTTTTATTTATCCTTATAATCACTTGAAAGTTTTTATACAATGATCGTTTAAAGAATAAATAAATTATAAAGTAAAATTTGACTATGGTCAAATTTAGAGCGAGATTGAAAATAGCGCGAGAATACAAAATAATCTGACGATTTTAGGTTTACATTCCTTTTTATAGTAATTAAAAAGGGAAGGATTAATCCCTTCCATCAGCAATTTGACGAATCAAATTGCTGACGTCACAAAATTTTATGTTCGTTTATCCTATTGAATGTAAGTAGGCGTAAACTAAATCCTAGTAATACTAAGAAAGGGTTTCGCAATCGACGATTGACATTTTTGGTTTCATATTACATTTTATAGTTTTAAGGGCGCGACTTTGCGGCGCCATAGGTAATAAATGATACTATTTTTAGTATCATTTCAGGGAAAAACGGCCCTTTTCTCGGTAATGCGGCGCATGATTATCGTGTATAATGTCATTAACCCTACTAGTTCACACGCATGCATGACCTTGAGATTACAATCTTGACACGTGTTCACGTGTATAATTTTCAAATATATGTGAATTGTTTAATAATAATAATTATATAATTGTTTTTTAGGATAGAGAGAGAATGCATTATTTTATAAATATAAAATTACAATAATTTAATTACTGTTTGTTTAATAATACTTTGTATAATTAATATTTAAATTCATTTATGGTTCCATAAATGCTGTAAACTGCTTACCAGCAAATTCCCTATGCTAGTAACTTATGGTGACTTTTGGATTTCTTTAAATTCCCTAAGTTACTAAAAGACGAGACTAGTTGTCACGTCACACCTCCCCCACTTAAAATTGATCAATAGTGAGTGAATGAAAGCATACTTGGTAGAATTCGACAGTGAACTCACAGCGGGAAGTCGGGAATGTTTGTAACATGAGATCTCAAGTGTTTCTGGTTCAGGAAAAAGGTCGTAAAAATCGTATGTTGGCAATTTTTGTCGAAGAACTTCATGAATCCAGGTACTAAGATTTTCGATGTGAAGTGGTTACGAGAGAGAGAGAAAAAAAAAAGAAAAAAGAGAAGAGAAAAAAAAAGTAGAAATGTAAGAAGAAAAATATAAAGGAAAGAAAGCAAAACGAACTGAAAGGCAATTAACTCAGTAAGTGAAACATTTTTTTCTTTTTCTTTACAAATATTCATGTGTAACATATATATATATATATATATATATATATATACATAAACATACATATATACGTGTTTTATTATTATATATTATTATTTATTATATATATTTTTTTTATAAGAACAATATTATTAAAAAAAAAATTATTTCACACACACTTATGTAAATATAGTTCAGGTTAAATAAAATTCTAATTTTTTATATACTTATTCAAGTAATGATTTTTATTTTAATGCATTTAAATTCATTATTATGTTTACATTGATTGCTAACTTATTCTTAATTTGGTAATAGTTTGAATGAACATGTACTTATTTTAATAATCTTATTTGGCTTTTAGACTCCTTTGTTTTGTTTGTTCTTAATCTAATAATAATAATAACTGCATTTTCATTTTTAATCTGACAATAATTGAACGCAAATTGTTTTTATTTTTTTTCTAGTAATAATTGAACGCAATTTATTTTTATTATTATATTTTTTCTGATAATAATTGAAACACAATATATATTTTTTCTAATATATTTTATTTTATTTTTTATTTTCTAACAATAATTGAACGCGATATATTTTTTCTAAATAATAATTGAAAGCAATTTATTTTTATTTTTTTCTGATAATAATTGAAACACAATATATTTTTTTCTAATGATAATTGAACGCAATTTATTTTTTATTTTTCTAACAATAATTGAACGCGATATATTTTTCTAAATAATAATTGAACGCAATTTATTTTTATTTTTCTAACAATAATTGAACGCGATATATTTTTTCTAAATAATAATTGAACGCAATTTATTTTTATTTTGTTGAACATAAAATAATCTTTTTGTCTTTTTATTTTATGTTTAGTTATCATCACCTTGACCAGAATCGTCGGATTCAGGAGCAATAACTACTTGCACTCCGTCTAATGGAAATTCATCACGATCATTTATTCTCTGAAGATCATTATTCAGATTATTAAAAACTTCATTTATTTGTCTATTTGGATGGAAATCTAATTCTCTTACTTCCTCTAATAATTCTCTAATGTCGGCATTGTCGATTTCGTTCGCTAATTGGTTCTCATTATTTATTAGATCATTCTCGACGTTGACATTTATTTGATCAATTAAAAAGTCATTTACTTCCGGATCATTTTGTCTGGGTTGAAAAATGTGTTCTTCGGGATTAATAAACGGAAATTGGGGGTAAGGCAATTGGTCATTAGTATTTTGTTGTTCGTTATCGTG
This sequence comes from Ganaspis brasiliensis, assembly GCA_037103525.1. Taxonomy (NCBI): domain Eukaryota; kingdom Metazoa; phylum Arthropoda; class Insecta; order Hymenoptera; family Figitidae; genus Ganaspis; species Ganaspis brasiliensis. The sequence goes on from JAZKLR010000082.1 coordinate 2,196,141, forward strand.
AGTGTCGTCAGGTAATTCTTCTAAGTGATAATATATTGATCTATCAATGTCTCTTGTCAAGTAAGTCAGGAAGAAATTGTTAATATTCAATTCGTCTTCAGGCGTTGCCTCTTTGGACGATATTGGTCTGTTATGAGAGTACGGATAATTATAATTTAAACTTACATTGAAAATTTTAATTGGAAGATTTTCAAAATCGAAATGTTGATCCTGTGTGACTTTAACGCAACCGAAACAATGGCCCGCAGGTTTGATGTTGAATGGATAATTTCCACACCCAATGCATTTTTTTTGTCGAAGAACAGTCGATACTCCTAAATAGTGGAACGATATAATTGACTCATTTCTAAATACTCGGGGAAGATTGATGTTATTCATGCATTGGATACACCTCCACATTATTTTGTTATTGTAAGGATTTTTTGCTATCCACAAATCCCCTTCCATGCATTTAACAGGACCATCTAACCTTTGCAGTAGCAACCAGTTTTTCTGGAATTAATGAATATGTACCATTAGTGGTCATATTAAATAATTGTAGTAATTATATGTATATATAAGGGAAATAAGGCAAAAATATTTGGTTTCAATCACTACCAAGGTTATGAAAACAAAAAGGAAAAATAAAGTTTGTGTTGAGATAATTGAATTTATATTAAAACAATATATTAAAATATTTTAAGGAATAAATAAAATATTAAGTTAATTATTTTTACAATTATTCTCTCCTTATCCTTATACACATTTTCCTTTGTTACTATTATGGATAATAATGTTTAATTTGTTCAAAATTAATAAACAAGGTGACAATAAGAAATGTAAGCATGTGTATCTTTACTTACGATGTAAATATTTGATAAATCCAACGGGAAATTTTTGAAATGTTCATAGTTTTCTCTATTCATGTTTTATTTGTGTCGCGAACCGTTAATTTGAATAATCTTTATGTATTTCTACAATTTTTCAATATACACAAGTATAGATTTTCTTGATTTTGAGTTTGCACGTTTGAACTTGCAACAGTCGAAATATCCACTTTGCCGGTTGACTATGTAATGAAGATAGTAAGGTTACGAGTCTATAATGTTTACGTTTTTCGCTGACTACTATAGTCAAGATAGTCTTTTTATATCGTTAATCTGCCATTTAAATCTACTGATGTTTGGCAATTAAATGTTAATTATTCCAATTAGTTGATTTTAAGAAGTCAATTATATATATATATATATATATATATATATATATATTTATTCTATATTTAAAATAATATTAATTTAATTTGTATGTTTTGAATGTGGGTAAGGCTTTGAATATTTAATTATCAAAAGGACCTGTGTGTCAGACTTAACCTTTTTACTTAGGTTTAGTGGCGCCTGCGCGATGGGGATTCCGATATGAAAAGCTCAGCCCAGAGGGCAAGTAAATAGCTTGTCTCTTTTGGCGCGTTATATTTAAATACAAAATTTTATGCTTTTTTATTTTATATGATAATAAAAAGAAAAATAATGGTGTTTTTGTGTTTCTAATGATGAAATTAGTTAAGTTTAAGTTTGTTAGTATAATTTCAAATTATAAACCACAATTTCGAAATCTTTTCATAAAATTATTACAATTCTTTTTCAACATAACCTAAAGATGTCAGAATTGACAACGTATAATTATACTTGTAAAGATTGATTATTTTGAAAAGTGTATAGATTTTCATCATTTGTTAAGTATTAATATGATTATTTTACCCTATATTTTTCTTGATTTCACAGTATTACAATAATAAAAATTTTCTTTAATTTTGCGCTTTAAAGATCTTTGGCAATATAACCAAAATCACAATTTCTTTTAATGTATTTAACAAAAATAAAATACTTATGTTGAAATTTTTCTTTTCCAATAATTCTTTTAAAATAAATACATTAAATTTGTTTTTCACATTAAGGATCGTCTTTATAAAATAAAAAAAAAAAATGATGTTGCCCTATGCTTAAGTTTTAGATAAAACAAAAATAAAACTTGAAAAATTTAATTATTTATTTATTTTACTCTCTTATCTTGTGGTGGAACAAGTTAAAATTTAAATTTATGTAATCTGCAACTTTTACTTTCTCAAATTTAAAAGGGATGTATTTTAACCTATACCTGTGTAAAAATAGTAACTTTGGAATGATCATATCTCAGAAGATAAGCGGTAAATTAATTTTATATTTTGTAGAAATACGCATTGAACATTTAATCCTCTCTATGATTTCGATTTTTGATATAGCTATGTTAATTAGACGTATTAATTTTAGGTAAATATTTTTATTCGTTCGTTTTTTGTAATTTGTCTAAATGTACTATTTGTAAAGAATTGTTTTTAAGATTTCTTATTTTTACATTTGTTTTTCCTATTAATTCTTCAACTTGATATCCCAGTAAAGAAAGAATTTTTGGACAAGCGAAAAGGTAAGTTGAACAAGCTTCATGTTCAACTTGCCTTTTGCCAATAGGAAGGTTGGATTGGTTGTTCAACCTGCCTATGCGTTATGTTCAACTTACCTAAATATTTAATACGTTAAATAAGACGGAAATATGAATTGAATATTATTTAAAATACACAGAATTACGTAAATATATGTCGATTTATTGTGAAAACATCTTGTTTTAGAAGAAAATAAGCGTTTCATGAGAAATATAGTAGTGCAAAAATATAGATACATTGCAGGGGCCAGAGCGTGTCATCGATAAAACGAAAATTTTTTGACATTTTCTTTCCCTTTATCCTATAATAAAACACTTATTTTTTTGTAGTGAAAAACAAAAGTGATTTCTGTACTTACATTTTGGTTACATTATCTAACAAGAAATGTTAATTTAATAGCATAGAAATGGTAAAGTTAATTACAATCATAATAATAACATAACCTAAGAAAAGTGATAATCCTTTTAAACGACCATTTGTCTGATATATGATACAATATTTTTTCAGTGATGACTACAGATTTTTTTTACCATAAATTCACATATATTTATGTAATTCTATGTACTCTAAATAATATCCAACCAGTATTTCCCACTTATTTAGGAAATGTTCTGACCGTCTTGACATTTTCGTTTTATCGATGACACGCTCTGGCCCCTGCAATGTATCTATATTTTTGCACTACTATATTTCTCATGAAACGCTTATTTTCTTCTAAAACAAGATGTTTTCACAATAAATCGACATATATTTACGTAATTCTGTGTATTTTAAATAATATTCAATTCATATTTCCGTCTTATTTAACGTATTAAATATTTAGGTAAGTTGAACATAACGCATAGGCAGGTTGAACAACCAATCCAACCTTCCTATTGGCAAAAGGCAAGTTGAACATGAAGCTTGTTCAACTTACCTTTTCGCTTGTCCAAAAATTCTTTCTTTACTGGGATGGGCCTTCAAAAAATGGACCCAACTTGTTATGCCGTATATTTATTTTTAAATTGACTAAATCTCCCTCTTTTAATTTTAAAGGATGAATCGTTCTATCATAATAATATTTTTATTTAAATTTTGCTTCTTGGAGTCTTTCTCTAGCTAATGCTTGAGTGTTATCAAGTTTTTGAAAAATATCGGATAGATAATCTGTGTATGTTTTGTCTTGAGGTGAATTTGTTAAGTTACTTGGGATTGTCGCTTCTTTCCCAAATACTAAGGTATAAGGTGCGAAACCTGTTGTTTCGTGCACTTGAGTGTTGTAAGAAAACATTGCATAAGGGATCCAAAGATCCCATGACTGATTGTTGCCAAATTGTCTCAAGTATTCGACTAAAGTTTGATGACTACGTTCTAGTGAACCGAGAGATTGGGGGTGATAAGTTGTCGATTGAATCTTGTTAATCTTAAAAATTTTACAGAAGGTTTGCATTACTTTACTAATAAAATTCTTGCCTTGATCTGTGTGTATTGTTTTAGGGCACCCATAAATGGCTATAAATCTTTCTGCTATGGCATGCGCAATTGCTACTGAATCAATATTTTTCATTGGAACTGCCACAGCATATTTAGAAAATATGCATTGGATTGTGAGTATGTAGCAATTATTATTTGTAGTTAATGGTAATTTTCCAACTATGTCTAGTTGGATTTTGTCAAATGGTTCTTTCGGCGTGTCCGTTATAATCATAGGTTGACGCGTGCGTGTTCTTGTGATTTTATTTCTCTGACAATTTTTACACTGTTTAATATGCTCTTGTATTTCCAGTTTCATACCTGGCCAGTAATAAGAAGAGCGAATTCTGGTAAAGGTTTTGGTCATGCCTTTATGACCTCCTATGGTTGAATCATGAGCTTCGGAAATGATATTTTTCCTATTTTCTAAACCTGGGATTTGTATTTCGCCTGAACAAACCATAACCTTAAATTCAGAGTCCACAAAATGCTGACAAATAATTTTTTCGATCGATAACCATGAAATTTCATCTAAATTATTTCCAGTTTTTGAAACTCTAATCAATTTAACATTTAAGGGTTCCATGGCATTTTTAAGTGCTAAAATAGATTGTGAAACGGTATTCAAGAATGCCTTATCTTTAAATTCACGTTTAACTACTAAAAAGAAAATATATCTGTTTTTATTAAGAAACGCTATTGCTCGTCCTACTTGAAAATTATTAATATCAATTAAATCTGGTTCAATCAATCCTTGATCAATTAAATCTTTGCTTGTCTGTGATTGAAAGACACAATCAGCAGAAACAAAATGAGCAACATGACTTTTACCCATCCAAACTTTATCTTTGCTATAGATTATACTTGCGTTCATGATTTGAAATAAATATTCAGCGTCATTGTGCTCAGTATTAAAGAATTCGAAATCCTTCTTTTTATTCAAACACTCGAGGTTGTCATTTGTATTCAAGAGCTCAAGGTTCTCATTTTTATTCAAGAACTCAAGGTTCTCATTTTTATTCAAGAACTCAAGGTTCTCATTTTTATTCAAGAACTCAAGGTTCTCATTTTGATTCAAGAACTCAAGGTTCTCATTTTTATTCAAGAACTCAAGGTTCTCATTTTTATTCAAGAACTCAAGGTTCTCATTTTTATTCAAGAACTCAAGGTTCTCATTTTTATCCGGGAGTGCCTGGTTAGTGACTTGATCAAGTTTTTCTAAAACTATAATTTTTTCACCTCCCGGCGAGTCACTCCCAACAGAGATATCCTCCAAAATATTGGAAATTTCGCCGTTGTGAGTGTCCCGAATCCGTCCACCATCACGGCGCCGAGGCACACACTCACTGCCTAGGATGTAATGCATATCCTCAACACCGTGAAACCCGACGGAATCCAAAACACTCGCATTCCAAGGGAACTCCTCAAAGAAATTCTGAGAAGTATCACCATTCGAACGCAATGATACTTGGCTGTTATTAATAGAGACTTGGAGAATCTTATTGCAAATCGGATTGTCCATTTTATCTGTCTCGAATTCATCCTCTGTTAATTCAAAAATATTTGGTGCTATTTGTTCATTAATAATAACTGCATTATTTCTTGTTTCTTTATTTAAGGTGTTGCCGACATCGACAATTGTAATGGGATTTCTTGACAGAGCGTCAGCATTTGAATTTATTTTACCCGGTTTGTATATTATGGAATAATCATATTCACTTAATTTGATTCTCCATCTTGCTAATCTGGAAACGGGATCTTTTAAACTATGTAACCATACCAAGGGTCTATGATCCGTTACAAGAATGAATTTATTACCATATAAGTAAGGTCTAAAATGTATTGTACAATAAACAATAGCTAACAATTCTTTCTCTATAGTTGAATAATTTACTTCAGCATTTTGTAGAACCCTGGATGTATAAGCAATTGGTAAATCTTCACCTATTTTACCTTGACTAAGGACTCCCCCGATCGCAAACTGGGACGCATCAGTAGTCAGGACAAAGGGTCTCGAGAAATCAGGATATTGTAATATTGGGTGACAACATATTTTATCTCTAAGTTTCTCGAAGGCATCCTGTTGTACCTCATCCCACCGGAAAGGGACATCGTCCTTTAAAAGGTAAGTTAATGGCTTTGCTATTTTACTGAAATTTTCGATAAATCTTCGGTAGTAACCGACTAAACCAAGAAATTGTTTGATATTTTTCTTTGTTTTAGGAATAGGAAAATTTTTGACGGCTATTGTTTTTTGGGGGTTAGGTTTTACACCATTTTCAGTAATTAAATGACCTAGGTAAGTTATCTCTTTTCTTAAAAATAAACATTTGTCTGGTTGTAATGCTAGTCCGGCATTTTTCAACTTGCTTAATATTTTTAATTTTTTTGTGTGATCATCTAAAGAGGAGGCGAAAACAACTATGTCGTCCATATATACGAACATGTCTATACCCTGGAGACCACTTAACACCTGATCCATTAATCTTTGAAATGTGTTTGGGGCTGTTTTTAACCCAAATGGCATTCTGTTGTATTCGAAATGCCCAAATGGTGTTGAAAAGGCCGTTTTGTGTTTTGACTCAGAATCTAGAGGAATTTGATGAAATCCCATTGCCAAGTCGAGAACTGAAAAATATTTAGCTCCCCCTAACTGATCTATTATGTCTATAATTTCCGGTAAAGGGTATGAGTCCCCCGTAGTTTTATCGTTTATTTTTCGGTAATCAATGACCATACGCCATCTTTTATTACCATGTGAGTCTGATTTTTTGGGTACAATCCACAATGGTGAATTATATGGTGATGTAGATGGTTGAATTATACCAGCTGATAAAAGTTCGTTAGTTTGTTTAATGATTTCATTTCTATGTATTGGTGGATATCTATATTGTTTAACATGCACGGGGTTATCGTCTGATGTATTTATTTTGTGTTTTAGGATATTTGTGGCACCTAATTTATCTCCTGGCAAATGAAATTGATAGGGAAAATCAGAGAATATTTTAAGTAAACTACCCTTTTCTTCATCATTAAGTCCTTCAAAATTTAAATTATTTAGTAATAATGAAAATCTATCAGCGGATGTTTGTGAATCAGTATAATTGATTCCACAATCTTTAGCATTTCTTGGTAATTTAGGAATAACTGTAAATTCTTGCAATTCTAGTGGGGGGATAACAATATCAATACTCTTATTAGTTGTGTTATGTACGTATAATTGTGCTTTACCATTTGTGTTTGTCACTAATGTTTCACCCGCATACACACCAGGACCACACGGTATTCTTGGAATATACCCCTCCGATAAGGTACTTGATATAGGAAGTGTTATTAAGGTTTTTGATCTCTGAACAAGATGAACACATTGTTCTTTATTTAGAGCATAATCCGTACCATTTATTTTAATAGAATTATTTGCAATATCTAAAACTGTATTGTGTACTTGTAGGAAATTTATTCCAAGAATTCGGTCCTGTTGTATTGGGAAATTGTCTGATACTACCTGAAAAAGTGTATGTATACCATAAAATGAGAGTGTAATTTCCCCCAATGTTTTGATAATATTAGGGTTTATTCCTACCAAATCATAAATTTTCTTTTTGTCCAACATAACAGTGTTTTTTAAACGGCTTTGCTTTATAATGTTTACACTAGATCCCGTATCAATCATAAAAAATGAGCAATCGTTTTTAAAAGAGTTATTGCAAATTGTTATGGTTGGTATTTGTCCTTTAGCTATTCTTTGTTTAAGTTGAAGGACAAGTCTTTTTTGTGAATTATTTATTTCCTGTTCACCCGAATCTTTAACCTGATTATCCCCATTAGAATTTTGTGAACCATTATTTATTGTATTAACAATGTTTTCATTTGTTTGCAAAATTGTATCATTATCATGTTTGGCTTTGAGGTAACATCGATCAATTGTATGATTATTTCTATGGCAATAGTTGCATTTTCTCTCTTTATCCTGTACATAATTAGCACGATTATTATTGTTTTTTCTTAATAAGAACCTACAATTCTTTTTAATATGACCCGGTTTCTTACAATTAAAACAAGTTCTGGTTTCTTTACTTTGTTTTTGTTTTTTAATATTATCGCTTTGGGTATTTGCATCGAAATGAGCAATTCTTTTCCTATTTTTATAATTATCAATAATTTCTGTATCTTGTTGTCGTTGCTCATTAAAATGCAATTTTTCCCAAGTCCTAATTAATAGATTTTCCCTAGTGGCCATTGTAATAGCTTGGTCTATTACAATGGATTTGTCATACAATTTCACGAACAGTTCTCTATTTAGTCCCCTTAAAAAATTATCTATGGCATTTAATTGGTGTGCTTTACACATTCCCAGTCCCATTTCCCCAGGATGTGTTTCTTTAGTTTTAATTAACAATTTATTTAAAATTTGTTTAATTCTACTCCCAAATTGAGGAATTGTTTCGTCTCGTTTTAAGGTTATTGCCGATAATTGTAAAAGTAATTGGCTGTGATCTTCTTCTGTATGATATATTTGTTCTAACGTAAGTAAAATTTCATTCAAATCCATCCCATCCTGTATATGTCCCCTAGCTTCGCCTATTATTTTGGTATAAAGTAACATTGTAAAGTATGGTATGCTTTCATGTGATAATGCGGAACAGGCTGCTTTAACATGTTTAATGAAAATTTTAACTGGCATGTTTTGACCATCAAAATGAGGAATAATATTTTCTATAGATTTTGGTATTTTTGTAAAATGAATATCCTGATTATTCCGATTTATTGATATGTCAGACATATTTGAGGTTGATGGTGTTTCATTTAAATTATTATAAATAGATGAATTTGTATTCGTTGGTTGAACTAGTTGTAATTCCATGTTGACGCTAGTCTGTTCAGCATTATCCATTTCAGAGTTACTATTATTTATTGTTTTTTTCACAGAACTTGATTTCCTTTTTGGTCTACCCATTTTGTTAATCTATATATATATATATATATAAATATATATATATATATATATATATATATATATATATATATATATATATACAGAAATATACGTAGAATCCTTTTTTATGTTTCTCTGTATTATTATTATTATTTTTTTTTTTTATATATATATATATATATGTGTTGAACTCAAATTTACTTATACCCTATTTAAGGATTTATTGTTTTGTAATTTTAAATTTTCGCCTATTTTATTTTTAAACTAATTATTTTATAATTTTAAATTTCCGCAGATAAAAGTAAAACTAACTATTTTATAATTTGTAATTTTAAATTTAAAAAAAAAGTTTCCTTCGTTGAGACTTACTACTTTGTAGATTTACAATAGTCCTTGTAATCAAGGAGAAGGTGTTATTTTCTTTAATTCGAATAGTAAAATAGTATTCCTTTCCATAACCTTTTCCTTATCCTTTTCACTTCACAATCACTCAAAAACTGTTTCCTAAAGGGGGTATTAGGTCGTTGAACTTATTGACGTTTGATCCACTTAAGGTTGCGAAGATTGAAGAAGATGGCAGCACTTCCTTCTTAATGTGGGCCGTGTTAACTTGTGGTGTCTTCTCAGATTAATGTTGTGTGTGCTGATTAATTAATGGAACAGCAAACAAGGTAACGTTGATGTATGCACAGGTATATATTTGTCCATTCTCTATAAATTGTGCATATCCACCAATTTGAGGGGCTGTAAATGGAGATTCCAAAAAACGAAGAATCCTTTCGTCTTGGAACCAAATGGGTGTCGAGTAACCGCTCTCACCAATTATGTTACGTTCCTGCCTCTGAATTACTGACGTATTTCCGTTAGGTCCATTAATAGAGTAATCGATAGGCTCGGTAACTATATCAATATTTCCGTTAGAATTGTCAGTATAGTCAGCTCGTTGATCCGCTCCTGGCATGGATGTAACAGAAAAATTGGAAGGCTTTCCAATTTTTATGAAAAAGTAAATGATAACTGACTCCACCTTTTAAACCGATCACTATTGTTGAAAGAATTTTTATATTATTTCTTTCAATCTAAATCAGGTTATCTAACAGATATTAATATCTAAATCTCTATTATTTAATCACTGAATTGTTTTGTAATCAATTTAAATAATTAAATTAATTGATTATCAAGGGTTGTAAATAAATACTGCAATAATTATAGTTGGAAACTTTAAGTAAAAACCAACTTTTATTTATCCTTATAATCACTTAAAAGTTTTTATACAATGATCGTTTAAAGAATAAATAAATTATAAAGTAAAATTTGACTATGGTCAAATTTAGAGCGAGATTGAAAATAGCGCGAGAATACAAAATAATCTGACGATTTTAGGTTTACATTCCTTTTTATAGTAATCAAAAAGGGAAGGATTAATCCCTTCCATCAGCAATTTGACGAATCAAATTGCTGACGTCACAAAATTTTATGTTCGTTTATCCTATTGAATGTAAGTAGGCGTAAACTAAATCCTAGTAATACTAAGAAAGGGTTTCGCAATCGACGATTGACATTTTTGGTTTCATATTACATTTTATAGTTTTAAAGGCGCGACTTTGCGGCGCCATAGGTAATAAATGATACTATTTTTAGTATCATTTCAGGGAAAAACGGCCCTTTTCTCGCCCTAATAGCACCGACTGTGCCGGGAACGTTCCTGGAATGGGCCGCCGGTCCCTGGGGTACGTTCACATGGACCGTTCCAATATACCTGACAAATACGTTCCGGATTTCACTAGGCTAGGAACGTTCCGCGGAACGTTCCTGGAATGTTCCGAGGAACTTTAAATACACCTTGAAAAATAATTAATGTTAATATCTTGCGCAGTAGTTTTCTATCGCACCTAGAGCTGCGCAGTTGATTTTAGTGACCACTGTTCTATAGAAGCAATCATATTAAAAACATTAAATAATATTAATAAAAAAATTTTCAGCTTTTTCCGCATACTTTTTCCGCAACCCGTTCTGCGATTTTTTGAATGTGTATACAAAGTTCCTCGGAACATTCCATGAACGTTCCGCGGGAACGTTCCTAGCCTAGTGAAATCCGGAACGGATTTGTCAGGTATATTGGAGCGGTCCAAGGGAACGTACCCAAGGGGCCAGCAGCCCATTCCAGGAACGTTCCCGGCCTAGTCGGTGCTATTAGGGCGGTAATGCGGCGCATGATTATCGTGTATAATGTCATTAACCCTACTAGTTCACACGCATGCATGACCGTGAGATTACAATCTTGACACGTGTTCACGTGTATAATTTTCAAATATGTGTGACTTGTTTAATAATAATAATTATATAATTGTTTTTTAGGATAGAGAGAGAATGCATTATTTTATAAATATAAAATTACAATAATTTAATTACTGTTTGTTTAATAATACTTTGTATAATTAATATTTAAATTCATTTATGGTGCCATAAATGCTGTAAACTGCTTACCAGCAAATTCCCTATGCTAGTAACTTATGGTGACTTTTGGATTTCTTTAAATTCCCTAAGTTACTAAAAGACGAGACTACCCTAATAGCACCAAACGTTTCATTAACGTTGCTGCAACGTTTCCGTGTAACGTTGCAAACGTTGCATTGCAACGTTACCAGCCAAGAAAAATAACGTTGCATATGTCATGGGGATAGAAACGTTGCAGGGAAACGTTGCGGAACGTTAATTTGGAACTTTGAATGACCATTTAAAAATTAATAATGTTGATATTGTGCGCAGTAGTTTTCTATCGCAATTAGAGCTGCGCAGTTGATTTTAGTGACCATTGTTCTACAGAAGCAATCATATTATCAACATCGAATAATATTAATAAAAAAAAATTTAGCCTTTTCCGCAACATTTTTCCGCAACCCGCACTGCGATTTTCCGAATGCCTATTCAAAGTTCCAAATTAACGTTCCGCAACGTTTCCCTGCAACGTTTCTAGCCCCATGACATATGCAACGTTATTTTTCTTGGCTGGTAACGTTGCAATGCAACGTTTGCAACGTTACACGGAAATCGTTGCAGCAACGTTAATGAAACGTTTGGTGCTATTAGGGTAGTTGTCACGTCACACTAACATTAGCGAGGTCTGCAAGTAAAAGATAATACAGTTTTCCAAGTTCTTACTATTAACTGAGAAATCTAACCTCGAAACCGTTGTTAAAGATTACGCAAATTTGTGATAATTCTTGGAAAATCCTCAAATGCAAATAATAAATCATTATTATTTTGTCATTTAAGTATCCTGGCAACATTTTATGTGCAAATATTGTCAGTTTTTAAATTTCATATGCATCAGTCAATCAGCTCCTGTTTAATACCTATTTCTTGACCCTCCCAGTAAGAAGAGAGTAATTAAAAAATATTAAAAAATGTTAATATTTTTGAATACGTTTTCTGTCCAATACATTTGTATCCGGTGATAGCACCCCCTGTTTAAAGAATGTATTAAAAATTATAGAATTTGATAGGATTTCTATCACAAATATTTTCAAATTTTAATCAAATTGTATACAAAATAAAAAATCCTATCAAATTCTATCAAAAATACTAAATTCAATCAATTTTAATAACAAGTTTGGAAAGAATTTAAATCAAAATTAATACTGAACTAAAGACAAGTACATGTCTATACTTCATTTTGTATAAAAAGTGTATCAAATCTTGTAATTCTAAACAACATAATCAATTTCAATCATAAGTGTGGATAGAGTGTCTATCAAAATTAGTACTTAAATAATGTTAAATACATTTGTATACATACGTCTGTATCAAAAGTTTATCAATTTCTATCCGTCTGAAAATCGAATACTTTGGTATCAAGAGCTCTGTATTAAAACTTTATCAAATTCTATCCGTAGAAAAGTCGAATACAATCTTATCAAATCATTTGCATAAAAAATCTATCAAATTTTACCAAACGGAAAATCGAATACATTTCAATCAAAACTTTGGGATTAAAAATTAATCAAATCTTATCGATGGAAAATTCTTATACTACTCTATCAAAATCTTGGTATGCAAAATCTATCAATTTCTATCCGCTTGAAAATCAAATACTTTGCTATCAAGAGCTCTGTATTAAAACTTTATCAAATTCTATCCGTAGAAAAGTCGAATACAATCTTATCAAATCATTTGCATAGAAACTCTATCAAATTTAACCAAACGGAAAATCGAATACATTTCTATCAAAACTTTGGGATTAAAAATTAATCAAATTTTATCGATGGAAAATTCTTATACTATTCTATCAAAATCTTGGTATGCAAAATCTATCAATTTCTATCCGCTTGAAAATCAAATACTTTGCTATCAAGAGCTCTGTATTAAAACTTTATCAAATTCTATCCGTAGAAAAGTCGAATACAATCTTATCAAATCATTTGCATAGAAACTCTATCAAATTTAACCAAACGGAAAATCGAATACATTTCTATCAAAACTTTGAGATTAAAAATTAATCAAATCTTATCGATGGAAAATTCTTATACTATTCTATCAAAATCTTGGTATGCAAAATCTATTAATTTCTATCCGTCTAAAAATCAAATACTTTGGTATCAAGAGCTCTGTATTATAATTTTATCAAATTCTATACGTAGAAAAGTCGAATAAGGAGCATTTACATATGACGTTACGCTATAAGGGGGAGGGTGGACTCTTGATCAAACGTTAAAAAACGTAACATGTTGATGGGGGGAGATCGCTCTAAACGTGACGTCACGAGAAAATTTTTTAATTCAAAAATTAATTCAAACTACCTTTTAAATTTTGTAAGCATCTTTATTTATGATAGACCTCGGATTATCCTTAGGATATCAACGGGAAATGCTCATCAGGATCCTACCAGACATCGTCAAGAGATATCCACAAGACATCATTTTGAATTTCAAAATGGTCAAAATATTTTTCCGGTAGTTATATATCCAGGAAAGCAGGGATTTTAATATCCACTGGATATCCTAAGGATGCCCGAAGATATTTTTCTTATTACCTGAAATCAGAAAACGTTTCTGTTTAATATTTTTAGAGTTATAACAATTAAAAGATCCCGGTTTGTACAGACTACTATGTGCACTTGTCTTTTCTTTTCGCTCTCCAGTATAATCACTAATTTGCTTCTAAGGTCTTCTTCTTCGGAGTGCATTACATATATTGTAAAATCTGAAACCCAGACCTCACTTAATCTGTATTAAAGAAACTGTTTTATTAATTCCGATCAATTTTTTCAATTCTTTACTAATCCAGCCTTCTTGTCGAGTATTTGTAAGTTTTATTCCATTGCTGCCACTACTGGCGCAGCACTGCGTCTATTGTTACTATCCTGTTCGATGTGTCATATTATTAGTTAATAATTTTATTATATTTAGATTTGAAGAGCAGGAGCGAATTTTTCCGTGGTGTGGACGACTTACTTAATGGTTTCAACTTTAAAGTACAATTTCTGCAAACTTCAAATTATGTTATAACATGTTAAGTTACATAATGGAAATAATAAAAATAACACAGGCGTAAAAAAGTAGAAACCTTTTTTCGCTAAGTATTGGGCCAATATTGGTTTACCCTTGGAAATCTGTCACTGCGGACAGTGAAAAAATACATATAGAAATACTCAGCCAATTGTCCAGTACATACATTTGCCAATAATTTGCTACCTGTTATCGCAGAATGAGAAATCATTGGTTAAATCTTGGGATGTAGACATCCGTGCCAATCATTGGCTAACAATATTGGTCCAATGTTTAGCCGATGTTAAATTTTCAACTGTTATATTCTGAAAATAATGATTATATATATATTGGAATTCTAGAGCCATATGTGTTTCCTTTTAGTTAGAAATGTGTTTAGAAACTCGTCTTGAATCGTATCAAGTAATCGCGTTGCATTCATAGATAAAATAATAATTTAAGAGAAATAATGTTTTAATGTAAAATTTAATTTTTAACTTTAGCAGAACTAAGAAATAAACTAACAATATTATATTAAATTTAAACAGTTATATTGGTATTAATATCTGATTTATTTTTGAATAAAAACATATAAAAGTTCGTTATGTCATGAAATTGTATTTTCGAAATTAAAAATTGTACGATTTAAGGATGAAAATAAATTCAAAGAAAAATTTATTTTAATATATTTTAACAAATTTACTGACACACAATTTGCAAAAAAAATTTTATTGATTTAAATAGTTTATTCTTAACTACTCATTTAACGTTTTATGTTTTATTTTCAAATCTGATGAACAATTGCAGTTTTTTCCAAATATGTTAAACAATAGCTCATTTAGTTCCTTTAAAAAGCATTCTCAACAAGTCCACCTATAAAATTTTATTTTTCATTGATAAGAATTTAATTTTATTTTATATATTTGTTTATGGATAAAATATTTTTAATAAAATTTTGTGAGTAAAACTAAGGATTAAATAAGCGGCCAAAAGTGAGCAAGACTAATTTTTCTAATTTCGAGAAAATTAAAGAAATACAGTTTTTAACGTAATCCTGAAAGTTAATTAAAAACTAGAAAAACTATACTAAGTTTTTTAAATAACAGTGATTCTTATATCTAAGGCAGTTTAATATTAGTGAAAGTTAATTATATATAGATATAAGGTTTTATTAGTTTTTATAGACTTCATTTCTATTAAAAAAAAAAAATAATAATAATAAATCATATTGGTTGAGGATTACGTTAAAAACTGTATTTCTTAAATTTTCTCGAAATTAGAAAAATTTGTCTCACTTTTGGCCGCTTATTCAATCCTTAATTTTACTCACAAAATTTTATACAAAATATTTTATCCATATACAAATATATAAAATATAATTAAATTCTTATCTATGAAAAATAAAATTTTATGAGTGGATTTGTAGAGAATGCTTTTTAAAGAAGTAAATGAGCAACTGTTTAACGTATTTGGATCATGACATTACGAACTTTTTTTATGTTTTTATTAAAAAATAAATCAGATATTAATATCAATATAACTGTTTAAAAATTAATATAATATTGTAGTTTATTTCTTAGTTATCTTATTTTATCTGTGAATGCAACGCGATTACTTGACTCTACTCAAGACTAGTTTCTAAACACATTTCTAACTGAAAGGAAACACATATGGCTCTAAAATTCCAACGCCAGGACCTTTTCCTTTGTGCTCTTTTGCTAAGGGCGTACAGTCAGTATCTTTTTGATTTTCAAACAGTCAACTTCGTAAAAGAAACGCATGAAGAAGTTAGTGACTTTACACTGTTAAGTTTATTGAAAAAAAGAATTTACTCTTTTATTAATTCATTCTCCAAACGTTTCAGCTCCAAATACTGGCCCTTGTTAAAGGAAAATAGTTTTATTCTGAAATAGTATTAATAATGTAGTAGACAACTGCAAAAACTTCAGATAAATTGTTGTATTATTCTCTTTTTTGTTTTGTTATTATTATACTGTTGTTCTTTAAATTTTATTTTTCGGTTATATCGATTTTTGCATTATTTGGGTTTAGAATTAATTACTAAAAAACAAAAAAGAGAATGCGTAACACATCAATTTATCTTCAGCCTTATATTAATATTGTTATACATAATACTATTTCAGAATAAATCTATTTTCTACCAACGAGGGCCATCAGTATTTAGAGCCGAAACGTTTAAAGAATGAATATTTGAAAAAGAAAAAATTCTTCTTTTTAATAAACTTGCTTCTAAAGCCACTAACTTTTTCACATATACATAATCATTATTTTCAGAATATAACAGTCAATCGGAAACTTAACATCGGCTAAACATTGGACCAATATTGTTAGCCAATGATTGGCACGGATGTCTACATTCCAAGATTTAACCAATGATTCCTCATTCTGCGATAACAGGTAGCAAATTATTGGCAAATGTATGTACTGGACAATTGGCTGAGTATTTCTATATGTATTTTTTCACTGTCCGCAGTGACAGATTTCCAAGGGTAAACCATTATTGGCCCAATACTTAGCGAAAAAAGGTTTCTACTTTTTTACGCCTGTGTTATTATTATTATTTCCATTATGTAACTTAACATGTTATAACATAATTTAAAGTTTGCAGAAATTGGACTTTAAAGTTGAAACCATTAAGTAAGTCGTCCACACCACGGAAAAATTCGCTCCTGCTCTTCAAATCTAAATATAATAAAATTATTAACTAATAATATGACACATCGAACAGGATAGTAACAATAGACGCAGTGCTGCGCCAGTAGTGGCAGCAATGGAATAAAACTTACAAATACTCGACAAGAAGGCTGGATTAGTAAAGAATTGAAAAAATTGATCGGAATTAATAAAACAGTTTCTTTAATACAGATTAAGTGAGGTCTGGGTTTCAGATTTTACAATATATGTAATGCACTCCGAAGAAGAAGACCTTAGAAGCAAATTAGTGATTATACTGGAGAGCGAAAAGAAAAGACAAGTGCACATAGTAGTCTGTACAAACCGGGATCTTTTAATTGTTATAACTCTAAAAATATTAAATAGAAACGTTTTCTGATTTCAGGTAATGAGAAAGATATCTTTGGGCATCCTTAGGATATCCAGTGGATATTAAAATCCCTGCTTTCCTGCACTGAAAAAAATATTTCCGTGGAACTGCAATAATTATGGGCAGATTGGCAATATTTTATTGCTGTTTTGGGAACTGCCATACGTATTTGTGTTTTAGCCATACGACTGTGTGAAACCGCGAGTGACATTGTAAGGTTAGGTAAAATCGACAGTGGCGCACCGATGATGCATTATGTCAAACTCCTACATAACCTGTTAACCAAAGTCAAATGTCTAATCTGATCACAGTATTTTTTTCAGTGTGGATATATAACTACCGGAAAAATATTTTGACCATTTTGAAATTCAAAATGATGTCTTGTGAATCTCTCCCCACACAGCACCGGAAATTCCCTGAATTTTCCCTGAATATTCGTCAACATTTCTCGAATATTCGAACTTAATATTCAGGGAAGTTTCGTGGAAGCAGTAAAATGTCCGCCTAGAATAATATTGGGCGCGAAATTTCCCTGAAAATGTATTTCCAATTTTCAGGGAATTTCTGCCTCTAATATTCCTTGAAAACTCAGGGAAAGTTAAAAAAAATTTCTAAAATTTTTTTTAATCTGGTAATTGATCAAAAAAATATGTTATATTCGACATCCGTGGGATTCTAGAAAATTAAAAACTACTGCGCAGCCGTAAGTGTCATAGAATCCAAGTTCGACCAGTGCGCATCAAGTTAAGTGAATATACGAATACTATGAATATTGGAGGAATGTTAGATGCGGAAATTCCCTGAAAATTAGAAATACATTTTCAGGGAAATTTCGCGCCCAATATTATTCTAGGCGGACATTTGACTGTTTCCACGAAACTTCCCTGAATATTTAGTTCGAATATTCGAGAAATGTAGACGAATATTCAGGGAAAATTCAGGGAATTTCCGGTGCTGTGTGGGTCTTCACGATGTCTGGTGGGATCCTGATGAGCATTTCCCGTTGATATCCTAAGGATGAACTACGGATATTATTAGGATATTCCTAAAATTATTCAAATGGATTCAGAATACGGATTAAAAATACAATCTTAGCAAATCATTTGCATAGAAAATCTATCAAATTTAATCAAACGGAAAATCGAATACTTTTCTATCCAAATTTTGGGATTAAAAATTAATCAAATCTTTTCGACGGAAAATTCGTATACTTTCTTATCCAAAAGGTTTGATAGAATCGTATACAATGTTAATGAAAATTTGGATTCAAAAACGGATTGAAATTGATAGAAATTCCTTTCTAATAAATGCGAAGTATTGATTTTGATAGAGATTCTATCCAAAAGGTTTGATAGAATCGTATACAATGTAAATGGCAACTTGGATTCAAAAACGGATTGAAATTGATAGAAATTACTTTCTATTAAATGCGAAGTATTTATTTTGATAGAGATTCTATCCCAAAGATTTGATATAATCGTATAAAAAGTACTTGAAATTTTTGATTCAAAAAACGGATTTAAATTGATCGAAATTTCTTTCTATCAAATTCCATCAAATTTTATCAAATGCGAAGTATTGATTTTGATAGAGATTCTATCCAAATGTTTGATAGAAACGTATACAAAGTACATAAAATTTTGGATTCAGAAAACGGATTCAAATTGATAGAAATTCTTTTCTATCAAATCCTATCAAATTTCGTAAACAGGGCCTACTTTTACCCGAAAATCAATCCTTATGAATATAGGTTTAAAAAATTTGTCAATCCAAATGAATCCCTTTATAATGGAAAAAAAATAAAATGAATATTTTTTAATATCTGCAGTTCAGGTTATTGAATACAAATGAATCCCTTTATAATGAAAAAATAAACTAGTTATTTTTAAATACCCACACATCAGATTATTCAATCTGAATGAATATTTTTATAATAAAAATGCAATTAAAATAAAATGAAAATTTATCCGAATGAATACCCTTATAATTGAAAAATATAAAATGAACATTTTAAATACTCACGATTCAGTTTTATTTAATCCAAATAAATACCATTATAATGAAAAAAAAAATGAAAATTTAATATTTGAAAACACATAGTTCAGATTATTCAATCCAAATTAATCTCTTTATAATTTAAATAAATAAAACCAAATCCATTGTTCTAAATACTCATCTCTTTAAAAATAAATCAGTGAAAAGTCACTGAAAAAATTCAAATTAATATACATTTCCACTAATTTTTTTAAATTCTTTACTAAAGTTTTAGTGAAAATTGACTGAAAATAAGTAAAAAGTTCCACTAATTCGAATTAGTGACCGTTTTTCACTAATTCAGATTAAAAGAGCACATTTCAAATCACTCTAAGGTGTAAACAAAGAAGTAACAAAGAATTTCAATTTTTGAAATTAATTTCATTAATTTCGATTTATAGGGTTATAAACAATTCCCATAAATGGGGGGTATTTATACACAATTTATGTAATTATTAATTTATAACTAATATCCAAATGAACCTAGCGAGTTGTAGTCTTTTCTGACTTAACTATTTTTTTATATTTTAAAACAATAACTTATTCAGTCAAATTAACCACAACAACCAATTGCAATTGTTTTAAACAAATTATTGTTAATAATGATTAATTACTCACAAATTCACCTGGAAAGACACAACTTTTTCCTAATTTTACAAATTAATGGCCTATGGTTAGAAAAATAAAAATTGTTGACTGTCAATTATTATTTACTAGCAACATTAACTTTACGTTATTGGTCATTTAAAAACATAAATTTTTGCAAATTCAAATAATGAAACTTACGAAATTGAAGAATATATTTGAAAAATGACAAAAATACATTGACATTTGAAAACAAATGTCGAAAAATAGCTACATAATTACACAATTGAAAAGAATAGTTTAAAAATTTTAACAATAAATTTTAATTTTAAACAAAAGAGTTGAAAAATTATAGGAATAACTGTTGGAAATACCTAATTGTAAATTGAACAACTGTATTGAAAATCGATAAAAATAATTGAAATTGAAGAAAATAATAAAAATGGAGGAAATAAATTGAAAATTTGAAAAAAATAATTGATAATAAACAACAAAATTACAAAATGGCAAAAATAATTGACAATTGAAAACAAAATTCAAAAGATGGCTAGATTACTACACAACCGATCAAAATAACTTAAAAAATCGAAGAATAGTTATAAAATTTTAAGATAATAATTGCAAATTGAAAAATTGTAGGAAATAAATGAAAACTGCGGAAAATGATTAATAATATTGAAGGAAATAGTTGAAAAATGACGAAAATAATTGTCAATTGAAAACAAAAATCGAAAAATAACTAGATTAATAGACAACTGAAAAAATATTTGAAAAAATTAAACAAGAAATATTAAATTTAAAGAAAATAATTGCAAATTGAAAAATTAAGAAAATTGTAGGAATAATTGCAATTTTAAAACAATTTTTATGAGTGTACATAATAATTGAAAAAGTCCAAGAATTATAGGAAATTGAGGAATTAATTGAAAATCGATCAAAATAATTTAAAATTAAAGAAAATATTTGAGAATTGAAGAAAATAATTAAAAATTGAAGAAATAAATTGAAAATGAAATAATTGAGGAAATAAATTGAGAACTGAAGAAATACATCGAAAATTTAAAATTAAATTAAAATTTTAAAAAATAATAATTGATAACTGAAAAAAAATTACAAAATGACGAAAATAAATGACAACTGAAAACACAATTCAAAATATGGCTAGATTAACACGCAACTCAACAAAATCTATATAAATAAAATCAACATTTTGTCTGTACATTGCGCCAAACTCAAAAAATTTTACATACTTTTTCGTTTTAAGTGATAAGAATCGCGAAAATGCAAAAAAAAAAAATTCTGTCTGTCTGTCCAGGATTTTTTGTCCGGGCATCACTTAAAAACGGCTCAGCCGATTCAGGTGAAATTTGGCAGAGTATTAGAGTGTCACTCTACTTAGATTTATAAAAAAAAAATTTTAGAAAATATTATTAAAAGCTGAGATATACAACTAAGTCACATTTTCACATACACGTACATACATACACATAAACATGCATATATACATATATACATACACACACATATACACACAAACACATACTCACATATACACACACTTTTCACTATGATATTTGTAAACAGCGGATCAAATTACGTAAGCATACGAAGTATCAAAAAGATTTGAGGTTTAAGCTGCGAAGTACACCCAAATTTGTTTCAAACACCTGCATGAAAATAATTTTTGTCAAAAAATACTTTCTGTCGGAAAATGCATGCTTTAAAAAATACTTTCAGTCAGAGAATATTTTTGGTCAAAAAATACTGTTGATGGCACGCCACTAGATTTCGATGCCCGCCGAAGGCGGGCTCGAAAGCTAGTAATTTATAAAATCAAAGAATAATTATAAAATTTTTAGTTAATAATTTAAAATTGAAAAATTGTAGGAATTAATTGAAAACTGCGGAAAATAATTAAAAATTAAAGTTAAAAAATAACTAGAGTAATTGAAAAAATGAAGAAAATATGTGAAAAATGACGAAAATAATTGTCAAGTAAAAATAAAATTAAAAAATAACTAGATTAATAGACAACTGAAAAAAATAATTGAAAAAATGAAACAAGTAATATTAAATGTAAAGAAAATAATTGTAAATTGAAAAATTTAGAAAATTATAGAAATAATTGTTGGAAATAATTGCCCATTTAACAACTGGATTGAAAATCGAAAAAAATAATTAAAATTGTAAAAAGTAAATGAAAATAGAAGAAAGCAATTAAACATTGAAGAATGGAATTGAAATTGAAAGAATATACTTAAAAATTAAAAAAGAGTAATTGAAAAAAGCCGAGAATTAATGAATATATCTTAGAAGAAAAAAATTGAAAACTGAAAATTGGAAATAAAAATTGAAGAATGGCATTAAAAATTAAAGAACATAATTGAATAATTGTATTTAAAATTAAAGAAACTTAATGATATCGAACAAAATAATAGAAAAAAGCGATAATTTTTTAATATTAAAGAAAATAACTGAAAATTGAAAAGTATAATTTAAATTTGAAGAAAATAACTGAGAAATGAAGAATTCTAGAATTGAATAATTGATTTGCAATTTTAAAACAATTTTTATGAGTGTTAAAAATAATTGAAAAAGTCCGGGAATTATTGGAAATTGAGGAATTAATTGAAAATTGATCAAAATAATTAAAAATTAAAGAAAATATTTGAGAATTAAAGATAATAATTAAAAATTGAAGAAATAAATTGGAAATTAAAGACTTAAATGGAAATTTCAAGAAAATAATTGATAATTAAAAGAAAAATTACAATATGACGAAAATAATTAACTATTAAATATTATAGCTATTGCTAATAATTTGTGGTGTAAAAAACGAAAAAAATATGTACCTAAAATTTACTTAGTAATAGTATCCATTTTTCTATCCAGAAAGTCTGGCAGTCCATATAGCACTTTCACAACCGTTTTTATAGTTTTTATAATGAAAACCGAAAAAAATTTTGTCAGTATAATTTAATTTTAAGTTTTGAATGAGCGTTTTTGGTACGTGTTGACCGGATCAAAATTTAACGAAAACTGAGTTTACAAGGAAAGTGACAGTTGAGATGAAACACATGTTAAAAGTCATAAAAGGATCAAGCGAGGGTTCAAGAAAAGTTTTAGTTGTCTCGATAGGAAAAAAAACTTGTTTGTGTGGGTGCATTGTTATGAAGGGGTCAAGATTTTAGAGACCTTGGGAAACATTTTTGTGACGATGTAAATGAAAATACTCAGGGCCGGCGGAACGTATTTTTTCTAGAGGGGGGGGGTCAATGCATATATATATATATACCTACACAGACATACATATATACACAAATATATATATATATATATATATACACATAATCAGGGTTGCTACGCTTTCTGGAATTACTATTAAAAATGCTTACTTTTAAAAATTTTGAAATTGTATGAATCACGTTTTATGCACAATATAATCCTGGTTAATAGTATTTTTTTTTAAAAAAAAATTATCCACTTTTTCGTAAATTACTATATCTTAGCGTTTCTTCACTGTCTTACACTGAGAAAAATGAGTAAGCTACTATTTGGATAGCTTTTTTTTAGCGGTGAAATTAAACCAAATTTTTATTTAACAGAATTGTTATTGAGTAGAATTTTTCATAAGACGAATTTTTTAATTTTAGAATATCCATTTCACCAAATCTTCATTATTTATGCAATATTTTAGTTGCATTAATTGTTATTTAATATAATTAATAAAACGCTAAATTTCCATTTTTGTCGGATACCCTGAACTATTTAATATTTCGTCTTACTCAAACTTTTATTAAAAGAAAATTCTGCTGAATTAAAATTTGGTTAAATAGAAATTCTTTAAATAAGAAGTTTGTGTTAACAAAATTTTGTAAAACAAAAATTAAATTAAATATAAATTCGCTAAACTTAAAATTCTGTTCAGTACAAATCCAGATTTATTAAAATTTGATTAAAAACAGTCTTGAAGGATGATAACACAGCCTCACAAACAAAAGTTTGTCTCAGACACTACAGTAGCTGCTGTAGAAAAGTTGGATGGGCGCCAGTTGGGCCCCATATGGGTTTCCCAAATTTAAGAAGGGCCCCAGTTGGGTCTTCCCACTGGGAAATTAGTGGGCTTGTAATGCTCAACCCGGTTAGTGCCAATTCACTAAAAAAGATCGTAAAAAAGTAAGATCGTTAAAAAAAATATTCATTACAACTTTTAACAATATTTTCCACCAAAATTTTCTTTAATGATATAAAAATTAGTTAATAACAATTGTTGCATGTATTTTTTAATTTGTTTAAACAAATCAATATTGTTTATTTGAAACTTTTCATCTAATAGAGCTAGAAAGTTGTAACTTTTATCAAATTTTGCAACTATATTAGTTAAGTAAAGCCTAACATTAGAAAAAAACTAAAATATAAAATTATTAAAATTGTTTAAACAAATTAATATTGTTTATTTGCAACTTTTCATCTAATAGAGCTAGAGTATTGTAACTTTTTATTAACTTTGCAACTTTTCAAACCTATAAAAGCCCAATACTAATAATAAACGAAAATCCACAATTATGAAAATTGTTTAAAGAAATTAATATTGTTTATTTGCAACTTTTCATCTAATTAAGCTAGAGAGCTGAAAATTTCTCTTAATTTTGCAACTTTTCAAGCTTATGAAAGCTTAATATTAATAAAATACAAAAATCCACAATTATAAAAATGGTTTAAACAAATTAATATTGTTTATTTCTAATTTTTCATTTAATTGAGCTAGAGAGTTAAAACTTTCTCTTAATTTTGCAACTTTTCAAATCTATAAAAACTTAATATTAATAATAAACGAAAATCTACAATCACAAAAATTGTTTAAACAAATTAATATTGTTTATTTGCAACTTTTTATCTTATTGAGCTTCAGATTTAAAATTTTCTTTTAATTTTGCAACTTTTTAAACCTATGAAAGCTTAATATTAATAATAAACGAAAATTCACAATTTTAAAAATTGTTTAAACAAATTAATATTGTTTATTTGCAACTTATCATCTAATTGAGCTAATTAAGCTCAATATGCTAATAAGCTTAATATTAATAATAAACGAAAATCTTCAAACACAAATATTGTTTAAACAAATCAATATTGTTTATTTGCAACTTTTTATCTTATTGAGCTTTAGATTTAAAATTTTCTTTTAATTTTGCAACTTTTTAAGAATACCAAAGCTGAATATTAATAATAAACGAAAATCCACAATTATAAAAATTGGTTAAACAAACTAATGTTGTTTATTTGCAATCATTCATCGAATTAAGCTAGAGAGTTTAACTTTTTCTTAATTTTGCAAATTTTAAGCCTATAAACACCCAAAACTTATAGTGAACGAAGATCCATAATTATGAAACTCTTTTAAATAAATTAATATTGTTTATTCGCAACTTAAATACAGTTAGGGAACTCTATTACAATATTGATAATAACAATATTAATTTGTTTAAACAATTTTTATATTTGTTGATTTTACTTTACAATTAATATTGGGCTTTACTAAGATTGAAAAATTGCAAAATTAATAAAAAGTTACAACCCTGTAACTCAATTAGATGAAAAATTGCAAATAAACAATATTAATTTGTTTAAACTATTTTTATATTTTTATATTTTAGTTTTTTTCTAATATTAGGATTTACTTAACTTAAATAGATGCAATATTAGAAAAAAGTTACAACTCTCTAGCTCTATTAGAGAAAAAGTTTCAGATAAACAATATTAATTTGTTCAAACAAATTAAAAAATACATCAACTAATTGTTAGTAACTAATTTTTATGTAATTAAAGGAAATTTTGGTGGTAAATGTTATAAAAAGTCGTAATGCATATTTTTTAATGATCTTACACTTCTTTTTCGTTTATGAAGATTTTTTATGGCCCTTTAAAAAATAGTTAATAATAAAAAATTTGTCAAATAAATTATTGGATCTTATTTTTTAAACTTTCCTGAGGAGAAACAGCTTTATCCGATCGAAAAATGTTAATTTTCATGGATTTTATATCAATTCTATGAAAAAGTTTTTTTCCCCATGCATTTTGCATGGGAAACTTTGAGCGCTTTGACCGAATTTCATGAATTTTTAAACTGAAATGAAGGGAAATTGCAATATATAAAGCCGATTGACGATAAGTTTAGTATTGAAACTATTATTTAGTAACAATTTACGTATTTGATAAAAACTAGGAACCCCAGGCTGACCCCAACTTGCGCCCACGTACAAACTGGGAATTACTGGGAACTTTTCTACACGGGAGTGTATTTCTACTTACTTTTTTCACTGAATAATCAGATTGGTTAAAATTTTTGAAATAATCTTTAAAAAAAATGATGAAAACACGAAAAAATCGCTTTTTTAAGATTATCTAAAAATTTTTAGTTAATCTAATCATTTTGACTTTGAATGCGGATTTAGTGTAGAAAAATATACGTAGGAATACATTAGGATAAAGACTCGGACCAAAAAATGCACATTAAAGGTCTGCAAAACCTGGAAAAGTCATGGAGTTTTGTTCTAAGAAAGTCATAGCAACCCTGAAAATTACATTAATTATTGTATAAAATGTTATTGAACTTAAAACTAAGAAGATTGTACTTTTTTAAAAAGTTGTTTACATATTTATTTAAAAATTAAAATTATAAGTCAATTTTCAGAGGGGGGCAAGCCCATACATTGCCCCCTCGAGGTATTTCTCGGGGGGGACATTGCCCCCTGTGCCCCCCCGGCTCCGCCGTCCCTGAAAATACTCGTGAAAATATAAACAGAAATATTGCTGAGATTAAAACTATAAAATTGCTTGGTAAAAAACAGATAAGTTGTTAGTGTCATTACGTTCGTTAACTGCTGTTGTATCCGTTAATTCATTTTAAGGATCATACGTTTTTTATAATTTCCCGTTCTGTCTAAAATTTTTGCCTCAATTTTTACTTTATCAAAATCGAAAGTACGGTCCTCAAAACAGGCATATTCGGTAAGAGCAGTCCATTTATTAGGTGATTCATAAACATCATCTTTGTGTTCTTTTATTCTTAAGTTTAAGTTGAAAAATGATGTTGACTGACCATACATTGAGGCATACATTGAAGTTGTGTTTTTATTTTAAAAATTACACACTGTCAATACAGATTTCAAAAAAGATTTTTTTTAATAAAGTCTAAACAAAATTTAATAACTTTCTCTCTAATTGAATTGAATCTAATTGAAATGTTAAAGTTTCACTGTTTCAATAAGTAGTTTTCTACTAAAAAATTAGTAAAATTATTACTATTTAATAGTAGCTCACCTTTCACTAATTCAATAGTAGAAAAACACTAATTCAGATTTAAAAAGCTTCAAAAGATGATTAATTTAAATTCTTTAAAAATGTATTCAAGAAAAATATTTAAGTAAAAAAAAATTTTATTAATGAACACTTTTAAGAAACTTTCATCAACGTCTTAATAAATTATAAAGATCACTAAAAATTATCTTCAAATTTACGTATTTTTCGCTTTTTAACCCACAATTAAGGTATTTCTCTTGCAGTTATATACTTGAAAAAATAGTTTTTTATGGATTTTCTTTAAATTGTGAGAAAACGTTATTTTATATGTGCCTTCTATCTGGTTAAGATTTCAGGACCCTTTACCGTCTAAAATTTGAGATATTCTTGTTCGAAATTTCAATTTTACATGCAAAATGATAAAAAATTGAAATTTCGAACAAGAATATCTCAAATTTTAGACGGTAAAGGGTCCTGAAATCTTAATTAGATAGAAGGCACATATAAAATAACGTTTTCTCACAATTTAAAGAAAATCCATTAATTCATAGAGAATCGATTTTTTTAAGTACCTATAACTGGAAGAGAAATATCTTAAGATGCAACAGTGTATAAAAACGGTGTATAATTTTACGCCGAAGACGCATTATAAATGAGTTCATCTGAAATAAATAAAAATTTATCAAATATTAGGTTTCAATCACATGTAGAGATGAAATGAATTGTCGGTATTTAAAAATATTAGTTTTATTTTAATTTAAATTTTATTATAGAGAGATTTATTTGTATTGAATAATCTAAGCTGTAGGTATTAAAAAATATTCATATCATTTTTTTAATTATAAATGGTTTCAATTGGATTAATTAAATCTAAACTGTAGGTCTTCAAAAATATTGATTTTTCAAAAATTTTAATTTCATTATAAAGGGATTCATTTGTATTGAATAACCTGAACTGCGGACATTAAAAAATATTCATTTTATTTTCTGTATTTATAAAGGGATTAATTTGGATTGACAAATATTTCAACCCATATTAATAAGGATTGATTTGCGGATAAAAGTAGGTGTTATCACCGGATACAAATGGATTGGACAGAAAACGTATTAAAAAAGATTACATAATTTGACTTTTTCTTCGAAAATCATAAAATTCCAATCTTTTTCAATTTCCTCCTTCTTACTGGGCTCTTTGTGTGTCGGGTTGCATCTTTAACCGACAATAAATATTATTTATTCTTAACGCTAGTTTGATATATTATTGTAAAATATCGTTTAAACAAAACAAATTTAGATTAATTTTTACAATTTTATTATACTTCATTTGCACTAAATTTTACTTCATATTCCCGAAAAAAGATGATGTCCACGATGACAGATGTTGACGGTCCGATGACAGTCATCGGTTACCTGACGTCAGATGACGGTCACTCCCCATCCATATTCACGAATTCTGAATCCGGTACGCAAGCGCAGTACGCACTTATTATCGATATATCGATAGAAGGGTTAGAAAGAAAAATATCACTTTTGAAGGGAGTTGGGTCACAAGAACAGGCAAGGTGCAGTCCCACGAATGCGTTGTTCCGCAATGTTTTGCGTTGTGAGTTTTGTCCCTAGACTCTTGAAAATCACCAAGAGGTTAAGGCGGATTTACATAAACTGTAATGTGGACAATTCGCATTCCACTTTGTTCCTAATTTTGTAAAGAAAAAATTGAATTGTCAACAAAAATATTTGTAAAGGAGAGAAAAATTTAAACATTATTTATAAAATGTTAAATTCCGAGAAGTAAAATGTTGGGGTAAGTAAACAAAAGTGTTATGATATTTTTAATACCAAAGTATCTAAAAGAATTTGTAGCCCTGTTTGTTCCGCTATTATTGTGTTGTATTATAGGTTATGTTAACATAAAAAATGTTTGATCATTAACTGATTTAAAATTTATTATATTGATAAACGCGATAAACATTTAAACATTTTATATTTCTAAATGAAAAGCGGTATGCCTTGATCTACAATATTAATATATTGCACTATTGCATCAATATTTATTTATATATATATATACATATATATAGCACTAGTGATATTATAATCATACACCAAATGTAAGGTTAATTAATGCTGTTCAGTTTTCGTGTTTTTGAAATCACAGAATTGGGTCTGGCTCGAATTTACGACTCGAGACCAGTTGCCAATTCAAATCTCATGGAAAAAGTGAAATAGTGTATTTGGCGGGCGTACGGCGGCAGCACCTCCCGGTGTTAGATTTTTCTCGGCTGTTTTGCCGGCGCTCGTGAAAACATGTGTTCAGTGATCAATTGTAATCTGTATTAACGGCATCGATTTTTTGATCTGTTTTCTCACGCGTAAGCGTTGTCGGTTTTTCTCACGGTTGTAAGACATGTGTGATTAATCTCAATCAATAAGGTTATTCTCTATTTAAGTTGTCGGGGTTTCTCATGTTTGTGAAGGCTTTTTCTCAAGTGTGTGCTTGGTGAAAACCAAAATAAAAGGACTCAAAATCAAAAGGACTGTGTGCACGCGTGTGTGTTGTTCAACGTGTTTTTATTGTTTTAACCACTGACCACGGATTGTTCTCTAATAAAAGGATTCTCTCACAATTAAGGTTTTTATCTTCATTTTCTATTTTTTTTTCTCAGAACGCGAAAGTTCGACCTTTTTTTTTCTCTTTTCCCGGTACTGCTCAAAACATTTGGTCCTTCGAGCCGGATAAAAGGTCGAAAACAGTGCGCGAGAATTTACGGAAGATAAATTCAGTGAGAGTTTCGTGGCCAGTGCTTTCTCACCAACTAAGGACGGACTCAAAAGGAAGGAAATTTATCATTTTGTGTTGACCACGTGCACGACTTAAGGTTCGTCTCACTGCTCGCCATTTTTTGTTCGGCTTCTTCGTCTTCACCGCGTTCGCGCACCATCGGCGGTGCCCGGCAGTGCTCGGGACCTCTCACTCTCGGACGCTCTCTTTCTCACGTCGCCAGTCAGACGCGACGTATTACGCGGCAGTGTTCGCGACTTTTCTCTCTCGGACTTTCTCTCTCGCTACCAGCCTGACTCGGCGTGTAAGTGGTAGTGCGCGGTTCTCACCACACAGACACTTCTCTCACGGATTCTCTCTAGTCGAGCCGACTCTCTCCGCTGACTCGACTCTCTGAGCGGCCGTTCGCTTCTCTCTCTCTTCCTCGTTACGCTTCGTCTTACTTCTTTTCTCCCCGGGTAAAGTGACAGCTGAGCTATGTCTACCGCGGGTGACCATTCGGGAAGTGATGATCAGGAATTCAAGGAGGTTCCCGAAGACAAGGAAACCTCATCAAAGGACGGCACGACTCAGGAAAATGTGGACAAGGATAATCCGTTCAATTGGGCAGATGACGGGTCCCAGGATAAAGAGGAAAAGGCAGGACCGAGTCTAAAGGTTCCCTCTCGGGCGAATTCGACAAAGTCGGACAAGTCGGACAAACCCCCACCAAACCAGGGGGGTTCGAAAAGGGGGGAGTACGCAAGCTCTTCCGCTAAGGTGGAATTAAAGGTCGCCGCTCAGCTCACTCGTCTACGCTTTTTTACGGACACACTCACGGAAGCCAAAGGGGGGCAGATGCTCAAGGACCCAGTGTTTTTGCAAATTACGGCCGACGCTCTTCAAGAACACTGGACTCAATTCTCACGTGCTCACGATCAGCTGACGGACGGTTGCTCGGCCAAGTTTCTCAATCACCCCTACGTGTTAGGGGAGGTTTATGTCAGGGGGTTCAACGCATACATCGATGCGAAGACCCAAGTGCTGCAATTATTACACAAGGCCAAGGAAGAGGCCCGCCAACCACCTCCCCCCCCCCTGCTCATAGCCAATCAAGGACACTGCCGGACATTTCTCTCCCCACCTTTTCTGGGGATTATCAAGGATGGCTCCCATTTAAGGATTTGTTTACGTCGATGGTAATCGACAACATGGATATCTCAAACGTAGAGAGGATGCATTATCTACGGACCAGTCTCACGGGGGAGGCAACAAGGCTTATCTCGAATATCTCTCTCTCCCGAGATGCATTCTCTCCTGCTTGGGAAACAATAGTGAGTCGGCACGACAACAAAAGGCTCCTGATCTCATCGCAATTGGACCGATTATTCTCAACTACGGTGATCTCATCCAGAAATTCAGAAGGGCTGAACTCTCTCCTCAGCGAGACCACGGAGGCACTCAACGCCCTCAAAATTCTTGGAGCCCCGATTGATCATTGGGACATGGTGCTGGTGCATCATGTCACTCGAAGGTTGGACTCTTACACTAGAGAGGGATGGGAAAATAAGCTGGGTTCCAGGACGGACCCCCCGACCTTCAAACAATTAACGGATTTTCTCACTGGGCGAGCTAGGGCAATGGAGAGCATTTCCTCCTACTCTCAAGCACCACGATCTCAACCAGCTCAGACAAAGGCTCAACCTAGGGCACCGTTAAGGCCCCCCCCCCTCTAAGGCTTACTCAGGTGCAACTCAGTCCTCAGACTCGGGACAAAACTGCTCATCCTGTGGGGGCAACCACTATATTGTCGTTTGCGACAAATTCCGGAACCTGACTCCTAAGGTGCGCAGAGAGCTTGTCATCCAGAAGCGTCTCTGCTTTAACTGTCTCGGGCGGCACAGTGCAAGTGCTTGCCAATCCCAAAAGCGGTGCAACAAGTGTGATGGAAAACATCACACAATGATCCATCAGCCGGATGGGGCCGGCTCATCCAGGGATCAAGTAGCTGCTCCCCCGCAAGGACTTTCTCAACCTCCAAGACCTTCAGGAACTCAAGGAGCCTCTCAATCCGGTGCTTACTCATCCAATGCGGATTGACCATTGGGGCTTTCTCTCGACAAGAGCCCAACTTACTCAAGGTCAGTGGTCCTATTGGCTACTTCTCGGGCTCTACTCATCTCACCTCAAGGAATCTCTTACATGGTACGCATGCTCATCGATCCTGGATCTGAGCTCTCATTTATTTCTGAGAGCATGGTGCACCAACTCAACTTTCAAAGGCAACGCTCTACTATATCAATCACTGGGATTGGTGCTATTCCATCAGGAAGGTCGATCTCATCATTGGAGCTGATCACTACGGTCTGATCATTCTGCCTGAACTGATCAAAGGGCCACTCTCCTCACCACTAGCTCAACTCACCGTCTTCGGATGGATAGTCTTGGGACCAACCAATGAATTCTCAACCAACTTCAGCTCTTCTCATCACCTGGTTGTCGATCAGAGCTTGACTGATTTGCAGGACTTGCTCACAAGGTTCTGGGTACAGGAAGAGGTGCCATCTAAGGAAACGGATTCACTCTCTACTCAAGAGCGAGAATGCGAGGAACATTTTCAGCTCACCCACTCAAGGGACGAGGAATGTCGATACATAGTTCGACTTCCTTTCATTTCTTCTCCGAGTCAACTTGGCGACTCGTACACCATTGCTCTTCGGTGCCTTCAGAGGCTAATCAAACGGATTTCTAATCACGACTCGTACAAGGAATTGTACTCTGCTTTTCTCACGGAGTATGAGGCCATGGGCCACATGGTCCCAGCTCCGTCTAAGGATAGTAGATTTACGACCTACTACCTTCCTCATCACGGAGTACTCAAGGAGCAGAGTACCACCACCAAACTCCGAGTCGTTTTCAATGGTTCCAGCTCAACATCATCAGGGACATCTCTCAATGATTTGCTCCACACCGGAGCCAAACTTCAGAAGGACATCGCAGATGTATTACTCTGGGTAA
The DNA here is from genome assembly GCA_037103525.1 of Ganaspis brasiliensis. Lineage (NCBI taxonomy): Eukaryota > Metazoa > Arthropoda > Insecta > Hymenoptera > Figitidae > Ganaspis > Ganaspis brasiliensis. The sequence continues at coordinate 2,229,234 of JAZKLR010000082.1, forward strand.
GACGTCATCGGTTTATTTTCTCAACGGACATCACGAAGATGTTCCGACAAATAAAGGTGCATCCCCAGGATTGGGATCTACAGCGAATCCTGTGGCTGGATTCAACTCAAACCGAGACACCTTATCAACTCACCACCGTAACTTACGGAACTAAATCAGCTCCTTTCTTGGCCATACGGGTGCTTCTACAACTCATCAAGGACGAAGGGCATCGGTTCCCCTTGGCCGTGCCCCCACTTATCAAGGGAAGGTATATGGATGACATTTACGGAGGAGCAGAAGAGCTCTCCGAACTCAAGGCCATGGCAAAACAACTCATCGGTCTCCTCAACTCAGGCGGATTTCCTCTTGCTAAATGGCACAGCAATCATCCAGAATTTCTCGACTCAAGGACAGGTAACTTAAACCCTACTCACTTAATTGAAGGTTCTCAAACGAAGGTTCTAGGGCTTATATGGGTACCAGGCTCAGACGAGTTTAAGTTTACCTTTGAACCATCGCATCGTCCGGATAAAGGTATCACCAAAAGACTCATGTTATCCCAGGTATCTCAACTCTTTGATCCTCTGGGATTTATTTCTCCAATCATCATACGAGCTAAGATGTTACTGCAGGAACTCTGGCTTGAAAAGGTGGGATGGGACGACACCTTATCGGAGAAAATCTCCTGGCGTTGGATCAAACTTATGGAAGAGCTAGCTCAAATATCTCAACTCTCAATCTCACGATGGCTCAATATCACAGCGTTAACTAAGGCGGAACTACATGGATTTTCTGACGCATCTCAACTAGCAATGGCGGCTGTGATCTATCTCAAAACCTCGGTTGAAGGACAGGACGCTAAGGTTACTCTCATTTGTGCTAAGACCAAGGTGGCACCTCTTAAAAGACTAACCATCCCAAGGTTAGAACTCTCGGCTGCTCATCTCTTAGCCAAACTTATGGATTATGTTCAAAGAACTTTGGAACTATCTCATGTTCCAATTACTCTGTGGACGGACTCTTCAGTAGCGCTCACATGGATCAACAGTCACCCTTCGCGATGGAAGGACTATGTGCGGAACAGGGTTTCCTCTATCCATGACCTAGTCCCTCAAGGCCATTGGAAATTTATCAAGGGAAAGGAAAATCCTGCCGACTGCGCATCAAGGGGCCTGACTACTCATCAACTCTCTCAACATCAGCTATGGTGGCATGGGCCACCTTGGTTGAAGGAATCAGCGGATAGATGGCCAACCTCAATCTCACGAACAGATACTTCTGCCCAAGTGGAAGAAAGACCCGGATGTGTACTCACTGTCTCAACATCTCATCAACTATGGGACCTCGTTAAAAGGTATTCCTCTCTCACTAAATTATTGAGGATAACCTCAATTTGTTTTAGATTTTTGAACTTGCTCAAAGGAGACTCTCAGGCTTCTCTCACCAATCCTCTCAATCCTAAGGGTTTAGAGCAATCAAGGAATTTTTGGACTCAAGTCACTCAAGGAGCATATTTCTTAAGTGAACTCAAGGACCTCAAGAGAGGTATTCCATTTTCGAGCTCTCACCCTTTCTCCAGACACACGGCATTTATCGATCACCAAGGAATACTTAGAGTCGGAGGTCGACTCCAACTCTCTAATCTGGATCATGAAAGCAAGCATCCTGCTATTCTACCTAAGGATTCAGCACTCACTCGTCTTATTATTAGAGACGCGCATCAAAGGACTCTTCAAGGCGGAACTCAGCTCACACTATCTCAGACCAGAAAAAGCTTCTGGATCATTGGAGGACGTAGACCAGTAAGGTCTCACATTCTCAAGTGTGTGCCGTGTGCTCGACAACGAGGAATCCGAGCTCAACAGCTGATGGGTCAGCTACCTACTACAAGGATTACTCCGTCAAGGCCGTTCCTCAACACCGGAGTCGATTACGCCGGACCTATCTCTCTCAAGACTTGGAAGGGGCGAGGAGCAAAGAGCAAGAAGGGATGGCTCTGTATTTTTGTCTGCTTCTCGACCTCTGCCATTCATTTGGAAGCAGTTACGGATTACTCAACGGAAGGATTTCTCGCAGCCTATCGACGATTTATCTCACGGAGAGGCATTTGTCACACTCTCCACAGTGATTGTGGAACGAACTTCATCGGAGCGGAGAAGGCTCTCCAGCAACTCTTCAAGGCCGGAACTCAAGAATCAAGGACATTGTCTCAACTTCTGATTAAGGACGGCACTTCATGGAACTTCAACCCCCCCTCTGCACCACACATGGGTGGTAAATGGGAAGCCGCCGTCAAATCAGTTAAGTATCATCTTAAAAGGACGGTTGGTGAAACAATGCTGACCTATGAAGAATTTACGACTCTTCTAGCTCAGATTGAGGCTGTTCTCAATTCACGACCGTTGGAACCTCAGTCGGAAGATCCTGACGATTTGTCAGCACTCACCCCAGGGCATTTTCTCATCGGTAAGCCTCTTACTTCAATACCTGAGCCTACACTAACGGATGTGCCAAGTTCAAGGTTGTCAAGGTGGCAACTTATTCAACAAAGGGTTCAGTCTTTCTGGTCGAGATGGTCCACCAGTTATCTGCAACAACAGCTCTCCATCTCAAAATGGCATCATCCGTCCAATCAGATCAAGGTTGGCTCTATGGTCCTTCTCACTGATGAGCGATTTCCACCCGCAAAATGGCCCTTGGCAAGGGTTATAGAACTGCACCCCGGCGCAGATGGACTCACCAGGGTGGTCACCATCAGGACGGCTATCTCTACACTCAAGCGGCCAATAACAAAGCTGGCAGTGCTTCCCATCTCCAGGGACGACTCACCATTGACATCTACATCTCAATAATCGTCAACTCCGTTGCCGATTGGGGGGAGTGTGTTCAGTTTTCGTGTTTTTGAAATCACAGAATTGGGTCTGGCTCGAATTTACGACTCGAGACCAGTTGCCAATTCAAATCTCATGGAAAAAGTGAAATAGTGTATTTGGCGGGCGTACGGCGGCAGCACCTCCCGGTGTTAGATTTTTCTCGGCTGTTTTGCCGGCGCTCGTGAAAACATGTGTTCAGTGATCAATTGTAATCTGTATTAACGGCATCGATTTTTTGATCTGTTTTCTCACGCGTAAGCGTTGTCGGTTTTTCTCACGGTTGTAAGACATGTGTGATAATTCTCAATCAATAAGGTTATTTTCTATTTAAGTTGTCGGGATTTCTCATGTTTGTGAAGGCTTTTTCTCAAGTGTGTGCTTGGTGAAAACCAAAATAAAAGGACTTAAAATCAAAAGGACTGTGTGCACGCGTGTGTGTTGTTCAACGTGTTTTTATTGTTTTAACCACTGACCACGGATTGTTCTCTAATAAAAGGATTCTCTCACAATTAAGGTTTTTATCTTCATTTTCTATTTTTTTTTCTCAGAACGCGAAAGTTCGACCTTTTTTTTTCTCTTTTCCCGGTACTGCTCAAAACAAATGCATAAAATTATAAATTATAAACACACACCTAGTTTGTAAAATTCCTTGCATTCACAAACATTTCTTCATGAATGTTCCAAATTGTAGTTGTATACAAGATACATACATAAATGAACAGAACTGTTACCTAATATTAATTATTTATTCTTTTTTTAGTTGTAGTTTACCAAAAGGTGTGGCTATTGCAGCTGTCTTTTAAAAAGTTTAAAAAACGTGCGGAGACATAAGTGTTTTCAAACATTTGATGAAGATACTCAATACATATCTGTAAATGACAATCAAGTAGTTATTATGGGTAAGAGTTTATTATTATTTTTGTAAAAATATGTTTCTAAAATCTTGTAATGAATACTGTCATTTGTGTTACAGTTACTGACGAAGATAAAGACGAATCTGGCAAAAAAAATTGGAATAATGATTGGGATGAATTGCTTATTGCTGCTGTATGTTAAAGACCTGAAATTTATAATTACCATTTACCAGTTTAAGAACGTGCAGAATTGAAGATTGCAGCCTTCTGGAATGAAATTCGTAATTGCTTAGGGTGTAAGTTGTAGACTTTTATACATTATATTCAGCAAATTGGTGTTATAACTTGTAATAATAATTATATATATATACAGTCAAACCTTGATAAGTGAGAATCCAAAAGGGACCAAGAAATTTTTCTCACTTAGTGGGTTTCTCACTAAGACAGGTTCTTACTAACAAGTGCTGCTTTTTTACTAATGGAGATTTATAAAGGTTTTGTTAATTAAAATTTTAGTTTTACGTAATTATTAATTAATAATTATTTATTTAACAAATATAACAACAATAGTCCATCTAAAGGAATATTTTTATCTAAAAATTGTTTTATTCACTCCATAAGGCAATTTTCAAGATCATGAAATTCAACTAACCGTTTTCTTTTTAAATTTCCACGACCTTCAAAACACTGCGATTTTATAGAATCCGTTTCTTTTAATATTCGATAAAAAGTGGCAGTTGATAGACCGAATTAAATTTCTATTACAAGTCGTTTCTTTCCACTTTTGAATTCACTTATAATTTTTAGTTTCTTATTTAACGAAAGAGGTTTAAGTTTTCGCTTAGACATTTTGAATATGTATTTGAAATAAAGTTATCGATTCGCAAATGCTTCTTATGACAATCGTTTTGAAACTAAATTTTATTTTGTGTGATAGGTGTAATTGTAGTTTGAACAAAGAGCCTTTATTCTCACACGTCTATTCAAATTTTAATTACTGCTTACAAATTTCTATTGACTTTTAGAAAATTATAATATAGAAAAGATTCTCACTTATAGAGGTCCGCAAAGTGCTTTTCTCACTTATAGAGGTCTCATTAAAAAAATAATTCTCAGCTATAGAGGTCCGAGAGGCGCATCTCTCACTTGTAGAGGTCTAATCGAGAAAAATGATTCTCACTTACAGATTCTCACTTCTACAGGTTTTTACATGTGAAAATGACGGGACCTGAAAATTACTGTCACTTATAGAGGTTTCTCAGTTAGGCAGCCCTCACTTATCAAGGTTCGACCGTATAACTATCATCAATTATATCATTAAACATAAGCAAGTACGGTTTTAAATATTTTATAAGTATAATTGTTCGTTTCTAACCATGCTCGTTTATACAATGCGAATTTTTTATATAATTATACATTTTTATAATTATTTGGTTAAAGTGTGAAATAACAAGGGGTAATAATATGAAATATTAAACGCCCATACAGCACAGGATTTTTCCAGATTTGTTAGAGCCTTTTTTTGTAATATTTCGTGAATATTGCAATGCGATTTTCAGGCAATATTCGTGCTAAATATTGAATCACATGCGGACATTTTTGTCCTTACACCAATGTTGCCAGAACATTCCTTTAAATATTGCGAAACTTAAAGTGTTAGGGTCAGGTAAGTTGCAGGAAATATCTTGTGCTGTATTGGCATTCATTAACTCGTTTTTTAAATAATGAATTGAATGGTACTCGATTTTTTAAAATTGGTCAAGTAGATTTTGAGAAAAGTGTTCAACCAGTTTGCAACACGTGTGTTCGAGAAAAATGCGTTTACAGTTTTCTATAATACAGTTTGAACTTGTGAAACGTTTATAACCTTTTCTTTATCACTTTGTTCTATCACAAATTTCTTAATAATCGCTTGTCACTTTAGAAACCTTTGACGATAAATATTGTACAATAGTTGGTTTTATTCAATATAATATTACATTTTAATTATGCTCTACGATAAAATAAGAAATTATATTTTCTAGTTGATTGGACCTAATATATATATATTTTTTTTTAAAGGTACATGTTCTGTTAATGTTATACGAAATAGATGGCGAGCTTAAGAAAGAGGTACATAGCAGCAAAGAGCATTGAACGTGCATATAAGCCAAGTGGATCAGCTGCGATAAAAAAAACAGAACATTATTTTCAATTATTTGAGATGATGACATTTTTAGACGATATTTCTGCACACGTGAGGTACGTATGTGGATAGTTTTCTAAACAAGGGAATTTTTATATATTAATTTTTAAAAAAATAAATTTTTTATGGGAAGTGTAAACATTAATATTTTCTACGATGTCAATAACAAACAGCCAATTATCTTCTATATATTTTTTAAAGAAAATACACATCGAAGAGTAAAATTTTCAGTTTCATGTCCTTTATTGAAAATGAAAGTTTATAAGTTAAAAAAGAAATACTTTTTAAATTAATAAAAAAAATGTATAGTGCAATAGTAACTTTGAATTTTGTCCATTAAATTTCTTATCTGACTACTGACACATAAAAAAACGCTAAAATCAATAAAAATTAATAATTTGATAAAGTTGCAGTTGCTTATAATTAAGTTATAAATGAAAATGATATAAATATATCAACCCGGCAAGAAGGCTGGAATAGTAAAGAATTCGAATTTACAGAGTTACGCCCGAAACATCAAACATATCTTTTCTTCTTAATGCCTGAATTTTCTTCGAATTTCATGGTCACGAAATAGAACTCGAAATTTAGCGACGTGAATTTTTCATTATTCCGAAGCGTATATCCTATACCGTAAAGCGGGATTCATTTCAGTCATTTTCAACTCCGAAATGTTTCGTCAGATCAGCTGTAAGCTAGCAAAAACGAGTTCCTCTAGGTAAAATTCATTTAGTATATTTTGACTCTCTTTGAAATCCGTTGAGAACAATGTTGTGAACCGAATATTTTCAATTCTTTTTAATCCAATTATTCACTAAGGGCAGTTGATAAATATATAACTATACTTATTGACTCCCCTCCTTACTCCGCTTGAAACCGGTTTTGAGAGTGTCACATTCCTAACTGAAAATGTGAAGAAAAGCATATGGCTCTAAATTTCCAACGAAAGGACTTATACCTTTTCTTTGTGTTATGTCGCTAACGGTCGCAGTTTCTTTTGGACTTTCAAACAGTTAAGTTCGCGAAAGTTTTGAACGTGTTTTCACAAAGAGCTTACATTTTAATCAAAATTAAGTTTTATTAAAGGTACTCTTCTATTTAGTTAATAATATTCATTTCCTTAATTCCTTTAAAAAGTGCTTATGTAGGTCTAAAGGTTATAATAAGTTTATTGATATGTATATCCTAACAATAGCAATAATATGTTGTTTATTATTTCTCCGTTATAAGTATTATTAATATTATTATTATTATTATTGTTTTTGTGTATTATTATTGTATTATGAATATTATTATATCATTATGATTATTATTGTTATTATGAATATTATTACATTATTATTATTATTATTATTATTAATAAATCCTATTTTTTATACCTCAAAATACCCTGTCGAAAGAAAAACACTGAAAAATCACTGAGACAGAACCACTGAAATCCCAGTTGTTTTTAAGTGGTTTCTCAGTTGTGATTTGGGACAATTCGCCACTGAAAATATCTATTGTGAGGGTTGATTTATGACAGTTGGCCTGGAAGTCCCAAACCGTTTTATGGCCTTTACCCTCATAAAATGGAAGGATAACCTTTCTTTTTTACAATTTTAAATAATTTAAATTATTTATTCCAATATTATATTTGTTGTTTAAGAATTTAGCCACTTATATAAATATATGTTATTACTATGAACATAATACATACTTCTATTCAAAAATCCAAAAATGACATCAGTTTTTAATATCTGCTACCGTTTATGAGATACGATATTATTCATTTAAATTTAGGATTTTTGGGGAAATTTTTATATGTACGTAATTGTTAGAACTTACAGATTCTAAATTTAAAAGAAACAATTTTCTATCATTAAAATTTAAACAATTTTATTTGTTAAGAAACAAATTTTTCACAGGTCAATTTTTAATATTGTTACTTCGTAAAATATAAAATCTTAACAATCCATAAAATGGCAATTTTCTAAAGGTTGTTTATTTAAAGATTATTTTTTCAATTTCGTGTTCTTAAATATGACCCATCGAAACTGTTTTATTTTATAACTACTTAACTAAATCTGTTAGCAATTGCTCAGGCCTCATGTTTAAATACGATCCTAAGCCTTTTATTGCTTTATGACATTGTCACATCTGCAAGACAGACGTTTTTCGACAATTGTGTTAGTCTCACCGACGAGTCCTTAAAATCCGAAATTCGAACGCCCACCTTAAGTTTTTTAACCAATTAAAGTAGCCAATTTCCCTCCAAAATTTGTAAAACCCATTTTCCAGGTATGAATTTGTATGAACGTCAGTCACTGTACAACTTTTGTAACGAAAGAATCAATCCTCCACATGTAACCATCCCAAAGTTCTTCTTTCAATAAATTGTATGTTTGATTATATTTAACAAAAATCACGGGAACAAATAATTTCCTTCCCTACTCACATTAAACTAAATGTGGGTCAAAACATTATGGTCCTTCGAGCCGGATGTCATTTGCACTGTTTGTTAAAGTGGAAGTGACGTGATAAAAAACTTTCAATTGTGAATTCTTGGAACTAAAACAAGTGTCACACAAGAGTTTTATTGGAAAATTTTGTGAACTTTTTGGACTATTGAGCAGACTGTTTGTGAAAAATATCATTTGTCTGTGTCATTTCATGTAACAATAAATAGTTTGTTACACTTATCGTTTGTGTGAGTGATTGAAAATTATCATACAGTGACTCAAAATTGACTTTCTAGAAACAAAACATAGAGAACTTTTGACAAAGTTAATTTGAGGATTAAATCATTGACTTTGAATCCATTTATCGTCGTTCTAAAGAGTTGAGAGAATTATCGAAGCTACAACTACGGTGAGCTGTTAGGAGAACAATACAACATCACAGATCAATCTTCAATAAAGGCAAGTCATTGAAAATCACCAATTTCTCCTTCTAGTATTTTAGTTCCTATCTCTCGATCTTGATTTTATTAAAATTCTATATTGCTCAAAATACTATCCCGAATGGTCATTTTTGGTATTATTTATCGTTTTTAAAGTTAATAAAATAGAGTCAAGTGATAATACTAAACAATAAATTAACAATTAAAATGTCGGAAGCTCAAATTAAAGTGCTTAAAGCTCAACGAAAAAATGCAAAACGTTTATTAACAAATTTTAAAACTTACATTGAAGGTTTTAATGCTGCTAAAGATTATCCAATTCTAGAAAAAAGAATTAAAGAAATAGAAGCCCAACGCGAAATATTTGATAAATGCCAATCAGATTTACAACTTTTAGTGGAAGATCCCACACATGATGATGTTTCCACTGAGTTTGAAGAAAAATATTATACCGTGTTAAGTATTGCCACTTTACATTTGAAGGAACAAAATAATGTCGCGCCTAATCGAATGTCAAGAGTAAATTCAGTTGAATCTATTGAAACAACATTAGGTTCAGAAACTCGTATCCAAAGAAAATTGCCTTCTTTGAATTTACCTATATTTAACGGAAGTTTTGAGACATGGCTTGGTTTTCATGATCTTTTCAAATCTTTAATTGATACTAATAAAGAAATTTCGGACATAGAAAAACTGTATCATCTAAAAGGTTGTTTGCGTGATGAGGCCGCGGAAGTTATATCATCTCTTGAATTATCCGCAGCTAATTATAAAGTCGCGTGGGAATTATTAAAAGATAGATACGATAATCGTAAAGTAATTAGGCAAGGGCATATAAAAGCACTCTTAAATCTCCCGTCTATTTCAAAAGAAATTTCGGTTCGTTATCTCTTAGATCAAATTCAGAAACACATTCGCACTCTTAAGGCATTAGAAGAACCTGTAGACACGTGGGATTCGTTATTGATAGGAATTATCGCTCAAAAATTAAACTCAAATCTTCGTGAAAAATGGGAAGAGTTCAGTGATAACTCTACAAAACCCACATATCCTGAATTAATTTCGTTTTTGCAGCGTCGAGCACAATTCGAAGATGCTCAAAACTACCAAAAATCAGATAAATCTCAAGTTAATTCTGATAAAAAATTTCCGCCTAAATCTCGTACTCAACAATCTTGTTCATCGACCGTATCAAAATATCCTTGTCCATATTGTGATAATGATCACTCTATTTTCTCATGTGACAAATTTAAAAGGCTCACTCCTCAAGCGCGTTTCGAAGCGGCGAAAAAGAAAGCACTATGCCTTAATTGTCTTAGAAAAAATCATCGTGCCTCGGATTGCACTTTTGCCCCTTGCAAAAAATGTAATCAAAAACATAATATGTTCTTGCATTTTGAAAATTATTCGAATGAATCAAGTTCATCTACCGATAAAGATAATAGTCAAGTTGAAAATGTAAAAAATACTGATTATCAAAAAAGGTCCAGTGTATCATGTATTGCAAAAGTTTCTTCTGAAGCTGTTCTCGCAACAGCTGTTGTAGATTTTGTGAATGATCACGGAATGACCAAAACATGTCGTGTATTTTTAGACGCAGGTTCGCAAGCTAATTTTGTTACGGAAGAGGTAGTAAAATTTTTGAAATTGCAAAAAAATCCAGTTGACATATCCGTAAATGGAATTCACGATAGCAATGTTGACATAAATTATTCTGTTTCGGGTACAATTAAATCGAAATTTAGTAAGTATCAAAAACGTATTGATTTACTTGTCTTAGATCAAATTACGAGATCAATTCCTTCGGTTCCAATAAATCTTTTATCACTGGAAATACCAAAAAATATCTCGTTAGCTGATCCCAATTTCCATAAACCAGGTAAAATCGACCTTTTGATAAAGGTTCAATTATTTTTCAAGCTATTGTGCGTTGGACAAATTAGTATAAAAAATCATCCTGACGCGGTGCTCCAAAAAACTCAGCTTGGGTGGATTGTAGCTGGGAAGCTTGGAAGCTTGCTTTCTCAAAATAGTAATATTCAATGCACCTTTGTTCAGAAAAATATACGGCTTGATTCAAATTTGTCAAAATTTTGGGAAATTGAGGAAATACCTTTTTAGAAACTGTTATCAAAGGAAGGAAAAAAATGTGAAGAACATTTTAAGAAAAATACTTGTAGGGATATAGACGGAAAATATGTTGTTCGTTTGCCCTTTAATGAGAAGAAAGATAATTTAGGCGATTCGCGAGCGGTAGCATCTCGACGTTTAACTTATTTAATGAAGCGCTTTGAGAAAAACCCAGAATTGGAAAAAGAGTAGAAATCCTTTTTAAATGAATATTTGGTATTAAATCACATGTCGAAAATTAAAAACAATGAACTTTCTAAACCTAATTGTTATTTACCGCATCATGCTGTGATTAAGCAAGATAGTACAACGACAAAAACTCGCGTAGTATTTGACGGTTCTGCAAAAACTGCTTCTGGGGTGTCTTTAAATGACTCCTTAATGATAGGTCCGCCTTTACAAAATGATTTATTTTCTTTACTTCTAAGATTTCGATTACATCAAATAGTTCTTATCGCTGACATCGAGAAGATGTACAGGCAAATTTTAGTCCACCCAGAAGATAGATCTTATCAAAAAATACTTTTTCAAAACTCAATTTCTGATCCTCTTGAAGAATTCGTTTTAAATACTGTAACATATGGCACTTCTTGTGCGCCATATTTAGCAATTCGTGTCTTGCATCAATTAGCAGAAGATGAAAAAGATAATCACCCTTTAGCTTGTGAAATTTTAAAACAAGATTTTTTTGTTGATGACCTTATGACAGGCACAGATACGCGTGAAAAAGTAGAATATATTCGAAATGAAATAATTGAACTTTTAAAAAAAGGAGGTTTTCACCTTCGAAAATGGGCCTCAAACGATCCTTCACTTATTTTAGATGATTCTGATAAACATTCGTTAACACCTAAAACTTTTGACTTAGATTCTTCTATTAAAACGCTTGGAATTCAGTGGGATTGTATAAATGACACTCTAAGTTACAAAGTTAACTTATTGAAAAGCGAGAAGCCAATAACTAAACGACTGATTCTCTCGGAAATCTCGAAACTTTTTGATCCAGTAGGTTTATTAGGTCCTGTTGTAATAATTGCAAAAATAATCATTCAGGATCTCTGGAAAGCCGGTAGTGCGTGGGATGAATCAATTCCTCAAAATATTTACACTAGGTGGATAGAATATAAAACACAACTTCCTCTGTTAGAAAAAATTCGTTTTGATCGGTGTGTTAGTGTTGCAGATTGTATAGATATTCAAATTCATGGATTTTGCGATGCAAGTGAGAAAGCTTACGGTGCTTGCATTTATTTAAGATCAACAACTGTTAACGGTGAACACTTAACAAAATTATTATGTTCAAAATCAAAAGTTGCTCCCATAAAATCAATCACTCTGCCGAGATTAGAATTGTGCGCAGCCCTTTTATTAAGCAGATTATATATTGCAACAAAAAATGCATTTTTTAAAGACTATCATAAAATCGGTACAGTTTATTTATGGTCCGATTCAACAATTGTTTTGCAATGGTTACAAACTGAGTCGCATTCGCTCAAAACTTTCGTATCGAATCGTGTGGCTGAAATTCAAAATGATACGCAGTCTTGTGTGTGGAATCACGTTCCATCACAAGAAAACCCAGCTGATTTGGTTTCCAGAGGAAAATTACCTCGAGTTTTTTTGGATGCAAGTCTCTGGAAAAATGGACCCACGTGGCTTCAACAAAATTCAGCATGTTGGCCTCAATCAAAATTAGAAAAAACTGAAATTTTAGAACAAAAGAAAACCGCAGTTCCTCTAACATGCTTACAATTAACGATCGCTGGTAAAAATTTGATTGAAAAATATAGTTCATTTAAAAAATTGCAGAGAATAGTTGCGTATATTCTTCGATTTGTTAAAAATACTAAAAATCCAACAAATAAGCAAGTTGGACCTCTCTCTCTTGACGAATTAAAAATCTCTTTTGATTTAATAATACGTCTTGTTAAAATGAGCGAGTTTAAAAGTGAAATTGAACGTCTCAAACGAGGCATTCAATTTGACTGTCGTAGTAAATTAATTCCTTTAAATCCAATTATTGACGATAAGGGAATTTTGAGAGTGGGAGGTCGACTTACTAATTCTGAATTATCTGAAAAATAATCAAAAACACCCTATTTTGTTACCTTCAAATCATCATGTAACTCGAACTATTATCCGTGATGAGCACTTGAAACTTTATCACGCTGGAACTCAAGCAACGTTATATTCAGTTAGAGAAAATTTTTGGCCTCTTAGTGGACGAAACGTTACTAAGCAAATTATTCATAAATGCGTTACTTGTTTTCGATCAAAACCTCGCGGACAGGAACAAATCATGGGTGATCTTCCTCTAGAAAGAGTAACATTCTCTCGACCTTTTCTTAATGTCGGTGTCGACTATTGTGGGCCATTATTCATTAAAGAAAAGCGTTTTAGAAATCGTAACAAAATAAAAGTTTATATAGCAATATTTGTATGTATGGGTACAAAGGCTGTACATTTAGAAGTAGTAAGTGATCTAACTACTGAAAATTTTATAGCAGCTTTAAAGCGTCTTTTTTCTAGAAGGGGAAAAGCAAGAGTTATTTTTTCTGATAACGCAAAAACATTCGTCGGTGCCAATCGTGAGCTTCAAGAACTTGAGCATTTATTTCAGTCGGGCGAACATAAATTTAAAGTCCAACAATTTCTGTTAAATGAAAATATTGAATGGAAATTCATACCCCCCAGAGCGCCTCATTTTGGAGGACTTTGGGAGGCCGCTGTCAAGTCCTTTAAACACCATTTATTGCCCACCGTCGGAGATACACTGTTAACATTTGAGCAATTAGAAACATATACAATTGAAATCGAAGCCATGCTTAATTCCAGACCACTATCACCTATGTCAACCGATCCTAATGATTTACGTCCTCTTACTCCTGGTCATTTCTTAATTGGTGATCCATTGACAAGCCTACCACCTGCTGACTTTGCTGATATCCCTCAAAATCGACTTTCAAATTGGCAGCACGCGCAGCAAATGCGCCAACATTTCTGGAACAGGTGGCAAAAGGAATATTTGCACCAACTACTAGTACGCAGTAAATGGCAATCAAAAAACAATCAACTGATTCAACCTGGAATTCTTGTTATTGTCAAGGAAGACAATCTACCTCCCATGCAATGGTGTATGGGGAGAATCACTGAAGTTTTTCCAGGACGTGATGGTATAATTCGCGTGGCAAAGGTTAAAACCTCAACTGGCGAATACAAAAGAAGCATTCAACGATTGTGTCCTTTACCAAATCAAGATTAAATCTTGCTGTTGTCTCTTATAAAATGACATTATTATTATTATGTTTAAAGATAGAGCATTAGAAACCAATTTGTAATTTCAAATAGCCCTTCAGGTTTATCAACAATCAATTAATTGTGTTGACAAATTAAGTCTTTGAATTTATTAAGTGTAGTATTTTTGATTATATTAACTCCAACTTATTGAACACTATAACTACAATGTATTTACAATAATTAGGTGAAACTCAATTTGGAATGTACATGGTATATATGAAGTATGATTGATTTACAAAATTTGCTTGAACTTATTCGTTCAAGGTGGGCCGGCATGTTACTTCGTAAAATATAAAATCTTAACAATCCATAAAATGGCAATTTTCTAAAGGTTGTTTATTTAAAGATTATTTTTTCAATTTCGTGTTCTTAAATATGACCCATCGAAACTGTTTTATTTTATAACTACTTAACTAAATCTGTTAGCAATTGCTCAGGCCTCATGTTTAAATACGATCCTAAGCCTTTTATTGCTTTATGACATTGTCACATCTGCAAGACAGACGTTTTTCGACAATTGTGTTAGTCTCACCGACGAGTCCTTAAAATCCGAAATTCGAACGCCCACCTTAAGTTTTTCAACCAATTAAAGTAGCCAATTTCCCTCCAAAATTTGTAAAACCCATTTTCCAGGTATGAATTTGTATGAACGTCAGTCACTGTACAACTTTTGTAACGAAAGAATCAATCCTCCACATGTAACCATCCCAAAGTTCTTCTTTCAATAAATTGTATGTTTGATTATATTTAACAAAAATCACGGGAACAAATAATTTCCTTCCCTACTCAAATTAAACTAAATGTGGGTCAAAACAAATATATTCAAGGCCTCGTAGAAGGGTCCAGAGAGATCATAAAACTTGAAGACTCCTGAATTTAATTAAAAATCGGGAACAAAAATTTCTCTAATTTCGCATTAATAAAGTTAAAAATTAAATATTAAAATTCTACGTGTTCTAACGATAAAGAATATCTAAAAATTTCCTCAAAAAGTTATTTTTCATAATAATAAAAATAGCTTTGAAAATTTACTTTCCTTCAATTTTAATAGTTTTTAGAATTTTTTTTTATATTCCTAATCGTGAAAATAAGTAGATTTCATATTTTTATTTTTGAAATTGCAAAAGTTTTTAATCATAAAAATTTTGGGTTACGGGAACCATAAAAGGAAAAAAAATTACAATCAGGAATCGGTGTTCGACCTGAATTTCCAGGTCAAATTGCTTGTAAATTTTTTTCGTTAAAGAGTCGAAGTTTACTCCCCTACAAAACTACTTGGCATTTAAAACTATTGTACTATTGTTACCCCAACTCCAAAAAAAATTCTATCTGAAGATATGCAGGTCAGACCACTGAAAAATCACTGGGCCAGTGGTTTTTTCAGTGGATTTTGAGTGGTTTACTTTCGACAGGGTAACTACACATATTTTAAAGACTACACATTGAAATTGATAATATTAAAATATGATGGATAATATATTTTAACAACAAGAAATTTTGACATTAAATGACCGAGTGTTAGTCATTATTCTTATATGAAATTAATAATATTGTCAAAGTAAATTTTTGCAAATAACTTATTTTATTTCCAATTATTAGTGATATACTATTATTGTGTCAAACTATTATTATTATAATTCTTATTGTATAAACAAAGATTTTATAACATATATATTAATTAAAAATGGAAAAGAAAGATACTTTGTAGTCTGCTAAAAAATTTATTTATCGCTGAGAATTTTTTATTACGATTTAAATCTGCTTTAAAAAAGTTTTTACTGGAATTTTAAAGGAATTCAGCTTGAACCACTTCTTTTCCTTTGTTAGGAATTAAAATGTCACTGAAGGTTTGGTGAATTCCTCTAAATACCGTTTTAGGTTACTCCTAAAATGGACTTAAAGGAATAAAAGTTTACTAACATTTGTTCCGTTCCGCGAGTCTCAAAAAAGAGGAAAATTCAGGCACTAAGCGGAATTCATTTTTTCAATTCTTTACTGTTCCAGCCTTCTTGCCGGGAACGTAGACGATTTCCATGACTTGAGTTTCTGTCCATTAATGTGGTGCTCATTATCAACGAAATTATGCATTTTGTGTCCAGTAAAATTCTTATTTTCCCATCACCTGGTTGTGGCAAAAATATTATTTTTTTCAAAATTTTTCTATCCCTATCAATCATAACAGTTACTATAACTGGTACTCAGTTGTTGGATTTTTTATGTATCGTTATTTTGTGTGTTTTATCGAAATTAGACAAAATAATGAGTTTTTTGACAATTCCCATTTTCGTAGCACTTAGTTTTGTCTAAAATATTTTTTTTTTCAAAAGTTTTTTATTTCTATTAGTCATAAAAGTTACTGAAAGGGATAATCAGTTTTTCAACTTTTTTATTTATTGTTATTTTTTGAGTCTATCATAATGAAAGTTTCCTAGACATTTTTTTTTGTAAATGGCTGTAAAATTCTAATTTTTTATTTTTTTATTGTCCGCTTTCGGATTGCTTAGAAATTATGCTTAACTTGAACTCTATTTAGTTTCCGAAACTAAAACGTTAAACAAGCTCGTGATAAAATTTCATCATTTTCTTCCTTTGTTCGTAGAACTACTCATATATATTTATCATGGAACATTTTTGCTGTATAGACTTTGAACTTTATATACATTTTTAAATTTATATCAAATATTATATAATATGTGTACTTATAATTTACATTATTGTTTTCTTTTCACAGCACAATAACTAATATATCTGATTCTGACACCGAAGAGAATAAATTTGGTAAGTAATGTTTGTTTCCATTTTTACAGGTCAATATTAATAAATGTTATTACTGACGTATATAACAAAATATAAATATTATTTATAGAAGAGAAGACAATGAAGCTAGCTTCGGATACAGATTATTATGAAAGTATATTGGAATTATTGATTCCAGAAAATACAACATATGACATAGATCCTACTAAAGGTTTCTTATCGTCGTTGGAGCCGTTTCTAAGATCTTTTAATGAAGAGAGACGTTTGAGAGTACAAAAAAAAGTTCAGCAAATACTACAAGAAGAATTGCAACTGCAGAGTGATTTCTAATACTAACTGATTTTTGTAAATAAACTAATTTTTTTAAAATATACAGAAAAATTATTTTTTTCTATAATATTTTAAAAGTTATCACTCAAATATATAATGAACTGGACATAAATATAATTTAAATTTCCAATTAAACGAGTGTAATTTTCATTCAAAATGAAATAATAATTAAATTGTACAATACTGTGTATCTATCATAAAAAGTAAATTGTATTCACTTCTAAAATATTCGTGTACGCTTTATCATTATATAATTGACAGTTATGAAAACGATAAATTTTATAATGTATGTATTTCAAATTAGGGCAATGGTATTAGTAAAAGAGTAAATTCAATATTTTCCAGAACAAGTTACCGCTTTCACTTTTTCAGAAGAAAAATATGTGTAATGTATATTTATTTAGCTGTCACTTAATTATTTTTTAATCTTGTATATATATAATATAGCTTCAGATTTAAAATGCCAATTATTTTTAAAAATAAATTTAGACACTACTAGTAGGTCAAGTCGTTATTACTTCTATATTTTGTTATATATAAATTGCTTTAATTCATGTTACTTTTTTTATAAAACCACTTACATATGCATACTACTAAATATTATTTTTTACCCTTGTTTGTAGACACAAAACTGGTATGGTTCCCTCTCCTTATTATTACTTCATGGAACTGAAGATACGCTACCGGATATAATTGTGGGACCACCCATTTTAAGTGTAATGACAAACATTTAAAAACATGAAAAGTACAAAAGCTAAAATATTTTAGTTAGAAAATTCTGAAAAAGTTTGGTTAGCTATGCTTCTTAAAAATTAAGGTAATTATTTAGAATCGCGGCTTCTCCGAATTTTGAGGTTTTTTAATCGGAACTAAGTGTAAGTGGTGTATTTTAGCACCAAAATGAATAATCCGGTGGGGAAGATTAAAAAAGTTTACTTGCTTTTTTTATTTTTACAAAAAACTTAAATTTTTTAACCAAAGTAAATAATGCATTTTTAATTACTTTTTTGCGCCAAAAGTACTTCAAACAGTTAAATATTAACTGCAATCGCACAATTATAATAAAACTTATAATAACAACTGTCATTTTGACAGCTGTAAATAATGTCAGAGTTGTGTACTCAACACTGAGAAAATGAGAAATGACTGAGTACTGTCCAGACAGGAATGGTTCCTGTCCAAATAAAAAATTTTAATTAGACAGCACTCATTGCTTTCTAGACATGAACCATTCCTGTCTGGAAAGGACTCAGTAATGTCTTGGACATTAATGAAATGGACAGTAGTGAACCCTGTCCAGACAGGAGTGGTTCATGTCCAGACCTGAATGATAACTCTCCGATGGTGAAATTAAAAGAAGGTTAATTTGTAAAATGTGATAAACGTTATTCAAAATAATTGTATATAAGTAGCATAATAAAAGGTTGTCAATAGAAGTCAATAGAAAGTACAGTGAAATTAATAGAATGTTAGAAATCTTACCATCAAAATGATTTAAGATGAAATCCGAATGAAGTAATGAAACAATTCACATAGAAATTCAAATGGGATCTCTTTCATCCGTTTTAACCTTTACAGATATTTGAGAATACACACAAAAAGATAAAGAACACACGTATAACTTTTTTTTTATATTTGGACAAAACTGCACTGAGGGATTGAAGATTTGAATCTTTATAAAAACAAAGTTGAAATTTTATTAATTACAGGTTAGAAAAAAACGTACTTTTCTAAATATTTCAAATGTTTTATTCAAAACTTACAAAAATAATAAACCTTCAAAGACTATTTTTTGTGAGCAATCTCTTTTATTAACTTTTCTATGAAACATACTAAAAATCGTAAACAACATTTCAGACATCAATATAACCTTTCTAGCGTTCAGTGTGATATTTAGAAAATTCATATGAAGCATATGAAATATTAGGAAAAACTGCATTTTCCCCTAACCTGTAACATTACGCATTAAAATTTTAAAGATTTTTATAAACATTAAAATCTTCAGTCCCTTAGTGTGTCCAAAGAAATGTTGTAAACTTTTATTTTAAAACTGAATGTTTTTTTTTAAAAAACCTTACTTTGTAATATAAATAAAAGAACATGTAAACAGTTTTTCCGGACATAAAATAAGATTTACACGACTGTTCTTTACTTTGTTGTATCTATTCTTGAATATCTCTTTCTATTAACACTATTAAAACCTTCTATTATGCTACTTATAAACAATTATTTTGAATGACGTCTATTACATTTTACAAATTAACCTTCTTTTAATTTCACCATCGGAGAGTTATCATTCAGGTCTGGACATGAACCACTCCTGTCTGGACAGGGTTCACTACTGTCCATTTCATTAATGTCCAAGACATTACTGAGGGCGCAATTACATGTCTGCGTCGAACGTTGCGTTTTTGCGTTGAATGGTGAGAGGGAGAAAGATGTGACTATATTTCTGTCTTTCTCTCTCTTACTATTCAACGCAAAAACGCAGCGTTCGACGCAGACATGTAATTGCGCCCTGAGGGCGCAATTACATGTCTGCGTCGAACGCTGCGTATTTGCGTTGAATAGTAGGGGAGAGAGAGACAGAAATATAGTCACATCCTTGTTCCTCTCACCATTCAACGCAAAAACGCAACGTTCGACGGAGACATGTAATTGCGCCCTGAGGGTGCAATTATATGTCTGCGTCGAACGCTGCGTTTTTGCGTTGTATGTTGAGGAAGAGAAAGACAGAAATATGGTCACATCTTTGTCACTCTCACCATTCAACGCAAAAACGCAACGTTCGACGCAGGCATGTAATTGCGCCCTGAGTCCTTTCCAGACAGGAATAGCCTAAGGGCGCAATTACATGTCTGCGTCGAACGCTGCGTTCTTGCGTTGTATGTTGAGAGAGAGAAAGACAGACATATAGTCACATCTTTGTCACTCTCACCATTAAACGCAAAAACGCAACGTTCGACGCAGGCATGTAATTGCGCCCTAAGGGCGCAATTACATGTCTGCGTCGAACGCTGCGTTTTTGCGTTGAATAGTAAGGGCGCACACGGTGGGTCCGAACCAAGTTCAACTCAAAGGTTGAAGCACTTCAAATTTTCTTGTGAATTTCTGTTCTATTATGTCTCCTGAGTAATTTAAGACCAAAAAGAAAAAAATCGTTAGACACATTTTTGAGAAAATCTAATTTTTGTATTTTTTAAGCTAAAAACATTGCTACTCTGCAATAACTTTAAGCCAAAAGTTTTTTAACATTAAACCTTTTTGGAATTTTTATTTCTACATTATCTACTGAGTAATTTAAAACAAAATCTCTCTTACAGTACACATTTATTTATTTATTTCTGCTGTTGTCAATAATTATAAAAAAGTTATACTTTTTAGTTGTACGGTTATAAAAATGAATAATACACACGTTTTAAATCGACTCAAAATTTGTTTGCTTTGTTATGGCAAAACTAAAAAGATATTTTCCATAAAAAATAAGTTGAAAGACGAAGTTGAGAAAGTATTTAGAGGAGAGTCGGGTAGCCCCGGACACTTAAGCTTTTTAAATCACATATTATAAAATAATGATCTTAATTTTAGTGCTTGAGGTTTTTTATAGTTAGACTATCATTACCAATACCTTCAAAAAATAAATACAAAAAATAAACATACAGGGAATAAAAGAAAACTATTTTACGCTAAATATGGTTATGAAAAAAAAGTGTCGGGTATCTCCGGACTCTAAGAAAATGGTTAATTAAACGCTAAGAAAAGTGCTGTTAAAATAAAATACCTGTTGTACAGCAATTTTCTAATAAATTTCTGTTCATTTGCTATAAATTAAACATTGATTCTTAATTTTGTATAAATCACCATTAACCAAACGTAAACAACATAATTGTTATTTTGACAGAAACAAATGATTTCTACACACAAAATGTGTCTCGTAGTATGCGACAAAAAATGTCCGTGGCTACCCGACGGTAAAATATTTCGGTAAATTTGCTATAAAACCCGGTTGTAAATCCGTGTACAAGATCATCTACTGAACTTGTACATGATTCTGAATAAAATCATGCACAGGTGCATTGACTTGCTTTGTGCATGAACTTGCGAATGGTCAACGCATGAATTTGAAACAACGAACGTGCAAAGGAACATGCACATGTTCATGAACGCTTCTAAAGGCAAATAATTTCATGTGCATGAATATGCACACGATCATGCACATGAATCTGTACACGAAAATGGATAATTATTTATTAAACTTTAAACGTTGCGCATTAGTTATCCATGGGAGTGAAGGCTGCGCAGTAGATTTTAATGTCTATAAAAGGTAGAGGACCACTATAAAACAAGTAACATTTGTTATTAATATTTAAAGTATGGAAAATTATGTGCATGAACATTTGCACCTTTATGCACATGTTCTTGTATGAGATTTTATTGTGCGTGCATGAAAATGTACACGTTCGTTGTTCCAAATTCATGTGTTGACCATCCACAAGTTCATACACAAGACAAGTCAATGCACCTGTGCATGATTTTATCCAGAATCATGTACAAGTTCAGTAGATGATCTTATACACGGATTTATAACCGGGAAATAAAAAACTTTAAAGTAACAAAAATAATATTGACAAATTTCATAGACGGTAAGTATATGTATGTATTTCTGCAAAGACAGAAAAATATATTTGATGTTGTTACATAAAAAATTGACGTTAAATATGATCTTAAACTCTAAGAAGGCTATTGATTTGAAAACAGAGAACATTTAAATACGATGTTTTACTATTGTAATTAATGATGATAGACTCTACTTTCTAAATTCTATTTTAAGATCATGTGGAACAACACAAACGTGGTTTTAAGTTCAAAAAGTGTACAGGTTATTGTATTTCACGAGTGTTCAGGGCTACCCGCTATCCGAGGCTATCCGATTCTCCCGAAACAATGTCTAAAAAAACAATAATTTAATCAGCGTTTATTTTAAATACTGTTTTCAATTTTTCGTTAATGTCTATAGTTTAACAAACAAATAAATAATTATTACTAAAACAATTTTAATTTGATTATTTACTTTTAATAAAAATAATGCGCGGTAAAAAATAAAATTATAGTCGGATAGCAATTTATTTAAGAAGTAGTGTCTTCAGCAAAAGCCTAAAGCACAATGAATCGTAATCGCTAATCCTTAATCGTAATAATGAGAGGAAGCAGGACAGAGATATATGTCTGTCCTACTTCCTCTCATTCTTACGATTAAGGATTAGCGATTACGATTCATTGTGCTTTAGGCTAAACAATATAAAAAATCAACTTTTCACTAAATTTATTCAATTAACCTTCCTCTTTTTTGGTTTAAAATTATTAAAAAAATAATAGTAATTTACAAGAAAATTTGAAGGGCTTAAATTTTGTGGTTGAAGTTATTGCTGAGTAGCAGTGTTTTTAGCATAAAAAATACAACAACTCGATTTTTTTTAAAAATGCGTCTAACGATTTTTTTCTTTTTGGTCTTGAATCACTAAGGAGACATAATAGAGTAGAAATTCACAAGAAAATTTGAAGTGCCTCAACCTCTGGGTTGAACTTGGTTTGGACCCACCGTGCGCAATTACATGTCTGCGTCGAACGCTGCGTTCTTGCGTTGAATCGTGAGAGAGAGAAAGACAGAAATATAGTCACATCTTTGTCACTCTCACCATTCAACGCAAAAACGCAACGTTCGACGCAGGCATGTAATTACTCCCTAAGAGAGTGGAAGACAGAAATATAGTCACATCTTTGTCCCTCTCACCATTCAACGCACAAACGCAACGTTCGACGCAGCATGTAATTGCGCCCTAACGCACAATGAATCGTAATCGCTAATCCTTAATCGTAAGAATGAGAGGAAGTAGGACAGACATATATCTCTGTCCTGCTTCCTCTCATTCTTACGATTAAGGATTAGCGATTACGATTCGTTGTGCTTTAGGCTAATGGTTCATGTCTAGAAAGCAATGAGGGCGCAATTACATGTCTGCGTCGAACGCTGCGTTTTTGCGTTGAATAGTAAGAGAGAGAAAGACAGAAATATAGTCACATCTTTCTCCCTCTCACCATTCAACGCAAAAACGCAACGTTAAACGCAGACATGTAATTGCGCCCTGAGTGCTGTCTAATTAAAATTTTTTATTTGGACAGGAACCATTCCTGTCTGGACAGTACTCAGTCATTTCTCATTTTCTCAGTGAAGCGCAAGGATGGGTAGTAACGTACAATTTATGTGCAAGTATGTTCACTGTAGTTCACACATAAATACTGTTCTACCGGTTAATTTTCCAAATAATTACCAGGTATTTTACATGATTTTCTTAAATAAATGCTAAAATATTAAATTAGATGTTAATTGTAAAAAAAATTAATTTTTTAACAACTGCAGTAAATCATATTTTTTTACTATCTATACACTCTAAAAAAAACCAGTGTATTAAAACATGTAACATGTTATTTTACATGCTGAAATACACGTTAGACGTCGTAAGTTTACTACGTGCCAATGTGTAATTCAGCATTATACTGTAAAAATATTATTTGCGACAAAGTATTTTAGCAGTGTTGTGTAAAATTACAATATCCGACGTTGGAAAATAGTTTCACTATGTCCGACCTGTATTTAAACACACTGTAAAAAAAAAACTGTGATTTTACCACTCTGAAAGTGGTGACTAATATTACCAACTGTGAAAGTAGCGTTATTACCAGAAATTTGTAATCCTGCTATAGGTTAGGTGAGATCTCCAACAAAACTTGTAAAATTACAAGTTTTGGTGGACTTCTATTTTGTAGTGATTTAGCAGACAAAAATATTATTTTATCAAAACGAAATTGTAAATTTACAAAAAATTGTAATATTTAGGTTTTCTATATTTATTGTATAATATATATATGGGAGCGTTCACATATGACGTCACGCTATAGAGGGGAGGGGGGAGTCTTGATCAAACGTGACAAAACGTGACTTGAGGGTAGGGGGTCGTCCTAAACGTGACGTCACGAAATTTTATTTTTATGCTTAATATGAAGTATTTAATACTTAAAATTCGAGGTATATGATTTGAAACAGTCCTTAATGTATTTGTTGTGCAAAATATAAGAAAAATTTTTAATCACAGTGTACACTGAAAAAAATGGTACTTAAATGTTTCCTTGACTTAGTACTTGACTTATGGATAGGGCCAAAAGTCCATTGACGAATAAATACTCACGCACTAAAATTTCAAAGAAAGTCTATGAAATTTTCGTTGACTGTCAAATTCTTTTATTTGTGCAAAAAAAAATTAGTTTTTGTGATTTACACTAACCACAATATTATTTATTTAACAGATTCGTACCCAGGATCATTTAATACACTATCGTATACTATTAACACAATTAGAAAATTAATTTATTATTTCAAAGTTTTGAACCTATGTACCTAGACCTACATGAAAGCGAAACCGAACACGCAAACACCACGGCCACCTCGCACTTGAAATCAAATTTGGTTTTCGTTTATATGACTTACCGATCAAAATTAGAGAAACATAAAAATTCCTTTCCCGCACCATTTTAAGATCTATGTTTTTATACAAAAACAAATCTAATGCGCTTCTTTTATGACATACAACGACATTTTGCTGTGGAAGCATCTCGAGCCACCTCGAGCTGCAGACAGCTGATGCGCAGATGCTCACTACGCATATCCGTCCTAAACTCACTCTAGCAAAGTCAAAGGATTTTTCGAGTACTCGTGAAAAAGCAGTTCTAGTATATCAATCCTTGACTGAACTTTAATAAATCTTTGACTAGTTTGTATTGTTTCGTGCAAATCCTAATATGATTAAAGTAATAACTACTGGAAATTTCCAGAAACTTGTGTCTTATCCAAAAGTCAAGCATTTTCAATTAAAGATTCACGTACTATTTTTTTCCGTGTATAATCTATTTATTAACCAAATATCAGTAACAAACCGAAACGACTGCAAATTTAGAATAATAAAACCGATTGAAAATTATTACTATTCAATTTTTTGTTATTAACGTTGAAAATATAATTATCATAAAAATAGAGGGGGGGCAAGAAACGTGACGTACTTTTAGGGGTACGTGTTTACTCTCACGTGACAGAGCGTGACAGGGGTGGGGGGGTAAAAAAGTTGAAAAAAAATGCGTGACATCATTTGTGAACGCTCCCCAATCGAAAAAATGAAAAGAGCTAATATTTGCACAAAATGTAGTATTCTATGTCAGTACTCAAACCACCAATTATTATGAAATTCTAATGAAAATTGTAGAAGGGGCGGGGGCTGAAGATTCTGGTAAAGTGTGAAGAGGGTATTTTTTGAAAAATCATAACTATTATGCAACAGGGTAGACAAGAAATTGACCTATATGTTTTGGAAAGGTTTTTTTCTCCTCTTTTCAATGGTGCAAAATTTTTTTAAAAATTTTCAAAATTTAACCTATTTTTTTAAAAAAAAATTTTTTTTTTACTTTTTTTTTCATTCAAAATAAAGCTTACTATGTACACTTTCAATATACGCTATAGAGAAAATGTCTTTATTCCTTGTTTTTGAATTATTAATTAAGAAATTAATAAAAATTAGTAAAAAATTTGTAAAAAATGAAATATTGAACAAACAAATAAACTTTTGATAATTTTGGGCATACTAACGTAAAGCTTATCAAATTCCGGATCTAACAAGCATAACTTGAAGTATTTTTGATAAATGAATGCTAACAAAATAATTAATAATAATTAATTAAATAAAAAATGTGTATTTATTTAGTATCCATTTATCAAAAACACTTCAAATTATGCTTGTTGGATCCAGAATTTTATAAGCTTTACGTTAATAGCCCCAAAATTACCAAAAGTTTAATGGTTTGTAAAATATTTCATTTTTAACTAATTTTTATTAATTAATTAATTAATAATTCAAAAACAAAGAAAAAAGACATTTTCTCTATAGAGTGTATTGAAAGTGCACATAGTAAGCTTAATTTTAAATGAAAAAAAAAATGTCTTTTTTCAAAAAAAGTAAAAAAAAATTTTTTTTAAAAATATGTTAATTTTTGAAAATTTTAAAATTTTTTTTGCACCATTGAAAAGAGGAGAAAAAACCTTTCGAAAACATATAGGTCACTTTTTGGTCCACCCTGTTGCATAATAGTTATGATTTTTCAAAAAATACCCTCTTCACACTTTACCAGAATCTTCAGCCCCCGCCCCCTTCTGGAATTTTCATTAGAATTTCATAATAATTGGTGGTTTGAGTACTGACATAGAATACTACATTTTGTGCAAATATTACCCACACAGCACAATTCCTTGCCTGAAGTTTGAGCGAAGTTGGCACTGCAAACTTCGTAAGTTTGCATTTGACATTTACGAAAACTTGACCTAACCAACAAAATTTCCGCTTGTGCAGAAAGCTTGACGGGATAACTTGCGGCAAGTATAACCTAGTTGGTAATTGAAAACTTTCCTCGCAAGTTTCAGGAAAGGTTCTAGAAAAGTTCGAATTAAAGGTAAAAAAAATTTTTTTTTGTGGATTGAATGAATTTGTAACACATTATTGTGACTCCTGTGGGAGGTTTAAAAAAATCTATTGCGCAGCCCTAGTTATCATAGAAATCAACTGCGCAAGGCCTAAAGTTGAAATTTGCAGGGAAACTTTCCAGCAAGTTTCAAACGTCAACTTTCTGCACAAGCGGACATTTTGTTGATTAGGTCAAGTTTTCATAAATGTCAAATGCAAACTTGCGAAGTTTGCAGTGCCAACTTCGCTCAAACTTCAAGCAAGGAATTGTGCTGTGTTGGTAGCCTTCTTTCTTTCTTTCTTTTCTGTTTATTGGCCTGAGGTAATACCAACAGCCAGTAGAAAGTTACTAAAAAGTAACTATATCACAATCACATAAATGGAAGCTGACACAATAAGTGACAGCGAATCAAAATTCACAGAATAAAAGAAAGTTCATGTAGATAAAGATGATAACTATTTCCATCACTTCCACCAAAGCACGAAGGAATAATAAGGAGACTGCACTCGCTGATTTTTACGTGACAAAATTCTGTCTTGGTTCACGTATTGGAATTAACTCTGATATGAGTACGCATGCTCAGTACGCGATTACTATCGATATATCGATACTTGTTTACATTAATAAACATAACCTTAAATATCAGTTGACGTTTCGATTCCAGCCATAATAATTTTCTCTCATTCTACTTTTGGGAGCAACGAACCCTGCTTAAAATGTCGGATAGAAAACGGACACAAAAACCGGGTAAATTTCGGACAGAACCGGATATTTATATCCGTTTCTTATCCGTTTTCTGTCCGATATCGCCCGATCTTAATCTGTCATGAATATTTGAAATTAGTTTTTTAATTAAGTTTAGAAGCGTTTTTTATCCGGTTTCATCCAAGTCATACGTTCTTAATCCGACTTTCATACGATTCTATCTGAAAAGTTACCCGGTTTTTGTGTCCGTTTTCTATCCGTCATTTTAAGCAGGGAAGATAGCAACAGTGCGCCGCGCACGCGTACTCATATCAGAGTTAATTTCCAACAAGTGAACCAAGACAGAATTTTGGCACAGTTTCTACAGGGCTGCACACTACAGTTCGGTCTCCTTATTATTCCTTCGTGCACCAAAGATAGCGCAGCGAACAAAACAATCCAGTCATGAATCCAGTGAAAACAGCGGGAAAAGCAACTCACAAAAACAATAATCCAAATCAAAACATCCAGTGTCCTTGGCTTCACAATAGGTAATAATAACAGATAATTAACAAGAAAATGACTCTTATGACCCTCAAATAAAGTTTCACAGCAAAAGATAATAATGTCCCCTAATAAATTGAAACACTGAGCGTAATTCATCCGATTTAAAAATTCAAAATCGATAATTCTCAAAGAATTTCTCTTCCACTTTAATTTCACATAGGCAAATATAAAATACAGTCTAACATAATGAAAACAGAGCAAATGCCGCGCACTCAAAAACCGCAAAAAGAAATTTCGTAAAACGAAACACAAAAAAAATACAAAAAGACACAGAACAATTAAGTTAAAAAGAGGCATAACTAAGTCCGAATGCACTCATACTGAATAACTGAAGTCACACTACTGATAACCCATTTGAAAGAGAGAATCGAAACACGTCCGACTCACTCAAAAGACAAACGCCGGAACAATATTAGCCTTTATTAGCAATTTTCATTTTTTTGATTGGTACACTTGAGAAATTTTGCCCCAAAAGCATTAAGGTGCCGTCCCACGTCTGCGTTGTAACGCAAAGTTTTGCGTTGGCCGTTTTGTCACTAGGATCTTGAAAATCACCAAGAGGTTAAGGCGGATTTACATAAACTATAATGTAGGCAATTCGCATTCCACTTTGTTCCTAATTTTGTAAAGAAAAAATTGAATTGTCAACAAAAATATTTGTAAAGGAGAGAATAATTTAAACATTGTTTTTAAAATGTCAAATTCCGAGAAGGAAAATGTTGGGGTAAGTAAACAAAAGTGTTATGATATTTTTAATACCAAAGTATCTAAAAGATACTGATGGAAAGTGACTGGTATTAGAAGTGAAATTGTGACATCAGATTAAATTGAATAACATACTAATAGAGAAATAGTTATATATAAGGTAAATAAGTCGTTATGACTTATAACAAAAGTGGAGAATTAGAAACGAATTTTTCCAATAAATAAATCATATTTTTACATGTATTCATGTCTGTAAGTACGTGTATAATTTTTATATAAGAAAATATGTCAGGGCGAAATTTGTAAATATTTTTCCACTTATCGTCAATTTCGAAACAGTTTAATAAATGTTTCATACAGTGACCGGAAAATAGAACAAAAATCTCTAAAATGTTTTCAGCATGTAAATTATAACCAAAAAATGTTATTTTCAGAACATTTATGAAGAAATTTTATCTTCAAAATTGTAGTATTAATTTATAACTAATTTAATTGTATATTACCTAACTATAAAATCTTTAAATTCAACTGACAATTTTAAAAATGAAATGGTTTTACAAAAAAATTGTCCAATGTTTTGAACGAACGCAACTGTCTGCGTCAAATAATTTTGCGGCAGTCCCATGCCTGCGTTTGAACGCAGTGATGTCACAGCGCTTCTTTTTTGGAGCAATCATATATAAAGTTTGCTTTTTTTTAACGGAAATAACGAATTCCTATTGGTTAAACGTCAACGCAAGTGACGTCATGTGCGTTGGAACGCATGCATGGGACTGCCACAAAATTATTTGACGCAGTAAGTTCTTTTTACCGGGAGAAATGAGTAGATTTAAATTTAATTAAATTTAAGTGTTTGATAAATACACTTTTCATTTATATTTTTTCCTTAAAACGCCTATGGTAAATACTTTGCACTGATTTCCTATCTATTAAGAAGGTTTTACTCAGTTTGAATAAAATATAAGTGCATCTAAACATTTTAATACTTTAAAAGTTTCTTATAATTTGAAGGCAGACTTTAAAAAGCAAGTAAGAACGTATAATTCTTTTTAATTTGTTTGAACAAATTGATTTTTTTAAAAACTCGTTTTTCACAAGAACCGGTTGTTTTACAACTAAAAACCAGGCTTATTTTTGACTAACTGTTATTTCATCAAAAACTGATATTGTGCATAAAAAAGGTAAATATTATTAATTAATATGAAAAATTACATATTACGATTAATTGATGTCAAATTATCACTTATCAAGTAATATCTCCTACATGAGTGCAATTTATATACTAAATTATGATTCGTAAAGTCGATTGTTGTTTTGAACGGATTTTCTTGATAAAACTGCGGTTTCCTTGACATAACCGATTTAATCTTTAAAATTCCTCTTCTTTTGTTTTGAAACAATAATATGAATCACTTTTTGAAGAATGTCATAAAACCGGGTTTTAAAGAGAAAGAAATATAGAAGGAACCCGGTTAACCGCTGAGACAAAAATTAATGCATAAAAATATAAATTAATGATCAAAGGAAATATGTAAAATATTGTATAACCAATTCTAAATCTTTATGAATTGTTTCTGAATTAAGCATCCAATAAATTTTTCTTTTCAATACATATGGATTATTTTCCATGTGTTAGGGCGGATAAGTTTATTGTCCCTAATAGTCTGTAAAAAATAAAGAATTTTATGTAACTAAAAAAATTCATGCTCAACATACCAGTTTTGTGTCTACAAACAAGGGTAAAAAATAATATTTAGTAGTATGCATATGTAAGTGGTTTTATAAAAAAAGTAACATGAATTAAAGCAATTTATATATAACAAAATATAGAAGTAATAGCGACTTGACCTACTAGTAGTGTCTAAATTTATTTTTAAAAATAATTGGCATTTTAAATCTAAAGCTATATTATATATATACAAGATTAAAAAATAATTAAGTGACAGCTAAATAAATATACATTACACATATTTTTCTTCTGAAAAAGTGAAAGCGGTAACTTGTTCTGGAAAATATTGAATTTACTCTTTTACTAATACCATTGCCCTAATTTGAAATACATACATTATAAAATTTATCGTTTTCATAACTGTCAATTATATAATGATAAAGCGTACACGAATATTTCAGAAGTGAATACAATTTACTTTTTATGATAGATACACAGTATTGTACAATTTAATTATTATTTCATTTTGAATGAAAATTACACTCGTTTAATTGGAAATTTAAATTATATTTATGTCCAGTTCATTATATATTTGAGTGATAACTTTTAAAATATTATAGAAAAAAATCATTTTTCTGTATATTTTAAAAAAAATTAGTTTATTTACAAAAATCAGTTAGTATTAGAAATCACTCTGCAGTTGCAATTCTTCTTGTAGTATTTGCTGAAATTTTTTTTGTACTCTCAAACGTCTCTCTTCATTAAAAGATCTTAGAAACGGCTCCAACGACGATAAGAAACCTTCAGTAGGATCTATGTCATATGTTGTATTTTCTGGAGTCAATAATTCCAATATACTTTCATAATAATCTGTATCCGAAGCTAGCTTCATTGTCTTCTCTTCTATAAATAATATTTATATTTTGTTATATACGTCAGTAATAACATTTATTAATATTGACCTGTAAAAATGGAAACAAACATTACTTACCAAATTTATTCTCTTCGGTGTCAGAATCAGATATATTAGTTATTGTGCTGTGAAAAGAAAACAATAATGTAAATTATAAGTACACATATTATATAATATTTGATATAAATTTAAAAATGTATATAAAGTTCAAAGTCTATACAGCAAAAATGTTCCATGATAAATATATATGAGTAGTTCTACGAACAAAGGAAGAAAATGATGAAATTTTATCACGAGCTTGTTTAACGTTTTAGTTTCGGAAACTAAATAGAGTTCAAGTTAAGCATAATTTCTAAGCAATCCGAAAGCGGACAATAAAAAAATAAAAAATTAGAATTTTACAGCCATTTACAAAAAAAAAAATGTCTAGGAAACTTTTATTAAGATAGACTCAAAAAATAACAATAAATAAAAAAGTTGAAAAACTGATTATCCCTTTCAGTAACTTTTATGACTAATAGAAATAAAAAACTTTTGAAAAAAAAAATATTTTAGACAAAACTAAGTGCTACGAAAATGGGAATTGTCAAAAAACTCATTATTTTGTCTAATTTCGATAAAACTCACAAAATAACGATACATAAAAAATCCAACAACTGAGTACCAGTTATAGCCCTGTTTAAAGAATGTATTAAAAATTATAGAATTTGATAGGATTTCTATCACAAATATTTTCAAATTTTAATCAAATTGTATACAAAATAAAAAATCCTATCAAATTCTATCAAAAATACTAAATTCAATAAATTTTAATAACAAGTTTGGAAAGAATTTAAATCAAAATTAATACTGAACTAAAGACAAGTACATGTCTATACTTCATTTTGTATAAAAAGTGTATCAAATCTTGTAATTCTAAACAACATAATCAATTTCAATCATAAGTGTGGATAGAGTTTCTATCAAAATTAATACTTAAATAATCCCAGACAGCACCATAATTATCAGCAAGTTAACGGGAAGTTAACGTCGCTAGTTAACAAATTTATCGAGTTTAACTTTAGGCTAACTTCCTGCTAATATATAAATGTCCGCCACATCTTTAGTTATCCAAGATAACTTCCCGTTAACTACAAATGTAAATTCAACGCAGATTATGAAATATAATTTTCAGAAATGTTTAAGTGATAATTAAATTAAAATTTGCTTTTCATATTTCCTTAGAATTAGCCATGAAAATTAGCCTAAAGGAAGACAATGAAATTTCTCGGAAAATAAAGTGTCAAGTTTCAGTGAAAATAATTAGGCTATGTTTACTTAATTTATAGAAACAATTTTGCTAAAAATGAATGAGGAAAATTTTCTTAAATATCGAAATTATAGTTTTAAAGAAATTTACTGAATATTTTTCACTAAAATTAGACAGGTAAACTAACTTAAAAATAAATAGAGTGATATCCTGGAAAGTAGAATGGCAAGTTATTGACAAATAAAGTTTACGTAATTTAAATAAACTGTTTAGTTTAAAAAATTATAAACTATATAATAAAAAATGCAGGCAAAATTAATTTTTTTTTTATAATTTCACTCTTAGTTGTATAAGAAATAGTATATTAAGCAGTAAAAAATTAAACAGGGTGGCTACAAGAATCAGTTTATCAATTTCCCTGTCATTTCCCTGACATTTTACTGACTTTACAACGAAATTCCCTGGCAAAAATTTTTTATTCAGAGCAAAAACAAAAATCTGTCAACAACTCAAAAATGAGTGTAATAATTAAAAAAAAATTTAATTTTGCCTGCATTCTTTATTATGTAGTTTATAATTTTTTAAAGTAAACAGTTTTTTTAAATTACGTAAACTTTATTTGACAATAACTTGACAGTCTACTTTCCAGGATATCTTTCTATTTATTTTTAAGTTAGTTTACCTGTCTAATTTTAGTGAAAAATATTCAGTAAATTTCTTTAAAACTATAATTTCGATATTTAAGAAAATTTTCCTTATTCATTTTCAGCAAAATTATTTCTATAAATTAAGTTAACATAGCCTAATTATTTTCACTGAAACTTGCCACTTTATTTTCTGAGAAATTTCATTGTCTTCCTTTAGGCTAATTTTCATGGCTAATTCTAAGGAAATATGAAAAGCAAATTTTAATTTAATTATCACTTAAACATTTCTGAAAATTTTATTTCATAATCTGCGTTGAATTTACATTTGTAGTTAACGGGAAGTTATCTTGGATACCTAAGATGTGGCGGACATTTATATATTAGCAGGAAGTTAGCCTAAAGTTAAACTCGATAAATTTGTTAACTAGCGCCGTTAACTTCCCGTTAACTTGCCGATAATTATGGTGCTGTCTGGGATGTTAAATACATTTGTATACATACGTCTGTATCAAAAGTTTATCAATTTCTATCCGTCTGAAAATCGAATACTTTGGTATCAAGAGCTCTGTATTAAAACTTTATCAAATTCTATCCGTAGAAAAGTCGAATACAATCTTATCAAATCATTTGCATAGAAACTCTATCAAATTTAACCAAACGGAAAATCGAATACATTTCTATCAAAACTTTGGGATTAAAAATTAATCGAATTTTATCGATGGAAAATTCTTATACTATTCTATCAAAATCTTGGTATGCAAAATCTATCAATTTCTATCCGCTTGAAAATCAAATACTTTGCTATCAAGAGCTCTGTATTAAAACTTTATCAAATTCTATCCGTAGAAAAGTCGAATACAATCTTATCAAATCATTTGCATAGAAACTCTATCAAATTTAACCAAACGGAAAATCGAATACATTTCTATCAAAACTTTGAGATTAAAAATTAATCAAATCTTATCGATGGAAAATTCTTATACTATTCTATCAAAATCTTGGTATGCAAAATCTATTAATTTCTATCCGTCTAAAAATCAAATACTTTGGTATCAAGAGCTCTGTATTATAATTTTATCAAATTCTATACGTAGAAAAGTCGAATAAGGAGCATTTACATATGACGTCACGCTATAAGGGGGAGGGTGGACTCTTGATCAAACGTTAAAAAACGTAACATGTTGATGGGGGGGAGATCGTTCTAAACGTGACGTCACGAGAAAATTTTTTAATTCAAAAATTAATTCAAACTACCTTTTAAATTTTGTAAGCATCTTTATTTATGATAGACCTCGGATTATCCTTAGGATATCAACGGGAAATGCTCATCAGGATCCTACCAGACATCGTCAAGAGATATCCACAAGACATCATTTTGAATTTCAAAATGGTCAAAATATTTTTCCGGTAGTTATATATCCAGGAAAGCAGGGATTTTAATATCCACTGGATATCCTAAGGATGCCCGAAGATATTTTTCTCATTACCTGAAATCAGAAAACGTTTCTATTTAATATTTTTAGAGTTATAACAATTAAAACATCCCGGTTTGTACAAACTACTATGTGCACTTGTCTTTTCTTTTCGCTCTCCAGTAAAATCACTAATTTGCTTCTAAGGTCTTCTTCTTCGGAGTGCATTACATATATTGTAAAATCTGAAACCCAGACCTCACTTAATCTGTATTAAAGAAACTGTTTTATTAATTCCGAGCAATTTTTTCAATTCTTTACTAATCCAGCCTTCTTGTCGAGTATTTGTAAGTTTTATTCCATTGCTGCCACTACTGGCGCAGCACTGCGTCTATTGTTACTATCCTCTTCGATGTGTCATATTATTAGTTAATAATTTTATTATATTTAGATTTGAAGAGCAGGAGCGAATTTTTCCGTGGTGTGCACGACTTACTTAATGGTTTCAACTTTAAAGTCCAATTTCTGCAAACTTCAAATTATGTTATAACATGTTAAGTTACATAATGGAAATAATAAAAATAACACAGGCGTAAAAAAGTAGAAACCTTTTTTCGCTAAGTATTGGGCCAATATTGGTTTACCCTTGGAAATCTGTCACTGCGGACAGTGAAAAAATACATATAGAAATACTCAGCCAATTGTCCAGTACATACATTTGCCAATAATTTGCTACCTGTTATCGCAGAATGAGAAATCATTGGTTAAATCTTGGGATGTAGACATCCGTGCCAATCATTGGCTAACAATATTGGTCCAATGTTTAGCCGATGTTAAATTTTCGACTGTTATATTCTGAAAATAATGATTATATATATATTGGAATTTTAGAACCATATGTGTTTCCTTTTAGTTAGAAATGTGTTTAGAAACTCGTCTTGAATCGTATCAAGTAATCGCGTTGCATTCATAGATAAAATAATAATTTAAGAGAAATAATGTTTTAAGGTAAAATTTAATTTTTAACTTTAGCAGAACTAAGAAATAAACTAACAATATTATATTAAATTTAAACAGTTATATTGGTATTAATATCTGATTTATTTTTGAATAAAAACATATAAAAGTTCGTTATGTCATGAAATTGTATTTTCGAAATTAAAAATTGTACGATTTAAGGATGAAAATAAATTCAAAGAAAAATTTATTTTAATATATTTTAACAAATTTACTGACACACAATTTGCAAAAAAAATTTTATTGATTTAAATAGTTTATTCTTAACTACTCATTTAACGTTTTATGTTTTATTTTCAAATCTGATGAACAATTGCAGTTTTTTCCAAATATGTTAAACAATAGCTCATTTAGTTCCTTTAAAAAGCATTCTCAACAAGTCCACCTATAAAATTTTATTTTTCATTGATAAGAATTTAATTATATTTTATATATTTGTTTATGGATAAAATATTTTTAATAAAATTTTGTGATTAAAACTAAGGATTAAATAAGCGGCCAAAAGTGAGCAAGACTAATTTTTCTAATTTCGAGAAAATTAAAGAAATACAGTTTTTAACGTAATCCTGAAAGTTAATTAAAAACTAGAAAAACTATACTAAGTTTTTTAAATAACAGTGATTCTTATATCTAAGGCAGTTTAATATTAGTGAAAGTTAATTATATATAGATATAAGGTTTTATTAGTTTTTATAGACTTCATTTCTATTAAAAAAAAAAAATAATAATAATAAATCATATTGGTTGAGGATTACGTTAAAAACTGTATTTCTTAAATTTTCTCGAAATTAGAAAAATTTGTCTCACTTTTGGCCGCTTATTCAATCCTTAATTTTACTCACAAAATTTTATACAAAATATTTTATCCATATACAAATATATAAAATATAATTAAATTCTTATCTATGAAAAATAAAATTTTATGAGTGGATTTGTAGAGAATGCTTTTTAAAGAAGTAAATGAGCAACTGTTTAACGTATTTGGATCATGACATTACGAACTTTTTTTATGTTTTTATTAAAAAATAAATCAGATATTAATATCAATATAACTGTTTAAAAATTAATATAATATTGTAGTTTATTTCTTAGTTATCTTATTTTATCTGTGAATGCAACGCGATTACTTGACTCTACTCAAGACTAGTTTCTAAACACATTTCTAACTGAAAGGAAACACATATGGCTCTAAAATTCCAACGCCAGGACCTTTTCCTTTGTGCTCTTTTGCTAAGGGCGTACAGTCAGTATCTTTTTGATTTTCAAACAGTCAACTTTGTAAAAGAAACGCATGAAGAAGTTAGTGACTTTACACTGTTAAGTTTATTGAAAAAAAGAATTTACTCTTTTATTAATTCATTCTCCAAACGTTTCAGCTCCAAATACTGGCCCTTGTTAAAGGAAAATAGTTTTATTCTGAAATAGTATTAATAATGTAGTAGACAACTGCAAAAACTTCAGATAAATTGTTGTATTATTCTCTTTTTTGTTTTGTTATTATTATACTGTTGTTCTTTAAATTTTATTTTTCGGTTATATCGATTTTTGCATTATTTGGGTTTAGAATTAATAACTAAAAAACAAAAAAGAGAATGCGTAACACATCAATTTATCTTCAGCCTTATATTAATATTGTTATACATAATACTATTTCAGAATAAATCTATTTTCTACCAACGAGGGCCATCAGTATTTAGAGCCGAAACGTTTAGAGAATAAATATTTGAAAAAGAAAAAATTCTTCTTTTTAATAAACTTGCTTCTAAAGCCACTAACTTTTTCACATATACATAATCATTATTTTCAGAATATAACAGTCAATCGGAAACTTAACATCGGCTAAACATTGGACCAATATTGTTAGCCAATGATTGGCACGGATGTCTACATTCCAAGATTTAACCAATGATTCCTCATTCTGCGATAACAGGTGGCAAATTATTGGCAAATGTATGTACTGGACAATTGGCTGAGTATTTCTATATGTATTTTTTCACTGTCCGCAGTGACAGATTTCCAAGGGTAAACCATTATTGGCCCAATACTTAGCGAAAAAAGGTTTCTACTTTTTTACGCCTTTGTTATTATTATTATTTCCATTATGTAACTTAACATGTTATAACATAATTTAAAGTTTGCAGAAATTGGACTTTAAATTTGAAACCATTAAGTAAGTCGTCCACACCACGGAAAAATTCGCTCCTGCTCTTCAAATCTAAATATAATAAAATTATTAACTAATAATATGACACATCGAAGAGGATAGTAACAATAGACGCAGTGCTGCGCCAGTAGTGGCAGCAATGGAATAAAACTTACAAATACTCGACAAGAAGGCTGGATTAGTAAAGAATTGAAAAAATTGCTCGGAATTAATAAAACAGTTTCTTTAATACAGATTAAGTGAGGTCTGGGTTTCAGATTTTACAATATATGTAATGCACTCCGAAGAAGAAGACCTTAGAAGCAAATTAGTGATTTTACTGGAGAGCGAAAAGAAAAGACAAGTGCACATAGTAGTTTGTACAAACCGGGATGTTTTAATTGTTATAACTCTAAAAATATTAAATAGAAACGTTTTCTGATTTCAGGTAATGAGAAAGATATCTTTGGGCATCCTTAGGATATCCAGTGGATATTAAAATCCCTGCTTTCCTGCACTGAAAAAAATATTTCCGTGGAACTGCAATAATTATGGGCAGATTGGCAATATTTTATTGCTGTTTTGGGAACTGACATACGTATTTGTGTTTTAGCCATACGACTGTGTGAAACCGCGAGTGACATTGTAAGGTTAGGTAAAATCGACAGTGGCGCACCGATGATGCATTATGTCAAAATCCTACATAACCTGTTAACCATAGTCAAATGTCTAATCTGATCACAGTATTTTTTTCAGTGTGGATATATAACTACCGGAAAAATATTTTGCCATTTTGAAATTCAAAATGATGTCTTGTGAATCTCTCTTCACGATGTCTGGTGGGATCCTGATGAGCATTTCCCGTTGATATCCTAAGGATGAACTACGGATATCATTAGGATATTCCTAAAATTATTCAAATGGATTCAGAATACGGATTAAAAATACAATCTTAGCAAATCATTTGCATAGAAACTCTATCAAATTTAATCAAACGGAAAATCGAATACTTTTCTATCCAAATTTTGGGATTAAAAATTAATCAAATCTTTTCGACGGAAAATTCGTATACTTTCTTATCCAAAAGGTTTGATAGAATCGTATACAATGTTAATGAAACTTTGGATTCAAAAACGGATTGAAATTGATAGAAATTCCTTTCTAATAAATGCGAAGTATTGATTTTGATAGAGATTCTATCCAAAAGGTTTGATAGAATCGTATACAATGTAAATGGCTACTTGGATTCAAAAACGGATTGAAATTGATAGAAATTACTTTCTATTAAATGCGAAGTATTGATTTTGATAGAGATTCTATCCCAAAGATTTGATATAATCGTATAAAAAGTACTTGAAATTTTTGATTCAAAAAACGGATTTAAATTGATCGAAATTTCTTTCTATCAAATTCCATCAAATTCTATCAAATGCGAAGTATTGATTTTGATAGAGATTCTATCCAAATGTTTGATAGAAACGTATACAAAGTACATAAAATTTTGGATTCAGAAAACGGATTCAAATTGATAGAAATTCTTTTCTATCAAATCCTATCAAATTTCGTAAACAGGGAGTAACTGTTATGATTGATAGGGATAGAAAAATTTTGAAAAAAATAATATTTTTGCCACAACCAGGTGATGGGAAAATAAGAATTTTACTGGACACAAAATGCATAATTTCGTTGATAATGAGCACCACATTAATGGACAGAAACTCAAGTCATGGAAATCGTCTACGTTGATATATTTATATCATTTTCATTTATAACTTAATTATAAGCAACTGCAACTTTATCAAATTATTAATTTTTATTGATTTTAGCATTTTTTTATGTGTCAGTAGTCAGATAAGGAATTTAATGGACAAAATTCAAAGTTACTATTGCACTATACATTTTTTTTATTAATTTAAAAAGTATTTCTTTTTTAACTTATAAACTTTCATTTTCAATAAAGGACATGAAACTGAAAATTTTACTCTTCGATGTGTATTTTCTTTAAAAAATATATAGAAGATAATTGGCTGTTTGTTATTGACATCGTAGAAAATATTAATGTTTACACTTCCCATAAAAAATTTATTTTTTTAAAAATTAATATATAAAAATTCCCTTGTTTAGAAAACTATCCACATACGTACCTCACGTGTGCAGAAATATCGTCTAAAAATGTCATCATCTCAAATAATTGAAAATAATGTTCTGTTTTTTTTGTCGCAGCTGATCCACTTGGCTTATATGCACGTTCAATGCTCTTTGCTGCTATGTACCTCTTTCTTAAGCTCGCCATCTATTTCGTATAACATTAACAGAACATGTACCTTTAAAAAAAAAATATATATATATTAGGTCCAATCAACTAGAAAATATAATTTCTTATTTTATCGTAGAGCATAATTAAAATGTAATATTATATTGAATAAAACCAACTATTG
This sequence comes from Ganaspis brasiliensis, assembly GCA_037103525.1. Taxonomy (NCBI): domain Eukaryota; kingdom Metazoa; phylum Arthropoda; class Insecta; order Hymenoptera; family Figitidae; genus Ganaspis; species Ganaspis brasiliensis. The sequence goes on from JAZKLR010000082.1 coordinate 2,269,528, forward strand.
TACAATATTTATCGTCAAAGGTTTCTAAAGTGACAAGCGATTATTAAGAAATTTGTGATAGAACAAAGTGATAAAGAAAAAGTTATAAACGTTTCACAAGTTCAAACTGTATTATGGAAAACTGTAAACGCATTTTTCTCGAACACACGTGTTGCAAACTGGTTGAACACTTTTCTCAAAATCTACTTGACCAATTTTAAAAAATCAAGTACCATTCAATTCATTATTTAAAAAACGAGTTAATGAATGCCAATACAGCACAAGATATTTCCTGCAACTTACCTGACCCTAACACTTTAAGTTTCGCAATATTTAAAGGAATGTTCTGGCAACATTGGTGTAAGGACAAAAATGTCCGCATGTGATTCAATATTTAGCACGAATATTGCCTGAAAATCGCATTGCAATATTCACGAAATATTACAAAAAAAGGCTCTACCAAATCTGGAAAAATCCTGTGCTGTATGGGCGTTTAATATTTCATATTATTACCCCTTGTTATTTCACACTTTAACCAAATAATTATAAAAATTTATAATTATATAAAAAATTCGCATTGTATAAACGAGCATGGTTAGAAACGAACAATTATACTTATAAAATATTTAAAACCGTACTTGCTTATGTTTAATGATATAATTGATGATAGTTATACAGTCGAACCTTGATAAGTGAGGGCTGCCTAACTGAGAAACCTCTATAAGTGACAGTAATTTTCAGGTCCGTCATTTTCACATGTAAAAACCTGTAGAAGTGAGAATCTGTAAGTGAGAATCATTTTTCTCGATTAGACTTCTACAAGTGAGAGATGCGCCTCTCGGACCTCTATAGCTGAGAATTATTTTTTTAATGAGACCTCTATAAGTGAGAAAAGCACTTTGCGGGCCTCTGTAAGTGAGAATCTTTTCTATATTATAATTTTCTAAAAGTCAATAAAAATTTGTAAGCAGTAATTAAAATTTGAATAGACGTGTGAGAATAAAGGCTCTTTGTTCAAACTACAATTACACCTATCACACAAAATAAAATTTAGTTTCAAAACGATTGTCATAAGAAGCATTTGCGAATCGATAACTTTATTTCAAATACATATTCAAAATGTCTAAGCGAAAACTTAAACCTCTTTCGTTAAATAAGAAACTAAAAATTATAAGTGAATTCAAAAGTGGAAAGAAACGACTTGTAATAGAAAGTTAATTCGGTCTATCAACTGCCACTTTTTATCGAATATTAAAAGAAACGGATTCTATAAAATCGCAGTGTTTTGAAGGTCGTGGAAATTTAAAAAGAAAACGGTTAGTTGAATTTCATGATCTTGAAAATTGCCTTGTGGAGTGAATAAAACAATTTTTAGATAAAAATATTCCTTTAGATGGACTATTGTTGTTATATTTGTTAAATAAATAATTATTAATTAATAATTACGTAAAACTAAAATTTTAATTAACAAAACCTTTATAAATCTCCATTAGTAAAAAAGCAGCACTTGTTAGTAAGAACCTGTCTTAGTAAGAAACCCACTAAGTGAGAAAAATTTCTTGGTCCCTTTTGGATTCTCACTTATCAAGGTTCGACTGTATATATATATAATTATTATTACAAGTTATAACACCAATTTGCTGAATATAATGTATAAAAGTCTACAACTTACACCCTAAGCAATTACGAATTTCATTCCAGAAGGCTGCAATCTTCAATTCTGCACGTTCTTAAACTGGTAAATGGTAATTATAAATTTCAGGTCTTTAACATACAGCAGCAATAAGCAATTCATCCCAATCATTATTCCAATTTTTTTTGCAAGATTCGTCTTTATCTTCGTCAGTAACTGTAACACAAATGACAGTATTCATTACAAGATTTTAGAAACACATTTTTACAAAAATAATAATAAACTCTTACCCATAATAACTACTTGATTGTCATTTACAGATATGTATTGAGTATCTTCATCAAATGTTTGAAAACACTTATATCTCCGCACGTTTTTTAAACTTTTTAAAAGACAGCTGCAATAGCCACACCTTTTGGTAAACTACAATTAAAAAAAGAATAAATAATTAATATTAGGTAACAGTTCTGTTCATTTATGTATGTATCTTGTATACCACTACAATTTGGAACATTCATGAAGAAATGTTTGTGAATGCAAGGAATTTTACAAACTATGTGTGTGTTTATAATTTATAATTTTATGCATTAATTAACCTTACATTTGGTGTATGAGTATAATATCACTAGTGCTATATATATGTATATATATATATATATAAATAAATATTGATGCAATAGTGCAATATATTAATATTGTAGATCAAGGCATACCGCTTTTCATTTAGAAATATAAAATGTTTAAATGTTTATCACGTTTATCAATATAATAAATTTTAAATCAGTTAATGATCAAACATTTTTTATGTTAACATAACCTATAATACAACACAATAATAGCGGAACAAACAGGGCTACAAATTCTTTTAGATACTTTGGTATTAAAAATATCATAACACTTTTGTTTACTTACCCCAACATTTTACTTCTCGGAATTTAACATTTTATAAATAATGTTTAAATTTTTCTCTCCTTTACAAATATTTTTGTTGACAATTCAATTTTTTCTTTACAAAATTAGGAACAAAGTGGAATGCGAATTGCCACATTACAGTTTATGTAAATCCGCCTTGACCTCTTGGTGATTTTCAAGAGTCTAGGGACAAAACTCACAACGCAAAACATTGCGGAACAACGCAGACGTGGGACGGCACCTTTAGGAATTTTACATAGGGTTAAAGTTGTATTCCCAACTCTGAGCGTAAAATCCGTAAAATATGTAAAAATGTTACTGTAGAAGTAGGTAATAAACGCTCCTTTTTCTATAGTGGTAAAATTACAGAATCATTTTTTTCAGTGCATGTGATTTCTCCCTTAAGCCCAACGCACAATAAATACGGTTACGGGAGCAGGGCATAATTTATATGCATAATTTTTATTTGCTGAGATTAAAATAATTATAAATCATTAATTTAATTAACTCAACATTTAGTACTTTTTCACTGTTTACTTCCCTGGCAAAAGTATTGGATTGAATCTCAATCAGTTTTAATCAGTATTTTTCCGGGGCATTCCGAAATTTGTTTCCGAGACAATCAGTTTTTATCCGAATCTAAAAATGGATGTATATTCACGAAAAATTCTTTCCGAATTATTTCGAATTAATCCGTTTCATTCCGAAGTTAAATTTTAATCCGTATGAATCTTGTCATTTCAATCCGAATCAATCCGTTTTAAATCTGAATAAACCCAATCAGGATTGAAACGGATTGATTCGGAATGAAATAACAAGATTCATACGGATTAAAATTTAGCTTCGGCATGGAACGGATTAATTCGGAATGATTCGGAAAGATTTTTTCGTCAAGATACATCCATTTTTAGATTCGGATAAAAACTGATTGGCTCGGAAACAAATTTCGGAATGCCCCGGAAGAATACTGTTTAAAACTTATTAAAACTGATTAGAATTCAATCCGATACCTTCGTCAGGGTTAAGACTTTTAATGGTATTAAAACCTTTAAAAGCTTAAAAGTTATCAAAAAATGAAAATGCTTCAAATGCTCGAAAATGCTCAATAAATGCTCTACCTAACCTTAAATGCTGAGCATATGTTCAAGAGCATTTGCTCAACGTAAATGCTCGAGCATTTTAGAACTCTAGAACCAAGACAGAATTTTGGCACAGTTTCTACAGGGATGAACACTACAGTTCGGTCTCCTTATTATTCCTTCGTGCCTTTTAGCTATGTGTGAGTTCATAAGGATATTTAAGTTAAGTGGGGAGAAATTCAAAATGGCGGCTACCTGGATGACAGGTTTGCATAAGGATATTCAAGTTAAGTGGGGAGAAATTCAAAATGGCGGCTACCTGGATGACAGGTTTGCATTGCAATCAATGGGACGAAATTAGTTTTTGTACAATAACTTTTAAAAAACAAATTTCCGAACCTATGTTTATTAACAAATTATTATTCATTTATCGAAAGCTATTTTTTAAAATAAAAAAATTGTGTAAAATTTTTATAGGAGTTTTTATTATTTTAAAAAATAGCTTTCGATAAATGAAAAATAATTTGTTAATAAACGTAGGTTTGCAAATTTGTTTTTTTAAAGTTATTGTACAAAAACTGATTTCGTCCCATTGACTGCAATGCAAACCTGTCATCCAGGTAGCCGCCATTTTTAATTTCTCCCCACCCAACTTGAATATCCTTATTGCAGTCAATGGGACGAAATCAGTTTTTGTACAATAACTTTTGAAAAACAAATTTTCGAACCTATGTTTATTAACAAATTATTTTTCATTATTGAAAGCTATTTTTTAAAATAATAAAAACTCATATAAGAATTGTACACAATTTTATTATTTTAGAAAAAAGCTTTCAATAAATGAAAAATAATTTGTTAATAAACATAGGTTCGGAAATTTGTTTTTTAAAAGTTATTGTACAACCCAGTAAAAAAAAAATAATTCGGCACACACGAAAATAGTTGGGTACTCTGTCTGGTGTATAGACCGAATTGTGATGTTTTCCCGTATTATTTCCGATTGTGTGGAATTCAATTCTGTTGCCGCGATTGAATTGAGGTTATATGAGCAGAGTTTATGATGTAATTTGAAAGCAGGGGTGTTTTGACGTGTAAAAATGGCGGTTATGAAAATAATTTTGATAGTTTGTTAAAATATTAAAAAGTAAAATGTGACAGGAACGACTGGATTTACCATGCGATCAAGTCAGGTTCTTATGGTAAATATGATTCGAATGGCTGGATTTACCATAAGAACCTGACTTGATCGCATGGTAAATCCAGTCGTTCCTGTCACATTTTACTTTTTAATATTTTAACAAACTATCAAAATTATTTTCATAACCGCCATTTTTACACGTCAAAACACCCCTGCTTTCAAATTACATCATAAACTCTGCTCATATAACCTCAATTCAATCGCGGCAACAGAATTGAATTCCACACAATCGGAAATAATACGGGAAAACATCACAATTCGGTCTATACACCAGACCGAGTACAGGTCTCGTTCATACCCAATTATTTTCGTGTGTGCAGAATTATTTTTTTTTACTGGGAAAAACTGATTTCGTTCCATTGATTACAATGCAAACCTGTCATCCAGGTAGCCGCCATTTTGAATTTCTCCCCACCCAACTTGAATATCCTTATTGCTATGCTTGCGCAAATTGGACAAACGATGTGTGCGTAAGAGGAGTGTATAAACACATGTAGGGTTGTAAGCTGTGAATCGTTTCATTGAAAGTTTCAATGTTTCATGAACGAAAGTTTCAACGTTTCATGAAACTTTGAGTGGAAGGGATAGAATTCAAATTTCGCGCCTTCAAATTTATCTGTCAAGTAAGGTAAAGTTAGTTTGCCCATGTATTTGCGCCATATTGAAACTTTGAAATGTTTTATGAAGCATTGAAACTTTCATGAAACATTTCAATTAGGAAAGTTTCATGAAACTTTCCAACCCTAAACACATGTCATATTTTTAGGTTATGCTAAGTTAATATTTTAAGTTCAGGTCAAGTAAAAGATATTTAGAACTTTAATGAAAAGTGAAAAAATAACAAAATTGCAGGATGTTTCGAAAATAACGAGATAAAATCAAACAAAGTTGATTAACGGTTTTAATTGACAAAACTGTTTCATATCCGGTTGACTTCCAATTAGGGTTGTGAGCGATGAAACGTTTCATTGAAATATTGAAACTTTCATTTGAAACTTTCAATGTTTCATGGACGAAAGTTTCCAAATTTCATGAAACTTTGGATGGAGGGGGGTAAAATTTAAATGATTTAAATTTCGCGCCTGAAAATTTAAGGTAAGGTTAGTTTTGCCTAGAGATCCTCAAGGGAGAGTTGGGACATGTTGACTTGGATTCTGATTGGTCGCGGGTTTCCGGAAACGGATGTTCACAAAAAGTTAATTTCATTGGTCCAAAATGGCGGTTCCATTTTAAAATGCTTTTAAAACAAATATTTTTAAAATTAGCCCGCTCTTTTCGACCAATGATACAATTTGCAATATCGTCACTTCCGTTTCCGGATACCCGCATGGATAGTAGAAGGGGAAACTTGTCTCAACTCTCCCTTGAGGATCTCTAGTTTTGCCCATGTATTTTCTCCATATTGAAACTTTGAAATGTTTCACAAAGCCTTGAAACTTTCATGAAACTTTAGCCCAAAGCACAACGAATACGGTTACGGGAGCAGGGCATGAGATAATAATTGACAGAGACTGTTTCTGTTCTTTTCTGTCTCATGCTCTGGTCCCGTATCCGTATTTCTATCTGCTTAGGCCTTTTACAACCCTACTTCCTTCCAATGGGAATAATTTTCTTCATTATATCGAGTCCCAAACATTCACTATATTCAGGTCTTTACTTTATTCAGCATCACTATATCAAGAACCTACACTGTAAAAAATACTTCAGGAAAATTACGTCCGTATTGTAATGTTACTTTAGAAACTTTCTGTAATATTACTCTTTGGAAAGTAGCAATAATACCAATCAACTTAAATTTTTACAGCTTTCAGTAATGTAATATTACATTTTTAGGCCTAAGCAGATAGAAATACGGTTACGGGACCAGAGCATGAGACAGAAAAGGACAGAAACACTCTCTGTCCTTTATTATCACATGCCCTGCTCCCGTAACCGCAGGTTTGTGCACGTAAAATACATTAGGTAAATTACATAGGTTTTCTACGTATAATACATGCGTATTATACATGAAAAATTGGAAATTAAGAGGGAGTGGGGGATTTTATACGTATAATACATGGTTTTCTACATTATGTAAAATACGTATTATACGTAAAAAACCTCGAGTGACGCGTCACTGCACAACCCTGCGTAACCGTATTCATTGTGCTTTGGGCTTTTCAGTAAATGTACATTCAGGGTTGTGAATGTACTACTTTGGTAGTAGGTAATAAAAGCACCTACCTTCATAGTATTAAATTCACAAGTAAAGGACAAAAGTACTTCTGTCTTTCTTACTCTAAAGGTGATTCTAGAATACGAGTGTTTTGAACGTCGACGCGTTGATAGCGACGCGTCGATCCATTGTTTTTCATTGTTCTATCGACGCGTCGACGTTCCTAAATCTCTATTGTAGAATCACCTTAACTTACGGGAAGGAAGCCGGCTCCTTGCCTCCCGAGGTGTGGCCGTACCTTAATGTGGTAGTGGCGATGATATGATAAGCCTAAAGCACAATGAATCGTAATCGCGTTAGACTATCCATACAAGCGGCTTTACTTTTTGTAAACAATGAAAATAATAAACTTTGTTTTTTCAAAACACTTTTTTCCAAAAAGAAGCAAATTTATTGAAAAGATTAAAAATAAAAGTGTCCCTAACCCTGGCATTCATAATAGACTTACATTATATAAAAATGAGGAGTTTAGAAATAACGTTATGGGAAGTTGTGAATTTGATGGTTTTCAGGAAGATGTTGATTGTTTAGAATCTGACTTCATGAAAGTTGGAAAATCATACGATATTCATAACAGGTAAATTTATACGAAGTGTCTAGACGTCCGGTTAGCTGGATAAAATAATTTTGGTCGTTTAGATTTATTGACAAGAACCTCCCGGTAGCGCACAAAAAATTTTGTCAGGACAAAAATATTTTATCCGGCTAGACGGACGTTTAGTCATATTTGCTTTGAGCCTAAGCGTCCAGCTAGACGGATAAAACATTTTATCCGGCTCGGTTCTTTGTTGTGCCTTTTTTAAAAAAAACTAATTTATTGAAGTTTTTAAAGAGGTTACCCTGTCGAAAGTAAACCACTCAAAATCCACTGAAAAAACCACTGGCCCAGTGATTTTTCAGTGGTCTGACCTGCATATCTTCAGATAGAATTTTTTTTGGAGTTGGGGTAACAATAGTACAATAGTTTTAAATGCCAAGTAGTTTTGTAGGGGAGTAAACTTCGACTCTTTAACGAAAAAAATTTACAAGCAATTTGACCTGGAAATTCAGGTCGAACACCGATTCCTGATTGTAATTTTTTTTCCTTTTATGGTTCCCGTAACCCAAAATTTTTATGATTAAAAACTTTTGCAATTTCAAAAATAAAAATATGAAATCTACTTATTTTCACGATTAGGAATATAAAAAAAAATTCTAAAAACTATTAAAATTGAAGGAAAGTAAATTTTCAAAGCTATTTTTATTATTATGAAAAATAACTTTTTGAGGAAATTTTTAGATATTCTTTATCGTTAGAACACGTAGAATTTTAATATTTAATTTTTAACTTTATTAATGCGAAATTAGAGAAATTTTTGTTCCCGATTTTTAATTAAATTCAGGAGTCTTCAAGTTTTATGATCTCTCTGGACCCTTCTACGAGGCCTTGACTATATTAAAAATTGACCTGTGAAAAATTTGTTTCTTAACAAATAAAATTGTTTAAATTTTAATGATAGAAAATTGTTTATTTTAAATTTAGAATCTGTAAGTTCTAACAATTACGTACATATAAAAATTTCCCCAAAAATCCTAAATTTAAATGAATAATATCGTATCTCATAAACGGTAGCAGATATTAAAAAACTGATGTCATTTTTGGATTTTTGAATAGAAGTATGTATTATGTTCATAGTAATAACATATATTTATATAAGTGGCTAAATTCTTAAACAACAAATATAATATTGGAATAAATAATTTAAATTATTTAAAATTGTAAAAAAGAAAGGTTATCCTTCCATTTTATGAGGGTAAAGGCCATAAAACGGTTTGGGACTTCCAGGCCAACTGTCATAAATCAACCCTCACAATAGACATTTTCAGTGGCGAATTGTCCCAAATCACAACTGAGAAACCACTTAAAAACAACTGGGATTTCAGTGGTTCTGTCTCAGTGATTTTTCAGTGTTTTTCTTTCGACAGGGTAGGACCTATTTTTTGATACCATTTTTAATGACTCAAGTCGATGTAGCGATTATTTGCACTAATTTTATTAAAAATGTGTTGATTATCCTGTCGAAAGAAAAACACTGAAAAATCACTGAGACAGAACCACTGAAATCCCAGTTGTTTTTAAGTGGTTTCTCAGTTGTGATTTGGGACAATTCGCCACTGAAAATGTCTATTGTGAGGGTTGATTTATGACAGTTGGCCTGGAAGTCCCAAACCGTTTTATGGCCTTTACCCTCATAAAATGGAAGGATAACCTTTCTTTTTTACAATTTTAAATAATTTAAATTATTTATTCCAATATTATATTTGTTGTTTAAGAATTTAGCCACTTATATAAATATATGTTATTACTATGAACATAATACATACTTCTATTCAAAAATCCAAAAATGACATCAGTTTTTTAATATCTGCTACCGTTTATGAGATACGATATTATTCATTTAAATTTAGGATTTTTGGGGAAATTTTTATATGTACGTAATTGTTAGAACTTACAGATTCTAAATTTAAAATAAACAATTTTCTATCATTAAAATTTAAACAATTTTATTTGTTAAGAAACAAATTTTTCACAGGTCAATTTTTAATATATTCAAGGCCTCGTAGAAGGGTCCAGAGAGATCATAAAACTTGAAGACTCCTGAATTTAATTAAAAATCGGGAACAAAAATTTCTCTAATTTCGCATTAATAAAGTTAAAAATTAAATATTAAAATTCTACGTGTTCTAACGATAAAGAATATCTAAAAATTTCCTCAAAAAGTTATTTTTCATAATAATAAAAATAGCTTTGAAAATTTACTTTCCTTCAATTTTAATAGTTTTTAGAATTTTTTTTTATATTCCTAATCGTGAAAATAAGTAGATTTCATATTTTTATTTTTGAAATTGCAAAAGTTTTTAATCATAAAAATTTTGGGTTACGGGAACCATAAAAGGAAAAAAAATTACAATCAGGAATCGGTGTTCGACCTGAATTTCCAGGTCAAATTGCTTGTAAATTTTTTTCGTTAAAGAGTCGAAGTTTACTCCCCTACAAAACTACTTGGCATTTAAAACTATTGTACTATTGTTACCCCAACTCCAAAAAAAATTCTATCTGAAGATATGCAGGTCAGACCACTGAAAAATCACTGGGCCAGTGGTTTTTTCAGTGGATTTTGAGTGGTTTACTTTCGACAGGGTAGGTGCTGAGTATCTTTGAGGAACTTTCCACCATAAAAATTAATGAAAAACAGTGAAATATCGGTATAAAATTAAGTTTATTGAATATTACTCCCTCCCAGTACATATAAATACATATAAATTAAAGAGTATAAAATTTTGAAGAAAACAGAAAAAAATTGAGTGGTTTATTATCTTTAAAACTTCTGGATTTGTGGCCTTCAAAGTCAGATTTCAGCAAAAAATCTCTTGAAAAAAATTTTAATTTTAGTTTTTGAAAAATAAAAGTTTTCTGTGCATCTAACACATTTATACACTGAGAAAAATCTGTTGCGATTATCGCATGAGCAAATGATATGAATATAGCATAGACACTAACTATACAAAAATTGCAAGAATCCACCTAATTATTAGGCCGCTCCGCCTAGTTTTCAGGCTAAGTCCGAGCAATAACTATACGTGCTGTTAGAAATATAGCATCAATAGAATTATGGAAAAAATGCAAAAATGATTTCAAGCAATAATCGCAACAGATTTTTCTCAGTGTATGACTAAGATTAAAGAAGACTATTTCTGAGTAAATCTGTGGTGAGACCAATATTCTATCTCTAATAGGATCAAAGTTATGATTGGTTATGATTTTTTAAAAGAAGTTATTTAGATCTAGGTGTCTCTGCAACTCCCAAAGTACACGCAGTTTTCTATCACGTAACAGATATCTGCGAAGAAATGGAATCAAGTCTAGGATTTTTTAGCGAACAGGCAATGGAGTCTGTTCACTTAGATTTTAAATCAACCTGGACCAAATACAAGGTTGTTATAAATCATTCAGAGTATGCAACCAGATTACAACGTGCTTTATGTGAATACAACAGTCTTCACTCATTTTAAAAGTTATTAATGTTTTCATAATGTGCATTAAAAGTTTTTTGTTCCTGACTATTTAATTGGACTTTCATTTCTTTAAAATATAAGATAAAACCATATGATAAGAGTATTTTTACAATTGACACCCTGCAAAACAAAGAAATTCCAAGAAAATTGATTTTCAAAAAAAGTTCATAAAAAAGGGTCATTTTAAAAAAACCATAACTCCGATACTATTAGAGATAAAATGACCACAGATTTACATAGAATTTAGTCTACTTTAATTTATTTTGAGTAATATATATGCGTTAGATGCACAAAAAACTTTTTATTTTTCAAAAACTAAAATTAACATTTTTTTAAAGAGACTTTTTGCTGAAATCTAACTTCAAAAGGTCATAAATGCGAAAGTTATACTGACCCTATTAAAAAATCTCATGTTAGGACTCACATCAGAATTCATATGGGAACTCATGTAAGAAATCACTCGGGAGCTTACATGGGAACACATATTGAGCGGCCGGGAAGAAGAACTCGATCTACGCTCGAAGCCCTTGTCTGTCTTTTTTTGTGAGATTAAATGATGGAAAAATTATCTAGAAAAAAAAATTCGAGAAAATAAAAAATGAAAAATTGTAATCGATAGAGCATTTGAATACGCACATTTTTTCTTAATACAATTTTTTTGTCTGACTTTTATTTATTATGATAAAAATTATAAATTTAATTTATTTCTTGAGTTGAAAATAATAAAATTTTAATAAACCAATCGTGTTATCTCAGAAACCAATGGATGGAAAAAGGTTCAATTCCACTTATCTACTCTAAAAACAATGCAGATTCTATTAAGTTTATTGAAATGATAAAAAAAGTTTAATTTGTTGGTGATTTTTAACAATAAAGTAGTCGCTGTCGTTACTTGGTCTTTACTGACTTTGAGAAAAAGTCATAGTGAGGAAGTATTGAATTTTGTAAACTTTAATCATACAAGTTATTCAATATGGTATTAGAAAGTTTTACCAAAAAGAATTTTTTCGATCCCTTAATTATTTCAGCTTTTATGAACAATTTAGTTTGTCACTTATTTTATGTCAAGCGTGAAGTAAAATCAGCTGACTGACTGAGCTCCAAGCTGTGAGCGGAAGAAGGACGCATGCAAGCGTAAGAGAGAGAAACCGCCAATAAAGACTTACAAACAGTGTTTGTTTCCTGAATGGATGTTTTTAATTTATAAAATATATTAGGAATGAAAAAGTATTACTAGTTAAAAATTTAATTAAAATAAAAACATTAATATGTAATAAATGATGAATTAGAACAATTTTTTTTAATATTTTTAATGAGCTACAGGATATGCAAAAATTTTTTAAAATTACATATTGTTAAAATGTCAGCTCCTATTAAAGAAATTTTTTTAACTTATTACATTTCGTTAACGTGTTTAATAAGATTTTAGATGTACAATAATTATTTTATTAAAAATAACTTTTTTCAATACAGCTCTAAACATTGTTAAAAAAAATAATTTTTTAACAATAATTTTTTAAGAAAATTGTCAACATTGTAAAAGTGATCATTCTTAAATTATATTCTTTGTCTTAAATAATATTTTTTTTAAATAAAATATTACAAATAAAAGTTCTATATTTTTTTAACATTCCTTTAGGTAACCAATTTTGAGAACAACTTCATATAAAACTTTTTTAAAAGTTTAACTAGACTGATGTAATATTTTTTCATTCCTGGTATATTTTATAATTTAAAAACATTCATTCATGAAACAAACACTGCTTGTAAGTCTTTATTGTCGCTCTCTCTCTCTCTCTCTCTCTCTCTCTCTCTCTCTCTCTCTCTTACGCTTGCATGTGTCCTTCTTCCGCTCACAGCTCGGAGCTCAGCCAGTCAGCTGATTTTAGTTCACGCGTGACATAAAATAAGTGACAAACTAAATTGTTCATAAAAGCTGAAATAATTAAGGGATCGAAAAAATTCTTTTTGGTAAAACTTTTTAATACCCTATTGAATAACTTGTATGATTAAAGTTTACAAAATTCAATACTTCCTCACTATGACTTTTTGCTCAAAGTCAGTAAAGACCAAGTAACGACAGCGACTACTTTATTGTTAAAAATCACCAATAAATTAAACTTTTTTCATCATTTCAACAAACTTAGTAGAATCTGCATTGTTTTTAGAGTAGATAAGTGGAATTGAACCTTTTTCCATCCATTGGTTTCTGAGATATCACGAGTTGATTATTAAAATTTTGTTATTTTCAACTCAAGAAATAAATTAAATTTATAATTTTTATCATAATAAATAAAAGTCAGACAAAAAATTGTATTATGAAAAAATGTGCGTATCCAAATGATCTATCGATTACAATTTTTCATTTTTTATTTTCTCGAATTTTTTTTCCAGATAATTTTTCCATCATTTTATCTCACAAAAAAAGACAGACAAGGTCTTCGAGCGTAGATCGAGTTCTTCTTCCCGGCCGCTTATATGTGAACTCACATAGTGTTTTGACCCCGGAACGCATGTGGGTTTCCATAAGTGTTCTTATGTGAAATCCCCTGTGAGTTCCCATATCCAGAAAAAAATTAAAAAAGGAAAAAATTATTTAAAATTACAAAACTAATTGTAAATTATTTTATTTGAAACATAAACTCATTTACTACACTCTGAAATGACGTCGAAAAGGACGTCTTTTTAGCAACAAAAAAGATGTCCTTTTCGACGTCTTTCTACTTTTGGAAAATTTGAATATTTAATTATTGTACCTACATAAAAATAGGAAATGTAATAGGAAAATAGGAAGGACATTGGAATTGTTTATTTTATTTGTCAAAATGATATACATACATATATAAATTATAAACTTATTATCTGCGAAAAATACACAAAATATATTAAAATATAAAACCAAACAACTGAAACAAATAAATCACTATCTGAACAATAATAATTTTAAATAACATACAAAATGAAAACAACAACAACAGCAGATATCAACAGTTAAAGACTTGCGACGCGAAACAACGAACGGCAAAGTTGTTCGCGCATGCGTATGAATGAAAATTCACAATCTTTGATATATTTAACACATTTATATATTATATATTTTTTATTATATTTATATATTTTATTATATATCAGGGTGCCCACCAGTCAGGGAAAACGGAAAGTCAGGGAATTAAAAAAAATTGAAAAAGTCAGGGAAAGTCAGGGAATTTGAAAAGAACAAGGTATATTTAATTTTTTTTAATGAAAAGTTACGGTGTTTTTGTTAACACATGATACTAAAAGTTGCAAAACACGATGCGTTTCACCTCCATGTAATGGAATTTTAATGTAATTTTTTTAAAAAACTTATTTTGCTTCATTGTCTACAATGTATTAGTAGGAATTCAACGATAAACCATATTTCCTCCACTGAACATGAACTGCTTTATAGATCTTATTATCTCGGTGGGAACGTTAAAAAATAGAAATTAACAAGGATATGATACTTAAGCTATGCAAGGAGCTGAAATTTTCGATATGAGGAAGTTTTTAAGAAAAAAGAAGAAGAAAAGACAGTGGAAGATAAACCCGACAAGCATTAAAATTAGCTAAACGATTTTACCTAACCTTAAAATATTACTCGCAGTTTCACGAATATCAAGTGTTGAATCGAACAGATGTATAGCTAAAACACAAAACTGCATGGCAGTTCCCAAATCAGCAATAAAATATGGTCGATCTACCCATAATTATCGCAGTTCCACGGAAATATTTTTTTCAGTGTTCAATAGGGTTATAAAAAATATAAAAATTTATTTGAGTTTTAAAAAAAATATTTTTATTTATGCAGATTTATATTTATAATTATAAAGTTTAATGGTATTCAAATTGGGAAAATTGGACACTAAATTAAAAAGAACTTCAACTTTTTGATCCATAAAAAATTAATTGTCATTCGTCTTTCCAACATTTCCCTCCCGGAAATAGTATTAAACGTCATTAAAATTATTTTGCTCAAAGAAAACATAAAATATCATTCTTCTTTTTTAAAATTATCTTCTGCAGAAGGAACTAAAAGACACAGAAATTAGTAGGTCAGTAAAAAGGATGAAATAGCATTTGTTTTTTCAATCTATTATCCTTGAAAAGGTATTGAAAGGCATTAAACTTTAAATTCCCTCGAATAGTATTGAATGATATTGACTTTTAAAATATTTTTGAGGATTAAAAGGAATTAAAAGAAGTTGAGTTATAATCTACTGAGGGCATTAAATGGGATTCAAGACAAAACAGAAATTCAATGGCACTTAAATGCAATCAGACGTGGGTTTTTTCAATGCCAAACAATGCCTTTTAATCTCCAGCTTCTTACCTGGAAATGACAGCAATTGTAAAAAAGACATATTGAAGAAAAAACTAAAGAATATCGAAAAATTGAAAATTTCCAAAAGACATTGTAGATGAAGAAATCCAAAATATTAATACCCAATTTTATTTTGTTTATTGAATTTAATTTTTGTACTTGATTGCAAAATAACACTTATAAAAAGTCAGGGAAAATAATTTTTTTGGTCAGGGAAAGTCAGGGAATTTCAAAACAAAAATGTGGTGGGCACTCTGATATATTATATCAGTATGTTTCTCTTTAAAATAATCTGTCACGTTATTCGCGTATGCGTATGAATAAAAATAAACAATCTTTGATATTTTTAATACAATTATATACATTATATTATATTTTCATATAATATTAAATTATATATTTCTTATTATATTTATATATTATATTATATTTTATATTATTACATATCAGAATGTTTGCTTTTTATATAAAAGATTGTTAATTTCTATTTATATGCATGCGCGAATAACGTGGTAGTTTATTTTAAAGACAAACATGCTGATATAATCTATCTATCTCTATCTATAAAATCCAAGTTTTGTCTGTACATTGCTTCGAATTTAAAAATTCATGTATAATTTTTCATTTCAAGTTGCAAAAACTCCAAAAAGGACATTAAAAAAAAATTTTGTCTGTCTGTCTGTCTGTACCAAAACTTTGTTCGGGCATCACGCGAGAACGACTCGACTGAATGAAGTGAAATTTTGTGTGCAAATGTTTATTAGCCCAACTAAGGGTCTTCAATTTACAGACTTCAAAAATATTAATTAGAACCTGAGATATGCCAGTGCCACATAAGTACGCACATACTCATGCATAGAAAAGCATTTTTTGAAGTTTTGCAAAAAATGTGTTTATTTCCGTATTATTGTAGTTCATTAATATTGAAATTTATTTTTGGGCCCAAAATAAAAATTGGGCCTTATAGGGCCTAAAATAAAAAATGCAGTTTTGTACACTTCTGACCTGAAAATCTTTTAAAATATCAGAAATTTTGTAACTAATAACAGAGCTGTTTATTTTTGGCCCTAAAATACAAATTGGGCCTTATAGGACTCAAAATACACAATTCTTCTGTGTATTAATTATTCATTAATTACGTAAGCATCCCGAGAAGGAGGGGTTTCAAAAATCTCTACATATGCTTACGTCGGGGGGAGAAAGGTGTAAAAGCAAATCTTAAGTAAGATTTTACTATGTGTGTACGTTCATATGAAAAGGGCCCAGGTTGTCGATTTTATTTATCGAGATATTCGCATTTTTCTAAAGAAGATTCAGATTTTCGAAATTTTTTTTATTGCTGAAAAACAAACTACGTAATGTCCTTCGTCGAATCATGCATTTACAATAACTTTATAGTAATTAAAAACACAAAGAAATCTTATTTTTAATTTTAAAAATGCATGGGCGCTAATGGAAATCTTGAACTTTAAACTCGTTTTTCTCAAAACTAGGATTTTGATACTTTTAACTTTGAATGCTTATAATTTTGTGAATTTTTCATCTAAAGGGGTCCAAGACCTCTCGAAATGTTCAAAATTTAATAAGGGGCCATCCATAAACCACGTGGACATTTTTTTGCTGATTTTTGACCCCCCCGCCCCCTCTCGTGGACAATCGTGGACATTTTACCCCCCCCCCTTACAAAATTGTCCACGTGGACATTGCAAAAAAATTCTTTGTAAATTATAAACCAATAAGTTAATACAATTGTAAAGCTTAATTCTGAATATTTTTCAAAAAAAATTGCTGGAATAAAGAAGTTTATGAAAAAATAGTTTGGAACAATAAGAAAATCACTATCCTCTTTTTAAAGACAATTTTCACTACTAGCAAATACATTTTTAAACAATCTTTATAGATCTTAAAAAATAACTTTGGCCATTGAGGTGGTCCAAAAACGCATTGTAAACAAATTTTTTAATTTTTTTTACCTCTATTTTTTTTAAGTTAAATAATATTTAGACTCTAAATTTTAGACGTAGCTAAAAGCCGATGAAGTTTTATACATGAATTTTGCATCAGGAAAAAAATACTTATTCGTAGATTTAGTATAGAATTCACGAAAATCAATATTTTTTAATCGGACAACTCTGCATCTTCTTAGAAACGTTCAAAAAATAACATCCAAAAATTTATTAAAAATTTTTTGTTGTTTAATATTTTGTACAGGGTCGTAGAACCTTCCCTAAAATTGCAAAATTATGGAAAAAACATTAAAAAATAACTTTTACTATTTTATTGGAAGTTTTTTGCAATATTTTACAAAAATAACTTATAAGCTTTACTATTTAATTTACGTAATTGTTAATTTGTTTAAACTTATTGTTGTTATTTACTAACTTTTGATAAAATAAAGCTTAAGACTTGCAATTTTTTTAATTTTTGCAACTTTTATGTGTGATATGTAATTAAAAGTAATGAATAATTAAAAATTTTATTTTTAACAATTGTTTAAACAAATTATTGTTGTTATTTATCAACTTTCGATAAAATAAAGCTATAGAGACTTACAATTTTTTCTGAAATTTGTAGTTTTTTTTGTTTGAAGTAACTAACAATTAACAATAATTTCAATATTTATTCTTAACAATTGTTTAAAGAAATTATTGTTGTTATTTATGAACTTTTGATAAAATAAATATAACGACTTGCAATTTTTTCTCAACATTGCAACTTTTTATGTTTCAAGTATCTGAAAGTAAACAGTAATACCAGATTTTATTTTTAACAATTGTTTAAACAATTTATTGTTGTTCGGAAAAGACAGAAAATTCCCTTTCAAATTGTATATAGTAAGGAAACAAATTCGATCCAGGAAGGTAAAAAATTACAAAAAACAGAATTTCTTCCTTTTTTGCATTTTATTGAGTCACGCAACGTTTCAATGACTGGTGTGCCAATATTGTGTTGGATGATTTGGAAAGTGATTGTCTCAATATTCTAAAAACTAAACACAATTGCATCCCCCTTTTTTATTATAGATACGTTGATGACACAATTTTTTGCATACACAAAGATAATATCGACCTAGTTTTAAAAACTTTCAACTCATATCATAAAAATTTACAATTCACTCACGAACTAGGTATCAATAATCAAATCAATTTTTGGATGTCACACTCATGATAAACAATAATAAAATCATCAACAATTGGTTTCAAAAACCAATGGTATCTGGTAGACTAATAAATTACTTTTCGAACCATCCAACACAACAAAAAATTAATACAATTTATAATCTTGTGATAGAGCCATTTTACTTTCACATAATTGTTTTCACAAAAATAATTTGGAAAAAATAACAAAAATTCTGGAAAGCAACGACTATCCACCGATGATTATTAAGAAATATACCACTGTTCGTCTAAATTCTTTAAAATACCGTATAACCAACAATCAAAATGTTTGTAATCCACGCGCTTTGTTATATAAACAAATGCCAAAAGTCTGTATTCCTTAGAATTATTTAGATTTTACAAAACTTTCAAAAATGTTAAAATCATTTAATATCCACACAATTCCTATTGTTAACAAAAATTTTAAAAATATTATTAGATTAGGTAAAGACCGTACTGATAAATGGCAAAATACTCAAATCGTTTATAACATCAATTGTAAGAAATGTCCTGTGAAATATATTGGGGAAACCAAACGTTCGTTAAAAACGAGAACTGGCGAACATAGAAGAAATAGTAAAAAAGAAAGTTCTATTTTTTTCGAACATCAATCTAAATTTAATCATGAGTTCGATTGGAACAATGCGACTATTCTTGATCGTGAGTCTGATTACAAAAAACGCGTTTTTTCTGAAATGTTACACATAAAAAGTAACGAATTTACAATTAATAAAAAATCTGAAATTTTATATCTTAATAGAATTTATTTTCCACTTATTGACCGACTGAACTTATGATTGTTTTTTCTCTGTCTAATCATTACTGTCTCTGTTTTAAATTTAGCGATTGCCACCTCTGTTTATATTAGGGTGCCTTGACCCCTGTTTACCAAATATCGTACAATTAATTTCTTTCTTCATAATCAGTTTGGACATGATGCTCCTACCGTGTTGACGACAATTTTTCAATTTGAATATTTTTATTTAATTAATTGACTAAATCATGTAGTTTTATTGTACTTTAGGTAACTTTTAATTAATTAATTTATTTATTGTGATTAGTTTGTTAGTGCTGTGTTTAATTTGTGTATATTTTTATTTTAAAAAATTTAGCCTGATGAGGATGACACACCAGTCATTGAAACGTTGCGTGACTCAATAAAATGCAAAAAAGGAAGAAATTCTGTTTTTTGTAATTTTTTACCTTCCTGGATCAAATTTGTTTCCTTACTAATTTATTGTTGTTATTTATCGTCTTATGATACAATGAAGCTAGAGACTTCCCATTTTTTCTCAATATTACAACTTTTATATGCTTGGGACGGTATTGCAACTATTACAGAAACAGAATAAATTATTTATTATGAATATGAAGGATAAAATAATAGCTCTAGACATTTAAAGTGTCCAGTAAGTTATCTATTAAATTTTATTAATAATGTTTTTAAATTTTGCATTAAAATTAATGAAAGGACACTGTTATTGTGAGATCTAGAAGTATTACAAATTAAAGATAATCTTCTTTTAAAATTTATTTTCTAGTAAAACTACAATTCTAATGCTTTATTATATCTAAAGTTGATAAATTTAGAAAAAAAACTAAACCGCTCTATTAGCTTCAGTCTGAAAATATTATCAAGTTAAAATTATTTAATAACTTAAACAATGACTAAAATTATAACTTTATCCTACAAATTCATAGTACATAAGAAAAAATTGCAAGTTACTATCTTTATTTTATCAAAAGATGATAATTAACAATGCTTTAATAATTTTCTTCAACAATTGTTGTAAATAAATTTTAAAGTTGCTATATATTTTGAGTTATGTAAAATATAAAAAGTTAAAAACTTCATAAAAAAAATGTTTTTCTAATTTTATCATGAGCTGATAAATAACAAAAATAAATTGTTTAAACATTTTTATAAATAAATTTTAATGTTACTGTTTATTTTTAATTATTTCAAACATAAAAGGTTGTAAACCTTATAAAGTTAAAGCTGTATTAAAAGTTTATAGCTCAATTTTATTAAAAATACGTGGGAAACTTCATTAGCTTTGAGTATTACCTCTCCGATCATTACTATATAATTTTAACAAAATATCATAGGGGTATTTTTTTCGATAAAAAATCCTAGGGAGTAAGAGCATAAAAAAATCCAAAAAAATTTTTGGACCACTCTATTGAACATCTTATAATTTATTAAGTACTGATTACGGAAAATAACATGAATTTCTAAATTTTTAACATTATAAATTACCCTGGTCGACAAAAATGACTTTTTTTTATTTAAGCATCGGACTAAGTTTTTCTTGTAGATTTTTTATTACTAAACACGAATCTGACTATGACCAAAACTGGTCCATGACGTCAAGATTCTGATAAACAGGGCTCCGAAACTCAGAAAACCCTGGTTTTGATCATTTTTGATCAAACATAAGTTAAGAATTTGACATGCTAGAAATCTTTATGTACATGCTTAAATGCATGTCCACGTGGACATTTGCTCCAACTCCCCCTCCCCCCCTCGTGGACAATCGTGGACTTTTGATGGACCCCCCGCCCCCCCAAAACTGTCCACGTGGTTTATGGATGGCCCCTAAAGAATATGGTCATATAGATAAGTCCAATAGTGCCAAAGTGGGCCCTTTTCATATGGACGTACACATGTATGGAAATTCACCTGGAAGCACGATATAAACTTAAGGTGCACTTACACACCTCTGTTTGATGGTCGACGACCAACTGAATTGGCAATAGAGTAAGAAAGACAGACAGTATATGTGTCTCTTATGTAATTGTCGGCTGTCAACGACCCACCAACAGAGCTGTAAATGCTCCTTTAGCCGTCAATTTTGGCCAAAAGAAAATTAACTGATCTTTACCCGATTACAGGTAAGGAATAAAAATTAATTATTATTTAAACATGTTTTAAACAAATTATTGTTAACTACCAACTTTTTCCTAATTTTGCAATTAACCGATCTTTAGATGATTACAACCAGGAAATAAATATTTAATTATTATTTAAACTTTTTTTAAACATATTAATATTGATTGAGAGATAAATTCATAATATTGTGGGAAAAAATTCATAATATTACGTGTTCAGACTTAAGTGTATTGAAATCACAGAATTGGGGTTGGCTCGAATTTACGACTCGAGGCCAGTTGCCAGTTCAAAAATTACCGGTGAAAATAATGTAATGTGTTTGGGAAGCGTATGGCGGCAGCACCTCTCGGTGGCCAATTTCTCAGCTGCTCGCCGGTCGCGTCTATCAACACGTGTCTCAGTGTAAAATTCTAATTGGTCCTAATAACATCTTAAATATCTTGTATCACGCTTGTAGCGTCACGGTATATCTCACGGTTGTTCTCAAGGTTCAACTCTGTATATTTCTCAAAAGGACTACTCAAAAAATTGTATTGTGTGTATGTGGTGTGGTGCGAAATCACCAGAAATTACCGGTGTAATTTCTGAGAGAAGAAAATAAAGGAAGGACTCAATACAAAGGACATAATTCGTTGTGTGTGTTTGTGTTTAATTTTAATGCTTGACCACGGATTTACTCAATAAAACAAGGTATTTCTCATAATTAAGGTGTTCTCATTTTTATTGAAGTTTATTTAATTTTTTCTCTCCGCAAGTGAATTTCTCAAACCTTTTTTCTCTCCTCACGGTATTGCTCAAAACATTTGGTCCTTCGAGCCGGATAAAAGGTTGAAAATAGTGCGCGAGAATTAATTGAGAATAAATTCAGTGCTAAATTCTGTGGCAAGCGCTTCCTCTCACCTAAGGACGGTCTCATTGTGAAAGAAAATCGCCAGTTAGTGTGAACACGTGCTCGGGTTGCGGCAATTTTCAGTGTACGCCATCTTTTCTCGACGCCTTCTTCTCCACCTCCTTCGGTCACGTTCGGCGGTGCCCGGCAGTGTTCGCGACCTCTCACTCTCGGACTCTCTCACTCTCGCGCTGCCAGAGACGCGGTGTGCTATACTGCAGTGCTCGTGGACTTTTCTCTCTCGGATTCTCTCTCTCGCTGCCAGCCAGACTCGGCGTGCAAGTAGTAGTGCGCGGTTCTCACCACACAGACACTTCTCTCTCGGTCTCTTTCTCCCTCCGAGCGACCTCTCTCCTTCGACTCGACTCTCTAAGCGGTCTCTAGTTTTTTCTCTCTTTCGCTTGTCGCTTCGTTCTCATTTCTTTCTCCCCGTGTAAATTGACAGCAGAGAGATGTCGACCACGGACAATCACTCGGGAAGCGACGACGAAAAATTCAAAGATGTTCCGGAACCAGAAAAAACCGAGTCAAAGGACAAACCTGCTTCGGATAAACCGGAAAAGGAGAACCCTTTCAATTGGTCGGATGACAAGGAGGGCAAGGCAGGGCCGAGCCTAAAGGTCCCCTCTCGGGCAAATTCAACAAAGTCGGACAAATCCGACCAACCCTCAGTGAAGGAGGGTGGTTCAAAACGGGGCGAGTATGCCAGCTCTTCGGCTAAGGTGGAACTCAAGGTCGCAGCTCAATGAACTCGTTTACGGTTTTTTACGGACACACTCAATGAGGCAAGAGGGGGGGACATGCCTAAGGATCCAGTGTTCCTGCAAATCACGGCCGACGCTCTCCAAGAACACTGGACACAGTTCTCGAGCGCTCACGATCAGCTGACAGACGGTTGCTCAGCTAAGTTCCTCAACCACCCCTACGTGCTAGGGGAAGTTTATGATCGGGGCTTTAATGCATACATCGATGCAAAAACGCTAGTGCTGCAACTGCAACACAAGGCCAAGGAAGCAGCGCGCACCCCACCTGCTCCTACTGCTCAGGGTCAGACAAGACGGACCCTACCGGACATTTCTCTCCCCACATTTTCTGGGGACTATCAAGGATGGCTCTCTTTTAAGGATCTGTTTACATCAATGGTCATCGACAACATGGACATCTCTAATGTCAAGCGAATGTACTATTTGAGGACCAGTCTCAAGGGAGAGGCAGCAAGGCTCATCTCTAACATCTCCCTTTCCCGGGATGCATTTGCTGCAGCGTGGGAAACCATTGTGAGTCGGTACGACAACAAAAGGCTCCTGATCTCCTCGCAGTTGGACCAACTCTTCTCAACTACGGTGATCTCATCCAGGAACTCAGACGGGCTGAACTCTCTCCTCAGTGAGACCACGGAGGCACTCAACGCCCTTAAGGTGCTTGGAGCCCCTATCGAGGAATGGGACATGGTGTTGGTGCATCATGTTACTCGAAGGCTGGATTCATACACCAGAGAAAGATGGGAGAATAAGTTGGGATCCAGGGCGGACCCCCCCACCTTCAAGCAACTAAAGGATTTTCTCACTGGGCGGGCTCGGGCGATGGAAAACATCTCCTCATATTCTCAGTCGACACGATCTCAACCCGCTCCGACAAAGGCTCAACCCAAGGCACCATCAAGGCCCTCCTTCTCTAAGGCTTACTCAGGTGCCACTCAATCCTCAGACTCGGGGCAAAACTGTTCATCCTGTGGAGACAATCATTATATTGTCGTTTGCGACAAATTCAAGAACTTGTCTCCTAGGGCTCGCAGGGAGCTTGTTATTCAGAAGCGTCTCTGCTTTAATTATCTTGGTCGGCACAGCGCTAAGGCGTGCCAGTCTCAAAAAAGGTGCAACAAGTGTGACGGAAAACATCACACTATGATCCATCAGACGGACGGGATAAGCTCATCAAGGGATCAAGGAGCTGCTCCCACTCAAGGACCCTCTCACCAGCAAGGATCATCAGGAATGCAAGGAGCCTCTCAATCCGGTGCTCATTCCTCCAATGCGGATTGACCATCAGGAATTTCTCACCACAAGAGCCCAACTTACTCAAGGCAGACGGTCCTCTTGGCTACTTCTCGGGCTCTACTCATCTCACCTCAAGGAACTTCTCACCCAGTACGCATGCTCATTGATCCAGGATCTGAGCTCTCTTTTATCTCTGAGAGCATGGTACATCATCTCAATCTCCAAAGGCAACGCTCGATCATCGCAATCACTGGGATTGGGGCTACTCACTCAGGTATCACACGGGGGGTAGTTTTCCTCACTATTAAATCTATCCACTCCTCACACTCCATATTTATCAATGCCTATATTCTCACTAAATTTACTCCTACATTTCCTACTACCCCCACCTCGCCTCACCATTGGCCCTACCTCCAAGGTCTTCAACTAGCTGATCCTGACTACTCTATCCCAAATAAGGTCGATCTCATCATTGGAGCAGATCACTATGGACAAATTATCTTGCCCGAATTAATCAAGGGACCTATCTCCTCACCAATCGCTCAACTCACCATTTTTGGATGGATAATCTTGGGACCAACTAAAGATTTCTCCATGAATGTCAGCACCTCTCATCATCTAGTTGTTGATCAGAGCTTGACTAACTTGCAGGACTTACTCACGAGGTTCTGGGTACAAGAGGAAGTGCCATCTAAGGAAACGGACTCATTTTCTATTCAAGAGCTGGAGTGCGAGGAGCACTTTCAGCTTACTCACTCTCGGGATGAGGCAGGTCGATACATAGTTCGACTTCCTCTCATCTCTTCTCCGAGTCAACTTGGCGACTCGTATATCACGGCTTATGGATGCCTTCAGAGGCTGATCAAAAGGCTCTCTACTCACGACTCTTATAAGGAATTGTACTCTGGCTTTCTCACGGAGTATGAGGCCATAGGACACATGGTCCCAGCTCCGTCTAAGGATAGTAGATTTGCGACCTACTATCTTTTCCCATCACGGAGTACTCAAGGAGCAGAGTACCACCACCAAACTCCGAGTCGTTTTCAACGGTTCCAGCTCAACATCATCAGGGACATCTCTCAACTATTTGCTCCACACCGGAGCCAAGCTTCAAAAGGACATCGCAGATGTATTACTCTGGGTAAGACGTCATCGGTTTATTTTCTCAATGGACAGTACAAAGATGTTCCGACAAATAAATGTACATCCCAAGGATTGGGATTTACAGCGAATCCTTTGGTTGGATTCCACTCAAACCGAAACGCCTTACCAACTCACCACCGTAACTTACGGTACCAAATCAGCTCCTTTCTTGGCCATACGGGTGCTTTTACAACTCATCAAGGACGAAGGGCATCGGTTCCCCTTGGCCGTGCCCCCACTTATCAAGGGAAGGTATATGGATGACATTTACGGAGGAGCAGAAGAGCTCTCCGAACTCAAGGCCATGGCAAAACAACTCATCGGTCTCCTCAACTCAGGCGGATTTCCTCTTGCCAAACGACTCATGTTATCCGAGGTATCTCAACTCTTTGATCCTCTGGGATTTCTTTCTCCAGTCATCATACGAGCCAAGATGTTACTGCAGGAACTCTGGCTTGAGAAGGTGGGATGGGACGACACCTTATCGGAGAAAATTTCTTCACGATGGATCAAACTCATGGAAGAGCTAGCTCAAATTTCTCAACTCTCAATCTCACGATGGCTGAATATCACCGCGTCAACTAAGGCGGAATTACACGGATTTTCTGACGCCTCTCAATTAGCAATGGCGGCTGTGATCTACCTCAAAACCTCGGCAGAAGGACAGGACTCTAATGTTATACTCATCTGTGCTAAGACTAAGGTAGCACCTCTTAAACGACTAACCATCCCAAGGTTAGAACTCTCGGCTGCTCATCTCTTAGCCAAACTCATGGATTATGTTCAAAGAACTTTGGAACTGTCACACGTTCCTATTACTCTATGGACGGACTCTTCAGTAGCTCTCACGTGGATCAACAGCCACCCTTCGCGATGGAAGGACTTTGTGCGGAACAGGGTTTCCTCAATCCAAGATCTAGTCCCTCAAGGTCATTGGAAATTCATCAAGGGAAAGGACAACCCTGCTGACTGCGCATCAAGGAGCCTGACTACTCACCAACTCTCTCAGCATCAACTATGGTGGCAGGGGCCATCTTGGTTGAAGGAATCAACGGAAAAGTGGCCAACTTCAAACTCACGGACAGATGCTTCAGCCCAAGTGGAAGAAAGACCCGGATGTGTTTTCTCTGTCTCAATGTCTCCTCAACCCTGGGATCTCGTTGAAAGGTATTCCTCTCTCACTAAATTATTGAGGATAACCTCAATTTGTTTTCGATTTTTGAAATTACTCAAAGGAGACTCTCAGGCTTCTCTCACCAATCCTCTCAATCCTAAGGATTTAGAGCAATCAAGGATTTTTTGGACTCAAGTGACTCAAGGAGTATACTTCTCAAGTGAACTCAAGGACCTCAAGAAAGGTACACCATTTCCTAGCTCTCACCCCTTTTCCAGACTCACGGCATTCATTGATCACCAAAGAATTCTCAGAGTCGGGGGCCGACTCAAATTTTCTGATCTGAATCATGAGAGTAAGCATCCTGCTATCATACCTAAGGATTCAGCTCTCACTCGTCTCATCATTAGAGACGCGCATCTAAGGACTCTCCATGGTGGAACTCAGCTCACACTCTCCCATGTAAAAAGGAGCTTCTGGGTCCTTGGAGGCCGACGACCCGTAAGGTCTCATATTCTCAAGTGTGTGCCTTGTGCTCGACATTATGCCGGACCTATCTCTCTCAAGACTTGGAAGGGTCGAGGAGCACGGAGCAAAAAGGGATGGCTCTGTATTTTTGTCTGCTTCTCGACCTCTGCCATTCATCTGGAAGCTGTCACGGACTACTCAACGGAAGGATTCCTTGCAGCCTATCGACGATTTGTCTCACGGAGAGGCATTTGCCATACTCTCCACAGTGACTGTGGAACGAATTTTATTGGAGCAGACAAGGCTCTTCAGCAACTTTTCAAGGCCGGAACTCACGAATCAAGGACTTTATCTCAACTTCTGGTTAACGACGGCACCTCATGGAACTTTAACCCTCCCTCTGCTCCACACATGGGTGGTAAGTGGGAGGCCGCCGTCAAATCTGTCAAGTATCACCTCAAAAGGACGGTTGGTGAAGCAATGCTGACCTACGAAGAATTTACGACTCTTCTAGCTCAGATTGAAGCAGTCCTCAATTCACGACCATTGGAACCCCAATCGGAAGATCCTGACGACTTGTCAGCTCTTACACCAGGGCATTTTCTCATCGGGGAACCGCTCACTTCGATACCGGAACCTTCTCTGATGGAGATGCCAAGCTCAAGGTTGTCCAAGTGGCAACTTATTCAACAAAAGGTTCAGGCTTTCTAGTCGAGATGGTCGACCAGTTATGTGCAGCAACAACTCTCTATCTCAAAATGGCATCATCCGTCTAATCAAATTAAGGTCGGCTCTATGGTTCTTCTCACTGATGAACGCTTTCCACCTGCAAAATGGCCCTTGGCTAGGGTTATGGAATTGCATCCCGGAGTGGATGGACTCACCAGGGTGGTCACCATCAGGACGCCTATCTCTACTCTCAAGCGGCCAATCACGAAGCTGGCAGTGCTTCCCATCTCCAGGAACGACTCACCATTGGCATCAACCTCTACATGATCGTCAACTCTGTTGACGATGGGGGGGAGTGTGTTCAGACTTTAGTGTATTGAAATCACAGAATTGGGGTTGGCTCGAATTTACGACTCGAGGCCAGTTGCCAGTTCAAAAATTACCGGTGAAAATAATGTAATGTGTTTGGGAAGCGTATGGCGGCAGCACCTCTCGGTGGCCAATTTCTCAGCTGCTCGCCGGTCGCGTCTATCAACACGTGTCTCAGTGTAAAATTCTAATCGGTCCTAATAACATCTTAAATATCTTGTATCACGCTTGTAGCGTCACGGTATATCTCACGGTTGTTCTCAAGGTTCAACTCTGTATATTTCTCAAAAGGACTACTCAAAAAATTGTATTGTGTGTATGTGGTGTGGTGCGAAATCACCAGAAATTACCGGTGTAATTTCTGAGAGAAGAAAATAAAGGAAGGACTCAATACAAAGGACATAATTCGTTGTGTGTGTTTGTGTTTAATTTTAATGCTTGACCACGGATTTACTCAATAAAACAAGGTATTTCTCATAATTAAGGTGTTCTCATTTTTATTGAAGTTTATTTAATTTTTTCTCTCCGCAAGTGAATTTCTCAAACCTTTTTTCTCTCCTCACGGTATTGCTCAAAACATTACGATTAACAGTAAAAATGTTTATGAACTTCATTTTTTTTGCTACATACAAATAAAAGTTCGCGTATACAAAAATTTTCGGTAGCGCGAAAGTTAATGTTGTTTCAAATTTCGTCGTTTATTTGATGTTACCTAAAGTAATTCTTATTTGTAGTTTTTTGACAGATTCGTTTAATTACCTACTTTAAGTTCGTTTTCAATATAATCGTTTATTCAGTTTATTGCATTACGCAAAGTATTTCATTTTAAGATTGTTAGAAATCTTACGATTAATTATGCTATCCCAGATAGCACACGAATTTCCGGGAAATTAATATAAAAAGTATTTCCGGGAAGTTTCCCGTGGTAAGTTCATAATTTTCCAGGAAACTTTCTGGAAATAGCGAAATGCCCTTCTCCTAGGAAGCTTCCCTCGGAAACTTCTCGGAAGTCTACCTTGGAAACATCCCGGAAACTGCCCCTGGAAACCTCCCTTGATAACTTCCTTTTGAAACTTTCCGGAAACTTCCCTTGGAAATATTTATAATTAAATTAAAAAAAAGGTAACCGGAAGTTTTCAAACTTTCCAAAAAGTTTGATGGAAACTTCCGAACTTATCACGGAAAACTTCCCGGAAAAAACGTTACACGTAAGATGTCTAACAATATTAAAATGGAATACTTTGCGTAACCAATAAACTGAATAAACGACTATATTGAAAACGATCTTAAAGTAGGTAATTAAAGGAATCTATCAAAAAACTACAAATAAGAATTACTTTAGGTAACATCAAATACACGACGAAATTTAAAACAATATTAACTTTCGCGCTACCGAAAATGTTTGTATACGTTGACTTTAATTTGTATATAGAAAAAAAATAAAGTTCATAAAAAATTTTTACTATTAATTATAATATTAGGAATTTTTTTTTCACAAAATTATGAATTTATCCCTCAGTCAACAATAATAAGTATAGAGAAAAAATTATCGATTTTGCTGTGTAGATTGAAACGAAAAACGTCACTTTTTTAAAGTTTCCCTCTTGAGAAACATGGCGTCCTTTTCAACGTCGAAAAGGGCGTATTTTTTTTTGAATCCAAAAAGACGTCTTTTTCTACGTCCTTTTCTACGTCATATTTATTCTTTTTTATTTTTGGAAAATTTAAATATTAAATTATTGCATATAAGAAAGAAATCCTGAAATTCTTGAAAAAGTAATAGGAAAATGGAAAGGATTGCGGAGTTTGGTCTTTTATTTGTCAAAATGATATACAGTCGAACCTTGATAAGTGAGAGCTGCCTAACTGAGAAACCTCTATAAGTGAGAGTAATTTTCAGGTCCCGTCATTTTCACATGTAAAAACCTGTATAAGTGTGAATCTGTAAGTGAGAATCATTTTTCTCGATTAGACCTCTATAAGTGAGAGGATATTACAAGATCTTATCTTATATAAGTGAGAATATTTTCTATATTATAATTTTCTAAAAGTCAATAGAAATTTGTAAGCAGTGATTAAAATTTGAACAGACGTGTGAGAATAAAGGCTCTTTGTTCAAACTACAATTGCACTTATCACACAAAAAAAAAATTAGTTTCAAAACGATTGTCATAAGAAGCATGTGCGAATCGATAACTTTCGAATACCTATTCAAAATGTCTAAGCAAAAATGTAAAGCTCTTTCGTTAAATGAGAAACTAAAAATTATAAGTGAATTCGAAAGTGGAAAGAAAAGACATGTAATAGAAAGTGAATTCGGTCTATCAACTGCCACTTTTTATCGAATACTAAAAAAAACGGATTCTATAAAATCGCAGTGTTTTAAAGCTCGTGAAAATTTAAAAAGCAAACGGTTAGTTGAATTTCATGATCTTGAAAATTGCCTTGTGGAGTAGATTAAACAATCTTTGGGTAAAAATATTTCTTTAAATGGACTATTGTTTTTATATTTGTTATCAAGGTTCGACTGTACATATATAAATTATAAACTTTATTATCTGCGAAAAAAAATATATTATGATTAAGAACAAACAACTGAAGCAAATAAAACAATATCACATATTTACACTAATAACATTAAATAATATACGAAATGAAAACAACAATAACCAACCATGCTGAAAGTAGAAAGATAGAAATCCTATCATTTTGAATAATTTTTTATCCGTGAGATAGAAAGAGTTGAGAAATTTTATCCCTTTCTATCACACGTTTATTAAATGTTATCTGATCCTATCTCTTATGTCTTTAAGCCTATCCCTTTCATTCTTTTGTCGATGTCTTATTTTCTCATCTCAATCTTTTTTTAGTTCAGTCTATCAAATCTTATCTGCTTTTATCTCCTCTCAATATTTCTTCATTCAGTTCTATCTCTTTGTTTATATTACGAATTGCCTATCTCTTCCAATAACTTCACTTCAATCTCACCCTATCCTTGCTCTATCGCACTCTATCACATTCTATCCTCTAATGAATAAAATGTACAGTCTGTCCCTTTCAATTACCTCTTTTAAATCCTATTCTGTTTCCTTAATACACACTTATTACGTTTTCAATGCTTTGTCGATAACATTAATAACTAATCTCTTTCTGTTATTTCCTCTATTCCTGTCTTAACTTTGAAACTGTAGCTATTTTTCACAGTAACGAAAATTCTGTCCATTTCAATCAACTAGTTTTAATCTGGGTCCATCCCTTACTACCATTACTCTATCTTTTTCTTTCTTTTAATAAATAAAATGAGTCACAAGTCACTTTTAATCACTTTTTTAAAATCTTATCCTATCCTTTTTCTATCACACTCCATCACATTCTATCACATAATGAACAAAATGTAAAGTCTATCTCTTTCAATCGCCTTTTTTATTCTAACCAATATCCTTGATACCTCTGCTAAGAGTAAAAAGATAGAAATCCTATTAGTTTGAATCAATTTTTATCCGTGTGATAGAAAGAGTGTAACGAAGTGTTTCGTTACTTAAGAGTTTAAGTATTATTAGTATTATTTTGAATAAGTTGACTAAGGAAAAATTATTAGTTAAACATCTGCGCCTGGGTTCGACTTTTCTTGAGCCGAGCCTGACTGACGTTTTTTCGCTAATAAGTAATTTCCCTCGCAAATTTTGGTTGATTTCTTGGTCGTTGAATATTCTGAAGTCAGCAGTCACCTCTCCCCTTTTCCATCTGCGCAAGTCGGCAGTTTTCGCGTTACAGGTTCAAATCCGCGAGCAGCGTGACAGTCAATCCTAGACGAAGGACGGGCAAGAGGGCGGAGGGTGGATAGGAAGTCGAAGGAAAGGAACTAATTTTCGGCAGGCAACGTATAGCGGGATGAGAGGAACGTCGACACGTGCTATCTTACTTTTAATCGGGCTATTGTCAAAGATAGTTGTGTGGAAAGAAACCTGTGAATCGAGCAGTCAAAACGTGTGCACGAAAACTTGTCGCGTGTGATTTGATTAAACTGTTTGAACTGTTGGAACTTTATGTAATTAACTCTAAACTAGATTTGAATAATTAAAGCACCCCCTTTGAAAAATCCAGTTCCTGCATTTCGCACCGGAATCGTTTGGTTTTCCACGTGGTGTCCAGGGTGGTCTGCTTCTGGATTTCGTCGAGGGTGTTCCTGAGAGTTGGTCATCGTTGGTGAGCCGAAATCTGGTGTCGTGGTGTCAATAATTTGCGTGAATCGTCGTACATCTTCGTGGCCGTCGAGTGTGCGATTTCCGCGGAATCTCCTCTGAGGTTTTTTCTCGTGGTATTTGTCGTCGGTAAAGTAAAATTTCGATAACTAGGTATTTTCGCCTATTATTGGACTTCTAATTCAGTTTAAAAATCTAATAATAATTTCCTACGTTAAAATGGCGCCCAGCACGTGGGGCTGTTTCGCGAGAAAATAAATGACAAAGTGCGCGGAAAATTCATCTGCGCCTTCACGCAAAAATTGACAAGTTCGAGATTGGTTTTGAGAAAAATTAATGATATTTTTCTGGTTAAAAATGTTTTTGAGAAAGTTGCTTGATTAAAAGTCGTTAAGTGTTTGTGTTCGGAAATTTTTAAAGTGTTGTAGTGATTTGCAAAATCGTTGATAACGATTTTCAAAAGTGTAAAAATTCGGTCGGTTGAAAATTTTAAACGTGTGAAAATTAAAAGTCGGTTTGAGTAGGTATATTTTTTGTGTGTTAGATTTAATGAAAAAGTCGTTAGTTTAAATTTTTAAAGGAATTTTTATTTAATGTGTAAAATTTTTTAAAACAATCATTGGCGCCAAGAAATTGATATTTCAATCAGAATTGCCAGATTGGGCTACAAAGCGCGATTTGGGCTATTTTTTGCGATAATAACGCGGCTCAAATTTGAATTTCGCTTCAAGTAGCGAATTGGGCTATATATATTTTTTAAATTGCGTTTTTTGGGCTATGTTGGAAATTGTTCTATTTATGTGGAAAAATGTATGTACTTCTTTAAAAAACAATAATACTAATAACAATTTTTCATGCATCATATTAAAAATCTACATGTGACTTTTTTTTTTTTAGAAATTGAATGCATTTATGCACTTTTGATACATATTTTTTTCTTGAAATATGTAAATAAATAACGCGATTTGGGCTACATTTGGACTTTTCTGTGCGTTTTTGGGCTTTTAAAACTAAGGCGGTTTTTGGGCTACACCAGTGCCTCCTAATCGCGGTTCTCAGTACCAAAAATCTGGCAACTCTGATTTCAATTTCTAACGCGTTAAATTTTGATTTTGTTCGTTATCGCGAAAACGTGGTCGGTGACCGGTAAACGGAAACGCTGAGCACGTGGTGAGGAAAATTTAATTAAGTTAAAAGTAGTTTTCCGAGATTTTGAACAAGAATAATTGTTCAAAAATATTTAAATGATTGTGGTGATTTTTTGATTTTGAATATTTGATCAGGTAGATCAAATAATTCTGAGAAATGTTAGTGATTTTTGAAAAATTGATTTAATCGTCAATTTCACCGAAAGTTGAGAAAATTTTGCAAGTGCAAAATTAACTTCGTGGAATTTTCGCGAAATTGGATAGAGTGTATAAATTTAAAAATGTTTAAATTTAGCAAATCAATTTGTTAAATCAAAGTGATTGTTTTAAATAAGTGTAATTTATTTAAATTAGAGAGAATTCTGTTTTTGATTTTATTCAATGAGTAAAATTTCGCGTACCATCTGCGCCGGCGCGTCAATTATTTGAAAAATCTTTAAATTCATTTTCCGTGGAATATTCGTTAAACACCTTGTGTTCACATATGGTGTAATTCGAGTGCAATCTTTTCCAATAAATTAATCGGAAATAGCCATTGGAAAATTTATGGCTAAGTAAAAATTATTAATTTTTTTTCTTGTTTCTCATTTTTCATTTGCGCCTGGAATTCTCTAATTTTAAAATTATTCTGATTGTTTTGACTATTGTGATTATTTCGAGTTTGGTTGAATTTTGAAGAATTTCTGAAAATTAATTTCTGATTATAAATTAAAAATTTATTTTTAAATAAATAATAGTTTCAAATTGTGGGAAGTTAGTAAGTGGTAATTTTGATCAAATTAATTGAAGTTAAGTGATTTTAGGTAAAATTTTAATTAATGTGGAATTTCGATAAAAGTTTTGATAGTAATACAATTAAAATTAGTCCCACAAACAAGGCGTGGGCTTCCTCCGGCGACAGCGGAAACGCCTGTTAAGGCCGGCGAGGCAGCCAACAATGTAGAAAGCGTTCAGCCAAGGAGGACATGTGCTCAGGTCCTTCTAGGCATAGAAATGGCCGCCGGTCCCTCTGGCACTCAGCCTGCGAAGGCCACAACAGCCCCAGACGAAGAAGGCTTTCAGCCTTTTAAAGATAAAAAAAAAGGAGACTCGTAGGCGTTATAAAGCCAAGAAAAAGGAGAAGCAGGCCGAGAAGCCCCGAAAAGAGAAAGCTTCTCTTCCGAGACTTAGGCAAACCGAAGCCGTCAGGATTTCAGCGAAGGATCCTAATTCCTACGCTGAAATCCTGAAGGACTTGAAGAAGACCCTCAAGCCAGAGGATTCAGGGGCGGAGGTTTTGAGAACACGGAGAACACTCAACAATGAGTTTCTCCTTGTCCTCAAAAAAGGAGGAAATACATCCCAGTTTGCGGGAGTGTTGACTGAGGCTCTTCGAGAGAGGGCCACAGTCACTGCTCTCGTAAACAAGCGGACATTGGAGATCAGGGACCTTGACGAAGCAACCTCCAAGGAAAAAGTTGCTGAGGCCCTAAATGAAAAGCTCGGCGGTGCCAACCCGGAGAGATCCGTCAGCATTGTCTCGCGACTCCGCGGATCAATGTTGGCGTTGGTACGCCTCCCTGAGGCAGAGTATAATAATCTGCTAAAGATAGAAAAAATACGGGTTGGGTGGATTAACGCCCCAATACGTGAACACCTGGAAGCCGTCAGATGCCAAAGGTGTATGGCATACGGCCACCCGACTCGCACCTGCAAAGGCCTCGACAGAATCAAAAACTGTCGGAGATGCGGCGGCGCGGGTCACCAGGCCAAAACCTGTGAGGTTCAGGAGCCCAAGTGCATCACTTGCGGAGACTTAGGCAAAACTGAACTGAAGCACTGGGCCGGCAGCACATCTTGTCCGGTATATAAAGCAGAACTGCAGAAGCTTAAACAGGCAAAAGCCTAAAGTTTCTGCAGATCAATCTGCATAAGTGCAAGGAGGCCCAAGACCTCCTAATGCAGACCGCCAGGGAGAAGAAGATCGATGTCTTGTTCTGCACTGAACAGAACAGAAAGAACGATCTCGCTGCCTGGTTTCAGGATAAATCTGGAAGAGCAGCCATACAGATCTGCAATTCCGAGTTGCGGGCAGATAAGTTCCTGGAGACGAGCAGTGGATTCGTGTGGGTGGAAATGGCAGGCATACGTATGTACAGATGTTATTTCTCACCCAACGATCAACTGTCAGCCTTCGAAGATCAGATTGATGACCTCGAAATCAGCCTTAGAGAATCCAGGTTGGATACCCTCATTACAGGTGACTTTAATGCTAAGTCACCAGAATGGGGTGAGACGAGGCTCGATAAAAGAGAAATCTTGGTCGGAGAAATGATCTCCAGGAACAACCTGATGGTTGCGAACCAGGGGAGATCTTGGACCTTCAGGAGAAACGGGCAGGGATCAATCATTGATCTCACGATCACATCGATCCCCCTGCATAAAAGTATGAAAAATTGGCGCGTCCTGGAGGATTATACTCACAGCGACCACCAGTATATCGAGTTTTCAGTTTCAAGGGGAAACACACTGAGGGCCAGGAACCACGGAGTTCTTTGTGAGAACGGCCCAAAGTGGAACATTAAGAAACTTAACAAGGAGAAGTTCGGCCGGTCCCTAGAAGAATCCCGCCTCATTGAGGAGCTGGGATGGGTGAAGAGGCCGAACACTCTGGACGGGGAGGTGCGGACTGTGAGAAATATAATTGTTACCGCATGCGACGCGTCTATGCCGCGTTGTAGAAGCACAACCCCAAGAAGAAGAAATGTATACTGGTGGTCAGAGGAATTGGCCTCTTTGCGAAAGGCATGCCTCAAAGCAAGAAGGAGATATGACCGTTCAAACGGAGATCCTCTGCTGAAGGAGGCATATACAGAGGCCAAGAGAATCCTCAGGAAGGAGATACGCGCTGCAAAAAGAAAGAGCTGGAAGAACCTTATCGGTGACGTCGAAAATGACCCATGGGGTCTGGCTTATAAAATCGTTACCAAGAAATTGTTATCGAGGCAAAAGACCCCCGGTCTAGACAACCCCAATTGGGTCCGGCAAATTATAAAGGTCTTGTTTCCTCCAGCAGAACCATGGCCTAGGATGGACTGGAGTGACTGTCAAGTCGGTGAGGATCAACTCTTCACTCTTACAGAATTGCAAAATGCAGGCAGCAGGTTGAAGCCAGGCAAGGCGCCTGGAATCGATAGGATAAGCAACGAGATCCTTAAACAAGTGATCGTTGCTTCACCTCAGATTCTCTTAGAATGCTACAACAACTGCCTAAAGAGAGGAGAGTTTTTCCGCGACTGGAAAAGGCAGAGGCTGGTCCTCCTAAGGAAAGGAGACAAACCTCTAAATAAAGTCTCATCCTACAGGCCTATATGCCTGTTAGATACGATGGGTAAGCTTCTAGAGGACATGGTTCTGCAGAGAATGCAATCTCACTTGACCGGAGAGAATAGTCTGTCTGACAACCAATTTGGTTTCCGCAAAGGCCTGTCCACAGTAGACGCCATTCAGAAGGCGGTGGACTTAGCCAGAGAAGGAAAAAACCAACTGGGACCAGGGAAGAAAAAGGGCTTCTGCGCGTTGGTAGCCATTGATATACGCAACGCGTTTAATACCGCGCGATGGGAAGATCTCATCAAGTCGATGAGAAACAAAGGAATACCGCCCTACCTGTTGCGGATAATGGATAATTATCTTAGCGACAGGTGGGTAATATACGAGGGTGACACCTGCACTCTGAAAGAGGAGATGCAGAGAGGTGCCCCCCAAGGCTCGAGGATAGGACCATTCGTATGGAATGTCTCGTATGACGACTTCTTGCGAATGGGTCTACCTAAAGGCGCGGTGATCATCGGCTTCGCGGACGACGCGTTGATCGTATGCACTGCTGAAACTGTAGAAGCCCTGGGCGTATTGGTGAACGAATGTCTGAGACGGGAAAAGCGCTGGCTGGAGGCCAGAGGCCTCCAAATGGCTCTAGATAAGACCGAAGCGCTGCTAGTCACAGACAGACGTGGTTATACAGCCCCTGGTATTCAGATAGACGGATTTGAGGTCCAATGGAGGAATCATATCAAATATTTAGGTGTCGAACTCGACAACTTTTTGAATTTTAAACACCATATAGCCGTAGCATGTCGGAAGGCCGAACAGTGTTCGGCAAGTTTAGCTCGTCTAATGCCGAACATTGGTGGGCCTTCTGAAGCAAAGAGGAGACTGGTGGCGAGTGTTGCCCTTTCAAAGCTGCTATACGCAGCACCTGTATGGGCTCCTACCCTGCGAAATGACAGAAGTAAAACCATCTGTAAAAGGATACTGTCCGCGCAAAGAAGTGTTACTACACGTATCATTTCGGCCTATCGGACAGTACCGACGTGTGCTGCTCAGGTCCTTGCCAGCGTCCCGCCGGCAGATCTTTTGGGACAAGAAAGGGAGGAAGTTTTCCTCCTTTTCAAGAAGAGAAATTCTTCCGCATATACGGAAGATAATAGACCCAGCAAGGACCAAAGTCGCCGAGATGCGAGAAGCAGACTCGTCGACAGATGGCAAGAACAATGGAGCGGGGAGGAGGCAGGTCGATGGACGTATCGGCTGATACCTACACTCGCCACCTGGATAAGTAGGAAGCACGGAGTGGTTTCCTACTATTTAACCCAAGCTCTCACAGGGCACGGGTGTTTCGGCTCCTATCTGGAGCGATTTAAAAAAGTCGATAGCTCGGAGTGTGTGTACTGCAAGTTCCCAGTGGACGACCCAGAGCACACACTCTTTAGCTGTAAGCGTTGGGACGCGGAGAGGCAGGTTATGTTTACTGGTGTTAATCGCAAGGTTACACCAGAGAACATGATCCCGCTTATGACTCGCTCTCCCGAGGGTTGGCGAACCATCGAGACCTTCATACATTATGTCATGAGGGTCAAAGATCTCGATGGTCGCCAAAGAATGGAGGTCCCGTAGAATAAGGGAGAAAGTCGCTTTGGCGACAGAGGAGGGGATATAAGACTACTCCCGATGGCGATACGCGCGAAAAGTGCTAGCCGGGAGTGGTCTTAAGGTCCCCAAATAAGGGTGTGTTTTTAGCGGGTCGGCAGAACATCGCCACCCCCGCATAACCCTGTAGTACGGGCTACAGGGTACCTGGTAGCAGGTTTTCACATCCTACGCAAAAAAAAAAAAATTAAAATTGTTAGTGAATCTTCTGCGTCAAAAATTCAGTTTGTGAAGTTTATTTAAAAATCTTTTTTTTTCTGAATACCGAGTGTGTCTTGACTGGGGTTAAGAAAATTTGAGATTTCATGGTGCAGGTGTTAACAAACTGTTAACACTGTGATTTACTAATTATTTTCTTGTTTTTGAAAATTGAGTTAATTTATTTAAATTAATTACTTTTTTTTTGTTTAGTAATGTGATTATTTTATTTTATCCTGATTTTACTTTTTTTTTGTAAATTGAGTTATTGATCATTTATTATCATTTGCGCCCGTGTTAACAAAGTGTTAACACGACAATTTATTGTCTTTTAATTTATTCTTCAATTATTATT
Source organism: Ganaspis brasiliensis (assembly GCA_037103525.1). Classification (NCBI taxonomy): domain Eukaryota; kingdom Metazoa; phylum Arthropoda; class Insecta; order Hymenoptera; family Figitidae; genus Ganaspis; species Ganaspis brasiliensis. The sequence goes on from JAZKLR010000082.1 coordinate 2,308,513, forward strand.
TATTATTGTTGAGTACTTAGTTATTGATGGTGGTGGTTTTTATCAATTTTTATTTTTTTGCTAATGTGTTAACAAACTGTTAACATTATTTTTATCGATTTTATCAGAAGTTATTGATTTTGTTTGCTGATATTTTGTGATTTTAATTTGATTTATGGTTTTATGGTAATTTATTGTTTTTATTTGTGCTCATCTGTGCCTAAGTTAACAATTATTGTTAACTATTTCATTGTTTGTAATTCCCTGCATCTCCGCCTGTCATCCGAGAAAACAAGTGTTGGTTCCCGGTTACATAAATTAAAGGAGTAATTAAAGTGTGAACGCGATCGTTCTTCAACGTTGAGTAACCTCAGCAAGTAACCCGGAACCTGAATAACAACAAGAGTTAGCGGAAGATCGGTTCATGTGTTTTAAGTTATTTTTTGAAATTTTGGAAGTTTAAAGAGCGGGATTATTTGTGATTTTTGTGAAAGCGATTATTTGGGATTTTGTTACTTTTTAGTAATTGACTTTAAAATTTTATTTTACTCTTTTTAATTTTTTTTTATTCTTAAAAAAAATTTAGGTTAACCGGGCAAAGGTATTGAGATAATGGAGAGTCAACAAGTGCGAACATTATGGCAGGGAATTTTAAAAATGGATCGCGAGAGGGTAGTCGAGCAATTGAAGCTACAAGATTGTAGCACTTTAGGGTCGCTGCAGGTGCTTCGGGAAAGACTTTTACGACTTGAGATTAAATTGTTTTATCCGGATTCACATTTAGTGCCGTGGTACGATAAATACGATAATGGTGATTCGCAATCGGTTTTTCTCGCGGAAGCATTGGTGGGGGCAGAACAGGAGCAACCAGGCAACTTGGGCAGTGGCGTGGAGAACGTGGCTGGAACATATAGTAATACAGAACGAGTAGAAGTTCCGACTTGTAGTGTAGCGGTTACTACCACTGCTGCTCCAGCCCCATTATTAACGACAACGAGTGCTACTACCACTTCAGTATTGACAACTACTTCGGGAGCCGGAAGTGGTACTTTAACTTATTCGACCTGGGGCCGGGTCACACGTAGGAATTCCATCTGCGACCATGAGCCCTAACCTCTTGGGGTACAGTGAGTGGACCGCGCGTACGCAATTGTGCCCTTAACTGAGAGAGTTTCTCAGCACAAATAAGGCGGCACAGCCGAATTGGTCGTCCATCTTTAGTAGGACCGAGAATAATTCAAGGGTCAATTATTCCACCAATGTGAGTTTGTGAAACTGGGCCCAACTTACCCCCACCACCAGAGACTGTTAGAAGAGTAATAAGTCCCGTGGAAGGGGAAGAATGGACGAGACGAAGTGCTCGAATGCCAAGCCCATTGCGAGAGCAGGACAACCGAGACAATATGAATTTCGATAATAACCGGCCCAATGGCGGAAGTAGACCGGAAGCCTTAGAAGTTCCAAATTTCGGTAGGCGAGGACCAGACTTCGCAAGACAGGGACCGAGTTTCAGAAGAAACACAACCAGAGAAACAAATGAAAGACAACCGTCTTATGAAGAAGCACGCGGGGTCAATCGATTTATGAAAGGACTAAGAGAAATTTTAATAGGGAAGAACCGACTTTTAAAAGAAATAGAGGTGGTGGAGACCGAAGGAATCGCCATCGAGAAGATAGGCGGTCAACTGGAGGTTTGAGTCACACATTGACATTTTTATCAAGTGACTCTGAATCTGAGGACGAGTTTGAGCGGGATGGGGCCGAAAATGGGCGTTGGCAGGGACGCGATCGTTTTATTAGTAGTCGGGTGGTTAAACTGTTAAAGGAGTGGGATATTAAATTTTCGGGTGGTGAAAAAGAAGATCCAGAGGACTTTTTGGAAAGAGCGGAAGAGTGTAGGAAATGCAACGCCATCTGCGATCAAGACATGTTGGAAGCAATTCCAAGTGTCTTGAAATTATCCGCAAGCCGTTGGTTTCGAGTCGTAAGGAAGGAGATTAATTCTTGGAGAGCTTTCAAGAAGCTTTTTAAGCGTGAATTCGCGACATCAGTTGAGGAAGACGATGTGTTGGATAAGTTAAGAAGCCGAACTCAGGCAAAAGGAGAGAAGATTTCTTCGTATCTTCTCAACTTAAAACTCATCATGGGACATTTGAAGCGCCCTCTGATGTCAGAACATTTTTTAAAGATTGTTTATAAAGGATTAACTCCGGAATAGCGACGACAGCTCACTTATTCCTGTGTTGAAGATATCGAGGATCTGGAGACGATACTTCACCGTTACAAGCGAGTGAAAGACCTGGACAAACGCAGGGATCACAGTTTCTCTCCTTTTTCACCTAATCCCCTTTTTTTCCCCTTTTCCCTTATTTTCCCCTTTTTTTAGAAAAATCACCTAAAACACCTAAAATCAAGATTTTATCACCTAAAACACCTAAATCAAGATTTTTCTCCTCTTTGACCTTCTTTTTTTTAAAAAAGTTTCTATTTTTCCACTTTCGGAAATGCAAACATTTATCCTTTTTTAGGTTGTCTGTACAATGATGAGAAATTAGTTATTGAATTTAAATGTTTAAAAATAATTTTTACCTAACTTCAAATGGTTTTTTTATATTATTTATTGAATTAATTTAGATTTTAAACAGAAAACATGAAAACAAACATAATTAAAATAAAATTATTTTAAAAAGTTGAATAATATTCTTATTACCATGTTTTCTTAATTATTTACAGCAAATTAATTTATTAAATAAAAAATTTTTTTATTAAATATTTTTTACTCGTTTTAAACAAATATTACTAGTTTTGCATCATAAAATAAAATAATACAAAAGGTTAATAAAAAGAATTTGAACTAATTCTGGCAGATTCTGCTAAAAAAAGAAATAAATGTTATGAAAATTATTATATTATCTAATGTATCTAATTATATTTTTGTAATAAAAATTTTGCTGTCATATTTTTGATAAAATTAAAGCATGTTTCGAGTACCATGTATTCTTGCTCAAATACATCAAATTTATTTTATTGGATGGAAAAAAAAATTGTTTACGAAATATATTTACTTATTTCAAACAAAAACTAATTGCTTTGAATCATACCTAAAGTAGAAAAATACAATAAAAGAGATAAATAAAAATAATTTGAATTGATATTGTCATATTTCGCTGAAAGATTTTCAATTTATTTTCTTTAATATTATATCAGAACATTTTACATCACAGATTTTTATGTTTCCTGTTTAAAATCTAATTATTAAATGAATAATTGTGAAAACCATTTGAAGTTAAAAATTATTTTAAAAATGATTTAATTGCAACAACGAACTTCTCGTCGTTGAACAGACAACTTATTAAAAAATAAATTTTTGTATTTCCGAAAGTACTCTTTTTTTTAAATTTTCATAAACAAATTGAACAAAAAAAGACTAAATTAATTAATAAAACTGTTTTGAAAAAAAGAAACGATAAAATTTTGTAAAAGAAAACTTGAATTATTAACATAACCCTTTTATATTAATTTCCAAAATCCCCTTTTTATTAAAGAAAATCCCCTTTTTTGATAATCGAAATCCCCTTTTTCACCTAAAATTGAACAAAGAAACCACTGTGATCCCTGCAAACCTTATGTCCCACCCCCCACCAAGGACAAGATGAGGATTCCATCTGCGACGCCGAGAGGAACGGGACGAAGTTCAAAGGTGCAAAACCGAAGAAGAAAGGAAAACGAACAGCGAAGAAGAAAATCAAGCCAAAGCAAAAATCGAATAATGGGAAAAAGGAGGAAAACTTCGATGTGGATGCAATTAGTTCCTGGGGTGGAACTCAATCAAAGAAATCCACGGCTACGGCAAAAACGATGCCACCTCCTGCTGTCCCACAGACGACATATGCTCAGATGGCTGCACCTCCTACAAGTTTTGGTGCTGTCCCTAGAACTGTCACATCAGCCAGACCGATAAGAGTTCAACGTCCGGCTTCACCATCTGCGCCAAGTAGTCCGAGACAATTTTATGGAGTGTGTTTTCGTTGTCAAGTGGTGGGACATCGAGCTTCAGAGTGCCCACAACGAAATTGTAATCGACGTCAGGCTCCGGGACACTTCGCAGCAGAATGTCCCAACAGGCCTGCCCCCACCACTTATCGTTTTTGTCAAGTGTCTGGTACGAAAGGCTACACGTTTAGATTTTGTCCGAATTGTGAGTGGATTCGACAGATGATGGGAAACGGCCAAGGGGGAGGGACAGACCAACCTTCCCTCCAGTCGCCAAACGAAAGGAGACAATAAAGCCCCCACCATTTGGACCAGATGATGTTTTTTTGGAAGTAATACCCATGGTGTATAGTGAGGATGTTCCTGTAACGAACCTGGACAGCATGAGGAGTAGACGGAACTCAGGTCCTCTTAAGAGCCAATGTGAGCAGTCTACTCAACCATTGAGAAGTATTTTGAAATCTGGGGCGACGTATAAGTCTGGTTCCGGCGGGCATATCAAGTGGGATGTCTCGGGCGGAACAAGTGGTTCACCAGTGATTGTGAGAGAGTGTAGCAGCGAGCAACCAGAGGAACGGATGAGTGAAGAGGATTCACCTCCCTTAACCTCTAACAGCTCCAGAAGTGCTGCTGATGTATATGGTTCTCAACTGCCCACGACGGAAAGTGGAACAGTCGAGTTACCAGTTATTGTAAGAAAGAGTAGCAGCGAGGAGTCGGAGAAACAGACGAGTGAAGAGGATTCACCTTCCTTGATCTCCAACAGCTTCTGCATTTCTGAGATGATTGATGAGATAAATCTGCCCCCGACGGAAAGTGGGACAGTAGAGTCGACTGTGATAGTGTGTGAGTGTGTCAGGAGGATAGGAGTACAAAAGGGGACAGGAAGTACACCCCCAACAGTCTCCAATGATTCCTGCACCTTTGTGACGGAGAGCACAACTTCCACAAGCCCTCGTCATGAAGGAGTCAGTGCTTTTGATGATCCAGCATGTGTTGTCCAAGGGAGGGGGGAAGCTGCACTGTGTGCAGCTGAACCTTGATTCGAATATGAGAGTGTTGATAGCACGAGTGAGGAGAATCGTTTCTTCCTGAAAATTGTTCTTTGTGGTCAGCCATATCTTGCATTGTGGGATCCAGGTGCTACGACATTGGTTGTTGGTCCTCAGTTGGCGGAACGTTTTAAACAGAAGTTGATATTAGCTAGGGCAGCAATACACAGCACCTTAGGAGGTTCAACTGCTATACTGGGAAAATTGAAACTTTGGTTGACTGTTGATGGTGTATCACACCCATTTAAGGTGAAAGCTATTAATACGCTGTCACATGACCTCATATTGGGTATGGATTTCTGTAAGAAATGGAACATGGATACCCAATTTGGCAAGGGACTGTGGCGAGTGAATCAGCGTGAGTGGCATGAGTATGATGAAAGTACCATCGAGAGAAGCGAAAATAATATTTTTGCTGAGTGTGCAGGAATCTCTGAGCTGACTGTGGACCAACGCGGGCGAGTTCAAGAATTAGTCGAGAAGCTAGTACTACCAGAATCGGCAGAACACGGCATGACGACGATGATGGAACACAACATCTGCGTAACGGATCCAACACCAGTTAAGCATCGTTCGAGACGAATGTCTCCTAAGATTCTTGAATGGGCCAATCAGGAGGTCAGAGAAATGTGTGAAAATGGGATAATCAAGAGGTCAGCAAGTGAGTGGAGTAGCGCGCCGGTGATTGTGAAGAATATAGACGGATCGCTGAAATTCTGTATCGATTATAGAGATTTAAATAAGGTGACAGTACGCGATGTTTATCCCATCCCAAGTATGGATTCCATTTTGGATAAATTGAGGAAAGCACGGTACATCTCGAAGATCAATTTAAAACAGGCTTATCATCAGGTTCCAATGTCTGCAGAAAGCAAGAAATTCACGGCATTTGCGATGCCAGGTTCCGGACTTTGGCAGTTCAAGAGGATGCCGTTCGGACTCACGAATGCTCCGATGACCTTTCAAAGACTGATTGATTCGTTGTTTGGGCCGGAATTTGAGCCCGTGGTGTTTGGATACTTGGACGATATTATTATTGTCACTGATAGCTTTGTGGAGCACGTGAAGTGGCTTGAAATTGTTTTGAAGAAGCTAGTATCTGCGGGATTGGTTGTGAATCCGAAAAAGTGTGAGTTTAGCTGCTCCAGTGTTTCGTATTTGGGTTATGTTTTGGATAGAGATGCTTTACGCCCAGATCCTGCCAAGGTCGAGCCAGTTTTAAATTACCCAGCACCGGTTAATTTAAAACAACTTCGACGATTCTTAGGAATGTTAGGCTGGTATGCGAGATTTATTGAAAAGAATAGCGAGCTTAAACTTCCATTGTTAAAGCTGCTGCAAAAAGGTCGAAAGTGGGAGGGGGGGGAAGATCAAGAGGAAGCTTTTCAATCTTTGAAGCAGAAGCTTGTTTCCGCACCAGTTCTTGCCCGTCCCGATTTCACCAAACCTTTTTCAATTTAGTGTGATGCGAGTGATTATGCTATGGGAGCAGTGCTAACACAGGAATCGGATGATGGAGAACATCCAATCGTGTATATTAGTAAAGTGTTATCTGCGCCGGAGAGAAATTATAGTGTAACTGAGAAGGAGTGTCTTGCGTTATTGTGGTCGATTAAAAAGCTGAGACCGTACATCGAAGGGTACAAGTTCAAGGTTATTACCGACCATATCGCATTGAAATGGTTAAGGAACTTAAAAGAGCCATCAGGACGATTGGCTCGATGGGCTCTCGAAATGCAACAATGGGATTTCGATATTGTCCATCGAAAAGGAGCTTATCACCATGTTCCAGACGCTCTTTCCAGGATGTTCGAGGAAGAAATATTGAAAGTAGACGCGTTCGAAACCATCTGCGACCAGTGGTACATCAAAGATTGGAATTGGTTGAAAAATTTCCAGAACGTTTTCCTGACTGGATGGTGGAAGATACGAGACTATACCGTCACCGGTATGATCCTCTCCTGACACCTTTTATCGGTGATGTAGACGGTTGGAAATTAGTAGTACCACAGGAACATCGCGAATTCCAGACGCTCTTTCCAGGATGTTCGAGGAAGAAATATTGAAAGTAGACGCGTTCGAAACCATCTGCGACCAGTGGTACATCAAAGATTGGAATTGGTTGAAAAATTTCCAGAACGTTTTCCTGACTGGATGGTGGAAGATACGAGACTATACCGTCACCGGTATGATCCTCTCCTGACACCAATTATCGGTGATGAGGACGGTTGGAAATTAGTTGTACCACAGGAACATCGCGAAAGAGTTTTGAGTAACGCGCATGCGGAGACATATTCGGGACACCTAGGTGTCGAAAAGACGTACTACAGAGTTGCACGGGAGTATTACTGGCAAGGAATGTGGATGGATGTTCACAATTATGTAAGAGAGTGCTTAGAGTGTCAGTGTTATAAAGTCTCGCAAGAGGGAGCTAAAGGTTTGATGGGACAACGTATAGTGGAGCGTCCTTGGGTTGTGGTGGCTGCCGGCTGTATGGAATTTCCATCCAGCAAAGGTCAGAACAAACACCTGATTGTCTTTCAGGATTTGCTCACAAGGTAGATCGAAGTCAAGCCGATAAGATCAGCTGATGGCAAAGCGATTGCGAAAGCTTTTGAGGAGCTGGTCTTGTTACGGTGGGAAACACCTGACTTTCTGCTCACCGTCAACGGCAAAGAGTTCGACAACAAATTCCTGAAGTCGACCTTGGAAGAGTATGGTGTTCGACATCTTACCACGCCACCGTACCATCCACAAGCTAATCCTGTGGAAAGGAGAAATCGCACACTGAAGACGATGATTGCAACCTTTGTGAGACAGGATAATAGAGACTAGGATAAGCACCTCCACGAATTCAGACACGCGGTGAACACAGCATTTCAGTCGACTACGAAAGTTAATCCAGCGTTCCTGAATTTTGGACGTCAGCCTAAGCCAGTAAAAAGTCTGCGACGAGAGGTAGAAGGAAAAACTAGTGTCCAGAGGATTGATCCGGAAGTTTGGGTAGATCGTATGCGTAGACTGGATGCCTTGAGAAATTTGGTTTCAAGATTTGTGGATAAAGAACGTGAGAAGCAGACGAAGCAGTATAACAGAAATAAGAGAGAGGCAAACTTCAGCGTGGGGGACAAGGTTTTGTGGAGGACACACAAACTTTCCAATGCTAGTCAGAGGTTTTCCGCGAAACTTGCACCGAAATGCGAGGGGCCTTACGAAATAAATCGGCAATTATCCCTAACAGTGTACGAGTTGAGTACGGACGACAAGCGGAGAGTTCCCAGTTTCCACGTGTCGGATCTGAAGCGCTATTTGCCTCCAAGAAGTAAAACGAATTTATGATGTAGTTGACTTGCTTTGTTGTTAGAGTTCCTTTACAATTCTTGAGGAAAGGAGGCAAAGGAATGCCAGTAGTCTGTTTTATAAGTAGTGATGGATCGGCGATACTAGCCAGTATCGGCCTAGGGGGGGGGGGGGGGGGATTGTAACGAAGTGTTTCGTTACTTAAGAGTTTAAGTATTATTAGTATTATTTTGAATAAGTTGACTAAGGAAAAATTATTAGTTAAACATCTGCGCCTGGGTTCGACTTTTCTTGAGCCGAGCCTGACTGACGTTTTTTCGCTAATAAGTAATTTCCCTCGCAAATTTTCGTTGATTTCTTGGTCGTTGAATATTCTGAATTCAGCAGTCACTTCTCCCCTTTTCCATCTGCGCCTGTCGTCAGTTTTCGCGTTACAGGTTCAAATCCGCGAGCAGCGTGACAGCTAATCCTAGACGAAGGACGGACAAGAGGGCGAACGGTGGATAGGAAGTCGAAGGAGAGGAACTAATTTTCGGCGGGCAACGTACAGCGGGATGAGAGGAACGTCGACACGTGCTATCTTACTTTTAATCGGGCTATTGTCGAAGATAGTTGTGTGGAAAGAGACCTCTTAATCGAGCAGTCAAAACGTGTGCACGAAAACTTGTCGCGTGTGATTTGATTAAACTGTTTGAACTGTTGGAACTTTATGTAGTTAACTCTAAACTAGATTTGAATAATTAAAGGAAAGTTTTGTGTAACTTGTGTGGTTTTATTGAGGTGTTAAGCACCTCCTTTGAAAAATCCATTTCCTGCATTTCGCACCGGAATCGTTTGGTTTTCCACGTGGTGTCCAGGGTGGTCTGCTTCTGGATTTCGTCGAGGGTGTTCCTGAGAGTTGGTCATCGTTGGTGAGTCGAAATCTGGTGTCGTGGTGTCAATAATTTGCGTAAATCGTACATCTTCGTGGCCGTCGAGGGTGCGATTTCCGCGGAATCTCCTCTGAGGTTGTTTCTCGTGGGATTTGTCGTCGGTAAAGTAAAATTTCAATAACGAGATGTTTTGGCCTATTATTGGACTTCTAATTCAGTTTAAAAATCTAATAATAATTGCCTTCGTTACAAGAGTTAAGAAATATTATCTCATTCTATCACACGTGAGTGTATCAAGTGTTATCTGATTCTATTTCTTTTAATTTAAAACCTATTTGAATATTTGAAAATGATATTCTTTTCATTCTTTGTCCATGTCTTATTACCTTATCTGATACTTTTTCTTTGTCTTGTCTATATCAATCCCTATCCGCTTTTACCTCCTCTCTATATTACTTCATTCCGTTCACACTATTTATATTATGAATTGCATATCTCCTCAAATTACTTTATTTACATCTCACCCTATTTTTTTCTATCGCAATCTATTGCATCTTATCTCCTAATGAATAAAATGAACATCCTATCCTTTTCAATCTCCTCTTTTTTTATCCTAACCAATTTTCTTAATCAATACATATTACTTTTTTTGTCCTTGGTCAATGACATCAATATCTAATCTCTTTCAGTTTTTCCTTCTCTATTCCAGTCTATTCCCTAACATTGTAACTGTAGCTATTTCTCATATAATTGCTTTGTGCAAACCCACTAGGGTAGCTGTCCTCCAATTTGATTACATAATAAGGGATGGAAAAAGATAAAATATTTTAAATTTGAGTAATAAAGGTAAGAATAAAAAAGATAAGATAGAAACATACTTAAGCTCAGGTTATAGAGTTAAGGATAGAATGAGCTAAAAATAAACGATAGTTATAAAGAATAGAAAAAGATGGGAAAACTTTAAATCAGGTTATAGATTTAGGCATACAATGACATAAAAATAAAGAATAGTTATGAGGAATTGAAAAATATCCATTCCTGCTGCAAGTAAACGGATTCAAATTTTATCCGTTTGAATCCATCTTTTATCCATTGATATCAGTTTGAATACTTTTTCTATACTTTTCCAACCATTTGAATCAGCTGTGTATCCATCTATTCTTTTAAATCCTCTGTATATCCGTTCAGCATATACGTATTAATCAGCGCAAATCATTTTCTAACCGATTTTATCGTTTGATTAGAAAAGTGTCTGGCTATCTGTCTAAATCCGCAGTTTTCTATCCGTATCTTAATCCTTGTCTATCTCTAAGCAACTTTACATTTTTTTATCACCAGCTACGGATAAAAGATGTATCAGCATAAATCTTTTTTAATCGATTTCAATCCTTTGATAAGAATGAGTCCTGATATTCGCCTGAATCAGAAATTTTCTATTCTTCTACCAATACTAGTTTATCCGTGAGTTACTACTCGGATAAAAGATTTATTCGTGCAAATGATTTTTTATCTGCTTCAATCGTTTAAGAGCGAAGTCCCATGGGTCCGTTGTGCATTGCGTTGTAATGAGATAGAAAAAAGAGCAGATGAATGAAACAAAGACAGAGATAAACATTGACATGACGCTACCTCGTGATTGTGCAACACCCTGAAAGTATTAAAAGCCTTGCGAAGAATGATTTGCGAAGACAGTTTTTTTATCCTCAATCAAGATTTTTCAAAAGTAACTTACAGATAGAGACGAATCGAGAAATGGTGCAAATTCTACAGATTGAATGGATATAGGAATATTTTTTTAATCAATGGAATGAAATGGATATAGAAAGATTTGCGTGAATTCATCTTTTATTAATAACTGTTTATGATAAATTTTAAAATAGAGGACGGAGAGAAAAAATCGGGTGACAGATTGAAAACTGCGGTTTCAGACATAGAAACAAACGCTTTTATACTGAAAAGATTAAAGTTGATAGAAAATGGAAATAGACTGTAACCTTACATTCATTAGTCTCTCTTTGTGAAAACTTTCATAGTCTTAGGTGGTCCAGTGGCTAGCAGCAAGGATTTCGACATCGAGAGGCACGGGTTCAAGTCCTCATACGAGCTGATTTTTCTGTTTTAGGTTTGATTTCAATTGATGTATTTCGGTTTTATGTATAACTATGTATAACTTGTAATAATTTACTATATTGATTTATAACAAATAAATTAAAAATTTACAGTTAGACGGATAGAAAATGAGATAAAAGAATGTAAACGATTAGGCGCAGAGATTCAAATGGATAGAAAAGTTTTATCTTTTTTTATCCGTTATTTTCTATCCGTTTAAATTCGTCTACTTTCAGCAGGGATGATTTACTTTTAGTTATATAATTAATAATATAAATGAAAAGAATAGAAAATACTAGGTACACTAGAACCTCCGAAGAGCGGACGGCTAGAGTCTTCGACAGCTCTACGGAAATTTACCTTTGACGCCACCTTGACTTCTAAGACTAAACTCTCAGGGCCGAACGGTGAATTGCAAAGATATACTTTTTGACTTTGTACACTCTGTTCAATAGAAGAATGGGTCTAATTACAGAATATATTTTTCTTATTTAAAAAATAATTAAATGGTAAAAAACTAGTAAAATGAAAAGTAGTAATAATTAAAATTTTTAATAAGAATAATAAAAAATGTTTACAAACTAATTTCTTGACAGTATTGAAAAATTTCATTTTTATTACAATTTATTAAAAAATAATTTTAGTTTAACCCTTTAACGTTCAAACTAGAGTTACTAATAAAAGAAAGTGATTTTTTAATTAAAAAATTATAATTTAGTGTCAAATATTTAGATTCAAAATTTTAATTAAATATTTTTAATCGTTTTAGAATTTATTCCTTCCCTAGAAATTTTGTGAATAATAAATTGCAATTTATTTTATCCATATTTGTTAATATTGTTAAAAAGCCAAGATTTTAGTAAATAACAGTAATAAAATCAGGCACGGAATAATTCAACATATGCACGCATTTTTGGTAATAAACTTAGGCATAGAAAAAGATAGATGTTCCAAAATATTTGGGATAGACTGAATGATTGAAAGATATAGAAAAAGATTGAAGCCGTCGGATAGATCAGAGATAGGAAGAGAAAGCGTTTTAGGAATGCAAATCGCGTATTTCCCGGACATAGAAAATTCAATATCTTTCTATCACTTATTTTCTATCTCTTTCTATTTTTTTACTCTCAGCAGGGAAACGTTAAAGACATCAACACTTACTCTTGCGACGCTGAACAACGAACGGCCATTTTATTCGCGCATGCGCATGAATGAAAATGAATAATCTTTTATATACAGTCGAACCTTGATAAGTGAGAGCTGCCTAACTGAGAAACCTCTATAAGTGAGAGTAATTTTCAGGTCCCATCATTTTCACATGTAAAAATCTGTATAAGTGAGAATCTGTAAGTGAGAATCATTTTTCTCGATTAGACCTCTATAAGTGAGAGAAGCGCCTCTGGGACCTCTATAGCTGAGAATTATTTTCTTAATGAGTCCTCAATAAGTGAGAAAACACTTTGCGGACCTCTATAAGTGAGAATCTTTTCTATATTATAATTTTCTAAAAGTCAATAGAAATTTGTAAGCAGTAATTAAAATTTGAACAGACGTGTTAGAATAAAGGCTCTTTGTTCAAACTACAATTACACGTAACACACAAAATAAAATTTAGTTTTAAAACGATTGTCATAAGAAGCATTTGCGAATCGATAACTTCATTTCGAATACATATTAAAAATGTCTAAGCGAAAGCTTAGGCTCTTTCGTTAAGGGCATGTGATGAAGAATGACGTCACTGGTACATGCAAAATAGCCCGTAACCTTTCTCTTAAAATAATAAATACTTTGACACCAAACTTAGTAGAATTACTTAAAATATCATTAAGAAGGTCTCTCTGACCCGAGCTTGTTTAAATTTTGCCTTAAAGGTAACTTTTTAAAACATAAGCTGATTTTCGGAAAATGAAAAAATATTAATTTTAAGACAAAATTTAAACAAACTTGGGTCAGAGAGACTTTCTTGAAGATATTTAAAGTAATTCCATAAAGTTTGGCGTCAAAATATTTATTATGTTAAGAGAAAGTTTACGGACAAATTATGCCTATACTAGTGACGTCATTCTCCATCACATGCCCTTAAATGAGAAACTAAAAATTATAAGTCAATTCGAAAGTGGAAAGAAAAGACAATTAATAGAAAGTGAATTCGGTCTATCAACTGCCACTTTTTATCAAATATTAAAAGAAACGGATTCTCTAAAATCGCAGTCTTTTGAAGGTCGTGGAAATTTAAAAAGAAAACGGTTAGTTGAATTTCATGACCTTGAAAATCGCCTTGTGGAGTGGATTAAACAATCTTTTGATAAAAATATTTCTTTAGATAGACTATTGTTGTTATATTTGTTAAATAAATAATTAATAATGAATAATCAGGTAAAACTGAAATTGTAATTAACAAAACCTTTATAAATCTCTGTTAGTAAAAAAGCAGCACTTGTTAATAAGAACCTATCTTAGTGAGAAACCTCTATAAGTGAGAAAAATTTCTTGGTCCCTTGGATTCTCACTTATCAAGGTTCGACTGTATTTAACACCTTTATATATTATATTATATTTTCATATATATACTATATTATATATATTTTCTATTATATTTATATATTTTATTTTACAGTAAAACTCACGTATATTGGATTTCAAGGGACCGAGAAAATTTTCTGATATAAGCGGGAATCCTATTTATCCGGGTAAAAATACATGATATATAAATTCAAGGGACCGGCAAAAATATCTAATGTAGGCGGGAATCCGATATATGCGGGTCCGATATACGTGGGTTCTACTGTATATAAATATTATATCAGGAAGTTTGCATTTAACATAAAAGATTGTTAATTTTCATTTACACACATGCGCGAATAACGTGTCAGTTTATGTTAAAGTCAAACATCCTGATATAATACATATACCGTCAAGTGGGGCTATTTTGTGCACAAAACCGCTCTTTTTCCACTCTATGCTTTATTAAAATTCAGAATTTGAAAAAATAAAGAATGTGTCTATTCAGTTATGTTGTGGACATCCTTCTAAAGGTGTCCTATGAGTTAGCCGCAAAAAAAAAAAATTTGTCTGAGTTATAGAAACTCAAAGTTCTGCACAAAATAGACCCCATGGTGGGGCTACTTTGTACATCAAAGTTTGCTTATTTATAAAGTTGTGCAAAAAATTTTTTTGAACGATTTTGCTGTATGAAGTATTATTTCTAGATATTCTAGAGTACAATAAAGAAAAACAAAGCCAGAGAAATGTTTTTTCTAGGAATTGTTCAACTAATTTGAAAGTAAAACACTAAAATTTCACAAAAATGTACCTAGATTTACAAAAAAAGTTATTTCTTTAAAAAAATTACAAAATTAACTTGAAAAGCATGTAATTATTAATGTTACTTTTTTTTAGGTTTTTAAGGCACCATGAGTAAAACTGAAATTTAATGCTTACTTCTTGTCTTTTATAACAAAAATAAGACAAAAATGTTTTAAAAGGAAATTCTAAAGTAATTTTTACTAACTGCAAAACAAATTATTGAAAAAAACTTGATTTTCAAGAATGCACAAAATAACCCACCAAATACTGGTTTTTCAGTTTTTTTCACTTTTTTCTTCAAATATGCAATAAAATGTTAGCGCATCACGTATAAATCATCACCACTAAATTGTCAACAAGTATTATTAACACCTTTAGCAGGGTGTCCAGCGTGTGGGAAATGCGTGAAAAGCGGGAATTGTACGGGAAATTTTTTTGATGCGGGAAATGTACGGGAATGTACGGGGATTTTTTCTGTCATCGGGAATTTTAACTTTATGAGATTATGTACACAAATTTTTCTTATAAATTTTGGAAACTTTCGCGTCCTCCTTGACCAATGCACAATTATTATAAAATAAAATATAAACGTGTCAATCAAAAAAAAAAAAAAAACATGACCGTCTTAAAATGTTGATAACTTTGTCAGATATTAGCGAATTGAAATTTTTCAAAGACCACTAGAAAACTTATAAAATTTGCAGTGTAATGATCCTCTTTTAAAGTTTTTTTGATTAATAGAAACGGAGATTCAATAGCATAAAGACAAGTGAATTTTTCGTTTTTTTGTGAATTTTCATTGTTCAAGTTTGATGGGCTGCATTTTCTGGAAGAGTAATTGGAAAAATTTTAAATTAGGCTAAATTAAACCTTGAACTATTAGCTTTAAAATAAGCTAAAGGAAACATAAATATCTTGATTGGTTCTAAAGTTATAAGTAAACGTATGATATGAAAAAAAGCAACGATTCTAGTGCGCGCTCCACTTTTGGCTGATTAATACATGGCAAATAGGGCGAGAGGGAAGGAAACGAAGGGATTGTTGCGTTTTGTTCTTTATACACATTTACTTATAACTTTTGAACTAGTCAAGATATTTTAATTTTCTTTAGCTTATTTTAAAGCTAATAGTTCAAGGTTTAATTTAGCCTAGTTTCAAATGTTTCCAATTATTTTTCTAGAAAATGCAGCCCACCAAACTTGAACAATGAAAATTCACAAAAAACGAAAAAATCACTTGTCTTTATCACATTGAATCTCCGTTTCTATTAATCAAAAAAACTTTAAAAGAGGATCATTTAAAAGCAAATTTAATAAGCTTTCCAATAGTCTATAAAAAGTCTAATTTCGCTAATATCTGACAAAGTTATTAACATTTTAAGACGGTCATATTTTTAATCCCATTTTTGTAAGTGGTCCCACAATTTTGGCCGGTAGTGTATAACCAAATTATTTGATTATATGCTTTTATTTGAATTTGGCAAATGGTTTATTACATTTGATTAAGTGGTTTAACAAACCAAAAAGTTTGTTTCATACAAGAAAGAAATTTGTTTGATTTAAACAAATTATTTTCTCAAATTCATTTGGTTCAAATAAATATTTTGGTTTACATTTAATTAATTCTTTTTTATTTTTCTCTAATACTTGAACTTCTTAACTAAAAGTTTTATTTGTATATATATATTATTATAATTAATTTCTAATTTGTTATTTATAATTCTAAACTAATAACAATAACACAGCCCCACAAAAAAAAAGTGTCATGTACTTTTGACCGGAATACCCTAGCCCTATGTATTTTGACGCGCTGAACACGAATCCGAAGTCCATTTTGCTCCATCACGTCAGGATTTTTTTCTAACCTCAAAAAACATGTCGGATTTTGAGAGGTAGGCGATTTTTTAAAAAAATTTATGGATTTACTTCAAACTTGGTATCTGGGGGTTTTTTGGGTCGCTGATTGCGAATCTGACGTCATATTTTCGAAATTTTTATGAAATTTGATATCTTCAGGTTTTTAAGTTGCTGAGTGTGATTTCGAAGCGAGTTTCTCACATTTTCAAATATGACTTCTATTACAATTTTATCATAAAATATTCCTTGGTAACAGATTGGATATGTTTGGTGCAGAAGCCAAATAAGAAAGTACATTGTTCCATTCTGCATCTTATTCCTGATAAATCTTCAAATTTTTTAAAAATTCGTCCGCCATATTGGATCCGCCATTTTGAATTTTGGAAATCTAACTTCAGATTCGTAATCAGCGACCCAAAAAACCCCTAGATACCAAGTTTGAAGTAAATCTTCAAATTTTTTCAAAATTCGTCCGCCATATTGGATCCGCCATTTTGAATTTTGAAAATCTAACTTCAGATTCATAATCAGCGACCCAAAAAACCCCCAGATACCAAGTTTGAAGTAAATCCATAAATTGTTTTAAAAAATCGCCTACCTCTCAAAATCCGACATGTTTTTTGAGGTTAGAAAAAAATCCTGACGTGATGGAGCAAAATGGACTTCGGATTCGTGTTCAGCGCGTCAAAATACATAGGGCTAAGGTATTCCGGTCAGAAGTACATGACACTTTTTTTTTTTGTGGGGCTGTGTAATTATTATTATGCAATTAATAATAAGAGATCATTTTCTAGACGCGATTGATGCTTCTTTAAGCATATCTTGAATTTGACTTAATGTATATCTACCTACTATATGTATCAACCAAAAAGTTATTGAATGAATCAAAACGTTTGGTTGAATAAACCAAACTTTTTTATTGCGTAAAATAAATGAAGTTTTATTAAACACGTATTTTAATTCAAGAAAATACTTTGGTTAAGACTGATAAAACCTGAGAACAAAAATGCTCTCACCTGATTTCAATGTTGACGTTTCTCGCTCTTAAAAGACCAAATAAATTAGTAAATGTTGATTTATTAGAAATAATAGAGTGACTTAGGAGGTGGAACTTCAATTTTGTTGCTATAAAAAAGAGCTGAATATTATTTTTTAATCATTTTTCCAAATTTCGAAATTACTTTAAAAATAATATTTAGCTCTTTTTTATAGCAACAAAATTAAAATTTCACCACTTGTGACACTCTATTACTTCTAATAACTCAACATTTACAACTTTGAAACCAGGTGAGAGTATTTTTGGTTACTGGTTTCATCAACCTTATAAACGGAACAAATACATTTAAATAATAATTTTGTTTCTGGAAACCAAATCATTTGTTACAAGGAATCGAATGTTTATTTACACTGATAAAACTTTTTTATAGGTATCAAATAAACTAGGTTAATTCAATTGTTTATTTAATTAAAGAAGCATCGAATACACCCTTCCATGGTCCATATAAACAGCAGATATAAACGATCTTTGAATTAATAACATAATAATTTTGCTTCTTTTTAATAAATTCAGCCTATTGAAATCGGAAAATCCTGTCCAACATATTGTCCGTCATATTTTTTGACAAAATAAAAATTTGGAGTTTTATTTAAATTTCCTTCTAAAGATAGTTTAAATTTGCTGTTTATGTTTATTTAATTCAACTGAACTTTCTTTTTTGAGTGTCAAAAAAATGCGGGAATTTTATAAATTCATGCGGGAAATGTACGGGAAATGTACGGGAATTTCATTCCATAATTTCGCTGGACACCCTGTTTAGAAACACTTTTAAACTTCCGAAAATCTGAACAGAATTTTGAGAACTTTGAAAATTTTCAGCTTGATTTTCACGACTTTACGATTTTTTTTCTGATTTCTGATAAAGAATTAAGCAATTTCATTTAGTACTCTCGGTAGTCTAGATATCAGAAAATATTTATATCAAGTAGCAAACTTAAACAACTGAATATAAAGATTTTATTCATTAAAAACCTCGCGTGCACAAAATAGTATCCCCACAGCGCACAAAATAGCCCTGTTTGACGGTATATTAAAGTATAACATAAAATAAAGAATATATAATATAATATATATATATGAAAATATACAATATAATATATAAATGTGTTAAATATATCAAAGATTATTCATTTTTATTCATGCGCATGCGTGAATTAAATGGCCGTTCGTTGTTCAGCGTCGCAAGTGTAAGTGTTGATGTCTTTAACGTTTAGTTATTGTTGTTTTTATTTCTTATGTTATTTAATGTTATTAGTGTAAATATGTGATATTGTTTTATTTGCTTTAGTTGTTTGTTCTTAATCATAATATATTTTGTGTATTTTTCGCAGAGAATAAAGTTTATAATTTATATATATGTATATCATTTTGACAAATAAAAGAATAAATTCCGATATCCTTCCCATTTTCCTATTACTTTTTTAGGAATTTCAGGATTTCTTTTTTATATGCAATAATTCAATATTCAAATTTTTCAAAAATAAAAAAGAATAAATATGACGTAGAAAAGGATGTCGAAAAAGACGTCTTATTGGATCCCAAAAAAAGACGCCCTTTTCGACATCCTTTTCGACGTCCTTTTCTACGTCGTTTCCGAGGTCGAAAAGGAAGTCATGTTTCTCAATAGGGTTCAACAGCTAACAGCGTCTCTTCTCCATTTTCTTACTGTTATTGTTTTTTATCAGCAAATATTGTATTTTACTAATGTTCACTGAGAAAAAACATTTATTTTGCCAAGGATAAAAATATGTTAACATTGATTGCCTTGAAAGAAATCGTACTTTTGCCAGGGGCGTGTCCAGGGAGGGATCAAGGGGGTCACGACCCCCTGCTTTTTCTCTTATATATAACCTCCCCCAAGAACCTTGTCTGGACACTCGCCTGACTTATGCTAGATTCAAGAATAAGATATTTGGCGTTAACTCTGGTCTGCTTGACTTCTGTCATGCGCAAAACAGTTTAACATAACCTCAAATTCTTGAGTCTATACTATTTTATACTGGGACCGATTATAAGCATAATTCATAATTGATCCAATGCATTTTTGCATTGGATTTTTGCATTTTTCTCAGTGTTATGATGAATTCTCTATTTGTTTAAACAATTTATTATTGCAAAATTGTCGCAATTTATCGATCTTCAACTAATTACGTAAATGCAATACAAAATTAAATTATTATTTAAATATTTTTTATACAAATTATTATTGTTAAATTCTTTGTCGATAATTATATAAAGATGGCTTAATTGCAAAATGAGGAAAAACTGCATATCTGTAGGTTCAATGTGAACAAAGTTGCTAGTTGACAATATCAACATGTTTAAAAAAAAGTTTAAATAATAATTTAATATTTATTTCTTAGCCGTAATCATATAAAGATCGGTTAATTGCAAAATTAGGAAAAAGCTGCATATTTGTAAGTTCAATGTAAAAAAAGTTGGTAGTTTACACAACTAATTTGTTTAAAAATTGGGTAATTATGCAGTTAAGCGGCTCTTGTCAAATCTTGAAAACTAAAACTTTTTTGATGGGTTTTTTTGCTGATTTCTATTGCATTAGATGCAAATACACGGCGCATGATGTTAAGAAACGTAACTTACGTAAATTACGTAAGTTACGTAAATTTTATTTTTTAAAAAAAAAAATTTTTTTTTTAGTTTTTGCTGATTTCTTTTAAATTAGACGCAAATAGACTGTGTATGATGTTAAGAGATGTAAATTACACTAGCAACTGACCGGTGACCGTCACAGAACCGAAATAATATAAGAATATTTATTGTCAAAAAATACAGTAATTACCGCACGGCCAAAGGCCGTGCGGAATGTATTCCTGTCGGCCAGCTTGAAAAAAAGAGTGAGGAGGACAGTCCTAGGAGGGGGTTGGGGTGCCACTAATACGTGAAGTCGGCGTATTTTATATCAGTCTGTTTAGTGGCACCCCACCCCCCCCCCCTAGGACTGTCCTCCTCACTCTTTCTTTTTTTCAAGCTGGCCGATAGAAACACATTCCGCACGGCCGAAGGCCGTGCGGAATTACTGTACGGTAATTACTGTATTTTTTGACAATAATTATTGTTATATTATTTCGGTTCTGTGACGGTCAACGGACATTTGAGGTCAAGTGAAGACTACCCACCATATATCCAAAATTTTATTAAATTACGTAACTTACGTAATTTACGTAAGTTACGTTTCTTAACATCATGCGCCGTGTATTTGCATCTAATGCAATAGAAATCAGCAAAAAAACCCATCAAAAAAGTTTTAGTTTTCAAGATTTGACAAGAGCCGCTTAACTGCATAATTACCAAAAATTGTTTAAATAATAACTTAATCTTTATTCCTTAGCCGTAATCATATAAAGATCGGTTAATTGCAAAATTAAAAAGAAATGGCATATCTGTAGGTTTCATTTGAACAAAGTTGGTAGTTAACAACAATAATTTGTTTAAAACATGTTTAAATAATAATTTAATTTTTATTTCTTACCCGTAATCGCATAAGGATCAGTTAATTATCTTTTGGCCAAAATTGACGGCTAAAGGAGCATTTACAGCTCTGTTGGACGGTCGTTGACCGCCAGAAATCACATTGGAGTAAAAGAGATACATATATAATGTTTGTCTTTCTTACTCTATTGCCGATTCTGTTGGTCGTCGACCGCTTAAAAGAGGTGTATAAATGCACCTTAACTTTATATCGAGCTTCCAGGTGAATTTCCATTAGAGTGGCCCAAAAATGCATTGAAAAATTTGTTTTCGTGGAAAACTACATGACACCCCCGGAATTTGTTCCAATGCAAAATAAAATGAATACGTATTTTTCACTGATCTCTATAATAACTGGATAGCGCATGCAATGCAAATTTTGTGGTGCCACCTGTGATAGGGTCAGCCATTTTTTTTGCACCCGAGCGCCTTTCGGATCTTCATTCGACAATCTTCGTATTTCGCGGCAAATTTGAAATATAAACGTACAACATATAATTTTTTTCGTATGTTTTTGTTTTTTACGTTTTAGATGAAAATGTATTTTATTTAAATAGAAATAATTTATAAAAATAAATATAATTATTCTATATATTTAGAAACAAAAGTTATTATTTATACAATGAGAAAGATAGAATTCAATTTTTATTAACAATATAATTATATTGATGAGATAACAATTTGATAAACTAATGTTCATAGAGTAACATTGAAAATCATATATGAAGTACATTATATACATGTACATATTTAAAATATATTTTATAAAAGAATATCTTAAAATTAATTCTGTTGACAGGTATTGCATATAAATGAAAAATATTTTGTAGATTATAATGCACATTTTTAAAATTTAAAATCCGTTATAGTAAATGTAAGCAGCTTTTAAGAAAAACAAATCTACCAAGAACAATGTTTTTTTAAAAAAGCAGATACGAAACAGTGAAACAAAGTAACTGTTTAAACTCTTTACTGCAAAAAGTAGGTATCTTAATTTAAGACATATTTGTAGTCACTTTTAAGATGTTTCCGAAAAGTTAGCAAAAGTATCTTAAAATGCATTAGTTTTCTAAGAAGGAAGCTGAAATATAAGATACTTTAAACGTTTTAAAAGTGACTACCATGCATTTTAAGATGGTTCTTTTTACAGTGTTAACCTTCAAAACAGAAATCCAATCGTTACGGTATCAAAAATCGGATTCCTATTTCAGTTTTTTTCCACAGTACATGCACTGGTACACCATTTTACCTACTATTATATATTCTTTATTTTTTGAAACTGCATACATTATCCAAAACTATAGAGTAGCTAAAATGTCAACAGTCGCAGGTGAAACACCCATGTCACTTTACCGACAATTGCTGACAGTCAGCTGTGTCCGAAAGTTGCCGAAGAAACACGAGCGTCAGTCGGAGCCAATGAAAACGGTTTTCAATAGATCACATATTTTGCTTGCCTATGCGCTATCCAGTTATTATAGAGATCAGTGGTATTTTTGAGTTTTTTAAAATTTTGATATTAACTGGTGCCGCCGAGCACCTCAATTTTCCCATGTAAAATACATGGAAAAATTTTCAATTTTCGAAAAATCAAAATCATTTGCAAGGGTTTGATAAAAGTTAACATTAAGTTACTGGATCTTAAAGTAGAATCTCTGACGATTATTTTGACCTGTATAACTTTTAATCTTGATAACCCTAACCCGGTATAAAACTACCCCAAAGCTGCCCCCTTTTTTAAATTTTTGCACCTATACGCACTTTGCCTAAGTAAAATCCATGTTCGCCAGTTTTATCGATAGAAATAGTTATTATTATTTATCGCAAGTGTTTAATTAATGTTTAATTAACTTTTTTTATGAATATTTTTAACTGTTTGACAATTGTTTGAACAAATTAATTTGTTTAAACAATTAATTTCTTCTAAAAAACCATACAAATGACTTTTTTCTGTATATATTTGGAAGGTTTTTTGTTTAAACAAATTAATTAGTTAAAGCAATTAATTTTTTCTCAAAAATCATACAAATTACTTTTTTATGTTTTTTTCGTAGGGTTTGAAATTTTTTTGCATTTTTTAGGGTTCCGTACACCTTTGGTGTTCGGCGGAACCCTTATAGCGAGACTTGTGCGTCCGTAGCCAAAAACCATTTCCCCCCCCCCCCCCCTTAACTTTTGAACTATTTAACCTAGAGGATTGAAATTTGGTACACTTATGTATTTTCACGTGTAGATTGCACGAAAAATATAGAGAACATGATTCAAGGTGATGTTCATAGCGTTGTTAAGGAAATAACAACTCTTTTTTAGCAAAAATGCATTAAAATGGATCATTCCCCCCCCCCCCTTAACTTCTAAACTATTTGACCTAGAGGTCTGAAATTTGGTACACATACGTATTTTCACATGTAGATTACACGAAAAATATAGAGAACATGATCTGAATTGATGGCCATAGCGTTGTCAAGGAGAAACTGCAAATTTCCGAAAAAAAAGTTTCTTTTCTCTAACTTTGCCATTATTTGTGCTAGGGGGCTACAATTTTGTACACTCGTGTATTTTTGCATGCAGATTATGGAAAAATTATGTTTGGAAATAAAATTGAATATTATGAGAGCACAAAAAAAAATTCAAAAAATCACCAAAAAGAGGTTTAGACCCCTATGCTAGAGCTCACCCTAATTGCCCTACAATACCCCTCAAACCAATAAAATTTTTATTTATATACTCAGAATTTAAAAAAACGATATAAAACGCAATTGAAAATTGTTATCACTTTTTTTTTCAAAATAATTGAAAAATTAAGAAAAAAAATTTGTAATCTTATACAAAGCTTGATCAAGGCTGGCACAGGACCTATAATCAAGACTGTTATAAGCCCTGAAACCCTATACAAATTTCAGGGCCTCCCCCTAAAAAAAAATTCTTGATTTTTATGTTATTTATATGAAATACAAGCCTATACCCTTAAGCAAAAGTTTCATGTACTTGAAGGTAGAAGTATTTTCATAATTTGTACGTTCTAATTAATTTTCATAATCTGTACATAAAAATATACAAATGTATCAAATTTTAGCCCTCTAGCTCAAATAGTTTCAAAGTTATGAGGAAAAAACTTTTTTTTCGAAAATTTGCAGTTTTTCTTTTTTTGACAACGTTTTGACTGTCAATCCAGTTAAAATTTCAAGTTAATCGGAGAAAAATTGACGAAGTTATGAATATTTGAGCGTCGGTTGGTCCAGGCTTCAAAATTCATGTTTTTCTTTGAATAATCATCTGTAATTTGTTCATTTTTAAATTTGCAATATTTTCCGATTTCTATTTCTGTACATAATTTACGAGGTAATGACTAAACCTTTTTTTTTAATTTGTTAATATTTTTTATTTTACAATAACAAATTAGTGGATTTTTTCGGAAAAATCGCGTTTTTCCCTTCAAAGTGTTTCCAAAAAGTAAAAAATTAAAATTTCAAAAAACCTTCCCGACATTACGTTGGAAAAGCGATTATCTAACGAAAAAACTTTGATTTTTTTATTTTCATTGATCCTGCACCTTGTTATGATGGCACCGGAAATCCAATTTTTTTTTAGACGCGTCGAAATAATTGCTGCCATTGCCATATTTTAAAATATTGTGTCGTCATAAAAAATTCACAAAAATGTGCCTATTTTGCACGAATTAAACCTCCCCCCCTTTAATTACAATAACTAAAATTAATTACAATAACAAAATTGTTTAATATATGTTATTTAAAATACATTTATTTAATACATTTTTTTCAACATTTTTGATAGAAAATTTTAACGAAAACATTACAAAAAACATAAAAAAGTCATTTGTATGATATTTGAGAAAAAATTAATTGTTTAAGCATAAAAAACATAAAAATATATACATAAAATAGTATATTATGCATCAAGGCAAATGCACCTTCCGAGGTGCATATGCTATTTTCTATCACATATGTACGAAACAATCGTGTTCTGCCTCGCTTAAGGCGGACAAAAACACTAGGTTTTCTTGCATATGTGGTAGAAAATTCATTTGTATGGTTTTTTAGAAAAAATTCATTGTTTAAACAAACTAATTTGTTTAAACAATTGTCAAATAGTTAAAAATATTCATAAAAAAAGTTAATTAAACATTAATTAAACACTTGCGATAAATAAATTCCGGGGGTGTCATGCCCTTTCCCACGAAAAAAGTTATTTGGGCCACCCTAATTTCCATACATAGTAAAATCTTACGTAAGATTTGCTTTTACCCCCCCCCCCCTACCCTCGGGATGCTTACGTAATTAATTAATGGCTCTTTAAAACAGCTGCAGTGATTCATAGGATTAGCATCGTGGTACAGAAGATTCATACCACATTTTTTGAAATAATAAAAAATAAGAATTCTTGGAAGTAGGGAAGTGAATAATATGAGGCCATGGAAAATAGTAACGTTGTTGACTACAACCCCTATCTTAAGTGCGCCGAATTTTGAGGAATAATTTCAGCTAGAAACAGGCGCAAGCAATTCAGGGTTAGGTGCAGTTTTGAGCGAAATTATTGATGGAAAAACTGTAGTAATTGCTTATGTGAACAAGAATATGAGTGAGGCTGAAAGAAAATATACAGTTTCGAAAAAGGAATGCCTAGCGGTCGTGTGGGCTATCAAAAAGTTTAGACCGTATTTGGAAAGATACAATTTTACTGTAGTAACAGATTATCGAGCCCTTCTGTGGCTTCATAATTTGAAAAACCCAATGTGCAGATTGGCAAGGTGGGCATTGAAATTGATTGAGTATAACTATGATATGGTGTACAGGAAAGGAACATCCCATGTGGTTTTAGATGAAAAACAAGCCATTTGAAAATAAAAATTGGAGAATTCAAGATGTACAGTTATATTTCCACAGACTGGATCCATTGAAATCGGATTTATTACCAGAAACTAATCTTTGGAAATTGGTAATCCCGGAAAATTTAAGAAAGCAAGTAATGCTGGAAAACCATGAGAACATTCAGGCAGGGCATATGGGTACAGAAAAAACCTACCATATAATAGCAGAAAATTATTTTTGGCCTGATATGTACACTGAAAAAAATGTTTCGGTAATTTTACCACTATGGAAGTATTTATTACCTACTTCTATAGTAACAGTTTTACATATTTTACTGGTTTTACGCGCAGAGTTGGGAATAAAACTTTAACCTTATGTAAAATTCCTAACGCTTTTGTAAAATTACAGAAAAGAAAATTTGCAGGTTATGAAATAAGTATAAGTATTAAAAATTCTAATATAAAAATATTTAAAAATAAATTATGAATTTTATTGTGAAATTATAAAAAAGCAATGTAAAATAAATAAAATATGTAATTTCACAAAATTTTGTATTTATCGTTTTAAACTTTGGCACTGCATCTGAACTTCACCTCAAACTTATGAACATTTTCGAAAGGTTCTGTCATTTCTCAGTAACAAAAAGGAGAAAAAATGTTTAATTTATTAATTCAAAAGAAGATGAATTTCTTTTTTCAATCAAATGTCCGTTGACGGTCAAAATAGACACATAACCAATTCATTTCAAGAAATATCTTAACAACTAAAATGAGAAACTTTTTTTAGACGTAGCACAATTAGGTTTCTGATTAATAATTTTTGCTGGGAATTTTACATAAGGGGATTATGGATAAATACATCAAACTGTAATTTTTTACTTTAAGATAATAACATTGTGATTATAAAAGGGATTTTTACGTGCTTTTGTAACTTTACAGTTGCTGGTGAATTTAATACTATGAAGGTAGGTGCTTTTATTACCTACTACCAAAGTAGTACATTCACAACCCTGAATGTGTACATCTACTGAAAAGTGTAATATTACATTGATGATACCTGTAGAAATACAAGTTGTTTGGTATTATACCTACTTTCAAAAGAATAATATTACAGAAAGTTTCTAAAGTAACATTACAATACTGGCGTAATTTTCCTGAAGTATTTGTTACAGTGTAGACGGATGTCATGAAGTACGTGAAGCAATGTGAGAATTGCCAGAGGATAAAGGCAAACAACCAGCCGAAGATCGGATTGATGGGTAAACGAATTATTAAGGAACCATAGACGATGGTTGCCACAGATATAATGGGACCGTTACCTCAATCAAAAAATCGCAACAGGTACATCTTAGTTTTTGTGGATTTATTTACAAAATGGATAGAAATAATTCCCATTAAAAAGTGTGACGGGAAAACTATTGAGAGAAAATTTCACAAGAAAAGAAGAAATACCACGAATTCTCTTATCGGACAATGAGACGGGGGATTTGTCAATAACTCGATAAGAGAATCGGCTTAAAAGTTTGGGATTCGTCACAAGTAGATACCAGAACACAATCCTCAAGCAAACCCGACGGAAAGGTGTAATAGGTCGATAAAAACATCGATAAAGGCATATCTCGACAAAGAGCATAACTTGTGAGATATGAATATCGAGGATCTTCAGTTTGCTTTGAATACAAGCATTCACGCAACATTGATATTCTCGCTAGCTTTCTTGAATTTAGGAAGAGAGCTTTAGCCCTCGAAATTCTAAGAAGAGAGATAGAAGGGGAAAATGAGATTGAATTCCAGGAAGTAGATAGGTGGACGGATCCGTCTGCAGAAACTGCAGTTTATAAAGGAACAGGTCCAAAGAAATTTAAATGCAACGAACGAAAAACAAGCTGAAAGGTATGATGGAAATCGGCGAAAAATTGAATATAAGTTAGGCGATTTAGTGTTGAAAAAAGATAGGACGTTATTAAACCAAGCTTCGGGAATTGCGCAGAAATTAAGAAAAGATTACGAAGGTTCATATAAGATTGTAAAATAATTGCTAATAGAAATGAAAAAAGTCCTAGCAGATATTAAATCAACTGAAAAGGAAATAGCTAGAGAAAGAGAAATAGAAGATAGATCTAAAGAAAGTGGGCTGAGCGAAACAGCGGGAGGTATAGAAATTGGAGGAAATTGAAGAAGAGAAAATAGAATGTCTACCAGAAAAAAGAAGTGGACATTTGAACAAGAACAAGAGATTTTTCTGAAGAAAAAGAAATACAAATTTGGTAGACAAAAAAGATTGGAAAGAAAGGCGAGAGAACAGAGAGAGGAGATTGAAAGAGAGTGTCAGGAGAAAAAGAAACGTGATGTCTTAGATGAAAGAGAAAAAGAAGAAAAAGAAAGAAAGAAAGAAAATAGTAATGACAGGAAAGTTACAAGAGGAGTCAACAACGTTATCGAAGTCAGAATACTAATTTTATGCAGTTCATATAAAGAAAATTTTGCTGTAATTTATTAAAAGAAAAAATATTGTTTTTGATTTAGTTTAGTAAAAAGAAAGAATTTTGTGTGAATTTTTGGAAATGCAAATTTTTTATTTAACTTTTATTAGAAAAAGAAAAAGATTTTGAGTTAGTTTTGTTTATAAAGAAAGATGATTTAATTTAGTTCATTTAAAAAGGAAAGGAATTTAATCTAGTTTAACCCTTTAACGCCGGGATGGACGCTTTTTTCAAGCATTTGCAACGTTAATTATTTTTGTTATTAGGATGTTATTTTGACATTTCTGATTCAAAAATGACTATTTCCCATGTAATCAGTAATCAGAAAACTTCTGCACCTAAAAATATCGCGTCCACAATATCCAAGGTTCAAAGTGATAGACCATACATTTAAAGATTTCAAGATGACGGATCCAAAATGGTGACAACAGAATTTTTTTTATAAAAATTAACACCCAGTGGACACTTTTTAAATCTCTTTTTATTTATTTGAAACTTGCTACTCGATGGTTTTTGGGGTCGCTGATTGTGAATCTGAAGTCAGATTTCCAAAATTCAAAATGTCGAATCCATTATGGCGTTCGATATTTTTGAACTTGATCGGATTTATTTGAAACTTGTTACTCAGGGGTTTTTGGGGTCGCTGATTGTAAATCTAAAGTCAGATTTAAAAAATTCAAAATGTCAAATTAGTCCAGTCATCTGGTCAGAAAAAGGGTGTTTGACGGAAAAGTCCCTTACTTCTTGGTTTTTTTGCTTAAACCCTTTATTTTTGCACCCAAAAAAAGACTTTAAATTTGCTACATCAATTTCGCTCGGGAATACAAGTTTTCCAGTGCGTTTGATGAAAAAAATTGTTCAGAGTGAAAATAAAGTGTATAAAATTTTCATTAATTTAAAAAAAAATTAAACGCCCTAAGTTAATTAGGTAAAAAGTTATAGCCGTTCAAAAAAACCCAATTTTTTTCGATTTTTCACTAAAAAAACGTACTTTTTAATTTTTTTTACCAATTGTGCGGTTCCCAGTTATTTTAAGCAAAAGTGTTCAACAGATGAATTAAAGTAGACTAAAATTCATTTCATTTACG
This sequence comes from Ganaspis brasiliensis, assembly GCA_037103525.1. Classification (NCBI taxonomy): domain Eukaryota; kingdom Metazoa; phylum Arthropoda; class Insecta; order Hymenoptera; family Figitidae; genus Ganaspis; species Ganaspis brasiliensis. The sequence continues at coordinate 2,337,925 of JAZKLR010000082.1, forward strand.
ATGAAGGAGAACGTTATAACTTAATTTAGTCGAAAGTTATGATCTTCCAAATATACCCTGTTTTTGACTATTTTTGCCATTTTGACAGTTTTTTAAACATAACTTATTTTTTTGGTATTTTCTATCACACTAACACTAAAAGTTAGACTTTACAGGTTGTTTGGAAGCCTTTAAGAGCTGATTTTTTAGCCTAGGCCGTAATGTAAATCTAATTTACTGATGTCGCAATCTGATTGGCTAACTCCGGTCTACAGACCTCTACATTATGGTACAGCAGTCAGAGCATCACAGAGTTACCTATTTAAATGTTTCACACATATTTCTTTTTAAATATGGGTTTCTTTGGCTGAAAGGTTTAACAAAAATCCAGTTGTAGTTTATGGGGGTACGGGAGAGATGCCCCCAGGTGGGGGGGGGGGAGGAGGAGGATAAAATTTAAACCAAAAAATTAAAATAATTATTTTTGTAGAAAAATACAGCCACTAAAAATGATCTACGAGAGCATGACAAGTACTTTAAGGTTTTATGCCCCTGGGGGTAAAATGCCTCTGGAGATGAAATACCCCCGGGGGCAAACTTGCTCCGAGGGGAAATAAAACTAAAAAATTAATTATTTTCAACAACTATTCTGCCTAAAGATAATGTTTAAATACCCTCATCAAATGGGGTGACTTTCCCCTGGGGGGGGGGGGGACAAAATTCATAAAATCTTTTTGGTTGAAGAATAATGCGCCTAAGGATGACGCCCCCAGGAGGTTCTCACCATCCCTCCACCTGGGGTATAACCATTCCCACGGGGAGGGGGGCGATTAAATTGAATAAGGGATCAGTTATAATGTTCATGAATCTTATGAGTAGACATTAGATGGAACAGAATTAGGCGACAGTATTCTTCATTTCTTATGAAGTCAAATGAGTAAGAAATTAAAACTTTCTATATAATTTCAATTTTAGCCCCCCCGCGAGGGGAAGATTATGCCCCAGGTGGAGGGATGGTGAGAACCTTCTGAAGGCGTCATCCTTAGGCACATTTTGTTTCAGCCAAAAAGATTTTATGAATTTTGTCCCCCCCCCCCCCCCCCAAGAGGAAAGTCACCCCATTTGATGAGGGTATTTAAAAATTATCTTTAGGCAGGATAGTTGTTGAAAATAATTAATTTTTTAGTTTTATTTCCCCTCGAAGCAAGTTGCCCCCGGGGGTATTTCATCTCCAGAGGCATTTTACCCCCAGGGGCATAAAACCTTAAAGTACTTGTCATGCTCTCGTAGATCATTTTTAGTGGCTGTATTTTTCTACAAAAATAATTATTTTAATTTTTTGGTTTAAATTTTATCCTCCTCCTCCCCCCCCCCCACCTGGGGGCATCTCTCCCGTACCCCCATAAACTACAACTGGATTTTTGTTAAACCTTTCAGCCAAAGAAACCCATATTTAAAAAGAAATATGTGTGAAACATTTAAATAGGTAACTCTGTGATGCTCTGACTGCTGTACCATAATGTAGAGGTCTGTAGACCGGAGTTAGCCAATCAGATTGCGACATCAGTAAATTAGATTTACATTACGGCCTAGGCTAAAAAATCAGCTCTTAAAGGCTTCCAAACAACCTGTAAAGTCTAACTTTTAGTGTTAGTGTGATAGAAAATACCAAAAAAATAAGTTATGTTTAAAAAACTGTCAAAATGGCAAAAATAGTCAAAAACAGGGTATATTTGGAAGATCATAACTTTCGACTAAATTAAGTTATAACGTTCTCCTTCATCGTAAATGAAATGAATTTTAGTCTACTTTAATTCATCTGTTGAACACTTTTGCTTAAAATAACTGGGAACCGCACAATTGGTTAAAAAACTTAAAAGTACCAGATGACTGGACTAAATCCATTATGGCGTTCGATATTTTTGGAATTAATCGGATTTATTTAAAGCTTGCTACTCGGGAGTTTTTGGGATCGCTGATTGTGAATCTGAAGTCAGATTTCAAAAATTCAAAATGGCGGATCCATTATGGTGGTCGATATTTTTGAACTTGATCGGATTTATTTAAAACTTGTCACTCAGGGGTTTTTGGAAAAAAAAATGTCGGATCAAGTATGGCGGTCGATAATTTTTTAATTGACCGGATTTCTTTTAAACTATTTTCCCGGGGTTTTTGTGGTCGCTAATTACAAATCTAAAGTCTGATTTAGAAAATTCAAAATTTTGAGTGTTGTCAAAGAGAGTACAAGTTTATGATGTAGATTGACATATTATAATTACTGTTGCGAAAGACGTGACAACTCAGTGCTAATGCAGAATAAGTGATAAACAAATATTATAGCCAGGAGGCAAGAGCAATGCAGTTGCAAAACAAATGGCAATCCACAGATACTGCAAAAAATTTGTAACCATTGTCAAAGAAAGTATAAGTTTATAATATGCATAGACATATTATAATTACTTCCCTACTGTAAAAACGTGCGTGAGATCTGTCGTAAGAAGGTAGGTATGTACTTACATGTGTACGCATATGAGATCTCAGGTGACACAGCCGAGATCTCGTATAAGATCTTATGTGAGAATGCGCCGCGTATAATGTTACGCAATATGAAATTGAAACAGCGTTCTTATATGAGTTCGTATATGGAGTTCATATGTAAGAACGTATGTGAGTTCGTATGTAAGAAAGTATGCAATATCGTGTCGGTTGTTCAACAAAAATTTACTTATTAAATATTTCAAGTAAAAACTCACGTACGAACACACGTGAAAATTCATGTGCGTACGCATGTACGAACTCATGTGCGTCTACACGTAAGAACTCTTGTGTAAACACACCAAAGAACATTATTAAATTAAAATATATTAAACAATATTAAATATTAAATATATTAAATTCAATATATTATTAAAAAAAATTCTCGCCAACGGGATTCGAGCCCATCTAACCTGAGCCTAAGTACGCCTTATACCCCTCGGCCACCGTAGTTATAGAAACAACTTTACAAAATCTTAGTCATGTTTAATACATAAATTTCTCCGGAAAGACATGACTAAGATTTTGTAAAGTTGTTTTTATAACTACGGTGGCCGAGGGGTTTAAGGCGTACTTAGGCTCAGGTTAGATGGGCTCGAATCCCGTTGGCAAGAATTTTTTTTTAATAATATATTTAATTTAACATATTTAATTTAATACTTAGGTGTTTTCGCACATGAGTTCGTACGTGTGTTCGCACATGTGTTCGTACATACGTACGCAGATGAGAACTGATATAAGAACGATGTTTCAATTTCATATTGAGTAACGTTATACGCGGCGCATGACGGAACTTAATATAAGAACTTACATGCGTTCGTACCTACGTTCTTACATAAGATCTTATACGAGATCTCGTCTGTGTCACCTGAGATCTTATAATAATATGTGTACACATGTAAGTACATACCTACCTTCTTACGACAGATCTCACGCATGTTTTTACAGTAGGGTTTGTTGTCAAGGAAATGGAAAAGAAATATGTAATATTGTCGAATGAACATAAGCATCGTGCAATTTCATTGGAAATTATATTCAAATTCTGTCTTTGAAGAAGTAACAAGTAGGAGGTTTTAAAAACACTCGGTCAATTGTAAAAATATCAACTGCTGTATTGCATCCAGAATTTTGAATTCTTTAAATCTGACTTTAAATTCCTAACTAGGGGACCCAAAAACCTCCGAGTAACAAGTTTCAAATAAATTCGAGCAATTCCAAAAAATATCGACCACCATATTGGATCCGCCATTTTGAATTTTTGAAATCTGAGTTCAGATTTACAATCAGCGACCCCAAAAACCCCCGTGTAACAAGTTTCAAATAAATCCGATCAATTTTAAAAATATCGACCGCCATATTGAATCCGCTATTTTGAATTTTTGAAATCTGACTTTAGATTCACAATCATCGACCCCAAAAAGATCCGAGTAGCAAGTTTTAAATAAATTAATAAAAAGAGATTTAAAAGAAGTGTCCACTTGGTGCCAATTTTGTTTAAAAAAAATTCTTCTGTCGCCATTTTGGATCCGTTATCTTGAAACTTTTAAATGCATGGTCCATCACTTTGAAGCTTGGATATTGTGGACGCGATATTTTTAGTTGCAAAAGTTTTCTGATTACTGGTTAAATGGAAAAAAATCATTTTTGAATCAGAAATGTCAAAAATTTGGATTTGTTCCAAAAAAGTGGCCATAGCTTTTTGGAATTTTATTTTTTTGTAATTTTAATGACAGATTCTGAAAAAGCGATAAAAAATACATAAGAAAATGTTATTCTGAAAACTTTCTACATTCCTAATAACAAAAATAATTAACGTTGAAAATGCTTGTAAAAAAAGCGTCCGTCCCGGTGTTAAATGGTTAAGAAGAAATAATTTAATTTGTATTTCTTCAAAGATTGTTTGGAATAAAATTGTGAGAAATTAAATAAAAAGGAAAAGATAGAAAAGGACAGGTTGTGTTTAGTTTGGTAGACGACAAAAGAACAGAAATTTTATTTTATTTTTATTTTATTTTTTGGAATTTGCGTTTCGGATTTTTTTTGGTTTCAAATGGTTGAAAGGATGGTTTCTTGGACATGTCTCTTTTGCGGAAAGAATATCATCAAAGAATCGTATCTATTTCACGATGAATTTTGCAAGGAAAGAAGAGTTCAAAGAAAATTCAAATTTTTATTGACAAGCAGAGAGGGATTGAGATTTAAACCCGCAAACTGGTTTCAAAGAAAAGATAAAATTTGTGAAATTTTTGTAATAGAAAAAATCGATAAGAATGATAGTATGAGTGAAAATGAGTTTTTGAATTTAGACACGGTTTACGACGAATTGTCAGGATTGAAAACCTCGTCCCGAAGAGGGGAGAGGGGTGTAACAGTCCTTTATAATCCAGTCCAGATCTCTTCGATTCTATTATCTAGAATTGTAAGTTCTGATTCATTTTAAATATATTTATTATTTTCCGTTAATGAGTTTCCTCACTTTTCTTCTGATTCCTTTAAAAGTCATATAACTCTTGTTTTTCCGGGCAAAGGGTTATATAATTGTATTAAATTTTTTTTTAATTTCAATAATAAACTGAAATTAGATCAAAATATTATAATCCAATGATAAAATCGAATTTAATTCAATTAAATATTGGAAATAAATTTGAAATTGAATAAACAAAACTTCTTTATATTAAAATTAGAATCTTAAAATAGGTAACTTTTTTGGAAAAGTTAAATTGAAAACTTGAAATTCCAAATAAACAATTTTAATTTAATTAAACTAACTCAAAAATGTATTATTAATTAAATACTATATATTTTTAAAATGTATTTTAAATTTAATTTCAAGAGCGTGTTATTTAAAAAACGATTATAAACTTTATTTTCAATAAATTTATAATCTTAAACTAATTAGACATTTTTTTAAAAATGATATTTGAAATTTAAAATTTTACGTATAAATTTGACTAAATACTTGCATTAAATCAAGTTTATTAATTTTTCGTTATTTAGAAAATTAATTACAATAAAATTGGTATATTATAACCCAATAATAAAATTGAATTCATTTCAACTAAATTTTAAATTTTATTTTAAAACTAATAAACATTTTTTTTAAATACATATACCTTAAATATTAAATTAATAAAATTTTATCATCAAAAATTTAAAAATTAGGTAAAAGAATTAAAATTTAATTAAGCCACATTAAGAGGCTCTTTTTACCGATTTTTCATGAATATTTTTTTTTGTGGGAAGTATTAATAAATATTTAGTGACATTTTGACAACATTTTATACCTATGTTAAACAAAATTGAGAAATTTTTTTGATCTTTTTTAAGAGAAACTACGGCAGTTATGCAGTGCTGTCTGTTGATGGTTCGGATACGTTTTCTTCACTTGCGTGACCTGTAGCATTTTTAATTTTTATCTGAAATATAAAAAAAAATTACATTTTTAAGATGTTTTGTAAGAATATGAACCTCTCTGCAGTTGAAAATAATGAAGATTGAAATTTTTAGAGGTCTTGGAACAATGAATTTCATTTTTAGCCATTATTTTTCACTAATTTTATAATAAAAAACCCCCTTAAAAGTGTGACATCATCTCAAATGTTGGTTCCAGTGGCGGTAAACTGCGCCGGAATTGGACTACCTAAAATTAATTGTAGGTAAACTGCACCGGGGTAAACTCTTATCTGCTCTAATCTAATGTGTAAATTGCGCCGAAATCTTTTTTAAATACACAAATTTTTCTTCACACTTATATAGGCTTATGATTGGCAACACGTTAAAAATTGTATAAATTTAAAATGTTGGCGTGTTTAAAAATTTGTGTCATTTTTCATAAAAAAGTCTTATGCTGGTCAAAATTGGGTTAAGAAAATGTTCAAATATAAACATTTATCTTTGAATATTTACTGGTTGTACGTGATGTGCTGCTGAGCATGCGCGTATCCAGGGGGGGGGGGTCAAGGGGGTCATGACCCCCCCTTGGAGCTAACTTGGATTTGCATGGGAGAGAGAGAGACAACACTATAGTGTTGTCTCTTTCTCTCTCATGTATGACCCCCTCCAGAAACCGAGGCTGGATACGCCACTGCTGCTGAGCTCACAAATACATATCTTAGAAAAAATTTGTGTTTCGTATAAATTTATGTAAAATATAATAATTATAATTTCTTATAATTATTTTGTTGTTTCCACCAGAATTGTAAATTATTGCAGTGCGTGATTTTATTGTACAGTTTCATCTGGATTCACCTTTAGGGACGTATGATTAAGTTTTAAAATTAATTATTTAGAATTTTCATTTCATAGAATTTCATGAGGTAGAATTTTCTTGTAGCCGAAATTTCACATTTTCGAATTTGTTTTCAATCGAATTTAAATGAATTCGAATTTTTACCTAACAGAATTTTTAGGTCACCGAACTCATATTTAACAGAATTTTTATTTAAAATAATTTCAATTTAAACGAATTTTAATTAAGAAGAATTTTCACTTTACAGAATTTTAAGTTAATCGAATTTTTAAATGAAAGAATGTTCATTTGAACGAATCTTCATTTTTCTGAAATGCTATTAATACGAATTGACATCTGATAGAAAACTTAAAAGGTAAAATGTTTATTTGTTAGAAATTGCAAATGTCCGAAAAAGCATCTGACAGAAATATTTTGGCGCGAATTTTGAAATTGATCAATGGGAATTTTTTTCATATTTTCTGATTGGTCAATTTCAAAATATGGCGCGAATGAAGTTCCTATTCTTCGTAATTTTATAAAGAAAGAAAGTTTCAAATTTTATAACGATCGGTTAATTACTGTTTAAGTTAGACGCCACGCAAGTACCTATGAAAAATGTCATTTCGAGAAAAACGCGTTTAAAAAAAAAAAAGATCAAAAAATTAAAAATTATGGCAAAAATTATTCGCATCTCTGTACATCAATTTTACAAAAATTGGGTGTGATGACAAAGAGGCGACCTCAGGATGCCTCTACCTATCTGCTTCGCTAGCTTACGCTAACTCGAAGGGAGATCCGTTTATCACGTGTAGCACAGAAAGGACGTCGAATTTCGGTCTGACATTTTTTTAGCATACTTTTGAATAGTTTAACTAATTATTTATTTATGCAACAAAAGAAAAGTCGATTTTTTAAACGGTCTAATGTTGTTTCTCCCCTTAAGAAAAATACATGATATTCATTATATTCATCATTTTTAAAACTTGATTAAAATGAAGGAAATGTCGTAGGAAATAACGTCAAATATGGGCTATATATATAAACAAAACTTATTAAAGTAATTTCTCCTAAAGAAAATCACATTACGCACTCAAACTAAAAGGACAGTAAGGAAAAATTACTGCCCTTACAAGCCAAATAAAAAGTCGAAAATAATTTTGAAAAAATAAATCAAATTCCAGAAAATTTTTTTGATTAAGTTCTTAATCTATGAAAATTACGTATAAGAGTACCCCGCAATTATACAAGATAATGAAAGGGGTCACCTGCCTTTAAAAATCAAAATTGCAAAAATTAATCAAAAATAATTTAGAAAAAAGTATCAATTTACAGAAAAAAAATTTCATCAATACTTTATGACCTTTTTTATCATCTTGTATAAGTGCAGGGTACCCTTCTAGGTAATTTCCCTCCATTTAGAACTTGATCAAAAAAATTTTCTGGAAATTAATTTATTTTTTTTAAATTATTTTCGATTATATTAGTTAAATTTAACTTTAAAAGGGTAGTTTGCCCTTGTAATTAATTTCAATAATTGCGGAGTTTCCTTCTATGTAAATTTCATCGTTTTAAAACTTGATTAAAATTTTTTTCTGGAAATTGTTTTTCTTTCAAATTTAATTTGTCGTTTTTCTCTACCACATGCCTTTAATTTTAATTATTGTTTTAAGGTAGTTCTCCTTCAGTTATACTTGGAAAAATTGCTTTTCTATGGATTTTCTTTAAATTGTGAGAAAACGTTAATTTATATGTGCCTTCTATCTGGTTAAAATTTCAGTACCTCTTGCGGTGCTCAAAATTGAGATATTCAGGTTGGAAATGTCAATTTTGTATGGAAAATAATAAAAATAGGAATTTCGAACATGAATATCTCAATTTTGAACATCGCAAGGGGTACTGAAATTTTAACCAGATAGAAGGCACCCTATTGAAAAAGTTGACGTAGTAAACGACGTAGTAAACGACGTAGTAAACGACGTAGTGAAGGATGTCGTAAATTGCATCAAATACTATGTATAGTCTTATGTCGGAAATTACGTCGTATACGACGTCGTAATATACGTCGTGTACAGCGACGTATTTTCAGAGAGTAGTCGACGCCGTGTACGACGTAGTACACGACGTCGTGTACGATGTAATTTACGACGCCATTTACGTCTTTCTTAAATTTATTTTATTTACTTAAAATTTATTTAAAAAATTAAATTAAATATAAAGAAATGTTTTAAAGTATTTTATTTTAATTTAATTAAGAAACAGGATACGTATCCTGTTTCTTGGAATAAACAAAATTAAAATTTTTAATTGTAAACAAAATGTTGTTTTCATTTAAAAATACTTTTAAACATTTCTTTATATTTAATTTAATTTTTTAAATAAATTTTAAGTAAATAAAAAAAAAATTAAGGAAGACGTAAATGACGTCGTAAATTACATCGTACATGACATCGTACACGACGTCGTATACTACGTCGTACACGGCGTCGACTAATCTCTGAAAATACGTCGCTGTACACGACGTATATTACGACGTCGTAGACGACGTGGTTTCCGACATAAGACTATACATAGTATTTGATGCAATTTACGACATCCTTCACTACGTCATTTACTACGTCGTTTACTACGTCAACTTTTTCAATAGGGCACATATAAAATAACCTTTTCTCACAATTTAAAGAAAATCCATAGAAAATCGATTTTTTTAAGTATAACTGCCGGAGAACTACCTTAAAATAGAGAATATAATTAATTTATTTTAATTAGAGAAATAAAACTTTAATGTTTTGATTTTAATTACAAATTTAAATTTAAAAAAATTTTTGATTTAATTTAGAATTCTAAATTTAATGAAAAGGAATACTTGTTTAATTAATTTAAAATTAGTTTCAATAAACCTCGGAGTTAGCTCTTTTGGTTAAATACTAGACTCTGCGGTCGCGCCAAGTCAAGCTTGCTTGGTTCGCGCCCCGTCAAGTCTGGGATTTTTCTGGATCGTGAGGTAACTTCAGTGGGAGGTTTGACGTGGAGGAATAATGATATGCATAGTATAATGATATACTATGTCTGTCGGTAACTGACCTGTGCAGATCATTAGAACTCGATTGTCGATAAACCGGTTGTACTCAGGAGAGGTTTTTCTACAGTTTTCCCTCTTCACTGGCGAGCAAACTCAAGATTGGGTGGTCCAGGCAAATGCGAGTACTCCTCATTTCAAGTCGTTCTGTAGACGCAACAACACTTAGTACTTCTGTTTAAAGTACAAATTATTCAAGGAAATTTTCACGGGGAACACTTGTGAATGTCTAAGAGCCAAAAGACAAGTGTATAACTAAAAAAAAAATAGTTTTAATATTTACTTGAAACTAATTCGTTTTTACCATTGAAATATAGTAGTCTAATTTATTTACAATTAATTTTTAAAATTTTAAACTTATTAATATAATTAAGATAATTTAATTAGTTTAATTATGTTACATTTTTTCTTCTATATTCAAAATATAAATTTAATGTTAAAAATATCGGGCAAGTACGAGTTACACTCGTACCAAGTCGAAGGGTTCCGTACCGCTCTAATTTTTTTCAATTATATGAGTCAGAGATTATTTGAATAATAATTTAAATAATGATAAATTAAAATAATTTTTTTTATTTTTAAAGAAATTTAAGTATAAACTTAATGATTTTTATAAGATTAAAAATTTCCAATTAAATAGACTAAACTTTTTTATATAATTTTAAATTTTAAAGCCAAAAAAATTTTTTTTTATTTTTTAACTTTTAAAGTAATTTAAACATAAACATAAACATTTTGTACAAAAAAAATAATCTGAAACTATAAAATATTGTAGCTGTTTAGAAGAAAAAAATTTTTTTTGGTAAAATTTTAGTTTTTTGGAAAAAATGTTATGATAATAAATTTAAACCACAATTTTTATGGTTTTATAAAAAATTCTGCATAAAATTACACATTTTTAACCAATTCCCAACCTTTCAGGATAAATACGCTGAGCGCTAGCATAGGGGTTTTTTGTCATTTTTCAACTTTTCATTAATAACTTTTGAAAATTAAGTCCAGCAACGTTCGCTATATTTTTCCTGTAATCTACACGTAAAAATACCTAGATATACCAAATTTCAAACCTCTAGGTCAAATGGTTTAGGAGATAAGGGGGGGGGGGGGTAATGGTTTTGGGCGACGGACAAACGAGTGAAAACATAAGGGTTCCGTTTGGACACTTTGTGTACGGAACCCTAAAAACAATTTATTTGTAATTTAAGTTTTAATATTTGATTAATAAATTTTTTACAATTTATTTTAAAATTAATTGTATAATTAAATTTTGAGAACAGGAAATATAATTAATTTTATTACCTTTATTATTTAGTTTAATTGAATTTTATTTATAAATTTAAATTTCAAATTAAGTTAAAATAATAAATTGTAGGTATACCTACAATTCAATATCTAAAATTTTATTAAAAATTTTTTTTACATTCTCATCCTAAATGAGACATCGTTGAGAATAAAAAATATTCTTCTAAATAGAGTAACATTCGTTTCGTGAAATTCTCTCACGTTTTTACATTGTTTTGAGAGTATCCTCTACTTTTGAGAGGATAACTCGCATCAAAATGAGAGTACCCTCTCAAATGAAAGGAACCTCTAGAGGCCATATTGTAGAGGAAAATTCGCATAAAAATGAGAGGATTCCTCTCAATCCAAGTATTTTTTTTTTCGGTGATGACATTGCCTATCAAAAATTAAATTAAGTTTAATGTATATTTTTCAATTCTAGGGTGAAAAATATTGTATACGTAATTTTTAATTTGAATTTTGAAGGCCAAGTTTATGAGTTACGAATGTTCAAATTTTTGATTTTTCAAATTTAAACCTTTTTTCAATTGTTTATAGTTTGCAAATTATATAAGATACAAAATTTATATAAAGAGATAAAATACTTTTTTTCTTGTCCATTTTACAATTATTTTAGCAAGAAAAGCGATTCGTGTTTTTTTAATAACAAAATAACAATTTTTTATAAACAAATTAATTTTTTTCAAATTTGGGCGTGAAAGAAAAAATAATTTTTTTCTTTAAATAAACTTAAAAATGTTACAAATAAAATACAACAAGTGCCATAATGATCCGACTCTTAGTTTGATTTAAATAAATTTTATAAGTTCGTTGTGCCAGCTCTAAGTGTGACGCAATTCGCGCGTACGTTTATGTACAATAATTCGAAATGTTCAAAGCAATTCAGGGATCAAATTAAACATTTATTTATTAATGCATATATTAATATACACATATTTTTTACACTTAGTATTAAAAATTTATCTACCCAGTTGCACGACGAACTTATAAAATTTATTTAAATCAAACTAAGAGTCGGATCATTATGGGACTTGTTGCATTTTATTTGTAACATTTTTAAGTTTATTTTAAGAAAAAAAAATAATTTTTTTTTCACGCCCAAATTTGAAAAAAATTAATTTGTTTTTAAAAAATTGTTATTTTGTTTTTAAAAAAACACGAATCAATTTTCTTGCTAAAATAATTGTAAAGTTGACAAGAAAATAAGTATTTTATCTCTTTACATAAATTTTGTATCTTCAATATTTTGCAAACTATAAACAATTGAAAAAAGGTTTAAATTTGAAAAATCAAAATTTTGAAAATTCGTAACTCAAAAACTTGGGCTTCAAAATTCAAATAAAAAATTACGTATACAATATTTTTCACCCTAGAATTGAAAAATATACATTAAACTTAATTTAATTTTTTGATAGGTAAATGCCTATCTCACTTGGAAATGCCTATATGTATAATTCCAATGTCTACATGCGACAGGAAGATTGCTTATGATCGGAGTACGAAGCACGACGCACATTCCAAATACGGAGCGCGTAGCGTGACGATTACTAAAACTTCGGAGCGCGAAGCGCGACGACGTCCCTCGCGCGCCCCGAGGCGCGCTGAAACTAGCGAGCAAAGCGCGTAGTCAGATTTTTTTTTATTAAAAAAAAAAATGTTTTTGGCACTTAAACTCTAAAAACAGGCTCCTTTTTTATTAATTTTCATATGTAAAAAATCCGAAGTTTTTGAAATAAAATATTGGTTCTAGTTCCGGCCATAGCCACTGGTGTCCGGAATAACATATCCAAAATTCAGATGATTCGGTGGAATAGTTTTTTTTATCCATAACACCGTGCCAAAAGAAGTAGTTTCTAGATAAATGTTCTAACTCATTAACGCCTGAAATCTGTAAAATCACAGCCTTACTTTGGAATAGTACTAAAAGTAGGAAAAGTGTTTGTAAAATATGGGAATAGCGTTACTTTATGTTTTTGGGGTCGCTCTACAAGATTCCGGGCTGAGTTTTTTTTCTTTCTTTAAATGCAAAACCAATATGGCGTCTTTTTGCATATTATCGTAGTGGGTGTGAAAAGTTGTACTGATGATAGAATCAGCTGTAGAATCTGTAATACTGTTAATATCTTTACAAAAATTTTACAGTATATTCTTGAATTACCATACTTTCGAAATGTATAAAAAAAAATCGATTTTTTCAAAATCCTAGACCACCTAGACCCTTAATAATAAGTGAATGGTGGGTTGTGGAGTGATTATATTGGTGAGTGTAGAGTAAAGGGCTGTGGGGTGAATGAGAAAAGTGTATGTAGAAGTAAGTGTCAGGTAAATAGTAAAAAGACGTGAGAAAGGAGGCGAAATTGTGAGGTTAGATTGAAAGCGTGTTGAGTAAGAGTTGGTGAGAGTGAGATAGGGAGAGAGTGACAAAGATAAAAGGTATTGCTTCTGGGTAGATAAGGTAGAACTTGACAATGCCGGGAATGAGTCTAAGGCTCAAAACTTTAAAAAGGGATTGGACAGGAAAAGTTTTGAATGCAAGGATTGTCAAGTTTTACTAAGTCTAATAAAAAGAACAGTGAAAGAGAGTGATGAGCAATTTAATGAAGCCTGGGATGAAATGGAGGAAATTAGGAAACTATAGAAAAAAAGGTGTAAACAGATGAGGGATTACGAAAGGCAATGAAAGCAATTTTAGAGACGGTTGAACAGTGGGAGGCAAGTTGGGAAAAGGAGACGGAAAATATGGGGACGAAAATGGAGGAGTTAGATAAAGGAATAATAAGAGAGAGAGAGTGAGGAGAGTATGGCGAGAGAATTTGTAGAAAGGGAGAGGGTAACATTAAATGAAGGAGTAGAAGAAAGGAAGGGGAATAGAGGAAAATCGGATGACGATCTAAAAATCAAAATGGAGAAATTCTTAATAAGAGTAAAAGTTGTGGAGAAGGAGAAAAGAATATTGAGATTAAAGGTATGAAGGTAGAGTGGAGAAAAGGCAAAGAGGAGGTAAAAAAAACTGTTGTCAAGAATTGGAGCAAAAGTTAGGATCAAGAACGTTAAGGGAGTGAGAGGAGAGTATATGGAAAAACCAAAATTGTGGATTGTGGAATTAGAAGATGAGAATGCTAGGATGGAAGTAATGAGATTAAAATGTAGGTTGAAAGGAAGTGTGGAGAGAGTAGATATTGAAAAAACATGGAGAGAGAGAAAGATAAAATGGCTGCTAGAACAAAAAGCGTGGGTGGAAAGAAGAAACGGAAGGGTAGTGAAAGTGAATAGAGTACTTAATTTGTATTTGAATGTCCGGCCCACTAACCCGTACACAGTGGTCTAAAAGCAGTCACAGGTATGAGTAAAATGGGTATGAAAAGTACAAATTAGGTTTTGTTTGTAGTTATTTCTAGTTTAAAAAACCGTTTGAACCAAAACCCTACCATTTCCTTTTTTCGAGATATCGTCATTTTCATTTTTCAATCTTCTTGCACTAAGTCAAGCCAAAAGCGCGCGCCTTTTTTGATCAACTTTTTATGTTTTTATTATTTTTATTCAATCTCAGCCGTATATTTCTTATTAAAAAATAATGGTAAGTACAAAATAAGCTATTGAATGACAATTTTAAACCGTTTAATATTGTTTAAAATGTTTAAAGTGAAAATCCCGGTAAAATTAAAAAAAATCAATCCGCCGTGAAAAACTCTCGATTTGAAATCAATATTGCGAATGTTAAGTTAAATTCTGCATAAATAAAATCCTGTTATCCTATGAAGTTAGTCGTTTTTTAATAGATTTAACGTATGATATTTTTAGTTTGTCATTATAACCTTCACTTTCAACTGCAACTATCTTTTAAGAACATGTGATGGAGAATGACGTCAGTAACCACATGACCCATTGGAAAAATTTCTCACCGATTTTTCTCTCAAACTATTGAATATTTTTAAATAAACCTTTGTAGAATTACTTGAAATATTATCTTAAAAGGCTCTCTGACCCTAGTTTGTTTATATTTTCTCTAAAATAATTAATTTTGTAAAATTGGCCAAAATCAGAATAACTCAGAAAATTGATTTTAGAGCCAAACACAAATAAATTAAGACCAGACCGACCTTCCAGGTGATATTTTAGGTAATTCTACAAAGTTTCATTAAAAAATATTTAATAATGGTTTAAAAGAAAAAACGCTGAGAAATTTTGCCTTTAGGTCACGTGAACACTATGACGTCATTCACCATCACATGCTCTTAAAATAAGTACAACTGTTTTTGTTACTGTCAAACCACAATAATAATGCATTAAAAATAATGGATTATTATTATTATAATCTTATATGGAAACGTAACTTTTGCCGTTAACCTTTCACTTATTTTAATATATAAAATTGAATAAAATTATTCGTAACATGTTAATAAACAAATATATTTATCAAAGTATACTTCTTTAACATATTTTTAATAAGAAATTAAAAAAAACGTCTTTGAAGTCCAGTTGAAAGTGCTCTTTTGGTCTGACTTAGAGAAAAAAGACTGAAAAAATGGAAATGACGATATCATGAGAAAAGTAAATGATAGGATTTTGGTCCCAACGGATTTTTAAACTAAAAATAGTCACATACAAAACCCACTTTGTACTTTTTATACCCATTTTTATCATACCTGTGACTGCTTCTAGACCACTGTGCAAGACACCAAGAGCCACATTGGACCTGTCATTTAAAATTTTTGTAATTTGTCATCAGAGTCGTGATCAGCGACCCCAAAAACCCCCGAGCAACAAGTATTAATCAAATCCGATCGAATTTCAAAATATCCTCTGCCATTTTAGATCCGCAATTTTAAATTTAGAAAATTTTCTGTCAGATTCGTGATCAGCGATCCCAAAAACCTCCGAGTAACAAGTTTCAAATATATCCGATAAATTTTCAGAATATCGTCCGATATATTTGATCCGCCGTTTTGAATTTCTAAATTTTGATATCAGATTCGTGATCATCGACCCTAAAAACCTCCAAGTAAAAAGTTTCAATCAAATCCGATCGAATTTCAAAATATCCTCCGCCTTTTTAGATCCGCCATTTTGAATTTTGTAAAACTTTACGTCAGATTCGTGATCAGCGACCCCAAAAACCCCCGAGTAACAAGTTACAATCAATTTCGATAGATATTCAAAATATCGTCCGCCATATTGGATCCGTCATTTTGAATTTTCGAAATGTTACTTCAGATTCGTGATCTGCGACCCCAAAAACCCCCGAGTAACAATTTTCAAACCAATTCGATCGATTTTCAGAATATCGTCCGCCATTTTGAATTTTTAAAATATGAGTTTAAATTCGTGATCAGCGACCCCAAAAACCCCCGAATAACAATTTTTAAACAAATCCGAATTGTTTTCAAAATATTGTCCGCCATATTGGAGATGACATTTTGAATTTTTTAAATCTGACTTCAGATTCGTGATAAGAGAGCAAAAAAACATTTATACCCTTAGTGTCATGAAAATAAAAAAAATTTTAATGTAGTGTACACTGGGTGCTCATATATGAAAAAAAAAAAATTTTCGACGCCGTTTTGGATTCGCCATCTTGATATTTTTAAAAGTACGGTTCGTCATTTTCAAGCTTAAATATTACATACACGCTATATTTCAAGTTGAAACATTTTTCCGATTATTGAAAATATGAAAAAAAAATCATTTTTTAAGCAAAATTAGCAAAATTTCACATTTTTTTCAAAAAAGAGTCCATAACTTTTTGAAATATTTTTTGTTGAAATTTTGACAACAGATTCTGAAAGAGCGATAAAAAATACGTCAGAAATAGTGATTCCTATAATTTTGTATACCTCAAAAAACAGAAAAAATTAATGATGAAATTAAGTACAAAAAAGTGTCCATCCCGTCCTTAAAAGGTTGACCTATAGCCACTATACAAAATTAAGAGTAGATTCCAGTTCTTTGTTAAAACTTTTAAAAAAATCTTTAAAATTATATTTATTGAATAAATTAGTACTTTTGACAGAACAATATGAATATAATTTAAAAATTTTGGCTCCAGCGAACGATTTTCGTAGCATTAGAAAATTCACTTCGTTTCAAAGGTATTTAATAAATAGTTCGAAATTAAAAAAAAAATTCCAGTATTCAATCAGTAGGTATTATTTGAAAAATTAATCATTTGTCTACACAATGCAATATAACCTTTATTTTATTATTATTTTTTTTTAGTTATTATACACTCGTTTTAACGACCTTACTGGCCCAATGAGTGTCCCCCGTAGGGAGTTCCTAGAATTGTACTTTGTAAATATTCTTTTAAGAGTTTTTGCGTCTACAGAACGGTTTGGAATTAGGAGTATTCGCATTTGCCTGGACCACTCGGTATATTGGGTTTGCTCGCCAGTGGAGAGGGAAAACTGTAGAAAAACCTCACCTGAATACAACCGGTTTTATCGACAGTCGAGTTCTAGTGATCTGCACAGGTCGATTACTGACAGTGCAAATCATTATACCTCGACGTCTTTACCTTCCACTGAAGTTATCTCACAGCCGGAAAAAATCCTAGGCTCCCCGGGGCGCGAACCAAGCAAGCTTGACGCTTGACTTTTATTTTTTATTACAAACGTTTGATATTTTGCATTATAATAATAATATATGAATAAAGAATAGTTTATTCATTTTTCAACAAATTTTGGAAAAAAGAACAAGAAATTTGTAATTATCTGATACTCTAAAATTATAATAGCTAACAAAGTCTGTCGAAATTCGAAAAAATAGATAGTAAGGTATGCTCGAAATGCCCTTAATTTCAAAATGTTTTAAAAGTAGTTACTTTGGCAGAAATATAAAATTGATTATTCAATGCCTAAAACTTAACGGTATTCATATCTAGGAAACTTACATTATAAGAAGACATCGGTTAATATTTAGACATGGACTTCAAACTTGTAGAATATTTTTCTTTATTTATTTCAAACTTCATGAGACTCTGTAAGTATAAAAATAAAAAACGTTTCAATATAAGAACAACCATAATTAACATTTTATAAGAATTGAGTTTAGAGAAACATAAATTTCCAAGTATTTTTCGCCTTTCTTAAATATTAATAAATTCTAATTCAATTTTCAGAGAATTCCAAAGTAAGAAAGATGATTTAAAAAATAAAATCACTTTTAAAAAGTATGTGAAAGAAGTTGAACCTAATTTTTTAACATTTGCTGATAAAGAACAAATAAAATTTCTTTATGAAAGTGATCCACATGAATGGAATGTTGAAAAATTAAGTGAAAGTTTTCCAGCATTACCTCACACCATAAGAAAAGTGTTGCATGCTAAATGGACTCCTAAATCTCAGGAATATGTTTTGAAATACGATGAAAAAGTAATTAATAACTGGAAGGATTTTCGTAATGAAGAATTGTCTTTAAATACCAATTTAAAAAAACACCTTCAAAAATTCAATAATAGGAAAATAATTCTTACGAATAGAGATAAATTAATAAAGAATTGGATACCTTTTAAAAAAGAATTTGGAAAACCAAAAAGTAATTTGTACACAACAATTGCTGAATCATTCTTGTTGACAAGTTTTGAACTTAAGTATTCAGTTCTCAACGATAAAAAGACTTGTCTTAAAATAAATCAAAATGTTAATGACAATAGTAAGGACAAAGAAAATGTCGAATGTAATCAAAAAGTTAATCAGATTCAAAATACAGTACTGTCAGACAGAATTCAAATTAATAAAACCATTTTTTCGACACAGAAAGAGAAAGAAATTTCACTTTTGAAAAATTTACAAAGAGACAATGACAAACGAGAGCAACGTTTGACTTTTGATCAATTTCTAAAAAATACTGTGAGTCGCACGCAAAAACTAATGGGCCCAGAAAATGTTGTTCTAAAGGATACATATATGAAAGAAATGGAAAAGAAAGTTTTGTCTCTAAATCAACCTGCTGTTATGTGCCCAACAATTGAATCGAATAATGAAGTAATTTTTAAATCTGAAGTTTCTGGGAATTCCAAAAATATTGCAACATTAAAAAAGGAAAAAATTAATTTAAAACCCTATATCCAGATATCCGAAGCAAGAAAAAATATATATAATTCAATGCTTAACATGGAAATAAATATTTCTTCAAATCAGAAAAGTTATAAATTGTCTAACGAACCTGCTGAAAAAGGTTTAGACACTTGCATAAAAGAATGGCACAAAAATAATATTAGTGATTTCAAAGTTGCACTAAACATTAAAATTCCTAATCACAGATATAGACGGGGTATGACATACAGAGTACGAGATTGTTACTATGATGAAGATGGAGAATTTTTATTTAGAGTTCCAGGATTACTCAACTAAAAAGATTTTGTAAATGAAAATAACTTTTATGTACGTTTAATTTACTTTTTTATACATCTCACGTAAATAATGTATTAAAATACAGAAAACTTGTATAGTCTATAAAGAAGTTATTTTTATTATGTGACTCAGTTTTCAAGATAATTAGAAAAAACTCTGGGTCAAAAAGATCAAATTTGAAATTCAAGTTTTCAATATCGCTCAAAGTAGGTCAAATGTTTGTATTTAGAGGTAATAATTATCATGTTAAGTATTTTAAAATAATTATCAAAATTGTAGGAATTACGTCATTTTGATTATTTGAGCCCCTGTTTTTTAAAACTCCTGTACTTAAAATAGTTTTTAACCGATTTTGATGAAATTTATAGGGCGTACACAGAGAATTAAAAGGTATTAAGTGGACTAGAATGGTTTTAAAAAACTATTTAATTTCTCACCGTATTGAAAAGAAAAATAAATTGATGGAGGTTTTGTTAGTTCTCTAGATATCGTCTACAGAATATTCCACTACGCGTCTATTTTTCTATGCGAATATGTAACCTGGTAAGAAGGCCGGCATTGAAACATTTCAATGTCTTTTAACCCTTTAACACCCGAGCAAAATTTAGAGTAGGTATGAAAAAATGAAACACCATTCTAGGGGTTTTCGGGGTCGCTGATTACGAATTTGATGTCAAATTGACAATTTGACAATTGACAGCTGTCAATTCAGATGTCAACTTTTCTAAAAAGTGATTATTTTTTACGAAAATGACAGTATAAGGGTTTTTAGGGTCGCTGATTACGAATATGATGTCAAATTGGCAATTTGACAATTGACAGCTGTCATTTCAGTTGTCAACTTTTCTAAAAAGTGATTATTTTTTACTAAAATCACAGTATAAGAGTTTTCGGGATCGCTGTTTACAATTATGATGTTAAATTGATAATTTGACAATTGACAGCTGTCATTTCAGTTGTCAACTTTTCTAAAAAGTGATTATTTTTTACTAAAATGACAGTATAAGGGTTTTCGGAATCGCTGATTACAATTATGATGTTAAATTGGCAATTTGCCAATTGACAGCTGTCAATTAAGTTGTCAACTTTTCTAAAAAGTAATTATTTTTGACGAAAATGACAGTAATATCTGTTTCGGGGACGCTGCCTACAAATATGATGTCAATTTGACAATTTGACAGCTGTCAAAGCAAATGTAGGATAAGAGCATACACTGAGAAAAAAATACTCTTGAATCTATAGTATTTTGGTTTGACGCATCAAATGGCGTCTTCGTCCTCGTTCGAACATATTTACTATCATTTTAAAAGTATGTACTATTAACTTTGGCACTATGAATTTGATAGTATATGCTTTAATTCAACGATATGCTTATTGTTTTCAAAGTAAAACTGTTTGATTTAATAGGATGATCTTGTCCTTTCAATTACAAACACTTAAGATTTAATAGTATACTTAAACGAATCAAAAGTAGATTCTGATTGTTTCAACAGTAAAAGTGTTTGAATCCATAGCACAATTTTGTTGTTTTGTTTAAAAACACTCAAGATTCAATGGTATATTTAAAGGAATCAAAAGCAGATCTTATTTTTTTATAAGATTATTCACTGAGAAAAAATGATTTTGAATTATTTGAGATTTGTCTTTGTTTCAATTATTATTTTATTATATCATGTCATTTTATTATTTTAATTATTTATTATTGATACAGTTTCATAACATTTTTTATATTATTTTTACGAATATAACGTACACGACTTAATAATAACGCTTCGCTTATAAATTAAAAATATTCGATGCTGAGAGGTCTCGAACGCGTGACCCCTGGGCCTAAAGCCCAACGCTCTAACCACTATGCTATACGCTCGCTGGTAGAGACTTAACGAACAACATTTATAAGCTACACCAAGATTTGGGAGAAGTAAATTATTAAGGTACACTCGCTAATATTTTTTCAAAAATGAAAAATGACTTAAAATCAGTTTTAAGAACTTTTGAAAAAAACATTTCGGGTCTCATTTTTCGAAACTTTTATTCATTCAAAAAATTTCAAAGTCCAAATCGAAATTTTTTTTTTCGAAAGAAATGTTTGTAGTTTAAATAACTTATAATCACTATTTAACATTTTTGACATTAACATTTTGAATATGTTTTTGATTTTCCATTTCGGGAAAAATTTCAAAGTTCGAATCGAAAATTTTTTTTTCTATTTAAAAGTTTGTAGTTCAAATAACTTGAAATTACGTTTAAACACTTTTTAACTCAACATTTAGTATTCGCAGTCGGAGATTTTTTCAGAAATGGAAAATGAAAAACTTCATTTTATGAAAAAAATGGCCCAAATGTTAATGTCAAAAGTGTTAAATAGTGATTATAAGTTATTTGAATTACAAACATTTCTTTCGAAAAAAAAAAGTTTTCGATTGGGACTTTGAAATTTTTTAAATGAATAAAAATTTCGAAAAAAGTGACCCGAAATGTTTTTTCAAAAGTCCTTAAAAATGATTTTAAGTCATTTGAACATAATTTTAAAATGGTATTAAGAGGGTATTAAAAGAGTTTTAACTAATACCCCACTAATACATACAATAAATTCCGGTAGGGAATCATCTTTCTTTGATTCTGTTTAATATATTATGGATTCAAAGGTATCCGCTTTTGACCCTATTCAAAGATTTTATTAGTTGCATTAAAAGTAGATACTATAAAATCTGAAGTATATTTGTTTGAATCTATTATTGTTTTCTTTAATTCTATTAAATATTCTATGGATTCAAAGGTATCCGCTTTTGACCCTATTCAAAGATTTTATTAGTTGCATTAACAGTAGATACTATAAAATTTGAAGTATATTTGTTTGAATCTATTATTGTTTTCTTCGATCTATAAAAATATTCCATTTATTTAATAAGATATTTATTGTTTTAAAAGTATGATTTCTTTGAATCAAATTAAGATTTCTTGAATCAAGTTTATATACTTTTCTTTTGTATTTTAACGGTATTATAATCAAAAGTACTATATTTTTTAATCATTAGTTCCAGTTTTTTGATTTAATACAAAATTTGCTTGAATCTATAGAAAAATGTTGTTTTGAAAGTACGGAAATCAATAGTATCGGCACTATTGATTCAACAGTATCTTTTTCTCAGTGTATAAAAACATTTTCAATGATTATTTTTTCCTTTTTTTCCTGAACGAAATTGAATATCAACTTATAAAAGGACATTTTATGTTATATATAGGTATTTTACAAATCGTAGAAAAATCCAACAAAACAAATTATCTGTATGAAAGATATGTAACTTTAATAGAAACCTTTTATGAAATGTATTTATAATACTTGTATGTATTCATAAATTTTGTCAAAACTGGATTTATCAACTTTCGTCAAAAATTCAAAAAATCTGCGAGTGACAAACGAAAAGGCAAAATGTACAATGCGTGAACCTTTTTTTTTTGTCTTGTTACGATTCGGGCTGACTGATTTCGTGTGCACATATTGTTATTTCACCTCATTCTCTTCTCTAGGGTGGTGTGGAATGCCGTTTACAAAAAAAAAGCATTTCGATTATATGACAGCTGTTAACTGACAAATTCACATCATATTCGTAATCAGCGACCCCAAAAACCCTTATACTGTCATTTTTGTCAAAAATAATGACTTTAGTAAAGTTGGAAACTCAATTGACAGCTGTCAATTGTCAAATTGTCAATTTGATATCATATTCGTAACCTGTGTCTCCGAAAACCCTTATACTGTCATTTTCGTAAAAAATAGTCACTTTTTTTAAGAAGATGACAACTGTATTGACAGCTGTCAATTGTCAAATTGCCAATTTGATATCATATTTGTAATCAGCGACCCCGAAAACCCTTATACTGTCATTTTCGTAAAAAATAATCACTTTTTAGAAAAGTTGACAACTGAATTGACAGCTGTCAATTGTCAAATTGTGAATTTGTCATCATATTCGTAATCAGCGATACCGAAAACCCTTCAACTGTCATTTTCTCCAAAAATAATCACTTTTTAGAAAAGTTGACAACTGAATTGACAGCTGTCAATCGTCAAATTGTCAATTTGGCATCATGTTCGTAATCAGCAACCCCGAAAACCTTTATACTGTCATTTTCGTCAAAATTAGTTACTTTTTAGAAAGGTTGACAACTGAATTGACACATCATATTCGTAATCAGCGACCCCGAAAACCCTTATAAACATGTGTCACTTATTTATAATTATTGTTACTTCTTGAGAAACACAAGTTATGTTTTTTATGTTTGAGGCGCCACCCTGGTTACGCCATTTTGAAGTTTTTAATTTTGGGACCAGATTCGTATTCAGTAGTTCAAAAACTTTTAAACTCTGTGTCCCAAAATTTTTTTTTTACTTTGATGTCCGGCTGGGAGCTAACTGATTTTTTCACGATTTTTGCGATTTGCATAAACATTTGGTTATTTATTTATAATAAAATTTTTTTTTTCCATTACTTGTATTTTTTTCTAGATACTGGCATCCATACTGAAGAAAATAAGCTAAACCGCATTAAAAAATATTGATATTCAAGAAAGTTACAGGCGTTTTTGCAAGTAGGACATATACGTCCCGCAGACGTTAAAGGGTTAATCCCGTTTTTGGGTGAATGCCTTTAAATACCTACGAACGCATTAATTGGCATTGGCATTTGCTCGTTTTTGGTCGAATGCCTTTAAATGACTACAAACGCATTAGGAGGCATTGCAATGGATAGCAGAATATTTTTAAGGTTATGTTTCACTGTGACTATTGTCATTATCAATATTTTAAGTTTTCCTTTAAAATATGTTGATAATTTAGCTTCACTTACTTTATAGTATAAGACAGAATGAAATGTAAACACAAAATTTACGATTTAATGTTATTTTCTTCCCTTGTTTTACATGTAAGAAAAATGATAAAAGGAGTTAAAACATTTTGTTTGCGTTCACGCTTTCATTATTTACAGGTCAAATATTATCGTTAGCCACGAAATCACTAATTTTATTACTTTAAATAACCCGATTTAGTTAAAATAGAACAGACGATGCCATGACGACGCGTTGCAAAGTATGAAATGCAACATATGGCGTGCTTTTTAATCTGACGCATGGATTGAACGGCATTAAACCTAATGGATGCTCGAACAGTATTCAATGGCATTAACTAAGTCAACACTTTATCTCCGTTGTGACATTAAATGGCATTCAACTTTTCATTCCCACGTATGGTATTAGAAGGTATTGACTCAATTCAACACTTTATCTCTATTATGGCATTGAACGACATTCAAATGTTTTTCAATATGTTCAGGGATTGAAAGGGATTGAAGCAAATTGAGTTATAACCAAATGAGGGCATCAAATGGGATTCATGACAAAAACGGGATTTAGTGGCATTTAAAGGCATTCAAACGTCTGTTTTTTAAATGCCAAACAATGCCTTTCAATCCTCAGCTTCTTACCGGGAAGCCGACAGAGTTTGTCTTTAGAATTACTCTAAGTGAATAAATTACAATTATTTTGGGGTATTTATAATTATTTATTTCCTGATCAATAAATGAATATACATACATAATCGTTCCCAACAAAAAAAAGGATGATTGAGCAAGGTATTAGGGGTGATTGGGCAAGCCTGTTGCTCGATCATTCAAACGACACTTGGGATGATTGAGCATTTGAGCAACTTCTTCAATTAGAGGTAAATGTACAAAAAGATTATATAAAAATACCTTTAAGTAGACGAAAATACGATTTTTGTGATGTACTACCGTTTTCCTGACAGTTCAACACTCTACATTTTGTAATGTGTGAATTTTTAAACCAAAAATAGAAACTCAAAGCTGTTAATCAAAATCAAAATTGTCTAAATAAACATTCGCAATTCAAAACCAGAAATAAAAGTTTAACCTCATAAAAACAAAAATGGGACCAAAAAATTATTGTTGAAGGCTGACGTTCCACACATACAAGTGGACAGGTTTGATTTCTCCGGACAATGTTCGAAAGTTAAAGACTAGAAAATTCTACAAAAAGGTGGGCGCCAGTCCTTTCATGGGACACTCGATATGGGAATTCATAATCAATAACAGAGAATTCATAGACGTCTCTATAATTCCCAAAATTCGCTAAAATTTTTCTCAATAATTCTCAAATTCTAATCATTAATTTAATCTAAGATTTATTTAGATTTATAACCTCAAAACTCGAAATTACTTTAATTCAAAATTAGATTACACTACAACAACCTTACAATCAAAAATTATCCAGAAAAAATATCAAACCTTCCATAACCGGAAGCTCAGAACGGGATTGTCAGAGAGGGAGTGATTCGTAAGCATAGAAAGGAATTCGTGGAAAAATAAACAAAAATCCAAAATTTAACTCAAAATAAAGTTTATTTTAACATTCTCGAAAATAAACTCAATAATTACATACTACAAATCTAAATCCAAAGGCTATACGCGACAATTAACGTTTTATTGTGACGAAGTGTGTAATAGGGAGAGAGGGGAGCGATTCTTAAGTAGAAGAGTTCATAAAGTTCTTGGGAGGGGGGATGATCTCCCCCCCCCTCCCCTCCCCCTAAAAGGGGGAGGTTATCTCACTAGTATTAAGTTCTAATCACTTAAAATTCGTAATCACTCATTAATATCACGCTCATTACTATACATTCGTCGCGCCTAAACATAGTCTCTTCGAACTTCTCTGTCGATAAATCGTTTTAACTTCTAATTTTAGCTAAATAATTAATATTAACATAACTTTTCCAAAGTTCGTGATTTATCGGTGAGAAAGGAATATAGTGAACATTTTCGAACTTTAACATAAAGATCTAGGATAATCGTCCTAGGGATACGCGAATGAGGAAATTTTTCATTTGAATATGAGTCAACCTCATGACGGAGCTCATAATTGTGACAAATAAAATTCCTTAATTTCAATGACCAGAAATTCTACAAATTTATCAAGAATTACCCCAAAAAAACAATATTTGGGAAAAATTATATTCTCTGTGGGTCAATAAAATTCGAGAACTCATTATACTTATTTTATTTAACAATAGAACATATTTTTAACCTTATCTTCGCATAATTACTCGGAATCAACGAAATACGATAGTTCGTCAAATTTTGCTTTAAACCTATTCTATATCGTGACTTAAATCCGGGATTCTCATAGGTTACAGAAATCAAAACCGTAATCAAAATAAAAACTTTTTTTAATAACGGGGGACACTGCGATTATAATGGAGACTCGAAACAAGTGTTTATTAAATCGCAAACTCGCTATAAATTACAAATTGACAAATAACCAATGGAAAAGTTTACTCTAATAAACAAATCGTTAACTTGAATATTTTCAAGTCCTGACCTCACTTCTTTACGTAACGATCGACTATTTTAAACGAAAGTTTTCTAGATTGTATAAGTCTCTATTTTTAATGAAATTTCAGATTTAAAGGAATTTTTAATTTGTTAAAATTCTACATTTAACTAAAATTTTTTTTTTCAAATTTAACGACATTTAGAATTTACTAAAATTCTACATTTAACGAAATTTTGAATTCAATATAATTTACTAAAATTCTACATTTAATTTCTTTACATCGCTTTAGGATGACGCGATGGCTCTCACCATGCTCAGATCAGAGGGGACGGAAACTCGATTAACATTATTTTCTTTACAGGAAACTCGATAAAATTTTACATTAATAAAATACAGATGTTCAAGTAAAACACCACTCATACTTTAAATTCCAACATAATATGTAGAATCGATAGAGCCTCGAGCATGAGTATATAAACATCACTGAATTTTCTTACTCATACAAATTTTATACAACAATGAACAGGAAACGCTAAATTACCTCAAATAAAAGGCTTTTGATATTCTTCATTATTCAGTCAATAATCAACCATAAAACTTTTACCTCAATTAACAAATTAAACAAAAAAAAAGGGGGGAAAGAAAAGTCATGATGGAAACTCGAAAATGATTTTACTTTTAAACAATAATTCATAAATTCCGCGAATGAAAATCGGAGAATTCACCAAATCACATTTTCACTGAAAGCCATACCTTGTATATTCCGGAAATTCGATGCACTTAACACACTTTGCCACAATTCAAATTGTCCTGGCGTCTACTCAAAATAAAATTAAGTTATTAGTTCGTAACTTATGCAGCCGTCGATCACAGGAAAAAGAGGTCCATGATGGGTAGAATCTCAATATTTATGTCAGCTGATGCTCTTTCTCTCTTGTTCGTCTATTTCCTGTCTCCTTCCTGTCCTTTGCCTCCCTTCCAGCGTTCCGTCCGCAGTTCCTCCGTGACATCTAGTGAAGATCAGGGCCGTATAAAAGAAAACGTGGTCGGGTGACTCCAAAAATTTGATAATTAAATACCAAAAGTGTATCCAAAGCAGAATAACGCGTTTTCCCCCCTGTGGTCAGCTAGAAGAAGATTGCATTCCACCAAGTCGGAAATCGAGGCGATAACGGCCTGGGATGCAACAACATTCCGCATTCTGGACCGGGCCTTCGGCATAGGGTTCCGGTCAGCAAACCGGAAATGACGATATTCTAAATCCTTCAGGAATATCATCAGACAAATCTAGACAGTTTCCACTGGATACTTGAGGGTGGTCAAAAAGCTTTACTTCTGTTTTCTGTCCAGGATAACAAATCCAGGGTTCTAAGTTGTCCTATTGTCGTAGAGGTCGAAGAGTCCAACTCCTTGGCGGCAAATTCAAATGTCAGTTAAATGTACGGTCTAATTTCAACGTTGGGAACACTGGGCGGACGACTTGAAACAGGAATTCCACACAAGACGAAGAGTGCTGATTGGACGATAGTCCGTATCCATGAGGCAGTATCCATGATGGCGGTCACTCGTTGACATTGCATAAACAAAACAAAAATAACAAAACGTTCTTAAATCTAAATTATAACAAAAATAAAAGCCTCGAAGTTATGAGCATGGTGTTCCTGGATCGCAGGATAAGGTTTCACAATATTTTCAAAATTAAATATTCGAATTTTTCTTAAATTTGTCAAATTTCCGAAAATTGTAACCGGCAAAATTTTGCCGTGTTACAATTTGTTTATGTTGGTAATATCGTTTTGTTGGTCAGTTCATAATTACGCGGGAACTTTGTATTATTTTTAAAAATAAAATATAATTAAGAGAAATAAATAATTAAAATCCCTGATTAGAATACCGGATAGAAATCGGTTTTTATCCGTTCTTACTGTAAATCTTACTCGGTTTTTGTGTCCGCCTTTAATTCGAAACTTATCCGAAATCAATTCGGTTTAATTCGTTTTTTATCTGTCATAATAATTAAAAATTCTTGCCGCATTAGAAACGGATATAACCGTAGCAATTTCGAGTGTCAATATGGAATTGTGCAGTTGTGGCAACTTGTCTAAAACATTTATATTTTAAAATTTATTGACTTCATAATGATTGTACTTAATATATATATTTTTAACAAATCTTTTAATGTTTCTGATGAGGACAGAATAGCTGCCAAAACGTAAAAAAAACATCTGTGTGTTTTATTGCCTCGGAGTGATTGATAATTTCCAAAAAATTAATTATTTACTATATTATTTATTGATTTTTTAATGTCTATTTATTCCTAGTAGTTTTACGGACCCGTTTGGGTGTTTCCGCCTCTGTTCGATAGTTTCCGGTTTTAGTAGACATATGTATCGATAATCGATTACTGTCTCTGTCTCTCACTATCTCCCTCTCTCTCACACACAATCGCAAATTGACAGCTAGTGGCTGTGAACGACGGACGGACGGACGACAAAGCCTCACTATAACCTCCTATCTACATACATGGAAGCTGATTCTGCCGTGATGCGTAAATACGCGGAACGTATAAACGCAAAATTGTTTACACGTTTATTAAACCTTATCTTATCTTATCTCTTATGTCTTTAAACCTATCTCTTTCATTCTTTTGTCTAGTTCTTATTATCTCATCTCAATCTTCTTTTAACCATGTCTATTAATTCTTATCTGCTTTTATCTGCTTTCAATATTTCTTTGTTCAGTTCTATCTCTCTGTTTATATTACGAATTGCATATCTCCTCCAATAACTGTAATTCAATCTCACCCTATCCTTGCTCTATTGCACTCGTATCACATTCTATCTTCTAATGAATAAAATGTACAGTCTGTCTCTTTCAATTACCTTTTTAAATTCGTAATCTATTTCCTTAAGACACACTCATAATTTTTTCTATGCTTTGTCAATAACATCAATAACCAATCTCTTTCTGTTATTTTCTCTATTCCTGTCCTAACTTTGAAACTGTAGCTATTTTTCACAGTAACGAAAATTCTATCTATTTCAGTCAACTAGTTTCAATCTTGGTCTATCCCTTACTATCATTACTCTATCTCTATATAGTGGCGTATCGCCGTCAGGGGTGATCTTATATCCCGATTCCATCGCTTACGCGATTTTCTTCTTCATCGAACGGGACCTGCTTTCTTTGACGACCATCGAGATCTTTGACCCTCATAACATAGTGTATGAAGGTCTCGATGGTCCATCAATCCTCGGCAGAACGAGTCATAAGCAGGATCATGTTCTCCGGTGTAACTTTGCAGTTTACACCGGCGAACATGACCTGTCTCTCCGCGTCCCAGCGCTTACAACTAAAAAGTGTGTGTTCTGGGTCGTCCACTGGAAAATGCAGTACACACACTCTGAGCTGTCAATCTTCTTAAAGCGCTCCAGGTACGAGTTAAAACACCCGTGACCTGTGAGCGCTTGAGTAAGGTAGTACGAGACTACTCCATGCCTTCTATGTATCCATTTGGCGAGTGTCGGTATAAGTCGATGTGTCCATCGACCTTTCTCCTCCCCGTTCCATCTTCTATCTTCTATCACATAATGAATAAAATGTAAAGCCTATCTCTTTCAATCGCCTTTTTATCCTAACCAATTTTCTTGATACCCTCCTGCTAAGAGTAAAAAGATAGAAACCCGGCAAGAAGGCTGGAATAACCTAGAATTAATTTTATTAATTTTACTTAATACTTGAATTTCCCTTCATTTTATGATTCTGCATTATGAATTAAAAATAACAAAATTCTATTCCTTATAATTCAGTTTTTGAAAAATTTTTAATAAATATAAGAATCGATCCCCAATTTTTATGTTACAAGTCCACGAAAGTAAGCACTGAGCTACACGTGACTTGAAAATACAAAAATAAATGAGCCTTTTGAATTGAATGTGTGAAGAGAATTGCCAGGGAAAGAAAAAATGTCAACTGTATTTTCTATAACGGAATTAAATATTTTGTAGACTCAAATCAGAAGAAATTATTGGGAATAGAAAAATCATGAATGCGTATGCTGTTTTACAGAATAGAAGAAGTTTCTGGAATTAAAAACATTTTAATTCTATTCTGATGCATGGAATACAAAATCATTTTAGAATAAAGCAGAATCAATTTCAAAAATATTCTTTTCTATTTCTGGAAGTAAGTATTTGAGGCAAATTCAAGTATTTAATATAAAAGAAATCATTGCGATTTTGAGTAAATGTCAAATAAATGTAATTCTTTTCTTTTTAAGGCTTCTTGCCGGGTAGTTGTCGAGTAGGAGATGGGCCGGAACTTTCCTAGCGGGGCGACTGACTCGGACCGTGCTGGCATGAAGGGAGAGTTGTCATTTGCAACCAAGTGTAAAATAGGGGAGGGTAGGGGTTAAAAACCCGAAAATTGGTGAAACGTTTTTTTTTGGACAACCCCTAAAGTATATCTATATTTTTCTATTCTTCATAACTATCCCTAACACGAGTTTCTACCCCAAAAGTGGTTCCCAAATTCATACGTTTTTCTTACTTTTGGAATTTAATGTAACTAAGTATATTAGGGTTTATGGAGTCGCTGATTACGAATATGATGTCAAATTAACATTTTGACAGTTGATAGCTGTCAAATCAACTGTCAACTTTGCCAAAAAGCAATTTATTTTGTTAAAAGTGACAGTACAAGGGTTTTTGGAGGCGCTGATTACGAATATGATGTGAAGTTGACATTTTGACAGTTGACAACTGTCAAACCAACCGTCAACTTTGCCAAAAAGCAATTTGTTTTGCTGAAAATGACAGTACAAGGGTTTTTGGAAGCGCTGATTATAAATATGATACAAGTTGATATTTTGACAGTTGACTGCTGTCAAATCAACTGTCAACTTTGCCAAAAAGCAATTTATTTTGTTGAAAGTGACAGTATAAGGGTTTTTTGGGGTGTTGATTGCGAATATAATGTGAATTTGACATTCTGACAGTTGTCAAATAAGGTGTCAACTTTGCCAAAAAGGAATTTATTTTGACTAAAATGACAGGCAAATGGTTCTTGAGGTCTCTGATAACAAATATAATATCTAATCGACACTTTGACAAATGACAGCTGTCAAATTAACTGTCAGCTTTGTTGAAAAGTGAATTGTTTTTATGAAAAAGCTAGTAACAAGGTTGTCGGGTTCTAGCTGTCAAATAAACTGTCAATTATATGAAAAGTTAATAAAATATCTTTGTTACTATGTCAGCTAACAACCATTTTATTCCTAATATGACTCTAAATTCATTATCAGAGACCCTTTGAATTTCTTTTACAATAATTTATAAAACAGAATCAGTTTTTAGCAAAGTTGAAAGTTGATGTTAAGTTGTATTCAATTTGACATTAAACTCGTAATCAGCGACCCCGAGAACCCTATAACTGACTTCAAAGAAGATGAATTGTCAAATGAACTGTCAACTTTCTCAAAATGCAATTTATTTTTATGAAAATGACAGTTCAAAGGAATTTGGGATCGCAGATTACGAATATAATGTCAAATCGTCATATTTACAGTTGACAACTGTTAAATCAACTGTTACATACGTAACTCATATAAAAATGGCCATCGAAGAGATTGCTATTTTTATATATATATATTTATATTAATTACTTTGTAATTCAATTTAGTGAATTACAACAATGACCTTAATAAATAAATAAAATTCAATAAATTGCAAAATAATAATTTCAAGGTGTAGCAATCCGGGAAGAACGCTACACCTGCCGCGATGAAGGAAATTCGTCAGCAAATTCCAGCGCCTGAGTATTGTTCAATTGTGAAACAACAAATCAAGAATTAAATTCTAGATAAAAGAAAAATATCAAATACACATGTTATTCAAGTGAAGGTTAAATTACGGGTTAAGGGTAAGAGCATTATGATGATTGACACGATGGAAGCGGGTTACAAATTTGTGCATTGACACAAAGTCATAATATCATTAATTGAGGTGTACGTGTAATTAGCACCTGTGAGTGTACACTCACGAGGCGATTCAGGTACCAACACTGGTGCAGGATTCTGTCGCGCATTGTCACACATACAAACGCACGGGCGCTCTTCTGCACACTGCACGCGACACGGCTGGCGGCCATCATTGTTCTCTTACCTCTCACCTCCCATTCCCCTCCTTGGACCATGGTTCAACGGCAGAATGACCGCATCATAACAAACGCACGTGTTCGTGCATTACAGACTGAACTGATCTTGCCACTGGAAGATTAATAAATTTCGAAACCAATACAAATTGTTGCTCATATTCATGTTATGATTGAGAGTAATAACAAGAATTGGTACCATCACTAATAAATTATCAGCGATTGAGTACCTATTCAATAGAAATTATAATAATAATTTCAATGATTAAAATTTTTATATAAAATGCAGTCGTGCATTTTCAACTTAAGTGTTTCGAATTGATTGTTTCAAGTCAATGAAATAAAAGTTCGTTCACGCCAGTGAACGAACTAAGTTTTCTGCTCAGCAAAATTCGACCACTCCCTGAAGCTTAAAAAAAAATCCAAATCATCAAAATTTCCCACCAAAGGCCGTGTGGCGAATGTGTAGAGGAAAGACGAGCAAAGAAACAAGTGGCAGTACGACGATTAGTTTCGACCGATCAATACGCTCTTTTGATTGAGGTCCTAGAGATATTGATACAAAAATTAAATCGCGACGTGTCCGTCTGTTAGTTTTGACTCGGATTTTCGGTCCTCGACTACAGTGACATAGAATTCATTCCGAAACAGACGAAAATAAAGAAAACCGTCAATTCAAAAGCTTCAATTCAACCATCCTGGGATTACCAGATATCCGAGACGTACCTGAATCGTCCCGAGGAAGTGGCGAGCTACAAAGTGCATTCCGGGCACTTCAACCCACGAAAAATCGTCTCAATTAAAATATCGGCTCTTGCCCGTGGTGAATCACGTGCGTGTTCTACGGTAGTAATAGGTAGGGTAAGTGCAAGAAAATACATTAAAATATTAAAACGCATTATAAGTAATATTTTGGAAATTACCTTCTCAAAGTTCGATTCACTTCATTCGGAAGTAAAACTACAAAATAATGAAGTTCACTAAAAATTTGAATTGAAGTTAGCAAAAGTCATTATATGTTGAATTGTATTTCGTTTAAAAACAATTCACCTAAATGTTAAAAATAATTGAATAATTAATGTATTCAATTTAATTGATTTATTCAAAAACTCAAATTTAAACAATTTTTAATTTTATTCGAAGAGTTGTTATATGATGGATTGTATTTCGATTAAAAACAATCCATCTGAATGTTAAATAATTGAATAAGTAATTTATGCAATTTAATTGATTTATTCAAAAATTAGAATTTAAACAATTTCAATTTTATTCTAAAGGTTGTTACATGATAAATTGTATCTCGTTATTCAGACAACTTATCTGAATGTCAAATAATTGAATAAGAAATTTATTCAATTTAATTGATTTATTCAAAAATTCAAATTTAAACAATTTTTAATTTTATTCGAAGAATTGTTATATGATGGATTGTATTTCGATTAAAAACAATCCATCTGAATGTTAAATAATTGAATAAGTAATTTATTCAATTTAATTGATTTATTCAAAAAAAAAAATTAGAATTTAAACAATTTCAATTTTATTCCAAAGGTTGCTACATGATGGATTGTATTTCGATTAAAGACAATCCCTCTGAATGTTAAAAGATAATTGAATAAGAAATTTATTCAATTTAATTGATTTATTCAAAAATTCAAATTTAAACAATTTTTAATTTTATTCGAAGAATTGTTATATGATGGATTGTATTTCGATTAAAAACAATCCATCTGAATGTTAAATAATTGAATAAGTAATTTATTCAATTTAATTGATTTATTCAAAAATTAGAATTTAAACAATTTCAATTTTATTTTAAAGGTTGTTACATGATAAATTGTATTTCGTTTAAAAACAATTTATCTAAATGCTAAATAATTGAATAAGTAATTTATTCAATTTAATTGATTTATTCAAAAATTAGAATTTAAACAATTTCAATTTTATTCTAAAGGTTGTTACATGATAAATTGTATTCCGTTTTAAAAACAATTTACTCGATGCTCAAGAGAACATTTTCATTATTTTATTGTATTAACAATTTTCTGTAAATTCAACGCTTGTATTTTATATTTATGCTTAATCAATAACCAACACGATTATTGAGTTAAATCTCTGGGTTTCAATAAATACATAAAAAGGTAGACAAGTTGTTTCTTTGACTTGAGTTCCCTAAGTTTACTCCCAATAAAATAAAAGGACTATAATTCAGGTAATTGGTGTTTGGCAGCTTCGAAAAAAATAGAGGTTAAACGATCCCGCAAATTAAACGAAAATTGGACTTTCCCAAGTTTCGGCAGCTTGGTGCCTCCCCAAACTTCAAAATTGATCATCTCAAAGGTCCCACCCTGATTATTAATTAATTTGTTTCAAGGTATAATTTTGTTAGTTCGTGACATCAACTGTTAACTCTGACAAAAAGCAATGTATTTTTAAGAAAGTGACAGTTATAGGGTTTTCGGAGACGCTAATTAGGAATATAATATCATATTAAATACAAATTAGTATCTAATTTCTCCTTGCTAAAAAGTGATTTTCTTTTATAAAATATTGTAAAGGATTCACAGGGTCTCTGCTAATGAATTTAATAGTCATATTAACAACTAGCTGTCGTACCCGTCTTCGACGGGTTTTAGTTTCTACTGATACATTTTAATTTTTGTCTTTACATTGCTCAAAATCTTCTTTACAATTTATGAAAATCATAAATGTTTTATTTTATTTTATTTTTGTTTAGTTTCTACGACATTGTTTGTGAGATGTGTCACGTCAAAGTAACCAATCATTCATCTTCAAAAATAATTTAAAAATCTCGTAAGAGTAGTCACATATTAAAGAATAATTTATATTCATAAGTATAATTTACTTAAAAAGGACCAAAACTGCAAAAATCTTACGAAAAATAATAGTTTTGTATTGTTTCGTTTCATTATATCAGGGATCACAGACTGTCCCCTATTCCTCTTTTTTCCCCTATTTTAAAGAATTGTCCCTATTTCCCCTATTTTAAAGATTTGTCCCCTATTTCCCCTATTTCTAATTTTCAAATTTAAATTTATAATTTATCAAAGTTATTTTTTACTTAATTCTGAATTTGTATCATTTAATCATTTAATAATCGCGCTAAGCTATTTGGGAGAGAAAGAGATTGACCACAATTTATTTTTGTTTGTTTGCCATTTTTAAAAGACTGAGGGTAATTTTAAATCCTAATGAAAAAGGCAGAGCTA
This sequence comes from Ganaspis brasiliensis, assembly GCA_037103525.1. NCBI lineage: Eukaryota > Metazoa > Arthropoda > Insecta > Hymenoptera > Figitidae > Ganaspis > Ganaspis brasiliensis. The sequence continues at coordinate 2,374,126 of JAZKLR010000082.1, forward strand.
ACCGCTCTTTTAAAGAAAAATATAAACAATGGTTTAAGAGAATGTATTTATTTTTAGATTTAGATATTAGCTTTGTTGATTTTAAACGCTTAGTTGACTGTGATATAATTGACTTTCTTGAAATTTGACCATAGTTACATATGCCGTCGAAGTGCATTTTGAAAAAAAAACTGTGTAAATCATAGTGTAGGGGGGGGGGAGAAGGAGGTAGCGTAAAATTACTTTTGTTTTTCAGATATTTGTTCAATTATCATTTATTTTCCGCAATTTTTAATTAATTTAAACAATTTTTTCAACTTACACTTATTCTCTCAAAATTGTATAACTATTCTTTAACTTTTTAAATTATTTCGTTCTCTTGTTAATGATTCTCTACAGTTTACAAATTTTTTTACATTTGTCAATTATTTTCTTTAATATTTAATAATTTTTTAATTTTTTAATTTTTCTTTCAATTATCTATCTGTTTTTTTAAAAATATAATTTAATTCTTTAATTTTGAATTATTTTTAAAAAATTTAAATAATGTTCTCAGTTTAAAATTATTTTTAAAAATTTCCTTTACTTTTCTTTAATTCTCAAATTTGTTTTCAATCTTAAATACTTCATTCTAATTTCATTTTCATTTTTTAAATATATTTAATGATTCTCGCCTTTTTTAAAATACTTTCTTTAATTTTTAATTATATTCTTTAAATTTCAATTTCGTTTTTAACTTTTCAGTTTAATTCAATTTTTCATTATTACTATTTCTCAGTCACAAAAATTGTTTCAAAATTTGAATTCAAATGTTTAATTCTACAACTATTTTTTTTAAATTTCAAATTCCATTTTTTAATTTTAAATTAATGTCTTTAATATTTAAAGATTCTCGCTTTTTTTTCAATTATTTTCTTCTATATTCAATAATTATCGTTTTTTAAATTACTTTTTCAATTTTTAAGTATATTCTTTAAATTTCAATTCCTTCTTGCAATGTTTAATTATTTTTTTAATTTTTCAATTATTTTCTTTAATTTTTATTAATTTTTTTCAATTTGCAATCTAGTTGTTCAATGTTCAATTTTTTCCAACAATTATGTATTACTATAATTTCCATAGTTTTTAAATTATTTTGTTTAAATTTAATATTGTTTGATTATTTGAATTATTTTTTCCAAGTGTGAATTAATCTACTTTTTCATTAATTTTTTCAATTATTATTTATTTCTCTCAAATTTCAATTGTTTGCAACAATTTTTTAAATTATTCTCTTAAAATTTTATAATTATTCTTTAATTTTTTCAATAATTATTTTTTTCGATTTTGCATTAATCTGGCCATTGTTAGAGTTTTGTTCTCAATTTTAATTTATTTTTTCAAATTTTAATTCAATTTTTAAATTTTTAATTTATTTCATCAAGTTTTTATTATTTTTTTAAATTTAAATTATTTTTGTCGATTTTTAATTCAGTTTTTCAATTTGAAATTATTTCTAATATTTATTTCTTTAATTTTCTTAATTTTTAAATTTTTTAGTTTAAATTTAATGTTTATTGTTTAGTTTTTTAAATTATTCTTTAATTGTGTAATTATCTAAATATTTTTCAAGTTTTATTTTCAATTGTGAATTATTTTCGTTATTTTTCAGTTAAAAAGTTGTTTAAACTAGGTGTGAATTCTGTCCATTTCATGGACACTTCGCTTCCAAGGAAGCAAGATAATTTGCTTCCTCATAGAGGAAGCAAGAATTAATATTTTAAGTTAATTGAGGAAGTTATTAAAAAAAAATAATTTTAAATGCAAAAAATGTAAAATAAAAAACATGAATTATTTTACTAATTCTTCACCAATTATAAACTTTATATAGGTCAATCAATTCTTTTTGAGATAAGGAATATGGTTTTAGTATTCATTAATTTTTTGTCAAAAAACGATTTTTCCATTAAAAATATGCTAAAAAAAATTTTGTTGGGTATTTTAAAAAATTATGTGTCCAAATTTAGATATTCATGAGCTTAATAAGTAACTCGATTTGTTTTGAGACAAGGAATATGATTTTGTAATTCGTTTGGTTGGATTTTTAGCATGAATTTTTTTTGGCAAATCGCGAGATTTATCTATGAAAAAAAAAAAAAAATCATGAATTATGACGTGGGTTTTTAGTCAATTATATACTTTATATAGGTCAATCGATTCGTTTAGAGACAAGGAATATGATTTTGTAATTCGTTTAATTGAATTTTTAGCATGAAAACAATTTTTTTTTTAAAGAAATTTACAAAAACGAAATTTTTTGATGAAAAAAACTGAAAAATCATGATTTTTTACGTGAGTTTTTGGTCAATTATATACTTTATATAGGTCAATCGATTCGTTTTGAAACAAGGAATATGATTTTTTCATTCATTTGTCTGAATTTTCAGCATGAAAAAATTTTTTGCCAAAAAACGAAATTTTCGATGAAAAAAGGTGCTCAAAAAAATTTGATTGGGTATTTTCAAAAATCCTTGTGTCCAAATTTAGATATTTGTGAGCTTCATATGTCATCCAAATTTTATTAAAATCCGTTGAAGCGTTCTCGAGATATCCTGGCGACAAAAAATTTACCACATACTCACACACATACACACACACACACACACACACATCCGGACATTTTCTCAGGAATGAAAATTTGAACTTTTCAGATGAAACTGAGTCGATTTACACTATTTTTGGAAAATCGAAAATCTTAACGATCACAACGCTTCCTCTATGAGGAAGCAAAAATATTAATTTGACATTTTAGGATAAGTAAACACTAAATTTCCTTCTATTTAAAAAGTAAAAAATTTTAAGACCATATTTAACATCTTCAATTTTCCAATAGAAGTCGCCATCATAGACTTAAAAGCAAATTTTTTGTCCCCTTTTTGTTCCCTATTTTTAAAAAAAATTGACCCTATTCCCCTTGTTTACTAACAATAGGGGCTGTGATTCCTGTTATATTATATTTATCATAAGAGTATTTATAATATATATTATGCAAATCTGTTTTAATTCCAACTTTAAAATTAAATTAAATTAATTTTATTTAATAAAATTTTTATTTCACATTAGTTACAAATATTAGAAGTCATATGTACATTAGATATAATGATAAAATTAGGAACATATCTAGATTGTTAGAAAAATTGTTCAATCTCCCTTTTTAAATCTTGTATTTCTCAAATATTTGAATCTGACAGTTTGAATTTGTAATTCTGAAATATATCCTTCTACATCAAAATCTTAATCAAAGACCTCAAGAATACCACTTAATTATGCTTCAAAGTAAATTGTTACAATTATAATTTTTTCTATTTTTTTTTATCCCGATAACAATTTTATGTTTTATCTCAGTTACAGAATAATAATTTTGCAAAATTCTGCTAAAATGTAACGAAATCACATGTAATACTCAATTGTAGAAAGTTTAAAATCAGTCCATCAAAAAATGTATAATTAAAAAAATTTTTGATTTTTTTAATTTTCCGAATAAATAGTATATCTCCCGATGTTATTAATATTTTTCAATTTTGTAAATTGAAGACCTAACACTCTGTCAAATGTGGTTTCAACAAACAAAAGATTTTTAATTTTTTGAATTTTGTAAAAATTTGAAATGCAAATTTGTAATTTATTTTTCCATTTTATTTTTTATGTTAAAATATTAATTAATTTAATTATTTTTATCAAAATAAAAAAGCTAAGTTCAAAGAGTGTTAGTGTGATTCGCCAAAACATGATAAAAATCATAATTTTTTTATTTTTTGAGTTTTTAAAAAAGTGCCATATTTTCCGTTTAAAAAAATATTTTTTAATGGGGTTTGGCTACAAATTATTATTCAATTATTAATTCCTTATTAATTATTGTCGAAATAAAAAGCTATAGGTACAGACAGTTTAAGAGTGTTACGTAAAAAAATGAAAAATATTAAATTTTTTGGTTTTTTAATTTTTTTGAAAAAATGTTATAATTTCCGTTAAACTTAATATTTTTTAACAGGGTTTGGCTATAAATTTAAGTTACACGAATACCTAACAGACTGCAAGATTTAACTTCATTCCGTGCAGCCGTTTTTGAGTGATGCCCGTACAAAATATCGCGAACATACATTCATACATACATACCTACATACATACATACACACGGTGGGCTGAATGAACTTTAACCCAAACAACCCTGCATATTCCGGTTCTCTTCTGATTTCACTTCTAGGATGTCTCTCTATGATTTTGAGCTAAAACAGAACAAAATTGCTTGAGCCCTTTTTGAAAAAATCCAGTTTTTCGATTTTTTGAAAGTATTAATAAACATATTTTTAAGAAAATAGTAAGAAGTAATGTTGTTATTGACTTCAATTATTTAAAATAACATAAGTAAAAAGTCCCTACCCTCCCAGTTTCTTGTGATAACAAATTCCCATAAATAATCCTGATGAACTGTAAAAAATCTGCAAAACTGCTGGTTTTTTAAAATTACTCCTTTCTAGTGCATTTCAGGTCATTGAATATCTTTATAAAAATGAAAGCTAATAAAATTTGTCGTGAGTTAAAAAAAAATCGATCGATTTATCTCTAAAATTCATAAAGTTATGACTTTTTGAAAAAATATAATTTCCTCTAAAAATATAAAAATTTAGATTTTTTTGTAAAGTAACTAGTTTTTATAAATGTATAGTAGCCACTAATACAAAACAAATTAAACTAGATATAATTTCAAGTAAATCTAAAAAAAATAGAGCTTTCTATCTTAATTTGAGTCAAGGTTGTGACCTTTTGAACATGACATTTTTTTTTTAACATCATTGTTTTTAAATTTGTTTTTTTCCGAGCAATCTTAGTCGAAAACAATGTTTGTTAAATGAAAGAAAATAAAGAAAAACAACAATATTTTTGTTGAAACAAAACACATTTAATTATCTTTTTCAACAACGCTTGATATTTTTAAAACGAATAAAGGCTATTGTATTCACATAAAGATCCTTGAAGTCTATCTGGATATTCGGAATGATTTTTACAGACTTTGTATTTTGCCCATACCGTTTTAAAATCGGAGTGAACAGACTCCATTGCCAGTTCACTAAGGAATCCAAGACCATTTTCTATTTCATTACAAAAGTCTGGAACGTGGAAAAATATGACGTGTACTTTTGGTGTTACCAAAATGCCCAAATCTAAGTAGCTTTGTTTGAATTTTTCTATTTTTTCTTTAAAGCAAGGATCTAATTGATTACTGAAACATGCTTTTAATGGATCTCTGAAATAGGCAAAGGTTTTTACATATTCCAAATATCAGTACGTGCGATGAATCAAATACAAAGCTTGAAATATGTAAAAACCTTTGCCGATTTTAGAGATGTATTAAAAGCATGTTTCAGTAATCAAATAGATATTTGCTTTAAAGAAAAAATAGAAAAATTCAAACAAAGCTACTTAGATTTGGGCATTTCGGTAACTTTAAAAGTACACTCCATATGTTTAAAAAAATAGAAGGTCATGTTCAAAAGGTCACAATCTTGGCTCAAATTAAGATAGAAAGCTCTATTTTTTTTAGATTTACTTGAAATTATATCTAGTTTAATTTGTTTTGTATTAGTGGCTACTATACATTTATAAAAACTAGTTACTTTACAAAAAAATCTAAATTTTTATATTTTTAGAGGAAATTATATTTTTTCAAAAAGTCATAACTTTATGAATTTTAGAGATAAATCGATCGATTTTTTTTTAACTCACGACAAATTTTATTAGCTTTCATTTTTATAAAGATATTCAATGACCTGAAATGCACTAGAAAGGAGTAATTTTAAAAAACCAGCAGTTTTGCAGATTTTTTACAGTTCATCAGGATTATTTATGGGAATTTGTTATCACAAGAAACTGGGAGGGTAGGGACTTTTTACTTATGTTATTTTAAATAATTGAAGTCAATAACAACATTACTTCTTACTATTTTCTTAAAAATATGTTTATTAATACTTTCAAAAAATCGAAAAACTGGATTTTTTCAAAAAGGGCTCAAGCGATTTTGTTCTGTTTTAGCTCAAAATCATAGAGAGACATCCTAGAAGTGAAATCAGAAGAGAACCGGAATATGCAGGGTTGTTTGGGCTAAAGTTCATTCAGCCCACCGTGTACATACATACATACATACATACATACATACATACATACATACATACATACATACATACATACATAATTTTTTTAATCATCATTTTTGGAATTGCTACTACTTGCAACGAAAAAATAAACACAAATTTCCAATTTCTGTGCAATGTACAGACAAAACTCTGATTTTATTAATATAGATAAAATTTTCGTTTAATTGACAGTTGGTTTGACATTTAGAACACTACAACATTGTTGCAGACATTTTCATAAAAACATTTTACTTTTCAGCAAAGTTGACAGTTAATTTGACAGCTGTTAACTGTCAAAATGACAATTTCACATCATATTTGTAATCAGCGACCACAAAAACAGTTAGAACGTCACTTTCGTCAAAATAAATTGCTTTTTGGCAAAGTTGATACATTATTTGACAGCTGTTAACTGTCAAAATCTCAAATTCATTATATTCGTAATCAGCGCCCCCAAAAACTTCTATAAACCAATTTTCATGTATATTAAATAATTTTAAAAAAAATTATTTAAGTATGAAATTTTTAAAATTTTGGGCTATTGGTACTTTTTAAACTATTTTTTAATAATACTATTTATTAATAAAAATTTTAAATAATGCTAAAAATCATGTGCATGATAATCCCTTAACCCCAAACTTTGACTTACAAGTTGTTTTAGACTGGAAAGTTAATTTGGTCAAAATGTAATGACAAAAATGTTTGGACGAATATATTCATCCAGGTGCATACGGGAACAACTTAGCTTGGACGAATATATTCGGTTCTATCGGGGACGTAACTGCCATACAGCGGAACCCCGCATTGCGGGGGGGCCTCGGCTTGCTGGGGGGCCTCGAGTCCAATAACCCTAATGAATTTTTTTTTTTTAAATGAAATAAAAAATAGAAAATATTGCCTGTCATTATTTATACACTATCTAAAAAAATTTGAGGGGGAGGGGGCCTCCTGAAAAAAATTGCGGGGGGCCTCAACATTTGTAGTTACGTCCCTGGGTTCTATGCGCAGAAGGGTGTATGTCTATCTTTTTCTATTCCCTATAACTATTCTATTCTATCCTTATGTCTATTACTCAAATTTAAAATATTTTATCTCTTTCTATCCCTTATCCTATCATCAAATTGCATATGATATTGATGTCATTGACCAGGGACAGAAAAAGTAATATGTAGGGATTAAGAAAATTGTTTAGGATAAAAAAAGCATAGGGTAACGTTAAAGAAAGATGATAAAAAGGAACTAGTTATTCAGTTTATTTACTGAAAAAAAGAAAAATATAGAGTTAGAGTAGTAAGAGATGGACAAAGATTAAAAAATCTTGATTAAAATAGATAGGATATTCGTAATTATGAAGAATACCTGCAGTTACAATGTTACAAAATAGACTGGAATAGAGAAGGTATAACTGTAAGAGATTGGATATTGATGTTATTGACAAAAGATAAAAGAAATAATCTGTGGGCATTAAGAAAATAGGTTAAGATAAAAAAGAGGTGATTGAAGAGGATAGGCTATATAATTTTTTATATGGGGATAGAATGCAATAGAGTGCGAAAAAAATAATAGGGTGAGACAGAAATAAAGTGATTGGAGGAGATATGCAATTCATAATATAAAAAGAGTGATTGAACGGAATAAAGATATATAGAGAGGAGATAAAAGTTGACAGGGATTGATAGACAAGGCTAAGAAAAAGATTGAGATGACCCAAGAGATAGGATCAGAAAACACTTGATACATGTGTGATAGATTGAGATAAAACCATCCAAATTCTGAGATGGACATTCCAACCAACCCAATTCGGCGGGAACCCGTTACACAGAATTTTAACCCTCCGCGCCGCCAAAGCTTGTGAACCAGCCCAAACTGTGGAAGTTTCCTGGAAGTTACCCGTGGCAAACTGGGTAGTTACCCGTGGTAACTTCCCGGTAACTTCCTGGAAACTTCCCTGGAGATTTCCTGGAAACTTCCAATTGAGACTTCCTGGAAACTTCCCGTGGTAACTTCCATGAAGTTTTCGTGGAAACTTCCAGGAAGTTAGGCTGAAGTATCGAAAAATTATTTAATTTTTTTACGAATAAAATTATTGTTCAACATGGTTAAAAAAATAAAGGGATCTTTATATTTTGGTTTGTCGTTAAATAAAAAATTAAATATAAAAAAAAAACCCGGTCGGTTGAAGATCAGCGGACTCGAACCCTTGTCCACCCAGCAGGAGGGTAAACTCGAGGTCTCGAGCAGCTGCTGGGATTGCGCCTTAACGCGTTCGACCAAATCGCCACTGACAACAGTTTACATGAAACCAATTGATACCCAGAACCAAAAAATTTATTTTTCTGAGAGGCATATTACAAAAGATAAATATACGAGGTTTAATGATTCGTATAATATATAATTCCTTATACGGAATAAATACACAATTACATGAGTCGTTGCAGATGCACAGGATAATAATCTCTCGTATTCGTATGAGTTTTTTTTAGGGATTTTAACAAACTATTACTACTCTAATTACCAAAGAAACAAATAATAATTCATTTTTCAAGTAAAACCAATGGTTTTTTATAAAAGAAATTCATAGTTACAGGAAAAAAACAATGATTTTTACCTAAAGTTTGGAAGAAGTAAAAAGTATTTTGCCCTACTTTACCAACATTGCATATTAATTGAATCCGGTTCGTTTTTCAATATATATAAATATTACCTAATTAATGAGTAATATTAATTATTATTAATGCAAATAATAATTTTACTCTTAATTTTCTAATAAAAAATAATAATAAAATATAAATAATAAAATAATAAAAAAAATAATAATAAAAAATAATAAAAATCAAACCCAAATACAATAAGTCAAATAAAAAAAAATTGTAAAAATTAAATTAATTTTAAATTTTTATCAATTTAAAACTAAAAATCCTCATAAAGTCATATCTAAGCACAAAAGAAATAAAAAAATTAAAATTGTTATTTAAATTGTTAAGGATCAAATTTAATTTTAAATAGTTTTGTTAAAACTTGATTACAAATATCAATAGCCATTATTCTTTTTTTTAAGAAAGAATTAGATTTATTAAAATTTTCAGATACTTCACAATTATAACATTTAAAATACTGCGTCGAAAAAATTAATAAATTTTTAAATACTGATTTTTTTATTTAAAACTGATTTTGTTTATGGTTTTCTTCAATAAAAACTTAATTGCGATTATCTAAAGGTAACAAATTAATTTTTCACGAAATATTACGATTTCCTAAAATCCTCAATATTTTTACATTTTTTTACTTTAAACGTCGAATAAAAAATTTGACAATATTTTAAAAACTATGGAAATATTAAAAAGTGGTTTTGTTTAAAGTCTTCTTTGATAAAACTTTATTGCAATTGTCTATCGCAAAAGATTCATTTCATCAAGAAAGTTCTCGATTATTTGGAATCCTTAATTAATCAAAATTTTTCATCTAAAATGTAGAATAAAAATTTTGTTAATTTTTTTAAAATTTTATAAATTTCAAAAACTAGTTTAGTTTATAGTATTCTTTAATATAAACTTTATTGCGAATGTCTAGCGCCAAAACATTAAAATTTTATAAAAAAAATTGTAGATTAATTGAAATTTTTAATTTATCAAAATTTTTCATATTAAATGTAGATTAAAAATTTTGTCAATTTTTTAAAAATTTTATAAATATCATAAACTAGTTTGGTTTATAGTATTCTTTAATATAAACTTTATTGCGAATGTCTAGCGGCAAAACATTAAATTTTATTAAAAAAAATTGTCGATTAATAATTAATTGAAATTTTTAATTTACCAAAATTTTTCATATTCAATTTAGAATAAAAATTTTGTCAATTTTTTAAAAATTTTATAAATATTAAAAACTAGTTTGGTTTATAGTATTCTTTAATATAAACTTTATTGCGAATGTCTAGCGCCAAACATTAAAATTTAATAAAAAATATTGTCGATGATTGAAATTTTCAATTTAACAAAATTTTTCATATTCAATTTAGAATAAGAATTTTGTAAATTTTTTTAAAATTATATAAATATCAAACACTAGTTTGGTTTATAGCCTTTTTTAATATAAACTTTAATGAGATTGTCTAGTGGCAAAAGATGAATTTTATCAAAAAAATTCTCGATTAATTAAAACCTTCAATTCTTGAAGATTTTTCATCTAAAATTTAATATAAAAAAACTTTTAAACAAGTTTCTGATATTTATAAAATTTTAAAAAAATTAACAAAATTTTTATTCTACATTTTAAATGAAGAATTGAAGATTTCAATTAATCGACAATTTTATGATACAATTTTAATGTTTTGCTGCTAGACATTCGCAATAAAGTTTATATTAAAGAATACTATAAACCAAACTAGTTTTTGATATTTATAATATTTTAAAAAAATTGACAAAATTTTTATTCTAAATTTAATATGAAAAATTTTGATTAATTAAAGATTCCAAATAATCGAGAACTTTCTTGATGAAATAAATCTTTTGCGATAGACAATTGCAATAAAGTTTTTATCAAAGAAGACTTTCAACGAAACCACTTTTTAATATTTCCATAGTTTTTAAAATATTGTCAAATTTTTTATTCGACGTTTAAAGTAAAAAAATGTAAAAATATTGAGGATTTTAGGAAATCGTAATATTTCGTGAAAAATTAATTTGTTACCCTTAGATAATCGCAATTAAGTTTTTATTGAAGAAAACCATAAACAAAATCAGTTTTAAATAAAAACATCAGTATTTAAAAATTTATTAATTTTTTCGACGCAGTATTTAAGATGTTATAATTGTGAAGTATCTGAAAATTTTAATAAATCTAATTCTTTCTTAAAAAAAATAATAATGTCTATTGATATTTGTAATCAAGTTTTAACAAAACTATTTAAAATTAAATTTTCAAATTAAATTTAATCCTTAACAATTTAAATATCAATTTCAATTTTCTTATTTTTTTATTTCTTTTGTGCTTAGATATGACTTTATGAGGATTTTTAGTTTTAAATTGATAAAAATTTAAAATTAATTTAATTTTTACAATTTTTTTTTATTTGACTTATTGTATTTGGGTTTGATTTTTATTATTTTTTATTATTATTTTTTTTATTATTTTATTATTTATATTTTATTATTATTTTTTATTAGAAAATTAAGAGTAAAATTATTATTTGCATTAATAATAATTAATATTACTCATTAATTAGGTAATATTTATATATATTGAAAAACGAACCGGATTCAATTAATATGCAATGTTGGTAAAGTAGGGCAAAATACTTTTTACTTCTTCCAAACTTTAGGTAAAAATCATTGTTTTTTTCCTGTAACTATGAATTTCTTTTATAAAAAACCATTGGTTTTACTTGAAAAATGAATTATTATTTGTTTCTTTGGTAATTAGAGTAGTATTAGTTTGTTAAAATCCCTAAAAAAAACTCATACGAATACGAGAGATTATTATCCTGTGCATCTGCAACGACTCTTGTAATTGTGTATTTATGCCGTATAAGGAATTATATATTATACGAATCATTAAACCTCGTATATTTATCTTTTGTAATATGCCTCTCAGAAAAACAGATTTTTTGGTTCTGGGTATCAATTGGTTTCATGTAAACTGTTGTCAGTGGCGATTTGGTCGAACGCGTTAAGGCGCAATCCCAGCAGCTGCTCGAGACCTCGAGTTTACCCTCCCGCTGGGTGGACAAGGGTTCGAGTCCGTTGATCTTCAACCGACCGGGTTTTTTTTTTATATTTAATTTTTTATTCAACGACAAAGCAAAATATAAAGATCCCTTTATTATTTTAACCTTTTTAAACAATAATTTATTCAAAAAAAAATTAAATAATTTTTGGAAACTTCAGCCTAACTTCCTGGAAGTTACCACGGGAAGTTTCCAGGAAGTCTCAATTGGAAGTTTCTAGGAAGTTACCAGGAAGTTACCAAGGGTAGTTTCCAAGCGCGGACATTGTTGTACATAAGAGAAGTTTCCAGGAAGTTACCACGGGTAACTACCCAGTTTGCCACGGGTAACTTCCAGGAAACTTCCTGCAAGTATCGGTGTTATCTGGGTATATGATTTAATTAAAGATTGTTGAATGTTATCGTATAGCTGGCAGAGTTTCTATTGCTTTCAATGCATTTTATTAGTTTTAAGAAAAACATTGTAAACGTGCAACATGCTTTTTCTGAGAGAATGGCAATTCTCTATTACAAATTTATTTGTAAATATATAAACGAAATTAGTTCACTTGTAATTTATAATATTATAACACATATTATTAATTACACTTTCGCTTCTTTATTATTAGGAATTATAAAAGGCGTCGCAAAGTGAAACACAGCACTACGAGTTCAAAGTCGTATTTATTAGATATTAGAAAAAGGCTTCAAGTTATGAATTACACAAATAATGAGAACACAATTTACTATAATCACACGCCGAGCGTTTTCAGATCATATTAACATAAAACCGCGCGAACATGCATGAACAAAAAGCTGTTTCTCTACAGACGACGCGACAGTGGTGCCAACCCACTGTAAGAAAATGACTCGACCATTCAACAGAAAAAGGAGGGAAAATTACCTTATTTAAATATTTCTGACACTCCCCCTCGAGTCATAGTCTTTTACTTCAAAGAAGGAAAAAAAACAACACTAGAAATTTCCACACATTCCAGAGAGTCTCAAGCAATTGACATGTTTGACTCTTGTAAGACCCTTCGTCAGAAAATCAGCAGTCATAATGTCAGTGGACACATGTTGTAAATTTATAACGCCACTCTCAACGATGTCTCGAACGAAATGATGCTTGATGTCGATGTGTTTGCTGCGACTATGGAAAACAGGATTTTCAGCCAGCTGGATTGCCCCAAGATTATCGCAGAACACCGTCATCGAGTCGTAGTTCTTGAATTTTAATTCGTTTAGAAATTTGTCCAAGTACAATGCTTCTTTAGTACCTTCTGCCAAAGACATATACTCAGCCTCCGTCGAACTCAGTGCCACTGTTTGCTGCTTTCTTGAATCCCAGGATACAGGAGAACCAGCGAGCAAAAACATAAAACCAGATTGAGATCTTCTATTTAATTCACAGCTTCCCCAGTCTGAGTCTACGTAACCTACGAGAGGACTGGAATTAGGTTGATAAATGAGACCAACGTCCATTGTTTCTTTTAAATATCTTAGGACGCGTTTAGCTGCTTTCCAGTGTACTTCTGTAGCACAATTGTTAAATTGGCCCAAATAAGAAGTGGCTTAGCAGATATCAGGTCTTGTTGTTAAAGATAAATACGTGATGCAACCAACTAATTCTCGATAAGGAAACTTAGGTTCTTCTTTAGAGGATTCCATTATGTCTCGAGAAAGTTTGACGTTGACGTCTACAGGAGTGCTGATTGCGTTGCATTCCGCCATACCAAATCGCTTCAAACAATCCAGAATGTATCCTCCTTGAGTTAATTTTATGGCATCGCCTTCACGGGAAAACTCGATTCCGAGGCAGTAGTTAACTTCACCCAAATCCTTAACGTCAAAATTACGATGAAGCTCCTTTCCCACTTGATCGATAGTATGAAGACTCCTTGACGATACTATAATGTCATCCACGTAGACAGTAATAATGGCCATGTTCTCCCCCTTGCCAATATAATATACACAGGGATCAGCATGCGAGACGACCGCTCCAAGTTTAGTTAAAACTTCATTTAGTCGTTTATTCCAGCTACGACCTGCTTGGCGGAGTCCATAGAGCGCTTTCTGCAATTTACAAACTTTATTTCCTGATTGCAAGTCTTTTAACATACCTTTTACTTTACTTCCAATAGAAGCACCGCATTTTGAATCTTCGATGATTTGCAGCAAGTTTACCAAATCCTTTGGAGGTTCCATATAAATATCCTCTTCTAGGGAACCATTCAGATAAGCTGCAGTGACATCAAATTGCCTGATGTTCATCCGTTCCTGTGCAGCCAAAGCAACTGTCAGACGAACCGAGCTCAAACGAGCAACTGGAGCGAATGTATCCCCGAAATGAACACCGGGTTGCTGGCTAAAGCCTTGAGCCACCAGTCGAGCCTTACGTCGATCAACGGATCCATCAGGGTTGTACTTATTCCGAAGAATCATTCTACTTCCCAGAATTTTTACATTAGTCGGACGATCGACAATCTTCCAAGTATCATTAGCAACGATACATTTTATCTCTTCAGCCATTGCCGATCGCCATTCATCGGCTTCAGGGAATGAGAGGGCTTGCTTCATTGGAATTTCGGCAATACAGATGCATGGATCATCTTCTTCAAATGCAACGTTGTTGACCGTAGGTGTAGGTTGAAACTCGCGTCGTGGTCTTCCTCTCTGACCAGTTCTAATGATTTTAGGTCTTCCTCGTCCTCTGGGTAAGTTGACTTCTCGTTCATTCTGTACATTTTCAACTTCAGGATCATCTTGGATTTCCTCATCTTCGGTGAAATTTTCAGGTGCAGTTATCTCTACATCTATGCAGTCCACGTTGCTTTTGTCACATAAATCCTCCTTCAACGGTTCTTCAATCATATTGGGGAATATGTCAACATAAGTGCTTGACTGAAGATCGACACCTTCAAGAAACTTCACGTCTCTAGACAAAATCACCTTCCTTTCTTCAGGAATCCAAATTCGGTACCCCTTGGTTTCGTCAGAATATCCCACAAAATGTCCAGACTTGCATCTATCATCGAACTTTCCGAGACTTCCTCCTCTATTTAGGATCAGAACACGACAACCAAATTCACGTAAATGACTTACGTCTGGTACTTGCCCTTTCCACATTTCATAAGGAGTTTTACCTTTCAAAGACTTTGAAGGACAACGATTTCTCAAGTAATTTGCTGTGTTTACAGCTTCACCCCATAAAGAAGGAGGTAGTCCTGATTGAAGAAGTAAACAACGAGCCATTTCGACAATTGTTCTGTTTCTTCTTTCTGAAACCCCATTTTGTTCAGGGTTATAAGGAACTGTCAAGCGACGTACAATTCCGCAATCCTTCAGAAAAAAATCAGTGGCCTCGTTTAAGTATTCTCCTCCGTTATCCGACTGGACACATTTCACTTTTCGTCCGATTTGAGTTTCAAATAAAGCAACTACTTCTTTCGTCGCACCAAGAGCTTCGTCCTTCGATCTCAAAAAGCGTATTTCTCCCCATCTAGAGTAGTCGTCGACAAATTGGATGAAATACTTTGACCTTCCTAATGATTCGACGCGCACTGGTCCACACACGTCAGTATGCACTAAGTCCAAAATGTCAGTTTCCCTATTTGATTTCTTAGGGAAAGGTTTTCTGGTCATTTTTCCCCTTACACAAATAGTACAATCACTTTCAACTACAGAGGGAACATTCTCCAGA
This sequence comes from Ganaspis brasiliensis, assembly GCA_037103525.1. Taxonomy (NCBI): domain Eukaryota; kingdom Metazoa; phylum Arthropoda; class Insecta; order Hymenoptera; family Figitidae; genus Ganaspis; species Ganaspis brasiliensis. Next base: position 2,389,681 of record JAZKLR010000082.1, read on the forward strand.
CCGCGAACTCTATTTTCACTTTTCATATTTTGCAAATCTTTAAAATTTAAATGACCGAACCGACGGTGCCAAATCATGGCTGACGTTTTCTCAGTGCGTGCGGTGTTTGTTTCCTCACTTTTGACAGGTATCACTTGATTTTCTTGTACATAATACAAACCGTTTATTCTTTCAGCTGTGAATCTTATATTTCCTTCCAAGTCCAGAACGAAAGCACCTTCCCTTTTAAAACGAACTTCGTAACCGTGATCAGTTATTTTTCCAACTGACAGCAAGTTGGTGCGTAGGTCAGGAACACACAATACACTTTCTAAAGAAACTATTTTATTTTCGTTTTTCACTCGCGTTCCAAAGATAATTTCACCTTCTGCTACAATTTCCGTGGATGCAGAACTTGCTAAGTTAAGTTTATCGCTTCTAGATCGCGTAATTTTCGAAAAACTTTTCTGATCTGCACAAAAATGCGAACTTGCACCACTATCCAAGCACCACTTTTCTGGAGATCCTCTTGAATCAGCCAAGGAAGCTTCAATAGCACAAATCGCAGTAATATTATTTGCAGTTGACTCATTTTTCACGTTTTCAGGACAATCTATAGCCTTGTGGCCCACTTTCTTGCACTTGTGGCATTTGAACTGAAAACCATAAGCCCCGTTCGAATTAAAATTATTTCGTTTTTCATAATTATTTTTCTTATTCGACCAGTTGACTTTGTGTTTATTTGTAAACATGGCGCTAGTGGCTCCCTGAACGTTGCGCTGCCTAGCGTCGCTTTCCTCAATTATTTTTACACGTAATGCATCTGGCGTCGGTAAAGTGTCCCGCGATTCTACCGCACATCTAAAATTTTCAAACGAACTCGGCAAACTATACAAAAGCATGATAGAAATTAATTCGGGGTCCACGTTCACATTCATTTCGGAAAGTTTATCAGCGGTATCGAAGAAAAGCCTCAGATGATCATGAATGTCCGCACCAGGCTGCATTCTATTTAACATTAAGCTCTTAAATAGAGTCGCCTTTCTTGCCGGGCCACTCGATGCATAAATACCTTCGAGTTTTACCCAAACTTCGCGCGACGTTGTGCATCCCTTCACTTGCTTTAACTCAGTTGCACCGATAGATAAGATAATGTCCGAACGAGCTTTGGCGTCGTTTCTGTTCCATGTTCTAACAGCTTCTAATGATTCGTTATTTCCTTCAACCGCCCTTGGCTTCTCGATATCGCCATTAACGTACTGCCACGAATCATTTTTAATCAACAGTGCTTCCATGTGCATACGCCATGTATCAAAATTATCCTTGTTCAACGCTTCAATTCGCGCAATTGCCGACAAACTCATTTTTATTCAAAATCACACTTTCCATTTAAAAATCCGAATTCTCAGTCTCAAATAAAGTGACCGTTGAGCTAACGTTTCACGGCACGCGTTCACTTGTTGCAATGTCCGGGCTCCATAACCTATTAGGAATTATAAAAGGCGTCGCAAAGTGAAACACAGCACTACGAGTTCAAAGTCGTATTTATTAGATATTAGAAAAAGGCTTCAAGTTATGAATTACACAAATAATGAGAACACAATTTACTATAATCACACGCCGAGCGTTTTCAGATCATATTAACATAAAACCGCGCGAACATGCATGAACAAAAAGCTGTTTCTCTACAGACGACGCGACAGTGGTGCCAACCCACTGTAAGAAAATGACTCGACCATTCAACAGAAAAAGGAGGGAAAATTACCTTATTTAAATATTTCTGACATTTATCTGGATAACCTTTGTTTATTTGGTTGGTTTGTGTTTGACATTTTTAATTCTAACCTGATACATTCAGCGACATCTCATCTGATAGTTATATACCCAAGAGTTGTTACCCCTCCTGCGTCTACTCTTCTTGCACTAGATTTTTTGAGATTTGACTGTTAAAGCTTTTGACATAAAAATCCAAAAAATTGGAAAGAAGTGAAATTCGGCGAAATCAAATCAAACTAGATAATCGACACCCAGTGGAGACATCTGAGTATTTATCGCTCTATATTATTGATTTTCACAAAAATCAATTTCAATTTTCGCAAAATTGAAACTTTGCGCTTTTCGGAATATTATCACTGTAAAAAGAATCTTATTTTAAGGTAGAAAAGCTGTCTTGATTTAAGATGCAACATTTTTAGGATAGTTTTGCTTATTTTATTTGTTACTGCTTTAAATTGTAACAAAATGTTAGTTAAACTAACTATCACTCGGTATTAAGAATTAAATGATGTAAAAAAGGATTTATCGATTTCTCCGAGACAAGTAAAGTTAAGGAAAGTTAAAAAAAACACTTTTTTAGCGTTTCGACAGACAATGCTGTCCTCGTCAGAACTTAAAAAAAATATAAAAAGATTTTTTTAAGTTTTGATGTGCGAAGTCAAATAAGTAAAATAAAAAACTTTAATTTTATACTTGAAAAAATTCAAGAAGTCAAGGATAGCACAATCGAGGCGCATAAATATTCCCTAAATCTCATTTAGCTTAAATCCCATTAAGCCTAAAATCAAAAAGCCTAAAATGCATTCAGCCAAAATTCCATTTAACCTAAATTGCATTTAACCAAAATTTCATTTAACCTAAATCGCGTTTAACCTAAATTCCTTTAAACCTAAATTTCATTTTACCTAAATCCCATTCAATCTAAATTCCATTTAACCTAAATCTCATTTAACCTAAATCTCATTTTACCGAAATTCCATTTAACCTAAATTCCATTTAACCTAAATTCCATTTAACCTAAATCCCATTTAACCTAAATCCCATTTAACCTAAATTCCGTTTAACCTAAATCTCATTTAACCTAAATTCCATTTAACCTAAATCCCATTTAACCTAAAACGCATTTAGTATAAATTCCATTTAACCTAAAATGCATTCAGCCTAAATCTCACTTCACCTAAATCCCATTTAACCTAAATCTCATTTAACCTAAATCTCATTTAACCTAAATTCCACTTAACCTAAATCCCATTTAACCTAAATTCCATTTAACCTAAAACGCATTCGGCCTAAATCTCACTTCACCTAAATCCCATTTAACCTAAATCTCATTAAACCTAAATTCTACTTAATCTAAATCCCATTTAACCTAAAACGCATTTAGTCTAAATTCCATTTAACCTAAATTCCATTTAACCTAAAACGCATTGAGCCTAAATCTCACTTCATCTAAATCCCATTGAACCTAAAACTTTACTTAATTCAACTATATTTATTCTTAAATTAAAAAAAATTTTAGGTTCAATGGGATTTAGGTGAAGTGAGATTTAGGCTCAATGCGTTTTAGGTTAAATGGTATTTAGGTTAAATGGGATTTAGACTAAATGCGTTTTAGGTTAAATGGGATTTAGATTAAGTGGAATTTAGGTTAAATAAGATTTAGGTTAAATGGGATTTAGGTGAAGTGAGATTTAGGCTGAATGCATTTTAGGTTAAATGGAATTTAGACTAAATGCGTTTTAGGTTAAATGGGATTGAGGTTAAATGGAATTTAGGTTAAATGAGACTTAGGTTAAATGGGATTTAGGTGAAGTGAGATTTAGGCTGAATGCCTTTTAGGTTAAATGGAATATAGGTTAAATGGGATTTAGGTTAAATGGAATTTAGGTTCAATGGGATTTAGCTTAAGTGGAATTTATGTTAAATGAGATTTAGGTTAAATGGGATTTAGGTGAAGTGAGATTTAGGCTGAATGCATTTTAGGTTAAATGGAATTTAGACTAAATGCGTTTTAGGTTAAATGGGATTTAGGTTAAGTGGAATTTAGGTTAAATGAGATTTAGGTTAAATGGGATTTAGGTGTAGTGAGATTTAGGCTGAATGCATTTTGGGTTAAATGGAATTTATACTAAATGTGTTTTAGGTTAAATGGGATTTAGGTTAAATGGAATTTAGGTTAAATGAGATTTAGGTTAAACGGAATTTAGGTTAATTGGGATTTAGGTTAAATGGGATTTAGGTTAAATGGAATTTAGGTTAAATGGAATTTAGGTTAAATGGAATTTAGGTAAAATGAGATTTAGGTTAAATGAGATTTAGGTTAAATGGAATTTAGATTGAATGGGATTTAGGTAAAATGAAATTTAGGTTTAATGGAATTTAAGTTAAACGCGATTTAGGTTAAATTCAATTTAGGTTAAATGGAATTTTGGCTGAATGCATTTTAGGCTTTTTGATTTTAGGCTTAATGGGATTTATGCTAAATGAGATTTAGGGAATATTCATGCGCCTCGCACAATCAACAGACAACTAACTGTTAAATACTTTTTTACATCATTTAATGATTAAGATAGTGTTTTTCACATAAACATTTATATGGTTGGGATTACTTAATTTAAGTCATGTCTTTAATAAAGATTCTTCTTTCTTGGTATTTGATCCAAACTTTGAAAACTTTGAAAGAACGAAAAATGATTAACAAAATAATTTCATTCCACAATTATCCACAATTTTTTTTTACTGTTAAAATTTGGTACATAGATGCAGTTTGACGTGAACATTATACACAAAAAGCATGGCGAAATAATAAGGATCCATTATCATAGCGTTTTTTTTACAAATATCCACAGGAAATACAAACCGCCGTCCTTCAGGATATCCAGAAAATGTCTTTGGATACTTTGGATATCCTTAGGATATTATCAGGATATCTCGGGATACCCGGTGCTATGAGGGGTGTCTTTTGCAAGTCGTTAAGCAGAATCGGCAAGTCCTACCAATGTTAAAAAAAATGTTGTTAAAACATTTTCTTAAATAAAAATTTTAAAAAAATATATACACTACCGTCGGAAATTGTCGGTCCGATCGATAAAAGTGGTTTCAAAAACATAGCTCAATTCAAATCAGGATACCTTGGTCAAAAAGTTAGATAGGGACTCCGGATTAAAATATTTGGAAATCTACTTTATGTAGATCAGGCAACGAGCTTAACTTCCCAGCAAGAAGGCTTTAATTGGATAGAATTTAATATTCCATGGTTATAATGTCGAAGCAACGATTTTTGTATTTTATTTAATTCCTGATTTGAATCCGAAGCTCAATTAGCATTGGAGAATAAGTTTATTAAAAAAATTAAATATATACAATTGTTTATCGTATTCGGACTTAAATTAAATTTTGTAGAGAGAATTAATAAAATATAACTTTGAATAACGTTCAATTTGATCCAAAAATATTTTTACTCTATTACATGATAAAGAATTGATAATACGTTTCTTGAATTCCGTCCAATTTCTGTAAAGAAAGCACGATTAAAAGATTCTCAAATTTTTATGTAGGAATACATTTTTAGGGCATTTAATTTTAGTGAATCACATTTTAACCCTGCGGTTGATTAATTACATTGAATTCTATTATTTGATATTGGTTTCTTATACATTTGTATTCTCATTAATTTTTTCAATGCAACAGGTGTAAAAAATTCACCAATTTTGATTTGGACTTTAACATTTTTCCAGAGGTCGAAAATTTCAAAGTTCATTTTTTAAAAAAGTGCACAAAATGTCAAAAGTCTATAAATGTGATTTTAAGTCATCTGAACAAAACATGAAAATGGTACTAAGACTGCACTAAGGGGTATTAAAAGGGTACTAAAAGTATATTTTCTTCATGCTGGGAATACCTGAATAATCACTTTTCAACACTTCTGAAATTAAAATTTCGTGCACTTTTTCTAAAAAATGAACTTTAAAATTTCCAACTTGTGAGTAGTAAGGGGCAACTATGGCGAGACGTTTGTGACGTCACAGTGACGTCACTGGCGCCAGTGCGAGAGAGAAAGAGATAGTGGGGACAATGGGAGTGAGAGAGACAGAGGAGAGGTGTGGGGAAAGGGGAAGGAATTGACATTTTGGGCCAGACATCTTGACGTCACAGACTGTGTGTGAGAGAGAGAAAGAGGGGATGAGTATCGTAGAGAGGGTAAGAGAGAAGGAAGATAGTGGGTGTGTTGGGCAATTATGGGAGCCAATCAGAATGCGTCCTATAGTTGCCCAAGCATAAAACATATAATTTAATATAATTTAATATAAATATATTTTTAATTTTAATATATTTTTAAATGAATAAAGTTGATTGAAGTTTGTTAGGTATTAAAATATATGTTATAAAAAATAGTTGGTAATTAATTAATAAGTTTTTGGCAGCCCATACTTATCTAAAAGCGAAAAAATTGTAAGTAAAACCATTGTAACAAATACAAAGCATAATGTGTCATTTTTGAAATTCATTAACGAAAGTAGAACATATAATACACTATAAAAGTAGTTAAATAAAACATTCAAGATTTACCGAAAATGTTTATAAAGATCAATATTGACGTTTAAATACGAAAAATCTAGATTTAAGAATAAAATTTTGTTTTAATAATACATAACGATTCTACTCAACTCCGTCCGGCGGTCATTGGGGTCCTGAATTGCTAACCTTTTTTGTACTGAATTCCGTCCAGCGTTGTCTGTACGTTTATCTCATGGATCTAATGACTTCTTACCTCCCCGGGAGCAAACCCTATTGTTTGCTTAATGTATAGTAAATGAATTATTTAACAACAAATATGATTGTTAAATATTAAAATAAACAAATTTTGAATTTCAGTTTCAAAATCTGTGTTTTCAAACTATAAAAACCATATAAAATTTGACTTCAATATTTGAATTTTAAGAAAATATACGTAATTAATGATTACATTTTTTTGGTAAATAAAAGCTGTTTCAAAGTAAAAATGATAATAAGAGTTAATTATAAAATATCAAATAATAAAAATAAAAAAAAAGTTTTTCAGTACTATGTAGATACTACTAAAGTTGACTTCCGGTTGATGCGTGAACGCAGCTGAGTGTGATTCCGCGAGCTCTTGAAATATTGCGAGTGTTTTAGATAAAAAAGTGTAGTACGAGGCTAAGGGATACGATACGGAGGAGTAAGAAGTGATAATGTCAAACGTTTGAAAGAAAAAAAGTGTAAGGAAAGAAGGTATTTAAGTGATACGGTTTAGACAAAGTGGTGAAAAAGTTTTGAGGTTAGAAAAGCATATAAGTGTCACCCCTGTGGAAAAGATTTACAAAGTATTATTTTTGACTAGAGTGGTGAGTAGGTGAAATATGTGACGCAAGGGGGCACTAGTAATCAGTGTTGTTTATTTTGAATTTATTAAATGGGAAGACCGCCAGGCAGTAAAAACACACCTAAAAGCACGGTAAGGGACACAAAATTAGACATGTTTGGAGTGGCAAAAGAAAAAATAGAATTCCAAAAAAGCATGGAGAAAATGCTAAAGTCAATAGGAGAAGAAATTAAAAAAGAATTAAAAAATCAAATAAAAGAACACAAAGAAGAAGAAAGAGGAATTCAACAAGAAATAAGAAGAAAGCCTAAAGAGGAAAGGGAAAAAGGAAAGAATACAAAAGTTGGTTATATGAAAGTTCAAATAGAAGGTAAATGGCTAAGATATAATGAATGGAAAGAGTGTTTCGCAGAAGAATCTGATAGAAGAAGAAGAGCATAGGAAAGAAAAGGAGGAAATGGAGTAAATGGTCACGTAGTAAAAGCTTGCATATGGAATATAGCTGGATTGTTAAATAAAGATAATCTGACGGAAACGTGGGTTGATAAAGATAAATGGAAGAAAATAGAGGGAAATCTGTCTAAAAAATATAATTGGAAATGTAAGTTTGCTGAGAAAGTAAACAGAAAAGGAAGAGCTAAAGGAGGAATAATAACAGGTATAAATAAAGATATTAAAGAAATAGAATATAAAGAATGGAGCAATAATGTTGTAGAAAGAAAAATTGAAATTAACGAAAATAAGTTTAGAATATTTGTGATATATAGCCAAGACATAAAAGAAACAGTAAAAATACTAAGGGAAGGAATAGATGAAAAAGAAGAAGAATCATTGATACTTGGAGGAGATTGGAACGTTAGGACGGTGAATGGAGGAAGAATAATATTAGAAAAGGGTGAAAATGAAGAATATGTGAAATCAAAGGATATTGTAGTAAATACAGAAGGGAGAATTTTTGTGAAAGAATTGGAAGAGAGAGGTTGGTCAATCGTGAATGGAAATAGAGGAGAGAACGGTGAATTTACTTACTTAGGTCCAAAAGGTGCATCAGTAATTGATTATATAATAGTCAATCAAGAAGCATTGGAAGAAGTAAAAGGATTAAAAGTAGGACAGAGAATAGAATCGGATCATTGGCCACTAGAGTTAGAAATGTATGGAAAGATCGAAGGTAACAGTAAGGGCGAAACAGAAAAAGGATTTGAAAAAAAAAAAGGATTTACGAAATTGATATTTTGGGTTCCTTTAGGAGTAAAAAAAATAAATTTTAATTATTTTTAAAAAATTCAAAATATTTTCGAAAATATTCAAATTCAAAATTTTGAGTACTATTTTTTTTGTTTTATCATAACTTCTGTAATTTTGAAGCAATTGAGATCATTTTTTTTTAAATTACTCGTATTTAAATACTCTTTCAAGAAAAATTATAATAATTAAGAAATTGTTTATAATTAAATTTTTATTAAAAAAATTAAATTATTTATTTAAACAAAATCTAAAGTATATCATCGATCTTTTTCAAAAAATTCATAAACATAGCCTATAATGTGCTTAAAAATTTAAGCCAAAGAAAAAGATGGTATGTATTATAGTTTTTGAGAAAAAAATTATTAAGTTATGCTAGCGCGGCGCAGACCGGTGTCACCGCTACTCAACGCGTAGTTCCGTAGTAACCGAAATGTATGTATATTTTTACATAATGTAAATATAGTTAGTGTATTATATTTAAATTATAAGCTTCAGAAAGTCACACTGATCTTTTCATAGTACATGGACATCAAACTTTAGAATTAAAAAAATCGGAGAAAATAATTAAAGTAAAAAAAAGTAATTAAAAAATTGGTAATTTATAGAAAAATAATAAAAATAACTAAAAATTGGGAAAATTATTAAAATTTAAGAATAATAATTGAAAATTTGTTAAATCAATTGAAAAATAATTAATATAATTAAAAACTGGTAAAAATAAGTGAAAATAAGTGAATAATTAAAATAATTTAAAACTGAAGAAAATTATTAAAATTTAAGAATGATAATTGAAAATTTGTTAAATCAATTGAAAAATAATTAATATAATTAAAAACTGGTAAAAATAAGTGAAAATAAGTGAATAATTAAAATAATTTAAAACTGAAGAAAGAAAAATAATGGACTGGTAAAATTATCAAAATTCGCGATGTTCAGGGGTGTTAATTTTTTTTCTTATGCAATTTTAGACCTAAAATTTGAAATTTGAAATTTTTTTTTACAAACATTGATTAAAAATAGTTATTTATAATAATCTTGAAATTTCATTCATTAATTCAATCTGTCAACACCTTCGAAGTTTGTCAGTACTTCGCAGTACTGACAAATTTTATGTTTCATACTTTATGTTTCAAATTTTTAATCATTTTTCTCCTTATAAAATTTTGTCATCTTTTAAATTTATTATAGTTTTCTTTTGTTTCAACTATTTTCAAACTATTTTTATCATTCTTTAAGGGGAGAGATAGGTGAAATTTTAACTCAACAAAATTTTTGATGCTCAGAGGTGTCATTTTTTTTTCTTACATCAATTAAGATGTAGAATTATGGTATTACATAAAAATTAAAAAACAATATTTTTTTGGTCATTTTCGAAATTTTATTTTTCAAAATCCATACGATGGATTGTAGAAAATCATTTAAAAATCCCACAAAAAAATTGTCGATGGAAAAAATGAAAATTGTGAAAGAGGTTTAATTTTTAAAATTTAAGTTTTTCTTAGAATAAATTTCTCAAACTCCGCAAATTATTTGTTTCTCTATTTTTGACATTACCCCATAATTTTAGGTCTAAAATTGCATAAGAAAAAAAATTAACACCCCTGAACATCGCGAATTTTGATAATTTTACCAGTCCATTATTTTTCTTTCTTCAGTTTTAAATTATTTTAATTATTCACTTATTTTCACTTATTTTTACCAGTTTTTAATTATATTAATTATTTTTCAATTGATTTAACAAATTTTCAATTATTATTCTTAAATTTTAATAATTTTCCCAATTTTTAGTTATTTTTATTATTTTTCTATAAATTACCAATTTTTTAATTACTTTTTTTTACTTTAATTATTTTCTCCGATTTTTTTAATTCTAAAGTTTGATGTCCATGTACTATGAAAAGATCAGTGTGACTTTCTGAAGCTTATAATTTAAATATAATACACTAACTATATTTACATTATGTAAAAATATACATACATTTCGGTTACTACGGAACTACGCGTTGAGTAGCGGTGACACCGGTCTGCGCCGCGCTAGCATAACTTAATAATTTTTTTCTCAAAAACTATAATACATACCATCTTTTTCTTTGGCTTAAATTTTTAAGCACATTATAGGCTATGTTTATGAATTTTTTGAAAAAGATCGATGATATACTTTAGATTTTGTTTAAATAAATAATTTAATTTTTTTAATAAAAATTTAATTATAAACAATTTCTTAATTATTATAATTTTTCTTGAAAGAGTATTTAAATACGAGTAATTTAAAAAAAAATGATCTCAATTGCTTCAAAATTACAGAAGTTATGATAAAACAAAAAAAATAGTACTCAAAATTTTGAATTTGAATATTTTCGAAAATATTTTGAATTTTTTAAAAATAATTAAAATTTATTTTTTTTACTCCTAAAGGAACCCAAAATATCAATTTCGTAAATATTACTCAATATGACTGAAATTGGTGTGATCACTTGGTATGGACTCGACCAAATGTAATAAAGACAAATACATGGAAATGAAAAAGAAATATAAAGAATGGTGTAAAGAAAAGAAAACAGAGTTTGAGAAAGAAGAAGAAGAAAAAATAAAGAACATCAAGTCAGAGCAAGAAGTATGGAAGTATATAAATAAGTTTAGAAATGAAAGGGAAACTGTAGATGTGGACATAAAAATGGAAGACTGGAGAGAACATTTTATGCAGAGATTTCAAGGAAAGGGAAAAAGGGAAACGCTAGAAGAAATAGAAGAAGAAAAAGAAGGAAATAGTGAAGACGAACAACAAGAATTAAGTGTAGAAGAAGTTATAAAACAGATCAAAAAATTGAAAGCAGGAAAAGCACCAGGAGAAGATACATTAGAAAATGAATTTTGGAAACACATGCCAGCAACAATAGGAAGAGCTTTTTGGAAAATGTTTGATAAGTTGTGGAAAGAGGGAGGAATACCGGAGCAGTGGAAGGTTGGAGTCATAAGCACTATATACAAGAAAGGAGATAAAAGTTAAGTAAAAAATTATAGAGGAGTGACTTTAATGGATACGGCATATAAAGTGTACGCAAGCGTTTTAAACGAAAGGTTGATAGGAGAGGTAGATGAAAAAATGGAGGAAAACCAATTTGGTTTTAGAAAAGGAAGAGGGGTGATGGACGCAGTATATGTTTTGAACCACATAGTAGATAGGGAATTAGGTAATAAAGGAAAAGTATTTGTGTGTTTTGCAGATTTAAAGGAAGCTTTTGACAGAGTGGATCGAGGAATGCTGAGAGAATGTTTGAAGGAAATGGAAGTAAGTGAAAGACTGAGAATAAGAATAATGGAAACTTATAAGGAAACAATCAATGTGGTAAAAGTAGGAAAAGAAAAGTCAAAGCAATTTTGGACGACAAGAGGGGTAAGGCAAGGGTGCCCAATGAGCCCGACACTATACAACGTCTACATGAACGATCTGGAGGGAGAGATGAGAAACGGAAAAGAAGGAGGAGTAGTAATAGGAAACAAGAAAATATGGACGATAATTTATGCGGACGACATAATTCTACTGGCTTATGGAGAAGAAGAACTAAAATATATGCTAAAAAGATTTAGAAGATATTTGGAAAAAAAGAAAATGGTACTCAGTTCAGAAAAAACAAAGATTTTGGTGTTTGAAAATGGAAAAAGAAAAAAGAAGAGAGAATGGAAATGGGGAGAAGAAAATCTAGAAGAAGTAAAGGAAATGAGGTATTTGGGTTACTTAATGCAAAAGAATGGAGGAGCAATAAAACAAATTGAGGAAAGAAAAAGAAAAGCAATTTTGGCAATGAAGAGTACATGGAGCATAGGACAGAGAATATTTAAGGACAATTTTAGAAGAAGAATGAAAATGTACGTGGCGTTAGTGGAAAGCGTGGGTCTTTTTGGATCAGAAGTTTGGGGATGGATGCGAGAGGAAAGTTTAGACGGGATTACGAGAAAATACTTAAAATGGATACTGGGTCTGGATAGAAATACACCAAATTATATACTGATGGAAGAATGTAAAGTGGAAGACATTAAAATAAAGGCAATAAGAAGAGCGATTAGGTATGAAGAAAAAGCAAGGATTTCCGAGAAAGAGCTGGTAAAAGAGTGTTTGAAAGAAAGAGAAAACGAGGGTAGAAGAGGTAGTAAAGGAAGATGGGCAAAGGAGAGGAAGAAGACATTGGAAGAAATAGTAGGAAAAGAAGAAATGAGAAAAACTAGAGAAAGGGAAGAAAGTTTCGAGGATGTAGTAATCAGAGAACTGATAAAAAAGGAGAAAGATAAAAGAATACAAAAAATAGAGGAATCGAGATACAACGAAATATACAGGATACTAAAGCAGGACGAAATACCAAAATATCTGGAAAGAAGAGTGAAGAACAAAGAGAGAACTTTAATAGCAAGGTATAGATGTGGCAATGAAGTTAAAGCAAAAGATTATTGGAAAAACGAAGCAGAAAAATTATGTAGAATATGTAGAGAAAGGGAGGAGAACATGATACATGTGATAAGAAAATGCGAAGGGACGAGGACTGAAGAAGACTTAGAAAGAATTTTGGGAAGTGAAGGACAAGGTGTGGATATTTTGAAAACCATTGAGCATCAAAGGGAGTTGAAGAAAGTGTCAAATGGAGATAAAGAGAGCTAGTGGATTCACATACAAGCTTTAAAGACAATAAAAAAGACTTAATGCTATTTAATTTGTAATTAAGTATGAAAAGTTCGATTTTTAATAATGTTTATTGATTCATTTACGCTACTAGTAATAATTTTTCTAATTTTGTTAAATTTAAGAATTACTAATTAGAGTTATAGTGTATTGAAGGAAAGTACCGGGAGTTCGTTCAAAGCCGAAAAGCAAGAACTATGTATAATAAATAATAAATACTACTAAAGTTATATATATAACTTCAAAATGCTTGTTAGTATCTAAAAAAATAGAATATACAAATAAAATAAACATTTCAAAACTTCATTTTGACACAAAACTTTTTTTGAAGATTGTTATATAGTACAGAATGAGAATGTTATTTTGTACAACTATTAAATGTTATTTTGTACAATTTTTTAAAAAAGCTAAAAAACTTTGGGATTACAATTAAGTCCATTTTTTAAATAATTGTACAAAATGTTACGTTTTGATGTACAAAAACCCTTACAATATTCCCTAGTTCCTCCTTTTAAATCAATTTCAATTAAGAACTTGATTTGGGATGAGGATTAAGTCAATGAGAGTACTAAAGTTTATTGTAGAATATTTATTTATGAGGTTATTATAATGAGTAGAGAGATTTACAAAAATGATTTTATAAATTGAGCCTTACTTTCGAAGATGGAAAGATTGATGTTTTACTCGCAGATTTGTAGAAGGCAAGCGATGAAATAGTATTAACCTTGCAGTAGATTAGCCGTTGAGTAAACAGACGAGGATCCTAATCTTAGATGTCGATGCAGGTGAATTTTGTAGAAAATAGAAACTTCTTGCAGGAGACTTTTAGTTTGTTTTTCTCACAAAACGGTGTGAATTTCCGTTATTTTGTAGAGTGACAACTTGGACCGAATAGAATTATCACTTATTAAAAGCAATACGTTACTATGCAGTAAGACTGTAATACTGCAAGTAATTTGAGTAGTTGAATGTGAATAACTACTGACTAGATGGTAAGACTGTGTATTATCAAGTTTGTAAAACTTTGAACTGAACTAGTCAACCTGATGCTCCAATTTATATTGGAAAATTGGGAATGCTAATGGCTGTCTAGAAAAAAGATGTCCGCTTCAAAAAAAGATGGACGCTTAGGAAAAAGATGGCCGTCCTACCTTCACCTTCCTTTTCCTTCCCCTGCATGAATTCTAGGTTGTAATACTCCGCATTAAAGTGAAAGTATATCGTAGTTCTTGAAATTTGGAAAATGTTTGTCTTTGCTTGTCTCTTCTCCCCGTTCCCTTTACAGGTGTCAAGACTTGTAGTACCCTCCACCAAGAGGTAGCTGTCCTAGACTTGCGTTTGTCTTATGTTAACATAATCTCTTCCTTATTCAAACGTTTTCAATTTTAAAATCACATCTACTCTTGTCTAATATTCGTATACAATATTAACCAAAATGATATACAATGATAAGAATTCTTATATCTATAAGAATTGAATAATAACAATGTATATAACAATATAGAAAGTATATATATAGGTTACGAACGTAACAAAAATAACAAATTCATTTTTCAAAATTGTACAAAATAACATTTTTATTCTGTACAATATAACAATTTTCAAAATAAGTTATGTGTCAAAACGCCTACCTGACCAAAAAAGTTTCAAAATCGAAAAAAATACCCTTTTTTAAATCGGACAATATTTAGAGGTGTCACAAACCCCATGAAATTTCCCTTTGATTTTACATGGGAAAAACACATTTTTCCGTAAATTCGCTACAAAATCACTCAAAACATCAATACCGTGAATCACATCTTGAAAAGTCCTCAAACAATAATATTCCATAATTTATTTAATAATTTATTAATATTAACTATTTTTTATAGGGTTATAAACAACCCCCATAAATGCAAAAAAATGATAATTTTTTTTAAATTACAAATTGATAGTTTCTTTAGGATTTTTCAAAAAAATTGTAACATATCGTCAATTAATGAATGGCTATATATATTTTTATGTATTTTGCATTTGTTTAAACAATTTATTATTGTTAATTAACAACTATTATTCAAATAAACATAGCGAGTTGTAGTTTTTTCTGACTTAACTATTTTTTACATTTAAAATAATAAAAGTATTTAATAAAATTTACCACAACAACAATTTGCAATTTTTTAAACAAATTATTGTTAATTATAATTCATTCTTTACAAATGCACCTAGAAAGACACAACTTTTTTCTAATTTTACAAATTAAAGGGCTCTGGTTAGAATAATAAAAATTATTGAATATAAGTTATTAATTTTTTATTTGTTTAAACAAATGGTTAATGTTAATGTTTTACTATTATTCAAATAAAACTGGCGAGTTCTAGTTTTTTCAAAATTGACTATTTTTAATATTTAAAACGAAAAAAAGAATCCAGTAAAATTAACTGATGTTCATGAACTGTTTTTATTAGATTTTAATTATTACTAAATAAATTACTGTTAAAGATAAATTCTGAAAAAGCAATTATAACAGCAACTATTTGTTTAAATAATTTTAAAACAATAATTTATAGTCAATCATTTTTATTTTTTAAACCAGAGACCACTGGTTTGTACAATTAGGAAAAATTTGGGTCTTTCTTGGTTTATTTGTAAATAATTAATACTTTTTAACAATAATTTGTTTAAACAATTACAAATGGTAGTTGCAGTTCATTTTGTTGAATATCTTATGGTATTAAATATAAACAATAAATAGGTTAAAAAAATCACAACTCGCTAGGTGGTTTAGGATAAAAGTTATAAATTAACAATAAAAACAAATGAAAAATACATAAAAATATCTATAAACATTCGAAAATTGACGATATGTAACAATTTTTTTTGAAAAATCAAAAAGGAACTATTAATGTGTTATTTAATATTGATTAATAACAAGCATTTTTGAAATTATATACCTAACTTTAGTAGTAACTATACATATACTGAAAAACTTTTCAGTTGTCAAAACTGTGAATTTATTGTTTATTTTATTTTATAATTTATTTATATTATCATTTTTATTTTGAAACAGTATATGTTTAAAAAAAAAATGCAAATTATTAAATACGTATATTTTCTTAAAATTCAAATATTGAAGTCAAATTTGATATGGTTGTAATCGTTAGAAAACACAGATTTTGAAACTGATATTCAAAATTCGTTTATATTAATATTTAAATAAACATATTAGTTGTTAAATAATTCATTTACTATACATTAAGCAAACAATGGGTTGTGCTCCCGGGGGGGGGGGGGGGGGTAATGAGTCATTAGACTAACCGTAAGTGACCGCTGGACGGAGTTCAGTACCTTTTTAGTGTCCCAACTGCGTTCTCAAGTTTTTAATATTCTGTTTTGTGTGTAGAGTAAAGTGTAAGTGTTTGCATTGTGACCAGTCATATTGTTATATCACTGAGAAAAAAGATTTCTTTTGACAAGAATAAAATTATGTTTACATTGATTGCATTGAAAGAAATCGTTTTTATGCTCGTTACAAGAATATGATAATTGGCGTAAACTTTCGTCTGCTTCTGTCATGCGCAAAACAGGTTAACATAACCTCAAATTCTTGAGTCTATAATATTTGATACTAGGACCGATTATAAGCATAATTCATACTTGATCTAATGCATTTTTGGATTGGCACAAGAAAAGTTTTCTCTCAGTGATTAGGTTCTTAAATCCGTTTTGCATTAAAAGTCTGTTTTAAAATGGAAAATATTCAAAGTGAAAATGGGAAGGATTTTATAATTATAGAGAGTTGTAAACTTAAATTTAAAACACTTTTAAAAAATAATATCCAAAGGTGGGTTTGTACTAATAAATCATGTAAATCTTTTATTAAAGTTAACGATAATAAAGAAATAATTGAAAAAAAATAGATCATGATCATGCGTTAAAATTAGAATCACTTAAAAGTATTAAACAAACATTAACTAATTCAACTTCTTTAAAAATGGACGAAATGTTAAGTGAAAAAACTTAATATTGATTGATGACTATAAATTTTGCTTTCAAAAATTTTTAGAACACGGCTTTTCAAAGCTGGATAAAATTAGAAACTAAACTGTGATACATGGCTTTTTAAAGCTTATTATAATTTATATACATATACACGGAAAAACATTTCTTTAAAATATTTAACAGTAAAATAGCAAAGTTTAAAACAAGTTAATCTGAGTTGAACAAAATATTTAACAGTTCAACTTTGACAAACTGGGTCGCCTGCATTTCCTCCAAAACCCAAATGACCGAACTCGCAATTAACCAAAATTCAAGTGTTCGAAAAGTCAACTACCAGAACTCGCAATTGTCCGAACATCCAATTGCCTGAATTCGAATTTGTCCAAACTTCCAATTAACTGAACTAACATTTGTCTGAATTTTCAATTCCTCTAACTCGTATTTGTCCAAACGTCCAAAAGGGAAGGGAAAATCATGTTTGAAAAAATTTACCGGGAGTTAGAGGAGCCGCCCAGGAAAAATGAAGGTACACAGTATCAAAGTAGAGAGGTAGAAGGAGACAAGGAATGGCTGAGTGGGCAAGGAGAGGGGGTATGAGTACCCCTACAGCCGCATACTGGGACCGAACCGCGGACCCAACTCGAGTGCAGCCCGGAGTTCAGTACCTTTTTAGTGTCCCAACTGACCGCTGGACGGAATTTAAGTTGTCCGTACATAACATACACTACCGTCGGAAATTGTCGGTCCGATCGATAAAAGTAGTTTCAAAAACAAAGCTCAACTCAAATCAGGATATCTTGTTCAAAATGTTTGATAGGGACTGCGGATTAAAATATTTGGAAATCTTATAAAATTCTGCATCAGATGGTCTACTGATACATTATTTTTAAATTATCAAAGTGATTATATTATTCGGTTAGTTTAGATAAATATTACCAATTTTTTCAGGTATCGTTCAATAACCCGGCAAAAAGGCTGGAATAGAATAAGTTAAAAAAATTAATTCTATTGAATTCCTGATTTGAATTCGATGCTCATTTCCACTGGCATACATAAAGAAACACAAGATGTTATTCGATTCAATTCATCGCAAAACCGAAGCGAGAAAGGAATTGAAGGATATTGAAACATCAGAAATCCAGACAAAACAAAATAAATTCCAATACGTTCTCTGGAATTGATTTAACAATCAGCAAAAAATTGTATTAGACTGAAATAAAAAATACTGCACTGAGAAAATATGTTGGTAAACATTTACCCAATTTGTAAGGTAACCCTCGGATGAGTTGACAAATTGAATAACATCTACCCAACATAAAAGATATTCATTACCCTGTGAATTGAAGAGTAATTTAACAATAGGTAACTAATTACTGATTAGTTACCAAAAGAACAAAAATATAATTAACAGAGGTAGGTATTTTTTCAATTTTTTTAACCCTCCCTCCTCCTGTTACTCTCTGTCACATGAGAGTAAACACGTACCCCTAAAAATACGTCACGTTTCTTGCCCTCCCCCCCCCCCCCCTATTTTATGATAATTTTATTTTCAACGTTAATAACAAAAAATTCAATAGTAATAATTTTCAATCGGTTTTATTATTCTAAATTTGCAGTCATTTGGGTTTATTACTGATATTTGGTTAATAAATAGATTATTACACTGTGATTAAAAATTTTTCTTATTTTTCGCACAACAAATACATTAAGGACTGTTTCAAATCATATACCTCGAACTTTAAGTATTAAATACTTCATATTAAACATAAAAATAAAATTTCGTGACGTCATGTTTAGGACGACCCCCCCTTCCTCCAAGTCACGTTTTGTCACGTTTGATCAAGACTCCCCCTCCCCTCTATAGCGTGACGTCATATGTGAACGCTCCCTTATACACTAAACGCAACACGTAACACTAATAACGACCCTATTAAAAAATCTCATGTTAAGACTCACATCAGAATTCATATGGGAACTGTGTGACATTGTAAAATTTTTAATTTTACAATTCACTAAAATTTGTTAAAACTTGACTCAATGATTTCACTATAATTCGAGATTTGGAATATTTTTCTTTTAAATTCATAATTTTAAGAACTAACTTGTATATTTTTTTTTTTATATTTCATGTAATATTATTTTGAGTCAACATAACTTGAAGATTAAGAAAATTGAAGAAAATGGAAATTTTCAACCATTGGATTTTGTTTTATCAAGCATTTAAGACTGTTGAAATTTAAATATTTATTTGCAATTAACCCAATTTATTTCTTTGGATGTTTGAATCTCTATTCTTCTGATGTACCCTTGAATTTTGGATTATTTTGAAATGACAATTATTTTCATGCTGCGTTTCCTGCCTTGAAAATAATAATGACTTAGTTCCCTGGAGGAATATTTAAGATTTTTCAATTCTTGGACGGCTTTATCATATATTCAAGCAATTGCTCTGATCTCCTGTTGTCAAGAAAAGGCCTATTTAATTTAATTTTAAAACCCGATATTATGTTAGTTTGGGACTGAAGAATTTTGATGACTTGTATCAATTTCACTTTGGAGTTACAACTTTAATATTCAGTTTAAAAATAATTATATTAGAGGAGTATTATGATGATTTACCAGCTTGCATCGAATTAATTCAAGAAATTAATTTTGAAGAATAATTTTAGAATCCGAAGATTAATTTTGAAGAATAATTTTAGAATCAGAAGATTAATTTTGAAGAATAATTTAGAATCCGAAGATTAATTTTGAAGAATAATTTAGAGTTTAAAGATTAATTTTGAAGAATAATTTTAGAATTAGAAGATTAATTTTGAAGAGTCATTTTTAGAATTTTGAAGATTTAATTGTTTTCTACTTTTTAATTATTGTCCTTTTCTTTTGTTTTAATCCATCAAATTCACATTTAGTCTAGTAACTTCGTTTGTTAATAGTGATATTCATTTTGTGATTGGTAACCAGTTTCCTAGGGGATAAATAAACAAACATTTAAGATTCATTCTTTTATGTGAAATCAAAGAGGAAAGTTGCATAAATCATAATTTTCATTAAAATTAAATTTAATCCATTGAAAAATACATAATAGTTATTTATTAATTGAATATGGACAAAAGGAAAATCTAACTTGAAGAATATTAAAATATTTACAAAATTTAATCTGGAAAAATTACGTCTTCTCTGGAAACTGTTGCCGATCATTAATTTTGAATTTAATCATCTCGCCAAATAGATGTCAATTTAAAAATCTTATTTCCTGGATCATTTTTGGTAAAATTTTCATTTATAATTACGAACAATATCTTCCGAATTTCAATTAATCCAATTTCTAATGTTCTATAATTAATTTAATTGAGATATCGTTCGTTCCTTTCATTTTGTCAAAAGTTAAATTGTCCTGTTATATATATTATTTTATGAAAACTAACAATATTCCAATCTCAAATTGAAAGAATCCTTATTCTTTGAATAAGTTTCCGAAAATCTATTTTTTTTTTAAAGAATCATTTAAAACTGTAATTTAACCTAAAACCTCAAATTGTTAACTCATTTGGATCTTATATGTTAACAAAATAAATTATTAATTCTACCTCTCACGTGTATTATTGAGTATAATCTTTTCGAATAAAATTTAAAAGATCGAACTTCCCCCTCTACCATTTTCCAGCTAAGGGATTGCAGCTAGTGGACATTTCAGAAGAAGGAGTTTAATTTTTTTTATGCTTTCTGTTAATTTCATTTGATTACGTCATTTAAAAAAAATAAATTTAATAATTGATTAGTAATTAGCCTGGTGGCCTTCTTTACTAGTAATTGTTTTTTTATTATTATTTTCTTTTCTTTTATTTGTCTCAAGCAAAGACTGGCGCCCTCAAATTATTCACACAAAAAACAAAGTATTAAAACGAGTCTAAATTTTAGACTTCTTTTAAGATGTAAACGAAAGAAGCCACTATCAGCTGAAATTCAGCAAAAGAAAATAATATGAAAGCAATACACACAGAGGGCTGAAAAAAAGCCACACTAAAAACTAAAATTTATCCTGAAGCCAATAAATGGGCTGAATTTCAAACCTCACACTGTATTATTCTATTGTTAATTATTAAGAAATCTGAAATTAAGCCTACATTTGAATTAGAAAATAGTTATCAAAACATTTGAAATATCTAATTATATGACGGCTGCAGGTTAGGAATAAAAGCCATATTTTAACAAATTTCTTCTTAAAAACTTATGTACGATTTGGTATTCTATTCATAACCTGTAAATTAGCCTCAGTTTTTTATAAAATCCAAAATATCTTGTGAAATAATACGAAATTTAAGAGTTTAGTTTAGCCAGGATATGTTGACAATTTCACAAGATGTTCTAAAGTGCACTTAAAGTTTGTTTATACACATAATCACAAATCATTAAAATTAATTGTTCGCAAGAAAATTTTCTACATGTTTCACACAAACACAAAAATTCACTACCAAATTGTTCAAAATTATCGCGTCGCGAAAGATCTACTGTATGCATCGCCATTAACATATGATGTTTGCTCATGCGCAAATCCTTTCTGGTAACGTCAGACGAACAGGACTACTTTTCAGCCTTCGGAAAGGCTGAAAAGTATCTTCGTAAGTATTACTTTCAAGCATTCTAAGATATACTAATAGAACAGCTCAATTGTGTCTGGTTTTAAGCATCGACAAGTAGAAACCAGGACATTCAATAACTAATTTTCAGTTTAAGACTCAAGATGTATGTTATGAAGAAATTTTAGCACTTTAATTCAGTTATCGACTTAATTTCAGGCAAATCTTAAAAGTAGTTAATCATGACTTTAAGACTTTGTTTTTTGTGTGTTGTTAAACTAAATCTTCTGGAGATAACCTTTTGATCATTTTGTGATCTTTCTCTCTCTTATTTTAAAGGTTACAATTGACATGGAACTCATGTGAAAAATAACTCGGGAGCTTACAGGGGAATTATTTAAAATTACAAAAATAATTGTAAATTATTTTATTTGAAACATAAACTCATTTACTACACTCTAAAATGATATTTATTCTTTCCACTTTTGGAAAATTTGAATATTGAATATTGAATTATTGTACCTACCTAAATTATAAACTTATTATCTGCGAAAACTACACAAAATATATATATACATTAAAACCAAACAACTAAAACAAACAAATCGCTAGCTTAACAATAATAATATTAAATAACGTACAAAATGAAAACAACAATAGCAGACATCAACAGTTACAGACTTGCGACGCGAAACAACGAACGACCGTGTTCGCGCATGCGTATGAAATAAAATTCACAATCTTTGATATTTTTAACACATTTATATATTATATTATATTTTCATATAACATGATATTATATATTTTTTATAATATTTATATATTTTATTATATTTTATTATATATATGGGGCCAATTTTCTCAAGTGTCCAGCGTCAAAATTAAAAGTTGTTGGATCGGACTAATATTTGCACAAACTTTAGTGCTAAGGGTAAGTACTTTAACCACCAAAAATTATGCAATTTAATTTAAAATTGTAGAGGGGGGAGGAAGTTGAAGATTTGGGTAAAGTAAGAACATTGAGTTTTTCAAAAAATCGTAGCCGCTAAATAACGAAATGAAAAAAATTTTGGTAATTATGCAGTTAAGCGGCTTTTCCGAATTCTCAAGAATTTTTATTAATTAATTAATTAATAATTCGAAAACAACAAAAAACGTCATTTTGTTCTTTTGGTATGTTTAAAGTACACAACTTGAGCTTTTTTAAGACAAAAAAAAAGAAAAAAAAGGGTCCATTTTGAAAAAAAAGTCAAAAAAATTTTTAATTTTCAAAAAAAGGGTTAAATTTTGATTTTTTAAAAAAACTTTTTCACCATGTGAAAGAGCAGGAAAAACCCTTTCGAAAACATATAGGTGAAAATTTTGGTAATTATGCAGTTAAGCGGCTTTTCCGAATTTTCAAGTTTTTTAATCGGGACCAAGCCTAAGTGGTGTATTTTAGCACCAAAACAAATAATCAGGTGGGGGAGGTTGAAAAAGTTCACCGGTTTTTTATATTTTTGTGAAAAACTTCAATTTTTTTACCATTATGAATAAAGCATATTTCATCACTTTTTTCTGTGAAAACCACTTTAAAATGTTAATTACTGATTGTAAACGCACAATTATAATAAAAATCGAAAAAGTGATAAGGGTAAATACTTTAACCACCAAATATTATGCAATTTAATTTAAAATTGTAGAGGGGGGAGGGGGTTGAAGATTTGGGTAAAGTAAGAACATTGAGTTTTTCAAAAAATCGTAGCCGCTAAATAACGAAATGAAAAAAATTTTCACCTATATTTTTTCGAAAGGTTTTTTCCTGCTCTTTCACATGGTGATATCAAAATCCGCATCCAACGAGCCCTATATGAAGTATTTTGTATAATTTTATGATTTATAAATAAATATTTATAAAAAATTAATTAACAAATAAATATCATCCATAAAAATAAAGGTAGAGTGTTAAATTTTTTTTTATTAGGAAGTTTTTACAATCCTGCATTAAATAATATCTTGCTAAAGTATTTCCAACCATTGAAAATTTAAACAAGACATTTTTACATCAAAATTCATAACACTACATTAAACGCGCACTAAAATTCAAACATCTATAATGGCGCTTTCATACCTCGTCCGGTAAGTTTACTTTTCTCTCTTTCTAGTACACAGCAGTGGCATAAGTTTGTCTCGTTCTCGCACTAGTTATGTTCCCAGACCGTCCAGGACACATAATTAATGCGTGAACGAGACAAACTTATGCCACTGCTGTGTACTAGAATGAGAGAAAAGTAAAGTTACCGAACGAGGTATGAAAGCGCCATAAATTAATTACTGATTTATATTATCTATAAATTAAGTTTGTATGAAAAGATGTTAAATATTTTCTCAAAGAGGAAGCAGAAAGTAATTAAATCGTGTTTTAAAAATGATGCACATAATATTAAATATTAGTATAAAAAGATTTTAATTACTATTAAAAAAAAATTTAAAGTTTTGTAATTTTGAAAAACGATATATATAAAATTAAATTATACAAATTATTATAAAAAAATATAATATTTAGTTATTTAAAAATTAACATAAAACTGTTCTGTAGAAAATGACATAAAAATATTAGGCCCGGTGGTTACACAAGTAGCTTTAACCAAGTTGTGCAGCGCGACGCGGCGCATATGCATAGATATGTTGATGTAAAAATGTCTTATTTAAATTTTCAATGGTTAGAAATACTTTAGCTAGATATTATTTAATGCAGGATTGTAAAAACTTCCTAATAAAAAAAAATTTAACACTCTACCTTTATTTTTATGGATGATATTTATTTGTTAATTAATTTTTTATAAATATTTATTTATAAATCATAAAATTATACAAAATACTTCATATAGGGCTCGTTGGATGCGGATTTTGATATCACCATGTGAAAGAGCAGAAAAAAACCTTTCGAAAACATATAGGTGAAAATTTTTTTCATTTCGTTATTTAGCGGCTACGATTTTTTGAAAAACTCAATGTTCTTACTTTACCCAATTCTTCAACCTCCTCCCCCCTCTACAATTTTTAATTAAATTGCATAATTTTTGGTGGTTAAAGTACTTACCCTTAGCACTAAAGTTTGTGCAAATATTAGTCCGATCCAACAACTTTTAAATTTGACGCTGGACACTTGAGAAAATTTGCCCCATATATATAATAAAATATAATAAAATACATAAATATTATAAAAAATATATAATATCATGTTATATGAAAATATAATATAATATATAAATGTGTTAAAAATATCAAAGATTGTGAATTTTATTTCATACGCATGCGCGAACACGGTCGTTCGTTGTTTCGCGTCGCAAGTCTGTAACTGTTGATGTCTGCTATTGTTGTTTTCATTTTGTACGTTATTTAATATTATTATTGTTAAGCTAGCGATTTATTTGTTTTAGTTGTTTGGTTTTAATGTATATATATATTTTGTGTAGTTTTCGCAGATAATAAGTTTATAATTTAGGTAGGTACAATAATTCAATATTCAATATTTCTTCAACCTCCTCCCCCCTCTACAATTTTTAATTAAATTGCATAATATTTGGTGGTTAAAGTACTTACCCTTAGCACTAAAGTTTGTGCAAATATTAGTCCGATCCAACAACTTTTAAATTTGACGCTGGACACTTGAGAAAATTTGCCCCATATATATTATATTTTATTATATAATATAATATATATCTATTTTTTTTCGTTGTTTCGCGTCGCAAGTCTGTAACTGTTGATGTCTGCTATTGTTGTTTGCACTTTGTATGTTATTTAATATTATTATTGTTAAGATAGTGATTTATTTGTTTTAGTTGTTTCGTTTTAATGTTAATACATATTTTGTGTATTTTTCGCAGATAATAAGTTTATAATTTATCTATGTATGTATATCATTTTGACAAATAAAAGAAACAATTCTAATGTCCTTCCTATTTTCCTATTACATTTCCAATTTTTATGTAAGTACAATAATTCAATATTCATTATTCAAATATTTCAAAAGTGGAAAGAATAAATATGATGTCGAAAAGGACGTCTTTTTGGATCCTAAAAAGACCTTTTCTGTCCTTTTCGACGTGATTTTAGAGTGCAGCAAATGAGTTTGTTTTAAATAAAATAATTTACAATTATTTTTGTAATTTTAAATAATTTTTTCTTTTTTTAATTTTTTCTGGATATGGGAACTCACAGGGGATTTCACATAAGAACACTTATGGGAACCCACATGTGTTTCGAGGTCAAAACACTATGTGAGTTCGCATATGAGTTCGCATATATGTGTTCCCATGTAAGCTCCCGAGTGATTTCTCACATGAGTTCCCATGTGAGTTTCCATATGAATTCTCATGCGAGTCCTAACATGAGATTTTTTAATAGGGGACAATATTACATATAAATATAAACAAATTTCGCATGCTTATAACAAAGAAAAATTTGAAAATAAATTTGGAGGGACTAACAATACCTAGCTACTAACCGCACCCTTACCATCTGAGCTATAGCTACTAATTATTTTAGGAAAAAAAATCTTTCCCTTAAGGTACTAGTGAACTTTAAGATATTTATTTCTTTAAAATACGAAGCAGAATCTGTTATCATAAATAAACTTGACAATACATTTTTCTAAATACAAACAAATTAGTTATTTATGTATAGACAAGTTAAAGTTCCAAATTTAAAAAGAACAATTTTTGACATGAATTTTATATCTATAAGCATTTGCATTTTTTTTATACTTTTAAGATTTATTATAATAAATTTATTGTTTTTAATTTTAAAGTTAAATAAATTATTTTTAATGATTGAAATTGATTTTCTAATATAAACTTAAGTAGAAACGAAACATAGAATCCATCTATGGCCCATGTATGGAAGCCATGTTCCATGTATGGGCCATACATGGAAGCCATCGATGGGCCATCCGAGTTTTGTAACATTGCGCCGCACTTTTGCCCGACATTCCAATTTTATACAGATACTCATCCTGGTAGTTTCTTACGTTGTTCTAACGTTTATAATCCATCCTGCGTTGTCCAGGAACTAAGAAAAACATCTTTTACCAAAATATAGAAAATTATGATCAGGATGTCTGCACCAGGTACTAAATTAATACCTTCTTCTGGTATTTCTTGTTCAAAATCAAAGAGAAGACAACATTTAAGGGGTACAAGATGACGCCGTCATCCTGATAAATATTTCCAATGATCCAGGTGTGAAATTAACATCTTCTCCTAGAATTTTTTAAAGAAATTGAAATTTTATATCTTGTCTAAAGTATTTAAATGGATGTCGTAATCCTGATACATTATCTTACTGCTCCAGGTGTCAAGTCAACATCTTCTTCAAGGAAATTTTAGGGAAACTAAAATTTTACATCCTTACTTGTATTTTTGAATGGATGTTGTTATTCTAACACACAATTTTATTAATCTAGGTCATAAAAAAGTAAATTCTCCTGGAAATTTTTGCTGAAAACGAAAAAATATAAAGCATTCATTGTGTGCAAAAGGTTGATGCCGTCCTTACAAATGAATTTAGTGATCTAGGTGTCAAATTAGTATTTTCTCCGAGAAATGTTTTTGGAAACATAAAGTTCATATCTCTTCTGAAGTATTTGTACAGAAGACATCATCCTGGCACTAAAAGTTCAATATTCTAGGTAAAGATTGTTATGAGTGTCCGTTTTTGCTTCTTGGTGCATAGGATTTAAATATTTTATTTTCGCTTAAGGTAAATAAAAGGCTTTTAAATATTTTGCTTGTGTTATCCTTAAAAGAAATAGTTTAAAATAACGTGAAGAAAGTAAAATTAATATAACCATAATGATAGAGATTATTGTAAACATCGAGTTGTCAAATAGGTTAAAGGGTTATGTTAATTTATATTTCTTGTTTTCTAGTTTATACAACAAAATTTGATAAAAATATAGTTAAAATACTATTATTTATTTTATTTGCCATTAAATTTATTAAAATTATTTCAGATATATACGTCAAAAAGGAAAAAATAAAATTGGAAAAATAATTTCTTCCAGGATTTCTGTGAAATATTAACATTTATAAATGATCAACTATTTTAAAAAAGGTAATTTTCACAGTTTATTCTGAAGATCTAAATATAAAATAAATAAGTTCTGCATGAGAATATAAAAAATATTATCGGTATAATGTTGTAACTACAAAATAGGAATGTTCTTCTAAGAAAAGGTATGAATGTTATGTTAACAGGCGCAGATATCTTAAATCAATTTATTGAAATTGATGTAGAACAAAATAAGTAATAGTATTTTAACCGTATTTTTATCAAAATTTGTTGCACATGCTAGAAAAGGGAAAATATAAATTAACTTAACCCTTTAACCTATTTGACAACTCAATGTTTACAAATCTCTATCTTTAGGGTTATATTAATTTTACTTTCTTGATATAATTTTAAATTATAAATTTCAAGGATAACACCAGCAAAATGTTTAATTGCTTTTATTTATCTTAAAAAAAATAAAAATATTTAAATCCTGTGCACCAAGAAGCAAAAACGGACACTCATAACAACCTTTACCTAGATTATTGAACTTTTAGTGCCAGGATGATGTCTTCTGTACAAATATTTCAGAAGAGATATGAACTTTATGTTTCCAAAAACATTTCTCAGAGAAAATACTAATTTGACACCTAGATCACTAAATTCATTTGTAAGGACGGCGTCAACCTTTTGCACACAATGGATGCTTTATATTTTTTATTTTTCAGCAAAAATTTCCAGGAGAACTTATTTTTTTATGACCTAGATTAATAAAATTGTGTGTTAGGATAACAACATCCATTTGAAAATACAAGTAAGGATGTAAAATTTTAGTTTCCCTAAAATTTCCTTGAAGAAGATGTTGACTTGACACCTGGAGCAGTAAGATAATGAATCAGGATGACGACATCCATTTAAATACATTAGACAAGATATAAAATTCTAATTTCTTTAAAAAATTCTAGGAGAAGATGTTAATTTCACACCTGGATCATTGGAAATATTTATCAGGATGACGGCGTCATCTTGTATCCCATAAATGTTGTCTTCTCTTTGATTGTGAACAAGAACTACCAGAAGAAGGTGTTAATTTAGCACCTGGTGCAGACACCCTGATCAGAATTTTCTATATTTTGGTAAAAGATGTTTTTCTTAATTCCTGGACAACGCAGGATGGATTATAAACGTTAGAACAAGGTAAGAAACTACCAGGATGAGTATCTCCATAAAATTGGAATGTCGGGCAAAAGTGCGGAGCAATGTTACAAAACTCGGATGGCCCATCGATGGCTTCCATGTATGGGCCCTGTTTGTAAGTATGGCAAAACTGTGGCGATATCTACTTGGGAATTTGTGTGTTAAACATTAATTTATTTTTAAAATTACAATGCGACAAAGTACAAAGCATAAATAACAAAGTTGATTACCCTATCTGGACCGGTGGTATTAGTGAGGTATTAGTTAATATCCTCTTAGTATCTCTTTAGTACCCCTTAGTACAATTTTAAAGTTCTGTTCAAAAAACTTAAAATTACTTATAAAAACTTTTCGTTTAAAGACTTGGAGTTACTTTTTTCGAAAAAACCTTTTTTGATTTGGACTTTGAAATTTTTTTACAGGTCGGAAATTTTAAAGTTCGTTTTTTGCAAAAAGTGCAAAAAATATCAATGTCAAAAGTGTAAAAAAGTGATTTTAAATCATCTGATCAAAAAAAAAATTTCGAAAAAACAATTTCGGTTTGGGCTTTGAAATTGTTTCACAAGAGTAGTAAGGGGCAACTATGGCGAGACGTTTGTGACGTCACAGTGACGTCACTGGCGCCAGTGCGAGAGAGAAAGAGATAGTGGGGACAATGGGAGTGAGAGAGACAGAGGAGAGGTGTGGGGAAAGGGGAAGGAATTGACATTTTGGGCCAGACATCGTGAAGTCACAGACTGTGTGTGAGAGAGAGAAAGAGGGGATGAGTATCGTAGAGAGGGTAAGAGAGAAGGAAGATAGTGGGTGTGTTGGGCAATTATGGGAGCCAATCAGAATGCGTCCTATAGTTGCCCAAGCATAAAACTAAGAGAGTGGGATAACAAGCGTTTCCCAAAAGTGCAGAAAAGAATGGATGATGCAATACTGTGAGATGCGAGCTAGAGAGAGAGAGAGAGAGAGAGAGAGAGAGAGAGAGAGAGAGAGAGAAAGAGAGAATGGAATGTCGTGAAAGTCAACAAGTCTTGTTCGCATCGTTAAAGCGTGAGCGCTAGGGTGGCGGTGCGCTATTGTATTAGATAAAGGGGGGATGGCGAAGAATTAGAATAGAGAAAAGGGACTACTTGCTATGCTTAGCTGTTTAGCTGGATGGAAGACAGACTTACAAATGCAAAATATCATTCTCGAATATTACGAGAAGTAAAATTTTAAGAGTTCAAAATTTTTACTGAAAATTTTAATACAATTGTAAAACAATTAAAATTAAATAGTACAATGAAGAAAAATATTAATAAAAGGTAATGACATTATTTATATTAAAGAAAAAAAATCAACCTGCCTTGAGGAATTGAACCCTCGACGCTTCTGGTTTTTGAGCACAAGAACAGCTACGAGTATAGTTGTTAGAAATAGTGACTTAGAAATATAAGTTCGAAATTCTATTCTATAATATCAAATTAGAAATGAAATAAAATGTTTCAAATTTATTAAGATAAATTAAAAGCATAGAAGAATTTAACATTTGAAATATTCACATGTAATTAATAATTTTTTTTAAATTCTAAAATTTTTTTTTTATTTTAAAATCTTTAAAAATTTTCTACTAACTTACTCTAATATGGGGGTAGGTGAAATAAAAAAGTTATATAGTCTTACAATATTTATTAATTTTTCACACACACACACACATAGATAGATAATTAAATTGTAATATAATAGTAATAGTAATAATTCATAATTTTTAACCTAGTTAGTCGAATAAGAATAATTAATATAATAAGATATTTTTAAGTATAACCATCGATAGAACTATGACTAGACATTTATGACGCATGATATATATATATATATATATATTAATATAGACAAGACCGACCACTTGAGGAGAGAGACAACAATAACATCGATTAAAAGTATATATTCATGTTATTCTTTTAAAAATTACATCTCATTAAAGCGAGATATATAATAAAAAGATAATGCATTTCTTAAGCTTAGTTAGACAAATAAGTGTAATTAATATAATAAGATATGTTATAGGTTGAGCGACGAGAGAATTACGATTAGATATTATGCATAATTATATTATAATAAACTACACAAACCGCGCGAGAAGAGTGACAATAATAACATTAATTTAAACTACAGTACAATTAATTAGCATTTCGAGACGAGCATGATTGAATACAAGAATGAAGGTGATTATTATTAAAGTGAGAGTGAAAATAATAACCACCTTGAAAACTGTGTAATTTTTCAAACATATTATTATTATTATTTTTATTAATCTTATTCAAAATTTTTTTATAAAAACAATTAGCGATAAAATCATTTTTTACAAAATCTTTAGAAAAAAGATTAACAAAATCACACAAGCTGACACCACTGCACATATAAAAAAGAAACATAACACAAAACTGACCACATACATCAGAAGAGAAACTTTGTAATTGTTCTGTGTTCCACTGGTAGAAGGTACAGTTTCGACGCAGACAATCAACATGTTCAGGAATATGGGGCGGAAGACCGTAGCTGTCGAAGAAGGTTCCTCTGCCATGTTGATCAATAAAGATGGCGATCCAGTGAGCGCCCGGTTTTCGATAGCCATCAGTATTAATTATAATTGACACCGGTTTTATCAAGAGGTTAGGAATCCTATCCGCTGGAAACACCCCAGTGGTACTCCGAGGAATCACTTGTAGAAGTTGTAGAATCTGTAGACTGTTCATGATTGTCTTTTTTTAAAAATGGTGCACCAAGTGATGGAAAATTTTGAAGAAGTTTATTCACTTCATTTGTAGTAGTAGTAGTAGTAGTAGTAGTAGTAGTAGTTTTTTTTTTTTTTTTTTCGAGGTTTGGCAAATGCATTTACGCAGAAACGGGAGCATGGCACAGAGTTCAAGTCAAGAAGATGACAAGAATGCCGTGACATACCATCCGAATACTGTTGGGCTCGAACCCGGATTCTCCGGCCTCAGCATACGCTGAGTCATACCAACTAAACCTTCCTCGTTTCGCTCCAACCATCCTTCATGGATCCGCAAATGCATTACTACATGAAGTGGTTACGGGAGCTTTTATGCCGTGTGCTGGCCTCTATTTTCAATTAGTGCAATTCTTTGCATCTCCTCAGTCTTCTTAGTTTTCATGATTTCTAGGACGAATCTGTTGAAAATGTCCCATTTTTCCTTGTTCACCAACATGATGCAGATAATGTTGTCTGGTGTGATATTGCTATCCATGTTAGTTTCCATTTGTTGTCTCTGTACTGCCCACCTTTCACATTTAAAAAACGTATGGTACACATCGTCTTGGTCTTCGCAGTAATCACACTTCGGGCTGGTCTTTCTGTTTTACGCAGAGACGGGAGCATGGCACAGAGTTCAAGTCAAGAAGATGACAAGAATGCCGTGACATAACAGCGTATAAATTTTCCCCGCTGTTTTTGCCACAGTACGTAAGTTTGCATGTAGATATTTAAGAGCAACGTCACCTTCGAACCACTCAATTCCATGAAATGAGCAAGTTAACCAGTTGTTTTGTTCTTTTGCACAATGACTCAATTCAGTAAATGGGTATGGTGGTGCTGCAATCCAATGTCCAATGAAGTCTTCGTTTAATGCGAGCACAGCCACTTCTTTTTTAATAAATTCACCTTCCACGCCACGAAAACCCTGGATATCGACAACGAAATCCATCACTTCACAACAACAATTTGATAATTTAACGCACAGCTACCGTCCTTACTGTTCAACGACAGTGGTAGAAATGAACCTGTCTTTTCCGGTTTCGTGAATAACTTAACTTCCAAAATCAACAACAACCTTTCGTGACGAATCTATTTCCAACACGTTGTCATACTCAACATAAACAATACAATTTACTGTACTTGTCAATGGTACCGCAAAGTGAACTTCAATTCTCAGACTTCCACTTTTTACAAGATTCCAATGAGAATAACAGTTTGCAAAAAGATCAGGTGTAAGATCAAAAGCAAAAAGACAAAAACCTTCACTGTAATCAAATCGCTCAATAGCCTCCACATAAAGTTCTTTTTTACTAAAATCAGGTTGTAATGGTTTAGATGGTATTTGCCTACCATCGACATATAGTGAGAGAAAATTAATTGAGTAATTTTGAAAATTAAATGGGTTAAGTTTAGTGTTACCGTTAAAGGCTTTATTATAAACAAACCCAATTTTTATTCTTTTAGGCAGTTGACCAAGAATGACATTGTCAAGAGTATCACCATGTACTTCACTGTGTAAAGTAAACGACTTCACCTCATCTCGTGTGATTGGGTATTTCGCCGTACCTTGAGAAAGTGCTTTTGCATGTGCAAGTAAAATACCAGGGCTTATTTTTGCACGACGAACAAGTAGAGTAGCTTCTGCAATGTGAATGCTACATTCACCTGTTGGGTCCATGAGAACAAACGCATCTTTTGTACGTACCAAACGTAGTCTCACTTCAACACCTCTTAAAAGAAATTTATTTTGATTGAATACATCGCAATGTAGATGACCAATCAAATCTATTGAATCACCATGAGTTAAATATTTTCGTCGTTCATTGAACCCTGTGTCCTCTGAAGTGATATCATCCATTTTTCCGGCTGTATCGGTAATCCATAGCGCAGAGGTAAGATGACTGTTTTTTGCTTGTGGTCCATAATTAAGAAGAGTTTCCAAATAAGCTCTATATGCATACGCATTATTTGCTGTCGAGACAAGTTTTTAGTTAAAATATACATCCACCTGATTAAATAGTGAATGTAGTAAATTATTTACGACACTAGCCAGCTGCAACGTTTCTTTCTCTGTATCTGTTTTTTTCAAAGTATGTAAATCAACACGAATACTAAGCATGATGTGTGCAAGATCAATGTATTGTTCACCATGTCCAGGAATAACAAATTCTATTGGGGAATCATCGGATAAAGAGGAAACAGGCTTATAATGAACCCATTGTGAACTCTCAATAGATGTTTGTGTAGGTGGTAATGAAAATAGATCTTACTCAGTTTTTAAACACTCGCAAGAGTGAGAATGTAGGCAAGACATTTTTAGTTTTATTTAGTACCAAAAATATCATCAAATTTTGTATTTTTTTTTTCTTGATATTTTACGTTTCTTTCCTTTTTTCCTTGTTATTCGTTTTTTAATTTTTTTTTTTAGGTTTTTTATTTGTTTTTCTCCTAGTTACTTTTTTTCTTTTTGTTTTTCTTTTACTCTTTTTGAGATTACTTTTTTTTCTTTTACCTCCTTTTTTCCTTACAACTCTTTTACGCTTGACACTTGATTGTCCAAGTACTTTATTCAACTGAGCTCTAAAATTTTTGGCATCAATTTTATAACCAGAACCATTCATAAGATTTTCAATTTTATCAATAGCCTTCCTTTTTAAATTGTCTCGACCCTCCTGAAATCGTGTTAGGATTGCTTGTTTAAACGGTATGTTATTCTCAACATCGTCTAAAGTGTGAAGACCAGTGCGTAATGCTTCTCTACCAACAGCTCGAGCACCCCGTGTCAGTACAGGTAATACACGTCGAAAAAGTCCTCCAAGAAAACTTCCAATCCCATGTCCTCTCTGATATGGTGTGCCAACATAAATTTTTGATATTCCACCTCTACCCACCTGCGAAGTATAATAATCGATATAATGAGCCATTCTATTATATCAATTTTTTTGAAATGTAGTGTCACAGTCCAAATACCAAACTCAAATGGTATAGGAAGACCAATATGATCTCTTATATCAACTTCTATTGTACGGAATTGCGTACGGATAAGAGGCATAAAATTTGGAGGTGATAATTGTGTATATTGAGTATCAACAGGTATAATTCTTAAAAGTGGTGTTTGTACATCGCCTGCTATACGTGGCTCACACACATCACAGTAGTTAAACATTTTTTCAGGTAGTCCTGTTGTCAAGCTAGCAGGATGATTTGCATAACACGACTTCACGGGTAAAATTTTCTTAGGTGAAAAACCAAGAATACGATATATTTTTTCACTTATAACCAGATAATGTTCACTGCCTAGTTTACAATCGTTTTTACAAATTTTCTCTACTCTAACATATCCGTTTCCATCATCGTTAAAAGTTAACATTACATGACTTTTACCAATATCTGTCTGGTTTATCGCTGTAATAACATCTTTAATTTTATTGTATACGCCTAACCGAAAAGGCGAGACAATAGGACGACGCCATATTCCACTCAGCAGATGTTAAGGATTGTAGTTCTCTCTAATACTATTGCCATTAATCTCATTCATTTCCGTTTCACTTTTCATGAGAAAGGGCAATTTATATTTTTGAAGTATATTTTCTCCATCTATAAATAACTCATCCACATTTTTATTATAATTTTCTTTCACATTAGCATTTGTCACGAGTGTCATTAGAGCAATACGATTTTTAATTTTCTCGGAATTGTCATCTCTTACGTGTAAAAATGTACGAGGAAATTGTATTTCAGTAAGCGCAACAGCCCAACGGCCACTTAATCGAATCTCATGTGGTAGTTGTCTAGTAAAGCGTGTTGTTGTATTATGTGGAAAATATTTCATACTACTATTACTTGGTAAGATTAAATAAAATTCATCAATTTCCATTGTGATGCTTTTTATTTTATTTGTTTTTTAAATCAGAAGCAGGTATCCATGAATTAAATTTTTTAGGGTAACCCTTCCACTTTACAAGTAATTGTTTTTTTACACCGTTACCCTTACTTCGAATTATTTTTTCAATAATAAATTCAGTTTCTCTCAGAAGATTGTCTCTCTTAACACCTGATAATTCTCGTACATAAAAATGCCCATCTATAATCTCACCGTCCAAGTCTTTCAATTAGTAGACTGTAGGTGAATTTTCTCTTTTGTTAAAAATACGATTTATGACAAAAATTTCTTCAGTCCAACCTGCTTCATAACCTTTCTCAAACACTCCTCTCTGTCTACTGATTCTCACAAAATCACCTACCTTATATTTAGCTTTTTTTTCACCGTGTAATGCGGTTTTATCGTATTTTTTTTACAATATTCAAATAAGCCTCTCTTGCATTTTTTAAAGTCACAGATGACGGTCGCATTTTTGTAGCTGTATGACGTGTATTATTATAAGCAAGTACAATTTGTTGTAAAACATCTACATAACGATGTGTATTGCGATGTGAGAAATACCGCCACATACGTTTCTTAAGTGTACGATTAACTCTTTCAACAATTGCTGCTTTATGATTTGGATCACGCACAGCACGAAATCTTATTTCATGTTTCAATAAACATTGTTGAAACGCTTTAGCTAAAAATTCTTTCCCTCTATCACTCTGAACACATTGAGGAATCCGCTTTCCGCTATTTTGTTTAAGAATACGTTCAAATGCATTTTTTACCTCATTTCCAGTTTTATTTTTAAGTGGTTCAACCCAAACATATTTACTCAATACATCTATTACTACAAGAAGGTATACATAATTATCGTTATAATCTTTCAAATTTTTTAAATCTACCAAATCAACTTCCCAAAGATCATCAATATTTGTAATATTATAAAATGAACGTTGAAATTTACGACGTGTAGGAATATGTAAATTATAGGTGTCTTGACTTTTTAACCAATCAACAACCTTTTTTCTTGATATTTTGCCGCGTACAGCTTGTACAAGTTTTTCAATACCAGAATAAGATGCTTCATGGAAGGGGTTGTAATATATTTCTTCTAGTATTTTCATTATTTTAATAAGAGAGAAAGCCAACCACTACTTTCTCTGTTTTTCTTCGCACTCTGTCTTACACGGTTTCTACTTCTACTTCTTGCTCGACTAGAACCATTGTCTGATGAACTGTCGTCTTCTGTTAATAGTGTATCTTGAAACGCTGAATTTTGAACCGGTTCCGTTTGAAGATGTGTATTTAAAGACGATTGTTGTACATTCTTTTTCCAATATTCAGTATTTGTCACAATTTCACGTGAAATACCAACCCCTTGAAGGAAAGTGGCAAACTGAAGTCTTCCTATTGGATTAACTCTTTTTCTATTTCTTAAAGCATCATTTAATAAATCAGCAATATTTGAATTTTGCAATTGTTTTCCATCAATAGAAAGAACACCACGTGCGTCCCACTTGAAACGCTGTTGTAAATCTGGTTTAACGAGACGTGATAGTAGTATTGCTCCTTTGAGGTTAAAAGTTTTTGGGACAGTAGCAAGAATGTCTTCAACACTCATTGATGCATTATTATCAACATCTTCGTTATTGTTACTATTTTTTTCTGTTGTATTTTCTGGTTTACTTTTAACACTACTGAAAAAAAGATATTTTTGTAATACTTGATGGTACATTTTCCATTTCTCACGTTCATCTTTTAAAAAAGGTGAGTTTAAAATTAGACTCATTTCACTGTCAAGACGAGTCATAACATTTCCAGGTGTCTGAATAGTAGCTAATGGTAATTTATAAACGTTTTCAGTAACAGTATTATCTTTTTGATTATTTGCTTTCATATTATTCTCCACCCCAGAATTGTTTAGAAAAACATGTGGATTACCAAAAGTTGATGAAGAAGATGATTGTTTTTGTATTTTTTCAATTTGTTCGCTAGGAACTAAAACCATTTTTCTCGCGTGTTCCATATTTTAAAATATTAAAGTAACTTATGTGAATAGATTTGATAGAATATTACCGACAATTGGTGCCAGTAAAAGGGGTAAAAAAACCTCCACCTTTTTGTAAAATAAACTTTTTTTTATTTTTCCAGTTTCCTTTTGCTTCTGCTAATTTTCTCAACTTTTGTCTATGTTTTTTTAATTTACGTTTTTCCACTGTTTTAAGCGGTATATTTCCAGCTAAAATATTTAATGCACACTCGCAAATACACTTAATAAGTTTAGAATCAGCTGACGATAGAATTGCTCGTTTTTGTTTAGTATCAAGGTGATATAATGCATTTAAAGCAGATGTGTTTTTCACACCAATACATTTGCATATATTCGACGCCATTACAATCTTACAACTGGTATCTGTTCGTGTCCATCTACTCTTTTTATACTTTTCAGCGGTAAATAAACATACGAAAACTCATCACTCGGAAATATATTCGTTCTAAAACGACAATTGTCGGGCGTAGACTGTTTTAAATCAAGAAAAAGATAGCCATGTGGTTTTGAAGTAGCATCGTGATAAGCATCCTGTAAAAAACGTGGATTCTCTGGATAGATTTGACGAGCAAGATGTTGGAATTGGGCTCTGTCACGTGGATTTTTAAATACAATAATATAATTCGCATTAAGTGAAATATCTCTTTGTCCATGACCTTGATGAAATAAATTTTGTGTAATAAAAATTACACTGAGACTCTTGTGGTGACTACCTTTAGTGAAAAGATGGACAATTGTGTTATTTGAAGATTCACGCATAAGATCATCGATAACAATTAGTTTCGGACATTTGTTATCATTTGAGTAATCAGCAGGTTGCGGTAGTCCTTCCTTAAATTCTATAGTTTTACCATACTCGGAATAAGCAGATTGCCACTCTGAGTAATAAAACAAAACACGCATAAAACGTGTATCACACATATGTTCAACATATTTTAAAAAATGTTTTACAAAAAATGTCTTTCCGCAGCCTGTAAGACCACAAATCATTGATGTAAACGTGTGTTTCCAGCGTGTATCCATTTTTTACACTAACAAAAAAATTATTGTGTTATTCTTTTTATACTTTTTCAGAAATTATTTCTCAATAAGCTTATTAATAAACGCGCGCATTGTGCGGAACCCTATAAGCTGATATCGGTTCCGCACGCGAACCAGGTTTAATAAGCTTATTTAAATCTGGTACGTACGCCTAATTTAAGCTTGTTTGTGGCGCAGCGTATAGCTCGTCTCATATTAGCTTATTTGAGAGGAGTTCGCGGACCGGCGCGCGCCGCCGCCGCCGCTGCAGCCGTCTCGCCACCCATCTCCACTGAAAATTTGAAATAAAAACTTTTAAAGCAATTTGTCGGAAAGTTTCAAAAATATTAAAATATTACTCAGTATTTATTAAGAAAATTAACCAAAAATATTATTAAAAAGAACCCTTTAAATAAATTTATTATTTTTTTATATCGTAAGTTGATAGGATAAAAATAAGGTTAATAGGAAGAAATAACAGACTGACACACACACAAGATATGATAGACAAGAAATTTGTTTTATTCGAAACTAGTGCATTTTTTTTAAACAATTTCGTAAATACAGATATTGATTATAATGATAATAATAATGTTACAATAAAACATTGTCAGAACAAAATGTCGAAAAGTAACATGCAAGAGTTATTGGTTGTTTCCTTTTTTGTTTTGCTTTTTTTTTCTCGTAATTTTTGACAAATATTTTCTTTAACCTCTAGAGAGAGTAAGTCAGTTAGTAAACATGATATTTCAGAAAATATAATTTCAAAGTAGAAATTTACAAATTCCTCCAACGGTAATCTAGCCTTAACTAAATCTTTAAAAAATTCAAATTTCACATTTAACAATTGTGCTATAAATTCACCGACAGGTTTTACAATATTTTGTGATTCTAGATATGTACACAATTTACTAACAAAAATATCCTTACACAATTTTACATTGTCAATAATAATTTTTATTAACTGTCTCACACGTTCATCAATACAAACAACTAATTTGATTAGTCCTTCAAATGTG
The DNA here is from genome assembly GCA_037103525.1 of Ganaspis brasiliensis. NCBI lineage: Eukaryota > Metazoa > Arthropoda > Insecta > Hymenoptera > Figitidae > Ganaspis > Ganaspis brasiliensis. The sequence continues at coordinate 2,429,197 of JAZKLR010000082.1, forward strand.
TTTACTTGCATGACAATATTATTCGAAAAATTATATTTTTTCTTCCCGTTTATATCATCAGCCACTACATTTGCGTCACAATCACTGGTTAAACTCTTCCCAATTAAAATTGCTTTTGCGTTGTATGATGTTGTGAAAAGTAGTACACAACTACCAATTTTAAAAGGTTCTGGACGATGAACACAACCGTCTAATGTGTAATTGTTTATACCTTCCAGGTAAGCACAAATAATATTAAATTTTTTCTGCAATTCTATCCACTCTTCAAAATGTAGCGAAATTCCTCGTGACCTCTTTCCGGTGAAACGTATAGTAGGTACAAAATGTCCACCCTCTTGAATTTCAAAGCCAATAGTAACTTTCTTAGAACACGAATTATTTAAATCATAACTCGTGGTAAAAATCATCGAATGATTTTGTAGAGATTTAAACTTTTTAACTGGTTTCTCACTTTGAACATACATTGAAGATAACATTTCTTCAGGATATTCACGTTTGTTTTGCACTGCAGAGTAGTTTACAGACATATCAAATGCTTGTGTATTCTCACTGTCAGCGTCAACGACAGTTTTCGCCATGAGTTTTGACAATACACCTGACATGATTACTGGAAACAATTTTTACAGAATGACTAGAGAATATCGTACAACGTCTGATTTTATACTTTCCTTAAAAAACACGTTTATACCTGCACATATTATAATAGATTTTAGATAATGTGATTATCATAATAGTGGGAAAAAATATCACATAATATATGATGTAATATAATTTAAAATATCTTTTTACAAGTTTATATTATTAATTAATTATTTATTGATTTATTTTTAATTTAAAATTATGAATAAAAATATAATATATTTTAAATAATTTAGAATAACCTGATTTTATTTTTAAACTTATTATTAAATATATCTTAACTAAATAGAGGTAGAATATATTTCATTTTTAATAATTCTATATTTTTTAGAATGTTTTATCAATAATTTCCAAATTCAACAATTTTCAGAAATTCGAGTATTAGAAAGTTCTGTTCTTGCGTTAAACCGTGGCTAGTGCATCCCTTTTGTTTGTCACTTCACCTGACGCGCACAGGACCTGTCTATGTAAATTACCTCTAGGCTAGACAATAACACATCTAGTCTGACTTCGCTTCTTTCTTCCCTGAAATTTGCATCGTGGACTGTTTTCCATAACTTGTACTAACTTGTGTTAGACAAAATGCACTCGTTTCCAAAGACATTTCCCACTCCAGTTTCTTTCTCTCTCTCACTCTCATACTCTCCTGCACTATGTTTTTCTGAAATTTCAGAAGATGCATATATTTATCATCTTTAAAGTCTTCTAGCCGACCCCCACGTACATTTTTAGGGTAGGAGATGTGAAAATTCATAAAACTGACAAACGCAGCGTGAAAACACCAGTTTCTCTCGTGACTTCAAACTAAGGGTATAATCCCATGTGAGCAGAAAGCGCAAAACCGAAAGCAGAAAATCATGAGAGTGAGAAAGACAGTGATATCTACCTACCTCTCTCACTCTTATGATTTCTGCTTTCGGTTCAACGCTTTCTGCCCACATGGGATTTTACCCTAACTTGCTGCCAAAATTTTCTCAGTGTAATTTTTCTAAATTCAGCATTATGGCCGAAAAAATGTCTAAACGTGTAAACGCAATGAACGATGCTATTCACGAATTTCGTAAGCTCGTGATTGTTCTTGAGTCAGGTTTAGTGGTGGGTGATTTTAACCGTGAAAAAGTTCAATTGCTTATTTATCAAGCATTGAACTTGTTATCAACGGATAGATTGAAAGCCATTCAACCCGCAATGCAAGATGATAAATGGTTAAAAGACCATATAAATCATCTGATTACCTCGCTTACACCTATGGAAGAGAAATACGGGAAGCGTAAAAGTATTCCTGGTAAGTAAAATTAAAGTAAACTTGATAAACATTAAATAAAAATGATAAAAATAAATATTATATATAAATAAATAATAAATTTTGTTTTTCAGGTGTACAATGTGAGAGAGAAGAGGGCACAACAAACTTGAGCACACAACAAGAACCCATTGCTTGTAAGTATTATTTTGTTTATACTTATTTAAAAATTACACTTTAAAAAAAAATATTAAATATATTTATTATTTTTTTTTACAGCTACCAGTACAGGAGGGTTGACAACAGTGCGGTTTGATCATCTGGTATCGACATGGTCATCATCATCATCATCATCATTCTTATTTTCGTCATTATCGTCATCATCGATAATATCAGCAACCAAATCATCCCCACTACCACAACCTACTCCAACACCACCATCACCAACACCAGCATCAATAACACCAACACCGCCATCACCAACAATTTTTAGACCTCATATACGGTCGTTAAAAAAAATTTCTCCATTTGATTTACAAGATAAATATGGTATTTACACTCAGCTACCTGAAGATTTTTCTGATGAAGAAGAAGAAGAAGTGCGCGAGAGGAGTGGGGATATGGTTGTTGATAATGATGACAGTGTTACTGTAGTGGAAGAAATTGTGCGTAAAAAGTGTACGGACAATAGTGCAACCACTACAAATAATAGTGAAAATAAAAATAGGGATGATAAAGAGGTGAATGAGGAAAGTGAGAAGGGGATGGTTATAGATGACAATAGTGTCGAAACAGTGAACGAAATTGAACTCAATAAGTGTAGGCATCATACAGAAAATAAAAAATTGGTACAATCTAGTGTAATTAGTCAGGACAGTGAGTGTCAAGTTATTGTGAATCGTGATGGACCACCTGCTGACCTCTCACCATGGATTAGAGAGATAGTCAGACAACAGCCAGGTGAACGTGATTTACAGGAAAATGAGATGGAACTTCTCTCCAACAATCGTAAGTCGTTTTATTTTATAAAGTTAAGAATAAAATATTAAATAAACAATCTATTAAGTGGGATTATTAAATTTAAAAAATTGATTTAAAATTTTAAATATGTATAAAATTTTCCAAGTTTTTCTTTCTTACAATTTTTCTAATTTTTTTTTCCTCTTTTCGGGCTAATATTTAGTCTCATTTTATATTATCCAGTGAAACATTCTCTACGATTTTTTCCGAGGATTTGTTCTCTATATTTAATTCCATGGCATTAACAAATGTTTATTTGGCAAGTTTTGACAGAGCATTTGATTTAGACTGGAAATAGTTTCTTTTATTCTCTCTTTTTTTACCGCATTCGCCCACCAATTTAACTAAATTAAAATTAAATGAGATATAACAATGTAAATATAGTGGAAAGTCTATTTAAAATTTTGTGAATTTTAAAAAATTAAAAAAAAAATATTAATAAAAATTTAGCATTTTCAAAATTTGAAAAAAAACTTTTTTTGTACATGTGTATAGAATCCGATGTGATACAAACTGGACAAGGAATTGTGCTACCTACCAGCCCCATACCAGGCCCATCTCGCGTTAGCGATAACACTAACAGAGATGGTGATTTTAGTCAAAGCCCAAAATTTAAAGTCTTAGGAAAATTAGGAACTTTCTTCCCTAAATTTAAGTTACACGGGGACGAGTATCTTATTAAATTCACTAGTTTACCGAATGAAAAAATTAATCCTATTGTGTGGGTCGAATCAGCTCTACGAGAAATTTTTGATACAATTATTCAACCATCAGATTTCATTGGGGTCAAATTTGATTCCGATACTTTTGCAAAAGATTGTGGATATTTGTCAATTCGTGAAGTAAAATATTTTAGCTTCAATGATTTCTGGGGTATTTTTTTCTCTGTTGTTCAAAGTGCAGAAAATTTTGAATTTAATGATAGTTTTAAAATCAATGTACAATGTGTGCAAAATCTCAGTGGTGGTGCATGTAATAAAAATTCAGCAGATAATAGCAAAAAGAAATCAATTTTAAGTATTCAAAACAAAGAAAATAAGTGTCTTCCTAGGGCTATTGTTTGTGGGATAATTTATGCCGTGCGCGGTACCACTCGAGAGGGTCCTATACATAAGAAATGGATGGATGTTCGCAGAGATATTGGAAAAGTCCAAACAAATTTGGCTGAAAAATTAATTACGGATGCACAACTTCGAATTCGTCCTGAAGGTTGTGGTATTCGTGAATTAAATAAATTTCAACAATATTTAGTTTGTGAAAGTACAGTTTTGATCGTTTTTGATAAAAAAGATTATGCACGGGGTGGTGAACCTGCTTTCGATGGAATTAAATATTTTATCGAGAGGGGTTTAGTACCTACGTATACTGTTTATCTCATGTACGATAGTACTAATAAACATTATGATGCGATTTTAAGTTTAACAGGGGCTGCGGCAAATAGAGCTTTCTGCATTCCTTGCAACCAAAGTTATAAAAGAAAATGTGAGCACAGATGTTCACATAAATGTAGTGCTTGTTTATCGCAACCCCCTTGCTCAGAAGCGTATCATAATAGTAATCAAAGAAATAATCGTAAATGTGTGACATGTTTACGATATTTCTTTGGTGAAGAATGTTACAATCGACATTTACAACCAAATTCTTATTCCAATGGAAAATCTGTTTGTGATATTTTGCGAATATGCGACTCGTGTTCTCGTTTGGTCAATTCTAGCAAAAAGAAAGAGCATGGCTGTGGTCTTTCTTATTGTAAAATTTGCAAATGCGAACGTGAGTACAACCACGATTGTTATATGGCCGTTGCAAAAGAAAGTGATTCAAATAAAATTAATCATTTGGGTAAGCCAAAAAAACCGGTAATTTTTATATTTTTTGATTTCGAGACACAGCAAAACAATACTGCCCCAGGGACCGACTCTGTTAATATACACAAACCTAATCTTTGTTTAGCCCAACAGGTTTGCACGTTTTGTCTTAATAACCAAGACATGACACAACTTTGTAGTGAATGTGGTGTGCATGAGTATATATTTGACAGAGAAGATCCCGTTTATGACTTTATTGAATTTGCATTGCGTCCGGTCAAAAACTTTAAAAACAAATTTGCATTGCCCATAACGCACGTGGGTATGATTCACAATTTATACTAGCCCATCTTGCAAAACACTCTAGTGGAAGTGGTAAGGATCCCATCCTCATACAAAACGGGACAAAAATTATTTCAATGCAAGTAGGTAACACCACTTTTATTGACAGTTTAAATTATTTACAACTTCCTTTAGCTGCATTACCCTCTGCATTCGGATTAAAGGGTATAGGTGAGAAAAAGGGTACATTTCCACATTTATTCAATACCCCAGAGAACAGAAACTACATTGGAAAATTACCAGACATGAAATTTTATTCTCCTGATACACTGAGTGAAAAGGCGAGGATAGAATTTCTAAAATGGTATAGTGAAAAATCCACTGATAGTTCATATAAGTTTAATCTCTGGGAGGAGTTGGTATCATACTGTAAAAACGATGTGGATATTTTACGAAGTGCTTGCTTAGCATTTCGCAAAATATTCTTCGAATGTGGAAGTGTTTGCCCTTTTGCAGATTGCACAACTATTGCTTCTTCTTGCAATAAATTCTTTAGAACCCATTGCCTAAAAGAAAACACTATTGCAATTATTTCAAGAGGAGGTTATAGATGGGTAGACAATCAATCTCGTGCAGCAATAGAATGGCTCTTATCCGTTAAATATGAGGAAGGGATTGCTATCACGCACGCTGGACGAAACAAAGAACACAGACTTTTAGAAAACATCCTAGTTGATGGTTACTATGAAAACACTGATACAAATACACGTCGTGTTTATCAGTTTCATGGTTGCTACTGGCATGGATGTCCAAAATGTTATAACATTAATAGAGATGAAAAACTTTGTAACTCGGAAACAAATATGGATGATCGGTATGCTCAAACACGTGCGATTTCCGACAAAGTTCGTAATAGTGGGTATGATCTCGTTAAAATGTGGGAATGTGACTTTAATTACAGAAAAGAAAATAACGAGGAGTTACAAACATTTTTAAAGAATAGTCAGATTTTAAAAAAGAACAAGGTATTGAATCCTCGTGATGCGTTTTATGGTGGCCGAACTAGTAACACTAAATCGTTTCACGAGATATCAGATGGCGATATAATAGAATATAAAGATGTGTGCTCTTTATATCCTTTTATTTGTAAAACAGGAAAATTTCCTGTTGGTCATCCTGAACTTTACATTGGTGAAGAATGTCAAAAGCTTACAGGTAATAATAACGATCTTACCAATGTCGAGGGATTAATACTTTGTTCTGTTTTACCTCCTCCAGATTTGTACCACCCTGTTTTACCTGTCCGTCAACATGGGAAACTCATGTTTCCTCTCTGTCGCTCATGCTGTGACACTCTGTAGCAGAGCGAGTGTGTCCACGAGGATGAATCTCAACGAGTAATTGAGGGAACATGGGTTTCCGATGAACTGAAGGTGGCAGTAAAAGGTTATCGTATTGTCAAAACTTTCATAATTTGGCAATACAAAACAACACAATACAACCCAATCACTCGCGAGGGTGGTCTTTTTGTATCTTATATAAACAAGTTTTTAAAGATAAAGCAAGAAGCAAGTGGTTGGCCATTGAATTGTACAGACGATATTTCCAAACAAGAATATATCTCACATTACGAGTCCTCGGAAGGAATAAGACTAGATTATGCAAATATAAAAAAAAATCCAGGACTTCGTTCTGTTGCAAAACTCTGTCTTAACTCTTTCTGGGGTAAGTTTGGACAACGGGATAATTTACCACGAACGACACTTGTACGTACACGGACAAAATTACTCGAAATGATTATTAATCCAGATATTGAGATCAACGACATCATACCTGTTAATGAGTCTGTACTCTATGTTTGTTGGCTGTACAAGACCGAGGTTTGTACTCCTTCACCAAACACTAATGTTGTCATTGCAGCTTACACAACAGCACAAGCCAGATTAAAGTTATATGAATATCTTTCTAAACTAGGTAGAAGGGTATTACATTACGATACTGACTCGTGTATTTACGTAAGCCGTAATACACCAGAAGAATACAAACCTCATGTAGGTTCACTTTTGGGCGACTTAACAGACGAAATTGAAAAAGACTACGGTGTGGGTAGTTTTATTTCAACGTTCGTATCTGGTGGGCCAAAATTTTACGCTTATAAGGTTAGTGGAGCTGACGGTAGCGAACCCAGTGTTTGCAAGGCTAAGGGCATAACTTTAAATTTTAATAACTCTCAACTAATTAATTTTAACTCGATTCGTGATCTTGTAACATTGAATGCTGAACCTATAAACTTATAGTCACGAGTAATTTGAACCACACGATTACATGAAGTAGTAACTCGTGATGAAAAAAAAATTTGTAGAGTAGTCAATATGAAACGTCGTAGAGTAGAAAATTATGATTCTCTACCCTACGGCTATAAACGTCCTCGTGTAGAAGATTAACTTATTATTATTTATCTATTATATAATTTTTATTATTAATTTATTTAATATTTATTATTAATTTATTTATTTATTTAATAATAGATCTTTAATGATATTTATTTCTATTTAATAAACTAAAGAAAACAAAAATCACTGTCTCGTAGTTAGTACTCGCTTTACTGAACTATTACTTCACGATGTTTGAGGTAGCGCTATTATTATTATTACTATTATTATTATTATTTTTTTTTTTTTACAAAACAAGTTTAGGAGAGGAAAAAATGCTTTTACGCACTTGTTCGTGTGGGACTCAACCACGTGCTGTGGCAATACCGCACTAAAACAACCTCTCCCATTCTTGCTTTACTTACTCCATCCGTTCCTGTTCCCTCCATCCTGGAAGGTTAGCAAGAGCGTGATCCACTTACTCGAGACGTTTTTCATGTTTCTTGCACTGTTGTCCTCGCCCATAGCTGCCGATGTTCTTAAGCGGTGGTCGGGAACGTTGTTGGATGCTTTTTTAGAGCTACCAAATAAGATGTTAAAGTGAACAGTGCTGCCAAACCAGATTGAGAGAGTTCAGAAGGACTTCCTTCTGCATGCGAACCGCCAATGCATCAGCCTGGCGCTCGCAGCCAGGAATCTTTTTTAATTGGCGCACAAATGAAGCCTTAATCCCTCCCAAACAACCGATTAGAAGAACATTCAATCGGACTTTATAACCTGGGTGCATTCGACTCAATTCGAACATGAGCTCTTGATACTTGGTCCGCTTCTCATCCTCCTTACGATTAATGTTGTTCTCAGCTGGGTCCGAGAACTCAATTACACAAATGATCTTACTTTTATGATCCTGGAGTACTATATCAGGCTTATTGGCACTGATACGATGAGTGGTGGAAAAAGAGAAGTTCCAGTAGATCTTACACTGGTCATTTTCCACTACGGACTCCTGATCCCCTTGGGTATACGGCAAGATGGGTTCTTTATCTATACCATAATGGCGTCGAAGGTGATAATATAACACCTTAAGCGCAGCATTGTGTCTTTCAATATACCTGTAACACGCGTACTTCGGACACGCACTTAGAATGTGACTTAGAGTCTCCGCATATTGTTTTGCATATTGACAGGTATATGCATCACACGACTGCGGTACACCAAGGTATTAATCACACCATCCTGACAAGCGAATAGAAATCCTTCAGTCTCCGATCTTAAACCAGCAGATTTAAGGAACGAAAATGTCAAACCAATCGACAATCCTACTTCATTATTATTATTATTATTATTATTATTGATATTATTATGATTGTTTTCACTGTTATATGTAATAATTTTGAATATAAACTTTAATTTTAAAATTTTTATTCTTTGTTTACAGTATGGTATTCCCAGCGCCCCGTAGAAACTATGGCAGTAGGTCAACGACAGAATAATGAGAACGGTGGCGCATCTAATTCAAGGGTCAGGCTGGCTGTAAGCGATCCTGAAGTCATTTGTATTGACAGTCAAGCTAAAACAGAAATTTTTGAAGGAAATGTGGATGATGTAGCCATGCACTTTCTCCATTGTAGTGGCGAGGAAAAAGATATATTGGACGAAGATCCCTCACAATCAGATGATGGAAACATTGAAAAAGACTTAGAAAACTATGACGATTTTAATGACGATAGTATAATGTTAGATCCTGATGGTCGGTGGAAGTTATATTAAAAAAATAAATTATAATTTTATTGTTTTTCAAATAAAAAAAAATCTAAAAATGTTTTTAAAAATGTATTTTTATATATGTAACTGGGTGTGTGTGTGTGTGTGTGTGTGTGTGAAAAATTAATAAATATTGTAAGACTATACAACTTTTTTATTTCACCTACCCCCATATTAGAGTAAGTTAGTAGAAAATTTTTAAAGATTTTAAAATAAAAAAAAAATTTTAGAATTTAAAAAAAATTATTAATTACATGTGAATATTTCAAATGTTAAATTCTTCTATGCTTTTAATTTATCTTAATAAATTTGAAACATTTTATTTCATTTCTAATTTGATATTATAGAATAGAATTTCGAACTTATATTTCTAAGTCACTATTTCTAACAACTATACTCGTAGCTGTTCTTGTGCTCAAAAACCAGAAGCGTCGAGGGTTCAATTCCTCAAGGCAGGTTGATTTTTTTTCTTTAATATAAATAATGTCATTACCTTTTATTAATATTTTTCTTCATTGTACTATTTAATTTTAATTGTTTTACAATTGTATTAAAATTTTCAGTAAAAATTTTGAACTCTTAAAATTTTACTTCTCGTAATATTCGAGAATGATATTTTGCATTTGTAAGTCTGTCTTCCATCCAGCTAAACAGCTAAGCATAGCAAGTAGTCCCTTTTCTCTATTCTAATTCTTCGCCATCCCCCCTTTATCTAATACAATAGCGCACCGCCACCCTAGCGCTCACGCTTTAACGATGCGAACAAGACTTGTTGACTTTCACGACATTCCATTCTCTCTTTCTCTCTCTCTCTCTCTCTCTCTCTCTCTCTCTCTCTCTCTCTAGCTCGCATCTCACAGTATTGCATCATCCATTCTTTTCTGCACTTTTGGGAAACGCTTGTTATCCCACTCTCTTAGTTTTATGCTTGGGCAACTATAGGACGCATTCTGATTGGCTCCCATAATTGCCCAACACACCCACTATCTTCCTTCTCTCTTACCCTCTCTACGATACTCATCCCCTCTTTCTCTCTCTCACACACAGTCTGTGACTTCACGATGTCTGGCCCAAAATGTCAATTCCTTCCCCTTTCCCCACACCTCTCCTCTGTCTCTCTCACTCCCATTGTCCCCACTATCTCTTTCTCTCTCGCACTGGCGCCAGTGACGTCACTGTGACGTCACAAACGTCTCGCCATAGTTGCCCCTTACTACTCTTGTGAAACAATTTCAAAGCCCAAACCGAAATTGTTTTTTCGAAATTTTTTTTTTGATCAGATGATTTAAAATCACTTTTTTACACTTTTGACATTGATATTTTTTGCACTTTTTGCAAAAAACGAACTTTGAAATTTCCGACCTGTAAAAAAATTTCAAAGTCCAAATCAAAAAAGGTGTTTTCGAAAAAAGTAACTCCAAGTCTTTAAACGAAAAGTTTTTATAAGTAATTTTAAGTTTTTTGAACAGAACTTTAAAATTGTACTAAGAGGGTACTAAAGAGATACTAAGAGGATATTAACTAATACCTCACTAATACCACCGGTCCAGATAGGGTAATCTACTTTGTTATTTATGCTTTGTACTTTGTCGCATTGTAATTTTAAAAATAAATTAATGTTTAATACACAAATTTATATTAGAAAATCAATTTCAATCATTAAAAATAATTTATTTAACTTTAAAATTAAAAACAATAAATTTATTATAATAAATCTTAAAAGTATAAAAAAAAATGCAAATGCTTATAGATATAAAATTCATGTCAAAAATTGTTCTTTTTAAATTTGGAACTTTAACTTGTCTATACATAAATAACTAATTTGTTTGTATTTAGAAAAATGTATTGTCAAGTTTATTTATGATAACAGATTCTGCTTCGTATTTTAAAGAAATAAATATCTTAAAGTTCACTAGTACCTTAAGGGAAAGATTTTTTTTCCTAAAATAATTAGTAGCTATAGCTCAGATGGTAAGGGGCGCGGTTAGTAGCTAGGTATTGTTAGTCCCTCCAAATTTATTTTCAAATTTTTCTTTGTTATAAGCATGCGAAATTTGTTTATATTTATATGTAATATTGTCCCCTATTAAAAATTCTCATGTTAGGACTCGCATGAGAATTCATATGGAAACTCACATGGGAACTCATGTGAGAAATCACTCGGGAGCTTACATGGGAACACATATATGCGAACTCATATGCGAACTCACATAGTGTTTTGAACTCGAAACACATGTGGGTTCCCATAAGTGTTCTTATGTGAAATCCCCTGTGAGTTCCCATATCCAGAAAAAATTAAAAAAAGAAAAAATTATTTAAAATTACAAAAATAAGTGTAAATTATTTTATTTAAAACAAACTCATTTGCTGCACTCTAAAATCACGCCGAAAAGGACAGAAAAGGTCTTTTTAGGATCCAAAAAGACGTCCTTTTCGATATCATATTTATTTTTTCCACTTTTGAAATATTTGAATATTGAATATACATACATACATAAATTATAAACTTATTATCTGCGAAAAATACACAAAATATGTATTAACATTAAAACGAAACAACTAAAACAAATAAATCACTATCTTAACAATAATAATATTAAATAACATACAAAATGCAAACAACAATAGCAGACATCAACAGTTGCAGACTTGCGACGCGAAACAACGAAAAAAAAAATAGATATATATTATATTATATAATAAAATATAATATATATGGGGCAAATTTTCTCAAGTGTCCAGCGTCAAAATTAAAAGTTGTTGGATCGGATTAATATTTGCACAAACTTTAGTGATAAGGGTAAATACTTTAACCACCAAATATTATGCAATTTAATTTAAAATTGTAGAGGGGGGAGGGGGTTGAAGATTTGGGTAAAGTAAGAACATTGAGTTTTTCAAAAAATCGTAGCCGCTAAATAACGAAATGAAAAAAATTTTCACCTATATTTTTTCGAAAGGTTTTTTTCTGCTCTTTCACATGGTGATATCAAAATCCGCATCCAACGAGCCCTATATGAAGTATTTTGTATAATTTTATGATTTATAAATAAATATTTATAAAAAATTAATTAACAAATAAATATCATCCATAAAAATAAAGGTAGAGTGTTAAATTTTTTTTTATTAGGAAGTTTTTACAATCCTGCATTAAATAATATCTAGCTAAAGTATTTCCAACCATTGAAAATTTAAATAAGACATTTTTACATTAACATATCTATGCATATGCGCCGCGTCGCACTGCACAACTTGGTTAAAGCTACTTGTGTAACCACCGGGCCTAAAATTTTTATGTCATTTTCTACAGAACAGTTTTTTGTTCATTTTAAAATATTAAATATTATATTTTTTCATAATAATTTGTATAATTTAATTTTATATATATCGTTTTTCAAAATCACAAAACTTTAAATTTTTTTTTAATAGTAATTAAAATTTTTTTATACTAATATTTAATATTATGTGCATCATTTTTAAAACACGATTTAATTACTTTCTGCTTCCTCTTTGAGAAAATATTTAACATCTTTTCATACAAACTTAATTTATAGATAATATAAATCAATAATTAATTTATAGATGTTTGAATTTTAGTGCGCGTTTTATGTAGTGTTATGAATTTTGATGTAAAAATGTCTTGTTTAAATTTTCAATGGTATGTTTAAAGTACACAACTTGAGCTTTTTTTAAGACAAAAAAAAAGGGTCCATTTTGAAAAAAAAGTCAAAAAAATTTTTAATTTTCAAAAAAAGGGTTAAATTTTGATTTTTTAAAAAAACTTTTTCACCATGTGAAAGAGCAGGAAAAACCCTTTCGAAAACATATAGGTGGAAATTTTTTTCATTTCGTTATTTAGCGGCTACGATTTTTTGAAAAACTCAATGTTCTTACTTTACCCAAATCTTCAACTCCCTCCCCCCTCTACAATTTTAAATTAAATTGCATAATTTTTGGTGGTTAAAGTACTTACCCTTAGCACTAAAGTTTGTGCAAATATTAGTCCAATCCAACAACTTTTAATTTTGACGCTGGACACTTGAGAAAATTTGCCCCATATATATAATAAAATATAATAAAATATATAAATATATAATAAAAAATATATAATATCATGTTATATGAAAATATAATATAATATATAAATGTGTTAAATATATCAAAGATTGTGAATTTTCTTTCATACGCATGCGCGAACATGGTCGTTCGTTGTTTCGCGTCGCAAGTCTGTAACTGTTGATGTCTGCTATTGTTGTTCTCATTTTGTACGTTATTTAATATTATTATTGTTAAGATAGCGATTTATTTGTTTTAGTTGTTTGGTTTTAATGTATATATATATTTTGTGTATTTTTCGCAGATAATAAGTTTATAATTTAGGTAGGTACAATAATTCAATATTCAATATTCAAATTTTCCAAAAGTGGAAAGAATAAATATCATTTTAGAGTGTAGTAAATGAGTTTATGTTTCAAATAAAATAATTTACAATTATTTTTGTAATTTTAAATAATTCCCCTGTAAGCTCCCGAGTTATTTTTCACATGATTTCCATGTCAGTTGTAACCTTTAAAATAAGAGAGAGAAAGATCACAAAATGATCAAAAGGTTATCTCCAGAAGATTTAGTTTAATAATAATTTGAAGGCGCCAGTCTTTGCTTGAGACAAATAAAAGAAAAGAAAATAATAATAAAAAAACAATTACTAGTAAAGAAGGCCACCAGGCTAATTACTAATCAATTATTAAATTTTTTTTTTTTAAATGACGTAATCAAATGAAATTAACAGAAAGCATAAAAAAAATTAAACTCCTTCTTCTGAAATGTCCACTAGCTGCAATCCCTTAGCTGGAAAATGGTAGAGGGGGAAGTTCGATCTTTTAAATTTTATTCGAAAAGATTATACTCAATAATACACGTGAGAGGTAGAATTAATAATTTATTTTGTTAACATATAAGATCTAAATGAGTTAACAATTTGAGGTTTTAGGTTAAATTACAGTTTTAAATGATTCTTTAAAAAAAAAATAGATTTTCGGAAACTTATTCAAAGAATAAGGATTCTTTTAATTCGAGATTGGAATATTGTTAGTTTTCATAAAATAATATATATATAACAGGACAAATTAACTTTTGACAAAATGAAAGGAACGAACGATATCTCAATTAAATTAATTATAGAACATTAGAAATTGGATTAATTGAAATTTGGAAGATATTGTTCGTAATTATAAATGAAAATTTTACCAAAAATGATCCAGGAAATAAGATTTTTTAATTGACATCTATTTGGCGAGATGATTAAATTCAAAATTAATGATCGGCAACAGTTTCCAGAGAAGACGTAATTTTTCCAGATTAAATTTTGTAAATATTTTAATATTCTTCAAGTTAGATTTTCCTTTTGTCCATATTCAATTAATAAATAACTATTATGTATTTTTCAATGGATTAAATTTAATTTTAATGAAAATTATGATTTATGCAACTTTCCTCTTTGATTTCACATAAAAAAATGAATCTTAAATGTTTGTTTATTTATCCCCTAGGAAACTGGTTACCAATCACAAAATGAATATCACTATTAACAAACGAAGTTACTAGACTAAATGTGAATTTGATGGATTAAAACAAAAGAAAAGGACAATAATTAAAAGGTAGAAAACAATTAAATCTTCAAAATTCTAAAAAAGACTCTTCAAAATTAATCTTCTAATTCTAAAATTATTCTTCAAAATTAATCTTTAAACTCTAAATTATTCTTCAAAATTAATCTTCGGATTCTAAATTATTCTTCAAAATTAATCTTCTGATTCTAAAATTATTCTTCAAAATTAATCTTCGGATTCTAAAATTATTCTTCAAAATTAATTTCTTGAATTAATTCGATGCAAGCTGGTAAATCATCATAATACTCCTCTAATATAATTATTTTTAAACTGAATATTAAAGTTGTAACTCCAAAGTGAAATTGATACAAGTCATCAAAATTCTTCAGTCCCAAACTAACATAATATCGGGTTTTAAAATTAAATTAAATAGGTCTTTTCTTGACAACAGGAGATCAGAGCAATTGCTTGAATATATGATAAAGCCGTCCAAGAATTGAAAAATCTTAAATATTCCTCCAGGGAACTAAGTCATTATTATTTTCAAGGCAGGAAACGCAGCATGAAAATAATTGTCATTTCAAAATAATCCAAAATTCAAGGGTACATCAGAAGAATAGAGATTCAAACATCCAAAGAAATAAATTGGGTTAATTGCAAATAAATATTTAAATTTCAACAGTCTTAAATGCTTGATAAAACAAAATCCAATGGTTGAAAATTTCCATTTTCTTCAATTTTCTTAATCTTCAAGTTATGTTGACTCAAAATAATATTACATGAAATATAAAAAAAAATATACAAGTTAGTTCTTAAAATTATGAATTTAAAAGAAAAATATTCCAAATCTCGAATTATAGTGAAATCATTGAGTCAAGTTTTAACAAATTTTAGTGAATTGTAAAATTAAAAATTTTACAATGTCACACAGTTCCCATATGAATTCTGATGTGAGTCTTAACATGAGATTTTTTAATAGGGTCGTTATTAGTGTTACGTGTTGCGTTTGGTGTATAAGGGAGCGTTCACATATGACGTCACGCTATAGAGGGGAGGGGGAGTCTTGATCAAACGTGACAAAACGTGACTTGGAGGAAGGGGGGGTCGTCCTAAATATGACGTCACGAAATTTTATTTTTATGTTTAATATGAAGTATTTAATACTTAAAGTTCGAGGTATATGATTTGAAACAGTCCTTAATGTATTTGTTGTGCGAAAAATAAGAAAAATTTTTAATCACAGTGTAATAATCTATTTATTAACCAAATATCAGTAATAAACCCAAATGACTGCAAATTTAGAATAATAAAACCGATTGAAAATTATTACTATTGAATTTTTTGTTATTAACGTTGAAAATAAAATTATCATAAAATAGGGGGGGGGGGGGAGGGCAAGAAACGTGACGTATTTTTAGGGGTACGTGTTTACTCTCATGTGACAGAGAGTAACAGGAGGAGGGAGGGTTAAAAAAATTGAAAAAATACCTACCTCTGTTAATTATATTTTTGTTCTTTTGGTAACTAATCAGTAATTAGTTACCTATTGTTAAATTACTCTTCAATTCACAGGGTAATGAATATCTTTTATGTTGGGTAGATGTTATTCAATTTGTCAACTCATCCGAGGGTTACCTTACAAATTGGGTAAATGTTTACCAACATATTTTCTCAGTGCAGTATTTTTTATTTCAGTCTAATACAATTTTTTGCTGATTGTTAAATCAATTCCAGAGAACGTATTGGAATTTATTTTGTTTTGTCTGGATTTCTGATGTTTCAATATCCTTCAATTCCTTTCTCGCTTCGGTTTTGCGATGAATTGAATCGAATAACATCTTGTGTTTCTTTATGTATGCCAGTGGAAATGAGCATCGAATTCAAATCAGGAATTCAATAGAATTAATTTTTTTAACTTATTCTATTCCAGCCTTTTTGCCGGGTTATTGAACGATACCTGAAAAAATTGGTAATTTTTATCTAAACTAACCGAATAATATAATCACTTTGATAAGTCAAAAATAATGTATCAGTAGACCATCTGATGCAGAATTTTATAAGATTTCCAAATATTTTAATCCGCAGTCCCTATCAAACATTTTGAACAAGATATCCTGATTTGAGTTGAGCTTTGTTTTTGAAACTACTTTTATCGATCGGACCGACAATTTCCGACGGTAGTGTATGTTATGTACGGACAACTTAAATTCCGTCCAGCGGTCAGTTGGGACACTAAAAAGGTACTGAACTCCGGGCTGCACTCGAGTTGGGTCCGCGGTTCGGTCCCAGTATGCGGCTGTAGGGGTACTCATACCCCCTCTCCTTGCCCACTCAGCCATTCCTTGTCTCCTTCTACCTCTCTACTTTGATACTGTGTACCTTCATTTTTCCTGGGCGGCTCCTCTAACTCCCGGTAAATTTTTTCAAACATGATTTTCCCTTCCCTTTTGGACGTTTGGACAAATACGAGTTAGAGGAATTGAAAATTCAGACAAATGTTAGTTCAGTTAATTGGAAGTTTGGACAAATTCGAATTCAGGCAATTGGATGTTCGGACAATTGCGAGTTCTGGTAGTTGACTTTTCGAACACTTGAATTTTGGTTAATTGCGAGTTCGGTCATTTGGGTTTTGGAGGAAATGCAGGCGACCCAGTTTGTCAAAGTTGAACTGTTAAATATTTTGTTCAACTCAGATTAACTTGTTTTAAACTTTGCTATTTTACTGTTAAATATTTTAAAGAAATGTTTTTCCGTGTATATGTATATAAATTATAATAAGCTTTAAAAAGCCATGTATCACAGTTTAGTTTCTAATTTTATCCAGCTTTGAAAAGCCGTGTTCTAAAAATTTTTGAAAGCAAAATTTATAGTCATCAATCAATATTAAGTTTTTTCACTTAACATTTCGTCCATTTTTAAAGAAGTTGAATTAGTTAATGTTTGTTTAATACTTTTAAGTGATTCTAATTTTAACGCATGATCATGATCTATTTTTTTTCAATTATTTCTTTATTATCGTTAACTTTAATAAAAGATTTACATGATTTATTAGTACAAACCCACCTTTGGATATTATTTTTTAAAAGTGTTTTAAATTTAAGTTTACAACTCTCTATAATTTTAAAATCCTTCCCATTTTCACTTTGAATATTTTCCATTTTAAAACAGACTTTTAATGCAAAACGGATTTAAGAACCTAATCACTGAGAGAAAACTTTTCTTGTGCCAATCCAAAAATGCATTAGATCAAGTATGAATTATGCTTATAATCGGTCCTAGTATCAAATATTATAGACTCAAGAATTTGAGGTTATGTTAACCTGTTTTGCGCATGACAGAAGCAGACGAAAGTTTACGCCAATTATCATATTCTTGTAACGAGCATAAAAACGATTTCTTTCAATGCAATCAATGTAAACATAATTTTATTCTTGTCAAAAGAAATCTTTTTTCTCAGTGATATAACAATATGACTGGTCACAATGCAAACACTTACACTTTACTCTACACACAAAACAGAATATTAAAAACTTGAGAACGCAAAGTAAATCACAAGTACACTCTCTAAGCATCGAATGCGGTTTAATGTAACAAGTGTCACGTACACGTAGAAGCCCTTAAAAATGGGGGTGGATGGAAACAAGGAGTGGCTCAGTGAGCAAGGAGAGGGGGACTGAGTACCCCTTCAGCCGCATTTTGGGACCGAACCGCGGACCCAACTCGAGTGCAGCGGAACTCCGTCCAGCGGTCACTTACGGTTAGTCTAATGACTCATTACCCCCCCGGGGAGCACAACCCATTGTTTGCTTAATGTATAGTAAATGAATTATTTAACAACTAATATGATTATTTAAATATTAATATAAACGAATTTTGAATATCAGTTTCAAAATCTGTGTTTTCTAACGATTACAACCATATCAAATTTGACTTCAATATTTGAATTTTAAGAAAATATACTATTTAATAATTTGCATTTTTTTTTTTAAACATATACTGTTTCAAAATAAAAATGATAATATAAATAAATTATAAAATAAAATAAACAATAAATTCACAGTTTTGACAACTGAAAAGTTTTTCAGTATATGTATAGTTACTACTAAAGTTAGGTATATAATTTCAAAAATGCTTGTTATTAATCAATATTAAATAACACATTAATAGTTCCTTTTTGATTTTTCAAAAAAATTGTTACATATCGTCAATTTTCGAATGTTTATAGATATTTTTATGTATTTTTCATTTGTTTTTATTGTTAATTTATAACTTTTATCCTAAAACACCTAGCGAGTTGTGACTTTTTTAACCTATTTATTGTTTATATTTAATACCATAAAATATTCAACAAAATGAACTGCAACTACCATTTGTAATTGTTTAAACAAATTATTGTTTAAAAGTATTAATTAATTTACAAATAAACCAAGAAAGACTCAAATTTTTCCTAATTGTACAAACCAGTGGTCTCTGGTTTGAAAAATAAAAATGATTGACTATAAATTATTGTTTTAAAATTATTTAAACAAATAGTTGCTGTTATAATTGCTTTTTCAAAATTTATCTTTAACAGTAATTTATTTAGTAATAATTAAAATCTAATAAAAACAGTTCATTAACATCAGTTAATTTTACTGGATTCTTTTTTTCGTTTTAAATATTAAAAATAGTCAATTTCGAAAAAACTAGAACTCGCCAGTTTTATTTGAATAATAGTAAAACATTAACATTAACCATTTGTTTAAACAAATAAAAAATTAATAACTTATATTCAATAATTTTTATTATTCTAACCAGAGCCCTTTAATTTGTAAAATTAGAAAAAAGTTGTGTCTTTCTAGGTGCATTTGTAAAGAATGAATTATAATTAACAATAATTTGTTTAAAAAATTGCAAATTGTTGTTGTGGTAAATTTTATTAAATACTTTTATTATTTTAAATGTAAAAAATAGTTAAGTCAGAAAAAACTACAACTCGCTATGTTTATTTGAATAATAGTTGTTAATTAACAATAATAAATTGTTTAAACAAATGCAAAATACATAAAAATATATATAGCCATTCATTAATTGACGATATGTTACAATTTTTTTGAAAAATCCTAAAGAAACTATCAATTTGTAATTTAAAAAAAATTATCATTTTTTTGCATTTATGGGGGTTGTTTATAACCCTATAAAAAATAGTTAATATTAATAAATTATTAAATAAATTATGGAATATTATTGTTTGAGGACTTTTCAAGATGTGATTCACGGTATTGATGTTTTAAGTGATTTTGTAGCGAATTTACGGAAAAATGTGTTTTTCCCATGTAAAATCAAAGGGAAATTTCATGGGGTTTGTGACACCTCTAAATATTGTCCGATTTAAAAAAGGGGTATTTTTTTCGATTTTGAAACTTTTTTGGTCAGGTAGGCGTTTTGACACATAACTTATTTTGAAAATTGTTATATTGTACAGAATAAAAATGTTATTTTGTACAACTGCTAAATGTTATTTTGTACAATTTTGAAAAATGAATGTGTTATTTTGTACAATTATTTAAAAAATGGACTTAATTGTAATCCCAAAATTTTTTAGCTTTTTTAAAAAATTCCCTGGCAACAGTATCGGATTGAATTTTAATTAGTTTGAATAAGTTTTAATCAGAATTCTTCCGGGGCATTCCGAAACTTGTTTCCGAGCCAATCAGTTTTTATCCGAATCTAAAAATGGATGTAACTTGACGAAAAATTCTTTCCGAAATAATCCGTTTTAATCCGAAGCTAAATTTTAATCCGTTTGAATCCCGTTATTTCATTCCGAATCAATCCGTTCCAACTTTATTCGTGTTTATTCGAATTTGAAACGGATTGATTCTGATTGATTCGGAATGAAATAACGTGATTCAAACGGATTAAAATTTAGCTTCGGAATGAAACGGATTAATTCGGAATGATTCGGAAAGAAGTTTTCGTCAAGTTACAGCCATTTTTAGATTCGGATAAAAACTGATTGGCTCGGAAACAAATTTCGGAATGACTCGGAAGAATACTGATTGAAATTCAATCCAATACTTTTGTCAGGGTTGTACAAAATAACAAATTTATTTTTCAAAATTATACAAAATAACATTTGATAGTTGTACAAAATAACATTCTCATTCTGTACTATATAACAATCTTCAAAAAAAGTTTTGTGTCAAAATGAAGTTTTGAAATGTTTATTTTATTTGTATATTTCTTCTATTTTTTTAGATACTAACAAGCATTTTGAAATTATATATATAACTTTAGTAGTATTTATTATTTATTATACATAGTTCTTGCTTTTCGGCTTTGAACGAACTCCCGGTACTTTCCTTCAATACACTATAACTCTAATTAGTAATTCTTAAATTTAACAAAATTAGAAAAATTATTACTAGTAGCGTAAATGAATCAATAAACATTATTAAAAATCGAACTTTTCATACTTAATTACAAATAAAATAGCATTAAGTCTTTTTTATTGTCTTTAAAGCTTGTATGTGAATCCACTAGCTCTCTTTATCTTCATTTGACACTTTCTTCAACTCTCTTTGATGCTCAATGGTTTTCAAAATATCCACACCTTGTCCTTCACTTCCCAAAATTCTTTCTAAGTCTTCTTCAGTCCTCGTCCCTTCGCATTCTCTTATCACATGTATCATGTTCTCCTCCCTTTCTCCACATATTCTACATAATTTTTCTGCTTCGTTTTTCCAATAATCTTTTGCTTTAACTTCATTGCTACATCTATACCTTGCTATTAAAGTTCTCTCTTTGTTCTTCACTCTTCTTTCCAGATATTTTGGTATTTCGTCCTGCTTTAGTATCCTGTATATTTCGTTGTATCTCGATTCCTCTATTTTTTGTATTTTTTTATCTTTCTCCTTTTTTATCAGTTCTCTGATTACTACATCCTCGAAACTTTCTTCCCTTTCTCTAGTTTTTCTCATTTCTTCTTTTCCTACTATTTCTTCCAATGTCTTCTTCCTCTCCTTTGCCCATCTTCCTTTACTACCTCTTCTACCCTCGTTTTCTCTTTCTTTCAAACACTCTTTTACCAGCTCTTTCTCGGAAATCCTTGCTTTTTCTTCATACCTAATCGCTCTTCTTATTGCCTTTATTTTAATGTCTTCCACTTTACATTCTTCCATCAGTATATAATTTGGTGTATTTCTATCCAGACCCAGTATCCATTTTAAGTATTTTCTCGTAATCCCGTCTAAACTTTCCTCTCGCATCCATCCCCAAACTTCTGATCCAAAAAGACCCACGCTTTCCACTAACGCCACGTACATTTTCATTCTTCTTCTAAAATTGTCCTTAAATATTCTCTGTCCTATGCTCCATGTACTCTTCATTGCCAAAATTGCTTTTCTTTTTCTTTCCTCAATTTGTTTTATTGCTCCTCCATTCTTTTGCATTAAGTAACCCAAATACCTCATTTCCTTTACTTCTTCTAGATTTTCTTCTCCCCATTTCCATTCTCTCTTCTTTTTTCTTTTTCCATTTTCAAACACCAAAATCTTTGTTTTTTCTGAACTGAGTACCATTTTCTTTTTTTCCAAATATCTTCTAAATCTTTTTAGCATATATTTTAGTTCTTCTTCTCCATAAGCCAGTAGAATTATGTCGTCCGCATAAATTATCGTCCATATTTTCTTGTTTCCTATTACTACTCCTCCTTCTTTTCCGTTTCTCATCTCTCCCTCCAGATCGTTCATGTAGACGTTGTATAGTGTCGGGCTCATTGGGCACCCTTGCCTTACCCCTCTTGTCGTCCAAAATTTCTTTGACTTTTCTTTTCCTACTTTTACCACATTGATTGTTTCCTTATAAGTTTCCATTATTCTTATTCTCAGTCTTTCACTTACTTCCATTTCCTTCAAACATTCTCTCAGCATTCCTCGATCCACTCTGTCAAAAGCTTCCTTTAAATCTGCAAAACACACAAATACTTTTCCTTTATTACCTAATTCCCTATCTACTATGTGGTTCAAAACATATACTGCGTCCATCACCCCTCTTCCTTTTCTAAAACCAAATTGGTTTTCCTCCATTTTTTCATCTACCTCTCCTATCAACCTTTCGTTTAAAACGCTTGCGTACACTTTATATGCCGTATCCATTAAAGTCACTCCTCTATAATTTTTTACCTCACTTTAATCTCCTTTCTTGTATATAGTGCTTATGACTCCAACCTGCCACTGCTCCGGTATTCCTCTTTCTTTCCACAACTTATCAAACATTTTCCAAAAAGCTCTTCCTATTGTTGCTGGCATGTGTTTCCAAAATTCATTTTCTAATGTATCTTCTCCTGGTGTTTTTCCTGCTTTCAATTTTTTGATCTGTCTTATAACTTCTTCTACACTTAATTCTTGTTGTTCGTCTTCACTATTTCCTTCTTTTTCTTCTTCTATTTCTTCTAGCGTTTCCCTTTTTCCCTTTCCTTGAAATCTCTGCATAAAATGTTCTCTCCAGTCTTCCATTTTTATGTCCACATCTACAGTTTCCCTTTTATTTCTAAACTTATTTATATACTTCCATACTTCTTGCTCTGACTTGATGTTCTTTATTTTTTCTTCTTCTTCTTTCTCAAACTCTGTTTTCTTTTCTTTACACCATTCTTCATATTTCTTTTTTATTTCCATGTATTTGTCTTTATTACATTTACCTTTTCTCCATTGCCTTAAAACTTTTCTCACCTCTCTTTTCTTTTCTTTCCATAATTGATCGTGTTAAGGTCTCTTTCCTATTTTCCATTTGTATGCTCTTTCCTCCGTCTTTGGCACCGCTTCCTGGATTTTTTCTTTGATTTCTAGCCATATTTTTTCTATACTTTCTTCTTTACTTTCCCAGTTCTCACAGTTTTCTTGATATCTACTAATATTTTCTGTTGTCCATTTTCTTTTTTCTACCCTTTCAAATCCTTTCTCTGTTTCGCCCTTACTGTTACCTTCGATCTTTCCATACATTTCTAACTCTAGTGGCCAATGATCCGATTCTATTCTCTGTCCTACTTTTAATCCTTTTACTTCTTCCAATGCTTCTTGATTGACTATTATATAATCAATTACTGATGCACCTTTTGGACCTAAGTAAGTAAATTTACCGTTCTCTCCTCTATTTCCATTCACGATTGACCAACCTCTCTCTTCCAATTCTTTCACAAAAATTCTCCCTTCTGTATTTACTACAATATCCTTTGATTTCACATATTCTTCATTTTCACCCTCTTCTATTATTATTCTTCCTCCATTCCCCGTCCTAACGTTCCAATCTCCTCCAAGTATCAATGATTCTTCTTCTTTTTCATCTATTCCTTCCCTTAGTATTTTTACTGTTTCTTTTATGTCTTGGCTATATATCACAAATATTCTAAACTTATTTTCGTTAATTTCAAATTTTCTTTCTACAACATTATTGCTCCATTCTTTATATTCTATTTCTTTAATATCTTTATTTATACCTGTTATTATTCCTCCTTTAGCTCTTCTTTTTCTGTTTACTTTCTCAGCATACTTACATTTCCAATTATATTTTTTAGACAGATTTTCCTCTATTTTCTTCCATTTATCTTTATCAACCCACGTTTCCGTCAGTCCAATTATGTCGAAAGTATTTAGATAATTCCACGTTTCATTATCTTTATTTAACAATCCAGCTATATTCCATATGCAAGCTTTTACTACGTGACCATTTACTCCATTTCCTCCCTTTCTTTCCTATGCTCTTCTTCTTCTGTCAGATTCTTCTTCGAAACACTCTTTCCATTCATTCCATCTTAGCCATTTACCTTCTATTTGAACTTTCATATAACCAACTTTTGTATTATTTCCTTTTTCCCTTTCCTCTTTAGCCTTTCTTCTTATTTCTTGTTGAATTCCTCTTTCTTCTTCTTTGTGTTCTTTTATTTGATTTGTTAATTCTTTTTTAATTTCTTCTCCTATTGACTTTAGCATTTTCTCCATGCTTTTTTGGAATTCTATTTTTTCTTTTGCCACTCCAAACATGTCTAATTTTGTGTCCCTTACCGTGCTTTTAGGTGTGTTTTTACTGCCTGGCGGTCTTCCCATTTAATAAATTCAAAATAAACAACACTGATTACTAGTGCCCCCTTGCGTCACATATTTCACCTACTCACCACTCTAGTCAAAAATAATACTTTGTAAATCTTTTCCACAGGGGTGACACTTATATGCTTTTCTAACCTCAAAACTTTTTCACCACTTTGTCTAAACCGTATCACTTAAATACCTTCTTTCCTTACACTTTTTTCTTTCAAACGTTTGACATTATCACTTCTTACTCCTCCGTATCGTATCCCTTAGCCTCGTACTACACTTTTTTATCTAAAACACTCGCAATATTTCAAGAGCTCGCGGAATCACACTCAGCTGCGTTCACACATCAACCGGAAGTCAACTTTAGTAGTAACTACATAATACTGAAAAACTTTTTTTTTATTTTTATTATTCGATATTTTATAATTCATTCTTATTATCATTTTTACTTTGAAACAGCTTTTATTCACCAAAAAAATGTAATCATTAATTACGTATATTTTCTTAAAATTCAAGTATTGAAGTCAAATTTTATATGGTTTTTATAGTTAGAAAACACAGATTTTGAAACTGAAATTCAAAATTTGTTTATTTTAATACTTAAACAATCATATTTGTTGTTAAATAATTCATTTACTATACATTAAGCAAACAATAGGGTTTGCTCCCGGGGAGGTAAGAAGTCATTAGATCCATGAGATAAACGTACAGACAACGCTGGACGGAATTCAGTACAAAAAAGGTTAGCAATTCAGGACCCCAATGACCGCCGGACGGAGTTCGAGTAGAATCGTTCTGTATTATTAAAACAAAATTTTATTCTTAAATTTAGATTTTTCGTATTTAAACGTCAATATTGATCTTTATAAACATTTTCGGTAAATCTTGAATGTTTTATTTAACTACTTTTATAGTGTATTATATGTTCTACTTTCGTTAATGAATTTCAAAAAATGACACATGCTTTGTATTTGTTACAATGGTTTTACTTACAATTTTTTCGCTTTTAGATAAGTATGGGCTGCCAAAAACTTATTAATTAATTACCAACTATTTTTTCTAACATATATTTTAATACCTAACAAACTTTAATCAACTTTATTCATTTAAAAACATGATTAATTCTACACATGATTAATTTTTTTGCTTCGCTTTAAGCAATAGATTTTTAGTAATAACATAAAAATAATTTTTCATGAAGAGAAACTTCCATTTACATTAGTTTTAACTATGGCAGAATTGTAAAACTAAAAAAATCCGTGTTTTGATTGAAAAATGAACTAGCCCCACTTCTAAAAATGATTTTTTTCAAAAGAAAAAATACGTGTCTAATTTTTTTTTATTAGGAACAATTTTTTGAGGTAGCGTTATAGAAAATTAAAAGTCATGTTCACTTACGTAGTGCTTAATACATATTGTTGTTAATAATATTATTTTCTTTATGCAAATTCTTGACAATTATTTCACTATAATAAACTTTTCTTCCTACAAATGCATCGTACCATGATTGCAAATAAACAGTAGCAGACAACATTTAGTTACTCCTTTACCCAGATAGCACCGATACTTCCAGGAAGTTTTCTGGAAGTTACCCGTGGCAAACTGGGTAGTTACCCGTGGTAACTTTCTGGAAACTTCTCTTATGTACAACAATGTCCGCGTTTGGAAACTACCCTTGGTAACTTCCTGGTAACTTCCTGGAAACTTCCCTGGAGATTTTCTGGAAACTTCCAATTGAGACTTCCTGAAAACTTCCCATGGTAACTTCCAGGAAGTTAGCCTGAAGTTTCCAAAAATTATTTAATTTTTTTTCGAATAAAATTATTGTTTAAAAAGGTTCAAAAAATAAAGGGATCTTTATATTTTGCTTTGTCGTTAAATAAAAAATTAAATATAAAAAAAAAAAAACCCGGTCGGTTGAAGGTCAGCGGACTTGAACCCTTGTCCACCCAGCGGGAGGGTAAATCGAGGTCTCGAGCAGCTGCTGGGATTGCGCCTTAACGCGTTCGACCAAATCGTCACTGACAACAGTTTACATGAAACCAATTGATACCCAGAACCAAAAAATCTATTTTTCTGAAAGGCATATTACAAAAGATAAATATACGAGGTTTAATGATTCGTATAATATATAATTCCTTATACGGAATAAATACACAATTACATGAGTCGTTGCAGATGAACGGGATAATAATCTTTCGTATTCGTATGAGTTTTTTTAGGGATTTTAACAAACTATTACTACTCTAATTACCAAAGAAACGAATAATAATTCATTTTTCAAGTAAAACCAATGGTTTTTTATAAAAAAAATTCATAGTTACAGAAAAAAAACAATGATTTTTACCTAAAGTTTGGAAGAAGTAAAAAGTATTTTGCCCTACTTTACCAACATTGCATATTGATTGAATCCGGTTCGTTTTTCAATATATATTAATATTACCTAATTAATGAGTAATATTAATTATTATTAATGCAAATAATAATTTTACTCTTAATTTTCTAATAAAAAATAATAATAAAATATAAATAATAAAATAATAAAAAAAATAATAATAAAAAATAATAAAAATCAAACCCAAATACAATAAGTCAAATAAAAAAAAATTGTAAAAATTAAATTAATTTTAAATTTTTATCAATTTAAGGTAGTTGTCGCGTGGATGCTACAGGGTGAAAACCGATCAAAAAAAAGACAATAAATAAACTTGTATATCAACTCATTTGCTTCCTTATGATCTCTTCTAACGTAACGTAGGGGAAAGTGGCCATCAATGTACCAGTTTTTTCAATGAACCATTTCAATTTTCTCAGAAACAATTAAATAAAAATTCTCCTAATTTTAAATATAAATAAAGTTTGCGTAAACACACTACGTCTATAAATTTGAGACGTGTGGATTTATTCTTTACAGAGTAATCTGAAAAAAACTGTTTTTGATGTACTGAAGAAAAAATTTACCTAAAATACAAACACGTTTTTTAATTGAAATAGGGCCATTTAAAAATAAATGTACATACGATTTATTTTGTTTTGGGCCTTAACTACAATATTCTAATGAGATAAAGATTTTGAAATATTGGATTAAGTTATAAAAAACCATTTTTGTTGCAAATGTCATGTTGATTCAATGTACCTGGGAACAATGAACCACCTGGAATTTCAGTGTATTTTCGATTGCCAGAGTGGTATGCCTGATTATAAAACTAGGCATGCGTACAGCATGTTACAGCGATTGTTATCAGTACTTTTCTCAACATAGCAAAACTAAAATGCCATTTTAGATAGTTAACTTAAATTTGAGGTATATTTATGTTATTCATTATTAATAAAAAAGTGTTAAGTAATATTTTTTTATAGTATTTCATAGAAAATAAGCTTTTTTACAAAGTGAATATTGCAATATTATTATTGTTGAACATTTTTAGTGTTTTTATAGAGGTGGTTCATTGTGTACCCAGGTTGTTGAAAATGAAAATAGCTTGTTAGTTTAGAAAAATCCTAAATTTTATTATTTAATTAAAATAAATCGTGTATAATATGTGTGCATTATCTAGAGAAGTGTTGTAGTTTTATATTGATGCAAAGAAGTGCTAGAAATTGGTGAAATTCAATAAGTACTATGACCTTGAAAAAACCCCGGTACATTGTTGGCCACTCTCCCCTAAATACTTTTCATGATTTTGAATCATGTACTATAAGTTCTCGTCATGTGATGTTGACACATTTTACACATTTTTCAATGAAACTACATAAAACTTAAAAATTTTGAATTTTAAACTTAATGTATTTTCTATGCTGTACGGTCAATAAAGTTCACTTTTTTTTAAAGCATTTGTTTTTTCTCAATGTGCAACTTAGTGATTTTATTTGAAAATCTGACGAATCGTTTTCATATAAATGAATATGAAAGACTTAAATTACGTGCATTAAGCGCTAGCGTATGTAAAAGATATGAACTTTGAATTTATATTTTGAAGCTCAGAAACGGTCAAAATTAATGGGATAGGTCTTATTACATAGATAAATACTTCTGAAATACTGATGCAAAGTTTAAAAAAAATCTGACGAAAGTCAATTCTACGCGACAAATACCTTAAAACTAAAAATCCTCATAAAGTCATATCTAAGCACAAAAGAAATAAAAAAAAAGAAAATTAAAATTGATATTTAAATTGTTAAGGATCAAATTTAATTTGAAAATTAAATTTGAAATAGTTTTGTTAAAACTTGATTACAAATATCAATAGGCATTATTATTTTTTTAAGAAAGAATTAGATTTATTAAAATTTTCAGATACTTCACAATTATAACATCTTAAATACTGCGTCGAAAAAATTAATAAATTTTTAAATACTGATTTTTTTATTTAAAACTGATTTTGTTTATGGTTTTCTTTAATAAAAACTTAATTGCGATTATCTAAAGGCAACAAATTAATTTTTCACGAAATATTATGATTTCCTAAAATCCTCAATATTTTTACATTTTTTTACTTTAAACGTCGAATAAAAAATTTGACAATATTTTAAAAACTATGGAAATATTAAAAAGTGGTTTCGTTTAAATTCTTCTTTGATAAAAACTTTATTGCAATTGTCTATCGCAAAAGATTCATTTCATCAAGAAAGTTCTCGATTATTTGGAATCTTTAATTAATCATAATTTTTCATATTAAATTCAGAATAAAAATTTTGAAATTTTTTTTAAAATTATATAAATATCAAAAACTAGTTTGGTTTATAGTCTTCTTTAATATAAACTTTATTGCGAATAACTAGCGGCAAAACATTAAAATTGTATCAAAAAAATTGTCGATTAATTGAAATCTTCAATTCTTCAAAATTCTTCATTTAAAATGTAGAATAAAAAATTTGTTAATTTTTTTAAAATTTTATAAATATCAGAAATTTGTTTAGTTTATAGTCTTCTTTAATATAAACCGAGATATAAACTTTATTGCGAATGTCTAGCGGCAAAACATTAAAATTGTATCAAAAAATTGTTGATTAATTGAAATCTTCAATTCTTCAAAATTCTTCACTTAAAATGTAGAATAAAAATTTTGTTAATTTTTTTAAAATTTTTTAAATATCAGAAACTTGTTTAGTCTATAGTCTTCTTTAATATTATCTTTATTGCTATTGTCCAGCGGTAATATATAAATTTTTTCAAGAAAATTGTCGAATAATTGAAATCTTCAATTCTTTAAAATTTTTCATCTAAAATGTAGAATAAAAGTTTTGTCAATTTTTTAATAATTTTATAAATATCATAAACTAGTTTGGTTTATAGTCTTCTTTAATATAAACTTTATTGCGAATGTCTAGCGGCAAAACATTAAATTTTAATAAAAAAAATTGTCGATTAATTGAAATTTTCAATTTAACAAAATTTTTCATATTCAATTTGGAATACAAATTTTGTCTATTTTTTAAAAATTTTATAAATATCAAAAACTAATTTGGTTTATAGTATTCTTTAATATAAACTTTATTGCGAATGTCTAGCGCCAAAACATTAAAATTTAATAAAAAAAATTGTCGATTAATTGAAATTTTCAATTTAACAAAATTTTTCATATTCAATTTAGAATAAGAATTTTGTAAATTTTTTTAATTGTCTAGTGGCAAAAGATGAATTTTATTTAAAAAATTCTCGATTAATTAAAACCTTCAATTCTTTAAGATTTTTCATCTAAAATTCAATATAAAAAATTCAATATAAAAAATTCTGATAAATTGTAGATTTCAATTATTCGACAATTTTCATGAAAAAATTTATATATTACCGCTAGACAATAGCAATAAAGATAATATTAAAGAAGACTATAAACTAAACAAATTTCTGATATTTATAAAATTTTAAAAAAATTAACAAATTTTTTATTCTACATTTTAAATGAAGAATTTTGAAGAATTGAAGATTTCAATTAATCGACAATTTTTTTGATACATTTTTAATGTTTTGCCGCTAGTTATTCGCAATAAAGTTTATATTAAAGAAGACTATAAACCAAACTAGTTTTTGATATTTATATAATTTTAAAAAAAAAATTTCAAAATTTTTATTCTAAATTTAATATGAAAAATTATGATTAATTAAAGATTCCAAATAATCGAGAACTTTCTTGATGAAATGAATCTTTTGCGATAGACAATTGCAATAAAGTTTTTATCAAAGAAGAATTTAAACGAAACCACTTTTTAATATTTCCATAGTTTTCAAAATATTGTCAAATTTTTTATTCGACGTTTAAAGTAAAAAAATGTAAAAATATTGAGGATTTTAGGAAATCGTAATATTTCGTGAAAAATTAATTTGTTGCCTTTAGATAATCGCAATTAAGTTTTTATTGAAGAAAACCATAAACAAAATCAGTTTTAAATAAAAAAATCAGTATTTAAAAATTTATTAATTTTTTCGACGCAGTATTTAAGATGTTATAATTGTGAAGTATCTGAAAATTTTAATAAATCTAATTCTTTCTTAAAAAAATAATAATGCCTATTGATATTTGTAATCAAGTTTTAACAAAACTATTTCAAATTAAATTTGATCCTTAACAATTTAAATATCAATTTCAATTTTCTTATTTTTTTATTTCTTTTGTGCTTAGATATGACTTTATGAGGATTTTTAGTTTCAAATTGATAAAAATTTAAAATTAATTTAATTTTTACAATTTTTTTTATTTGACTTATTGTATTTGGGTTTGATTTTTATTATTTATTATTATTATTATTTTTTATTATTTTATTATTTATATTTTATTATTATTTTTTATTAGAAAATTAAGAGTAAAATTATTATTTGCATTAATAATAATTAATATTACTCATTAATTAGGTAATATTAATATATATTGAAAAACGAACCGGATTCAATCAATATGCAATGTTGGTAAAGTAGGGCAAAATACTTTTTACTTCTTCCAAACTTTAGGTAAAAATCATTGTTTTTTTTCTGTAACTATGAATTTTTTTTATAAAAAACCATTGGTTTTACTTGAAAAATGAATTATTATTCGTTTCTTTGGTAATTAGAGTAGTAATAGTTTGTTAAAATCCCTAAAAAAACTCATACGAATACGAAAGATTATTATCCCGTTCATCTGCAACGACTCATGTAATTGTGTATTTATTCCGTATAAGGAATTATATATTATACGAATCATTAAACCTCGTATATTTATCTTTTGTAATATGCCTTTCAGAAAAATAGATTTTTTGGTTCTGGGTATCAATTGGTTTCATGTAAACTGTTGTCAGTGACGATTTGGTCGAACGCGTTAAGGCGCAATCCCAGCAGCTGCTCGAGACCTCGATTTACCCTCCCGCTGGGTGGACAAGGGTTCAAGTCCGCTGACCTTCAACCGACCGGGTTTTTTTTTTTTTATATTTAATTTTTTATTTAACGACAAAGCAAAATATAAAGATCCCTTTATTTTTTGAACCTTTTTAAACAATAATTTTATTCGAAAAAAAATTAAATAATTTTTGGAAACTTCAGGCTAACTTCCTGGAAGTTTCCACGAAAACTTCCTGGAAGTTACCATGGGAAGTTTTCAGGAAGTCTCAATTGGAAGTTTCCAGGAAATCTCCAGGGAAGTTTCCAGGAAGTTACCAGGAAGTTACCAAGGGTAGTTTCCAAGCGCGGACATTGTTGTACATAAGAGAAGTTTCCAGAAAGTTACCACGGGTAACTACCCAGTTTGACACGGGTAACTTCCAGGAAACTTCCTGGAAGTATCGGTGCTATCTGGGTATCCGTAAGGGACCGACACTGTAATTAGAAGTAAAGTGTCCCTCATAGCAGCGGATATCCGCCGGATATCCAGAAAATATCCCTCGATATTCCTAGGATATCTGATGGATATTTTCAGGATATCTGTAGAGAGCGGAAATTTTAATATTCATTGAATATCGCATGGATATCCCAAGAGATCTATAGTATTTCCTGTTAGTATCCAGAAGTGACATACGTTGGATATCCTGAGGATATCTTAGGAATATCCTTAGGATATCCAGAAGATGTCCTTTTTATGGTGTTGATATATTAATTTCGAATTTCAAATTTTCCAGGAAAGCGGAAATTTCAATATCCTGAGGGTATCCAGAGGATGTCCATGGATATTTGGAGGACATTTTCAGGATATCCTACTAAATCTACTAACATCCATTGGATGTCCGACGGATATCCTTTTGTTATGAGAGCTATGTGAGTTAGAACTACATACTTGAAATTAATACATTTTGTATTAATGTATGTCGTTCGGTCTGCTTATATGTATACGTTGTATGTGCTACTCCATGTATAGAAGATAAAGATATTGTTGAATTTATATTTGTTAAATTTATATATTATATTTCGTGAGTTCAATTTAAAATTTTTATATTTGTACTCCATTGCAACACATCTGCTTTTAAAGACGTATTTCGTAATATTTTCTTTTTTTTTAATAAAAAACTTTTCCAGAAACATGTCTCCAAATATTTTATTTTAATGCTACTTATTTATTAATAACAACAACAATAACTTTATGTCTTACACTAGTCGCAGTTATTACAAACTGATATTCAAATTACCCCCCCCCCCCCCCCCTAAAGACAATTTTCTAACTTGATTCCAGAGATCGGGAGGTAATTTACTCCATGTAATCTACGTAGTTTTCTACACGTAATTTACTTCGTAAAATACGTCCTGAGTTTTGTACATCGATGCATTTATCGAGAGTGGGGGGTATTATACACGTAATTTACTTAGGTAATTTACTGTAATTTACCTTAAAATAAAAAATGACGATCTCTGCTTGGTTCCCAAGTTAAAAAACTTATTTCCAACTTAGTAGGAAACCGTTAAAAAAAACTTAGTAGGAAACCGTTACATGACGGAAACGTATTCAGTATGGGTGAAGTATATAAGCGCCTTTAAAGCAGGTTGGTTAATTTACAAATGTTATCTAGAAAACTGTCGAGTCTTTGTAGAGGGGAAAGTCACCAGATAGATGAGAAACGTTTAGTACAATATGTTGCCCAAGTTGGTTTTAAAATATCAATTATTATAAGAAAAAAAAATCGCTTTTTTCGGGTTGAAGGTGTCGCTCTCTCTTAATGACTAATTGTTGGATTCTAAAATAGGGATGCGCAAATCGACTTGGAATTTCGAGTAAAGTCGATTTTCTTTTGTAAAAAGTAGATTTTTCAAACTTGATTTGAACTTTTTAAAGTCGATTATTATTGAGTTTTGCTGTTCGACTTTCCTTTTCTTTCGTTGAACAGGCCTAAGTTTAAATAAGATGAACCTCTAAGATGGAATAATGATTGTAGTATAATTTTTATTAGTCAAATTATCCCTACTACGACGAAAATTATAGTTTATTCTTATTATTTTCCCACTTTTAAACCTTCAGGAATAAAAAGTGATATAAATTAAGGAGAGGTTCCAGTCATTTTTTTTCAAAAATCGAAATTATTTTTTGTCCATTTTTGGTTAGTATAATTATCTAAAAAAACGGGGAAAATAATCTGAAGTAAAAAAAAACCTCAAAAATTTGTACACTGAGAAAATTCTATCTGTGATGATTACAGAACTAACCTGCACTGCTCGGACGAAATAACCATTTCTGTTTTATTTACTTATTAACCTTGTTGTTCTTAAGAATATGTCTGCTAATTTTACAAAACGTTCTGTTATCTGTCATAAGCTGTACTATACTTCGCATCAAATTTTTGTTCTGTTATTATTACAGGATTAGGAGAAAAAAAATTACCTTTAAATACAGTGGTCTGTCATTAAAGAAAGTTAAATTATTACAAAACTCATTATATAAAGCTGTAAGGTTCCTTTAGGCACAGAGTGCAGTATAGGCAAGATAATTTTACAGAACTGCTTTGTAAGCATTACGTACGCAACATTAAAGAAGGTAACATTCGGCAGCTTTCGGCTTCTTCCGGCATCTTACGGCTTTACTCGGCAATAGATGACGCTACACACGACGTTGTAGTTCATATAGACGGGTCAAAACTAACTGACATGTGCTATGATAGCTGTGGTCGTTAAGGCGTTCGTGATAGGGTCGGGTCGCGCGAGTTCGAATCTTTCACCATGCGAATTTGTTTTCAAATAGTTAAAAAAAATATATTTGTAAGCAACAGGAGGGAGGGAGGGTGTATCAGTAAATAAGTGTAGGTTACGTGCGAGTTGCGTACATAAATTGACTGAAAGAGAAATTTTTTATATGTGAACAGGTTAAATTACAGAACTGTTTTGTAACGTTTCACGGTGAGTTTATATATTTTTCCAAGTTATAACATAAGTCTTTCTTAGACTTTTTAATACTCGTTAAGTACATTTTGTTCTGTAATTTTATCACTACGTACGTTAATTTCTTTGTTTCTGTAACATTAAATAGTATGACACAATCCCATTTTTTTATGAGATCATTTTATTTACTATTTACTAAAGGTGGCGTTTCGTCCGAGCAGTACCATAGCAGTTCTGTAATCGTTACAGATATAATTTTCTCAGTGTATTTTTTATTAATTACCATAAAACAGGCTAACTTCGCTTATGTAGGGAAACTTCGCTCAGTGGAAACTTTTTTTTCAAAATTTATTTATTGTTATTTCTAGAAAGAAAAATATAAAATTTGCAATTGCTAATGTTACGAAAAGTATCAAACTGTGTCTCAAAGGTATTTTAAAGCAGAATTATAGTCAAGTTTTAATAAAAATAATATTTATTTAAAGATGTCTATTTTGCTCATTGAACAAGTAGTGTGTAAAAGTCGCTTGTGAAATCTACATTTAAAATATTTTATGTTAAAATCATGTAATAATCTTATTTCCTATATCCCTGACATGATTCAGCAAAAATAAAATTACTGAAAAGTTGAATAGATTTTGAAAAAAGTCAATTTAAAAAAAATATTTCATATTTGTTCGGTAATTTCGTTCATGAATACAATGTATCATTCAATTGTTTATCAAGTATCTCAGGTTATTTCTCAGGACAAAATTCTAAAATTTTATCAAATTATAAAACACAAAACGTGGTTAAATATTTATTCTGATGACTGTAAATGTTATTAAAATAATATTATTTCCTTTCTAATAATTTTATAAAGTGATTATAGTTTGTAAACTAACATATTTTTGTTGTTAAAAATTAAAGTCATTAAAGTTGAACTAAATTACCCCACATTGAGGTATAATTTCGCTCACAGTAAAAAGGTATATTAAATAGGTTTATGCAATATTTAGTAATTTTTTTACTTTGTGAAATTAAAGAGGAAGAGTCAGAGATTATATATTTGCAGTACCAAAATTTATTATTAACTTCTTCTTATACTTTTTTCAAAAAAAGATGAGAATTTGAGCGAAATTAGCCTGTTTTACGGTAACTAACTGTAGTATGTTAATTTTTAAATTAACAGTCTTTCTGGTGCACCGCTTGAAAGAGCAGTTTTTAAACTATAAGAAATGTATATTGTTACATTTGAAGGGTTATATGTATATAACTATTTATGCAATTTTTTCTTATTGTGCTTTACTATTTAAAAATATTGCCAAACTTTAAGTTAAATTTTTTAACATTTGGTCCTTCAAACTTTTAACGCGTTTTTCTCAAAACTGCATATCTTCATCTTGTTTACACTCTTATTTTGACACTGTTCATCGAAATAACTTGAAATTTGGACAGCATGTTCCTTGAACGTGTAGTTTTCGTGCAAACTAGGATTTTTAAGATCCATTAATATTTAAGAAAGTTATTAACAATTTAAGTTACAAAATTATGGTTAATTATTAATGTTACTTTTTTGAGGTTTTTAAGGCACCATATATAAAACTGAAATTTTAAGCTTATTTCTTGTCTTTTATAACAAAAATAAGACAAAAATGTTTCAAAACGAAATTCTAAAGTAATTTGTACTAACTACAAAACAAATTATTGAAAAAAACTTGATTTTAAAGAATGCACAAAATAACCCACCAAATCTTGGTTTTTCAGTTTTTTACACTTTTTTCTTAAAATATGCAA
Organism: Ganaspis brasiliensis; assembly: GCA_037103525.1. Lineage (NCBI taxonomy): Eukaryota > Metazoa > Arthropoda > Insecta > Hymenoptera > Figitidae > Ganaspis > Ganaspis brasiliensis. Next base: position 2,466,047 of record JAZKLR010000082.1, read on the forward strand.
TAAAAAGTTAGCGCATCACATATACATCATCACAACTAAATGGTCAACAAGTATTATTAATACTTTTAGAAACACTTTTAAACTTCCGGAGATCTGAACAGAATTTTGAGAACTTTGAAATTTTTCTGCTTGATTTTCACGATTTTACGATTTTTTTTCTGATTTCTGATAAAGGATTGAGTAAATTCATTTAGTACTCTCTGTAGTTTAGTTATCAGAAAATATTTATACCAAGTAGCAAATCTAAGCAACTGAATATAAAGATTTTATACATTAAAAACCTCGCGTGCACAAAATAGCCCCACGGCGCACAAAATAGCCCCACGGCGCACAAAATAGCCCCACTTGACGGTACTTTAAGAGTTGTATTTTATTGTAAAAAAAATTTATGTAATAAATATTTTTTTACTATAAAAAAAAATCTTTGAAAAAAAGCTTAAAATCACTGGAACCTCCCCTTAATATTAATTATTGATTTTAATTAAAATTTAAAGAAGTCGAAAAATGTCAACTTTTTTTATTCGATCGATATTTTTACCAGACTGCACAACTAGAGCTGCGCAGTTGATTTTAATGACCACTGTTCTTAAGAAGCAATAATATTATCAACATTGATTAATATAAATAAAAAAATTTTCATCTTTTCCGCATAATTTTTCCGCAACCCGTTCTGCGGCGCTTCCAGAGAACGTTACTTCACCCCGGATATTTTAACGTTAGATTGACATTCAACAACGTTGCCATTTAACGTTCAAAACGTTACAATGTAACGTTATCCGGAAGTTAAATAATGTTCAGTGCTATTAGGGTGCAAGTGGCACTCAATGTAAGTTTTGAAAACGTAACTATTCACGCGAACACCGCGAAGGAGCGCTAGCTCCAGCTGGTCAGATTGGCTGATATGAGCTTCACGAGTTCGAGGCGAACTAATGAGATTGCAGAAAAAATCTCATTGGTTCGTCTTATCAACCAGTCAGCCCACAGGAAGTTAGCATACCTTCGTGATGATCGCACTAAACTTGTCGAGAATAGTGTCGTCGCGAAATGGCCAGAGTGACATTCCCATGATTCAAAATATTCCTGAAAACTGCAATTTTTAACCGATCTGAATACTCTTTGTCTGTAATCATTTAGTGGTCATTTACAAAATATGTACATCACACTCCTTGGGAAGAGTAAGGGTCAAAATGTCTATAAAACGACCAATTTATATACAGTAGAACATAACGATAGGAGGGGATCTAAAATGGGTCTTTATTACCGTAACGTAGTTTGTTAAGGGTTCCTTATGGAATTCGGTTTCTGAGTTATGCTGATTCTATCCTCGTATTTAGTAAAACATTTTAAAAGTTTGAAAAATGTTTATCAGATAAAAAGGAAATATTTTAGTTATAAAAAGTTTGACAGATTCTGATAAAATAAGAATGAAAAAGTAATTATTATTATTATTCCAAAAATATATGAGCTAACAAAACTGAGAGGACAAATTATTACAAAACTATCCCTATTTTTAAAATATTTTGATTGAAGTGAAAATAAAAAATCGTTTAATATTTTTAATAATATTTTATAAAATCCAAAGCAAAGATTTTTACCAAAGCCTATTATACAATATTTATCTAACAAAAATTATTTGACATGGAACTTTTGTACAAGCTCTAAAAAGAGACCATTTGCACAAAATGTAGAAAGCGAAGCTTCCTTTTTGCTCATAATCATTATATATTTGCACAAATTTATATGGAAATCTTTAACTGATCTTATCAGCTAAAGCCAAGACGGCCTATGATGATGTGGTGGTGGTTGTAGAGCGTAAAGAGAATGTAAATATTGCTGGAAAGGATCAACTCCAAGATTTGGACCATGAGGTGTAACGTATGCCGGCACTGAAGGACCATAGGTAGCAGATCTCTGTGCATGAAGAAAAGGATGTGCTGCATAATTCCTTGGAGGCTGACCACCTACTTTATTACAGGCTTGTTGACTTGAATCAGTCACAGGAGCCGTTTGCTGCTGCTGTTGTTGTTGCTGTTGTTGTTGTTGTTGTTGTTGTTGTTGTTGTTGTTGTTGTTGTTGTTGTTGTTGTTGTTGTTGTTGTTGCTGTTGTTGTTGCTGTCTGAACGCCATACTATAGTAGCTATTTGGATTTCGGAATTCATCAAGAAAAACATAAGCAGCGGCAGCTGCAGAAGAATCTTTATCATAAAAATGCGAACTATTAGCAGATGCAGTAGGTGATGCAAAGTTAAAAGCACTTCTTCCAGGTGCAACAACAGATGTACTTTTTAAACCAATAGGATCTGCAGCCGCAGAGTATTGCGGAAAACTAGCTAATCCTGTATTTCCTTGTTGCTCAAGAGTAGTTACAGTAGCTTGTTTATTTTTTTTACTTTTCTTGGTTTTATTTGTGGGCGGAACTGCGGTAGTCATTGATTCTCGACGAGAAATAGACAGTGTTCCTTGTGAACTTTTCGTAGCATTCTGAAAATTTTGCAAAAGATTCAAATCTAGATCTGCATTTCCGGTAGTCGAACCTCGATAGGTAAGGGTATCGGATTTTGTTTGAGGCTTAGGAATCGTCAGCAGTTGTTGTTCTTTTGTTGTGCGACCAACTAATCCAAGACCTAATCTAGTATAAGCAGAATTCGAAGCTACTGATTCAGCTAAACTCCCGACATAATTGCTTTCAAACTGACTCACTGAAACAGTCTCAGATTGTGAAAAAGTCATCATCGTATCAAAACCAAACTGTTCTTGACCTGCTCGAGGCTCTTGGGGAAGGCGAGAAGATTCATTAGACGTTGTTGTTAATTCATTGTAAATTCTCTTCTTAACAGGTGCCAAATTATTGCTGGAGTTGTGAATTGCACCTTTAGAGCTTCCAACGTTTGACTCAAAATAATGATTATTAGGATATACTGTTCTACACGAAGTATTTGTTATGGGATAAGATGGAGCTTGAAAACTTGCTTGATAAAGAGCTTCATGAGATAAAGTTTGTTGGAAGTTCAAAAGCTGAGACTGGTCCTGCAGATTTGAAGCGCGTTGTTGAACTATCTGTTCCTGGTTCGTAGATCTGTGAACTTCTGTTTGTCCTGAAACTCTATCGTTAAAATTATTCTCATAAGCTGAATACTGATTTAATTGAAAGTTTTGGTTTAAACTCAATGCTGATTCTTGAGTTGAAAGTGTTCTCTGTTCTGGAAGTTTCTCTTCTTTATTATAATTTGATCTTCTATTTTCAGTTAGTGTGTCGGAAATAATAGTAGAAGTTTGCAGATAAGGTTGTTCTTTGAAATTAGTTGCATATGTACTTGAAGTTCGGCCATAATCCTGATCAGTAACTTTTGATGAGGTGTTGAAAGTCGCATTGTGTTTCTGTTGAGATAGGTGTGTGAAATTGGAACTTTGCGTGTTCTGTACTGTTTGTGGTGAAGAAAAAGAGTAATTACTACGATGGTTGGGTGATAGTTGAGAATAATTGGTTGGTGTTTGTGGCGAAGATTGAGAGTAAATTGGTGATGTCTGTTGAGGTGTCGACTTTGAAAAATTCGCTTGTTGAGGCGAAAGCTGAGAGTAACTAATATTCTGCGACTGTGATGGAAGTTGAGGGTAAGTCACAGTTTGAGGTGAAGGCTGTGAATAATTTATTTGTGACAAATCCGTTGAAGTTTGAAAACTTGAAGTTTTCTGAGGAGGAGTTTGAGAATAACTTCGAGATTGAGGAGATGGTTGAGAAAAAGAAGCTGACGTTTGAGGTGACAGTTGTGAAAAATTCAACGTAGGTTGTGGAGAAGGCTTGGAGAAAGTTGAAGGTGGTTGAGGAGAAACTTGAGAAAAATTTTGAGTTTGAGGAGTTGTAGGTTGAGAATAAGGGGACTGCTGTTGTTGAGGTGAAGGTTGTGGATACTTTGAAAGAGATTGCGGTGAATGCTGCTGCGAAAAAGGTGAGTGTTGTTGTTGTTCTGGTTGTTGTTTTTGTTGTTGTTGTTGTTGTTGTTGTTGTTTTTGTTGTTGTTGTTGTTGTTGTTGTTGTTGTTGTTGTTGTTGTTGTTGTTGTTGTTGTTGTTGTTGTTGTTGTTGTTGTTGTTGTTGTTGTTGTTGTTGTTGTTGTTGTTGTTGTTGTTGTTGTTGTTGTTGTTGTTGTTGTTGTTGTTGTTGTTGTTGTTGTTGTTGTTGTTGTTGTTGTTGTTGTTGTTGTTGTTGTTGTTGTTGTTGTTGTTGTTGTTGTTGTTGTTGTTGTTGTTGTTGTTGTTGTTGTTGTTGTTGTTGTTGTTGTTGTTGTTGTTGTTGTTGTTGTTGTTGTTGTTGTTGTTGTTGTGGGGATGGTTGGGAATAATTTATGGTTTGTGGAGATGGTTGAGAGTAATTGCTTATTTGTTGAGGAGAGGGTTGAGAATAAATAGGAGTAGATGGTTGTTGAGGGGAAGATTGAGAATAATTAGAAGATGGAGCTTGTGGTGAAGGTTGTGGATAGACTGAATGGACTGACTGTGGTGATTGCTGTGAATAAACAGGTGACTGATTTTGAGGAGAGTTTTGAGGAAACGAATTTTGAGGTGATTGTGGAGGAAACGAGGGGGAGAGCTGACGATAAGGTTCACTTGGACTTGCTTGTGGAGAAGTTTTTTGGTAGTTCGTGTGATTATTTTGCGAATAGAGAGAATTTTGCTCCAAAGTAACTGGAGAAGGATAAGCCGGAGATAAAGGATGATTTTGAGGTGAAGGTGTAGGAGGAAGCTGAGCACTATATCGAGGCGGAGTAGCATAATACGGACTGTTGTAAGGACTACTGCTAGAAGATAAAGCATCTTGATAAAATCCTGCACCTCGAATCGATGACTCAGTTGTCGGTATCAAAACTTGCGAATTTTGAGGGGAGCGAATTGATCTAGCAGGAGGTGATTCTTGAGAAAAACTAGAAACAGATTCACTAATACTACTACCTCCAGTACTCATTCTCCTTTGTCTTATGACATCTTCAGATATTTCGTTATCTTTCTTTAAATTGTTAGAAGTCTCCTCTATTTCTTCCTCTTTTTTCTTCGATTTTGGTGCACCAAAAGCTTTAAACCACGCACTTAAATTTGGTGTTGCAGACTTTAGTTTCGAAGAATCTTCAGAAAAAGATGATTTTTTTTTAAGATTTTCAGACATTGACGAATTTTCAACCACTTCTTTTCCTATCAGCTGTAGATCTTCTTTTATTGAAATAGATGGAGATGCGGAAGAACCATTAAGATTGTCATCTTCCTCATCTTCGTTAGATAAATTAGGATTAGGTGAACAAACTAAATTCTTGCAAAATGACTGAATAGAGTCAGCATTTTTTAAAACTGAACCAAGACTTAACTTTGGTTCCTCATCCACATCTCGCTTTTGTTTATCAGTTTCAACCGATGTACTGTTCAAAATTATTTCTGCTGTGTTTCCAATTGTCAAATTAAGAGGTTTTTTTAATAGTAAATTCCCTTTACTTTTTCCTGGTTGCAATCGATTGATGGTCCGATGAATTTTTTTCTGCCTGGTTTGTGACGGAGATGCAAAAAGTTTTATGGTGTTTGACCATTTTCTAGAGCCATCCTGTTTTGCAAATGAACGAGCGCAATCACTTGTTGAAGGAAAAAGTATAGGTGATTCACTGCCCGAAGAAAATTCAGATATACGTGGTGCATCATCTAGCCATTTGTTGATATCCTAAAAAACAATTAAATTCTCTATTAACAAATGAAATAATGTGAAAGGTTCATATTTTATTAATACACATTTTGTATCTGTAAAAATGATAAGAGTTTTTACATTCTGAAGATAACTTATTAAATGGAAAGAATTGGTCAATGTTGGGGGAAGTGGCATTTATTATACCACACGGTGAGTTTTGACCAACTTTAACCTAAAGGTTCTCCCACTACAAATGTTTTTGCAGATATTGAATGGGGACACTTTTTTAAGAGTTTTGCAAAAAGAACCAAAATCTTTCATCGAGCCGTTTTTGAGAAAATCGATTTTTTAGGTTAACAAATTTAATTTTTGAACTTTTTATTTGAAGTATATGCATGGTCGCAACAAAATAAAACTCAGTTTGAATTTAGGCACTTTCCTGAGTACGTTGCAGAAAAAAGTAATACTAAAAACACTTTCATTCAGCCATTTTTAAAAAAATCAGTCGTTTAGGTTAAAAAATTTATTTTTGGATTTTTATTTAAAGTATGTGTAATATCGTTAAAATAACTAATACAAAAACTTCATTTTTAAAATAAAAGTATTGCGTGGGCCGTAATCTTTTTTCTTTATAGAAGATTACTGAAAAAAAAATTTAAATCATTGAAGTGCGATTTTTACCTTTGAATTTAATTGTTTTTGTCCCTTTCAATTTTTGTGCAAGTTACCAAGAGGGTCGGGCATAAAAATTAAATAGGACAAAAGCAATTAAATTCGAATATAGAGGTCGCACTTCAATGATTTAAAACTTTTTTTTCAGTAATCTTCTATAAAGAAAAAAGAATACGGCCCACGCAATATTTTTTTTCAAAAATGAAGTTTTAATATTAATTATTATAACGATATTAGACATACTTTAATTAAAAATTAAAAACTTAAATTTTTTAACCTAAACGACTGATTTTCTCAAAAATGGCTGAATGAAAGTGTTTTTAGTATTACTTTTTTTTGCAACGTACTCAGGAAAGTGTCCAAATTCAAACTGAGTTTTATTTTGTTGCGACCATGCATATACTTTAAATAAAAGTCCAAAAATTAAATTTGTTAACCTAAAAAATCAATTTTCTCAAAAACGGCTCGATGAAAGATTTTGGTTTTTTTTGCAAAACTCTTATAAAAGTGTCCACATTCAATATCTGCAAAAACATTTGTAGTGGGAGAAACTTTAGGTTAAAGTCAGTTAAAACTCACCGTGACCAGAATATTAATTGAATCAGTTCAAGTTTTTAAGAAAATAGTGAAAGCAAACTAACCCTGTATTCAGGCCCGGCAGGACAGCTTAAGCCCGAGTGGGTAGCAACTTGATTTTTCGATATATGTATACGTATATATGTGTTCTCTAAATTTCGTGAAGTGAGATTTCACTCCACTAAGAGCGAAAATTGAGCCATTCTTTTTAGAGTTCACTCTTTAAGAGAGAGATCGCTGATCACTTTTATGTTGGGTAAATTAGTTGGATTTTTAGCCTAAACGTACAACTCTTCAACGGTTGATCGGTCTTTGTATAATCGGTTATTGAAGAAACGGTAATTTTGAGAATTGGTCTTTGTAGAATCGGTATTTGTATAATCGATTATTGAAGAAACGTCAATTTGTATAATCGGTCTTTGCATAATCGGTTTCTTGTAGAATAGGAAATGTACAATCGGAAAAGGTACAATTGCGTTCCTGTCCTCATATGATTTCACCCCTACGGGAGCAGGTCATGAGATAAAAAGGGACGGAGACTGCTTCTGTCCTTTTCTGTCTCATGCTTTGTTCCTGTAGCCGTACAGTCGAAACTCCCAAGGATGGAACTCCCATAAATCAAACTTCCCCTATCGCAGCCTCCTTCCATTAAATTTTTTAGTCATGCGTCTGCGCAATAGAGCCAAGATGGCTGCAAATGCACTGCAGAGTTTGAAAAACTCTCTTAAATGAAACGCCCATTAAAATTCATCCATGGGAGTTTCGACTGTATTCAATCTGCTTAGTACCTTAGGGTGAAATCACATGGATGCGTTAAACATTGCGTCGCAATAAAAGAGAGAGGAGGACCAAGATATATTTACGTCTTTCTCATTCTTATTACGACACAATGTTTGACGGTCCCATACATGGAATCGTATTCTAACGCTGGCGTCCGATTTCTCCGTTTTGCGTTGCGTCAGAATGAGATAAAAAAGGACACATACATACTTTGTCCTTTTTTATCTCATTACAACGCAACTCAGACGGAGGCATGGGACGCCGGCCTAAAGGTGCATTCATTCACAAAAGTTGTAGCAACCGCATCCACAAAACAGGGGTGGATGCCGGTATTTTTCACTAGAGATTCAATGTCTATCTGCAAAGTGTATGTCTAGCCCTGCCGATAGGAAATACCTAAAAAATGACTGGCTAAAATGACTAAATGAATTCAGTCATTTTTGAAGTACGATTTGAATGATTCCGTGCTTAGAAAATGTCCAACGAAAAAGGGATCAAAAAGGTTAATTTATGGCTATTTATGACCGTAAATTCTAAACCCTGAAGAATTTTATTATGCTTTTACCCTCTCATAAAATGAAAGGTTCTTTTACAGTCCTTTTTTTAATTCTAAATTATTTATATTATTTATTGCAAAATTATACTCGATTTTCAATAATTTAGTTATTTATATGTTTATATGAATAAGATATATTCTTTTGAAACAAAATTCAAAAATGATGTCAGATTTTTAATATCTTCTACTGTTTACGAGTTACGCTACTATTCTTTTAATTGTAAGGCTTTTACCAAAAATTTTACATCTCTGTAATTGTCAGAAATTACAGATTCTAAATTTAAAAAAACTGAAGTTCTAACTTAAAAATTAGAAAAATTTTATTTATTAAGAAATAAATATTTTTTACCAGTACATTTTTCGCATTTGAGATGTCGAAAAAGGGACGAGCTATGTCGTAAAACTTTCAAACATCTGGAATGGATTAAAAATCAGAAATAAAAATTTCTCTAATTTTGTAATTATAAATTTATAAATTGAGAATTTGCATTCTACGTCTTTCAACGATTATGTGTATCTAATTTTTTTCCCGATAATGTTATTTTTTATAAAAAATAACAATATTTATAATAATTGATTGTCATTTAATTTTATTCATTTTGAGAAAATTTTTAGATATTTATAATCGTGAAAAACGAAAGATTTATAATTTTTTAATTTACAATTTCAAATTTGCAAATTGCAAAATTTTTGAGTCATAAAACTTTTGGGTTACCGAAGCCATAAATGAAAAAAATATCCTGGTAGGCATTCATATATTCCAGTTCAACGCATTTATGATCCTATTAAAACTTAAATAAGTACTTCCGAAATTTAAAGGGTCTACCTACTCGGAGCAAAAAGTGGTACCTGGCATTGTTAGAGTAAAAATGACTAAAAAATGTCGTACCAGTCATATTTTGGATATATTTTAGGTATATCCTATCGGCAGGGAGACGTCTGAATTTGATTCGTTGAAAGAAGGCGTGCTTATTTAGATATATATATAATTTCGAAAAATAAACAATAACAAAGAGAAAAAGTATTTTAATTATATTGTAAGCAAAATATAAACTAAATTTATGTTTTTTGTTAAACATAGGAGTGCACTTTCAATTAAGTGCTTTGAAATTTCGAGTGGGTCATGCTACCCACCTGACCCATATATCCTGCCGGCCCTGCCTGTATTTATAAAGTTAGTTAGCTAAAGATGAGGTTTGCGTAAACACACCAAACGTCCATTTTGTTACGTATGTAATTTCATTATTTACATAGAAAATAAAAAAAAAACCTGTTGACGTAAAAGAGAAAAGGTTTGTTTGAAATCTAAAATTTGGTCTTTATTAAGGGGGCAACCCTATTGTAACTTTCAAGAAATCCAATTTTTTTGCATTTTCTTAAAGTATATCATTTTAACATGTTAAAATATTTTTTGATTAATTCAGTGAAAACTTAATGAGAAATACAGCATAAAAGCTTCTCTAATCTTTTTAGGCTTTTTTATACGTAAAAATCTAGACTTTAATCCAAAGACGGCTTCCATTAGAATAAAATTACACCATATTGCCTAGATGTAGTTGTAAGAACCATAAACTAATTCACTGATTTTATATATTTCTTTTAGAATATCAACTACTTTTTATAATTATATAACCATTTTCTTTCAGGTAAATTCAAAAACATATTTAAATTTAGAAGAAGTAAATAATTAAAATTTTTCTTTTTATTATTTAAATCGTTAAAAAATTCTAAAAATAATTTCCAAAATCAGTGTATTAGTTCATGGTTCATGTAAATGTTAAATTAAATGATATTGCAACTACATCTAAAAATAAAGTGTAATTTTTCTTTAATGAAAGCCGTAAGTATCAACAGTTAAAAAAAAACATTTTTTGAAATAAAAAAAATTTTTAAATACCAAAAAAAAATTATTTGAAAGTTTCTTAAAAGAAAAAAATTATTTTTTTTGTTAAATAAATTTATTTATTACAGTAAAACCTCGTTAACACGAACTTAAAGGGACCGTAATTTTTGTTCCTGTAAATCGAGTGTTCGTGTTATCCGTTAAAATTAAGCCTATGTTATTTTCAAGGGACCGAAACTTTTGTTCGCGCTAAAGAGAAATTCGTGTTAACGAAGTTTTACTGTATTAATAATTTACAAAAAAATAATGTTGGTTATTTTTTACAGCAATGTTGACAACTTATGTGTATAAATAATATACAGTAAAACCTCGTTAACACGAACTTGAAGGGACCGTAATTTTTGTTTGTGTAAACCGAGTGTTCGTGTTATCCGTTAAAATTAAGCCTATGTTATTTTCAAGGGACCGAAACTTTTGTTCGCGCTAAAGAGAAATTCGTGTCATCCGAGTTCGTGTTAACGAAGTTTTACTGTAATCCATTTTTTAACAAATTAATTAATAAACAAATAACATAATTTATTTTAAAAATAAAAATATTTTTTTTGCGTGGGGTGTGAAAACCTGCTACCAGGTACCCTGTAGCCCGTACTACAGGGTTATGCGGAGATGGCGACTTGCCGAGCCGCTAAAAACACACCCTCATTAGGGACCTTAAGATCACCCCCAGGGAAAGCCCGTTTCACTGGCGTACTGTTCAAAAATGTCTACAGCTTACAAATTTAACTGATGTAAGTGTTCTCTTTTTAAACTAAAGAGGACTAAATTCTTAAGAGATCCCTGGAGGCCAATTTTTGAATTTAATATTGTTTATAATTATTTTTTTTAATTAAAGTTAAAAAATTAACACGTTTTTTAAAAAAAGGACGTTTAATTTCTTATTCCATTACTGCACATGATCAGAATTAGTTCAAAATAATCTAATATAATCTCTAGACGAATAATAAAAAATATCATTTTTTTTTAATTGTTATAAACAATATTAGTTAACAAATAGTTAACTTTGGTTCCTCTCCACCAAAAAGTTTTTGTTCACATTTATATTTTAAATTAGGTACATTTAAAGAATATATGACCTTTTTGTTTGATAAATAATTTATTTCAATTGTTGTAAATAATATTAGTTAAAAAACAGTTAATTTTGGTTTCTCTGCCCCAAAATTTTCTTTTCACATTTATATTTTAATGTAGGTAAATTTTTTCCGCCATGTCACCGTTCGTGACTCTGGGTTCGGCAGAGAGCGGAATTAGAAATATATGTTTTTGCACAATATTTATTTTTTTGAACAAATGTTTATAACAATTTAAATAAATTCGTGTCGTTAATCATTTAATATTTAATAATCTAGGACGTAAAATACAAGAATATTTAAATAAATTATTTATCAAAAAAGTACACATATTCTTTACAAGAGCCTAAATTAAAATATAAATGTGAAAAATAAATGTTTGCCGCAAAGGAACCAAAGTTAAATATTTATTAAATAATATTGTTTATAAGAATTGGAATAAATTATTTATCAAACAAAAAGTACATATATTCTTTAAATGTAGGGGAGAGTAGTCAGAGTTGGACATTGTTTTGACTTTTCTCTATAACTTCTCTTGTAGGCCGAATTTCGCGATTTCGCTCATATTATTGGAAAGTTCTACTAAAATGCAATGTTTTTGCTAAACATTGTAAAAAATTTGGGCCAAAATTTTCGGAGTTATAGTCAATTTAAAAAAAAAAAAAAAAAAAAAGTAGTCAGAGTTGAACCAGGTAGTCAGAGTTGGGCCACTGTAGAAAATCAATGAAATATGAAGATAAATGATTGAAAATGACCTTCGCATGATAGAATTGCTCTCAAATACACATGGAAATGACAAAAGGAAACATGAAATCAAGATAAATCATATTTTCTCTTGTATCGCGAAGCTGATCTGAAAGTGAAAAAGTATTACCCAAAATTTGCATTTTCTTTCTTTCCAATCGAAATTATTTGTTTAAACAAATTAAAATTATTTAAACAAATTAAAAATATTTAAACCTTTGAAAATTTGTTTCCAATTGGAGATGAATAAACCAGTTATAATTATTTAATAAATTATGCAAAAAACTATATGTTTCTAGGTAAATTTCATGAAAAATTGATTTTAAACAATTTTAATTGTTTAAACAAATGAGGAGTATGTCAATAATTTTTCTCGATCCTTCAGTTATTAAACATACAGTTGGCTATTAATATATTTCATTGACACAGAATAAATAATGATTTTAAACAAAGTAATTTGTTTAAACAATTGAAAATTAATGAACAATCAATTAAGTGCTGTAATTTAATAAAGTCTGTATAAAAACAGCGCAAAAAAGTAATATTTTAGACCTATTTAAGCTAAAATGCTAAATTTACGTTTGGGGATTGTTTATTTAGGGGCCCACAGTGGTCTGAGAGCCGAATCTAGCTGGCCAAGAGTAAAAAAATTGATATCTTCAAATAAATTATTTTTTAATGATTTTTTGATCTATTATATCTATTGTGTTTGATTCAGAATATTTCAGCCATCAAACATTTTTTTTTTTGATGTATCATGGTCTTAAACGCGTCAACCTCGCTTATAGTTGATTTTGCCGTAAAACTCATATCTTCAATTATTTGCAGCTTGTGGCAATTTAAATTATTACATTAAAATAATGTATATATTAATTTAGCAGTTCGTTTTACTGTTTGTAAGATATTTGAATAAATATTCCTCTATTTTTAATCCTGTTATTAAAAAAAAAGCATTCAAGGTAACTATTCCCAGTATTTTTACACTACAAAATTCAAGATACCATAAGTTAGAGCTGCCGACAACTGCCGAAAAATTATTTATTGAGAAATGTTCATTAAGACGTTAACTTTCGATAAACATAAAAGATTTTTGCCACTTTTAGAAATATTTGTCTTCAAATCGGGTGGTTCGCGACGTTGTAGTGCGCGAAAACTCAGGCCTACACGTGGCGCACAGTGGTCTGAAACCCGATTCTAAACTATTTACTCAAAAGCGCGTTGATGAAATTCCAAACCTCTTTGTTTCTAGCAGTTTTTGTGGTCGCTGATTACGAATCTAAATCAGATTTCAAAAATTCAAAATGGCGGATCCAATATGGTGGACGAAAATGCAAAATTTTTGCCGAAAATTATTAAACTTAGTACATAGGGGTTTCCGGGGTCGCTGATTCCGAATCCGTTCACAATTTTCCAAAATTCAAAATGGCGGATATAATATGGCGGACGAAAATTCAAAATTTCAGCCAAAATTTATGAAACATGGTATAAAGGGGTTTTTTGGGTCACAGATTACGAATCTACACATAATTTTTCAAAACTAAAAATGGTGGATCCAATATGTCGGACATTAATTTTAAAAAATTGGTCTATTTGAATAAAAATTACGATTTAAGGCTTTTTAGGGTCGCAGATTACAAATCTGCAGTTAGTGTTTTAAAGCTGAAATTAGCGGATCCAAGAAGCCCTAAATCGTAATTGTTATAAAAATACACTAATTTTTTAAAATTAATGTCCGCCATTTTTAATTTTGAAAAATTATGTTTAGATTCCTAATGTGAGACCCAAAAAACCCCTATATACCATGTTTCATAAATTTCAACAGAAATTTTGAATTTCGTCCGCCATTTTTAATTTTGAAAAATTATCTATAGATTCGTAATCTGCCACCCAAAAAACCCCTTTATACCATGTTTTATAAATTTTGGTAGAAATTTTGAATTTTCGTCCGCCATATTGAATCCGCCATTTTGAATTTTGGAAAATTGTGAACGGATTCGGAATCAGCGACTTTGAGAACCCCTATGTACTAAGTTTCATAAATTTCGGTAAGAATTTTGCATTTTAGACCGCCATATTAAATCCGCCATTTTGAATTTTTGAAATCTGACTTTAGATTCGTAATCAGCGATCACAAAAACTGCTAGAAACAAAGTGGTTTGAAATTTCATTAACGCGTTTTTGAGTAAATAGTTTTATCAGGGTAGAATCGGGTTTCAGACCACTGTGGGGCCCCCCAAAGGGGTGTATTTGTAAAAATATAATAATAGTCGACGGTATCTTCAAGTTTGAACATTCTAAGCCTTTTTGACTAATATTTTCATTTTTTTTTAAATTTGTTAAAAAATCCATTTTTCCATGCATTTTTAATGGGACAATAGGGGGTGCGGGCGGCACCCCTTAATATTGTCAGATCAAAAAATAAAAAAATAGGGGTAATTTTTTTCCGTTTTTAGTCGATTTTTTTATTCCGGAAACAAAACTCAAAAATGTGTAATTTTTTAACCACCCTAATGGTGGGGTTGCTAACAAGTACTTACACACAAAGACATATGGATCGACTGTGATAAATAAAAATAACTGCGATGATTCAACTCTGACCACTGTCCAACTCTGACTACTCTCCCCTACCTAATTCAAAATATAAATGTAAAAAAAAACTTTTTTTTGGATCAGAAGAACCAAAGTTAACTATTTGTTAACTAATATTGTTTATAACAATTGAAATAAATTATTTAACGAACAAAAAGGAAAAATACTCTTTAAATGTACCTAAATTAAAATACAAAAGTGAAAAAAAAATTTTGCCGCAGAGGAACCAAAGTTAACTATTTGTTAAATAATATTGTTTATAACAATTGAAATAAATTATTTATTAAACAAAAAGGACATATATTCTTTAAATGTATCTAAATTAAAATATAAATGTGAAAAAAAATGTTGTCGCAGAGGAACCAAAGTTAACTATTTGTTAACTAATATTGCTTATAACAATTGAAATAATCTATTTATCAAACAAAAAGGACAAATACTCTTTAAATAAACTTAAATTAAAATATAAATGTGTAAACAAATTCTTTTGATGGATGGGAACCAAAGTTAACTATTTGGTAACTAATATTGTTTATAACAATTAAAAAAAAAAGTATTTTTTATTATTTGTCTAAAGATCATATTAGATTATTTTGAACTGATTCTGGTCATGTGCATTAATGCTCGGGATCCACGTAACGGGAGGACATTCTTTCTTTGAAAAGGAGGGAAGTTTCCACCCTTCCTTGCTTCAATTGGTCTGCCGGTGGCACGCTGGCAAGGACCTGAGCAGCACTCGCAGATACTCTCTTGTAAGCAGAGATTATACGCTTGGTAATAATCCTTTGCGCGAACAGTATCTTGTTCAAGATGGTCCTGCTTCTGTCTGTTCGCAGGGAGGGAGCCCACACTGGTGCTGCGTAAAGCAGCTTTGAGTGGAAAACATTCGCCACTAACCTCCTCTTCTTTTCTGATAGTCCACCGATGTTTGGCATTAACCGTGCTAAACTTAGCTCACATTTGGCGGCCTTGTCGGATGCCACAGAGATGTGGCGCTTAAAATTTAGGAACTTGTTAAGTTCCACCCTTAGATACTTTATGTATTTGCTTCATTTGACCTGAAATCCGTTTACTTCGATCCAAGGGAGTTCATAACCACGTCTGTCTGTGACCATGAGCGCTTCCGTTTTTTCAGGGACATTTGAAGACCTCTGGCATCCAGCCAGCTTTTTACTAGTTTCAGTCATTCGTTCACCAATATTCCAAGAGCTTTTGCAGTTTCGTCAGTGCATACGATCAACGCGTGGTCCGCAAAGCCGATGATCACCGCGCCTTTAGGCAGATCCATTCGCAAGAAGTCATCATAAGACACGTTCCATACGAATGGTCCTATCCCCGAGCCCCTAGGAGCACCTCTTTGCATCTCCTCATTCAGAGTGCAGGTGTCTCACTATGGGGAATTTTTAGAAAAAATGTGCCAAAATCAAAGAACTTTTGATTGGAATAATTTAATGAAATGAATCCTTATGGAGGATGTTGTTTTATCCCTTCCCATTATAGGAAAAATAATAAGAAGTAATAATAATTGATTTTTAACCTAAAAAGTGAGGTCAAAGTTAACTATATTTCGAAAAGTTTGTATTTTTACTGTATCCTACGCTTATGATTCATATGATTTAAGCAGAAACAACGTTTTCTTGTAATTTTTGGGCGCTTTTTCTGAATCTGTGATTGGTTTTTTAAAATTCAAAATGGCTGATCTAGTATGGCGGAAATTTTAAGCTTATTTTTAAAAATTCATCTGATTCGCTTTAAACTTGTTACTATGGGGTTTTGGGGTCGCTGATTTCGAATATTACACTATTTTTTTAGTCCTTCCTTGCGTTTTAATTATTTCTTTAATTTTTACATTATGGATAAAATATTTATCAAATGCTCTGTTTATTTAATTTTAAAAAATTAAATAACTAAATTAAATTAAATAACCCTACTGTTTTTCCTTTAACTCTTAGATTTTAAAAAATATATAAATTGTTTAGAAATTATTAATGCATGATTTACAATAAATAATGTACTTGTTGCATTTGAATGGTTTAAAGTATTTTAAATGCGTCTTTTCAATAGAGCTAATTTCACTTGAAATAACAAACAACTTTTATTTTTTGTAAAAAGTTAGCAAAATTATGTTTGGAACTTGACATTAATTCTTTATATTAAATTTTTACAATTAATATCTAAACATTGAATTTTATAAATAGGTTGATTAATATAATGAATATAATGTATGCCTGTCTATAATTTCAAAGACGGCGCCGTGTGAATTAGTACCTGAAAATGCCGTATCAGAACAGCGCACGACAAACTATATTCTGCTATATTGTTTGACATTTTCTTTGATGAAATTAAAAAAAAAATTACTTTCCTCGAGAGACTGACGCGATTTAAAAACTCAAATGCCAAAAACAAAATAAGTGAAAAAGTGCTAGTTGAATTTAAATTTACACTACGATGACCATTTGCGGAAAAAGTGTCGGGTTTTGACGGAAAAAATTATCAAAGTCCGAATCAATGAGTGAAGTGTCAAGTGATTTTTTATTTCCTCGAGAGACTGACGCAATTTAAAAACTCAAATGCCAAAAACAAAATAAGTGAAAAAGTGCTAATTAAAATTAAATGTGCAGTACGATTTTCATTTTCGGAAAAAGTGTCGGGTTTTGACGGAAAAAAATTGTCAAGTCCGAATCATAATATGTATAATTTCAAAGACGGCGCCATGTGAATTAGTACCTGAAAATGCCGTATCAGAACAGCGCACGACAAACTATATTCTGCTATATTGTTTGACATTTTCTTTGATGAAATTGAAAAAAAATTTACTTTCCTCGAGAAACTGACGCGATTTAAAAACTCAAATACCAAAAACAAAATAAGTGAAAAAGTGCTAGTTAAATTTAAATTTACACTACGATGACCATTTGCGGAAAAAGTGTCGGGTTTTGACGAAAAAAATTGTCAAAGTCCGAATCAGTGAGTGAAGTGTCAAGTGATTTTGTATTTCCTCGAGAGACTGACGCAATTTAAAAACTCATATGACAAAAACAAAATAAGTGAAAAAGTGCTAATTAAATTTAAATGTGCAGTACGATTTTCATTTTCGGAAAAAGTGTCTGATTTTATTGGAAAAAATTGCCAAACTTGGAACATCATTGGAGGTTGTTTTCATCACACGAATTTCCTCGAGACACTAAAGCTCAGGAAATACTTGATTTATCAAAAGTAAGTATTTTTCTGAATCTTTATTTCAATAGAATTTGCAGTACGATGTTTTTTTGTGGGAAAAGTGTTGGACTTTGTCGCGAAAAATTCCTAAGTCTTCAAAACGCATGGGAACAGTCTTTGAGAACCACTGATCCCCCTACAGATTCTCTGCGGACTCTGTGTCTCCAACGGCCTTAACGTAACTTTAAAAATTAAAATATTTTTAAATAATCCAATCATGTTTTTAAAATTTTTTAAATTGGTCACTATCGCTATAATTTGTTGCAACTTCGCTTTCCTCGCAGTCTAGTATCTGATTAATGATAATGTCTTGATTTACTTGTCTAAAAAAAATGTTAACTGTAAATTATAAAAAAAATTTCAATCATTTTTAAAAATTTACTTTATAATCTAATAAATTTCATAAACATAGCTAAATCGAACATATAATTGAGTTTAATCCATAATATATGTTACAGTTTTAAAAATGTAAGTGAAAATGTAATAGAAAATGAATCTGTACACTAACCCATCTAACATATTGGATCCGCCATTTTGTATTTTTAATAAATGACTTCAGATTCGGAATCAGCGATCGCAAAAACCCCCAGATGACGAGTTTCAAGTTAATCCGATAAATTTTTACAAAACACGTCCGCCATATTGGAACCGCCATTTTTTTATAACTTACTTCATATTCGGAATAAGCGAACCCAAAAACCTCCGAGTAACGAGTTTCAAGTGAATCCGATGAATTTTTACAAAACTCGTCCGCCATCTTGGATCCGCCATTCTTTATTTTTAATAACTGACTTCATATTCGAAATCAGCGACCCCAAAACCCCATAGTAACAAGTTTAAAGCAAATCAGATGAATTTTTAAAAATTAGCTTAAAATTTCCGCCATACTGGATCAGCCATTTTGGATTTTAAAAAACCAATTACAGATTTAGAAAAAGCGCCCAAAATTTAACAAGAAAACGTTGTTCCTGCTTAAATCATAAGAATCATAAACGTGGGATACAGAAAAAACACAAACTTTTCGAAATATAGTTAACTTTGACCTCACTTTTTTAGGTTAAAAATAAATTATTATTATTTCTTATTATTTTTCTCATAATGGGAAGGCATAGAACAACATCCTCTAAAAGAATTTATTTCAATACATTATTCCAATCAAAAGTTCTTTGATTTTGGCACACTTTTTCTCAAAATTCCCCATAGTGTGTCTCCCTCGTATTTTACCCACCTGTCGCTAAGATAATAATTTATTATCCGCAATAGGTAGGGCAGCATTCCTTTGTTTCTCAGCGACTTGATAAGATCTTCCTATCTCGCGGTATTAAACGCGTTGCGTATGTCTATAGCTACTGATGCGCAGAAGCTCTTTTTCTTCCTAGGATCCACTTTGTCCTTTCCTTCCCTGGCTAGGTCTATAAAATAATTTTTTTCTTTTTAAATGCACAGTTATAGGCTTAACAAAAATTGATTGTTTAAATAAAAAAAAATTTATTTTATTTTAAAATTAAAATAATTTAGATGGAGTAGAAATGAAACGGAAAAAGTTATTAATCAAGGGGTCACTGCAATGATTGAAGAAGCACGAATAAACGTTGCCAATAATTCTATGACTACTACAAAAGTATTCTTATTTTAAAAGAGTATTTATCATTATTTTAAATTATTGTAATTTTTATAATTTTCTTACATTTTTTTATAAATTATAAAACTATTTATCTTTTAAAATAAACATGTTTCGTAATTTTATATTCAAATTTATCGACTGTTGGTAAACAGTCCTACGTCTCATACAATTTGTTTAATAAATTAGTTTTTTCACTTAAAAAACATACGATACGTAGAGAAAAATGGGGCAAAACGGGGACCCTAACGAATAACAAATTTTTACTCATAGAAAAAAGATAAATTTTCTATAACTACTGTGCGAGGACTTAGGTGTCAAGGAAATAACAACTTTTTTTTTGCAAAAATGCATTAAAAAGGGACCATTCCCCCCCTTAACTTCTAAACGATTTGACCTAGAAGTCTGAAATTTGGTACACATATGTATTTTCACGTGTAGATTACACGAAAAATATAGAGAACATGATCTGATTTGATGGCCATAGCGTTGTCAAGGAGAAACTACAAATTTCCGAAAAAAAAGTTTTTTTCTCTAACTTTGACATTATTTGAGCTAGAGGGCTAAAATTTGGTACACTCGTGTATTTTTGCATGCAGATTATGGAAAAATTATGTTTGAAAATAAAATTGAATATTATGAGGTCACAAAAAAAAATTCAAAAAATGACCAAAAAGAGGTTTAGACCCCTATGCTAGAGCGCACCCTAATTGGCCTACGTACCCCTCAAACCAATAAAATTTTTATTTGTATACTCAGAATTTAAAAAAACGATATAAAACGCGATTGAAAATTTTTATCACTTCTTTTTCAAAATCATTGAGAAATTATGAAAAAAACAAAAAAAAATTTTTAATCTTATACAAGGCTTAATCAAGGCTGCCACAGGACATATAAGCAAGACTGTTATAAGCCCTGAAACCCTATAAAAATTTCAGGGCCTCACCCTAAAAAAAATTCTTGATTTTAATATTATTTATATGAAATACAAGCGTGTACCCTTAAGCAAAAGTTTCATGTACTTGAAGGTAAAAGTATTTTCATAATCTGTACGTTCTAATTAATTTTCATAATCTGTACATAAAAATATACAAATGTACCCAATTTTAGCCCTAAGCTCAAATAGCGTCAAAGTTGTGGGGAAAAAACTTTTTTTTCGAAAATTTGCAGTTTTTTTTTACAACGTTTTGACTGTCAATACAGATAATGTTCGCTATAATTTTCCTGTAATCTACACGTAAAAATACATATGTGTACCAAATTAGAGCTCTCTGTTTGTTAATAAGGTATATCTTTGTTTCGTAAATGTATGGAACCCTCGATTTTGGTACGGGTGTAACTCGTACTTGCCCGATTTTTTTTCCAGTTCTGTTCAAAATCCAAAATTTTAGCATTGCCCAGTCAAATTCACGACCAAGGGAATCTTGATGATGACTGACCACAGAATTTGGATTCTTTTTAGTTTTATGTTCGTTAATACGAGTAGAAAAAGAACGTTTTGTTTCGCCAATATAAGACGCTGGACAGTGTTTACAATCAAATTTATATAGTGTGTTTGTGCGTTCTAGAGGTGGGCTGTTTAAGGATTCTAAAAGAAAAATACAACATTATTTCTATTTTTTATTGTAGATATGTTGATGACACGTTTATGTGTATTAAGAGAAAACACATTGAACTTGTTATCAATATTTTCAATTCTTATGACAGTCATTTACAATTCATCTTTGAAATGGAAGACAATAATAAAATTAATTTCCTTAACTTAACATTAATAAAAAAAAAAAAATAATCATATGATTACTGACTGGTACAAAAAACCGACTTCCTCAGACAGATTAATCAGTTACCTCTCTGATCATCCTATACAACAAAAAAAGAATATTGTTTTCAACTTAGTAGATAGAGCAATTTCTTTGGCCCACAAAAAATTCCATTCAAAGAATTTTATAAGAGTGAAATCTATTTTGGAAATAAACAATTATCCGACGGATTTTATTGAAAAACATATAAAAATTTCTTTTAATAAAATTAAATTTCTAGAATTGGATAATAATAATAAAAACAGTGGAAATGATATATATAGGTATATTCCTAAAGTTTGTTTACCTTTTTCAAAATCTTGTTTTTTTAATTTATCAAACATTTTAAAAAACCACCATATTGCATCTATTCCTCTTATTAAAAAAGACTCAAGCACTGTTGTAAAGTTGAGAAAGGATGTTATGAAGAAAAGCTAAATTTTATTATTTCTTAAAATAATGTTTTATTTATGTATAATTATGTGAAATGAAAGACATACATAATATAATAAAAAAAGAAAATTAATGATAAGAAGACATTGAAATAAATTTAAATTGATGTGATCTTTGATTCATCGTGTATATTAATTTGCAAATTTTGATTAAATTAAAATTAATTAAATAAAATAAAGATGAAGAATAAAATGAAGAATATGAAGAATATGAAGAATAATTATAAAAAATTGTGATATATCTGATAACATTTAGAATGTTGAAGAAATAGAAATAGAATATAGTTATTGTAAGTTTAGAAATTATTTTACTGTTGATTATTTTAAATTTTAAGACGTCTATTTATATAATAATATAATATAATTAATACGAGGTACAGTGAACTTCCATTATATGTTAAAGCGTCTATCCACAAGGTACATGAATATTATTTTGCATTATAATTTTATGTAATATAGAATTAACATGTTCATCTGGAATCTCAGCTCAGATATACCGATCAACACTCTCTACTCTTATTATTTTAGAACCTTCTTTCAATGTAAGCAATAAATGAATGTGTGGTAAACCGCGCTTTTGAAATTCAATAACATAAACATAAGACTTTACTTGTCCAAATAGTTTATCATCTACTATAGTTTCGATGAATTTTTTTACTTTTAAATGAAAGACTCTTGCTACAGTGTCAGATCTATCAGAAGCTGACTTATTAGGTAATAAATTTTCTTCAATTTCTTTCTATTTTGAACTAAATGTCATTGTAATAAATAAATCTGGTCTACCATCAATAGCTACAATGGTCATTGCATCTTGATATTGTACTAACATGTTACGAGGTGATCCTATAAATGTTGAAGGCAATATTAACATCTTGCCAACATGTACATTATTTTTAAGTTCTTGATTATATGTAAATGATCAATTATTCTTTTTACAGTTTCACTTCTTAATTTTGTTTGATTAATTTTACACAACTGTAACCTAACTTTTTCAACTTTGACATAATTATCAACTAACCATTGCTAAAACAATCTTCCACCATATAAAAATTGATTGAATGTATGATCTCTTACTCCTATTTTATATTTTATATAAGCAGATCTGGACACAGTTTGATTTCTGGTTCGTTTGTCACTATCAGTACGAATCATATCGATATCATATCGATATCATATATATGCGTTACATTCTCTCAATAATTTGTCAATACTAAATAATATATCCACATCTAAGTTGTCATGTTTGTTTAATCTATAGCAAGTTATTTCTTCTGGATCGAACACGAATAATTGACCAAAAGATGGATCATTATCAATTTCAGGAAATAAGAAACTGTTAATTTGATAATAAATTCGATCTTGAATTTTATCTCAAAATGGTCACCGCCTTCTATTATTGAAATTAACTACATTGGCCTTTTAAGATGCAAAAGCAAATTAATTATTGTAAAGTCTTATATTATTCCTAAAATGGCCAGATTTCTTATGAGATCCATCTAACAATTTTCTTAATTCATGAGGGTATCTTTCTGAAGGCAACGATACACCACCATCACTGCAACAATCATTATAAGTCAATTTCTTTTGAACTTTTTCTTTCTCAAAATAATTAGCCTTGAATTTTTTGCAAAAAAACGACATTTTACCAAGAAAAACTTGGAATAGGGTAAACCAGACAGTTGTCGGCCAGTTAAGCGTATCGTTTCGCTAAAAATGGTATAAAAATTGTATTGAGCATTGTACATTCATTTTTAAAAAACATAATTGTTTTTTAAGTCTGCCTTAAACTGTAGATTCAAAAACATTATGAAAAAAAAAATTTACTACTTAAAATATTGTTTGTTTACAAGTAACAAAAAAGATAGTTGTCGGCCAGCAAACATAGTTATCGGCCACCCTCTAGACAGTAGACGGCTACCTTAAAAAATTTATTTAAAATTTTTTTTTCTTATTACTCAAGCTTGAATTTCTCTATTAAGATGTTAGGAATTTAAATATTAAAAATAAATTTCAATATCTTTCTAAAGAGTGCTTTTAATTTCTACCGTCTTTTTCACTCGAATTTAACTCTACTTTTTGTTTTCACTATAAATTCTACACTGTTTGAGCACCAATAATAAATCCAACGTATTTTTAACGACAAATCATGTACTTCCCAGAATATTAAAGAAAAAAAATTTTGTTTTAAAATTTGAAACAGTATTCACATTTTTCGGTGAGGTGGCCGACAACTGTAGGGTGACCGACAACTGTCTGGTTTACCCTACGTATGCTCTTAATATTTTTTTCTGCAAAAGCAAAATCAAGAATATCAATGTTATTTTTATTCTTCTAAATGACTCTATTTCTTCACCTGTATGTTCCGAAACATCTACGTTTTCCTCATCGATTATCTTTCTTTTTAATTTTAATCTTTGACGATGTTGTTTTAGATATTTTGCATGACTTTTTTTCATTTTTTCATCACAAATCCTTACATCTTTCTACTGCATATCTTTTAAATATAGTATTTCATTATTTTCATCCTTATCATGGCATATCTTCAGTTTCAATTTCAACCTTTGATGATAGTTTTTAGGATTCCGTACTGTAAAACGGAACCCTATTAAAATCACTATGTATGTTCGTTTTCGCACCCTCTCTAACTTCTTAACTATATGAGCTAGAGCCTTCACATTTAGTACTCATATGTAATTTTACTTTGGATTTACGAAAATGATATAGAAAACGCGATTCGAGCTCATGAATATGCCGAAATTCATCAAAAACCACTTTTTTTTATCCTAAAATGAGAAAAAATAACCATTCCCCCACCCCCCCTAATTTACCAAACTATTTGACTTAGGATGCTGAAATTTGGTACACGTATGTAGATTCACGTGTAGATTACAGGAAAGTTACAGAGAACTTTCGTAAAGGCGGTCTTCATAGTGTTTTCTAGACAAAAAGTACGTTTTTTTGAAAAAATTCTAAAAAAATGACCATGCCCCCCCCTCTAATCTACCAAACAATTTGACTTAGGATGCTTAAATTTGGTACACGTATGTAGATTTACGTGTAGATTACAGGAAAATTATAAAGAACTTTTGTAAAGGCGGTCTTCATAGTGATTTCTAGACAAAAAGTACGTTTTTTTGAAAAAATTCTAAAAAATGACCATGCCCCCCCCCCCCCCTAATCTACCAAACAATTTGACTTAGGATGCTAAAATTTGGTACACTTATGTAGATTTACGTTTAGATTATAGGAAAATTACAGAGAACTTTCGTAAAGGCGGTCTTCATAGTGTTTTCTTGCCAAAAAGTACGTTTTTTTGTAAAAATTCTAAAAAATGACCATGCCCCCCCCCATAATCTACCAAACAATTTGACTTAAGATGCTAAAATTTGATACACTTATGTAGATTTACGTTTAGATTATAGGAAAATTATAGAGAACTTTCGTAAAGGCGGTCTTCATAGTGTTTTTTATCCAAAAAGTAGGTTTTTTTTTGAAAAAATTCTAAAATATGACCATGCCCCCCCCTCTAATCTACCAAACGATTTGACTTAGGATGCTAAAATTTGGTACACGTATGTAGATTTACGTGTAGATTACAGGAAAATTATAAAGAACTTTTGTAAAGGCGGTCTTCATAGTGATTTCTAGACAAAAAGTACGTTTTTTTTGAAAAAAATTCTAAAAAATGACTATGCCCCCCCCCCCTCTAATCTACCAAACAATTTGACTTAGGATGCTTAAATTTGGTACACGTATGTAGATTTACGTGTAGATTACAGGAAAATTATAAAGAACTTTTGTAAAGGCGGTCTTTATAGTGTTTTCTAGCCAAAAAGTACGTTTTTTTTTTTAAAATTCTAAAAAATGACCATGCCCCCCCTCCCCATAATCTACCAAACAATTTGACTTAGGATGCTAAAATTTGGTACATGTATCTAGATTTACGTGTAGATTACAGGAAAATTATAAAGAACTTTTGTAAAGGCGATCTTCATAGTGTTTTCTAGCCAAAAAGTACGTTTTTTTAAAAAATTCTAAAAGATGACCATGTTCTTCCCCCTAATCTACCAAACAATTTGACTTATGATGCTAAAATTTGGTACACGTATGTAGATTTACGTGTAGATTACAGGAAAATTATAAAGAACTTTTGTAAAGGCGGTGTTCGTAGTGTTTTTCTAGCCAAAAAGTACGTTTTTTTGAAAAAATTCTAAAAAATGAACATGCCCCCCCCCCCCTAATCTACCAAGCAATTTAACTTAGGATGCTAAAATTTAATACACTTATGTAGATTTACGTTTAGATTATAGAAAAATTATAGAGAACTTTCGTAAGGCGGCCTTCATAGTGTTTCTAGCCAAAAAGGACGTTTTTTTTGAAAAAATTCTAAAAAATGACCATGCACTCCCCCCCTAATCTACCAAACAATTTGACTTAGGATGCTAAAATTTGGTACACGTATGTAGATTTACGTGTAGATTACAGGAAAATTATAAAGAACTTTTGTAAGGCGGTTTTCGTAGTGTTTTCTAGCCAAAAAGTACGTTTTTTGAAAAAATTCTTAAAAAATGACCATGCCCCCCCCCCTAATCTACCAAACAATTTGACTTATGATTCTAAAATTTGGTACACTTATGTAGATTTACGTTTAGATTATAGAAAAATTATAGAGAACTTTCGTAAAGGCGGTCTTCATTGTGTTTTCTAGCCAAAAAGTACGTTTTTTTTGAAAAAATTCTAAAAATGAACATGCCCCCCCCCCTAATCTACCAAACAATTTAACTTAGGATGCTAAAATTTGGTACACTTATGTAGATTTACGTTCAGATTATAGAAAAATTATAGAGAACTTTCGTAAAGGCGGCCTTCATAGTGTTTCTAGCCAAAAAGGACGTTTTTTTGAAAAAATTCTAAAAAATGACCATGCACCCCCCCTAATCTACCAAACAATTTGACTTAGAATGCTAAAATTTGGTACACGTATGTAGATTTACGTGTAGATTACAGGAAAATTATAAAGAACTTTGTAAAGGCGGTCTTCATAGTGTTTTCTAGCCAAAAAGTACGTTTTTTGAAAAAATTCTAAAAAACGACCATGTCCCCCCCCCCCTAATCTACTAAACAATTTGACTTAGGATGCTAAAATTTGGTACACGTAGGTAGATTTACGTGAAGATTACAGGAAAATTATAGAGAACTTTCGTAATGGCGGTCTTCATAGTGTTTTCTAGCCAAAAAGTACGTTTTTTTGAAAAAATTCTAAAAAACGACCATGTCCCCCCCCCTAATCTACTAAACAATTTGACTTAGGATGCTAAATTTGGTACACGTAGGTAGATTTACGTGTAGATTACAGGAAAATTACAGAGAACTTTCGTAAAGGCGGTCTTCATAGTGTTTTCTAGCCAAAAAGTACGTTTTTTTTGAAAAATTCTAAAAAATGACCATGCCCCCCCTAATCTACCAAACAATTTAACTTAGGATGCTAAAATTTGGTACACTTATGTAGATTTACGTTTAGATTATAGAAAAATTATAGAGAACTTTCGTAAAGGCGGTCTTCATAGTGTTTCTAGCCAAAAAGTACGTTTTTTTGAAAAAATTCTAAAAAATGACCATGCCCCCCCCCCTAATCTACTAAACAATTTGACTTAGGATGCTAAAATTTGGTACACGTATGTAGATTTTCGTGTAGATTACAGGAAAATTGTAGAGAACTTTCGTAAAGGCGGTCTTCATAGTGTTTTCTTGCCAAAAAGTACGTTTTTTTTGAAAAAATTCTAAAAAATGACCATAATCGCCCCCCCCCCCTAATCTACCAAACAATTTGACTTAGGATGCTAAAATTTGGTACACGTATGTAGTTTTACGTGTAGATTATAAAAAAATTATAGAGAACTTTCGTAACGGCGGTCTTCATAGTGTTTTCTCGCCAAAAAGTACGTTTTTTTTTTAAAAATTCTAAAAATGACCATGCCCCCCCACCTATCTACCAAACAATTTGACTTAGGATGCTAAAATTTGGTACATGTATGTAGATTTACGTTTAGATTACAGGAAAATTATAGAGAACTTTCGTAAAGGCGGTCTTTATAGTGTTTTCTAGCCAAAAAGTACGTTTTTTTTGAAAAATTCTAAAAAATGACCATGCCCCTCCCCCTAATCTACTAAACAATTTGACTTAGGATGCTAAAATTTGGTACACGTATGTAGATTTACGTGTAGATTACAGAAAATTATAAAGAACTTTTGTAAA